>OY756434.1:2115991-4515991 GCA_963576905.1 Mystacides longicornis
AATTTTCACACATGGCGTTCTTCTAAGGAAATTCATTTGATATCCATTTTTCGATTTTTTATTAAGTTTTCACACATATTTTCTGTTATCCGGTACGGAGAAGAATCCGATAAACCAAAAATGATAAAAGCCGATCTCGAGCTATAAGTGTTCGCACTTTCTTTTATATTATAGATGTTAAAAATCCTATTTGGGCAATCTGAGACAAGCATCTAAATAAACTCCAAAAGATTTCTAATATTATTAGCTTTAAAGAATCAACTTTGTGAAGTACTGACTTATGTTAATTCAATAAAATTATCTGAAAAAAAAAACTTTTTACTGCTCAAAATAAATTAATGTTAAGAGACGTCTATATGTACACATTTTCAAACTGAATTATAGATTACTTTGGGGGAAGGGTTGTATCAGATCAATAGCCGGAACTTTTAATGCCCATCTTCAGTGAGATCTCGACTTAAATTTGTTTTTGATGATGTCCTAGACAGGAAAAGTTATCCCAAAGTATATGTACCTAGGTACTTACGTTTCTGAAAAAAACGTCAAATCTACATAATATTTTAGTCCGTTTATATATATATATATTTTTGTAAGAGCATCAATCATAGAAAACAAACGTAAAGGTCAGATATTAATATGCGAAAAGCCGTGCAAAATTCCAGAGAGCGTTCTTAAATACTCTTTGATAAATTAACTTTAATATATTTAGAGCTATTTAAAAAACTTTATTTTTTTAAGATCTTCATACAAATTTTTCACAAAAGACAGTAAGCCATCTTTTGGAAACAAAATTACTCATGTAAACGTTGAATGGAATCTTGGTATTACGGTATGAAAATGTAATAAAATAATTGGAGTTTGATTTGTTATACATATAAATGTTATTCAAATCTTATTATTCTCAATAAATAAAGATTTAATGAAAAATTTTGGAAAAATAATACCTCCATTTTGAAAATGACACATTTTAAAAAATTTATGGCCGCAGTTTGTCTTAAACCCACATAGCCATTAGATGAGTAATAATTATGTAGCTACCTGTTAAAATCATATTCATATGTAGATAAGTATAAAATAATTTAGCAATAATTGTTGAATCATTTTATATTCTTGAAATATAAATAAAGTTTAAATCTTAAAATTGTCGTTGAAAAAGATTTGCAAGTAAAATAATAAACATTGCAATTGGTATGAACATTCCATAGACAAACTGGCCGGTAAACAGTTGCCGATAAATTATATCATTAGGTGCAGTGAACTTGACAGAATTGTTGTGAGAAAGAAATAAAATTGACAATAATTGAGAATCTTTAAATGGTTTCAGGATTTTAATCAGTTTAATAAAACGTTTGTTTTATGCACATAATAATTTAGAAATATAATACGTATTTGTATTAAAATTAATCACACTCAACATCAGTATTATTTTGTATCTAATTTAGTATGTAAATAAACTCAAAACCACTTTAGCTTATTTATTTTATCCTGCATATTATAAAAGTATTGTTAAAAATTTGGACTCATGGTCCTATTGTTGGTGTGAAAATTATTTTGAAAAAATATTCATAGGGTGCCATATACTTAACTTTAAACCAACAGCGACCAGTAAGAGGTTTGATTTGGAAGCCTTACTTGACGACCCTCCAAGGTTTGTGACAATCATTCATCCTAGAATAAATACAATATTATTATGATACGACATATAATATGATTTCATCTTCCACATAATTTTTGTTATGTAATATCGTGTACATTAATTAAAGTTATTGTAGGTATATAATACATCTATAAGTAGCCAAAATCAACACTCTTTTTATTACAGGTATTTTTTTTAAGTATTTAAATGAATAAAATCACAATGAAATCAATAACAATCAAGAAATTAATCTAATGCAAAGCTAAATGAAAGATTAAAAATAGTCAACTGCATATGTAGGTAATGCACATTTACTTATAATATATTCTGCATTGTTAGATAATTTAGAAACTTTATTTGTTTGGAAGAGGTTACAAACTTACATTTTAAAGAGATTCATTAAAACCTTCAGATTGGGCAGAAATTCAGTTTGAAACCCCATGCCTAAAACATAAAAAATAAACTTTTAAAACAAAATTAATTAAAAACACACAGTCATGGGTACATAAGATGCAAGGTATAGAGAAAATAATATTTTTATCTACATAATTCACAACAAAATATTATATGTGCAGTTTGATCAATTATTTAATTATTATAATGTAGGTACCTACTTAGAAAAAAATAAACAACAGCAATAATATTCCTATATTATAATTTATTCAATGTTATTCAAATTTAGAACAATTAAATTTACTTTGTTTTGTTTACTTCGTCTATGTGTCAAAATTAATGACAGCTGACAGCCGTGAACTATAGACTATGATTCTTCTATGATTAAAATGAAATATTTTTGTGAAAGATAATGATTTTTTTTAATGTGTATTTTGTGTGAATAATGTATTCTTTAAATTAATAAAAATATTTACCTCAAATTAATTACGATACACACCTACGTATTTTTTACAAAACTTTTTTATTATTCACCCGAATTGCTCGAAAACGGCTGCAGCGCTAAAAAAGAAATATTTTGTTGCGTTGTCTATGGACTCATTGACACTCTTATTTTGTTGTCAAACTAGAAAGAAATTGAAGAACTATACTATTCTTATTCTAATGAAAATAAAAAAATGTAACCAACTTTCCATTATTGTCTGGTTATTTTTGAATTATAAATAACGAACAGGAATATTAATGAACAATCCACTGGTAAGCATAGTTATTTGTTCAAAACAATAGCATAAAATTATATGGCGGTTATAATTTCATTGACTAATATTTTGTGTAACTATATTTTTACAGGCTCTGGTGGCATTTTCAACAATAAAAACTAATTGGTGAATTTCTAAAACGTAAAAAGATATATCAAAGTTACCACAGGATCATGTCATACTGAAAAATATTCAATGTTTGCCAAGTTTGGAATGTAAAAATACAACTATTATGTCATAATCAGTAATAATGAACTGGCTGTCAACCTTTAAAAACCTTGCAGAGTATGGATAAGATATGCTGTGACAATACCTACTAGACAATAAACCATTTGTTTGATAAATAATTAACAATTATTTATAACACTAAGTCAAGTTTGAAACACAATATTTTATATAATATTTGGAGGGTTTGTGTATTTACGTAGTGAAAGTTCATTATTATGAATTAAATAACACACAGTTGCACTTTCACAAAATTTATATTGAATCTCGAGCGCTTTCGTCCAACTCACGCAGACATTGTCAAGAGACTAAATTACAATAACAAAAAATCAAAGAGAAGACAGTCATGGTACCACGGTTGTGGGAGAGGATATTTACAGATGACAAACATTATTATTATTATATATACATATTATTGTTGGGTGGGATCATTAGAAAGTAAACATTGGAAATGTGTGACCGAAATAAGTATTATGAATTTTGAAGTTGGTTAATTATAAGGTAAACATAAATTGATTAAACTTAACTATGAACATATTATTTCTAAGATAATAGAGGAGATGGTGTAGGGACTTGGATATTAACAATAGTGTCGCGATTTTTATGTATTTCGAGGGTTTCCAGGCCTAATCTACGGTACTTGTGTTCCTCCGAGTGTAATACCTTGACATTGTTCATACCAAATGCATGGTCATGTTCAATGCAATGGTCCGCCATCTCGGAGTAACCAGTTAGACCTCGAAACGCTCTATGATGTTCTTTTAGTCTAGTGGTTATGGGTCTGCCAGTTTCACCAACGTATGTAGCTGGACAGTCACTACACCATAGCATATATACACCACCTTCATCCATGCTATCTTTTTTATCTTTATTGTTAAACAGTAGTTTATTAAGAGTAAAAAGCACTTTTATAATATTTCTTTGTGAAGTTACTAGTTGTATCTGAGACTTTCCCGGTATATAATATTTTTCTCCATGGTACATCTTTGATACTGTGTTGTGGGACATGTGGGTATATATATTGGGTGGTTATCAGTTTTAATTGTTTAGTTTTGAGTATGGTATCAACTGTTGAATCATTATATCCGTTATTTTTAGCAATGGTTTTAATTACTTTAAGTTCTTTGATAAAATCAGTATTGTCTAGTGGGATGTGTAACAATCGATGAACCATGGAGTGGAAGAAGGCAAGTTTGTGTGAGCGAGCGTCCACTCCATGGTTCATCGATTGTTACACATCCCACTAGACAATACTGATTTTATCAAAGAACTTAAAGTAATTAAAACCATTGCTAAAAATAACGGATATAATGATTCAACAGTTGATACCATACTCAAAACTAAACAATTAAAACTGATAACCACCCAATATATATACCCACATGTCCCACAACACAGTATCAAAGATGTACCATGGAGAAAAATATTATATACCGGGAAAGTCTCAGATACAACTAGTAACTTCACAAAGAAATATTATAAAAGTGCTTTTTACTCTTAATAAACTACTGTTTAACAATAAAGATAAAAAAGATAGCATGGATGAAGGTGGTGTATATATGCTATGGTGTAGTGACTGTCCAGCTACATACGTTGGTGAAACTGGCAGACCCATAACCACTAGACTAAAAGAACATCATAGAGCGTTTCGAGGTCTAACTGGTTACTCCGAGATGGCGGACCATTGCATTGAACATGACCATGCATTTGGTATGAACAATGTCAAGGTATTACACTCGGAGGAACACAAGTACCGTAGATTAGGCCTGGAAACCCTCGAAATACATAAAAATCGCGACACTATTGTTAATATCCAAGTCCCTACACCATCTCCTCTATTATCTTAGAAATAATATGTTCATAGTTAAGTTTAATCAATTTATGTTTACCTTATAATTAACCAACTTCAAAATTCATAATACTTATTTCGGTCACACATTTCCAATGTTTACTTTCTAATGATCCCACCCAACAATAATATGTATATATAATAATAATAATGTTTGTCATCTGTAAATATCCTCTCCCACAACCGTGGTACCATGACTGTCTTCTCTTTGATTTTTTGTTATTGTAATTTAGTCTCTTGACAATGTCTGCGTGAGTTGGACGAAAGCGCTCGAGATTCAATATAAATTTTGTGAAAGTGCAACTGTGTGTTATTTAATTCATAACAATATTTTATTTTAGCGAGTCAGAAACATTATCAGTGGATCGTTGTGTGCTGACTCTATATAAAATACATTTTTATACAGGTTTTTATTTATTCTTTACTGTAAATTTGTGTACATATACGCATAAAAACTTAGCACATAACAAAGACATCACAGAATCAACACACAGAGGACGAGCTTACCATGAAGTTGTGGTTTTCATTTATGTAGGAGATTTTTTTTCTATTTTTTATCTGTTAGATGTTACAATGACATTTTGTCATATGACTGAAATGAAATAAACAAAATTGTTTTATTCATAACCAGAAATATACTAAATGAAATAACATTATGTTTTTCTTTTTCATCAAACATAATAATATATTCTTCCAAACACCACTAAAATTTAAAAATGATGCCTCCAGCAAAAAGAAATGATGAGAATTCATGGAGTTTTGTAAGTATTTTTACATAAGATATTTATGTTAATGTTAAAATAACTATCAAATAATGTGACATTTTAACACAACTTACTTTATTATTATTAAAAGGATATTCCGTAAATTTGAGAAGCAAGAAGATAACATGATGGTCTTATTAGCAAGTCAATTTCATATAAAATATTTTTCATCACGGAATAATGAGTATGTAGCCAAAGTATGAGGCATAATGTCTTTTGACAGTGGTCAGGAGCTGTCTTTTACTTTTGTATCATTCCCAGGACTCTATAGACACCCTGTCAACACATGATATATTATGCTCAGCATTCTTCTGTACAACCACATCTAGAGAAAATAATCAGTTTATGTAGAGCTAGATTCTGGTTTAAAACTTGACGTGGACCTTAAATTTGTTCTTCAACAGTTGTGTGCATTAAGTTTTAATAATTAGATGTCGACTTCTGATCATGAAGACCTGGGTTCTATTTCTAGAGGAATCAAAGTTTTTATAGATGCTTTCTTACGTTATACAATACATTGTTTCAGGGGCTACACTGATTATATATTACTACCGTAGTATTTATAGGAAAAGACAAGATTCCTTTTATTATATGCATAAGTTCCATAGTAAGAAGCTTAACTTGAACAGTCTTTAGAAAATTCATGTCTACTTTTAATCAATATTTTTAAGGAAGATAGATATTTTGATTGTTTCAGCAATTTTTATTATTTAGATTAATTAAGTACCTATAATTGATCAAATTTTTGAAATATAATCTACATACCTAATAATTCAGTAGGTAATGTTTATTTATTATTGTATATTTATTTTTTTGTATATTGGAGCATAATACCGTAGGTTCTGCGTTGGATTTTAATTGTCGTGAATCCTTGCAGGTATATTTATGGTAATCATAGTTACAAATTTTTACAAAATCTCAAATATATTTAATCTACTTAATAATTCAGTTATGTTTGCTTTTTTATTTATGTGTTTTTTCGTATATTGGAGCATCACGCTTAAACCGTAGGTTCTGCGTTGGATTTTAATCGTCGTGGATCCTTGCAGGTATATTTATGGTACCTAATCATAAATACAAATTTTTACAATTTCTCAAATATACTTAATGTAATAAAGATTAAAGATTAATTTGAAATAAAAATAAATTTAATTCAAACTATATAAAAGACATTTTATAAACATTGAAATGAAAGTACATTTTCGGATTACGTTAAATGTCTAATTTTGAGGTCGGTTAAACAGATGCCGTTATCATTAGTCAATTCCATAAAATTTGTACCATCCACACATAGAGGGTGTAGGGGTGGTGTAGCTGTAGGGAATGTAGTCAAGACTCAAACCATAGAGTAAAACTTGCATATTATGTGGGTAGGTTCGTATTATATTATTTTTTTGGAATATTTTACCCTTATATTGCTATTGAACAGTGAAATTGAATCAAGTGTGAGATGTAACATATTATGACACATGCAGTTTTTTTTTCCATGTGAGTGGCAAACTATAATTTTTCTTCTTTGTTTTTTATTATTAACATTAAATGTGTCGAAATTCTTCTCTTTTTTTATGAATGGCAGTGCTAATGTCAGTTATAGAGGTCTGTTTAGCAATGAGAAGCTAGACTAGAACCTGTTTAATTACTTATGCGTTGGGTTCCTAGAGAGCGGCCGTCACCTGACAAGACGGCGTCTTTCAAAATTATATGACAATGTTTTTCGTTACTATGGAAACCATATTGGCAATGTTCTCAACTGACATATCCACCGCCGTTTATTGTAGCGGCGTATCCGTAGGAAAACAACCCATTACCGATCTAGCCTGACAATATGAATTAAAAACGTAAAGCAAGACGGGTATTAGCTAGTATGTAATATTTTTATTTTCTCCTGAACTTCCGTTGCCACCAAAAAGTCTCTTAGGCCTAGTACTCACATGCGCCAATTTAATCGAAAGGTTAAGTGTATACGTGATTCGAAAAGCGAACGCGAGAGGAACACATGGATCCTTTTGATAAAATTGATATAACGATACACGTTCGCGGCGCAAGTGAGTACTAGGCCTTAAGATTATCAAAATTCTACATGAACTGGCTTTCCCGACAGACGGCGGTCCGTGGTCATGGTCCCTACAACTACCACGTGACTGCTGTTAAGCTGTGACGTTTGTCGGTAGTTTGTTGTTTGTAAGATGCGATTTTTTTATTATTAATATTGTTAAAACATAAATATTTTATGTTTAAATCATAATATAATGAATTAAACGATGTATGTTTTTTTTTACTGTAATGAAAATGAATTATTATCAATTATTCTCAATTTATCTCTGGTCACGTGACTATTAGATAAAGGAACCGATTTTCGGTTCTGCGCATCCACTAAAGCTCTCTAGTAATATTTGATTTCAATGTGTTTTCAGGCCACATTCTGACAGTCAAATAACTGACAGATATGTATAGCAAACACAATTAAAATTGAAAAATAGAAATATTTATACGTACCTACATAGTTTTTTCAAAAGAACAATTAAGAAGGTTACAAAAATTAGTATATAGGTAGGTATTCTTTTTTGTATTTATATAATATGTATATATTCTATTCCTTTATGTATTTACATCTACACGTCTATGTATTGTATATTTGAAATATACAAAATAAAAATCATTTTGTATTCTAGTCATTGTCTAAAAGCAAGTATTGCAAACAAAAACAGCCCCCGTAGTCAATTTAAATTTGCGAACGAATATTTTTTCGTCAATGTAGAGTGCGAAAAAATGAGCTGTCAACTCTGAAATCTACATAATAATTCAGTAATGTATGTATATTTATTTATTTATTTATTTGTTTCACTCCAACTGTATGTAAGAGCATCACGCTAAAACCGTAGGTTCTGCGTTGAATATTTTTCTTCGCAGTTTTTCGCAAATACAATTGTGGTAATCTGAGATACAAATATTTACATTTCATTAAATATATTTTAAATTATTTACAAATTTCTAAAAATTTAAAATCTTCATACAAAAATGAGAAAGTCATGTTTTAAAAGTAAAATTATACGTCTAAATTTTGTGTAGAACTGTAGCATTACGGTATGAAAATGTACAAAATCGATCGAAGTTTGATTTGAAATACAAAAAATATAAGTAGAAGTCTTTTAATTCTTATTTTATAAAGATTTTCACCGAAACTTCTTATAAAATATGTACGCCATGACAGATGACTAAAGCCGGTAAAGCAGCGTTCGCTTGCACCCTCTCTCTCCTAAGGTACCTCATTAAATTTATCACTACAGTCATAAGTAGGTCAAACTAACTATACATAATATAATACTAGGTAGGTAGGTACCTATATCTACACACAGGTTTTCATTAGGAACAACTACACGTATTATAATACTAGGTAGGTAGGTACCTATGTATAACTACATTCTTCTTTTAATTTTTTCGCGTATTCAACAGTGAGTATTAATTTTTCCTCATCTTCTATTTTTTTATAAATATTGAAAGTGACATTAGTTTTTCAAATTTTTCGCATATTTAGCAGTGACTCTTATTTTTTCCTTTTTTGAAACATTAGCTGGGTACACATTCTAAATCTTGGCGTGAAAATTTTTGAAAATGATAGATTATCAGCTATAACATTTGACCGATAATCGCTCATTTTTAAAATCTTAGCGAAATTTTTTTTTGAAAATGAGCGATTATCGGTCAAATCTTAAAGATAAATCGTTACGTGTGTACTCAGTTATTAAGATAAAATATATACTCCTGCCGTCGTAGACAAATTCAAATTGGCGTTCGACTACAAACAAAGATATCGCTAATGTATAGTGCGAAAAAATTAACTGTCCACTGTAACATATAAACATTTATTCAAACCAAACAATGATCCTTATAATATAAAATATAAAAAGTGGACAGTTAATTTTCTTCCTCTACATTGTCGAAGTCGTTTGTAGTCGATTGCCAAATGCATTTTGTCTAGCCCTACTGGTCCTGAGAAGGGGAAAGCTGCATACAAAACCTGTTCAATAACCTACGGCTCAAGTCTGACTAGCCAAATCAACAACGTAAAGCAAGACGGGTATCAGCTAGTCTATAATATAAAAGAAAGTCGGGTTAGTTGTTTTTTTCTAATTTGTTAACATTGAAGCGCATTTTTTATAAATTAAAAGGCGAAAAGTGAATAAATATAATTTTCAAATAAATCTTCGTTTGACACAAACTAGTCAGTTGTTTAATAGATGCTGCGATTGGCAAAATTCGGAAAGAAAATATGTGGTTTCAAACAGACAGTAATCTTAGTTTACACCTAAGTAATTGTATGCGTCTAAAAAGATATCTGATGATATTTTTATGATAAACGTTTCTTTTAACCAAATAATTATAAAACTAGTTTATTTTTATTAAAAATATTAAGCATTTCCCCCGAATTCATTATAAGTAATACAAATAATAGCATCAAAAATTATTATCATTGAACACCAACGCAATCATACAGTCGTCTTCGTTACACTTCGGGTTGGTTCGGCAGTTTCCGGCGACCATGTTACTTGGAACTTGCTTGGAACATGGATCTCGTTTGAATTTGTCTTCTCCGATTGGCTGTCCGCTTGTCAGCATCAACCAATAAGGCGCATGCTCGATCCATAGACAATTATAATTCAAAAAAATATTTATGGTGAACTAATATTGGTTTTTAGAACACGGCATAATTCCGAATACGAATTTTAGTTCGAGTGAACTTCATTCTAAATAATTAATTTTTAATAAGAACGTTCTAAAATCCGAATAGGGGATAGTATTATTAATTTTCCTTGCAACAACCGTGCAGCTGTGTTATATTATTATATAGGTAGGTACTGTTGTTGTTCTGTTAACAAACCAAGTAGTATTATTTAGTTCAACTATAGAATTTCACTGAAATTCTACATCAGCACTCGGTTGGATATTGTGGTTTCTGCGCTAGACAACACAAACATTGTAACATACGCTGTGTATGATAAAGCAGTTTAATCAATTTGTTTGTGTACAATAGTTTGAGAAACTCAGCTAAATAGAACAATAGGGACACCTTAAGATAAATATGTGGGCAAAATTTTGATTATTAGGTATGATCAATATTTAGAGAAAAAAAAAAGTTTTATTTTTCTTTTCTCTTTTTCTTGAGCCGATGGTTGCATCCTTCTATATTATATTAATACGTGAAGGAATAACTTTGAGACTATTTTTACGAAAATTGCGCGGACGGAGGAGCATTAAATTTTGCATACTTATAGTTGAGTGGAGGAGTGGCAAATGCATTTTTTTAACTATGCATAAAATTATGAAGATGGAAGGTTTACTCCTTTACGCTGTGATGAATTCGGCAGAGACTGTGCTACTGCAATTGCATATGGGACGAGGCTGTGCCCATCACCAGAATATGCGAATGGATTCGTCAAAAAGATAGTGTGTTTCGACATTGTGCGCATGTGTCTCATCAGGACCATCTCTCAAAATGCCCTACACATCGTGGAATCCGATGAAAGCGGGGAGTGCCGCATAACATGAATGGAAGTGGAAACCCAACATTTGTCACGAAATGCATGTGAACAACATGCACCCCGAAAGACAAAAAGGGATAATCAGCTTTTCACAGGAAACAATATGAAGATGGAAGGTTTACTCCTTTACGCTGTGATGAATTCAGCAGAGACTGTGCTACTGCACTGTGCCACATACTACTTATAAAGAACATCAACTTCGTAGAAACAAATGTAAAATTTAAAGCGGCTCATAATGGGCGAAGAAAGCTTTTTGAAAGCGGTATATTCAAATGGAAGGTGGAGCTGGAAATGGCGGGATATAAATTGAGAATATCTAGGTATATTAATATTGTTGTCTTTAATCACTATAGAAAAATCTTTGTACGTACATATTAAGATTTCAAAATTTGTCATTGTTTTTTTAAAGAAAAACTTTGAAATAGCGCTCGCTCAGTTTTTGATAATGTTACCTTAATAATGTTCAAACTTATAATTTAAATAGTTATGGTCGAATTTCGAGCACTGGTCGAGCACTAGTATTATCAAGTGGACGCCCGCGTTCGATTTGCGATCCTCGTACACAGTTGAGCTTTACAAAATATCTATGCAATGGCTCGGCTCAAATGAGCACACGTGATCTAGATTCAGTCAAATTCGATGAAAGCTCAACTGATGTGTTTCTTCATCATGTTGAACAACTTCAATGTATTCATCTACTTCAGTTGAACTACTTCGATGTCTTCATCTACTTCAGTAACTGTTGAACTACTTCAATGTCTTCATCCACTTCAGTAAGGACTGCGTCATGTCCAGCCATCCCTCCACCTCTTGTGGAATGGTCTGCTTGGTGGTCGACTGACAGTTGGTATAGAGTCAGCTGTTATTTTTATGATCTTTACATCATCTGCTCTTTCTAAGTGATCTCTCCAGAAACGCCTTTTACGTCTACTCTATCGCACTCGGATATCGCCTATCCTGGACATCGCAGTTCCTTACCTACTCTGCCCCAGAGGGTTGTTCCTGCAATGGGGCGGAGAATCTTCATCTCTGTTGTTCGCAGGAGGCTCTTTCTCCTTGTTGTATCGGCTCTTGACTCTATACCATATATCAGGATTGATCTAACGCAGGTTTTGTAGTTTCTAACTTTGCTTTAATTTCAATGTAAATACTCAATACCTGACAAATCAACTAAAATTATTTGAAATAAAGTCAAATCAGGTGTCCTACCACTAGGCTACCAATCATTTTGAAATTTCACAGAATCGTTTCAGTCTTTAATGAATTGCTCAGGATAATAATTCGCAGACGAGCAACTACAAGTTTAGTGTAAACAATTTACATAAAATATTCTCTGGAATTTGGTTGTTAAAATTTCATAGCCAACTTGAACTTTTCCCGAATGCCGTGGATAACAACCGATATAAATTTTAATTTCTTTTCAGACTTCACTGTGGAGGCACTAAACCATTACTCATTTAAGTTTTTCAATTTCTTACCCGTAAATAAGTAATAGTGAGTTTACGATTAGGTACAGTAAAACTGTTTTGTAATAAAAAATATGTTAATTTTTTTTTCGTTGCTAAGAGGCTGATTTTGAATAGTTTAAATACAAATTATAAAATCTTTTGTAGGTTTTTAAATATGGAAGTTTTTTTTACCCTTCACGCCGTGTCTTTTTTGGGATACCTAGGCAGTGAGAATGTGTCCCCACTCTTTTTGCTTCTTCCAATATGTACCATTCCTCATACAACCTCTCCTATTTCTTTGGCTTCTGACCTGGCTTTCCTTGGGGACGAAATCGATCCACGTCATTCTCTGTCGACCACACCTTCTTACACCTTTACTTTCAGCCTTATAAATTCTCTTTGTATTTCTGTTTACATAAATTCTTTCCACATGCCTAAATCACCTCAACTTATTGACTTTGTCACAACACTAACTTCGATACCACATTTTTATCTTCATATTCTCATTCTTTCAACACATTTCTCGTAGAGCTCTCTTCTCTGCTCCATTAAGGCTATTTATGCATCCTGCTTCTCTGTTCATGTCCACGTTTCACATCCATACATCATTAATGGTAACAGGATTGCATATGCACTAGTTTATTAGCTTGCAGTGAGACGTTGTTGTTTCTCAAAATGGGTCTTAGTGCACCGCGCACCCTGCTACCAGCCACTTTCATATTTTTGATTTCTTTTTCACTCAATGTTCATAGCTTTTAGTAAGCTTAGCTTGTGTCGTAAAATAGGAAGATGGTATCGAGAACCAAACCCACAACCTTACAGCACGCAAGTCAGCGAGTGAACAAGCTACCAAACACTTTGTGCCATTATAAAAATAATATGTTGTGGTATTAAAATTGTTTTTTTTTTTTATATAAGAGGATACCCGGCTGTGCTACTATTTAACTACGATTGTTTGAGATGATCGACGCAATTACCACAACAACTGATAAAACTTCTTGATGAGAAGGACAGATCAATGTATTGTGTTAGTGTAAGTCAAGTGTCTACAATACGATGTAGCCAATCGTGGAACGATCATGACACTCCCCCTTTCTCTCTGATTGGTCCAATCCTTATCCGAGCCGCCCTTTAAGATATCTCTTCAATAAGATTGCAATAAGACCGCTACGAGAATACGGCCGCTGTTAGGATTGTCAATATTAAACAAAGGTAGATTTTTTTTGAGTTTTACACTTTAATGGTCTCAAAACTTTCAAACCATCTTCGCTTTATTTATTACCTTTCTAATGAAAAGGGTTTCAAGCAAATTGGTTGGTTGGTTTCCGAGTAGGTAGGTAGGTATATAACCGACATAGAAACATTTTTTGTATTTTATAGATAGTGATCGCGATTATTTATTTATTTTATTTTCGATTTTTCTTTCATCAGCCGGCATTACAGTATTCACCTATGCGCCGGCAGATGTCAACCAAATATATCAGCAAACATAACATATAGGTAACACAATTAGATACTGATTAAAAAACAATTCACTTAAGAACTACCCAAGGTCTCACATATAAAGATCACAAACATTCAATGAACAAATCAAGTTCAAACAAATGCGAAAAAAAGAAAAAAAAACAATATGACATTCGAAATCGAACATCAAATGCAACTTATAGAACATGGTGTTGTTAAAGTAAATAGTCTTTCTTAGATTTGCGTAGCAGTCCTTTCTATAGAAACTGTCTACGAACTTCACTCAAATAATATATCACAGTTTCTTCCAAGTATCTTCCACTAAGCTCAATGTTTTGTCGCACAAAAGGGTAAAGGAATAAATTTCTCTTAATTAATTTTCTTAAAAGTCCTCTACAGTTTAACTCATAAGTAACATTAATAATTAACTAGTCCACAAGTCCTCGAAATTCGAACATACCTAATTTAAATTATTAGTTTGAATTTATAATTTAAATTAGGTACATACCTAGTTATTTTTTTAGAGTTCTCTTTATATGGAGACTTTATATTAGATATATTTAGCGAGCACTATATCACATTTTTCTTCAAAAAACAATGGCCATGGATAGATATTATATACGTCAAATTTGAAATCTTGATAATATGTACTTTAATTTCTATTATTATTAAAGACAAACAATATTAATCTATTCTCAATTTAACCACAGATAAACAAAAGAATATTATAGGGGCAAGTGGTGTACCATCGAACGCGTGTACCTTCGAACAGTTTCAAAAAATCTTATTTAGAGATGTTAAAAAAATACAAAACTATTGAATTTACGTACGTTTTTCGATAATGGTAACACTCAGTGTAGTTTGGTATGTTCAACTGATTGCGCGCGAATCACATCTATTTTCAAAGTTTTTTTATACCAAAAGTAAATATTTTACTGATGTTTATAAGATTTTTTTAGAAATATCTTACTATTTCAATCAATAATATTATTTTATTTGGTAGACTAATTTATCTTGCTTGTTACTTGATATTAATTTTGGTTAATATGACCTCAAAATTATGTATTTTTGATATTTTATCATTTTTATGCTCTGAGTGTACCTTCGAACATTATTTTAAGTGTACCTTCGAACTGTTCGAAGGTACACTGAGAGCATATAAATATAAATCTTCCTTGACTATTTTTTTGATTTTTCCAATGCCAAGAAAGAAAACTAGTGAAAAAGACCTCAAACTTGTATCGAAAATATTAAGCAGGCTGTTAGAGAATGTCGAAAGGGCATTCCAGTTGGGAAAGCCACAGAAAATTCAACTTAAGGTCTAAAACGTTGTTAAATATTTAAAATTATTTAAAAATGAATAGGAATGTCATATGATGCCCCCTAATTATGCTGTTAATTATGAGGAAGAGAAATATGCTCCACGAATATATTAAAAAATCTCCATATTTACACTACAGCCTAACAATAACAGAGTCTTGATGCATTAAAAATAGTATAGTGGAAATAAAATACGGACTAAACTCCAAAAACTTCATTTTGAGATAATCTAATAAAACCGATTTTTCCCCCATACAGACATAGTACTATGATGATTTTTGGATCTGTTTTTTTTACGCCTGATCATCGATATGGACTTTGTGCGCAATATTTTGGCTATTAACAATGGTTTATAGAACATTTCCTCATACTCAACTCATTTTTTCATTTTTGGCGTTTAGTGCGTATTTTATTTCCAATATACAACAACTGTGGATACGGGACAAAAGGCCGAGAAAGATTGGTTGAGTTGAGCTACTGTAAAAGGTTTCCTGACCTAAGTAGGCCGAGCCACAAGTTTAAAATTATTTAAAAGTAATGTTGCATCATTTTGCAATCACCTGAAAAAATGCAATACAATTTTCATTTGAGGTTTTTGGTAGTCCAGTGGTATCAGACAGCTGCTTTCGTACGTTCAGCATCCTTGAAGTGGTGGGTCCGAATTCTGGTGCTGAGTGAGTACAGATTCTTTATATATTAAAAAAAATACTCAATATTTTGACTTTCTCGAGAAAGCAAATCGGGATCGCGAGGTTGACCACCTTATGTCCTAAACCACTACAGGTCAGAAAAAAGCACAATAAATAAGCCTCGGGACACCTGGATCCCATCAGAGGAGGAGGAGGAGGAGTGTGCAGGCAGCTGGTGAAAGATTCTGCATATTCGAGTGCAACGGAGAGCTCTTGTTGCCTCCCTATGCCCCTAAATGGGGTTCAAATGGAGAATGAATCAATTTTTGTACATTAATTTTTATTTTATGTAACGTTTTTGTATTTTCCTGAATAAATGAACAGCGCATTTTTTGATAACAAATTATTTTGTTTCAATTTTTGCCTTAAGCTACCTTATGTTCGAAGGTACACATCAAGGTGTTCGAAGGTATACTCGCTAGTGTACCTTCGAACAAAATTGTAGTGTTTTATAAAAAATCATTTGGAGGGGACTTATTAAAGATAAAAATGTAAATAAAAATACCATTGTTTAGTGAATTCTTTCACCTGTCTAACAGCATATTTAATTTTTTTGTACGTTGGATATTTATTGAGATAAAAAATTTCAAAGTCATTTTTATGCAATTTGTTCGAAGGTACACTACTTGCCCCTAATATGCATCTGTGTCAATGTCAAATACATCGGAGTGTGTGTATCAAATACATAATATTACAGCAGTGTGCATAACGTTTTTTTATTGATTCAATCTATTTTTTATGCATAAAAAAATATTGGCATACGCCACTCCTCTCTTAGCGTGCGTAATTTCATACTCCTCCGTCCGCGCAAATTGCATAAAAAGGTGTATTAAGTTTTTGCTTCACGTATTAATATATAGATTTACACAACACTATAGAATTACTGAATTCCAATCTTTTTATTGGATTTCCTTCGTTTTCAGAAAAATAACAATAACCAGAATCTCAGAGTGGATTTTCAGCCTTAATTTCTGAGAATGTTGTTATACCTACTATATACATATATTATAATAATTTTCATCTCGGAGAGCACCTTTCGAATAACCTTGATCAATAAAGTAATAATACGAATTAGCGAGAAATTTCTTCCTCTTATTCTTTTAATGAAAAAGTATTGTTAATTGTAATTATCTACTTAGTTAGCATTTTTATTGTGAGAATATGCTTATTTTTTTATTAAGTTATACTTTTTACTCTTAAGAAAATACCTTTTAATAATCATACTTTTTAATCAAAGCTAACATTGTGTTTTTATGAGAAATTGAACCTACCTTTCAAAGGAGGAATTAAACCCCAATGGCATAAGAGGTTTTAGAAAGGTGATTGTTAGGTTGTAAAAGGCTATATTTTGGCGATTTTCTTTAATTGTGATGATCGATTATTCGATCCCAGGTGGCGACCATCTTCCTCTTTTACGACACAAGCTTTAAGTACCTAGCTTACTGTGAAAGAGTCAAGAAGTGTACCTATTTGTGTTCACTTTGAGTGAGCACAGATTCATTTAAAGACAAAGTAAATTTTTTCTTGTTTCTGATGCAATTTAAGACAATACCTAATCATGACATTTTGTTTTTGTTTCAGCGAACAAGCACATCCCTATGGGGTGAATGGATGGGGGTGATGCATGGGGACGAGATCGAATATGTCTTCGGGCATCCCCTGAACATGTCCCTGCAGTACAACGCCAAGGAGAGGGACCTCAGCAACAAGATCATGCAGGCCTTCTCCAGATTTGCGCTCACCGGGTAATCATTTTAACACCATTCTTTTCTGTCTCCCTTGCTTTAACTTTGATAAAAAAGAAATATCATTTTTCCCCTCTGTGATATGGCTAGCTTGATCAGGAATTGCAAAAGCATTAACCTTATTTAAACATTATCACTGCAAATGGAAATTGGCAAAAACGCTAACGTTTAAGAAAGTGGCGCCTCAGCGATAACGTATTATTAGCATCAATACAATACATTATCACGCAATTTTTTTCATACGAGAAACGCTCTCATGAGCAAACTTTAAAAAGCTAGGCTTTTCGTATACGGTGTTGTAATGTTACTTAACCTAAGCGTATGTTAATACCTTAACGATGACGTGTAAAATCAACGTATTCGTTTCGATTCGTTACGTCTACTGACGTTTTTGAATAATGTAACCTATACGGTTCGGTTTGATCTCGTTCAACGTGCTTATTACGATACGCTTACGTTGCGACGCTATTAATTGCCTTGGTCACACGTGCCGTATAAACGGGCGAGACAGTGAAATGTTACTCGCCCGAGAGAGTCATGAGCGTTTAAACCTTATGTCCGAGCACTCGCCTTAAGGTTTAGGCAATATAGCGAGTACTCGGCCGAGTGCACTGTCTCGCCCGTTTACTCGGTACGTGTGACCAAGGCATTTGTGTGCGAAGGGCCGAAAATATGACAGCACGATCACAATTTTACATTCAAAAGTTTGCTAACTTGAGTATTGAAAATTTTCAACTAATAAAATTGAAAAAAAAAAACGCAATATTTTTAGATTAAAACAAAAGGCAGATAATTAATTACTTTTTCTTTCTTTGTTTCTTTAATCGAATAACATCTAGTTACAGTTATTACCAACTTGGCGAAATTATAGTGTGTTGCCAGTTGCTTTGGCTTGCAACGTTGCGTGTTATTATTATTATCATTAAGTTGGCAACACTACGTGCTATAAAGTTAGCAGCTACCTGGGGTAATTTTCATGCTTAAGAATTTAGATAATTATTATTATGCTTTACGAATAATTATTATTATTTCTGCTTTTTATTTATCGCAGTCATTCTCGAGCCATGGCGGCTTAATGCACGGTCTGTGCTTCAAGCCGAGAGCTTTCATTACTTTCAGAGTACACAATTATTATTATAATTATAATTTACTTACTTGAAATAGTTTTCTGTTTGAAATAATTTTCTCTTTAAGTCACATAAAAATCTATGGTTTTAAGTGTTCCATTAATTTTTGCGCTGTAAAACAAGCATTAATTGCATTTCATTTCTCATTTTAATGTAGGTACCTACTTTTTTTTTACCCATCACATCGTTTCCCGAAGGCGGTAGGCAGAGAGTACGGGCTTACATTCCTTCCTATCCATACAAACCTCTTTCGCTTCCTCGTAACGCATAACATTCAGCATACATGCTCTTCTGTTCCTTGTGCTCCTGACTTGGTCCTCCTGTAAGACGGCACCGATATGGTTGGACCATGTCATTCGAGGTCGGCCACGTCCGCGTGTACCCATTCTTTCAGTTTTATATATCCTTTTAGCCATTCTCTCTACATGCCCAAACCACCTTAATTTATTCACTTTCATTCTAGGCACTACGCTAACATCCACTCCACATTCCTTTCTATTATTATCATTCCTCACCTTACCAGTCTGCATATCCGACGCAGTGATCTCATTTCCACATCAGCATTTATTCCAACTTCCAGATTTTTCGTCCATTTCCATGTTTCACTCCCATACATCATGGATGGTATCAGGATTGCATTCCTTCTATTTTTTTAATGGCTGTATTTTTTAGGCTGCTCAGTAGAACAACGGAATTTTTTTTTTAATATTTTCGTTACTAGAAATCCTCCCTCCTCAGAGCTGCCATGATAGCTTGCATACGAGTGTAGAAGTCTTTTTCAAGCAAATATCAAGTTTTTCGCTCTAAGCAATGGTTTCTCAGACCAATCTCCTCACAAACTATCTGGTCCTTTGCTGGAGACACCTGTTATTGGAGCACTAGAGATTTTATGTTTTTGTTTGTTTGTGTCTAATAAATAAATAGGCATAGGGTTTTTGGCTAACCAACATTTTGTCGACAATGATAATAATATTTTTCGTTCAAACTTTAAATTTGGAATGAGTCCGTCTTGAAACAGAAAATTTTGACGTTTATGACGTGTTTACTGTTTATTCGAAATTTGAATTCCCTGCAGATAGTAAAAAACGCTATTAGTGTACAATTAATATAGAATCAAGGACATTCGTGTTTTAGAGCTTGCGCCTGAAATCAAGCAACATCTATTTCATACGTGTATATAAAATTATAATAGAGGTAAAACACAGGCGCCAAACCTTTTATAAACTATTTTAACAATATCCAGCATTATTACAATGTTTTCTCAGAAGGTGATTCGAGTAATTTTAGTGTGTTTGTTCGAAATTAGCTCGCTTTTTGGTTATTATGTAAGAGCAATCAAAATATTTGCGTGACTTTAAGCTATAAATCATCACGTTATAAGCTCAAAATTAAGGGGTTTTTGTAGTAATATTTACTAAGTACAATAGTGTTTGAAAACATTGCCACAAAAAATATTAATGGAGTTTTTAATTGTTCTTTTAGGCGTCCTGTACCAGAAGAAGAAAATTGGCCACTGTATAGCAAGGAGAAACCTAATTACTACATCTTCAACGCTGATGCAACGGGAATAGGAAAAGGCCCCAGAGCGGAGGCCTGCGCTTTCTGGAATCAGTTCCTACCCAGGTTGCATAATAATCGCGGTGAGTTTGCATTTTTTGTTATTTCATTATTTGTCAATTTCAGTCTTTGCGACTTCACTCCTACGAGTCATATAAAAAACACCCTTAGTTATTTTTTGGACAAATCTACTTTTTGAATATTGTGATACATAATTTCCCCCCAGGTAAAAAGGCACAAGTTTAAATAAAATCACCGACTTTTGTACTGAAAGTCGTGGGTTCAATATTCTTCTCTTTCACAACACAAATTATGTGAAAGATTTCAAATTGAATTTGTGTTAACTTAGGGTGACCTCAGATTCATTTAAAAAAAGGTGTTTTGCACATGTCTGATTGAAAAAATTTGCAATCTTTGTTTACAAAATCAGATCAATGTAAAGGAAACCTTGTTTTAAAATTTGAGATTTAAAAAATCTCCTTTCAAAATCACTCGAATCTGGGTGGAGGTCTTTTAAAAAAAATCTCCTAACTCATCATCAACTCTACCCTATATTGAAAATGTATTGGTTGTACTACAATAGATGGCGCTTAACAATATTTCAATATAAGACTTAACGGATCATTCTAAAAATTTGCATCAATCCACTAATAAATGGCGTTGCTATAGAAAATTGAAAATAAATTAAATAATTCCAGACCCATTGTAAAAGAAGTGGTTGGTTGCCCAGCGGATCAAATGACGGCTTTCCAATTTCACGACACAAGCCTTTATGTAAAATATGTCTAAATTGTATTTGTTTAATTAAAAAAATTATAATGATTAGGTACAACTTGCAACGAAATAACATACGACATTAGATGAATAATAGCAAATATTTCCTAGGTGTAAAAAGTGCTTTTAACCTGGCCTATAGGAGGTTGTAAGCCCTTGACTCTGATAGCAGATAGATTCATTGTCTGTTTAGATTATTTTATGAAATATCACATTTTTTTTCAAAAAATAATCAAATTTACTTAATAAGTTTTTATATTTTAGAAGAAGTGTCGCAACCCTGCGAGGGAGCCATAATCCATCCATTAGGAAGCAGCGGAGGACAAAAAACATCATCGACAGCATTATCGACAATCATACCAACTATTGCGTTCTCCGTACTAATCAAGACACTGGGAGTGCTCTAAATCGTATAGGGTGAATGTTGTATGCGAGTATTCTTGACAAAATGTGATTAAAACGTAGAAAACAAAAAAATACGAAATTAGTATGATTACATAAGGAATGATCTAGTAGATCCCTATGTAGGAAAGCACAATGTAGGTAATTCAAAATGGTAGAACCCATGTAGAATGGTAGAGAACCTCAAATCACACTAGTTATGACACAAAAGAAATAAATCTCCCAACAATATTACAACATCGACGGATTTGCATATTGTTGGTTGCTGTATGCGAAAGAAAAAAAAAACATTTTGCGAAATTGAATCATGAAATTCGTAAGATGCACCGTTTTTTAGAATTTTGAAATGTATCAAAAAATAAAATGCACAGCACTTTAGAGAATTGGTTTTGACAACAATTATTAGAGAATTCTTTTATTTATATTATAAGTTGCACAATTTTTTCTTGATTTTTTTTTTCAAAATAAATTTATTAATTTGTACTGTACGTAGTGGGTCTTCCTTTGATTTTAATTTGTTTTAAGAATATTTTTATTTGTTTAAATTTTACGCTAATGTTAATTTTTTGGATATTTAATGTTTGTGAAATTTGTTAGGATTTAAAAAAAATTAAACTACAATTGCTGGAAATAGGAACATTAATTATATAAATTCTTAAGTCATGCTTTATAATAATATGATATTATAAATAAATGTTTTAATATGAATAAAAATATTAAGTATGACTATATAATTATTATGTTAAAAAAAATTGTAGAATTCTTTTATATTATTATAATATGTATTTTATTTTAAGTTATTTTATTTTAAAAAGATTATTAAAAAATATTGCTGTGTAGACTATATTACTGATAATATATTGTCTTTACATACATAAAATAAATGTGGAAATAAAAAATTAAATGTATTGAAAATAGTATTAAAATAATACCTATAATAAATATATTTATTTTTAAGATGTTTTTCAAAACTTTATTTATATGGGAGTGTTTTGTATGTAAAATAAAATATTTTACAATATTTATGTTTTCTGTTTCCCAATTATTGCTTTTTATGTGTTGTTGTACCTATTACATTTATAATTAAAACAATATTATATTATGTAAGTAAATGTTTTAAATGTAAATTAATAATGACATTAAATGTTCAATTAATTTCCCGGCCGTGTGAGGGTTCTTCAGAAATATAATATTTGAGTTTGATTTGAATCTAAAAAAACTATTTCTGATCAAGAATATTTATTACAAAAAAATGTTGTTTTATTAAAACACATTTAAAAAAAAAACATTTCATTTTCAAAATATTATGTAGTTCTTATCTAGATCTTAAAAAAAATCTCATTGTGCTTTATAGAAAGTTAGAAGTTATATCTACAAACTCTTATTCTACAGTTTAAAGCGTGTGATTAGGTGCGAACATTTGTACTGCCTTTGTTTTATACTGTCGTGTATAAGCACAGACGATAAATAATATATTTATACTCGAAATATAAAAAAAATGCTACAAAATATTAATACCTAACTCATTTTCGAAACTTTTGATAGCAGATATTACATTAAAAAGACTCGCTTATTTTTACACCAAAAATTTATACCTTTAGATTCTTCAAAGACGCGTTTAGACTTTGAAAAAAAATATAACATATTTATTAATTTCACAAACAGGCCTAAGAAATTGCTCATTTACTGGAATATTTCCATTCATGGAAATATTGAAACATAATATTTTCAAATACCTATTGCGTTGAAAAATAAATAAATAAATTGAAAAAAATAGGTATCGAATGCAGAAATTAAAAAAAAATCATATTCAATACGAAAATGCATGGCGATTTCCAAATATAATAAAAAATAATATCAAAATTGACCACAAAATAAATTAAAATCATAAACATATCAAGAATTGGCTTTAGAAAAAAATATATTATATAGAAAATTATATATTATTAAATTATTGAAACACATCTTATGATACGAAACTTATCATTAATAAATAAAATATAAATTTACACTTTTGTATACCAAAAGACTATATTTAATAAATTATTGATATCTCTTTATTAGATGGCTAAGTACCAGTTCATTCATGTATCAATTTTGCTTGTTAAATTTGAATCATGTGCATATTTTGTAAAAAAAAAAAAATTGATTTTACAATTTGAAAAGATCAGTGTGTATGCTTCTATTTTACAAACTGTGCACACGTCTCATATTTTAGGTGCAACATTATTTTCATCAAACCCAAAATATAGGTGCGACAGAAACCGCATGAAATCAAAAATTATTCAAATCGGTATTCCCACATACCTAACCTAAATGTTCACACAGTCCTAATTATTTCAAACTTTACAAAAAAAAAAATAAAAACTCTTCTATTTCTTTAAAAGATTGGTGAATAGCTTGATAAGTAAAAGATATTTCTAAATTTATATTCTATGTGTAATTTCATAGTCGGTAAATTATTGATGTAATGTGAAAAATAAATAATATGATCGATGTTGCTTTTTGAATGTCACGTTGATTAAGAAACATTTTGATGTGTTTATAATATAAATGAAAACACAATAGATGTAAACACAATTACGCCCTATTCTGTTTCGGTTCGAACTAAAATAAGAACGTTCCAAAATTTTAGAATTAAGTTCACATGAATTAAAATTCCGTATTCTATAAAGTGATGTGTTCTAAGAACTAAAATGACTTAAATTAGTTCACCATAAACAATAATATGAATTATAATTGTCTATGGAATATATCGCGCATGCGCCATTGGTCAATGTTTGTTTATTACAAATACTACGTGTGTCAAAATTTGACCAAATATTGTTAGAAGCATCTCGAATTTGCGTTTTTATCAGACCAACTCTTATATTTCCTTTTGAAATAAATAAGTATAATTATTTTAGTGCAAATCTCGTGTTGTAATATACGCAAGAGTATTTTATGAAAGTAGTGATTTTGATCTAACCTCCAATTTTCGATTTCGGCATAACGAAACACTCGCAAATAAATCAAATCAATTTTATGATTTTATTTACCTTAATAAAGATATTTAACACTTTTTTTAAACTTATTAGGTTAAAATAATACTTTTATTATAAAAATATCATCAAATATCTTTTAAGTCGCATACAATTAGGTGTGAACTAAAATTAAGAACCTTTTGACATAAGAACGCACTAAAATTGACTGTTGAAGAATACCAAAATGAACTAATTTCAATATTAGTCACATTAAGAACGCTCTTAATTTTTATAGAATACCGATGTGCACTGACTAAAATTGGAACGTTCTTATTTTAGTTAAAGCGCACTTAAATTGAAACAGAATCGGGCATATTTTATTTATACTTGTCCGAGAGATGACAGCAGGAATACTTTTGAAGGGCTTCTTTGAAAGAAACAAAATGTTTAGTTTTTTCCACAATATTTTACTAAGCTAACCGGTTTTCGAAGACCGAACGTCTTCTTCATCAGGCTAGTAGATGGTAACTTTCAAATAAGTTCTTTCATATTATGGTTTCTTTCAAATAAGTTCTTTCATATTATGGTTTCTTTCAAATAAGTTCTTTCATATTATGGTTTCTTTCAAATAAGTTCGAAGTATGTTCCACCAAGTAGCTACGGTCGAAAGGATAAATTAACTTTTGAAGGAAACGGACCCTGATCCTCTTAATCAGAAGCTCGCGCCTTTATCAACTAAGCAAAGCAAGTCGGTAATTATTACAGTTAACAAAACTCTATTGACCTTTTAATAAACATTAAATTCCCAATATAGCCTTTAGGGCCTTTAACCAATTATTGATAGGGTCCTGAATCCTTCTGTTTTTTTTTTTTGGAAAAGTTGTGTTATTATTCGAAGATTGGCAGTAAATGTATTTAAAAAAAACAACAGTTGTAACGTTCCATAGAAATTATAGAGTAAAAAGCACATAATAACAATGTAATATGAACGAATAAGTAACAACTAAAAACTCTAAGAATTCATCACTGATGTTCGATTTTTAAATGGAACAAACCTCTACGGGCTTACGTAATATGGAACTTAATGCTCTGCCAACTCTCTCATAGCTTCACAACATTCAATGCCTTGGCAAAATCAACTTCACCCCCCGCAAATCGGTATCTTCTATATCGGTATCTTATAACATATTTTACAAAAAAAAATCAGTTCCCTATCGATTGGACATAAAAATCACATGAATACATTGGTACAAAGTTGTCGTCTTGAAGTTTCCTTGCGTGTCTAATAAGAACATTGATTAAAACAAACAATTAATATTAATTAAAATAATTAAAAAAATCATGATTCATTAAACAATAATGATATGGCTGGTCCATTGTAGGAAGTTATTAAAAATCTAACGTAATATTTTTGTAGTAACATTTTTTACATCATGTAACCTTAATAGATGGTATAATACCTCCTATGAGCTTAAATGTTTTCACATCTTATTTCTACTCCCAGCTTTCAAATCTATATTTACAATATTATTATATCTATCTTTAACAAACTAGCAATTCCTTTTTCTTTTCTTTTTTATACACAATAGTAGTTTTCAATCAATAAGAATATGTAAGTAAAATATTATAATCCAAATATTTTGATGCAAATATTATCTAAAAAAACTTCATATATATGGTTGATGGGTGCATGGTTTCTTTTTCTTTTTACATTAAGTTGTATTGCCTCAGCACAGACTCTCGTCTAGTGAGGTAATAAACCCTTTATACAAATTATATATATATATATACACACATTGTAAAATGCTTATGTTTTTTTTTTTGAAATAAAATAAATAAAATATTAAAAATTGTGTTGTGTTGAATTTGAAAGCGTCGTTCTTAAAGTAAACTGGTGGTGTTAATGTTGAACATAATTAATGTAATATTTGTATAAAATAGATGGTTGAATCAACAAAATAGTATTAAAAATCAACATATCTATAAAATATTGAAAAATATATCAATAATGGCAATCTCTACATTCAAGCAAATGTATTCTACTTTGGGGTTGAAATAAATATTCTTTATTATTTATATCAGAATTAAATTAATCAAATTCAGCATAGTTTTTTTCCTGAATGGGATGAAAAAATAAATACATGCCATACGAAACTTTTGGTGGTACCCAAGATTCATTTTTTTACAACAAACAAATTTTGAAAAAAAAATATCAAGCTATTTTGTCTATATTTTATAATAATAAACTTCGCTCAGGGGCATAGGGAGGCAAAAAGAGTTCTCCACTATGCTTGATCTTACGACATCACAGTGGGGGACACCATCTGCCTGACCCCCCCCCCCCCCCCGCTTCGATGGGGTTCAGGCGTCCGGGGCTTATTTCTTGCGCCTTTTCTGACCTTTTCGAGTTTGTGGATCCTGTCAAAATCAATAACAAAATCCATTTATTCAATTAATAAGCAAGTCTGGCAAATCTATAATCTAAAAATATAATGGTTAATAAACTCTGCAATTTTTTCAATTATTTATTTACAAATTTTGTAATCTAATCGAGATTGCCATGATTGTTTTTATATGCTTCAATATGAAAAAAAATATAAACATAATGATCAAAATCATATCAATCTAGGCTATCAACTCTTTCTTATGATTAATAAAACTGTTTAAAACTTAATCTACAATTATTATAATAATTATGGCTTACAAAAATGTCTACATAACTACTATATTTTTGTTTATAGATTTTTCAAAATGGTTAAAAATAGTTATTTTTTTATTAGTGAAGTGGCCTAAAATTAGTTTTTTTTTAAATATTTCTTCTAATAAACAAAAATACAATAGACAATTTTTATAAACAAAAATAATTTTTATAGTCTTGCATAGTAAATTTTATTTGTTTGCTCCATTCATATACGGAGAAAGAAGAGATTTTATTCATTGCGTAATAATTATGAAATTGTAGAAATATGTTTTTTTTTTTCACACAATGGTATTCTATAATAAAAAGAACTGCAAACTCAGAAATTTGCTCATCTTGTTCACTTAAACATTCTTCTTTTACTAGATGTACGTAGAATGCACATAAAAGTTAAACTATATATTTTTAGATAACTAATCGTAAATAGAGTCTTAAAAAAGAAATTATGTTTTAATTTGTTTAATATGGGTTGCTTTTAAATAAAATTTATTCTATACAAGCTTTCAATAAAACAAATTTAAATGGTGATCATTCTTAAAAACTATCAATGTATTAGATATGCGTAAAATAATTAGGTATATTAAATATTTAGAAATTTAAGGAAAAAAATGGTGTCAGCTTTATGAAAATAAATAGAAATTTAATTGAGAAACAGCTGTCATTTGAAGGGTTGAACTCAGCAATACCTATTATTAATTGGCTAGAGACACATAAAAATGTCAGCTCATAGATCTCCAAAAATCCAAAAAATATGTATTGCTTTATTCAACTCTTAAATTATCAATGGTTGTACTTTTAATGTTATTTATTTTTATTTTTTAATAAAGTGTAAAAGATAGGTGTACCTACTTTTTGGTTTTTCTCGCAAATATTATATTTTGTCGGTCCTAATTTTGATTTGTTCAACTTCAAGCGATTGTATGAATAATTATTTTAAAGACAATTTAAAAAACACACATTTTATAATATGATTTCAAACATTAACAATATAAATAGCTTGGCTGTAAGAGTGAAATAAATTTTTAATTCCTTTCAGGAATAAAAATATTTTTTGATTGAGGCCTAGTTATTGCAAACTTTTTTTATAAAACTATAAAAAAAAAAGTTAATTGATTCAAAAGTTTATTAAAATTATTTTACGATAGTGTTTCGTTTTAAACTTTATTGAATTTCATTGGATAATGATTATTATACCAAAAAGTTATTTTATGTAAAGTTAAAACAAAAAGTATTTAAATTTGTTGAAAAATTAGTTTTTTTTTTAATTTAATAAAAATATCATCTATGTTTAGTGTATTTTTATTATTAAGAATTTTTAATTATCTAATCGTAAGTAGATTATGTTTAATGTAAGCGTAAGTAGATATAAAAAATTCTCTATCCTTTAGAAAATATAGCAAAAAAAAAAATCTACATTTATCGTAGTTGGTTTATTTTTTGTAGGCAAGTTTTATTGAATGTCGCTTTTGTGTTTTTGTGAATTTAATTTTCAAAATGACGCTGGCTAAAAACTTTTGATGTGATTATTTTTCATGGAATAAAAAAAAAGATATTAAGAAATTTTGGTGTTGTGTAAAATTTTTTAAATGTATTATTTCATAATATACCTACATATTTAATATTATTATAGGTAGTAGATAATTTATATTTAGTTTATTAATATTAAGAAAAACAAAAAATAAATGTATTTTGGAATATAAGACACTATAAAATTATGTATAGTCAAGTAATAAATGATCTATATGTGCTATTTTGTGATATGCGTTGATGGAAATTAAACATTTTTTTTTTTTGAAAATAATCGGTGCTCACTCAAAGTGATCACAAATAAACTCCTCGACTCTTTCGCAGTAAGCACTTAAAGTTTGTGTCGTGAAAGAGGGACATGTTCGGTACCTGGGATCTAACCCACGACCTCCACCAGGCTATGAACCACATCATTCTACATCATGGAATTTATTTTTTTGCAATCTCTCTGTGTGTATTAGAGGTTATATTATAATGTTCAAATTACTTCTTGTGAAGCAAGATTTGAGTGGAAATCCTTCTAATTAAATCTATGTTATCAATGGTTTAATCTTTCCATTGTTAACAATTAATAATTAATTGTTAACAATGGAAAGATTAAACCATTGATAACATAGATTTAATTAATTATAATTAATTTAATTAATTTAATTAATTAATGACTTCTTAATTACTCAATGAACCAGATATTCAACCCGTACAAACTTGTACACATCTTCCGTAGACAATTGTTTCATCACCATCACAATTGTTTACAATTATTGTGGTGATGATGATGAAACAATTGTGATGATGAAATAATCACGGTAATGATGATGAAATAATTATGATGATTATGAAACAATTGTGATGATTATGATGAAACAATTGTGATGATTATGAAACAATTGTGATGGTGATGAAACAGTTGTCTACGGAAGATGTGTACAAGTTTGTACGGGTTGAATATCTGGTTCATTGAGTAATTAAGAAGTCTTTTCATTTTGTTGATGTAAAGTGTGTATTTCCATCAAAACATATCAACTTCTATGTTTAGATTCTTCAATGTGATTAGGCAATGCCTAGACTGTATGTATTTATTGCTAAACATACAATTTATTGTAATGTACTATGTACGAATATTTTACTAAAAAAAAAGATTAATATTATGTACTAATAATATAATATAATTTGCGTTCAACCAAAGCTTAACTAAATATTTTTGCAGTAATTTTTTATTAAATTTAATATAGGTGTGAATTTTATTGATTAAAAAAACACATTATTATTGTTTTTTTTTATCAAAAAATAATTGTGTAATTTTGATATTATATTAAATGTATTAAAGTTTTTTTTTTCATTTTTGTGTAGATCATTAGATTATTTATCAAAAAGAATATATACCTACTTACCTATAATAGAAATGACACAATATTTTAAAATAAGAGTTTTACTGTAAGAATAAAAAAAAACAGTTTTTAATGCATATCAGAACGAAACAATATCATGATTTTTCAGCAGTTTATTAAAATAAAAAAGTAAATAAGTTGAGTGAATCCAAGAAAAATTATTAAGCACACGTTGGAGAAAATTTTTACTATTTTCCAAACTTTTTTTTTTATAAATTAGCTTTAAAGCTCAGTAGAAAATTTCTCAGTCTCAGCACTCAGAAGTAAATTTAATTCTATTAAGACCTTTTTAAGAAGATCTTCTTCGTTATTGGCCAGATTCATTCACTGCCTTTGCATATTGCGTAAAACTTTGCTGAGTTTGCAAATATGAGCAGAATTACATATACCTATGCATTACAATTCTATGATGACCTGATAATAGTCCCCCACTCAGACGGATGATGGTAATATACCCCCATTTTCCCCCCTCGTCCTTACACAGTGTCACATACTATGTGACACTTATTAGGTGACATACACATTACATACTATTTAGAAAACAGAAGAAAACAAAACAAAACAAACCTTTTAATGATATTCAGTATAAGGTATTATTTTTCACTAAAAATCTGAAATATAAAATATTGTAAAAACACACTTTACATAATATATAATATTAATATGAAATTCACAATAATTATTACACTCACACACACTAGAGGAATATTTTAAATAATATTTATTATTTTAATTTTATGTACTGTAAAAATGAATAATAAGAAAACAGTAAGATATTATTTTAATTTATAACAACAATGCAATGTTATCCAAAATTATTAATGTAGAAATTAGAAACCAGACATATTATAATAAAATCAGTGGAAATAAAATATATTTTATGTTGATTCTGATGGTTTTTATTTTAGTAGCTTTCACTACAGACGTTGTCCTTTGTTCCTTAACGGATTATTCAATTCGAATTTGTATAAGGATAAGCTTATTAGTTTTTAACCAATGTAATTTAGATCGATGCATCTGTTTCAAACCATATTATATTTTCAGTCGTACCAAATGTCAAACAACGTAATTTAATTTCAATATTTCAAATTTGGAATAAAAATTATTATATTTTAAAAAGTAGTATAAAGGTTACCTACCTACTTACTACTTAGAGTTTTCTTTAATTTCCTAATTATTACCCATGAAACTTCCATAAGAACCTTTAACTGATAAAAGACATCACGGCAATTTTTTTTTATCGAAATCTGTCCAACCGTTAAGGCATCATGCGATGACCACGGAAAGTAGCTCTCCATTTTTATAATATAGATTTACCTTGGAACCAGTTGTGGAAAATATTGCATAAAATGTGAGGGAAAGAGAGTGGCATACATCCTCGTGAGAGGGTTGGCCTGCGGTGGATTGAGGGAACCCATTTTGAGACCCTTTGTCCGTTAGGGGCACGCCTTATGAATAGTTGTGCAAAATTGTGTTGCTGTGAGTGGATCGGTTAGCCCATGATTTTTTTTTTAGGGAAAATTTCACTATTTAATAGTTTTTTCCATTTCGTCGAAAAATGTGAAATGGAACCATTCTTAAGATAGCTGGAATATTGTTGATACCAATACGAAGGATTTTATCTGAAGGTTTGCACATGAGAAGAGTTGCGTTGTGTTTAAGCGACATCTATACATAAATAGCCAAAGCTACAAATTATACTTTTTCTACTCATCGATAGATGACTATAAGTTTTCACTATTCATCAAAAGATCTCTACAAATATTCGCGTTTAATTTTTAAAATGTTTAGATTACCAACAGAATTATGTATTAATTATTAATACTAGGTGAGGATCAGTGGCGTACCGTGGGTTTTCGCCGCCCGGGGCGGGATTAAAATTTAGACCATTAGGTCGGTGACATCCTTCAATGAATTCAGAGAGCGTTGTCTCTTATTGTGCCTCGTCTCCAGAGGTCTATTGCAGAGTGACAGTGCCTCTTCCAAGCTCCTGTCCTCCGCAAGTAGTCTTCTTAATCGTATTTTGAATTCCCCTAAAAGATAGGTCCCAATAGGATTCCCATCTCCCGGTTGCAACAATAATTATTGTTTTTGGTGGTGATATTATGTCTCCTTTGATCACTGATGCTGACGTAACCATTGTATCCACTATATCAGATCGTCCATACAGAGGTGCCAGAATGATACATCCACAGTCAAAGCTAGGAAAATAAAGGTCCACTGCATGTTGGCAAAAAGTCACCCTGAAGTTTCCTGGTATCATGGAACCTCCCTTAGTTACTAACCTGCCCGTTAGTCACGCACCCTCCGTTCGACACAGGTCGAATGACACCTTGAATTGGCGATAAACATCGAAGGAGTGATAGGACTACATAGGTGAGTAGGTATGGATGGGAGGGCTCATTGAAGGTGTAGGATATTATGCCCTGCATGCTGAACAATGGACAGCCATGCAAGGTACCCACAGGGACCGATTGTACCGTCGTCGTTTCAGACTGGGTCAACGTAACAGGTTCCAGCGTTCGTAGGTGAGAATCGAGTTGAAATGAAGTGTCACCAAAGAATAGGTATTACTTTTACTGTTTGATTAAACAGATACCTAGTAATAAGTATTAAAACAAGAGGGTGTAGCGCTGAGGATTTTAATACAAAAAAATAATATAATATAGGAATTTATACATTGATTTTTTTTATGTCGCCATATTATACCTACTGATGTCAAATAAACAACTATTATTGCTATATTATATGTACCTGCTGCCCGAATTGGGGTATGTACCCCAACTTCGGGCAGTAATCAAAACAATATACTTAGGTACATACCGAGTAAGGGACATTAGATAAATTGAGAAAATATTTAAAAACACCAAACGAAAAGGTAATTAAAAACCGAAAAAGTTTAAATTTGTTTATTTTGGGTTAAAAAAAGGTTTGTATTTTTAATGATCAAATCAATATTTTTCTTTTGGACACAATTATTATCCTTGTCGGGTTGAATTAACGTCCCGTAATTTATTGTTTTTGTAACAAAGTTTTAGAATCGTTTGAGACATTAATGATGAATACAGCAAAACGGAAAGTCATTAATCTCATCTTATTATGATTAAGTATTTTTGTACACAAACACTACATTTTATTGTTTTTGAAAAAAGTTTAAGAATCGTTGGGGACACAAAGTTTAGCAGAACACAATAGGTATGTTATTTTTACATGAGAACAAAAACAACTTTCAAGGATTTACCAATCACGTGAAGGAAATTATTGTTACGCAAACACTTGCGAACTCGCCAATGCCAAGGACAAACTGAAGTCCGAGAAATTTTATTGCCTAATTGTCACATGATTTCAAAATTTTAAAACAAAAAAGTTCGCTATACTGAGATCGACTTCGTTATAATGAATTTCTGTTCAAATTTTATCGCGTATTTGTTCCCACCTGGGATACGAATAAAATAATTAATGTGGATGTTGTTTTTGAAATATTTTCATGATGATTTTAATTTATTAGTTTAAATAAAATGAATGAATAATGTATTTTAGCAGGGAGCGCAGTGCACATTACTATTATATCAACGAACTGCCTCTCCGGTAGTTTACTCACGATACATACATACAAGGGCTATCTTTGTTCTTTGACGAATTAGAAGAATGCTGATTAGAGATGAAATGGATAGCATTTTAGCCGGATACCGGATATTCATTCAACTAATTAGTCGAATACCGGATAACCAACCGCCGGATATCCGGCGTATGTTTCTGTATGGTTGGTGCATCCATATGGGATCATTGGGGACATTGTCGAAAAAACTATCAACCGCATTAGTTAGTCTGGATTAGTGCGGTGTGATAATAATATCTTTTTCCTATGATTAGAGCGTTTGGATTTTTAACTTTTACCCTCGAAACCAAAGTCTTAGCCAGGTCAGCAGCAGAGATTCCCAATCTGTTAAGGTTTACGGCTCCCTTAAATTCCAAGCCAATATCCAATCCAAACTCCCTTTACGCTCCACTTAGGGACATAGGGAGGCCTCTCCATTGCGCTCGATCCTGCGCAATATTTATGATCTCCTTACACACCTTGTCCACATTTCTCAGCTCTGCTTCGAAGGAGCGGAACACATTATGAGAAGGTCTTCCTCAGCTTCGGGACCCTGATGGGAGGAAGAACAGCGCTCCCTTAAAATATCGGTGTTTTTTTTTCAAAATTTATAAAATTCCCTTAGTGCTAAAGAAGTCTTTAGTAGAGCCCGGGAAGAGCGTGAATTACCATGGGTACAACGCATGAATTACGCTTACGTAGGCGGCATATACCAATAATTGGACTGACTCCGTTGCTGGAACGTTATTGTTCCAAAAATCGCGGAATCTATCTGCATCTTCCAGCAGGATGATATAATGACGAAACTTATTTTTATTAAACTTTCTTAATTTACGGAGACGAGCGAAGCCGGTTGCTACCTTTATAATAAAGAAATATTCATTCTCCATTATTTACCCTTATTGCAGTATGTTTGCTAATCAATTTTCTAAGTTGTAGAATTTTTTTTTGTGATGACAAGGTGTATTTCTTAAGTGTTACTTACTAAATAAATCAATTAGTTATCCAAACATTATTTTTTTTACTATCCGGTATCCGGCCGGATAGGTGCTAGCTATACGCTATTCGGCCGGATAGCATTTACGACGCCGGATACCGTATATTTGCCGTATATCCGTTTCATCTCTAATGCTGATACACAGTGAATGTAGGTAGTCCGCCAGTTAAGGAAGAGAAACCAAAAAGCACGTGAGCGAAGCCACGGAAGTGTGTAAGCAAGAATGTGTTGCGCTGGGTCTTACAATATAAAAGATAATATACAATTTTGTAGTTCGGGTATGGGATCATGACTAAATTGTCACCAAGATTATTATTTTTGACTAAACAGGTACCTGCGCATACATTATATACATACATAACAAATATAGGTATGTAAGCATGCGCGATGATCTCAGAGTCGAACAGGTGAGTATTATAATTTGATGTCAAATGAGATAATTTGAAACAACCTCTTAACCTAGGCTTACTTCGATCTTAACGTTTGTTTCTGGTTTATTTTCAAGTTTATTACATATTGTACTAGTTGCAAAGCCTGTCGGATGAAAGACATAAAATAAAATAAAAAAAATACAATTTGAAATATTCTAAATAATGCAATCATGATACCATCCATGATGTATGGAAGTGAAACATTGACATGGACGAAAAATCTGGAAGTTGGAATAAATGCTGTGGAAATGAGATCACTGCGTAGGATATGCGGAAAGAGACTGATTGATGAGAATATTAGAAAGGAGTGTGGTGTGGATGTTAGCGTAGTGACTAGAATGAAAGTTAATAAATTATAGTGGTTTGGGCATGTAGAGAAAATGAACGACGAGAGAATGACAAAAAGGATATATAAATCTGAAAGAATGGGTGCACGCAGACGAGGCCGACCTCGAATGACATGGTCCAATCATATCGGTTCAGTCTTAGAGGAGGGCCAAGTCAGGAGCAAAAAGGAATAGAAGAGCATGTATGCGGAATGTTATGCGTTTGGAGGAAGCGAAAGAGGTTTGTTTGGATAGGAAAGAGTGGAAATCCGTACTTACTCTCTGCCTACCCGCCTCGGGAAACGGCGGGAGTCGACCTCGCTAAAGGCTAACTCTACCTCTTAATAAATAGTTATTCAAGCCTAGAATACGAATAAGTTTTTTCAATAAAATTTATAGGTAAATTGTTGAACATGCATTTTTTCGTGGTGGAAGTAATTTAAATATTCAAATTTAAATAAAAAAACTTTTAAACTCTTCCACAATTTTATTACATCTAACATGATTCGAAGGCCAATAATTAAAAGGTGGAATAAAATTGTGTAGGAGTTAAAAAGGTTTTTTAAATTAAATTCGGGAAGGTTTTTCACTTAAAATTTCTACTCGGGTTCAGATTGGATGGGCCTGTTTAACTGGTTAAAGACAACTATGTATAGAAAATTGTTATTTCTTTATGAATATTATTATTTTCATAACAACGAATAATATAAACGCATATTTTCAAGTGGGCTTAGAATGTTTCAACGAAAATACTGAGTTACAGACGAACTTGAACTATTATAATATAGGATTACCGATGAGATGGCGAATGATATAACTGTTCTTCTTACATATATAGACCTTACCAACTATCGACAATTTTATTTACCTTCTTGTGTATGTACTTATGTAGTTTTTTACTGCCAAAATGCTAGGAATGGCAAAAAATATTGCCATGAACCTGACCTCTATATAGTTCGTTATTTAATAGCTTCTGTTTCTGAGTTTTCATACTGACATTGAGACAATGAGGAGGTCTTGAGATGTGTTTTGTCTTACGTTTTATTTGTTTTCTATACCAATTTCTTTATTTTCGTACTTATTATTCTTCTCTTGGCATTTTAAATTTCCTCTCTTCCCTTAGTTTTAATGAATCTTTATGTTCACCCAAAGTGAACATAAATACACTCTTTGACTCTTTTACAGTAAGCTAGGTACTTGCAAAAACTTGGTAAAACTTGCGTCGTGAAAGAGGAAGATGTTGACGAGCGTCTTTTTCTGCTGTTTCCGTGAAACAAAAACTGCTGCATACTGTAAAAAACGTTTTCGCCATTTCCCAACAGATGTCTCTGCATTAAATTTTTAACATAATTACCACCTACAATACTTATAATGCCGCTTTTACCTTATTTAAGTTCTACGTGTTGTTTTTTGTGCATAGAGGTTAGCGTGTCTGCTTGAGACAACTAGGGATGCGGGTTCGTGACCCGAAGGGGGCGTGGAATTACTCGACATGTTGAACAACCCATGTCTCGGAATTTCGAAAAATTTGATCACCGAAATGGCTAACGTTGTTAAAGTAAACTGAATACACTATAAAGCCAGCGTAAACTATAAAGCCAGCCTAATAACTAACTCAAATAATCCTGTGCTTGCTACGGTTCGGGTAATATCAATATTTTCACTTCTTGTACTATGTATATTGTAAAATATTAACACTTACAGACACACAATTGTCTGGGTTGTAATAGGTGCGAATTATATTGAAATTTCAATCATTCATTCTCCTTTTAAGGCCCTCCGCACACCGCAAGCCAGCCCGGAGGAGACAAATCCGACGGACAAATCCGGAGAGAAACCGACCTCCTAGTTCGATCGAAGCAATCAAACCAAAAAGCCGGCCCCACACAAATCAAGTCCGCCGCGGATCCTCCCCTAACCAACCCGCAATGCGAGGGGCCTAAACCCCACTTAAGGAGCATAGGGAGGCATCAAGAGTTCTCCATTGCGCTCGAAGACGTACGAGGCCTATGATGCCTTTTCTGACCGGTTGAGGTTTAAGGACGTGAGGTGGTCAACCTCACGGTCCCGATCCGATTTTACGATTTCCCGCTTCTTACAGAATGCTCGAAAAACCAGCAAAAAGAGCATAGGTGCTAATCTTAGCCGGCAACCCCACGGCACATATTGAAATTACTGTCACAAATTCACACTAACAAAAGAATATTATTCAGGCCCTGTCCTATCTGGTCCCATGATTGTACGTTCGTGCTATTGCGATGATCGCATGAACGCATAAACAAATTTGTGATCGCACGATGTAAAATTATGTGTCCTAACTGCCATCGCATGATCGCGCGTCCACTTTCTTTGACAACGCAAACAAATAAATATGAAAGTTAGTAAGTAAGAAGTTTTGGCAAGTAGGTGTCGTATTAATTATTATCGATACAACAGAGCAAAACAAGGCACGCGCGATCATTTTAAACAAGGCACCGATCGGACGATCGAATTTACGTATGTCTGTCTGCCCAGTTATGCGGTGTTCAGACGGGGCGATGTAAGGCCAGACGATTTCGCTTGCATAAAAAAAATATCGCTCGGTCGCCCATTGATCGTCTGATGTGTTCACACGAGTCCACCTACATACATTCAATCTGTCAGGTGCGCTGATTGTTTTAAAAATGGCGGACGTCGAGGTAGAAGTCGCGGAGTAATTGGAGTTAGTTGAAAATATTGTTTTAGACGATATAAAAAGACTCCTAATTGAGGAAAAATAAAAAAAACGCAGATATTGGGTGCGGAATTGGATTCTAAGCAGAAATAAATTTAGAGTAGTGCTGTCAACTGTCAAGAAACAGAACATACGGACGCCGCGCATATCTGCGCATGCGTGAATCGTTTCACCAGATACAAAAGTTGAAAGGCGTTCAACTTGAGACGATATCGCTTTTAACCATTTTTATCGCTTCAGATTTATCGACAATCTGTTCACACGGTTCAATTGGCTGGCGATGTTTTAGTGTCCTGGCGAGATTCGCCTCGTCTATCGATACAATGTTATATGTTTGAACAGGGCGTCCGCGACCCGCTTTCATACGATCGTGCAATCTTGCGACCAGCTAGGACAGGGGACAGGGCCTCCAGTCATTGATCGCTGATACAGAGTAAGGAATCGACAGAGCATGACTCATTTCTAAAAGTTTTGGTTGTTCAAGTTCATATTAACATGTTGTTCTTTTTTATATTATTTTCATTTTGTTAGACTCTTTAACAGGTTTTATCAATAAAAGGTTAGAATATTAAGAGCTTAGTCACATAGTAACCCAATTTTATGTAGGTAGGTATCGATCAAATCAAATCTCCCTTTGAATTCCACTAGGAGCATAGGGAGGCAACAATAAGAGCTCTCCATTGCGCTCGATCTTACGCAATGCTTATGACCTCCTCCCACACCAAGTACATTTCCCTCAGCTCTGCCTCGAAGGAACGGAACACGGTATGAGAGGGTCTTCCACGATGGGAGGAAAAACAGCGCTCTCCTCGGCCAACTGTCATCGGCATCCTCAACACATGTCCCAGCCATGCCCATCTCCTCTCCGTAAGTGATGGGCATGTCCTGGGTGCGTCGACGTATAGCGTCGTTCGTGATGCGGTGGTACCATCTTATACCCAAAATTCAGAGGCACTTCGTTTCGAATGCAGATACTTTTTGTGCCTGGGCTTTAGTCAGGTGCCAGGACTCACACCCATATAGAAGAATGGGCAACACAGGTAAGTATACTGAATAATATTTTTATTGCTCAGAAGACGTCGAGCTTACCTACCTAACTAATAGCCATGTGGGAGATATATGTTATTGGAACACTGAAGATTCTATGTGTTAATGCCATTATACTTCATGTTAATTATTTTGTTTGTTTGTTACGGAACTGTGTGCAATGTGGAAGATATCTGTTATTGGAGCTCTGAAGATTCTACGTGTTTTTGCCATGATTTGTTTTCTTTGTGTTATTGGTGTGTCTGATAATAATAATATATACTTACTTCCGATGGTCATACAACTCCTGCAGGGTTTCGACCTCCTGAAAAATGTTTTTCCAAGCCATCCTTTCCTGCGCAACAGACCTCCATTGATCCCACATATGCAGCACGTCCAAGACACAATATTCATCAGCTGGTGTCTTGGTCTTCTACCCGTGAGTTTTTTGGAAGATTATTAATTGTAAATGATTAAGATTATTAATTAAAAATCCGATCCATGCCTATCTTCTTGAACTGATGTCAGTGATGTTCTAACACTGTATGTTCTCGTAAAAGTGATTTTTTACCACCTGCTAGATTTTTAATGGTTGATTTGGACAACACATTTGGAAAACATTAGGTACGTGTTATATTATTGTGGTTTGAAGGCTGTTTTTTGTGATAACTTTTAATATTAACAACGTTCGCCATTAGGTGGTTAACTTCAAAGTCTTGACTCTCATCATAGGTATTCTAGGTGTCTTCAAAATCTGTTGGTTTTTTTTTTCATTATTATTATTTTCAAGTGTTTCGAGTATTTCCTACTTACATCAGAGACTTTTTACATGCAAGATTTTCTAGATTATTTTGTAAACAAAAGCGGTGTTAGCTCTGTTTATTATAGCACTCCACAATAAAATGAGCTACAAAGTATTGACTTGGTGTCAGGTTATTTCGTCTTTTTGGTATAGGTACTTAAGTAGATACACCCACAAGAAGCTGTATTTGTTAAGAGTTTTTTTTTTAAATGAATCTGTGCTCGTTCAAAAAGAAACACTCTTTGACTCTTTTACAGTAATCTACATAAAGCTTGTGTCGTGAAAGAAGATGGTCAGCCCCTGGGATGGAACCCCGCACGAAACAGAACGAAAGCCGACGTCGTAGCCGCTAAGCTACCAACAACTTCTGACATTTGTCCAGACTTTGTGTTAAGTATAATATACATACGTTAAGGAAAAAAGTAGGTATGGAATTGTCCATATTTTAAAATTCGCTATAGGTAGGTATACCTACAATATTTGCATAGTTTTTAAAATATCAAAAGTTTATTAAAAAAAAAAAAAAACAATGGATTTAGCAATCATTTTTATTAATTAATTAAAAAAATGAATAGTCATCGAATAAAAAAAAGACTGTGGAAAGAATACAATTCAACAGATAAGTATAGCAAAAATAATAAAAAAAAAAATAATTGAAAAAAAAAATAAACAGAAAAAATGAAAACGGATGTATTGTCTCGTTTATAATGATAATATTATAATGGACATCTAATTGTATAAAATGACGAACCAAAACATATATTAGTTGTTATTTAAAAAAAAAAAAAAAATGAAACAAAATGATGATAAAAAAACAAAAATAAATAATCTATATAATATTTGTCTTAAACACTGACTCACTGACTGACTGACTGACTGCCTGACTGACTGACTGACTGATGTCATTAACGCCGCTAGATGGCGCGCCACTCGCACCCTCAAACAAGTTTTGATCCAGCGTATCGGGGATGCTTCTGAGTAACCAATAGCGTTTTGCCGTTATGCGCACGCGCGTTGAACATACAGGTATACTAACTAATATTATTAAGTGTTGCCAACGTGGGCGATTTATCGCCATTTGGGCTACTCGGAACGAGAATTGGCGACGACAAAATGCCCTTTTTTTGGTGAACTTTCACCTCTCCGGCCAGGGGCGCCACGGGCGCCTTTAAAAAACTAGTTAATAATAATTGAGTACAATGCGCTGTCAAGTCGTGCGTGAGAATCAATAAAACGATTCAACATTATCATTGACGGATGAAAATAAAATAAATAAACAATAATAGTAAAAAAACCTAATTGAGTAAGAAGGTACCTACATATGTGGTATTTAAAATCGTGAGAAATAAAATATTATGTAAAGATAATGATATTATTAAGTACTAGGCAATTAGGATTTATAATTTTTTTAAAGTGAATTATTGCTACAGATTTCGAGTTTTACTGCGTTACTGATTTTATCAATTACTTTACTATTTTACCAATTACTTTTTTATTTTACTAAAGTCCTATTTCAGAACATCACTATAAACAGAAAAAAAAACAGTTGGTAAAAGGCCTTTGTCGATTGATTTTTAGAACTGCACTGCACCAAAATGCATAATTTAAAAAGAAAGAAAAAGTTATTTTATATTTTTATTTTTGATGATTATTTCCAAGCTATGGAAGGCGTCGGCGTTTAGTGTCGAGACGAAAATATGTAAACTGTTTGATGCGTGTGTGTTGCTCGTTCTCCTGTATGGGTGTGAGTCCTGGCGCACCTAACTAAGCCCAGGCACAAAAAGTATCTGCATTCGAAACGAAGTGCCTCATGAGAATTTTGGGTATAAAATGGTACAACCGCATCACGAACGACGCTATACGCCGGCGCACCCAGCGCGACCCCATCACGTCCACCATGACGGAGAGGAGATGGGCATGGCTGGGACATATTGTGTTGAAGATGCCGAATGATAGTTGGCCGAGGAGAACGCTGTTTTCCCTCCCATCAGGGTCTCGAAGACGTGGAAGACTCTCTCATACTGTGTTTCGTTCCTTCGAGGCAGAGCTGAGGGTGAGGGGGACATGGTGTGGGAGGAGGTCATAAGCATTGCGCAAGATCGATCGCAGTGGAGAGCTCTTGTTGCCTCCTTATGCTCCTGAGTGGAGTTCAAAGGGAGTTTTGATTTGATTTGATTATTTCCAACATAATATTATAATGACGTTAGGTTCCTACTATATGTAAATACCAGTGGCGTAGACAGAACATTTTGGATTGTAAAGCTGTCGTGAAAGTCAATCAGTTTATGAAACAAAATATCATCATTTTTTATCATTATTTGATAAAGCTCTATGGAATTCGCTTGTATGGTGGCTTCGCCAGTGGTAAATAACTAAATCGTGCAAAAAGGATCAACAGATTATTGAATTAATGATTGATGGATCTATGTGTGGATCCTTTTAAGAGGCGCCGCAATCCATTATCCTGTCCAATACTATTTTATGCTGTGCTCACCAACACGTCACGTTTTATGTTGTTGATCTTACCGCATAGGTACTTGAGTTTCTTGTTTTAATACGAACACTCGAGACATTACTTAATCATTAGAATTAAAATTTTATTTTTATGTTGGGCTTGCTACTATAATTAATTATAGTTAATATTACTATACTATGCGGGAGATACCTGTTATTGGAGGGATGGAGATTCTATGTTTTTGTTTGTGTTATTCAGTGTTCTGTTGCTGTCAACAACCGACATTTTTTCACCCATCACGCCTCTTAAGGAGTAGGCAAAAAACCCAAATAATATGTACATTGTACTGTGTACACTCCGCGGCAGGCAAATCTGAATACCCCGTGTTTCTTGTATCAAGATAGGAACTTACTATGTCATGTCAATTTTTTTCTTCATGTTGAGTGTTATTGTATGATGTGCATGGAGAAAAAAAAAAATCTTTTATGTATGTATTTTTATATTTTGTATACACAAATGTTTAACTGCTGATCCCTTCTGAAACTAAATTAAGTATTTCATAACGTCAACGGGGTTCGACCTGTTCTGTTTAAAAAAAAATATTAAATGTGTCACTGTCTCTATAATTTTGTGGCGTGGTCAACCTAATATATAAATACATATGCACCGTTCGACTGGAATGTAAATAATATATATCTTCTTAAATTTTAGATTATCTAGAGATTTCAAGCATTTAGAATAACTCAGAATATGAAGAATTAATAATTGATCTCAATCCACTTGCTAAGGTATTCTCGAAAAAATCAAGTTCGAACTATACTTATTCTTTTACTTTAAGATTCATTATAACGCTAAAGAGATATATTTTTTAGATTAATGAGACAAATTCCAATAATAATTATTAAAATTAATCTTCATAAGCCAGCACAAACACGAACGTGTAAATGGGGTATTTGCCGTGGCTTGTGTGAGCTTGCCAACGCTTGGCCACGATCGGGCGAGTGTCGGTTTATCGACACAAATCAAAGGAAATTTACAGCAAACGTATTTACATAGCGACGCGCACGCCAACGCGTAAATTTCCGTCCGAGCATTTGTGAAGGCTCTGAGTTTGTGGTGGCTTGCCAAGCCGTGGCAAGCGTGTAAATGCAGCATTACATTTATAGTCTTTTTAAATTCAGCCCTCGATGAGTAACCTTTAATATTTTTAATAAACAGATTTATTTATTAAAATGCCAGAAGTTTCCAAACAAAATTAGAAATATAGATAAGTACCTATTCCTTTATTAATAATTATTTATCGATGTTCAATAATTAAACAGTTTGAAATTTACGACAACTAAAAATATATAATTTATTCGGACATCGAAATGATAATTATTTTTATGTGTAAAACATGATGTCGATGTAGTCAATAATATAATCATAAAACCGATAATTAAGAGGAGGGAATATCGTCGTATATTATATGGTGATTTATTGCAACAAGGAAGTAATTTGTCTGTACAGTAATAATCACTCAATAAGTTGTGTTTTTTTTTTCTTCATAATAATATTATTATTTATCGATAAAACATCGAATAAAGTTTGATGATGGATTCTAAACATAAATGTCGTAAAAAATGTTTATTTATTTCTTTTTCTTCTTTAGCCTTCGTCTTACACTTCTGGATGTAGGATTCTTCCTTATTTACATACTTACTATATTTAACAAGTTTTCTTTATTTAAAAAAATAAAATTTTCGTGTTTTATACAGAAACTACATGCTTCGAAATCGTTCCTGTTTTTAGCTTAATGACGAGCAAGTATGATACACGACAGAAGGTGAAAAACAAATTGAGGATTTGCATCACGAAAATATTATGAGTAATGATTTATTTATTAAAATATTGTAAACATAAATATTGTAAGAGGCACGCAAAAAATATAAAAAATCAATAGTACATACATACATTCTCCCTTTAAGGCACCCCGCAAGCCAGCCCGGTGGAGACCAATCCGCAGCAAACCCGACCCGCACGAAACCGACCTCCTAGCTCGATCGAAGCAATTAAACCAAAAAGCCGGCCCCGGACAAATCAAGCCCGCCAAACCAACCAGCAATGCGGGGGCCTAAGCTCCACTCGGGAGCATAGGGAGGCATCAAGAGCTTTCCATTACGCTTGAAGGCGTCCGAGGCTCATTGTGCCTTTTCTGACCAGTTTGACGCAGAGATTTAAGCACGTGAAGTGGTCAACCTCACGGTCCCGATCCGATTTTTCGATTTCCTGCCTCTTACATGATGCTCGAAAAATCGGCAAAAAAATCGATAGATCGAACACAAATTCCAATCAAGCTGAGGTAATTCTGGGCTGAAATTTTTTATCATCTGGTATACCAGTGCCCTATGCAAGTACGTTTGACTACAAAAGTTCAAGGCCCATTGAATCTTTGTTAAGTGCGAGTGCAGGTTTAAAGGGGTTAACGCTAATATAGTGTTCCCTATACATAGGTTCGTTAACCGTCGCGTCAGTAGCGTAAAAAGTGCGTGCTCCTCCACTTGCGCAATGCTACTCGCAAAAATGAACTCAATTTGCTGTATAGTAATCACTTGCACTTGATTGATTACCGGTTGCTTTAATAATTTATTTATTTATTAATTCTTTACTGTATATTGACAACTAACGCATAAAATTATTTGACATTAAAAATACACCACAAAATCAACATAATTTTATTATAAAGGGCGAGCTTATAGAGGTCTCTAACAACTAGCCCGATGAAACAGAATGCATCATTCAGCATTGATGAGAAGTATTACTTTATTTCTCCAACTTTATTCATATTAATAGATTGTCCTGTGTCGTTACAATCGGTTCCACTTTTTGTAATCATTGCTTATGTTTTATTAATGAAGTGGTTGGTGACCCAGCGGTTATAACGCCGGCTTTCGTACAGCGGACGTCGTGGTTCGATCCCAGTTGCCGACCATCTTCCTCTTTCACGACACAAGCTTTCAGTAGCTTACTGTGAAAGAGTCAAAGAGTGAATTTGTGTTCACTTTGAGTGGGCACAGATTCATTTTTCAAAAAAAAAGATTAATGTCTTTTTTCTGTTTTATATACTGACGATGCTCTATTTTCAGACCCTTTACATCTGAATTAGAGCAAATCTTTAATCTTTAATTTTTGAACTTTTGTACCTAAGCCTCGTGTAAAGATTATATGTTTTATGTTTTGTATTTTTCTTGTTGATTGTTACTAAGCACTCTATCATGATGTGCTCAAGTGTCCTTAATGCGTCAATGGCGCAAGCAAATAAAGAAAAAAAAAGAACAAAGTAAAAAGTAGAATAAAATAAAAGAAAACAAACTCAAAAAGAAATAGGAAAGGGAGGTGGATGGGGTGGGAGAGAGGGAAGAATAGATGAGGTTTTAGGACACAGAGACTGTATTTGAGGATTATAATATTTGCTTTCAACGCGTAAGTATGTATAAAGTAATAATTGCTTGCACTAATCAACTGCACTCAAAACTAAACAATGTGTCAACGGGCCTTTACATCAACTGGCTGTTAATTGATAATATTATGTTTATCGTCTCTGGAGACAAGGAGAATGATATTTTGAAACAAACGGTTGTAACAGCAGACAAACTATTGTTGATATTCTTGACAATAACTTTGACAAAGGGTCTAACTGGTATTACATAATATAAGACGAGACAGCAGTTGTGACACCAGACAAACTATTGTTGATATTCTTGACAATAACTTTGACAAAGGGTCTAACTGGTATTACATAATATAAGACGAGACAGCAGTTGTGACACCAGACAAACTATTGTTGATATTCTTGACAATAACTTTGACAAAGGGTCTAACTGGTATTACATAATATAAGACGAGACAGCAGTTGTGACACCAGACAAACTATTGCTGATATTCTTGACAATAACTTTGACAAAGGGTCTAACTGGTATTACATAATATAAGACGAGACAGCAGTTGTGACACCAGACAAACTATTGTTGATATTCTTGACAATAACTTTGACAAAGGGTCTAACTGGTATTACATAATATAAGACGAGACAGCAGTTGTGACACCAGACAAACTATTGTTGATATTCTTGACAATAACTTTGACAAAGGGTCTAACTGGTATTACATAATATAAGACGAGACAGCAGTTGTGACACCAGACAAACTATTGCTGATATTCTTGACAATAACTTTGACAAAGGGTCTAACTGGTATTACATAATATAAGACGAGACAGCAGTTGTGACACCAGACAAACTATTGTTGATATTCTTGACAATAACTTTGACAAAGGGTCTTACTGGTATTACATAATATATGAGACAGCATCAGTTGTTAGTAATGCGCGTATGCAAACTCATCGTGCGAACGGGTCACAAGTTCACGGGCGAGCCCGCCTATTAAACAACTGCTGGGAACATAAGAAACAACTGAAGCTTAGTTCTTCAATTTAATGTGAATTGATTTGTATGTATGTTTGTTTCTTTATCAAAGCAGTTCACTTCTATTAATCATATTAATCAATCAATCAATTCCTTAATATTTGAGAGTGAAAAATGGGCACAAAATCTAGCTAGACATAATTATTAGAGCGTTGTTCCCCAACAAAGCCAATGATACCAATCGGTAGTAAAGATGAGACATTAACAAAAATGGATATAGGTATATTCATATTCTACTGGCGCCAATTACATGACATCTATAAAGTTGGTTCTTCTAGTTGTTTTCTGGCTCTATTATAATAATAAGAGTCTATGTATTTCAAAATAAAAATAACATCTATACAAAAATAGGTTATTTATAACATATTCTATTTATAATCTAAAATTTTATATTACCTCACTGGGTTTGTACCCATATCAAGGTAATATTATTTTGACCTTTTGTGGTATTCATCGCAAATTAGTTGATATATGTAAATCAAATTTTGAATCAGAATTTTGGTTACAAGATAGCGCCACTGTATCACGAACATCGCTATACGTCGAAGCTTCACTTCTCCCGTTATGGAGAGAAGATGGACTTGGTTTGGACTTGTGTTAAGGATGCCGAATGACAATTATTGGCCGAGGAGAACGCTGTTATTCCTCCCATCGGGGTCTCGAAGACGAGGAAGATCCTGTCATATCGTGTTCCGTTCCTTCAAAGTAGAGCTGAGGGATTTGGACATGACGTCCTGTAAGGTCGAGTGTGCTGGAGGGCTCTTGTTGCCTCTCTATACTCCTGAATGGGGTCACGAAGGGAGTATGATGATGATATTAGGTAGAAATTTCTAGTAGAATTATTCATCAGCTATAGAATGATTCTTTGCGTTAATAATATCGGCCAACGCCAGATATTAAGATGAAAACCAATTTACAAGTTAATCGAATTAAAAACACGAGTGTGCTGTCAAAACACACGTCAAATAAATACGCCCTACCATAAATCAAAACAAATTTTATACAAAAAATATAAACATACATTAAACTATGTTGAGGAAATATCATTATTGTATGGCTAGACGATGTTATGTGAATTTTGTAATATATTATCTACTAGATAATAATATACCTAATACTGCTGTTTTATTGTTTACTAGCTTTCCCGACAGACGTTGTCCTGTGGTTCTAGCCCGAAGTGGCCCGTTAATATGTACATGATGTGCACTGTGCCCCCGTTAAACAATACAAAATAATTCGATTGAGATAAGCTAATAAAATAATAACATTTTTCTGAAACAACTTGAGAAAAATGCGCTCGCGCACACACCCTACCTCGCCTATTACCAACACGAATGTGCCCGATAATATTGTTGACTTTGTATGAACATTTTCTAAAACTATCGAAACGGTGCGGTGGAGGAAGAGGGATGGGCTACTGTAATGCCCCTACCACACGCTCCGTCTTACCTGTGGTCTTGCCTGCGCAAGCCTGGCTTGTCAGGTAAGACGGAGCGTGTGGTTGGTATAAAACAGTACACCGAGCGTGTGGTAGGGGCATAAGAGCGTATGCGAGAATGAGAGGGAACTACTCGCGATGTCGTGGGCGCGTCCCAGTAACCTTTCCATACAAACTTAATTATTGTATTTTTACATTATTTGTTATCCATTTTTTCAACTTTTTATTAGTTATTCTGTTATCCGGAGCGGAGAAGAATCCAATAAATCAAACATCAGAAGAATCTGTTGAGCCAATCTCGAGTTATAAGTGTTCGCACTTTTGTTCGCAATTTATATAGTAGATATGTTGTTTATTGTTTAGGCGGAAGAAATTGATACACAGAAATAATATTATACCCTTCAATCTACTGTGAATTTTGGCACAAAATTTGAATATCCAATTATTATTTGGATTAAAAGTAAGTTAGTGGAAAAGAATTTTAGCTAAAACTCACTTATGCAGTGGGTTCCTAGGGAGCGGCCGTATATTACGGCAGGTTACGAAGGCGGGCTTTACGGTGACATTTGGAAAGTTCCGTGCCCGTATTATTCTCTCCGTTTCTTTTTAATAACAAACGTCAATTTGTGTATTGTGTCGGAACGTGAAAATAAGCAATCTTGATTTTGCTTTAGTTATTTGTTTGGAGGATGACCAGGCATCAGAGGAGGATGAATATCGTATCGGAAAAGACAATTATTTATATCAATCTCGTAGCACAGAAGGTGCTTTTTTTAATATGTAATAATTCGGTGCTATCAATGAAAGCGTTCACGAATCATCTGGCACTGACAAGACGGTGGCCGTTTTTGAAAAAAAAGGACAATGTTTCTTGTAACCACTGTAACAAAATAAACAACGTTCTACTGACGCCGGTCTCTGATACGGCGCATCCTTAGGAAAACAACCCATTGGAAAATTGCCCGTGTCGACAGGTAGCTGCCCATACATCTACACTATCGTGTGCACATATAAGACCAATACAAAAGTAAATCTTGTTGAGATTTTAAGTAGAGTCTACCATGTTGAAAATAAAACCTTCAGATTTGATGGCTTCTTGGGCCACTGATAACAAAACAATGAGGATCTTGCCTATATATGGTTGTAAACATGATTGTTTGTTTTCTTTAATAGATAGGAATTAAACATATTTAAATAAAATATTATATTATACTGTGTGTAGTTAAATAATGAAAATACCTCAAAAGACATTGTTTACCTCATTTGAAATACTTAATACTTGTCTTTGCTAGACACTTCTCATATTACGCTCTCAAGTGAACTGATTTTTAATTAGATAATACCTACCCACCTACCAAAATATAGATATAATAGGTATATAAGAATACTGACTAATATAAAGCAATGTTCATATTGTTCAAGTATTTTAGTCGAATGGCGAGTAATTTAGTGTCTAAACATTTTAAACTTGTTTAGCCGGCGCCGAGCTTGATAAAACATATTGTGTGGAGCAGAGCAACGCGCTATTGCTGAGAAACTATGCTTGATATAAGGAAACTAGCTTTCCCGACAGACGTTGTCCTGTAGTCCTAACCAAAGGCGGCCCGTTCATATGTGCACTGCGCCCCCAGAAACAAAAATACATAATTAATCCGATTAAGTTACTATAAGTAATAAAAATATTATTTTAAGCAATAAAATATTTCTAAAACATCCATATTTCATTCGTATTCAAAGCTCAGGCGGTAACAACGTGAGAATATAATATGCGCGCACACATTCTACCTCACCTATGAAGTAGGTACCGAAACTAATGTGCCCGATAATTTTGTTGACTTTGCGGTGGAGTAAGTGGGATGGGCTACTGTAAGAGCGGCAATCACGTATGCGAGAATGAGAGGGAACTACCCGCGATGGCGTTTGCGCGTCGCAGGTGATCATTTCCATGCTAACTTAAATATTGTATTTTATATCATTTCTTACCCATATTTTTCAACTTTTTATTAGTTATTCTGTTATCATCAAACATTGAAAGAATCTATTCAGCCGATCTCGAGTTATAAGTGTTCGCACTAACCCGACTTTAATTTATATTAGAGATGTTCTGCCAGAGATTTGATTTGAACATGTTGTACATTTTCTTCACAACATTTAAATTAAAATCATCATTTATCAAAGTGTGGAAGTGTGCTTTCAAAAAGACCAAATCTAGGCCCTCTCAATTCTGCTAAACAAGTTATATTGGTTTATGTATCAGGTTTTCCATTCCAGATTGTAAAAATTATAATAATATTGTAATATTTATTTGAAAAAAAAAAATGTCCATACGTTCCTAGAAATAAACAAATCTTCAACAAAACAATATGTTCTAATTTTGTTTACAATCCTTAATTATTATCATGTTAAAAAGGTTATATTTGAATCCCACAAAAGCACTTCTGTGGGATTCAAATATAACCCTTATTGCGATGTACATATAGTCAGTTTTGAAATTACGTTGTTCATGATAATTAATTATTATTATTATTGCAAGAAGTAACATAATAATCTATAGTTACCACAGATTTTTTAGAGTAGTTATTTTGTATGAACAGACGTGTTGGTGTTATCATTACAACAGATCTGACATTCCGCGCCACAGAGACCATTGTTTTGTTCGTCATATTTTTTTTGACAGAGAATTAAGAATTACAGATGTAAAAACACGATAATCAACAAAATATTATTAACTTTAATATTTTTTTAACTCACATATAAAACAATTAATAATTGGTCGATGCACGCAAACCTTCTTTGTGTTTTGCTTATTATTTGATTTTTTCAATTATGTTTTGAAGTAATCATCTCACGGTTGTATTCTTTATGCACGATACAAAAGTCATTATTGATTGCCTATTTATTTCTTGATTGACATTGGCATTATTGAAAAAACCATACCCCTGTGGGAATCGTACTCGAATCCCCAGCAGTCCCACACCAGAGACGCTAGCCACTGAGCAAACCGACTCGACTACAATACCTTTGTCATAGTGCAATAATCAATTATTTATTCATTCAAGGCTGCTAGACATCTGTCGGAAAGTGGAGAGAATATTTTATATCTACCAAATTTTAATTTTTCTTATTTTTTTTTAACAAACTTTGGTACAATAAGTAGCATAATATAAACAACATATTTTATAAAAAAAAAACATATATTGATACCAAAGATCCCACCAGGCTAAGCCTGTGTGTGGGTATACTAATAGCAGCTGCTCAATAGACGGCTATTCTGAAACGAATAACAAACGATTGAGTTGCGTCGTATCCAATTTTTATTGAGACTTTTGACATTTCTGTATTCTGAAAATATAATATCCAATACATTAGATGCGTAACTACTGGCAACCGATTATTATAAATCAACTCAACCTTGCGTTGAGATGGAACGTGAATTTGAGAATAGCCGTCATTATTAGTACCTAGATGACGCCAGTACATTTCAAGTCGTCTCTATTTTAATGCCCGTTGCATGGACATGTCACTAAATTAAATACTTAATGACACACCATATCACGAAAGATGAAAATGATATACGTAAAAATTGGTACGGAATAAGGCCTAGTACTCACTTGCGCCGCGAACGTGTGACATTGCATCAATTTAATCGAAAGGTTAAGTGTACACGTGATTCGAAAACCGAACGCGGGCGGAACACATGCATCATTTTGATAAAATTGATGTAATGATACACGTTCGCGGCGCAAGTGAGTACCGACCTTTAGAGTTTTAGAGGACTTCAAACAAACTGCCAGTACACGGATGGCTAACTGAAATTCAGCCAGTCGGTATGTTATTCGCCAATCAAATGAAACCGAAATTTGACAACGGGATGTTTTAAATTCACACACAATTTTTTATTATGGACAACTAATAATTTAGAAAAAATGGTACGTATAAATGGGGTCAATTCTTTCAACAATATATACAATTAGGAAACAGTCTTCATATGTTTGACTTATTTCATTCTACACCGCCATCTCTTGGATTTTTTTAAAAAAGAAAGCAATTATGGAGGAATTGTTTTGATTACAAACTAATGACCCTGATAAACTATGGCTTATGCCCCTTGTGGATGAAATGCCAAAAAGGAGACAAAAAACTACAATATTACAAAAAACGGTAGTAATTTTACGGCATTGGAGAGTTTTTATAATAATTTATATCGTTCTTGAAGAACTTACGGAGATGTCACATTATTTGCCTTGTCTTTAACAGATATTGGTTAAGAGTGTCGTTTATGAATGGCTAAACTATTGCCAATTGATAGATTTATTCCGTGAGAATCAAGTTTCATGGGCGCGGTGGAAGCCATCATGGCCGCGACGCTTATTTCAGCTCACTAAGTTCAAAATCTATAATATTAATACGTGAAGTAAAAACTTTATACACACCTTTTTACGATAATCGCGCGGATCGAGGAGTATGAAATTTCGCACAAATATAGTTTATTCACGGTGTAACTTTGGTAGAGGATTACCCGAAGCAGGGAGGTAGAGGACTTCAATAGCTATCGATTTGACCCCCATGTATATTCAGCGATATCGGGTGGTTCAAAAGTTATTTACCTTTTTGTGAAATTTGAATAAAAACCAGATTTCTGACTAAACTACGTAACTGTGGCTCAACTATTTAGGTTACGATCATGATTTTTTTCTGGAAATAGTCCAATAGTGACCCTTACGTAAGGTATTATTGCTATGAGTCAGCACCCAATAGCTTTTGTTCAAAAAAGTTTATATTATCAAGAAATTTTTTCAAGCAAAAATTTTCTAAAATCTTTCAAAGGCTCTAGACAAAAAATTCCACCGAACATTTTTTCTACAAACTATCTTAAAAACTTCTACTATTCATGAAAAATCATCCCTGCAAATTTCATTTGGCTGGTATAATGGGATCTTGCTAAAACGCTCTCATAACTTGTGCAAGTATCAATTATCAAATTTTTTTCATTAACACACAGCCTTGGGTGGTAAAAGTTTTTTTAACTATTCGTGGTACCTAACTGAAAATTTAAATGAAATAAATTATTTATTGATATAAAGATAAAAATGTTGTTATACACTCATAAAAATATGATTAAAATTGTAGTACTTTAGAATAAACAGATATTTCCCGTTATTGTTCAATAATGTCAGGTATTTATTTTTATAAAATAGCTCTTTATAAAAACTTCCAAAGGCGAAAGTCCATCGGTTTTAAGCTGAGGACCTTAGGGGCTAGCTTTTGGACCCCCGTGGCCTCTCCATTTGCATGGGTAATTTATGTCGAAAAATGTTCTCAATGTGGTCCCTTTGAATCATTAGAGGACTCTAAAATCATCAAGGGGGTCCATAGAAAATCAAAATCGTTTTTGGGGTTCCTTAACAACTTTAGAGGGTCCAGACCAATTATTCCTCCCGTAGGCCTCGAGCATGCTTATCAGATTATCTGTTGTCAAATTGAGAATAGATTAATATTGTTTGTTTTTAATAATAATAGAAAAATCCTTGTACATATTATCAACATTTCAAATTTTTTGACGTATCAATATAAATGTCATATCATATCCATTTGAAAGAAATTTGTGAAATAGCACTCGCTGCTCAACATATAAAAATATAAAATTTCAATATCACTTAGAAATCGAATTACGACCTCTGGTCGACCACTAGTAATTAAAGTTGTGTGTTTTTAAATGCAACAAAATAGGTACTACTTCTTGTTCCAAAGTGAACACAAATACACTCTTTAACTCTTATCATCAACCTACTTCAAAGTTAAGTACCTGCTTTGCTTTTTGTGCGCACTTTGTTTACTTCAAAGCAAGTTATTATACACAAACTTAATTCATAGAAGGGTCGAAGAGCTTAATGGTATTGATTGCCTCAATAGTATGCCGTGTTCGGATCTTTGATAATTATGCTTGTTTCTATGCGAAAAGTATTTTATAACCAAGGACGTCAAGGATAACAAGTATGGGCATTTTTTCGAATGGCACGATTATTAAACTCTTTGGTTAAGTGCGTCTTTATTTAAAGTGGTTCGTGTGTCTTATAAGTAAATTAAGGTCAGTTTTTTTAAAATTTAAACCATTTACCTATTCGGATAATGCTAAAAACCTATAATTTAAATAATTTTGTGTTTAAAAAAGCCTTGTTTTAAAATGTTGTTCTCATTGTTCACGTAAAGGTCAAAATGCCGTGCCACGGTGGTATGGATCCCACAATAAGCTGATGATTGCACACAAATAAATTGAAAGTATTTTGATTTAACGAGCAAGTTAATATTTCTTCGATATTTTTCTTTTCTCTCTTTATAAGTGGGGTCTCAAAGGGTATTAAGGTATAATTTTTCTAAGCGCTTTTCACCTAATATTTCTACCCGGGGTTGGTGTGCCAGTTTCAAAGAATGGACGAGATCGATTAACATTATGGTAAAAATTGCCTCAAGCAATAGTTTCTCTGGCTATATCAAAACTGTATAGATTTTTTTTTTATTATTTAGAGAAATTTCATCAATAGGTAGGTAGGTACCTATATTCAAATCGGACAATCTTGGGCAATATGATACACCAACAGAGCCAATAGGCAATAAATATGAGACATTAACAAAAACGGATATAGTCATATCCTGGCGCCAAATACATGACAGCGGTCGCAGTCTTTAAATTTGGTTGCTCTCTTGTTCTCAATAATTTCCAACTTTTATCTCTATATTTCATCAATTATTATTCAATACCTATTTGTTGCATACATGAGATTTTTCGACGTGTTGAACATGTCGAGAATTCTCATGATTAGGAGTTTCGGAGACTCAAACATTACCACCTAATGGCGAACGTTGTTAACGTAAAGTGATCACACTAAGCCAGCCTTCGAAACAACAGTAGAAGACTCCTTTTTTGCCTTCCTATGGCTCAAGTAGGGTCAAAAATGGAGTAGGTATGCTATGTTATATTCAAATATTTTTTTTATAGTATAGGTACACAGCGAACGACCTACAATGTCAAATAATATTATTATTTATTATTTCTGAATTTCAATATAACATAAATTATTAAAAAGAAACATGATAAAAATATATCATGCGAATTGTTGTATGGATATCAATTTCTATTAATTTTATCCTATCAAATTTCTACGGCAGTAGGTATTTTTTAGAATTTAAAATTAATTCGAATCTCAAAAATGACAAATGAAGCTCAATCAACGATAATCTTGAACTTAAGAGCCATCAATAAAAGTAAACTATTGCAACAATAATAATATGATCTCAATGCCAAGTCAGCCACAATAAAGGCGATGAACTGACACATTGTCAATATGGCTTAGTGTTTGCGAAAATGTCAGCGAATCTGGAAGGTCTGACGGCGAACGCCACAATTTAAATTATACACATACACCCACCAAAGCGACGACTTGATGAATGATTCCATTGTGAGGTTTTTCGAGGACGATATTCAAAGATTTCGCAATACTTATTTGTAAATATCAAATAATATGGTTCAAATTTCAATACGGTAAAAAAGGTCTGTAAAATACTGCATAACGTGGAGGTTTAATGCGAAGCTCGACCCACTATAATTCGATATGTGATAATTAACTGATATAATTTTGCGGGTAGGTTTAAAAATATGGCATAGGTCCTATCTATTGTTTACTATTCAAAACTAATGGAATAACAAAAATTGACAAAAAAATCACGGGTAAAAATTATAAAATAAACTTCAAATAAAAGATGGTATAACTTTTCCACGTTTTTTTTAATATCCGACTAGTTTTGTAGGCACATATGTCCTTCATGGTCACTGCCCAACTAGCAAAAAGGTTATATAACAATCGATCTTAAGTCCTTTAAATGTTATATTAAAGTGTTTCCGTAACTGCGACGTCGTAAAGAAGTTATCAATTCGACAATTTAGTTATATAGCATAAGGTTACATAAAAAAGTCGAGTAAACGTTTATTCAACTAATTAATACAACTAATCGTATATTGGTTCCAGGAAAACTTTTATATAACTACATTTGTTATATAAGTTTCATTTAGACGACTTTTATGAGACTTTCATCGTGTAAACCTACCTACTTTCAAGTGATAGTCGACTTTTGACATTGGTCAAATGCCGATAATTAATTGGTGCGATTGTCAGAATACTACCTGTAAACATCGTTTAAAACAGATGCATCGGTCGGAACAGTATAAGTTAAATATGTATAGGTATTTATTGAAACTATGTTATTACATATATAAATTCAATATTCAGAGTTATGGCAGGGCAACGTCTGTTGGGAAAGCTAGTTTTTTAAACCCTTTACACCCGTTGTCGAGTGATTTGGGTAGAAGTATAAAAATTTAAAATAATGTGTATAGGTGGATAAATTTGTTAGGTACTAAAAAATATCGACTCTTCTATGTGTGAAATTTTTTCATTAATGGCGATTCACAAAATTTATTTTGATATAATACTTATTATTTATTTTAGATTTACCTAAAACCATGACATGTTAAATACATAATATTAATATTGTTAAATTAAGGAGGTATATAAGTACCAATATACATACTTATGTATCTATATTATAGCTGAATGTCCGCACACACTTATTGAGAGAATATTGTACCAGACAAGTTGGCATCAATCGCAAACCACAGGGCTGTCAACAGGGTTGTATTTTTTTTTTTTTAAACTATCGATGAACGTTACACAATATCAATCTGCATTTTGACGTCCTTTTCATGATATAATGCTTTCGTAATTATTATTATTTAAATATGTTTTATATCCTACTTCCATATAGCCTTCTTGCATCCATTCTGGACATAGGCCCCCACAATAGGAAACATGGGCATTTTGTTTAATTCAAAATTTGAAAGTAGGTTCCAATATTAAGAATTCGCACGAAAACAAACCAATGTTGCCCTATGAACCAATGACTTCATAAAAGAAAAAAATTCAAACAATGACTAAAAATGAAACGCGCGTACATAAAATATATGTGTTCGACAGAGATGCATGAGGTATTTACATTCTCCACGCACCTTTGTTCCTTGTTGTCACCATCTCTTTCTTGTATCGCACCGATATATTGAATTAAAAAAGATAAGATTAAGGAAAAAAGATTACCTAGATGGCGTTTACAAAAAACAATATCAATAACTGCATTATAAAAACAATATTTTGGCATGAATAAGCTTGATATTATTTATCAAGATGAAGAAGGACGTGGATGGATGATTTTTTGTTTACTGTCAACAGTTGTTTGACAAGTAGGACTGCACTATGGCCGGGACAAAAATGGAAAAATGCACCTCTGTAAATAGAGAGAGAGATGCATATATTTGTTTTCGCATGTCGGTTTCCACCCCTAGCCCTCTTTTGCTGCTTCGACGTCGTGGAATAAACATCTTCACACATAACCGGTGTCTCTCATTTGCAAACATTACCAGAAAAAAGATGAAACTGTTGAAAAAAAATCGAATTTTTAATATTCAAGGTCACATAATGTTTTTAGGCGCTCGTGGCGAAGACAAAATATGGTAAGAGCCTAAAGACGCTTCTGTCGTTTGGAAGTGAGTGCAAGAAAATGATTGAAATTCAAGCATAGTCTGGTAATCGTCAACCAGTTTTGTGACCTTCAATATTCTACGACGCCCGACGGACTGACCCGCACACACTTGACCATCATCATCATCATCTGCATAACACCTGTAGCTCTTCAACCAACCCTCTACATATCTATCTACATACATAATAATTATTATAACGATATTTAAATGAATGTGAAAAAAACGATACTCAAAAAACGTATGTAAAATATATTTTATGTGATGAAATTAATACAATACATAAAAAGGTAAATATTTAAAAAATATTCTACAAAAATGGTTTAGCAATATACCTATATCTTACTCTTTTTATTTAGAATAAATGACAACTTAACGATCCATCCCCGACTCAACAGCCGGTTTCATAAAAAATAAAGGAGATTTTAAGTTTCCTTTAAAAAATAACGCGTTTCATAAAAACAAAATGACACTTTATGTTAAAGTCCCATCATTGGGACTGACGGCCTGTTAAAAAAAAGCGACTAAAGAATTCTTTAGACGAACGAACGAATAAAGTTTGAAATGTCAATAAAATATTTGAAAGTTGGTAGTGTTACCATGGAAAGTTCAATCTTTTGCCACCGGAATTCATAGAAAATTTCGTGGCGCTCTTTCTGTCACAAATTACGAACATTTTTTTTTTAATGAATCTGTGCTCACTCAAAGTGAACACAAATACACTATTTGACTCTTTCACAGTAAGCTACTTAAAGCTTGTGTCGTGAAAGAGGAAGATGGTCGGCACCTGGGATCGAACCCACGACCTCCGAACGAAACAGTACACATTTTCGTTCACACAAACGTTCCACATTTGTATATTCTGGTGACACTATGGACAAAAATAGGTTGGAAAACATGGCAAAACGGGAAGAATATTATTGTTTACAGATTTCGTTTACCAATGCATAAACCATTATAATATATTAAAACAAATAACGAAATTTTGATGCTCTATTGAGACATGAAATTGACAGATTAACAGAAATTCCGCGAAAATATTAGTAAACAACCTATGTTTGCCATAGATTTCCATGGTAACACTACCAACTGCTACCAACTTTCAAACGTTTTTTTAACTTTTCAAACTTTAGCTTAAGTACTTAAAATATAAAAGTGCCTTTAGCTAAAGAATTCTTTAGTCACTTTTTTTGAAACCGGCCGTAAACATTTTATCATGCTTTGTCTAAGTTTTAATTTCATCTGAATCGAACCACCTCAACCCATATTTTGACAAAATCCCAGCCACTAAGGAATAAAATTGGTAAAATTTAATTTTTTGTTCGCCTTTGTTGAATGTATAAAAAAATGAACAAAAATGGCAAGTTACAATATATTGTAAATTTGGTATATTGCTACATTCATAGGTCGTTAAAACGTCTTAGAAACGTGGCGAGCCCATCATCTGCGGTGAGATATGGCCACCAATTAAATGTTTTACTGCTTTTGGACAAACAATAAAGCAAGACAATGTCTTATTTTATTCTATCCAAACACTATTATCCTTGTATGACGATATTCCAACCGCAATCTAATAATAGACCACATAATATTGTCATCAGTAATGTATGACTGTGAAACGTAGATATGGATAAAAATAAAGAATTTAGTTTAAATGAAGTAGAGCCGCAAAAATCACCAGAGACAACATAGGAAGGAAGCAGACCTCCAGGACGACCACCTAAACCCTGGAGGGATAGATGACAGTCATATCCCCAAGAGGACAATATTGCAGGAACAACAGGCCAGCAAGCCTAATCAAAGAGGAAGAAGAAGAGAGTAGAGATGAGAGCTCTTTGAATAATATGTGAAATGAATCTGTTGGACATGGAAACGAATGAGTATATTATTAGGAATAATGTGGTGGATGTTAGTGTCGTTACAAAGATGAAAGTTTATATTGAAAGAATAGATGCAGATAGAATAATAATTGTTAAGAGATTTTACAAGGTTGAAAGGAAAATTGTAAAAACCTATAACGTGGATCGAACACATCGATTCCGTCCTCATGGACGGCCACATTAGAAGCAAAAGAAATAGGAGAAGTTGTATGAGATTGCAATGCAAGTGATAGAAGAAGCGAAAGAAGCGCGCATGGATAGAAAAGAATGGAGGTCCATCATTCTTCAATGTCTAGATATCACTTCATTAGAAAAAAAGAAACAACGGTGAAAATAACTCCCAGGATGACCAGTAAAACACAGACTTCTAGACCTAAACAGAGTTTTGCCGTACTCTTTAAGATAAGAGGAAGAACAAAAAGAAAAGCAATAGATATCTCTGGTTGAGTGTTCAACTTTACAATTTGCTTAAGGAAAACTAGTTTACAAAAAAAAAACAAAAATTAAGGCAAAGCGGTCGGGTGAATAATTATTTATAGGAGTCGTTTCTTGGCAAACTAAATGTGCGATTAAATAATACATATTGAGATGGTGATGGCAAGATTATTATAATCGTGCAGATATCATCGTTCAGCATTCTTCCTTTCGGATGTTGTGCTTAAGTCACCAAGGATCACAGCTCGGGGCAATTATCGTTATATTTATTATTAATCACTATTTTAGTTATATGATCTGGTGACCAGATAGAGTGTGTACGTGATTTTTTGGATAAATATGATTATTAATTTTATGAAAACACCTGATAAAATTTTAAACTACAGGTTAAATAGAGATGGGATTTATGCACGTAGATAACACGAGAAGATATTATCTTTATGTGATCTCAGATGGCACAACTTAGCCAAACTCACGACACGGCAGATGCGTGGACTTCGCACATAAATGTGGTTGGACAGATCTCCCTGGGTGCGACTGTGGACCTGAGAGACAGACCATAAATCACATAGTTACCGAGTGTGATAGAAGAGCATTTAAAGGCAGTTTTTCAGATTTCCTCACCTTAACCGACGGAGCGATAGCATTTATTGATAACTTAGACATAAACATCTGACAAGCAAGAAAATTGACACTGTGCTACTCTCTTCCTTATTCGTATTAATCGTTTCCTGTAAAATTGTGGCTGGCAAAAGCTAAAATAAAAATAGCCAAACTCATCACAGATGATTTTAAAAGGTAGAAATCTTTTGGTGATGACACATAGGGGTTTATCCAAGATACAACTTTCCTTGTTTTTGGGCAGCCACATTCATCCAGTTTTTGGTCTCAAGGCTGTCGTCTTTCTACTAAACTATATGTCGTCTCTGTAGTGTAGGTACGTGTTATGCTGTTCACTATCACAGTAAGCCGCTAAAGTCCACTGCGGAACCAGGGGCTCTCGAGTTTTTTTACTTAGTAGTTTACCAACAGATAAGCAGTTTGATTACATGCTTACTTTTATATACTGTACTCGGATGCTAATCTGTTATCTTTTAGCTTCAGCGTTAATTTTGTCTACGACGGCTGTCACCCAACTCCATTTAACTTCTTCTAGAGAACAACTCGTTTGCATCGAATCATCAAAAAATCACAGGTCAGGTGCTATTTTCCCTTTCTATGAAAAATAAAGAATACGACAAAAATATCTTCTTGCATCCAAAATGGCTTTGGTGAGATTTTGTTACATTTTTTTTATTCCATTAGTAAAAACACGAAAAACAAGAACCACCTAAACGCTGAAGGGATTGTTGGGCAGTCAGTTTTTCAAGAGGATAATGAAGCAACCTCAACAGGTCAGTAGACCTAATTAAAGAGGAAAAAGAAGAAGATCACGGAACTTATTATTTGTAATCTGTGTGTCAGCTCAACATCTTCTTTCGGATGGCAAATTGTATCAAAGGCCTTTTTGTAATCAATACAGGTGAAAAGGGAAAGTAGTATTTAATACTAACTTATGTTTGCTTTAAGATATCGTTGTTTGTGATCCATTGTTGAGAATTCTGAGATAAAATGGGATTATTATACCTAGCAACATGATCCACTGCACCGAGATGTTCTTGTTCATGAAATGGGGTTTGTTCAAGATTCAAATATATCTTTCATGTGACCTGATCTTCTGCAAAATATTCGTGCGGTACAGCGATTTATGAGACGTTTGAAGCAGCAGGAACCGTTTCGTGACAGCGGGAGTCCAAGAATAAAGTTGTAAGGCCAAGCCTCCGACTTTTCCTTGAAGATTTCTTGCGCTATAAAATTAAAATACCATCATTATCATAATCTCATAGAAAATGAGTCATATTGAAGATAGAATTACTCTTGATATCAAATAAATGTCTCTATTTTTTTTAAATTAATTTATAAAGCCAAATTTCTGCAGTGTATTTCTCTATACGAGTGTTTGTAAAGGTAGACATGTAGACAAATACTGAAATAATGAACACTTTTATATTTAAAGGTGTTATACAAAAATTTCGAACATTATCTCTATGAACACAGAATACTATGAGGGTCCCATCGTTTATCTTCTAAGAGAAAAATAAGGCTTTCAGTCTTTTACAGCGGCAAAGACTTATTTTGGATATAACAGCTGTGGTAAGATAAGATAATCAGTACAACCAATAGGGACCTACAAACGAAATACGCATTTTTTTGTGACTATTTTCTATGAGAAGGAACGCTTGTATAGACGCTTCTCCTCTGCCATTTTATAGAAACTGTTTAAGTCCAACGATTTCTTTATATTTTTACCCATCTTTAAGACCTCCCAATTTTTTATCATTAAATATCTAGGTACTAAAATTATTGAAGTGCACTGTATTTCTAAAAAAGCGCAATGATTCGATGACCAAGGAAAACTGGGCACCATTTTATACACTTTAGATGACGCCCTAAAATTCATTTATGTTTCCGCATAAATAATCGTAAGGTAAGTTTTTTTTTAACAACTAAATGTATTGTCAATTTAAAATAAAATATTGCTTTCAAATACACATTACATAATATAAATTAGAATAAAATATATAATATCTCACCTCTGTGGCGTGTGAATTGTGAGATGTGGCGTAGGCGTTGTCGGACCACCCAAACAACCAAATATCACCAAACTGATATTCCAACTCGTGTACGCGTGATGTTATTGTGCCACTGAGGTAATGCGATGTCGTCGGCAATAAGCCCATTCGTCATCATCTACACCATGTTTGCATAAAAATATCGTAATAAGAGGTGCTAACATGGGTCCTCTAAATCCTCTTCTCATCATCATTCGAGTTTATGAGAGAGGAAGAAACAATCTGACGTATTAACGTAATTTAATATTTTGTTAAGAAAAATAAATAAAATAAAATAAAATAAAATAAAATAAAATAAAATAAAATAAAATAAAATAAAATAAAATAAAATAAAATAAAATAAAATAAAATAAAATAAAATAAAATAAAATAAAATAAAATAAAATAAAATAAAATAAAATAAAATAAAATAAAATAAAATAAAATAAAATAAAATAAAATAAAATAAAATAAAACAAAATGAATGAAATGAAATGAAATGAAATGAAATGAAATAAAATAAAAGTGTAGGAAGACAGCCGATGAGATGGAGCGACGACATCGTGCGTACCGCTGGGACAGAGTGGATGGGGATGACCAGAGTCAGAGAGGAGTGGCGTGAACATGAGGAGGCTTATTTCCTGCAGTGGATGAACAGTGAACACGGGCTAATATGATGAAAATAAAATAAAATAAAAATATTCGATATAATATTCTTATTTTAAAATATAGTTGAAAAATAGGATATCTTAATTGAAAGGAAATTTCAAAGCTCAAATTCGAACTCCTATTTCAGATGTTTATTAAATTTACGTTAATGATTATCTCAATAATGAGTAGTCCATTATTCACGTGAACTATTAAACGGTTTGTAGTGTTAATATCACGAGTAACATATTATGCAATTTCTCCATTTATAAAAAAAACGAATCATCAAAATAAATTTGCGTGATTTTGAGAGTTGTTGGTCTGAAAGCTCAACATGGATCTTGATAGTACAATACCTACCTTTTTTCATAATTCTGATATTGTTTGAAAATAATAACATGTTACCTACCTACTAATTGTGTGCCATAGATTTCTCATGAATGAAGTGTTGAAATTTCGATTTGAATGAATTCGTTACAGTCGATTAAACTACATTAGCCCAACTAGTTTGAAATTTGGTCATTTAAAATACTATAATAACGCGTATTGGAACATAATTTACAAACAAATTGATCTAGGATTAAGTATAAGAGTGGACCAAATTACCAATTTGGATGCAGAATAGTATGAGATTTGTGTGTTCGAATGGTTTATTAAAATCACATATCTGTTTTATTCAAATAATTCTATTTTAATACAGATTTTGTTTTCGAAAACGATCTGAGATGATTCATCGGTTGGTATCGATACTCAAATCTAGTTTTATTGTATTCTTAATGCCGTAAAATACAAGTTACCTATTACAGATCGTCATGAAGAGAGGGCATGGGGGCAGCCGAGGAGTCGGTAGAAAACAACTTTCCTGGCTCCGAAACATTCGTCTATGGGCTGGACTGAGATTTGTGGGAGATCTATTCAGGGCCGCTGATGATAGGGAGGTTTTCTCTCAGGTGGTCTTGGTTGTCGGGAGGACCTGAGAGGACACCAGAAGTGGCGAAAAAATGTATTATTATTATTATTTATCCGATCAACGACAATAGCGTTTTACATGTTAAAAAAATTTTAAAATCAAAATATTTTTCAATCTAACAACACAGTAAATATATGTATATGAACAAATATTAAGCAACCAAAATAAAAATCAGAAACACAAACAAAAATGTCGGCATTTAATTAATTAGTAATAAAAATAAAATCGGCCATAATTGAGTAGGCAGACAAATAATAGAAATGTCAACAAGAGTAAGAAGTCAAAATAAATAATATAAATGTCAAAAAAGTAAGAAGTCAATTGATCTAGAAGACAACAAGCAAAAAGGAAAAGTATTGTCAATTAATCATCAAGTATGTTATCAACATATATAAATAATCGAAGACAGGTCTGCTTCAGAAGTCTGAGCTAACTATGTGCTTTCTGACAGGGATTTTCTTCCATAAGCCGAGATTGTCCAGTTAAAAGGCACCGGAAGTTGTTCCTTCACCTTTCTTGTTAGCAGAGCTGCCAGCATACGACAAGCAGAGCATGGAGGAACCACATTTTCCACAACGTGAAAAGCATATTGTATTCTAAGCTTATGTGAAGTATCTTCTTGTATTTTCTGTACTATCGGAGGCTTGTGATCATATGCGAGTTCTCTTATCGATCATGAGCCAGAAGGTATAAGTTACGAGTACAGCAGCATTCAGTATACTAAACCACTGTCTAAAATTTTAACCAAGAAGCTTTTTTCTCTTCGTACTCCGACCTAGTTTTTACCGAAGTTATTTGCAAAGTTATATTAATTTGATTGCAGAACATGTGGTCCAATTCTCAGCATGGCAGATTCGTGGTTTTCTTATTCTTCTTCTAGTATCTTGAGGGCCTTTTCAATGATTGGTATGATATTTTCATTGAAAAGTTGGTGTAATATGATATAAAACGATTTATACAGACCTCTCGAAACGGATTCTCTAGAAATTCTTATAGTAGTTATGAAGCTTGGTTGAATTGGTGAAATTTCAAAAACTTTAATTAATTGTACGTATATACAATAATGTTATTAATTTGAATAGTTTCAAGAAAGCTGGTAATAAATGATAAATTGGTTTTACAAAGAATTTATGTTGTTGAGTTCATTAAAATAATTTAAATACTAAATTATTTAATTTCATAAAAACAATATCATAAATCTAATGTGACATTTTTTATCGCAACCTTAAAACACTCAATGATTTGCATTTGTGAATCAACTCGTAATTTATTTATAAACAATTTAAAAAATAATAATTCGCATCCTACATACAAAAGAAAAAAGTTTTGTTAGTAAGTAAACATGTTTAGTTTATTTATTTACTCTTCTCTCACCATAGACCCTGATATGACCCAAGTAGGGAGGCATGTAGTGATAAAAATTCATTACTGCAAAAGTGATTAGATTTGTCTAGTAAGGGACAATGTGTGGGGTCTGCCAAGAGACCGAACGTGGGAACAGGAAACAGCTTCGCAAAATACCGGGTTCGGAGGGACATTAATAACAATTAGTGCCATTTTTAATAGATTTTGAAACCCAATAGTTGAATTTTTTTTGTAGGGATTTGGAACTCTGATTTTGAGACTCATAAATAAAAGTTTAAATAAACACCCGAGTTAGCCTGAAATTTAAAAAGCAAGACAAAAGACGTTCGGAGAATTTTGATGGGTCGTAGAAATGTCACACGTGTGACCAAAGCCATCAAATAGTCAGTGGCGTCCGTTTTCACGACTCTGTAGAAAATTGGGGGGAGTTTAGACGAAACATACAAAACAATACAAAATTACCAATTTAAAGATCGTCTAATGAGGGTTCCTTACAAACGCGGGAGGCCTAAGATCCATAGTTGTTCACAGTCACCAGAAGGAGGGAGAATAATGCGTTTTACTCGGTTGAATTGCAAAATTCGGTTAATCACTAGAAAATGTAGAATCGAACTCAAATAATGCACGTATAGAGGAAAGAAATTAATGTAATACGGAATTAACAAAGGAATTAAACTGGAAATTTTGTAACATTTTGCGCGAAAGTTTTGATTGAAAAATAATATAAATATAGCGAAACAGACTACCATTCCACGCCACTGGCGGGGTGTGGTCACTTAACGGCCCAGGGCTATTGATCAATTGATTTATAGATCTTTCTGTGAATCGAGGGTGGCTACCCAGGGACGGTGTTAGTCTCCAGAAAGTGAACGCTGTCCAAGATTGGGGAGCGAATTTAGGTAAATCCGCGAGTCAAATAAAAATTAGCTAGGGAAAAAGGGTTGAAACGTAACGATAATTGAACGTCGTTTTCCATTATGGTGAAATACAAATGGTTGCTAGCGTAGAGTTTAGGAAACTATAAGAGGGGATGGATTTTGGAGAAATTGAAAAGCAGGGGGACTCAGGTTTAGAAGAAAAGAGGAAACGCACCCATTTAGTATTCGACGAATATAAGAACAAAAAAAAAAAAAAAAAAAAAAAAATAGAATTTAGACATTTTAATTTCTTGTTTTCTTAGCACCCTTCGCTACAGCGGTGGTGGGTGTGTACCTGAAGAGGGCCCTGGAAGGTACGAAATTGAACCGAGGAGTAGGGTGTGAGATCAGGATTGGGTGAGAGGAGTCCACGTGGACCCAAACGGGCAGTCTCCAGACATTGATTGGTCTTTTGAGACAAATTTGAATGATCGGGGGAGTTTCACGGGGGTGGTGGCTAGTTGTCTTAGGAAGGGAGAAGATATAATCTCGTGCACGGGGGTTGACAGAGTTGATTGTTACGGGTTGTTGATTGCTACGATCTCCTCCGAGAGAGGTAGTTACGGTTGATAGGTACGATCTCCTCCGAGAGAGGTTGTTACGAGTTGGTTGTTGTTATCGAAGATCGTATCGAGTTGATTGTTATCGGGAAATTGAACGGGCGAGCCGATAGTTACGAACCCTTGTGGTACGAAAGAATTAGTTACGTAAAAAATTCTTTCACGCGAACTTACGAACCTGTCGTGCGGCGGGAGTTTAAAAGTGACTTTTCTGGAGGGAATCATGTTATATCTCCGACGTGGAGAGGAGATAAATTCTCCATGAGTCGTGCGCGTAAGACATAGTTCGCGAGTAAAGTGAAAAAAAAAATAATAATCAGGGCATCTACACATAGCCATATTCAGTGGGCGAATTTGGTTCACCATCTCCACTAAATTCTAAATTTACTTATTAATATCTATTCAAAGTTTTCAACAAGACAATGTATTTTGGTGGCTAAAGAATTTCTACCAGACAGACATATTATTTTTATTTTTGGCATTATAATTAATAAATTGTGCAACGGGATCATCTCGATAAATAAACGACTAAGTAAACAGTTTCTGATAATAATAAAGTGTGTACGGTGTGTGTGATAATCCAAGGGAATTACTCGACGGGAATACTCAGCACTCAGGAGGCCAATTCAATGTATGTACCTTTTTTTTAAAATCTTCATCAACGGCCTGGGAATTCACTTCAAGAGATTTAGGGAAGTCAGGGCTGCAGAAACCAACGATTCCGAGCGAATCGACCGGAACCAATATATATTGGTTTACTAAAATGTACCATGTCCGATGTAAGCTTGTTTATGTAGATCTTATATTCTGAAAACCCGTATGCAACCCTTTGATCGGGTTCAACTGTCTCTAGTTTTTTTTGTTTTTTTGCCAATTATTTCTCTTTATATAATAAGTATATTGTTCATTGCCTTTTAATGTAGGTTCTCTCGGTTAATGTAATTTTCTTTAATTTTTTTTTTGTGTTTTTTGTGTATGTGTTCTTTCACATTTTCTTTATTGTTTCTGTACATTTTTTTTTGTGTTTTTATATTTATGAATTAAATTGAGTCATACCTAAATTAGAGTTTTGAGTTTGAGTAGATTAGTAACCCTACCCCTGGGCTCTGTTTGGTAAATCTTGAGTACCTAGACTGGTGGAGCCAGAGAGAGATACCTCCGAAGACCTGATGGAATTTGTAGATAGCCGACCCCTGACCTCGCTGGACAGATAAGTGAGCTAGCCGAGGCCTGAGGGAGTTGAGATAGCCAGCGAGGCGGAAGGGGCGGCGTATCACTTGGCGCCCTCCGTGTCGGCTTGCTCGAACAAGCATAGCTTGATCGAGCACGAATCTTTGTGGGTTATTGCGCGGTATCTCTCGCTCTGGGGCGTAAGCTCATCTAAATGCAGAGCCAGGTGGTAGCTTGTAGGGAAAGTACAAGTGTACATTAATTTTACTAAGGGTAGGTTTATGGAGGTTAAATTATTTGGGACGGCCAAATAAAAATAGAGAATAGATTTAATCATTGTGTTAAGATAGGTAGTAATAGAAACATACCTAGAATAGGTCATTCATTTTTTTAAATCAGGAAATTAATCTTGTAGGTGTAGGTATTTGTTTTTTTTGGTTTGTTTTTTTCCCCGATTAATATAGTAGGTAGGATATTTGTTTTTTTTGTATTGTTGGGGCGACTGACACGTTGGGTTCGTACCGTGTCATTATATTGGCTAAATGAAAATGGATGCAGCAGGACCCAGTCGTACGCGAAGTCAGACGAGGAATGCCCTGTCCACGGACTCGGAGGCCACGAGCGGATGTGATGGGCAGAGGTTTAGCGGACAGGAGATCCCGTTGACCCAGCCCGAGAAAGAGGCCACACCTCCTCGGGTGATATATGTAGATCGGGGCGACGGAGAACGAAGATCGGTGGCAGCCACCTTCGAGGGACGTCCGGACGAGTGTCCAGAGGCGTTTATAGCAGCCTGTGAAGGGCATTTCCGCCGCTATGAGACGGCCGAGGTGGACCGCGTGAAGAAAGCTTCATTACGATTGGGGGGTACGGCTAACACGTGGTGGGCCTCCAGGGGTAGTGACCTCCTGAGGTGGGAGGTTTTTAAAACTCTCCTCCTTCAGAGGTATGGCACCGAGGAGGCCGAACACTCTCTCCTGGCCCATTTGTATGGAGACAGGCAGAAGAGTCCCGAATCGGGTTTGGCTTTCCTGGAAAGGAAAGCAAAAGTGTTCCGACGATTAAAGGGCGAGCAGCCGTGGGGATTGTTAGTCTCTCACGTCATCACCCTCATGACTCCAAGATACCGAGAGGTCTTGGAGAGGGATGGCAGGAGTTTGGAGTCGTACGAAGAGCTCCATAAGAGGGTTATGGCTGTGGACTTCCCAAGGGAGATGGTCCACCCGATAGGACGTGAAGACCGTCCCGAACGAGGTCCAGTACCTCACAGGACGACAGGTAACCCAGGGAGGCCCCAAGAGGGCCAACCTAGGAGGCTTTCCTGTTATCGGTGTGGGGGTAACCACCTCCAACGCCAGTGTAGGCGGCCCGCCCCACCACAGGGCCCTCATAACAACCAGTCGTGGCGGGGAAACGCCGAGCGCCCAGGCCAACGCGATTCCCCTGGTGCTCCGGCCCCCGGCCAGTAATAGATCGGGGGAGGGAAGGGACTGAGGGACCCCAGCGGCCGGGTCCTCAGTCGGAGTGGAGGAGGAACACGGAGAGCCGCGAAGAGGGAAGTGCGGAAAGATTAACTACAGGGGGAGTGTGTCAGGTGTGTCACGGAGGGAGGTTAGCTGAGGGTCATGACCTCCCAAGGGTACGTGTGATTCTACGGGGGGAGGACCACGTAGCTCTCATTGACACAGCCTCTTCGCACAATTTAATAACGAGGGCACTACTTGGGACGAGAGACGTGGATGAACGGCTCAAAACAACCCTAAGGTTAGCAGATGGGGCCGTCACCATGGAATCTAGGGGTAGGGTGACCATGGATCTGGGAATCCAAGGTCAAATAATCCCTACCGAGTTCCTTGTAGTAGATGGCCTAAGAGAGGACATCCTCTTAGGCATAAACTGGTTGACAAACCAAGGGGCGGTAGTCGACCTATATAGGGGATGTCTCCATTTTGGGAGGGTCGAGAGATCCACCACGCACCTCCTTCCTCAGAGGAGGAGGGCTCTTTCGGAAGTGACACTTCCAGACATACCGTCAGAATTAAATAACGAGGGTGCGTCGTCACTGAAAACTCTGTTAGAGGAGTTTAAGGAGGTATTTGCTCCTTATGCAGGTCCGGCACTGTTACCGGAGTATAAAATCCGCCTAACGGATAATCGGCCAATTAAATTACCGCCCTACCGCTTATCGGATATTAAAAAGAAACATTTATATGCCCAACTCGAAGGCATGCTTGCGGATGGGGTTATAGAAGCCAGCCGATCTCCTTATTCGTTCCCCATCGTAATTCCCCAAAGAAGGGGAAGGACGAATACCGGTTCTGCGTGGACTTCCGGAGGTTGAACGAGGTCACGGAGGAGGAATTATCCCCTCTGCCCGTTATCCAAGAGACCCTGAAGGACCTGGGAGGTGCTAAGGTATTCTCTACCCTTGACCTTCAACGGGGCTATTGGCAAGTGAAACTCAACGAGGAGTCCCGGAAGTACACTGCCTTTAGTACCAGAGACGGGGCCACCTTCCAGTTTCGAGTCCTTCCGTTCGGACTTCGAGGAGCCCCGGGGCACTTCCAGAAGGCTATGTGTCAAGAAGTTTTGGCAGGATATCTTAGAGATTTCTGTCTAGTTTATCTCGACGACATAATTGTTTATTCGCCGGATATCCGGACGCATATTTACCATTTGCGGTTAGTGCTAGAGCGCCTGCAACAATATAAATTACGGTGCGCAGCCGACAAATGTACTCTAGTCGCATCGAAATTGAATTACTTAGGTCATGTCGTCACACAAGGGGGCAACCAGCCTCAACAGGTACATGAGCTATCGATAGTCGATACACCCGTACCTACCACAAGAAAGAAGCTGCGTGCGTTTATCGGTTTAGCCAACTGGCTCCGCGAGTACGTTCCAAATTTTGCGCAAATGGCCTCCCCACTGACGGATCTGTTAAGTACAAAGAAACCGTTTAAATGGAACGCAGAAGCGGACACCGCTATGAGGCGAATCAAGGAGGAGCTCTCGAAACCTCTGGCCCTATGTCGGCCAGACTTTAGTAGAAAATTTATTCTCCAGACCGACGCAAGCAAGGTAGGCGTGGCGGCGGTGTTATACCACGAGCGTCCCGACGGTGGACGCGATGTAATATCCTACGCTAGTTCGAGATTCTCCGCCACTGAACAAAGGTGGCACTCGAACGAGCAGGAAGCCTATGCTGCCGTATGGGGAATACGTAGGTACCGTCACTTTTTAGAGGCCGCGCCGTTCACTCTGCGCACAGATAATAAGGCCCTCACTTGGTTACATAACGCCAAGGATGAGCGGGCAAAGCTAACTCGCTGGGCATTGTTACTGCAAGAATTCAATTTCACAGTAGAACATTGCCCCGGACAGTATAACGAACTCCCGGACTACCTCTCGAGAGGGCCGCATGGGGCCCCCGAAGGGGAAGTCGGAGGAATCGAACGAGCTATGTACCCCGATGTACGACAAGAGGGTTGGAAGACTGAGAAGGAGGTCCCTCAGGTTATGCAGATCGACGCCTCACCACATGATAGCGACGTCGCGCAGGGTTCGTTAGCAGCCACAGTCAGGGGTGCTCAACGAGCAGACGCGAACCTCTGCAGACTACTAGAGTATGTAGAGAGGTTTGAACGTAATCCACAAGAGGTAGATATCAGGGGTAGACAACTGTTAGCGATCTATACAGTGAGAGAAGGCACCTTATATCGGAAAGGGGCTAGCGAGCAGGACGTCAGATTAGTAGTGCCCCGATTTTTGATATCCAAGGTGATGAGAGCCTATCACGATGCTCCGCTTGTGGGTCACCCTGGAGAGCGAGAAACGTTACGAGCAATCCAACAATTTTTCGTGTGGAAAGGTATGGGGAATGATGTACGCCGGCACGTGAAGAATTGCTTGATTTGCGCCAGAGCACGGGGACGGGCCCCACGGACAAAAGCGTCGTTAGGGACTATAAGGGCCCAACATCCTTTTGAAATCGTGGCCCTGGATTTAATGGGGAAATATCCTAGAACTGCAAAGGGGAACCGGGAAATTCTCACTGTTACAGACGTCTATACAAAGTGGGTAGAAGCTTTTCCAATGAAGACTGGGCGAGCTCCTCAGATAGTAAACTTGCTCGAGACACAGATATTCGCGCGGTATGGTTATCCCAGGGCTCTCATAACAGACAACGCCTCGTGTTTCAGACATCATGCTTGGAAAGCAGCTATCGCCCGCTGGCAATGTAAACACTGGACGACTGCCGTATTTCATCCTTCGGGGAACGCAGCGGAAAGGAAAAATCAGGATTTGAAGAAATCGCTGCGTATCAAGCTGTTAGATAAGCCGCACAATAAATGGGAAGATTACTTGGGGGAAATAACGGGAGCCTTACGGAGGAGGCGAAACGATGCTACTGGAGTAACCCCAAGCAAAGCGCTCCTTGGCTATGACGCCAGAAGGCCTGGGGAATGGGAGCTGATAGGTACAGGCTCCCCTGGCGAGTGTCCGTGGGATAGAGAAGAGTTGGATAAATGTATACGCGAAAATCAGGCGAAATACTGTGAAAAGTACGCCTCGCAGGAGGGGCCGGAACTAAAATATGCCACTGGCGACGCGGTGATGACCCGTGAGCATAGATTATCAAACCAGGAGGCGGGAGTACATGCAGGTTTCGCACCAAGATGGGACGGGCCGCACCACATACTCATGGCTGCCGGCAATAATAGGGTTTACTGGGTAAATCGACGCGGCGTACCTGTAAAATATCATTATGATGACCTTATACCAGCGCCGGAACGACCCAGCGACGAGGGAGCAACACCTCGGGTCTCGGAAGGGGTAATAGGCTAAGGAGGGGAGACGTACTTAGCGAATCACCGTGGAGTGGACGGTCACGAATTTCCCTCCTATTCTTTTGAATGTTTCGAATACCCCGTAAGAGGCGTGGGGACAGAAAACTTCAGTTGTAAATATAGGTATAACTTGTACAAAGGGTAGGATCTTAAGTTGTTCTATATAAATATTCATAAAATACTAAAGTAATATCTCAATAGGGTTTAGGTACATAAAATCGGGTTAGACTTAGGAGAACTTCGAAGTTTAGTAAGTAAGGAATTTTTTTTTTCATAGGTTGTTTTGCTATATTGGGTAGGTCTAGTTTAACGCGCTATACCTACTTACTTAGTTGTAGATAAGAAGTTTTTTTTTATTCATTACTCGACAAGTCGAGAATATTGATGTAAATGTCGCAGAAAAAAGATGGAGGTACCTACTGAGCGAAAAGTAGGTGTGGACGAAGGAAGGCGGGGCCTTGTGTAGTGTGAACAAAAGAGGAACAGGTAGTTTTTTTTATGAGTAGGGACGCGAAAGTGTTGGTCAGACAATAGAGAAAGGGGCGCGCGCGCGTTGAATGGTCGGTCGGTGGACAATGAGGGGCGGTCTGTTGAGACTTGCCCGAGATGGTATAAACAATAGAAGCTAACGGGATGAGTCCGACCGACCATATGGTATTTGAGAAAGAAGCGGATAGGTAGATTGGGGTGACGTTACGGGGATAGACTAGGCATTTGGGGACAAGTAGGTAATGTTCTAGCATTTTGCTTTTAGAAATCGTAAGGAACTGATGGCAAAGGACATACAGTGTCTTGACATAATAAGGGTGTTATGATCAAGCCTTAGGGAATTTCGATGGGAGGACGAACTGTCAAGTATGCTATCTGGGGAGGGACAGAAGGGTGAAAAAAAAGCCTCGACGTATTAAGGGTGGTTCGTCGGTCTACCTCTAGGTAGTATTGTTGACAATTAGGTTCGAGTAGAGAAGGTGATGGTTGTTCTGGGAAAGTTAATGTGGAAAAGGTTCTCCACATTTTGGGCATTTGAGGGTGAATGCCTCGAGCCCCAGACAAGTCTAGGTTAGGAGTTAAAGTGAAGATTAATTAGGATTTCTTTTATTTTAATTTTTTGTTTAGGTAAGTTTTAGATTAGACAAGGTATGACTCACAGTATTAAGTAATTCAAAGATATAAAGTTAATTAGTAAGAGGTATGTTATTTTAGTAGGTATTATACTCATGTTTGCGTTTTAATAATAACATTTCAATTTTTTTTAATCATTAAACAAATGTATGGTCACTATTGTAAGTCTTTATGCAAGCTCACTTAGATATTGTAATAAAAAAATATGAGACTTTGTTTTGCGTGATAAAAGCTAGGAACCTGCTTATTTTTTTTTGCTCTTATTGTTACCATGTGCGTAGTTTTAAGAATAAAATTTAAATATTACATTTTTTTGTGGATAGACACAAAATAAATAATAATAAACTTAATAATAGATTACCTATTGTATTTTAGTATTTAAAAAGATAATTGTTATGTTCTGTGCATACATTGAAATAAGGTGATAAATTGTTGAAAGGGGGAATATCTTTTTTTTTTGTATTCATTCAGTAATGGCAGTAAGATACTGCGTGATTATGTTCCTATGGACCATAAATAATAGTAATAATACCAGTGAAATACCCCCATTCAATTTTGTTTTCTTTCTGTCTTTATAAGTAAAATACTAAATGTCCCATATTGTCATTACCATTATTATATGTATTGATATGTTTGTTGGTAAAATAGTACCTTTTCATGAAGTTATGATATTACGTGGGTAATTTTTTTTTTTTTTATTTAAATGTGTTAAAATTTGGGTAAATTGAACAATTAAAATGTGGGATGAGATGTATTGAAAATGATATATTATGGGAAATATTGAAGTTAGGATATAACCTGGTAGTCATTAGTTTAAATGGGTTAAATTTTGTAAATTGAACAATTAAATGATGTGAGATGTATTGATGATGTAATAATGATAAGATGTATCGAAATAATAATATATGATGAAAAATGTACGCATTAGATTGATTTGTCTAAGATATGTAGGGACGCGATGGAACTAGTTATGTAATTGATGGGGTAAATAGTTATTCATAGTAGTGTAATTATCGAAATTATTTTTGTTTTGGATTCCAGTATCTTACAATAACAATTTGTAAAGTAAAGATAAACCATACATTCATTTAACCCAGGTTATGAAGGGGGATGTAAAATTTGAACGATGTGAAATATTGGTTTTGTTTATTTTTTTTTTTTATTTGTTGTTTTAAGGTAGTGTACCTATATTTGTATGATGTTGTTGTACCTTATTGTTAAGAATGTATTGTAATGGTTATCTGCATATCATAGAGAAGGGAAGCATGGGTTGGACTTTGGGGAAATTGCGGACTATGTTCAGGGGATAAGATGACATCTTAACTAATACCACTCAGTAGTCAGGTTCCGTCTTTACGTACGACTGCTGAAGAAAAATACCGAAGGAAAAAGACGGTGGCGCCTAAAAATACCGGGTCCTCGAACGTATGTCGGGAATTTTCGGAAATGTAGAGGAAGCACTGAATTTTTATCAACTAAGTAGTGGGGAGTTGATATGACCCAAGTAGGGAGGCATGTAGTGATAAAAATTCATTACTGCAAAAGTGATTAGATTTGTCTAGTAAGGGACAATGTGTGGGGTCTGCCAAGAGACCGAACGTGGGAACAGGAAACAGCTTCGCAAAATACCGGGTTCGGAGGGACATTAATAACAATTAGTGCCATTTTTAATAGATTTTGAAACCCAATAGTTGAATTTTTTTTGTAGGGATTTGGAACTCTGATTTTGAGACTCATAAATAAAAGTTTAAATAAACACCCGAGTTAGCCTGAAATTTAAAAAGCAAGACAAAAGACGTTCGGAGAATTCTGATGGGTCGTAGAAATGTCACACGTGTGACCAAAGCCATCAAATAGTCAGTGGCGTCCGTTTTCACGACTCTGTAGAAAATTGGGGGGAGTTTAGACGAAACATACAAAACAATACAAAATTACCAATTTAAAGATCGTCTAATGAGGGTTCCTTACAAACGCGGGAGGCCTAAGATCCATAGTTGTTCACAGTCACCAGAAGGAGGGAGAATAATGCGTTTTACTCGGTTGAATTGCAAAATTCGGTTAATCACTAGAAAATGTAGAATCGAACTCAAATAATGCACGTATAGAGGAAAGAAATTAATGTAATACGGAATTAACAAAGGAATTAAACTGGAAATTTTGTAACATTTTGCGCGAAAGTTTTGATTGAAAAATAATATAAATATAGCGAAACAGACTACCATTCCACGCCACTGGCGGGGTGTGGTCACTTAACGACCCAGGGCTATTGATCAATTGATTTATAGATCTTTCTGTGAATCGAGGGTGGCTACCCAGGGACGGTGTTAGTCTCCAGAAAGTGAACGCTGTCCAAGATTGGGGAGCGAATTTAGGTAAATCCGCGAGTCAAATAAAAATTAACTAGGGAAAAAGGGTTGAAACGTAACGATAATTGAACGTCGTTTTCCATTATGGTGAAATACAAATGGTTGCTAGCGTAGAGTTTAGGAAACTATAAGAGGGGATGGATTTTGGAGAAATTGAAAAGCAGGGGGACTCAGGTTTAGAAGAAAAGAGGAAACGCACCCATTTAGTATTCGACGAATATAAGAACAAAAAAAAAAAAAAAAAAAAATAGAATTTAGAAATTTTAATTTCTTGTTTTCTTAGCACCCTTCGCTACAGCGGTGGTGGGTGTGTACCTGAAGAGGGCCCTGGAAGGTACGAAATTGAACCGAGGAGTAGGGTGTGAGATCAGGATTGGGTGAGAGGAGTCCACGTGGACCCAAACGGGCAGTCTCCAGACATTGATTGGTCTTTTGAGACAAATTTGAATGATCGGGGGAGTTTCACGGGGGTGGTGGCTAGTTGTCTTAGGAAGGGAGAAGATATAATCTCGTGCACGGGGGTTGACAGAGTTGATTGTTACGGGTTGTTGATTGCTACGATCTCCTCCGAGAGAGGTAGTTACGGTTGATAGGTACGATCTCCTCCGAGAGAGGTTGTTACGAGTTGGTTGTTGTTATCGAAGATCGTATCGAGTTGATTGTTATCGGGAAATTGAACGGGCGAGCCGATAGTTACGAACCCTTGTGGTACGAAAGAATTAGTTACGTAAAAAATTCTTTCACGCGAACTTACGAACCTGTCGTGCGGCGGGAGTTTAAAAGTGACTTTTCTGGAGGGAATCATGTTATATCTCCGACGTGGAGAGGAGATAAATTCTCCATGAGTCGTGCGCGTAAGACATAGTTCGCGAGTAAAGTGAAAAAAAAAATAATAATCAGGGCATCTACACATAGCCATATTCAGTGGGCGAATTTGGTTCACCATCTCCACTAAATTCTAAATTTACTTATTAATATCTATTCAAAGTTTTCAACAAGACAATGTATTTTGGTGGCTAAAGAATTTCTACCAGACAGACATATTATTTTTATTTTTGGCATTATAATTAATAAATTGTGCAACGGGATCATCTCGATAAATAAACGACTAAGTAAACAGTTTCTGATAATAATAAAGTGTGTACGGTGTGTGTGATAATCCAAGGGAATTACTCGACGGGAATACTCAGCACTCAGGAGGCCAATTCAATGTATGTACCTTTTTTTTAAAATCTTCATCAACGGCCTGGGAATTCACTTCAAGAGATTTAGGGAAGTCAGGGCTGCAGAAACCAACGATTCCGAGCGAATCGACCGGAACCAATATATATTGGTTTACTAAAATGTACCATGTCCGATGTAAGCTTGTTTATGTAGATCTTATATTCTGAAAACCCGTATGCAACCCTTTGATCGGGTTCAACTGTCTCTAGTTTTTTTTGTTTTTTTGCCAATTATTTCTCTTTATATAATAAGTATATTGTTCATTGCCTTTTAATGTAGGTTCTCTCGGTTAATGTAATTTTCTTTAATTTTTTTTTTGTGTTTTTTGTGTATGTGTTCTTTCACATTTTCTTTATTGTTTCTGTACATTTTTTTTTGTGTTTTTATATTTATGAATTAAATTGAGTCATACCTAAATTAGAGTTTTGAGTTTGAGTAGATTAGTAACCCTACCCCTGGGCTCTGTTTGGTAAATCTTGAGTACCTAGACTGGTGGAGCCAGAGAGAGATACCTCCGAAGACCTGATGGAATTTGTAGATAGCCGACCCCTGACCTCGCTGGACAGATAAGTGAGCTAGCCGAGGCCTGAGGGAGTTGAGATAGCCAGCGAGGCGGAAGGGGCGGCGTATCAACCCTTACGGGCACTTGGGAGTGTCAAATACATTTCAAATAACATAACTCAGGTACACAAATTAAACAGTTTTTATAATATAAATAACCAACAATACAAAGAAGAATTATTATGCTGGTTGGTAAAATGTAAAATTTAATACATTGTCAATTGGAGTGAGAGACTAAAATAGGAGACACGAGAGAGAGAACACTTTCATTTCCAATAATAATAATATGACAATTTATATAGCGCCGTTTAGTGCATTTACTGATAGCTAGGGGTAATCTGCATATCATTTTAAACTATTGTTAATAATAATTATTGGTTGGGTTCTATAAATAATGTTCAGTGCCTGTTGATGTAAAGGGTCAACGGGCACCTTGTTGGTGTAAAAATTATGTTGGTATCGATGCTTCATTCAGCATCTCGTCAATAGTATAAAAAGACTTATCAACAAGATATGCTTTTACCCCTCTCACAAACTTGGCGTCACTAAGGGTCTGAAATACTTCCGGGAGCACGTTAGTCAGTCGAACGCTAAAACAAATGAAGCTCTTTGATGTTTTTGTTAATCTGTGGTTTATGGGCATGATTTTATTTTTGTTTCTGGTATCAAAGTTATGGATATCTGTATTTATTGGGGCGGCTAGCCGATTTCTCCGAGCATACAAGAAACAAGTTAATTTTTGTATATAAAATTATTTTATTTGAAATTAACTTGCGCTTATTGAAAATTAAGTAATCTCTAATATAAATTAAAGTCGGGTTAGTGCGAACACTTATAACTCGAGATCGGCTTAACAGATTCCTTCAAAGTTTGATTTATTGGATTCTTCTCCTCTCCGGATAACAAATAACTAATAAAAAGTTGAAAAAAAAAATATATGAGAAATGATATAAAATACAATATTTTTAAGTTAGTATGGAACTGATCACGGGCGAAGCGCCAACGCCATCGAGGTAGTTCCCTCTCATTCTCGCATACGTGATTGCCGCTCTTACAGTAGCCCACCCCTTTTACTCCACCGCAAAGTCAACAAAATTATCGGGCACAATCGTACCTACTTCATAGGTGAGGTAGAATGCGTGCGCGCGCTTTTATATTCTCACGTTGTTCCCGCCTGAGTTTTAAATACGAATGAAATATGGATGTTTTATAAATATGTTAATGTAATTATTTTATTAGTAACTTAATCGGATAAATTATGTATTTTTGTTTCTGGGGGCGTAGTGCACATATGAACGGGCCGCCTCTGGTTAGGACTACAGGACGTCTGTCGGGAAAGCTAGTGTTAAAATAAAAGAAAACTGCATTTTTGTCATGTTTTCAAGTAAGCAAAGATTGTATCACGATTGTCTACAATGGGATCGAACCCACTACCATTTAATCCTTTCGAGACTGGGTTTTTCCAAGTATTGGAAATAGTCTCAATAGACACTGAATCTAGCACATCTCGGACAATTGAGCTGAGGGCTTACAACCTCCATTGCCTCGGGTTAAAGGCCTTTTACATTCTTATAATGTTCCCAGATTTCCAATAATTGTAAATTTCTCATTATTGGAAATGGAATACAATAGTATAGGTTATATTATATAACATTATAAATTTCATATATGAGCCATAAAAATAATCAAATTATTATAGACAGATCAGCATGAAGGATTTTTACGGTTTTTTTTTTATATCTTGATGAATCTTTTTATAGCAAAAATGTGGAGCCTCGTTGACCGGCACTTATGACAGATTGATTGGCAAAAAATAATTTTAGTTATTATTTACAGATTAAGGGTTAAGTAGTAAATTTGGATATTTTTATTTATAGAGAAAAGGGATACATTGAGTTCAAAATACCTCAAGAGTACACTCTGCTAAGGGCTTGTACACATCTGAACATGAGCGGTATCGTAACCAATGCAACGTACCAACATTTTATAAAATACGATGGTACGCGAATCACTCTGGAAATTTGGTACGTTGCATACAATGCTGCATTGGTTACGTCCAGATGTGTACCGGGCCTTAGAAACACGACCATTTTTTGCCAATAAAACCGTCATAAATTGAATTTTTATAGCTTCTTTTTTAATGTCGTGTTTTTCTATCTGTGGCACTTGGTTTCTGAGCAATTGCTACTTAATAAACTCACATTAAAGCCCAGTATGTGCCCTTATTTCGTTACATTCCTTTATAACTCATAAGCATATTTTTATGTAAGTAGTAAAATAATTTATTGTATCTACGCATAATATGTTACTCAAGTAATGCTATTTGCAAAATGTATTATTCACAAAGGAGACATCTTCAGTATTCTTCATAAGGAAGTGTTTCTATTGAATTCAAGTAAATTAGCATCATTGGCGTAAAACCTTTGATTTGTGACCAAACAAGTAACACATTTCTCAAATTGCATACAAATAAGCATGTGAAGTAATAAAATATGTACAGAGAAACATCATGTTTAGTTTGTATGTACATAAATTGCCACGACTGATGCACGATTTGCAATATTTTTTTTAACTCATCACGCCGTATACATTAAGGGATTGGTAGACAGAACGGACATCCACAATTTCTATCCAAGCAAACTTCTTTCACTTCCGGTGTTGCCACCTTTGTAAAATTTTTGATCCAAACTTAAAAAAAAATCATTTTGAAAAATTGGTATCCGGAAAGGTGAAAATTCTTAAAAGAATAAACTTAGGACTCGGACATTTTCTATTTCGCCCGAATACCCGGACAGGTAGCAACACTGTTCACTTCTTTCTAGTACCGTAACTATAGGTACCATCTAGGGTCGGTGGCAAAGTTTTGCATAAACCTCCCCCTTCCTTTAGTGAAAATCACACGGCTCCCCCCACCCCTTTAAAACTAACTTTTTTGTTTAACAAAGTGAGGGAATTCCAAGAAGCTCGCACGCACTACCAATGAACCGCGACAAAAAATTATGCTTACTTTTAAAAATTTATGCATATTTTTATATCTTAAGTATTATGTAGTTATATTTTATATAATATGGTATTTAGATGTACCTCACTATGGTTAATGTTATATTCGTTAAAAAAAATAAGAACTACTATATAAATAAATTTATAGGACACACCTCCTAGTATATTCAAATATATATTTTATTTCCACCAACAACTAACATGTCAAGTATAAAAATATTGTTAGATAATAATAAATATAATGTCTATGATTCACCATTAGTGTGATAGAATCACGTGTCAAATCAGGAAACATTGCCACGTGTATGGAAATGTACGGGATATTAATAGATAAACAATAAGTAGACACTCTCCTTAACAAAGTCGAACTTAATGCTTGAAACATTCTCCCAGCCAGTTAATCGATCCCATCCATTTTGAAACAGGCAAACCTGGGGAAAAATACGAAGTAAAAAAATCTGAACTAATAAGAAATCGACCTTAAATCAGCTCTCTCTCCCGCGGAACTCGAAGGCTGAAATAAAATAGAAGCATATTGTTATAATCAAAATATACCAACAGGCAAATGTCCTTTGGAAAGAGCAACAACGAGATGGAGGGAGGTATCCCAAGAACATGAAGATCGAGAGAATACAGGAATCTATCTAAACAGAAGTAAAAGAAAAATATATAGAAGTATGATATGGACAACGAGTGTTAGAAGCAAGTAGAACAGCTGAGAAAAGAGTAAAACTGATGGCAAAAAAAAAACCTTTCAAAACCTTATAGGAGATGCTATAAGAGTGTTCAAAGAATTGGCTACTGAATTGAGCACTACTTACACAACCAATAGCATAGACATTGTCTTCTAAGGACACCTAACTGATGGAGAGACTGTTCGATATGAAAATCATTGGAATTGCAATGAGTCAATCTTCATCTGCAAGTCCTCTAACAGGAGATACTCTCGTTATATGGAAGGCGATTGCCATAATAAAGGGGGGAAAAAGTCCTCTAACATCGATTTTCGGAAAAGACCCACTTAGAAATATTGTGATAGTTATTTTATATAACGGAATGTTAGAAAAGTATTTAGGTTCCTAAAATTTAAGAATACAAAGGTTTTTGGATTAGTAGTTCCATAGTGTGATGAAGCGGTTCGTTCCTTTGAACAAGAAAATGCAGTTGTTGTTGTTTTTATGAAGATGGCCTTCCTCTTAGTCTCCTGGAGTAGAGGTCAATGTTAATTATTATTGCTGGTATGCAGGAATTACTTACGCATATTGTGACGCTTTCATAGTTACATTTGATTAAGTACCTACTTGAAGACTGTGCTTAACAATAATTCATTTGATTTACTAGTGATTGCCACCCATAGTAAGCGGCAAGCTATTATTGATGATGCAGGCGAAAGCGTTAACAAATTTTAAAATTCTAACCCAATTAGGACATGTTCATACATTGTTTTCAGTTTGAACTGTCCGTCCGCGTTTCAGCGTCCGACGCTCGACGTGCGGACACGCAAACGCTTTCTAATTAGGACGTAGACTTAACCATAAAACAGAATTTCTTACCAGGAAGCTTCAGTTTCTAATTTTTGGCTCTCTTTGTATTCAATACTATTGACAAGTTTCGCAGGCATGGTTACATGTGACAAAGAATCGTATGTTTCTTATTTTAAAGACAGATTAAATAAATAAGAAAGAGTCTTCAATTTGTGCTGCTTTCTTCATCTTTATTTTTTATGACAATAAACTGTTAGTATGTAGAGAGAATGAACGAGGAGAGAGGATATATAAATCTGAAAGAATGGGTGCACGCAGATGAGGCCGACCTCGAATGACATGGTCCGACCATATCGGTGCCGTCTTACAGGAGGGCCAAGTCAGGAGCAATAGGAATAGAAGAGCATGTATGCGGAATGTTATACGTTTGGAATAAGCGAAAGAGGTTTGTTTGGATAGGATATAATGGAAATCCGTACTCTCTGCCTTCGGGAAACGGCGTGATGGGTAAAAAAAAAAACTAGTTTTATGGAGCGACTGCTTCCTTCCTCAGAAGGACAAATACTATTTTAACAAATCTTTGAAATTTGAGTTCTATCACGCAACTTCAACTGAAATATCCACAGTTTATTTTAAAGATAGGTCCTGTTATTTAATAATAATGTAAGTATTCTTTTTGTGCACAAAGTGATTCTTTGACTGATTTCTTACCTGTTTGATCGTCCTTTCTAACCCACGACCTCCGCACGAAACAGTGCGAAAGCCGGCGTCGTAACCGCTGGTCTACCAACCACCTCAAAAACTAAAAACATATTTTTTCAAGCTAAAGTACTTGTTAATATCCAAATCCAGAAACCATCCACCAACTGTTTACAACGGGCAAATTTGATTAAGAATATTGTATTAAAAAATTTCAACGTTTTAAAAGCAAACTCGTTTATAACCATAAAAGTTATGACAAAAATATTAAATACGGTACCTAAGCAGTGATAACTTTAAGGTCTACATTATAATAATTAACATAATTTCGGACGAGAGGCATTTTAATTACGGGCAATAAAAAAAATGCAAAATAAATAAAAGTTGTAAGAGTGCGAAGCTATTAAAATTGGGTTATTAAAACGACTTTTATTTAATATATTTCGGGCAGTGATGTCAGATTTTACCTACATAATGAAAATATTTACCAAATTTGAGATAGTATTTTCGAGAAAACCTTTTGGATTTGGTACAATCAAGTAAACGGCGCCATTAGCGTTTTAGAGATTTTTTTTCTTTCATTAAATGGCAGCCCGTCCTATAAGAATGATTTGAGCCAAAAACACAATTCTACAATAGAATTAGTAGGTACAAAAAATAATAATTACAGAACACGACGTGTGAATGAATAATGAAAAAAAGATTTAACAGAATAATACGTCTTATTACGGCTGAATTGATTCTATAACAAAACTTGGTGAGTAAGAAACTTATAGATAATTTAAGGTCATTCACTTTATATAAAGGGGAACATTTTCAGAATTAAAGAGTGGATAGGAGAAAGAAACGTGATTCAATTTTTCAAAACACAAGCTTAAAGTAGCTTACTATGAAAGAGTCAGAGAGTGTTTTCGTATTCTCTTTGAGTGAGCACAGATTCACAGAATTTACTCGTCTATCTCGCCCAAGCTGCGGCGGCAAACTGATTTCAAAATAAATTAGTCCTGAATCATCCCCCCGTTACACATTCTTCTTTCTACCGTTCAAATTTGCTGAATACCATTCCTAGTGGTTCCCAGGTATGGGAATATTTGTGGTTCCCATGTATCATAAGCCACTCAAGTCAATTACAGTTTTTTCGTAAATAATAATTAGGTAAAATCCAGTTTTTTAATCCGAAAGGATACAATTATTCATCTATCCGAAATATCGCGATGTTGATAATAATTAACAGAATAATAAGTCACCATATGTTATGAGAGTTGGGGTCAGAGGTTAAGACTTGTCTGTAAGACAAGTTGGCTGGTGAGTCAAGCGCGACAGAGCTCCATCTTGGTCTGTAGATTCTTCGTTGACAATCGGTGACGCAACTTTTAATGACCGAACTATCATTTATACTATTTTCATTTTTACTTATTTATATTCACATAAACTTACAAGGTATTAGTATAATTTATACTAAATGGTTATTGAATAAAAAAATATAACATTAATTTATTTATTGAATAATTATAATTATTATTTGACCATGTTTTACCGTAAAACGCTCCATCATAGAACTTGAACTATTGTGAAAAAATCTTTCGGTATTCACTGATCATTGGTGGCGCAAAAATATTAACAAAGGAACTTAATAATTTAATATAAATACCTACTCAAAGTGAACACAAACAAACAAGCTACATACATTCCTTGACTCTTTCACAGTTAGCTACTTAAAGCTTTTGTCGTGAAAGAGGAAGAGGGTCTACACCTGGAATCGAACCTACCACGAAACATTAAGAAAATCGGCGTTTTTAAAACAAGCTATCGTTACTTTACGTTTCTTCTACTGTATCCCAAGTTTTCGATGATCAAATATCGAAACGATCATCGAAAGTGTTTCGAAAATTTTCCATACAAGAATGATCGAACGATTCGATCGTGTAATTTTAGAACACTATTTGCACGTTTATAAGCGCTCATTAGCGCGCATTAAGCTTTCGATAAAACTCGTACTAGCCCCACTATTTCAAAAACCGGCTTACTACGATCCATTTTGTATTGAATCTGTGCTCACTCAAAGTGAACACTTTTGACATCGTATACAGAAAGCAAAGCTTATATTATGAAAGTAGAAAATGGTCGGCACCTGGATTCAAACTCACGACCTCCAATAATAACGCTTTACGCACGAAAGCCTGAGACCGCGCTGGACTATCAACCATATCAAAAAAACCTTATCAAAACTTGTTCCTACAACACATTAAGTTTTGCCAAAATATTTTTATTTATATTTGGTTATCGAGAAAGCTCATTATTATAAAATATTCGGACACAAACCTCTTTAATTTGCCTTCGTAATGGGTCTGTTCGTTCGACTTTGCATACAGATTGTGTGAACAAGTCGAGTCGTCTTACTCCACATACTTTATGGGGCTACTCGATAAATCGGATTACATCATCGCCTGGTCTCAATCAGGTTTGTGTGACTCCACTCTACCAATGCTCCTATTATTATATTTTGGCAAAAGCACCATGACTAAAAACGAATCCTTTCTTCTTTACAGTTTTTTTTACAGCCTTGTCAGGTGTTTCAAATGTTGTCAAACACTTTGGAGAATCCCTCTCTATCTTGGGCCACTTTGATCAGCTCATCCACATTTTCTCATCTCTCCTGCTTCACAATCCTGCACAAGTACAATTCTGCTGCCTCTAAAGCACCAAATTTCATATTTTCCTTTCGGTGGCCGAAGTAAAGATCTTTTTTTCTATTGATGGTGGTCAGCACCTTTTATTCTTTCTCATACTGTTCCCGTTCACTTCTAGACAATGACATATTCCATCTTCTTCTTGGTCGCTTTCTCTTTCTTCATTCCTGAAGGTCGTGACTTAATGCCAGTCTGGTCTCCGCATCCCTGACGATGTTTCCACAATCCTCCATGCACTGCGCCAATTGTATCGTCTCGGCTATCGTTCACCCCAATGCAGCCCTGACCTGGTCCAGCCATGGCATTGGAGCTCTTTCCAGACCTCTCCTCTGCTCGACTTTGTCTATCATTATCAGTTTTTCAAGTTTGGAGTCCCGCCTAGCGATGTGCCCGAAGGATTGGGAACCCGTCCGACACAGAGAACCGGAAGTCTTTCAACTACACCAATTTCGTTAAAAAAATATTGATGAATTAGTCCTCCTCGCATCTCCTTCTAAGCCAGACTTGCCTTTCTGGACCCAATTGACATTAACGTTCTTTACAAAGCCGTTTTTCTATCGTGTGGTAGTTCTGGGTCTCCGTGACTTTTTTTTCTGCTCTTTTGCTATTTGACGTTTCGTTTGGAAATATCTGTGATTTGTGTTTTCTTCTGTATCGTTTCGTTTCTCTCTATCTTTCAGGATAATACCCAGTATGATTCTTTCCAAGGATCTTTGAGCAAAACTTATCTGTTGTGTTTGGTCAGTGGCATTAAATACTCCTAAATTAACACCTCCCGGTACCTCGATGGACAGTCACTCCGTCGTTTTCCTAGTCTCTCTTTCGTTCTATAACCATAAAAAATTATTGAAAAATATTTTCATAATCAGCCTCCACTGGTCCTGTATCGAAACATATAGGCCTTCCCTTCCAACATTCACAATTCCGTCTCTCGATATTATGTGCCACTGATTTCCGGCCACTCTCCTAACGGCCTAGCCATGTTATTATGACCAGTTCTTGGCAAACCATTTCGAGGTTTTCTTGGTCCAGCTGCCATTCGCACTATACGTAGCATTGGTTTAATCTGTATTTCCCTTACTTTCTCTAAGACTAAACAATTTTAAATATCTTTCACTGTATCACTCATTGTGTTTTTTGGAGTTATTGTAATAATCATTTCCTCAAGGTGGTGGTTTCGAAACCACGGTTCAATACCTGGAGGTTGCACATTTTGAGTACTTTTATCCTTCTATTATAGGTATTATGTTATTTTAAAATCAGTTCCTTCTATCAATTATAAGTATTCTTTTTACGAAGTATTTTTGATGTAATCCTCTAGTAGATTTACAAGCAATGCATATCGAGCATTGCACTTAGTGGTATAGAGTTTTCATATGAATTATTTTCTAGCTCTCATCAAAAATACTCTAAAACCCTTATCTTAATAACATTAATAAAAATAATTTCGTTCGCCACTTCGAGGGGACTATGGTTTAAGCAAATATCTTTTCCCATAATAAAATGAGTGTTTTACTACAGCCAACTCGCTACTGAAATATTAATAAATAATTAATTCCTAGATAAACAGCCAAGCAGTGTATAAATAAAATATTCCATTTACCTATTTTACATATTTCACGGGAGCTATTTTCTTATCTCATCCATAATTTTCAATTTTAACGACAAAATGTTCTAAGCGTTTTATTCATACAAAATGGTAATTTGTAGGACCTATGGAATATGTAGAATATTTAATATGTCAATAGTAAAAATAATGGATATAATACTAATTGTACTTAAATAATATACTTGATTATATAATTACTAGATGATTATAAAATACATCTTCTTCTTGTGCCATGTATGGTCCACTTTCATATGGCATTGGATTCTCTGTCCGGAGTTTTCCACTCACTGGATTCTTAACGAATATATAACAACTTATGACTAAAAATTCATTAATGTTCGATTTTTAAATGGAACAAACCACTACGGGCTTCTTCTACTGTCATTTTGAAGGTTGGCTTAGTTTGATCACTTTACGTAAACCACGTTCGCCATTAGGTGGTAATGTTGAAATCTCTGAAACTCCTAATCACGAGAATTCTCAACATGTTAAACATGTCAAAAATCTCATTTATACAACCTGTAGTTAATCTTATTTAATAATCAATGAGATATAGATCTAATAATTGGAAATTATTGAGAACAAGTACAGCAGTTAAATTTAAAAAACTGCGACTGCTGTCATATATTTTGCGCCAGAATAAGAATATTATATCCATTTTGGTTCATTTCTCATCTTCATTGACTTTGTTTATACACATCATTCTAATTATGTATGTATAGATTGTTGTGCCCATTTTTCAGGACTGAATTCTTGTCCATTGCCTGATATTTCTCAGTCAGGACATCTACCGTTTACCCACACCGCGTCTTCCATCAATTTTGCCTTCATCTTAAACGCGAAAAAGCTCAATTTTATGTTGGGAATCATGTGAAATAGGTATGTAACACATATTTTTTCTCTGGATACGTCCTAATAATCACCAATGCCAGTAGGGAAAAGACCGGGAAGGTCGGATAAAGATCCGATCAAAGGATGGCTGGATGATGTGATGCCCAGAGATGGGGATCTTGACAGGTCTAGAGGAGGCAAAAATATTCTCTTAGTTGCAAAGCCAAATATGGATGAATTTAATGTCAAAAATGTAAACATGTTTCTGATTAAAAATTATGAAACGAACTACCAGCAAAACTTGTCGGATGATAGGCAAAGAAAAGTGTAATTCATTGTTTGACTGTCCTGTAAATCAGTAACTAGTGCATAACGCAATTATGTTACCATCGATGATGTATGGTGGTGATACGTGGACATGGACGTAAAAAGAAGAATGTAGTATAAATAAAGAAGGGTTGAAATCTTTAAGACCAATATGTGGAAAAACTTTATGGGATACGGAAAGGAATAAAAATATTAGGAAGGAATGTGGTATGGAAGTTTAATTGTATAAAAAGCACGATTAATAATTGTATATTGAATATGACGTCAAGCGTGATAGACAGGGGCAGTGATGTCATCATGTCAAAGTTTGGAAGACGTCCGTTTGAATGACACCTGTGTCATGGGATGAAGTCATTTGATTAGCGATCCATCAATTAGAGGTGTCAATGAGGCGGCTTCTGATCTGAAGCGTTGGACATTCGTTTAGGTCAGCAGGGTTTGCCCAAATAAGGTGTTAAGTCTATTTCCAATGAATCCGTAAAAACTGTTAAAGATATTCTTGAAATTGATGACGGATTAGCAAAAAATAGTATGTATTTAGGCTGGATGCAAAAAAGGATGTAAAAAGTGTTTCCATGGGTTATCAGTATCTGAAAGTCCCTTTCATATTTCCCCTCATTCTTCAGCATTTTCTATATATCTTACTTACTTTTCGTGTGGCATTCCGATAGATTTCTTCTTCGCCCGTGCAGGCTGCATCGTCTCAAGCACCTATAATCTCGGCTCCAGCGCTGCAAGCCAAGCCACCGCCTCTGGTTTCCCCTAGTGGATGTCCTGGATGCTCCCCGAGAACTTTCTAATTTAGCATTCCTCAACCAAATGCCTGACTGTCTGGACATTTCCACACTCACAATCAGGATTATCCTTCTTCCCCCCTTCAAAACAAGAAATTACAGCACCCGTGTTCCGTTCTTACCCTGTTTTGCTGTACCCAAACCTTTCGTGGGAGATCTGTTCCTGGAACCTTAGATGTGGGATCTGTGATAAGCAGTTTATTAATAACACTAGCTTATACCCGTCTTGCTTTACGTTTTTGATTCCGATTGTCAGGCTTGATCGATAGGTAATTAAACAGGTTCTAGTCTAGCTTCCCATTGCTTAACAGACCTCTATAACTGACATAAGCACAGGAAAAGAAGAATGACACTTTTAAAATTTTTGTTTCACCGACCTCATAATATTATACGAACCTACCGACATAATTTGCAAGTTTTCATAGAGAGAGAGATAGCTCTGTGGTTTGAATCTTAGCTACATTCCCTAATGTGTGATAATTAATTAGGCTCTCCACCCATAGAGGGTGATTTGCGCTATCTGTCAAACTTCAAAATGGAAGAATCATTTTGCAAATTTTTTCATTAAATCTTTATTTATTGAGAATAATAAGATTTGAATAACATTTATATGTATAACAAATCAATCTACAATTATTTTATTACATTTTCATACCGTAATACCAAGATTCCATTCAACGTTTACATGAGTAATTTTGTTTCCAAAAGATGGCTTACTGTCTTTTTGAGAAATTTGTATGAAGATCCTAAAAAATAGAGTTTTTTAAATAGCTCTAAATATATTAAAGTTAATGCAGCAAATTTTATTTAAGAACCTTCTCAAGCAAATTGCACCGCTCTGCGCAGATTCATATCTGACGTAGCATTTGTATTTTGAGCGTGATGTTCACATATACGATAGAAAGCACACAAACATTTCTTTATTATTTAGATTTGTCTTCACAAGCTTGTATTGGCTGTGATGTCCAATATTTGAGTCAGTCTTCGTTCTTGTCTAATTGTCTATCTTTCACCACATTTTAGTTTTTTCCCTAACCCGTCCTTTGTTTTCGTATCAAATTAGTTCCGTTCAGCTTGAAGGGCAGTATACGGAAAGCGTGCAAATTATCTTGCAATTTCTAAGCATAAGTTTTGGTGGTGAAACATTCGTTGCACAAATGGAAGGGAAGGAAGATGTCTTCTTCAAATGGTGACAAAAAGCTGGGCAAAATATGGTTAAAAAGATTAGAGAAAGCAAATTAATATCCTGGATAAAACTATGAAGTATGAACACACACATGTTAAAAAGTTATACGTCAAGGAAAGTGAAGTGGTTGGTACCCTAGCGATGACGATGCAGACTTTCTTACTATTTCGTACTGGAGGTCGTGGCTTCGATCCCAGGTGCCGACCATCTTCCTATTTCACGTTATAAGCTTTAAGAAGCTTACTGTGAAAAAGTCGAAGAGCTTACTTATTTGTGTTCACTCGAGTGAGCACAGATTCATCAAAAAAATATTCTTTTTTGACACTCTTCTTTAAGCGTGAGTCGTGAACGAGAAAGATCGAGTAGATGGCCTTTGAATTTTCGAATAGTATTGCGTCAACTGCACAACGAAATAACGTTTCCCTATCTTCTGAATACTTCTTATCAACCGATCGCTGGTGAATTTGATACTAAAATTTAACTGATATTTTTTTAATAAACGAACCGTATTTTAGTATAAATTAACCATACAAAAATTAATTTAATAAAATTTTACTATTATGATAACATAAAAGGATGATCTAATAATATTTTTTTATTAAATTAGGTAACTAAATAAATAAAATATAAAATGTAAATTTTCTAAATCAATGTAGGATGGTAACAGGTGGTTGAATGGTCATACCAACAGTACCATTGTATCAAAAACTTGTGAATTATCTATACTTACTAATATTAAAAAGAGGAAAGATTTTTGGATGTTTGTTTGTTTGTTAACATTGAATTGGCTCCGAAACTACTGAACCGATTTGAAAAATTTTCTCACTGTTGGGGAGCTACACTATCCCCGGGTGACATAAGCTATATTATATTTTCTAAAATATGAGGGATCCTTGCTAAAAATCCAATTATTAAAAGGTGTAAAAAATTACCTAAATTATCCTAAATTACTGTACTACGACTTTACAGAACATATCGTCCTTTAAATGTTGGGACAGCAAAATAGTATGTCTCACTATAATATTACAGTTATGCCACAATAAGTGTTTAATTGAAATTCAGCAATAATGTAGGGGTAACTGATTAGGGAGGGGACAATTGCATTATTTAACATTAAAAATAAAGGCTACAGAATATTTTGAAAAAGTTAGGGATCTTTATGAAAACTAAAGTGCCTAGCTGGGGCAGACCGCTAGTCGTAAATAAAGATATATATTTTTTGATATCTTTATTATTTGTTGGACGTGAGATGAGTCAGAGCTCGGGTCACAGGCGTGTGGGGTCTCTTTACAGTTTGGTGGAGGTAGAGCAAAACCAGAAGCCATAAACCAGGTGTGCCTCCGAGATGTGAACCGCGGTCCATCTATCTACTGGTCATATTTCAAAGTGATGTGATGAATAAATTCTTGTTTATTTCAACACCAGCTTTTTTAACCCGTCCATTCAAAATTAAAACTTGTAGAATAAATGGGAATTATAGAAATCTCCTATATTGGTATATTTTTTGTACTTGTATTTTTGTAACCTTCGCCTTATCAGCGTTCTTGGACAGTCACAAGCTTGAAAAACAAAAAAAAATGAACATTTCCATACCATACTACAATGATTACATGCAACATTCACGTGACTAATTTTGTTTTTAATTATATGGTTCTTTGTGTATACCTTCTTAAATATTAATTTTAAGATAAAAAAATAGATTATTTTAAATAAGTACTTACATAAAAGTGAATTAAGTAAATTACTGTATTTAAGAACACTTCCAGAAGTTTTGCACGGCCCTGCGCAGCAATATCTGTATTTTCCACATACAAAAATACATCAATGAATTATGTAGATTAATTATTCATTATTATTTTAAGGTGTTAATACTACTTGTGTTTTTTCATTATTCTTGTCTTTCCGATGATTTGCATGTATTTTTTATATTATTCTTTGAAACACTTCCAGTTTAATAACAACTTGAAAAAAGAATTACAAAAAGAATTTTAACACGTTTAGTGTGAAGACTTTGAAAATCCATAACAGATATTTTTGGATGAAAAGAGTGGATCCATTCTCTTTGAGTAAGATAAGATTCATTAAAAAAAAAGATAAATTTACTAAGCGGAGAAAAACCAAGCAAGCGTAAAATTTGCTTTTAAAGGTTAATTTCATTGTGTTAGGGAGTTAAAATATATATCTACTCTTAATTATTGTGATGACATGGTTTCTATTTAACAATTTTTAAGCTTCTCTTGTACATCGATATAAAATTCGCGTTAACTTCTCACTGGCGTACCTGAGTTTTGTTCATAATAGAGGTACATACATACATACATACATCCGTGGCGCTACAACCCTGTGTGGGTCTTGTCCTCCTCCAGAAGACATACCTACTCAATACTCATGCCACCCTGTCCTCCGCCATGCTCCGCCAATCGTCCACCCCCAGCAGTCCGAGGTCTCTTTCCGCTCCGTCCAGCCATCTCAGTCTGGGTCTTACACTGCTCCTCCTTCAAGCAGGATAATAGAGGTATTGGATGAAAAAATCTTTCGGTATATTTATAACCTATATATGTACATATTTTTTATTTTCATTTATTTCTATTGGTACCTATACAAATTTGAAGATTAGACTATTATTAAGGCTACAGTAATATTATGGACATGGCTGGGACATGGGTTAATGACAGCTGGCCGAGTAGAGCACTGTTTTTCCTCCCATCAGGGTTTCGAAGGCGTGAAGACCTTCTCATACCGTGTTCCGTTCCTTCGAGGCAGAGCTGAGGGAGTTGGACATGGTGTGGGAGGATGTCATTGAAGTCGCACAAGATTGAGCACAATGGAGGACTCTTGTAAGCTCCCTATGCCCCTAATTGAAGTCAAAAAGGGATATTGAATTGTATATACCTATACTGTTTATTTGCAAAACATTCGCCTACATCACATTTAAAAATTTCCATTTTTTTAAATATTTTATCCGTTAAGTTTGTGTAGAATGACATAGGTTCGCCAATTATTCTACATATAATGACAGATTTACGATCAATAATCGGTAATAAAAATGCGTATAAACTCAAATCACAATGTCTAAAAGGGTAGGTACCATCTTTCATAATACGTGAGTCATCCTCTGATTTTTCTTTATAATATCATTTTATTTAGATACAATTTTATCGTATTTCGTTCGATCATAATGTTTGATAACACATTTGTGAGCTTGTAACGTATATTTAACAGAGCATTCATCCAAAAATAATCAATAAATAAAAAATAAAAAAATTCGGCCAGTAATCAATGTGCAGACCAACGCCAAAAAACTAGACGGCAGGACTCCAAACTTCGTCTTTAAAATGACACAAACAATTTGGTGAAACAGACATTAGTCGAACTATTTGAAAAAAAAAAAATGAAGAATAATAATATTACTCATAGTATAGTAAGTATATGGAATATACGTCTTGTGATCGGATTTCAAAAAAAAAAAATAGATTTCGCTGAATTAATTTTTTCGACGTTTTCGAGGGTGTAGATTCCAAAAATGTTTTTTTTTTTAATTTCCGCCTACCCGTACGCGTACGCCAAAAATGTGTGCGCACCCATAACTCATAGTAATTCTTATCCGATTTGATTGAAATTTGGTAGAACGGTTAGCCCCTCGATGTAGATGAACACGAATGTGCCCGACTTTGTGTGAAAATTTTCTAACGCTCGAATCGGTGCGTTGGTGGAGTAAGTGGGATGGGCTACTGTAGGTGCGTTTGCGAGAATGAGAGGGAACTACCCGCGATGGCGTGGGCGCGTCATAGGTAACCGTTCCATACAAACTTAAATATTGTATTTTACATCATTTCTTATCCAGTTTTTAAACATTTTATTAGTTATTCTGTTATCCGGAGTGGAGAAGAATCCAATAAATCAAACATCAGAAGATTCTGTTGAGCCGATCTCGAGTTATAAGTGTTCGCACTAACCCGACTTTAATTTATATAGTAGATTATCACAATAGATTCTCAGTGGTACTAAAAGAAACTGCGTTATAACACCCTTATTTCGGGAATAGTTGTTATTACGGCATAAATCGTGATTATAATCATCCCTATTCCATGTCATAACTGTACTGTAGAATAGTTTGGCAACCTTGCATTTATCAATGAAGCTTGTGGTTGTTCCATACTACGGGGCTGATTTCTAAGCATTCCGTACGAAACCGATTGGACCCACGAGAATAATCGTGTGCGGAATATAGCGAGTATGTACGAATCGGTACGAATATTTCCGAAGGTCGATTCGATTTGTTGACAGCTCGGACTTGTTGCAAGCTTTCGTATGTTAAGTGTCAAAATATGAAGAGTGCAGTGATAGTCTTGTCTCATTAAATGTCGCTATTACTTCTTTATACCTGAGGGTAGCCAGGAATAAAGTTGGGATGGAAATTATTCTTGTTATAGCTTATTGCTTGTTTTATTAGTAGCGTACGGCTGATTCTGCGTGTATTCGAAGAATAACGTTCTATTAGTACGGCTGATTTTTAGTTGTTAAACTCAAAAATAACAATTAACGAAGGGCACAAACATTGGTAAACAAAGTAGTCCCATGAGTGTTAACGGCTATTCAATAGCCGGCTATTGACTGCCAGGGGATTTGAAGCATGAGATCTTGGTAGGTACCACTCAAACCTCGATGGGGTCTCTACTTTATGGTACTCGAAGAAGTCGCGTTAAATTATTGTCAGTGACTTTAGTAGCTAACTCAGTCAGTACTAGTATTTAATGGACTCCAGAATTATGTCTTTTATCCACAACGCAACTATGAGTCACATCTAAAGTTTTTTCCTTCGATACACAAAGGCGCCATTTAACACGATATTTTTTCCAATAATCTGTAATTTATCTTCAAGTTTTATTGTTCACTATTTGGAGTCAACCAAACAATATTATCGATAGAAGGTATCAGCAAATATACACACATTTGACGTAATCAATCGTTTGATAATAGAAAATAATTTTCTTAGCGTGCTTTACACCAAACAAACGTAGAGCCAAATCTGTAAACATATCATACTATATTTTATGGTTGACTAGCTAGTTTCCCGTAGATTCGCTCACGTGCTTTTTTGTTTCTCTTCCTAAACTGGCGGAACATTCACTGTGTATCAGCATTCTCCTAATTCGTCAAAGAACAAAGATAAATAACTCTTGTATGTATGTATATGTATCGTGAGTAAACTAACGGAGAGGCAGTTCGACGATATATTGTGCATAATGTGCACATTGCTAAAAATACATTATTAAATTCGTTAAATTTAAACTAATAAATTAAAATCAGCATGAAAAGATTTCGAAAACAACATCCATACTTTATTTCATTCGTATCCCAGGTGGGAACAAATTGGCTAGAAAATATGCGCGCGCGCCTATGAAATATTATTACTACAGTACTGCGTGTTCATATTATTTGAAAGTGCCCGAAAATTCGGTTGATTTTGTATGAAAATTTATAAAACGATGGAGATAGTAAAATGGGCTAAACGCAGGGATATTTAGGTTAAGGCTCTTCCTCGGATTTTTTTTTATTATAATGTCCGATCAGTGTCCAAGAGAAATGGTATCCGAGAGTGTATTTCGTACTCAGTCCATAGGTAGCAGGTCACAGTTAGGAAGTTGACGGTTTTCTGCTCCAAGGGTTTCATTATCAATACAGGCACCTTTTTTCTGAATGGATAGGCATGACGTGAGGAAACATTTCATTAGGAACCTGCTACTTACCATTGACAGCGTGCCTGATCTACACCAACTTAGCGCGAAAGCTTTCAATTTTGTCCTCAATGTTCTTAATCAGAAAATGCTAGACAGGAATTCTAATAAAATTATTAGAATTCCTGGCTAGCATTTTCTGTTGAGCTCATTTAAATGAGCGAATATGTCCGGCAGTTATCTGCCTACTGTTTATACAAGTTTTGTTATCCATTCTTTTCTTTTGAACACTCGGGTCTCATTTTTTCGCGGCACACCAACTGATGACCACGGCACATCAGTATGGCGCGGCACACGCTTTGCGGAACACTGACTTAAAGTACATAGTACCTACATAACACTTGAAGTAAAACACGAAGTCGCACGCACTGGCCGGCCATTGTATGTAGTTGAACTGTTCGTTATGCATTTCTTCCAGTAGTGCGGCTGTGACAATAACATTATTTGTTCGGGAAACAGGTAGGTATAGGAATAGAAATGCCCTAACAAGCTTATGCTGTAAATACCTATCTTTTTTAATTTTTTTTTTGATAGGATATTTTCAACGTATTTTAAATTTAACAAAAAAAATCTTTAATTTTGAAAACCACTGGCGCTGGGCAATACAAATATCTGGCAGCGCGTGTAACGTAGGTAGGCGTTCAAGGTCAATGTTACGATACTCCATATATTATTATTACAGTACCCCTATTCTGTAGCAAGTGTAGGGTAGTCACTTGAAAATGTGACTATTAGGCGATACATTTTGTATGAAAAACGTCTATACGTATCGAATGCGAGAGTCGCAAGTCAAGTGACTACCCTACACTTGCTACAGAATAGGGGTCCAGGTCAAATCTCTTTATAGCGAATACCGAAGTAACAAAATTTCCAGTATAACGAATCGTCCATTTGTCCCCATGCGGAGAGACACAGGACCTGGACCATTGTTTTTCGTGCCCACTCCTGGGTTGTCGGGTGACACAGCAAGATCTGGTTATGGCAAATGATGTGGCCGTACAATGGGCAAAGGAAAATCTCCACCTGTAGGCTCGCAAATGGCTGCCCTGCTTACCTTGTCTTTTCGTTTTTATTGTTTTGACCCTTTGTTTTTATTATTTTAACTTTTTACACCTTGATATTTTATTTTATAATGTTTTTAAAGTACGTAGAATTACATTTTCTACACGCGCACAGTATGACATGACAAGAAGAAGAAGAAGAGTCCATTTGTCCCCGAAAATCTTCCATATAAAATGTATTGAACAGAAATTCATTATAAAGTCGATCTCAGTATGGCGAACTTTTTTGTTTTAAAATTTAAAAATCATGTGACAATTAGGCAATAAAATTTCTCGGACTTTTTGTCCTTGGCATTGGCGAGTTCGAAAGTGTTTGCGTGACTATATTTCCTTCACGTGATTGAAAAATCCTTGAAATTTGTTTTTGTTCTCACGTAAAAATAACGTACCTACAGTTTTCTGTTAAACTTTGTGTCCCCAACGATTTTAAAATATAGTCATGATGAGATGAGATTAATGACTTCGTGTTTTGCTATATTCATCCTTAGTGTCTCAAACGATTCTTAAACTTTTTCCAAAAACAATACATTTCGAGACGTTAATTCAACCCGACAAGGATAATTATTGTTTCCAAAAGTAATTTTTAATTTGTTCATTAAAAAATGAAAACCTTTTTTTAGCCCAATATGAACACATTTAAACTTGATTTTAATGATCTTTACCTTTGTTCTTTTTAAATATTTTCTCAATAAAGTCTCACAGTTTGAAAATCATTGGTTCATTTCTCTAACGTCCCCTACTAGGTAGGTACCTATATTGTTTTGATCACTGGCCATAAGTTCGGGTATGTATGTATAATAATATCAATAATAGTTTATTTGACACCAGTATGGCGACACCGTAGAAACAATAACAAGCAAGAACTAATTAATGGCCGATGGCAGATAACGCGTGCGAGTGTTATGTTCTTACTCGTTGTTGTTTCCATGGTGTCCATATCAACGATCAAGAAAATATACTCTATTAGCTTCCCCGACAGATGTTGTCCTGTGGTTCTAACCCGAGGCTGCCCGTTCACATGTGCAAATGTGCACTGCGCTTCACAGAAAAAAAATATAATTTATTCGATTGCCACATAGACCATCAATATGGGAAATTCTTGCTCTGTATGGTATACCTCCGAAAATAGTTAAAATGGTGCAGTCCCTGTATGAAGACTACGAGTGTAGCGTGAAAACGCCAGGTGGTCCTACTGAAGCTTTTAGGATCACCACGGGAGTCAGACAGGGCTGCGTACTAGCTCCTTTCATATTCATAATAGTCATGGACTTCCTGTTGAGAAAGTCCATGCAAGGAGCAAGAGGTATACCGATAACACAGAGAGATGGTCTAATGGGCGAACTGTGCGATCTGGAGTACGCGGACGACCAGCGTTGTTCAGTACGACAGTGGAGGAATTACAGCGCAGTGTTTCAAGACTCTGCGACGAAACAGCACGCCTCGGCCTTCGAGTCAATGCCAGTAAGACGGAGCTCATGGCGAATAATGCCTGCCCCGATAAACAGCTACCGATAACCATCGATGGTCAACAGGTCTCCCGGGTGGATAAATTCAAGTACCTTGGAGCAACCATTACCACCACTGGTGACCTCGGGGCTGAGCTCCCGATACGTATCGGTATTGGCAAGTGGCGCCTTCAACAACATGACCAAGATATGGAAGGCGTCGGCGTTTAGTGTCGAGACGAAATGTAAACTGTTTGATGCGTGTGTGTTGCCCATTCTCCTGTATGGGTGTGAGCCCTGGCACCTGACTTTGGGCCAGGCACAAAAAGTATCTGCCTTCGAAACGAAGTGCCTCAGGAGAATTTTGGGTATAAGATGGTACCACCGCATCACGAACGACGCTATACGCCGGCGCACCCAGCGTGAGCCCATCACCTCTACTATTATGTGGAGGAGATGGACTTGGCTGGGACATGTGTTAAGGATGCCGAATGACAGTTGGCCGAGGAGAGCGCTGTTCTTCCTCCCATCAGGGTCCCGGAGACGAGGAAGACCCTCTCATACTGTGTTCCGCTCCTTCGAAGCAGAGCTGAGGAATCTGGACATGGTGTGGGAGGAGGTCATTAACGTTGCGCAAGATCGAGCGCAATGGAGAGCTCTTGTTGCCTCCCTATGCCCCTAAGTGGGGTCTAATGGGAGTTTGGATTGGATTGCATTATTCGATTGAGTTAAACTCATAAAATAATAACATTAAAATATTTCCAAAACATCCATATTTCATTCGTATTCATAGCTCAGGCGGGAACAATGCGAGAATATTATGCGCGCAAAGACATATGAAGTGCCGATGCTGCGTGTGCACAATGCACATATTATGAAAGTGCCCGATAAATTTGTTGACTTTGTATGAAAATTGGAGTAAGTGGGATGGCCTACTGTAAGAGCGGCAATTACGTTTGCGACAGTGAGAGGGAACCTACCACCATTGCAGTAAACAATCATTTTGTTGCTATGGCGTCGCAGGAAATTCGTTCCATACTAACTTTAATATTATATTTTATACTATTTATTATTTGCGCAGAAGATACAACACGGAGCTCTATGATCTCTACCAGGATATCAGCGTAGTCAGGTTCATTAAGATTAACAGACTGCGCTGGCTGGGTCATTTGCACCGTATGGAGGATCTGGAGCTCCCAAAAAGGGTGTTGTTTAATAACCCAATCGGTAGAAGAAGTGTCGGAAGACCAAAACTAAGATGGCTGGATGGCGTTGTCGCTGACTGTCGGGCTCTGGGGCAGCAAAACTGGAGGGTGGCAGCCAGTGGCAGCCAGTGACAGATCGGGATGGAGAAGCTTTTTGGAGGCAGCTAAGACCCACCACGGGTTGTAACTTGTAACGCTGAAGATGATGACGATGATACTATTTCTTATGCATTTTCAACTTTTTATAAGTACCTTCTTCTGTTATCCGGAGGGGAGAAGAATCCAATAAATCAAACATCGAAAGAATCTGTTGAGCTGATCTTGAGTTATAAGTGTTCGTACTAACCCGACTTTCATTCATATTATAAGATTATGGACCTGGTAGTTGAAAGCGTGTTTTACATATGCCTCCATTCCATCAAATTTCACTTCTTTTCAGTCAGTAAAGACATCCTCACCATTTTGTAATTGTGGTGGTGTAGGTAATAATGGAAATTTCCCTTCGAATGTGTCGCGTTCTGTTCAGCAATGTATGAATCACTATCGTTTGATGAGATTTTTCTTTGAGTTTACAAAGATTGTCATGAAGCGGAAAAATCTCAAACCACCAAACGTGTGTTCCTTCACCCGTTTGTTCAATGAACCTTCAGTGTTTTGAACATGTCGATCAATAATTATTAATGCCTCCTTCCAAGTCTAAAACTACCGTTTCTCGAAGAAATAGAATAAATGGGCGACAGTTTAAGATATTTTGTGAGGAAAATCCACCATAAAATCTATGAACCAGTAAATGATTAAGGAGTTATGGCGTTAGAGATCTAACCATAAATCATTTTTATAATCTCTACGGAGATTTCAACTTCTAACAAAAATAATCAATATACCTAGTTAGATCACCCTGAGTTGTGCAATGTATGATCAATGAACGTAGAACCATCTACATCCACATGTGCCCATGATCTTAACCCTTACACAGGACGAAGGTCGTAGAAAAGCGGGAACTCAAGATAGACAATGTCAACATAGATGTCGGTTATGGAAGCTGGAAATAACTCCGGACACCTTTTATTCTACCATCAACCAGCGGCTTTGTGACTTAGCAGGCCCAGAACAGCTGCATGAAGACCACCTCTCCCGTTTAGTCGTCACGGAAATGTTGAGAGAAACTGTGGTATGAGCGACGCCTTGGATGGTCCCGAGTGAGGTAATCAGTCACGTGCTGAATATGACATCGGTGAGCTCCAAGATGATCACCTCCTGTCTTGCCCATTGATTGGGGAAAGCTGCAATCTGCCAGACCTTATCGTGGCGAACGATAAGGCGATGACTGTCGCTGGACACTGGTCTGGAAAAATATAAATCAGACGTATAATAGCTCAGAGAGAGAAAATATAGCGCATAATATGATGGATTAGGTAGTAGATATACCACATTTTATAAGGGTGGTTAGCAATATAATGACACACTTGCCAAGCATTATCTTTTTAAATCTTTACCTTGAACTCAACATTGAAGAAATGGCCTTTTGTGCATCAAAGTAAAGTAATATTTACGTATGAGGAACATAATAATATTAAATGTCCATAATCGCCCACAAAGGCAAAGTGTTTATGTCTCTAAGGTCAGAGTGATCGTAAACCCTTATACCTGCCCACATTGCAATATTTCCATGGTATTTTCTACACCAAATACATCAAACTTAGTGACGTTTTTATGGTATCGCAGTAGGGCTAACGTATTAACGACATTCACCATAATAATTTGATACTTATTAATACATCAACGCATTTTATCGACATTGATTGTTGACAATTTACATGTATTAATTAACTTGTTCCCGTGAAAATTTCGGGAGCCTGTTGGAAGCACACGGTTCCAATGTTTAGAGAACCGGGGTACTGCTGTTTACGCTTCAGTACGTTCAAGGGATTGAATGAGATGGATGTTGCGTTCCCGTGGCTGGCCGAGGATGTAAAATTCTACTATAGAAACAAAATCTTGCTTCAAATATAAGGTCACTTATAAAATATGATATTTTCTTCAAACAAAGACGATTTTTTGCCTTTATTAGAAGACAACACGTAAAAGTGCAACATTATTTCTGCAAAATCATCATAATGAACATTAACTACAAAAATTAAAGAGAATGATGGTTGATTGATGCGCATGGAAACCAGTGTTGGTGATTGTTTGTTTTAGTTAACACAACCTAAAGGTCTTTATGTATGCAAAGTATTATTAGTTTTCAAGGTAAGAATCATCTTCCACGTCCTATATTTATCTTAAAGTACTTGTGTCGAGTAAGCCTTGTCTGACCTCCATTTTGAATCCACCTGAACCATACAAAATCATAATAATGTCTGTTGTTTTGGCCAAATAATGACCGTACTTACTGGCTTTTTAACAGCATTGTATTGTACTGATTAATTTTTTTTGTTTCAATCTAAAATATGGCTAAAAGGTGAGTAAAATTATTTGATTAATTTGAGTTGGCTGGTAGAGATCCTTCGGGATAAGTCCGCCCTTTCAATTGGCATTTTTGAATCACATAGAATTCCCGAAACCTGATATTTTGAAGTAATGCGTCGCACAACTTCAAAACGGTAAATCTAAACTTTTTCTTAGATACAAAATTCATATGGACTGTCAGATAAGGGAACCTGTTACCGCTTATATTGTTAATATTTCAAAACACAATAAATTTAAGAAAAGAAGGATGTTTCAATACCCTTTTTCATTTTTAGGTTATCTGCGTAGTTTTCATTTTAGTTCAATACTGGTCCATGTCAAGAAAATAAACATGCCATACAAAAATAAAGGTAAACCTACACCCGATTAATTATCTAGAATCTAGACACACCTACATACTGCATAGACAAATACAGTTTTACGTAGTAGATATTCAGATAACATCTCTTCCTAATTTTATATTTAGTTAATTAAGTTAAAGGCTATACTTTTAAGTAGCAAACGTGTCACAAAAATAAACATTGCTTAGATTTTTTTTGATAGGTTTGAGTAGGTTTGACCAAGGTACAGTGATAGAGATAATATCGAAAATCATAACACAACTTCTTACTGCGGTCATTTCGATAAAAGGACGGTGATTTAATTGTTTTACTGCTATCTCACTTCAAACAGTCATTCATAGCAATGAGATGGAAAGAGACACACGAAAGATTAAGAAACCGTTCAAACATTTTGTTTAATGATATTGTTTCGAATGCCGCATCTAGTACGTAGAAGGTAGGTACATTAAAATCAATGATCGTAGTTAATTTTTCCTTCTTTATTAATTTTTCTCTTATCACAATCGTTTTGTTGATGACAATAATAATTAAAATAATATTCTAATCGCTAATACTGTAAAGAGTATTAGGATTTAATATGGGAATGATCTCAACGAGCTGGTGTACAGAAACCTGTTATCTTGTTGATATTATTACCCGATATTAGTATGATAATTCATACAAGAAAGTCTACATACCGCTTACCATAATAAAATAATAAAACTCCGTAACGTTCATTAATAAATTCACTCCACAAATCGATATTTTGAAATATTTTGGCAATCGTGTTCACTTGTGTATCTATCAGTATGATTTGATCAACAAATTTTATCAATCCACAACCATACCCGTTTTAAAACGTCTCCTAGACAGATTACCAAAGAGTGGAGGGGAAAATGTGAATTTCATTCTGTTTTCCGCTCGTATCTTCAACTATGTATTGATATTCAATACAATACCGTGTCGGTTAGAGCCTTATCTATGCAGCTTGCTTTTGATCTAATAGGTATAAGACATTTTCAGGAACAGTCCATGACAATAATGAATACGAATAGACCCAAAACACATCCCTGTGGTACTCCCGTTTTGATCATTAATATAGGAGCGTTTAGATAATATCATTATAGATTCATACAGGGACTGCATTGTAGCTTTAATAAGATGCATATTTTCCATATCGATAAACTCGGTTTCTGGATTGTTAATATCAACGGCAGAATCTATGAAACAAAATGTGATAAATAAGCACTTCTTTATATTTTTGAAAGAAGCAACATTATTTGTTAGATAATCAAATTCAGCTTTAAATAGGTATACTTTCCTAGCCATCTATGGATGCGGGTGGTTTAAATATCAACTTTCTTAAGATAAGGTCTGAAAGCAATACGAAAAAAACATTTTTACAGTTTATTTTCAATATTAAAGATACTATTATGTAAATTCGAAAGTGATGGGAACATTTAGATGTAACACCAATGAATGTACCTGTTCATACTGAATATTAAGGAAATAGTAAGAGAGTTGCCATAATGGAATGAATCAGGAAAACAAACAAAATAGAAGATCGGTGTTGCAAGAGTTTGTTGCTAGTCCGATAAGAATGGTTGATGGAATAGGTGTAGGTATTATCATAACCAGTATATTAGTAAGAAGTGTCATCTCGGCGGTATTTTAAGAGATGACGTAATGTTAGGAAGCGCGACCTGGTCCACAATAAGATGAGGCAGATGAGCCACAGTTTGGAGTCCAACGAGCGCCTCTTGGTCTGCCGTCACTAACGTTTAATTCGGTCATAGGTATCTTAACACCAGACAAATCTGTGTACGTACTTGCCGTTGCTCTTCTTATTATAAGCTTCATAGCATAATATTAATAAACAATCAACAAATATTTAATGAAATCACTTATTATTTAATGAATGTTGATTAACGACGCCAACTTCTTTATAAAGTATAAAGTGTTTGAACAGAACGCTCTAATTTTTTAACAATCTTGTACCGTTTTCCAGGACAAAAGATCTTAACACTAATAACACCAACTTCTTAATTTAATATTAAGGTTTGAACAAAACGCTCTAAATTTTTAACATTTTTGTGCCGATTTCCAGAAATCTATAGATTTTATCACAATTATCGTGAATGTTAATTAATGATGCCAACTTTTTAAGTATAAAGGTTTGAACAGAATGCTCTATTTTTTTTAAATTCTTGTGCCGTTTTCCAGGACAATAGATCTAATAACACCAACTTCTCAGTAATAATAATAATCGGGTTGATCTACATAATATTTTAGAAATGTTTGTTTTTTTATTTGCCTTTGACAATACTTTAACCGTATATGTGAACATCACGCTCAAAATACAAATGCTAAGATAGATATTAATATGCCCAGAGCAGTATAAAATGCTGGAGAAGGTTCTTAAATACAATTTGCTGCATTAACTTTAATATATTTAGAGCTATTTAAAAAAACTGTATTTTTTAGGATCTTCATACAAATTTCTCAAAAAGACTTTTGGAAACAAAATTACTCATGTAAATGTTGAATGGGATCTTGGTATTACGGTATGAAAATGTAATAAAATAACTGTAGATTGATTTGTTATACATATAAATGTTATTAAAAGCTTATTATTCTCAATAAATAAAGATTTAATGAAAAAATTTTCAAATGATTTTGAAGTTTGACAGATACAAATCACCCTCTATGGGTGGGTTGGCCAATTAATATCAAAGCAGGCAATGTATGTAGCTAAGATTCAAACCACAGAGCTCTCTCTATGAAAACTTGCAAATTATGTCGGTAGGTTCGTATAATATTTTTTTTATTATTATAATAGACCTCCAAAAAAAATAAAATATTATACGAACCTACCGACATAATCAGTATATTTATATTATCTGTGGACATAATTTGCAAGTTTTCATAGAGAGAGCTCTGTGGTTTGAATAGGTTCGTATAATATTATGAGGTCGGTAAAACAAAAATTGTAAAAGTGTCATTCTTCTTTTTCTGTGCTTATGCCAGTTAAAGTGGTATGTTAAGCAATGGGATGCTAGACTAGAATCTGTTTAATTACCTACCGATCAAGCCTGACAATCGGAATCAAAAACGTAAAGCAAGACGGGTATAAGCTAGTATAATAATAATTATGGAAAGGCAAGTCTCTCCACGGTCGATTCTTTGAAACTTTAAATTCATCACATGTAAGTCTTGAAAATTCGACTTTGGTTGAGGTTTGGTGAACTATTTAGCGAAACAGAAGTTTTTGTCTGTGCAATACAAGACTAGGTCATCGTGACTAAAAACTACATCATGAAAACACCTAATATCATTGACAAAAATGTCGTGTATGTGGCCAAACGGGAGAAAAACTCAGACATATTTTGTCTGAGTGTCCTCTGCTGTGCTGTGTGGTTCTGAGTATCATAACGTGGCTAAAATAGTTAATCAAAAACTTGCCTTGAAATATGGTTTGCTCGATTTTGAAGTACCTTATTACAGGAACACCCCAATTTCGGTAATGCAAAACAATAATATCTATATAATATTTGTCTTTGTCACTGACTAACTGATGTCATTAACGCTGTAAGTTCCTGCGTTAAAAGATGGCGCTACTCGCAACTAAAGAGAAATATTGTTCTACTGACAATGACATAATATGACTGGTAGCTGAGCACTTTTTTTAAAGGTTTAGATGTGCAGAAAAACAATTTTACATACTCGGGTTGTTTAAAAAGACTCGGATGCGAATTCATGGCTGAGAAAAACCAAACGAATGCAATATTTGTAATAAAAAATTTAATCAATCAAATAATTAAACACCCACATGACAAAAGCCATTGCAGTGCTAAGTTTGTAATAAAAAGTTTAAATAAATTGTTTTTTATGTTTGAATGAAGAGTTCAATCAACAGTGAGCTTTAAAGACTCACATGCGAATCCAGCCATACGAAAGCAAAGATTGCATTAAAAAGTTTAAAAATCAGGAAACCTAAACGCACACGCGCCACTTCATAGCGGAGAAAGCCATACAAATGTGATATTTGAAATAAAAAGCTTAATCAATCAAATAATTTAACACCCACGTGCTAAAAGCCATTGTAGTGCTAAGTTTGTAATAAAAAGTTTAAATTGTTTTTTATGTTTGCATGAGGAGTTCAATCAAAGGTATGCTTTGAAGACTCACATGCGAATTCAGCGATACAAAAGCAAAGTTTGCATGAAAAAGTTTACCAAATCAGGAAATTTAAAAACACACTCGAGACTTCATAGCGGAGAGAAGCCATACGAATGCAATATTTGCAATAAAAATTTCAGTCAATCATAGAATTAAACAGCTTCCATAGAAAAAAAAATATTATTATTATCTATATAATAATTCAGAAATGTTTTTTTATTTTTGACTTTTGTCGTTGCTTTACCGTATATGTGAGCATCACGCCTAAACGGCTGAACCGATTTCACTAATTCTTTTTTTGTCGTGTTGGCTTTTATCAGTAGAAGGTTCTTATGAAAGAAAAAATTAAGAAAGTTGCGTGGTAAATTGGGAAATTAAATAAAACTCGCATTAGTCCCTCCTTCTATATCTACATAATAATTCAGAAATGTTTTTTTATTATTTATTTTGCTTTTTACCGTATGTCATAGCATCACGCTCAAAATACAAATGCTACGTCAGATATGAATCTGCACAGAGCCGTGCAAAATGCCGGAGAAAGTTCTTTAATACAATTTGCTGCATAAACTTTAATATATTTAGAGCTATTTAAAAACCCTATTTTTTAGGATATTCATACAAAATTTTAATAAACATTAAAAGTGTCATTCTTCTTTTTATTACTTATGTCAGTTATAGAGGTCTACAAAGCAATGGGAAGCTAGACTAGAACCTGTTTAATTGCCTTTAACCGATCAAGCCTGACAATCGGAATCAAAAACGTAAAGCAAGACGGGTATAAGCTAGTTATGAATATTTCATCTTCAATAAACTGTTCTGTGGCACATTATAATATGTCTGATGGCAGGTGGACGAAGAGAGTGCTGGACTGGAGGCCTATAACAGGACACAGAAGCGTGGGTAGGCCCCGAACAAGATGGTCCGACGATATTAAAAGCGGGCATGCACTGGTAGAGAGTCGCATCCATCAGAGATGTATGGAAGTCCAAGAGGGAGGGCTGTGTTCAATACTGGATACAAGAAGAAGGCTGAAAGATAAGGTAATAAACTGTAACTGCTCTTTAAAAACTGTGATCAGTGGAAAAAAAGAGTTCAGCGGTAGAAAATTTGCGATCAAGCCGTCGTCGAGGTAGTTTAACCCATATCGATTGATTGCGAGCTGATCTCTGTAGATTTTAGCACACCATGTTGAATTTTATGTCAACTGACAGTGGTTTTGAGTGTACAACAACGCTTTCTGTAATAAATATACTGTTATTAAGTTTTTTTCCCGTCCAATTAGGTGCTCCCTTCATATTTTGGTCCATTTTGTTTTGGTTTATCATTTTGATAATAGAAATTTTAAACAAATAAAGCAAATATTGCATTTCTGTAATCATGATGCACCAACTAAATTTATGATAAATATAATGACGTTTTGAAGAAAATATTCAAAGAGTACTTTTAAAGTAGGTACAAATATTAAAATTAACACAAATGAGTTCATTTTGGCCAAAACATAAAGGTTTCGTGTGGTTTTATAAGGACTTAACAATATTTTGATAATATGTATAAAATAAAATATTATAAAATAAGGTCTGGCACCTATTCTGCACCTACCTACTCGAAATCATTCAAATCTGACTGTAAGCAGTCGCGTTGCCGGGCTACTATTTTGTTTGTTTACAAAATTTCGTGTGAAGTGTCATCTTCATATTTATATAACAAACGCGGATCAAATATTTTTTTACAATAAAGTAAAAACTGATCAATGTATTATGTGTAGGTAATCTAACGATTAACGATTTTTTTATAAATCAGACGGTATATTGTTTTACAGAGTATATCTGTTTTACAGAGCCAATAGGCAATATATATGAGACATTAACAAAAATGGATAATATCTTCATATCCTGGAGCCAAATACATAACAGCAGTCTCAGTCTTTAAAATTGGTTGCTCTCTTGTTCTCAATAATTTCCAACTTTTATCTCTATATTTCATTAATTATTATTAAATATCTATTTGTTGCATACATGAGATTTTTCGACATGTTGAACATGTCGAGAATTCTCATGATTAGGAGTTTCGGAGACTCAAACATTATCACCTAATGGCGAACTTTGTTAACGTAAAGTGATCACACTAAGCCAGCCTTCGAAACAACAGTAGAAGACGGTCGTAAGCCCGTGGTGGTTTGTTCCATTCAAAAAATCGAACATCAGTAATGAATTTTTGGAGTCATTAGTTGTTAGATAATTCTTTCAGACGGTATACGTTTGTGTATTATTCTTTACTTGCAGAAGTAAAGTAAAATTGCTCATCAGCGGTCGGAGACGGCTGAGAAAAAAAACTTGAAAAATGTCAGCAACAAAGAGTTGGTAGTATAAAATACTTTATTGCTATATAACGAAATACATCTAACGATAATTTTTACGACTTGGTAATATTTTAACATCTGTGGGAATAAAAACATGCAGTAAAAGGAACGTATCTGGTGGAGTTTATCTCGAATCGCACCAATCCACGATAAAATAATATGGATATTACATTCCTACAATAGATGTCAACGCATTCGCAAAATAATAACGTTGAGTTAATAAACCCATTAAAAATCTTACACCTAATGTAATGCGCTAACTAATGGTTGTATGATTATGTCACTGACCACAGTTTTAAGGTTTAAGAATAAAATTATTGTAATTAAGATTCAAAAGGCGAAACTATGTTATGGACCCTAATCTGTCGATAGCACTTCTAGTCACAGTAGATATACATTCTTCTTCTTATTTTTGTTCTTCCAGATCTTGCGATCTGTTCTTTATGGCCAGGTAACCCTTTCGCGGACACCGACTGCCATCTGTCCTGCCTCTTGGGCGCTCTGCCAGGCAATATTCTGCCTTGTGGAATACCATCAGCTACCATCTTGGCTATGCGGTCGTCTCTTAGTCTGCTGACATGATCCCTCCAGGGTCTTCGAGCTGCATCTTTCCGATCTCACAACGTCGTCTACATTGCATATTGCCTTAACATTGCTGTTTCTGTCTCTTACCGTCTTACTTATGAAAAATTCTTAAATCGTAAGATGACGTATAACTCACCGATCAGCTTCTACTTGATTTATAAAAAAACATTATATAACCCGCGTTTGTTATGTATGAAGATGACATTTCATGAACAATTTTGTAAACAAACAAAATAGTAGCCGGGCAACGCGAATGCTTACAACCAAGTTGCGCTATGTCGGATTTGAACGATTTCGAGTTGATATAGAATAGGTAGCTTATTTTTAAATTATTTTTTTATTTTATATCAAAATATAGTTAAGTCCTTATTATCATACAAAACATTAATATTTGAGTCAAAATGAACTAATTCATGTTTGATCACTTCAATTTTAAAAAGTATTCTTTGAGTATTTTCTTCAAAACGTCATTATATTTCTTATAAATTTAGTTGGTGCATCTAGGTTGTAAGCCCTCGAATGATTACGGGAATGCACATTTGCTTTATTTGTTTAAATTTTCTATGATTGATTTGATAAACCAAAATACAATGGACCTAAATATGAAGGGAGTACATAATTGGAAGGGAAAAATACTCAAATACATTGTATGTATTATAGAAAGCGTTCTTGTATACTGGAAACAGCTGTCAGTTGACGTAAAATCCAACATGGCGGGTCAAAATATACAGAGATCAGCCCACAATCAAGCGATTTGCGTTAAACTATCTCGATGACAGCTTGATCATAATATTTTCTATCGCTGAGCTATTTTTTCCACTGATCGTAGTTTTTAAACAAAGCAGATAGGGTTTTACCCGCGATGGAGCGAAGAGTTCTCATCTCACTTGTGCGGAGAATAAAATTGGCTCTGGATGTGTCAGCCCGAGTCTCAATTGCGTATTTCATGACAGGCTTGACACATCTCTTGAAGATTTGACACATCGCACTTTTCTCTCTTTTATCATATACTTACTTATTTTTCCCACACAATGTCTTTCAATCATCCCAATATAGCTGCTACTATATTTGTATGATGTACCTATTTCTTTATTTTCTAGATCATTGTGGCTACGTTATTTTTGTGTAATAATTCTGTGGAAAGATGGCAAAAGACGATACGTCATATTTTTTGCGAATATGAGTTATACATACCGTTGAATTCGTCTCAGCGAGATCTAGAAGAAGGCAAAAGTTGATATGTGTGAGTATTTCATGCTTCGAAAAATCGCTGTTGCAATATGTGATATGTCAACTTTGTAGAAATTACAAGTTGGCAAAACACGATATGTCATATAACCCTGGGCGCCACATTCCATATCGAAACGTTCAATACACATGAAAGTAAACAAAACGCGATATGTCACTAAGTAGTCGTTTTTTGCCTACCTGTTGATTCCTGTTTGCCGGTTCCAGCCTGAAGATGGCAGAACACATTATCAAAATTAGGCTGAGAGGTGTTGGCGCACTCGAATAAAAACTATTATAAATAATTGGTATATTTTTAATTTTTTAAGTTATTTGACAAATCATTATGACCTGCCTTTTTATTTTAAAAGTTTAAAAAAGAATTAGGATTTATATAATTTATCCATAATGCAAATAATAATAATATAACATTTTATTGGGTAAAAATACTTACCTTTATTTGTAATGCAACACGGTGTGCATGCCACGTGTGCATATCGACGGTCAAAAGGTAATAGGGGATAAGCGACAAAAACCTAATTGTTCAGGAGAGCAGTTTAAAGTTTGAAATTTTATAAAAATGCACATAACTTTCTTATTTATTGTCATATTTTGAAAATTGAAACAGTTATCGAATGAAAAAAAATAAATATAATTATTTTTAATTTCATCACTTTGATTCAAAGTTGCTTTTTGTGGTTTTATGTCGCTTAGATCAATTGATCTTATTTTTCTTTAGAGGTAATTTGGCATAAGTTACCTCATCACAGAAAATAACTAAGGGTAAAGAAGACTTAGCTACATTCGACATCCTCATACCAAAAGGTAATAGGTCATAAGCGACATGACTGTAGAATAGCTTAAACGGGTAAAGAAGGATATGTGACGATTAACATCATTGTGCCAATTGGTAATGGAGCATAAGAAACAGTGCTTATAAAAAACATCGAGAGGTAGTTAGAGATTAGCGACACTGTAAGTGTATTGACCAAAGGGTAAAGAGGTACATCCGCACATCAAGATTTTTATACCAAATGGAAAATGGGAACATCCAACGCACTGCATTATCTGGACAAATTGGTAATGTGGATTGAACGCCACATCTTTAAAATTATAAAATCACAACCACCATGTTTTTTCTTTAAAATAAGACTTACCCATTGGCCTGAATTTAAAGAGTCATACAAAATCATAAACGGATTATTTTATAAGAAGGTATTCTGATTTTTTTAGTCTCATTTTAATTTTAAAATCTTTGCAAACACACGGTTTTTTAATACATAATAACAAATAGACATAAAACCAGCAAATTATGCCAACTTTATTTTATTTACCTGATATACACTACCTACACAAAGAAAAAGAAAAACACTTAAAAGCTAGACGGGCATGTCGCCGAGCCCGAAAACCCACCAGGGCGCATACCTCGACTCTTGCCATGACGGGTTCCAGACACCCGGCATCAGTACTCTCATCATAATGTATACAACATGGACACGGGAATGGACATGGGAAGATAAGGAAAGAGGAAAAGGGAAGACGAAAATAGATCGGAGGGCCCCCGCCTATGCCCGATATGACCCAGAACCTATCAGGGATCCAATTATGGACCTCTTAAACATAGAAAGGGATACATGAAAGATGTCTATACAAAAAATGCGTTAGAATTATCCGATGAAAGATGAATGAAAAAAAATTGCAGGTAATAAGTGCTGCACCTCGGTTGTTTAAAAGTAAGTGTCGTCCTGGTCAATCTGATTGGGCAGTTGAAAAAAAAATATCTTAGATGTTACTGTCGATTATATAATGGGTTATTTTATATAAGAAAGAAGGCAACGTGCGCCTGTTCTCTAAGGTCATTATTTTATAAGAGGCATCTAAAATCTTAAATATAATAAATATTTATTCTGTACTTTCTCCAACCTGTCAATATACGTGATGTATTGGGGACTCAAAACCACAGTAGTAAAGTCGAGATAACTTCACACATATGTAAAGTATTTTTAGTTTTTCTATTGACTTTAATGGCTTAGATACTCTCATAACAAATCCCAGTTGTTAAAATGCCTTGTTCGTGGTCATATCAATGTGAGTTCTTAGTGTCATTTTGCTGTCCACCAGTGCCTCGAGATCCCTGATAACGAGACATCTCCCCAAGGAAATTTCATTAATTTTATAGTCCTATCGAGGGGCTCCTTTCGTCTTGTGAAGGATATCGCGTTTCATTCATCAACTTTGAGGAACAGTTGGTTTCTAGCACAGTATTGAAAGAGGTCGACCTGAAAAGATTTCGCGTCCTTAAAATGACTACTTGTCCTTTGGTAGACCTTTGTGTTAAGAAAATCAGAAGATCTATAGCATTGCTGGATAATATCATTAATGTACCTACATGATGAAAAGAATTGGGCCCAGGTGAGAACCCTGCGGTACACCGGAAACGCAACGTCTAAGCGTCTGAATAATCTAATCCAATCTATTCCAAACTCCTTTTACGCCCCACTTAAAGGCACATGGAGGCAACAAGAGCTCTCCAATACGCTCGATCTTGCGCAATGTTTATGACCTCAGATATAGCGGATCACGATATGAATAGGTCTTTCTCGTCTTCGGGATCCTGATGGGAGGAAAAACAGCGCTCTCATTGGCTTACTCATTCGGGATCCTTAACACATGTCCCAGCCAAGTCCATCTCCTCTCCATAATGGTTGTAGTGATGAGCTCACGCTGGGTTCTCCGGCTGCTGATGCGGTGGTACCATCTTACACCCACAATTCTTCTGATAATTTAATCAAATAATTATTTGTTATAATTAAATAATACCTTTTTTCTATATTTCATTAAATATCTACTTGTATACATGGGATTTTTCGACATTCTCATGATTAGGAGTTTCGGAGACTTGATCATTACCACCTAATGGCGAATGTTGTTAACGTAAAGTAATGGAAATTACATGACCTGCCCTTGTGGTTTAGTCGGTAGGTACCATAGGCCTATTATGTCTAAATTGATAATGATATGAGTGTGGAAATTGGGAGAAGATTTTTTCAGCTAACCTTAGCTATTTCGGTCTCACTGGACAGCAGTTAAAGTCACGCCTTATATCCAAGAAGGCTAAAGCCACTCTAAATAAGACACTAATTATACCAGTCCTAACATATGCCTCAGAGACCTGGACACTGTCTAAGCATGACGAAAACAGGCTGATCGCGCTTGAAAGGAAAATCCTACGCAGAATACATTGCCCTATATATTATGGTCAAACTTAGTGCAAAGGTACAACACTCTATGATCTCTACAAGGATATCAGCGTAGTCAGGTTCAAATAAATAATTAGTTTAGCATCGATTCTCTTATACAATTTTTTTCTGATCGTACTATGGCTGTAAGTGTGGGTGACGGCGTTATAGTTGTCATGTCCCTGTAAGTGTTGTTGACTGCTTTTTATCATCTTGACGTGGTTCCTGTCCACTGATCTACATAGCCAGAATATTGTTTCTCTTTTTAATATAATTTTTGTTCTGACGTGATGCTAGAAGGGCCTTTTACACCCTTTTAGCATTAAACAATAATTACGGTATTATATTTATTTTTTACTGTGCTTTCCTATTGAAATTGTATTATCCGACTTGTGCTGATTTATGTATATTGTTTGTTTTCCTTGTAATTTAAATTCTTATGTATTTTGTATATCTATTTTTCTTTGCTATACTGATTTTGTATGATTTGTAACATGTGATGATCCCAAGAGTCCCGCAAGGGACCTACGGGTTGATAAGAGAGAATAAAGAGTTAAGATTAACAGACTGCGCTGGCTGGGTCATTTGCACCGTATGGAGGATCTGGAGCTCCAGAAAAAGGGTGTTGTTTAATAACCCAAACGGAGAAGCTTTTTGGATGCAACTTAGACCCACCACGGATTGTAACGCTGAAGATGATGATGATTATGTCTAAATTACTGGATTACCTACTAACCTACATAAGAGTTTTTATGCTCTGTCTAAGGTTAGTTGTTGATGTAATTTATTGGATACAAAAATACGTTTTATCACTTTATATTAGAAAAAAATATATATGTAGTTGTTAAAAAAACTAAAGCAGGAACTTATTGAAATAACACAATGCACCTTTGTATAAAGCAGGTTTCATTATTTTAAATATTGTAAATGATAGGTACCTTCTTACAAAAATAGAGATTTTTTCAAATTTAGTAAAATATGCGCTATGTGGTACTAAAGTAACTAAGCAATTAGAATCTTTGGATAAAAAAACAACAGCCTTCAAGGCAACTACTCCTGTAATAAAATTAAAGACTTTCAAAATATTTTTACTCGCACCTAGCACTATGCTGAATCATGCGCGGTGACCATTCATTCATTCACCATGTACTTATTTAGCTTCTATGGCGATTTTTTTTTAAGTAAGTAAATAAAAAAATTATAATCAGTCACAAAGTGTGGTAGGAAGGTTATTAGAACTTTTACTTCGGGATAAAGGATCTAGGTCTTATATTATTACTAAGCAGTCTTTAAAACGATTTAACTTATCATAGAAGCTAAGCAATTGAAACATATCGAGGATATAATGGCCTGTACAAGTGTACACATCTGAATACGCGCGGTAACGTAAGCAATGCAAAGTTGCATGCAACGCATCAAAATTCCATAGTACGCGGTGAGTAGTGTGGTTCTATGAAATAAGCGCCTCGATAAATATCTAATTGAGTACAAAAATGTGATAAAAATTGCTGTAAGCACCAATTAATAAATTATCAATATAAAGTAATACGGCGTAAGCGACAGGTTTGTATTAAAATTGTAAATGGTAGTACGATTTAATCGACATATCAATATCAATTTTGATTTTAGTAATTGGGTATAAGCGACAGCTCTATTGTAAACTTGTAAACGAAAGTAAGATATAACCGACAGTTTAACATCAAATGATAATAAGTAATTGGGTATAAGGGACAACTATAGAGTAAAATTGTTGGTGGTAGTGAGGTATAACCGACGCATCATGTTTTTGCCGACAAAGGTAAAGACGCATAAGTTCCAGCTTTCAAAACAGGTGGAAATGGTAAAGAGTCATAAGTGCCCGGAGTATCTATGACAAGGAGAAGTAAACAGACATTACCGACTATAAACCAAAAATAATGCCATTTTTACACAGGTACAAGCGCCCTAAGGGTAAAAAAGACCTAAAAATCGGTCGGTTACACCAAAATGACACTACGAAAATGCATTTTTTTCCCGGGGCATAAGTGACAAAAAATTCATCGTAGAGCCGTGGGAGTGAGCGCATTCGAAAGAGCGGAAAATTTTAAGTAAGATGGCACTCATAACTCATTTTTTACCAAAGTGTCGCTTATCCCCTATTACCTTTTAACCGTCGATATTGACATTGTTAATTTGTCTCTAACCACCCATTATTATCAATTTGTATGCTGTCGTATTTTAATGTAACTTTTTTATTGTTAATTTTGAGATTTTTGAAGCTACGAACAAACGTAAGCACTTATTATTAGTATTTGATAAGGTTGGTGAACGGGTCATGCACCCAACACTTTTGAGATATTATTATTAAGGTATTTTATTATAAAAACTAGCTGACCCGTCGAACTTTGTATCGAAATAAATAATATGGGTTTTATGGTTTTATGCAACAGAGCTCAAATTCGTTTTTTTAGTTATTTAATAGGAATGATTATTTACTGGCATTAGCAAAACCTGCATACCACGCTGCATTCATTGGGTCTGAGTTTATTTTTTCATCAAAAACTTTAAACCTATGTTAATATGGTGTGGGAGGAAGTCATCATTGCGCAAGATCGAGTGCAATGGAGAGTTCTTATTGCTTCATCTTGCTCCTGAATGCAGTTCAAAGGGAGTTTTAATTTTGATTGATTTGATGTTAATATGTAAAAAAAGATTTAGGTTTGTCATTATATTCGATATTTTAATAGTTATTTTGCTCAGTTAAAATAATATTGATTGATTGATCAAATTACGATAAGGAATATCCCCGTACCGATTCAAAATACGCATTGAGGTGTTTTTTTACCCATCACGCTGATTCCCGAAGGGGGTAGGCAGAGTGTATGGACTTCCATTCTTTCCAATCCAAACTCATTCGCTTCCTCCAAACGCATAACATTCCGCATACATGCTCATAAATTTCTTTTGCTTCTGACTTGGCCCTCCTGTAAGACGGCAACGATATGGTCGGTCTATGTCATTCGAGGTCAGCCTCGTCTGCGTGCACCCATTCTTTCAGATTCATATATCCCTTTCGTCATTCTCTCTTCGTTCATTTTCTTTACATGCCCGAACCTCCTTTCTTTATTCACTTTCATTCTAGTCACTACACTAACATCCACTCCACATTCCTTTCTAATATTATCATTCTTCATCTTATCAATCATTTCCGCATATCCTACGCAGTGATCTCATTTCCACAGCATTTATTCCAACTTCCAAATTGTTCGTCCATGTCCAAGTTTCACTCCCATAAATCAGGGATAGTTTCAATCAGGATTGCATTGTGCATCAACTGTGGTTTAAAGAGAGACCTTCTTAGAGGTCTTAGTGCACCGCCAACCCTTCTCCCAGCCAATTTCCTTCTTTTGAACATGTTTCAGTTTGTTTTTTTTTTTCAATTAAGTTTATAATCAGTATTCGTTGTCAATCATGTAAACAATTCACTCTAATGGTGGTTTTATAAATCTCTGTAAACAAACAAAAAAATATTCTACTTGTTCTTCATTATACCTAATAATGTATTCACCTAAACTCCTTATAAAATGAACTTCAATTAAGTATAACTCCTTAATAGCAATGTTATGTAAATGATTTTGTTTGCTGGCGGTTTTAAAAATCTCTGTAAATAAAGAAAATTTTCGAAACTCCTTACGCTTCATTACAATAATGTAGGTATTTCTTGTATTAAAACTTACCGAAACCTCTTATAAAAATTAACTGCAATGAATATAATATGGCCTATCCAATCAATCTTTTTCATACGATATATTTTACATTCGCCTTCTATCAATCGCAACAACAATCAATCCACTGACAGTTCTTTCAAATGTTAATTAATTAAAATTCAAAAGTAGACCAAATTATTTTGCAAAAAGTACTAAAAAGGTTACCTACTTTCTGTGTTTTCAATAATTTTCTAATTTTCCATGCACTTTTTTTTCTATTTCAACCTTCTCCGGATAAAAGCCTACACAACAAAAAAAGAATTAGCGAAATCGATCCAGCCGTTTAGGCGTGATGCGATGACATCGGGAAATAGCTCTCCATTGTTATAGTTTTCTTTAATTTTCTAATTGTCCATGCACTTTTCTTATTTTTTTCTTCTAAATCAATCTTTTTCTGATAAGAGCCTACACGACAAAAAATAATTAGTGAAATCGGTAAAGCCGTTTAGGCGCGATGCGTTGACATCGAGAAATAGCTCTCCATTTTTATAGTTTTCTTAAATTATCTAATTTTCCATGTATTTTTCTTAATTTTTTTCTTCTAAAAGGACACTCTCCTGATAAAAGCCTACACGACAAAAAAGAATTAGCGGAATCGGTCCAGCCGTTAAGGCGCCATCCGATGACCACGCGAAATAGCTCTTCATTTTTATATATAAGATTTCGTGGAATTTTAAATGGACCGCAAAGAAATCTCTAAAAATCTTTGTAGGCTCTTTTTTCGATACTTTTAGTATGCATATATAACGTTCTTTCATGCGATACGTCAATTGACGATCATCGTAGCAAATGGTTGTCCGCGTTTTTAAGAATTATCAAACATAGGTATTCGTGTATACCTCTCGAGCTAACCTCTTGTTAGTTTCCTCACCTAAAATTTAATCAGTGAAATTAGGCAAATAATTATTGCCATACTGAAGTGATAAAGTTTTTAAAAAAATATTTTCTTGATCATATCATATTGTTTTAATACGCAATTATCGAATATTGTGTACCTATCTTGATATAGGTACCTATGTTTGTTTCAAAACTTAATGGTTGCTTACCTACGTAAATAAAATTGCGCTGTCAAGAAATTTATCACAGAAAGGAATAACCGTTCCATACAAAATGTATGGGTATTTTATTTTCTTAATATTTTTATTCCTTATCAATTTTTTATTTTTTTAATAGTTAGTAGCCTATTCGGGACGGAGACGAATACAACAAATCAAAAACCATGAAAATCGGTCCAGCCGAAGTGGCCCGTTAATATGTGCACTGCGCCCCCGTAAAGCAATACAAAATTAATTCGATTGAGTTAAGCTTATAAAATAATAACATTAAAATATTTCTGAAACATCCATAATATGTCGCCAGACGTCGCCAAAATTGATCGGGGGGAGCAAAGAAAATATTAAGGCGATATTTTTGTATGATAGTAAGAAATAGTGATCCTGTTAAAAATAAAAAAATAAAAAGATATAATTACCTACTACTTAAAAATTAGAAATACATTAAAATTAATATGACATTATAAATCCATTTTTCTAGAAGTCTGGATTACATTGGAAGCAGAAGAAGAAGGTTGTGGCATTGGATCACTTATAAAAGCATATTATATTCATTTTTAGTTTATGTTTTTTCGTTTCCGCGTTTTTCTACTTCTATCAAAACTCACTTTGGCTTCTATCAAAATACTACAACCGAAACCGAAAAGCACCATGGACCTAAAAGGCGCTAGAATATTTTGTCGCTAAATGAAAATGAGAAGTCGTTTTCCTTGTCCAAAAGTCGCTAGATCTGGCGACAAAGTCGCCAAGTTGGCAACACTGCCGATAATATTGTTGACTCTTTATGATAACGTTCGAATCGGAGGAGTAAGTGGGATGGGCTACTGTAAGAGCGTATGCGAGAATGAGAGGGAACTACCCGCGATGTCGTCGGCGCGTCCCAGGTAACCTTTCCATACAAACTTAAATGTTGTATTTTACAACACTTCTTAACCATTTTTTTAACTTTTTATTAGTTATTCTGTTATCCGGAGTGGAGAAGAATCCAATAAATCAAACATCAGAAGAATCTGTTGAGCCAATCTCGAGTTATAAGTGTTCGCACTAACCCCACTTTCATTTATATAGTAGATATCTCAGGCACATATTAATTTGAACTGATAAAATTCACAAATTTCGATGACAAAATATCTTAAGGACATTTTTCTTGCGTACAAAGGTTCAATATTTTGACATTTTGTTTTGAAGATTTATAATGTACGATTTGAGAAAAATGGTTGATGGTTTTCAAAATAATTATTTATGGTGATTCTTTTGTAAATTTCGATTGCCTACTTAAGTTGATCCTATATGTCGCAATTAATATTAAAAATGTTTTAAAATATTTACAATACTCAAATATAAATATACAAGATTAAATAATTTTTAATATTGTATTGTTGCTTTTCCCAACAAAGAAATTTACTTACTCTAATAGGAAACTTTTGAAAAAACTAAACGCTTTTCTCTAGGACTGCATGTCCCTCAAATTGATGGAGGATTTAGAAAAGTGCTTTTTGGTCCCAGGTTCAATGTCAGTAAAATCTTGAGTCAAGTAAATAAATCTTCTATATTTCATAGAGTCTTTCCACATATTCTTCATAGAGCTCTCATCTCTACTGAATTTATACAACATTCACCTCATTTTTTCATCCGTGTCCACGTTTCACATCCATACATCATTGAGGCGTTGTTGTTTCTCATAATAGGCCTTAGTGCACCGTCTACCCTGCTACCAGCCACTTTTCTATTTCCGATTTCCTTTTTCAAACTTTCCATCCCTACCAAACATACTTCCTTAATACAAAAACATGTCTTAGGTTGCTGGGCACACGTTGTTCCGGTGCCCCGAATGGACTCCAAAGAGAGAGATATTGGAGCAAGAGTTGGATCTCTACGAACCTCTAACTCCAGAAAATCTCATATATTATCTGCTATCAAAATAAATGCAAGAAGCTGAAATGTAATAAAATGGAGAATGTCTTACAGAAGAAGAAAAGAGATGATCACATAAGACAGACAGGAACACAATAAGACAAATGCAGACAAGTGGTAGACCAAAAGGTAGGAACAACTGAGCCCTATGTTTAATACTAAAATAATAGTAATGGTTGATGATCATAATAATATAAGTTGTACGATTTCGGTCATAAAACTGCCGATTTAATCGTAAGTAAGGAAATACGACGTTTCAAAATATCACCGGCTCTGATAAAGATAATTTATTGATGCAACTTTCTCGAGATAACATTATTATAAAAGTGAATTTATACGAGATTTGCGCTCCTAAAAATAATTTTGGAATAAAATTATTATTCCGTCGACCCCAGGGGCAGAGATCTCTATGGGTTTAGCGAACCTTCCGACCAAGTTCAAGTTGCCAATACTCCATAATCACCGTATAAAATCTTAAATAACACGTACAATCATGTCATTCGCCTAAAGATATACATAAGTATACTACATTTATGTCATCAATGTTGTAATTAGGCAACATTGTTGATCAATGAAAGCAACAAATCTTCCTTTTATGGCTCAAATTACACCTACACGGTTACACAAATAAAGGCTTTTCTGTTTCTTTTTTATCAAATTCAAAATAATTTTGATAACTTTTTATCCTAAATCCTAAGTTGTGATTTTTTGTGGGTAAATTTACGTATCTCACCGTGAATTTGAATGCAGAATCGAAAAGTACTTGTAGGGACAAAATAATAATATAGGATTTTTCTACAAGATTGAAAATCTTTCTGATGATTTTAAGAATTTGTGAAGCCACTACTTGACAATACACGCTGTTACATAACATAATATGATCACACCCAGCCTTCAAAACAGCAGTTATATTTTTCTTTATAGAAAGTTGTAGAGGTAACTATCGAGATATTCGATAGAAATGAAATGGTGACCATTTTGCAATGTAGAAGATCTTTATTTAACCCGAACCAACGAAAGTTGAGAGCCCTCAGCACAAGTGTCCGAGATCTTATAGATGCAGTGTTCTATGAGATTAGTTCCGCCGGCTATACTGACACATTTGTATAGAAAAGTGTAATATTATTAACGAATATGTAACAACTTATGACTCTAACAATTCATTACTGATGTTCTATTTTTAAATGGAACAAACCACTACGGGGTTAGGACCGTCTTCTACTGTTATTTCGAAGGCTGGCTTAGTGTGATCACTTTACGCTAACAACGTTCGCCATTAGGTGGTAATGTTTAAGTCTTCGAAACTCCTAATCATTAGAATTCTCGTCATGTTCAATTTGTCGAAAAATCCCATGTATACAACAAGTAGATATTTATTAATAATTAATGAGATGTAGAGAAAAAGTTGGAAATTATTGAGAACAAGAGAGCACCAAATTGAAAGACTGCGACTGCTGTCAAAGTGTCATGTATTAAAAATAACCTTATGTATTGAATATGACTTATGTATTATTAGCATATAGCGTCCTCAATAAAGAGAATAAAAATTAATTACTAAAATAAATCAAAATGAATTTGAATATTATCTCAATATCAACCAATGTTAATAGACAAACGGAAATAGACATTTGTCAACTGTTTAGGTCGTAAATCTTATTAACGTAGCTGTAATCTATTCATAGACAATGTGGTTGTATATACACGTTATAAAGTGCAAAATATTTTTTTAATTCTAAAATATTATAAAGTCGGTCAGAAATTATTTGATGAAAACACTAGCTTTCCTAGCAGACGTTGTCCAGTGATGAATATGGAATATGAATTTAAAAGAATGATAAAAATTACTTTTTACCAATGTCATTCCGACTAATAAATGCATCTTGATTTAAACCACAAGTTTTCCATCAAATGCTGTCATTCGCACCAACTGTTAAACAACTGACAGTTTGTGTTAAACGATAATTTGATATCATATTATAAGATTTATTCATTTTTCACGTTTTAGTTTATAAAAAAGCGCTAGCATGTTAAAAAATTATAAAAAATCTTGAAAAAAAAAACCATCACAAATATGCGTTCCAATCTTATATATAAAAATGGAGAGCTATTTCCCGATGTCATCGCATCACGCCTAAACGGCTGGACCGATTTCGCTAATTCTTTTTTTTGTCGTGTAGGCTTTTATCAGGAGAGTGCCCTTTTAGAAGAAAAAAAAAATTAGAAAAAATGCATGGAAAATTAGAAAATTTAAGAAAACTATAAAAAGGGAGAGCTTTATCTTAGATGTCGTCGCATTACGCCTAAACGGCTGAGCCGATTTCGCTAATTATTTTTTGTCCTGTAAATCCGGCAACTGAACCGCTAAGCTTCCAACAATTTCAATCAAAAACAGAGTTACTTATTATCTATGCTCCCTTTTTACCCCATGTAACGAGACACTTTCTTGAATCAAGCAGTGGCGAGTTTAACTCGACATACGTAGTAGGGTTAGAAAGGGAGAGCGTTATACGCGAGAAAGAGAGGGGTACCGGTGGGGTTAAGTATCGTTTGAACACGAGAATTTGTTCTAGAGCACGGGGGAACGGTCACACTATTGTGTTACCTCCATAGTTTTATTTTTTATATGTTATAATGGTGAATTAAAACGAGTAATCCATCATGGATTAACCGTGTAAATCATTTATTGTTCTGTTATTTATAAAATAACCAAATTCCGGATTCTTTCGAACCGCAATTAAATAAGGTATGTGAACTCTCATTTTTATTTCGACGAGTTACAGAGAATGTGACATATTGTACTAGAGACAATTTTTGTTCACAAGAAATTGTTAAGAGTTATTAATTTTATTCAAATGTATTGAAAGTATTTCTGAAATTTAAATTTTAGAAATGCGGTCCTAGTACCGGGGAGATGCTAGACCCTTAGACAAGGAGACTATGTTTAATTCAATATGTCGAGAGATACCACTTCAATTAATATTGGGGAATACAAGGACGTTTATGGTTGCGGCGAAATATAAGGTACTTGATATCCATAAGTGAGGGGGGAGACGGTATGCAGTCCTCTGAACAATTCTATCTTCACTCTATGTGTCGATTGTTATATTGAAGCCTAGATGATCCTCACTTATCAACTTCTTCTGCAGAAAAGGATTCCTAGATAGCAGCAATCGAGGCTTTTAAGCTGAGTAAATTTTTATAACTTTATTTTTTACCATTTTTAACATTTGGTGCGCTCATGTTGATTAGTTGGGGTGTTAATGAAAGATTAATTTAGTTTTAAAGGAAAGAATTTATTTTACCAAGTTGTTTAGTCACTTTCGTGTGAAAAATTGTTTATGTGAAACGATTTTAAATTGAGATATAAAATTTGAGAAACTAAAGAATATTAGTTCGGTAGGGGAAGATTATGAAAAATCTTCAATCTTTGTATTTTGTTACAATGATAGGAATATAATATGTAAAAGCATAAATTTGGGAATTTATATCCCTGTGTTTTCTTTCTTTTAATTATTAATGTAACTTGCTTGGAGAAATTGTATGGGAAGTTTTTATGTTAATAAAAGATCTTTATTAAATTTTCGATAAGTCAATTAATCTTTGAGTTTAAATTGTATTCCCATTTATATAGAAGGAACCTTGCTCAGTTAATTTATAACCCCCCTGAAGAGAGTCTCAAAAGCTGTGGCACACTTATAAAAATAAATTAGAATTTTATCTTGAGTCTTTCTGATGGCCAGAAAAGGAGTCTCCCAACTTATTAGAGAGTCTGGGAGGACTCAATGATACTCTCTCTCTTTCTCCAGAGGAGCACTCATTACAAAATGGCGTCCAACTTAAGGGGCTGTCAGAAAGGCACAAATCTCACTTGTTATAAATAAATCTTTTGGGGTAATTAACTGGAGCAAGTTTGTTAATTTTTATTTGAATTTTTTGTGAGGGAATTTTTGAAGTTAACAAAATTTTAGTGTTGATTGTGCCATTGTTCTGCGGAACAGATTCTCCATTAGTTATTAAGTTACTTTTAAATTATAATTTTATTGGGCAATTTTATATGGTGTATATTTTTACATAGTACTATGCTATGGGCATAAATCAAAATTAGGTATACTTTATTTGGTAACTTTTAATTTTTTCTGCAGAGTCATCAAGAATTTTGACAATAATTTTTGTGGGTAGAATTTTTTCTGTTGAATTCGTATATGCATGTGGGTATGAATTAACTTTACTGAAGCCTGGGAGGCAACAAAATTTTTATGAAACTAATTGTTGTATTGAAGAATTTATTACTTGCGAAAATTTTTATGATTCCAGACTTGTATTTTTATTTAATTTTTGATTAGGTATGAAATTGCATGTTGGAACCTAAACTAATGCTAGTTTTGTATTTTTATATGTTCTAGTTTTCGGATAAAGAGTTATCATCTGATGTTTATGAATTTTTCTGCTGAATTACTGCTGAACTCTGACCGGGTGGAGCGGCGAGGCACGCATTTTAGTCAACACACAGCAATAATTTTAAAACACGAAGATATTTTTCATTCAGAAGAATTCATAGTATACAACTCAAACGCAGGTCAACTTTGTTTGTTAATTTAATTTTTATTGTTATTTATAAAGTTTTTATTTGGTTCCTTTTATCAACTTTATTTTTGAGTATTACGAGTAGCACTTCTCGGATTAATGAGTTTATGTTTGTAAGATTGGCAAAAACATAGTTGTGTTTGGAAGACTAATTTGAAGTATGTATATGATTGAAAGAAAATATACCTAGATTGGATTTTAAAGGTAGTAAATGTTAAGACGAGATATTGAAGGATGGTGTATTATTACGTTATTATTATTATTAAATTTTTAAAAAAATCTTTGGTATTTCTGGGTGAGTTAGCAACTTTAACCAATACCTATTATACTTATATATTATCTAGTTAGGCGGGCTATCGGCTGTTACAGATTTTGGTTGATTTTATAATAGTAGGTCAGTGTAAGAGAACTTAAGTAAAACGTGTTCAAATATATTGAGGTAACATTTTCGTAAAATTTTGTTATAATTTAGATTAGAAATTAATTATATTTACGGGAAGCGAATTTTTAGACTTGTTTTAAAGTTATAGTAAATCAATATTCAATTTTAATTTTTCGGGTAGATTGAAGTTGAGTTATTTAGTCAAAATGGAACAAGAAACGTTGCTTAAACTGGGAGTACCGAAAGATGATGTAGAACATACTTCGACATTATCAGACGACGGCATTAAATATCAAGATTTAGGGTTTGAGGTTCCAGAAAGCATAACTGTCAAATAACACACTAGGAAATTACCTACGCAAAAGAGAAAAGATAAACAACCGATTAGCAATTACAGTAAGACGGGGGTTACCAATACACATACGGCTCGCGCTAAAGAAATAGATGTAAGAAAGTGGAACTTGAACTTCGCTGGCAAATCAGATCCACGAGATTTCTTAATACGTTTGGAAGAACTAGCAGGGGTTTATGACGTAGAACTAGATTCTCTCGTTAGGTTTATGCCTATATTACTGTCTGGTTTCGCACTTATATGGTTTAGGGCAACCGATTTTAATTTTGAATGGGAAGACTTCAAAGCAAAATTCCTAATCCAATTTGAAATTGCTAACAAACAAAAAGAACTCAAGTTGGAAATTCTTTCGGCGAGTCAAGACAATAACATGTCCGCAAGCGAATTTATTCTGGGGTTGAAAGCTAAGAATAAGTTACTCGATAGTCCAGTTGAAGATACAGAATTTTTAGATGTTGTAATAAACGGGTTATCTGAAGATTACGCGGGTCTTTTGGCTACTACGAAGGTGACAAATACTCAAGAACTTATGTTTTTATGCGCGAAATTCGATGCACTGGTTAGCAAAAGATCGTCCAAACGAAATCGTTCGGGAGGTAAAATCGCGGAGTTATCAGAAGTAAACGAAATGGCAACACAGTCGGAGCAAATCAATAGAGCGAGCAACGATCTCGTACATAAGGGTTATACAAGGGCCGAAAAAGACGACGCAAATTACGGACGCCGTGAATCATATCCAACGAAGAGTAACAGTACTCATAATATTAATTCACACGTAGTAAGGAGAACGCAGGGTCGCTACGAACAGAATAAGAATATAGTATGTTATTTTTGTAATAAGCCGGGACATCGTCAGTCTGTATGTTACAGTAGGTTGAATCATTTAAACGGGTCAAATCTAAATAAGAGCGGACAAACCGACAACCAAAATCGCGATTACGGGGGATTAAAGGGAAAGCTTGTTTTCAAACATAATAAAGAGGCATAAAGGGAGAATTGAATAGTTAGTTTAATCCTAGTAGTTAACTATTATAAGTAATTTATAAATTTGATACGAAATATATTGGTATCTTCATTAGGTTAATTGTTAAATAATTTGTTTTGAAAAGCTTAAGTTTAGATTTAGGTTGTCAAAATTTAAGGTAAGATAAAGGTCGCAGGTGATATCGAGAGGTCGTAGCACCAATGTGCAACCCTTCAGGGTGCATAGAGCACGATAGACGGTGGTTACTTTGAATGAAATATGGTAGGTAATCGTATCTATATGAGTGCCAAGCAGTAAACAAGTTAAGTACTTGTAGGAGTTAATGTTTGGGTAGTCTGCGAAGACAGTTGTATGCAAACATCAATAGTAGTGTGATATAAAGTTTGGCTGTATCATTTGTGTTAAACTGTAATATACACACGAGTATATCAAAAAATGTTAGATTGAGAGGGATCATGGATGATCAGAAGTTAAGTTTGTGCGTAAAGAGGTGTTCAGTACTGCGTAATTTGAACGTATGGTATAGATTTGTATCTAAGGTTATTTTCCATGAGAGATGGGAGAATATTCATTAAAACGTACTTCAGGGTGGGAGAGTACAAGATCCTGGTATGCGGACGATTATATGTTTTGATAAGTATGCATGAGCGAGTACGTAAGGAAGATAGAATGTTTGAGAGCGAAAGGTAAAGTGTTAAAAATGTAACCCGGACAGAATAGATTTGATGTATGAAAGAGGATATAAATTGTGTTAAAATATATTATCTGAAGCTGCTTTGTCTGTATTCGTCCTGTAACCTAGAGTGCGGTAATGGTGAAAGTCCGAATGATATAAGTATGTATAAAACATAACACAATAGGCGAGTGTTATAGTAAGGAAGTGCAGTTATTGATAGATTGATGTGATGAAAGAACGGAAAGTGGTGCAAACTTGTTAGTCCCGTTTGAAGATGTATTGGGAAAAGAATAATTTGAGTCAATGTAATTTGGCCGATAGAACAGTGTTGACTGAAGGGCAGTGTCGTCTCGCGAGTCCTATTCGCTCAGCTGTTCTGTAGTGAGCAGCACATATAATTTTTCTTTAATAGAAGAACAAAAGTTTTTGATTTTGTAAATATAAATTAAAGTATAAATAATAATGTAGTATATATCTAGCATAGTAGAGTGACGTCAGTGTTACTTCATCTGAGTCATTAGTAGAGTTGTCTGACACTCACTTACAGATTATTACATCTGATATTGTTAAACTAAAGTTTGTAACTCGGTTTGTAAAACTTGAGTTACTTTAAATAATGTTAATAAAATCGCGTAAAGATTTAATTTGGACTCCTGAAACACTGACGGTACTTCCAAAACCTAAGTTGTGATATGAGTATCATGTATTATTTACATAAGAAATAATTTTAAAATTGATTTATTATTTGCGATGTATAACTGAATTTGATGGTGTTGAATGTTGGGTATCTCAGGCAAGTAGAGGTAAAAATGATACTACCTCGAGAGTACGATAAGTTTGTTTTGGTCCATGGAAATGAGTTTGTTTCTTTTCGTATTTCACTTAGTCATCACACTGAATTAATCAAAAGCTCCATGGTGGCGCCCGGGATATGGCAAATTAGGATATGCCATTGAGTTAGTCGAAGAGGTACCCAAGATTAAACGCAATCTGTCTATTACGAAGTTAAATGTATATGATTCTTTTTCCTAAGCTAAGTTTGTCATTTTATCATCAGTTAAAAGCTGTGAGATGCTTTGTTTATTGAAATGTATTTAGGACCTAGGTGTAAAACAGGGTAAAGGTTAGATATGAGCGTACCAATTAGGTAGATTAAGCGTGCTAGAGAGTAAAAGAAATTTTTGTGTAAAAGATTGCACAAAAATTTAGAGGGGAAAGGGGGTATTTGTAACGAGACACTTTCTTGAATCAAGCAGTGGCGAGTTTAACTCGACATACGTAGTAGGGTTAGAAAGGGAGAGCGTTATACGCGAGAAAGAGAGGGGTACCGGTGGGGTTAAGTATCGTTTGAACACGAGAATTTGTTCTAGAGCACGGGGGAACGGTCACACTATTGTGTTACCTCCATAGTTTTATTTTTTATATGTTATAATGGTGAATTAAAACGAGTAATCCATCATGGATTAACCGTGTAAATCATTTATTGTTCTGTTATTTATAAAATAACCAAATTCCGGATTCTTTCGAACCGCAATTAAATAAGGTATGTGAACTCTCATTTTTATTTCGACGAGTTACAGAGAATGTGACATATTGTACTAGAGACAATTTTTGTTCACAAGAAATTGTTAAGAGTTATTAATTTTATTCAAATGTATTGAAAGTATTTCTGAAATTTAAATTTTAGAAATGCGGTCCTAGTACCGGGGAGATGCTAGACCCTTAGACAAGGAGACTATGTTTAATTCAATATGTCGAGAGATACCACTTCAATTAATATTGGGGAATACAAGGACGTTTATGGTTGCGGCGAAATATAAGGTACTTGATATCCATAAGTGAGGGGGGAGACGGTATGCAGTCCTCTGAACAATTCTATCTTCACTCTATGTGTCGATTGTTATATTGAAGCCTAGATGATCCTCACTTATCAACTTCTTCTGCAGAAAAGGATTCCTAGATAGCAGCAATCGAGGCTTTTAAGCTGAGTAAATTTTTATAACTTTATTTTTTACCATTTTTAACATTTGGTGCGCTCATGTTGATTAGTTGGGGTGTTAATGAAAGATTAATTTAGTTTTAAAGGAAAGAATTTATTTTACCAAGTTGTTTAGTCACTTTCGTGTGAAAAATTGTTTATGTGAAACGATTTTAAATTGAGATATAAAATTTGAGAAACTAAAGAATATTAGTTCGGTAGGGGAAGATTATGAAAAATCTTCAATCTTTGTATTTTGTTACAATGATAGGAATATAATATGTAAAAGCATAAATTTGGGAATTTATATCCCTGTGTTTTCTTTCTTTTAATTATTAATGTAACTTGCTTGGAGAAATTGTATGGGAAGTTTTTATGTTAATAAAAGATCTTTATTAAATTTTCGATAAGTCAATTAATCTTTGAGTTTAAATTGTATTCCCATTTATATAGAAGGAACCTTGCTCAGTTAATTTATAACCCCCCTGAAGAGAGTCTCAAAAGCTGTGGCACACTTATAAAAATAAATTAGAATTTTATCTTGAGTCTTTCTGATGGCCAGAAAAGGAGTCTCCCAACTTATTAGAGAGTCTGGGAGGACTCAATGATACTCTCTCTCTTTCTCCAGAGGAGCACTCATTACACCCACTAGGAGCAAAGGGAGGCCAAGAGATCTCTTCATCTGACTCAATCTTTCGCTGCGTGCTTACATCTCTAATTATTTATCTGCTTCGGAAGAACGAAAAACAGGAGATGGTCTTCCTCATTTTCGGATTCATTTAATCATTAACTTAAGAATAAATTAAATTTAATGAAATATTGTACACTTCCGATTTAAAGTCAATTTTAAAATAAATAACAGGTAGTGATAATTTCAGATATTTTTATTTATTAGATCGAAACACGCGATCTTCGTAAATAAATTGGCACAGTCCAATTAGGGAGTGTGCATTACGTATTTATGTTGTAAATTATCGATTCGAAAATAATAAAAGATATCATTCAGTTTTAATTTATTATTTTATTTAAATACAAATAGAATGATTAATGTTTCATAGAAAAGAACAGAAGACTTAGTGACTGATCAACTAACGCCGCCTACTCGAAGTCTACCGGTGGACCACGTAGCTACACACACCCTACTGGCGTTCTCTATAAGTGGTGCATGAGTTCTGTTGCTTGAAACGGACGGATACAAACAAATATTCATAAAAACTCTCCATCAGTTCTATTGACAATTATCTATACTACTATTATAAAGAGGAAAGTTTTGATTGATTGATTGATTGTTTGTTTGACGGGAATAGGCTCCGAAACTACTGAACCGATTTGAAAATTTTTTTCACTGTTGGGAAGCTACACTCTCCCCGCTGAATATAGGCTATATTTTATTTTCATATAGCCTTTGATCCTTACTAAAACTCCAATAATGTAACCCAAGGTGCAAAAAATTTACCTAAAATATTCTTTACATCGCGTATCGCGTAAAATTATTAAAGATAGAGTAAAATAATGTACTACAACTTTGTAGAAGACATAATTATCTACAAAAAGTGTCGCGACAGCATACGTCTAACTATTATAATAATGCCACAATAAGTGTTGATTTATTAAAAAAAAAAATTTGAAATGCGGCAGAGATATAGGCGTCACTGGGTACGAGCCGGCGGGAGGGGACCATTAGAATGCTACATTATTCCAGATTAACATAGCCTATAGAATATTTTGATAAAGTTAGGGATCTATAAAGATCATAAGAAAACTGAATTATTTTTTTAAATACCTATGTACCTACCCGTGCGAAGCAGGAACAGACTGCTAGTGTGTAGATAAGAAGCTAACAAATGCCGAAGTCCTACGGCGAGCTGGAGTAGACAGAGAGTCAACTAACAAGGCTCGCAAGATCTCATAATTGGGCCATGTACTGCGAGGGGAAAAATATCATCTCCTGCATCTGATATTGAAGGGCAAGATTGAGGGACGCCGAGGACCTGCCCGGAGACAGACATCATGGCTGCATAACATAAGAGACTGGTCCTGCATCCGAAGTGTGGAGGAGCTGTCCCAGGTGGCGCGCGCATCAGGATAGAGAAAGATTCACCGAAGTGATCGCCAACGTCGGCGAGATCCGACAGGGTACTTAAACAAGAAGAAGAAGCAGATTTTTGATGGATTATCTTTAGTTTATTTCGAGCTTTTTTCTAATTTGTTAACATTGAAGCGTATTTTTCATAAATTAAAACACTAAAAATGAATCAATCTAATTTTGAAATCAAATTGTCGTTTGACACACTTCAGTTGTTTAATAGTTGGTGCGGTTGACAGAAATCGGATGGAAAATAATATGTGGTTAAAAACAGTTGCATCGGTCGGAATGACATTGGTTAAAAATCATTTATATATATTTTTTAAATTCTTATTAAATATTCATAGTTCATAGCTAGACCACAGGACAACGTCTGTCGGGAAAGCTAGTTTAAAATAAAATCAAGGCATAAATGACATGTATAATGTTTTGTCCCTTATTATGTATAGCTCTAAATCTTGGACCCTGAAAATTTATAAAGTAATTCTTCAAACACATTATTTTCAACTTTATAATACTTAGACATTATAAATGTTTACAAATAAAACTAACTTTGCAGTATTACAATAGACCTGTTGTATATAATAATCTTATTGTAATACTGCAAAGTTAGTTTTATTTATAAACATTTATATATTAAGTATTGGCATTCGAGATGTGACCACACAGAAAGATTCTTCGTAAACTCTAGCTGTGAACAGATTTAGCCAGGAATTTAGTGGTAGCTACTGAGAAGATCTAATTGCAATAATACGGAGTTGAACATAATATCAATGTTCGGAGGATTTCATATCTGAGGCAAGAACTCATGGGCCTTGACGAAGGCTCTTTTAGGAAAACGATGAGTGAATGAGCTTTTTCTGTTTCTAAGTTTTGATTCAAGTAGCGTTTGCCAACTTCGGGTGACCTGACATGGAAGTCCAAGAACGTTAAATTTACTCCTTGATTTCAGTTAGTATATAGTATAGAAGATGCGAAATGTTTGATATCATATTTTTGTGGTCGTAAATTTTAGATGATATCATTTTTGTTTGAAACGTCGTATATTATATCGCCATTAAAACGACGTTTATCTCATTTCTTGGAAGTATTTTCTTTTGATACAAATCAACGGAATTGTAAAATTTAATTATTTACGACTCTCGAATCGGCCTGGTGCGTACGATTAAGTACTTATAAAAGATTTAAGGAGTGGTTTTAACAATGAAATACATAGTTGATGTGAAATTTCACACCTAACATCACTGTGTTGTAGGTTTATAGTTTTGCGGAATACTTTGGTACTGGTTTTGCAAAAACAAAATATCTGCAAACACCTACTAAATTTAATTATTGTCACGCTGTTTTCTTTTCATGCCAAGAGGACAGTAGGATCAATGATCCAAAGTTCAGCCATCGTTGCCAAGCGTCTCTTGGTTTTTGAACAATGAAGGAGTCTCCAGAATTGTGCTCTCAACCATCTGCCACCTGAGAATATGTCACACCTGTGTGAATTCTCATTTATACCGGATTTGGAGTGTTGGACACTGTTGGATTCTCCGTTGTGCTCATGTGCAATGGAGGAGGAAACACTCGATCATGTTCTGTTTAATTGTCCTCTTTTTGATATTTTAAGTTAATGGTCTCCATAGTTTTAAATTTTTATTTTATTCCGGTAAATACAAAGTTCTTATTGGCCCAGCAATCTTTCAAAATTAATATAATTATCGACAAGACTCTCCAATCGAATAATAAAAAAAATATATTAGGTACCTCAACGCTTCTTCAAATTTACACGTGAATTCGATATTCTTAACATATAGCCGAATCACTCGAAAACATGTGCAGAGCTAGAAAAGAAAAGAGGACAGTACATGACTAAGAGGACATCCTTTGGGAAATCTCTATCAACCTCAGCCCCTTGCAGGACTTTAGTTTAGCTAATTTGGTATGTCTATCCATTGTATACGGGTTGAGGAGAATTCTTTCATATATCCACATTTACTTGCAATCGGTTCATGGTACTTACTTTGAGATTCCAAGAGCACTTTTTGCAAAAATCCGTTATACAAAGTCATCCTTACGGATATATGTGTATGGATATACGTAGCTTTCTCAAAAAATTCACTCTAGTTTTTCTTATATTACATACACTCAAAATCTTCCAATTATCTTAACTTCAGTTCTTTGCCAATTCTTGCCTTGGTTCTAGTAAGAATATAAGACTTTTTATGGCCATCATGATCGGCGTATTGGGTTTCCTGATCCAAACAGCGTTTTCTTCGAAATCTACAATGGGTTTTTCTTATATTGAATTTACACAAATCTTTAGTAGGTATCTACCTTCCTATCGATTTTCTTTATATTATATTGTAATACCAAAAAAGTGGGTGTTTTGAGCATATTTTGATCAAATTCTTAGAAAAAACTTCAAGAAGCTGACGGAATAAGGGTGTCACAAAAACAATTCGAAGAATTTCGAATTACTTGCACAGAATTTTCGCAGCAATTCGGTCGTTGTAAAAATGACGTAGTCGACGACTTGATTGGTGTTTTGTTGACACAATCAGTCTTTTGTTTGACCGTTGAAAGGTGCTAATTTATTACGTGTGAAATATAATCTTAATCCAAACAAAAAGACACATAAACATGGTATTATGCAGCCGGTATTAACAGAGTTGGTAAGAATATGATAGAAAGAATAATATTGATTATTCTGCTGTTTGGATTAAAAAAAATCTGCTGTTTATCATATTTCGTGCAAACCATCACACTGCCTCTCGCAATGAAAGAAGTAGCAGCGAGTTAAGAGTAAAGCTTAGTTCACACTAGGTCGCGTAGCGAGGTATATACTTACTTAATCCACGTTCGCTCCCAGTGTGGAGCATGTGCACGCCACAAAGTTCCTCCAAGCCTCTCTATCTTGCACCAGTTGCACAGCTTCATCCCAGCTTAGCCCAGCCTCTTGTAGAACCCAAGTAAATGCATGCCCTTTTGATTGTCAATTTTGTCCTGCCTCACCTTTTTGTCCCATCCGGATTGTAGAAAAGGCTTATGTATTCAAGACTCTCGGGGGAAATGCTGAGAATATGACCGAGCCAGTCCATTACTGAGAGAAGTGGTTGGTAGACTAGCGGTCACAACACCGGCTTTTGTGCGGAGGTCGTGGGTTCGATCCCAGGTGCCGACCATCTTCCTCTTTCTCGACAAAAGCTTTACGTAGCTTACTGTGAAAGAGTCAAAAGAGTGTATTTGTGTTCACTTTGAGTGAGCACAGATTCATTTTTATACATAAAAAAAAAATTGGCTGATTGGCTGTTGTGCTGTTCTTGTCATTTACTGTCAAGTTATTTACCTAATCTCAAACTAAAAGCTACTTTGCAAAATATCTTTTACACTTTACTCGAGTATCGATGAGGAATGTTTTTTTTTAACGAGCAGCTCGCAACACAATGTTAGTTAGAAAACATCTCGACTGATGGGCTACCTACTACGTCATTTTCGTGCAAAAAGTTAAAGCTACTGACAGATAACCCGAATCTATTATGTAGGCATTAGGTTTCATGAGTAAATATTCTCACTGCGTCATTTGTAATGTAAATATTATTTAGCACATAGCGCGAAAATGAATGATGAACGTGGATAATTCTACGAAAAAAGTGTAAACAAACTCGTATAAAAAAAATTTTGACGACATATTCATAATATGTAGTGTTTTTGCTATATTACGTTATCAAACAATTTTCACACCGATTTTGGATGATGTCTGCTGTAAATTTCTTATATTTTTTTTTTTAATATTTTCCCAACTTTTACATAGGTACATTTATTTGGAATTTATATCGCGGGCATCAAGCCAGAAGGGCGAACATGCAAAAATGCGATTTTTCGTTTTTAATGCCATTCGATGCCTGAACATTATCTCCACCTCTCCTAAAAAAATAAGAGCATTCCATTTCGTATGTTTTGAGATTTTGAAAAAAATAATTATGGGCATATGCTATGGTATTGTCGATCATGTTGAGCCAGAAGGGCGTATGAACATACGCCGTATACTTGACAGAATATGTTTGTGTAATATTGTCGTGCCAGAAGGGCGTATGAACGTACGCCGTAGACTTGACAGAATATGTTTGTGTAATATTGTCGAGCTAGAAGGGCGTATGAACATACGCCGTATACTTGACAGAATATGTTTGTGTAATATTGTCGTGCCAGAAGGGCGTATGAACGTACGCCGTAGACTTGACAGAATATGTTTGTGTAATATTGTCGAGCTAGAAGGGCGTATGAACATACGTCGTAGACTTAACAGAATATGTTTGTGTAATAATGTCGTGCCATAAAGGCGAACGTACATACGCCCTGTAATTTTGACGCGTGCATGTAATATTTTTCCTAAACTCCGGGCGAACCCCGTCTCAGTACCTATACGTATCAAGCTACTAATGAACGGACGTTTGTATTTTTGTTGGTTACGCTGGTTACATCCTAGCTAAATAACTAACTCTCCCTTTTACACCCCACTCAGGGGCATATGGAGGCAACAAGAGCTCTCCATTGCGATCAATCTTGCGTAATGTTTATGACCTCCTCATACACCATGTCCAAATCCCTCAGCTATGCTTCGAAGGAGCGGAACAGTGTGAGAGGGTCTTTCTTGTCTTCGGAACCCTGATGGGAGGAATAACAGCGCTCTCCTAGGCCAACTGTCATTCGACATCTTGACACATGACCCAGCCAGTTGGCGGGGTCATGTGATCAGGATGAGAGGCACTTCCCTCTCCTCTCCACAATGGTAGAGATGATGGGACCACGATTGGTGTTCCAGCGTATAGCGTCGTTCGTGATGCGATGGCACCATTTTATACCCAAAATTCTCCAAAGGCACTTCAATTAGATGCGGAGATTTTTTGTGCCAGGGCTTTGGTCAAGTGCCAGGACCCCTCACCCATCCAGAATGAGAACACACACGCATTTCGTCTCGGCATTAAACGCCGACATTTTCCATTTCTTGGTCATGTCATTTTTCATTTTTCATTTTTCATTTCTTAATGGCGCCACTTTTCATACCGATACGTAGCAGGAGCTTAGCCACCAACCAGAGATGATATTTTTTGCTCCTAGTTCTTCAAATTTATATACCCGGGAGACCTGGTGACCGTCGATGGTTATCGGTAGCTGTTTATCGGGGTAGGCATTTTTCGCCATGAGCTCCATCTTTCTGGCATTCACTCGAAGGTCAAAGCGTGCTGTTTCGTGGCAGAATCTTGAAACACTGTGCTGTAATTTCTTAACTAGTGTTCTGAAGAAAAAATAAATTTCGTAATGGTATCAATATTACACCACATCATTGCTGCATAGGACTGTGAAATAGATGCCTGGATCTTAAAATTTTGGAACTGGACTATAGTTTAATCATGAAGTGCGACATAATGCACTGGACAATTGAACGCGAATCCGAATATGCGAAAATTTATGTACAAAAGGACTGACATAATGTAATCAGTTTGGCACGTAAAGATAAGCCGTGATTAAAGATAAGCTCTGATCAAAATTATGAACCATAAAGCTTTCTATTACTAAGACATTCTGGAATATTCGAATGCCCAAATGTTTGTAATTCACACGTAAAGTATAATAATAGAACAATGTGAGGCGGCTACGTTTTAAGAAAGATGAACCAAACTCACTTTTTTCAAAAACAGATTATTGACAGGAATTTAAGCAGGCGGTAATATCGAGCATAACAATTCGATCTGGAACTTGCAGGAACGTCTATCAGGCTTATTTTAGACAAATAGATGCCTATTAAAGCTGGTATAAAGATTTCAGGAATTTATGTCAACCGAGGTCTATTCAAGGACTCATCAGAATTATAACGAAAGCCTACCGGTTGATCTGAATGACAATGGTAATTTAAATAGTGAAGAATTTCATTGTCTCCAGAAGAAAATAAGAAGTAGGTACTTTATTTTTTATGTACCTAAATAAATATAAAGGTTTTTAAATCTATTTTGTTTAATTAGTTTTTTTTTACAATTTACTTTCAAAAAATTGATGTCATATCCATTGCTGTTTTTTACCTATTACAAATATTATGTAGACACTAATATTTCTTTTAAATATAAGTTTTGAGTAATATGCATACCAATAGTATTTTGTGCTTTTTTAATTGATTCCCTATTGAAATTCCCTTAATGGATTTAGAGAAAACACTGTAGGTAGGTATATGAGAGTGCTTGTTTTATGTTTCTACTATAAATAATTATTTTATTCAAAATTGACACTTTATAAGTGTGATCGTGTTGGCTTTATTCTGTTTTATTTTAAGGATCTCTTTGCAGTTTCAATCCTGGGATTGATTTGCTGCAATAGCATTGGATCTCATTCTCCATTCCTCTTTGTCCATTGCATTACTCTTTTTTAGGGATATTCATTATTGATATAACTTGAAATTAGGGACATTAAAATCTTATTAGTCTTTTCATTTTAGGTTATGGAATTATTGTTAATCATAATATTATATTTTAACTTATTATTAAAATCTGTTTTGTAAAAAAAAACATTATAAAATTACAACTATTTTCAATTGGAGAGTGATTATTACGAAGATTATAAGAAAAAGTATATACGACCTCCTGTTAAAATGGCACGGTAACACTGAAATCTGTCAAGCCAGAAGGGCGAACAAACGTTAAAAATCGTATAAGCTTTAGACTAATTGGCTCAATTTCTAAATCAAGGATCTTAAATACTAGTAATAAATAAGCTCAATAATTTTTATCTATAAAATGTAGCTGTTTCCGACACTTGTTTTTACGCCCTTCAGTTTTCTTATAATTTCAAGTACAAATATTGAGTCCACATTCACGTATATAAACGAACCAGAAGGGCGTATGTGCAAAATCTATGAGTAAATAATTAAGAATTTGAATATGGGTGGCACCCTTTGATTGTGATTAATATTGGCTGAATTTCATAAAATATAACTACATTGATAAATTCAACCGTTACAGAAATAAATAGTTTTTTGTCTCTCCTGTAAAGTAGTCATTTCGTTCATACGCCCTTCTGGCTTGATGCCCGCGAATTATAGGTACATATTTGGAATTTATTTATTTGCTAGATCTCCCGACAGACGTCGTCCTGTGGTGTAACTATGAATATTGAATAAGAATTTAAAAGAATCATCCGAATTTTGTCAATCGCACCAACTATTAAACAACTGACAGTTTGTGTCTGTTTGTCGGGAAAGCTAGTATCGAATAATGAGAAGGATGGTGCAAAAAATTCGAGAACTTTTGGTATTTAACTTTGACTTTGAAGTAGCAAAAAAGTGACCAGCAACTTGAACAATTGGTGCGATGTGGTTTTCCCATATTATGTATAATATAAACTCGGATTTTTTTAGGTTATCAGGATCGAATGAGTGATTCATTATTTTCAAACCAATAAGCCCGACACTGTGAAGCATTTGGTAGCAGTGTATTGCTTACTCAACGAGTTCGAGAACCCATCCACTATTTTTTTTTTTTTTTTTTTTTAAATTAATCTGTGCTCACTCAAAGTGAACACAAATACACTCCTTGACTCTTTCACAGTAAGCTACCGAAAGCTTGTGTCGTGAAAGAGGAAGATGGTCGGCACCTGGGATCGAACCACGACGTCCGCAGTACGAAAGCCGACGTTGTAACCGCTGGGTCACCAACCACTTCGTTCTTATTGAGTAGTTCACTTGCAGACCACTCCACTCCAATATTCGGCAGCTGCAACAGCATTGTCATTATTACTCATGATCAGTTCTTGTATATCACACCTCACAGACATATCTCGGCAACTGAGGAGGTGTTCGTCACTTTTCTCACCGCAGCTAGATGAGACATCCTCTTCCACACTAAAACCCCACCTGTGCAGATGTTTTCTTACATCTAGTGACACCCACTTGTAATCTATACTAGGACTAGGGTATCCCGGTCCTAAGCTTTCCGACAATTATTATTCTATCTGGCTACCATTATATTGTGTGTAGAAGGGATCTTTTATAGCAATGTTATGGGCTAACAGAATGTTAATTTTAAGGTTTTATTGGCGTATTGTTATAGTTTGAGAAAAAATAAAGGATAGTTTGAAAGAAACAGTTAGTTGTTTAGAAATTTATGTTAATCTCAGTTTATCATGTAGATATTATAGAACATATTTATGGATTTGATTTTAGTTAAGATAGTTTAAATGGTTACGAATCGCGGGTATACATATACCTATAAGGACAACAAAAAGATAGACCCAAATTTTTGGAGAGACCCTGTCCTAACTGTAAAGTGATCACGCGGCAATGCGATGAGTGATCATACAATGTTTTCAATTCGAATGGTCCGTCCGCGTTTAAATACCTGTATGAAACTAGACGCGCGAACTATTTCCAGTTAGGACACACGATAAGAAAATATGTATTTATTTATTTAAACACCAACAGAACACTGAGAACGTACAGTATAGTATACATTTTAAAAACACATAAAATTCTCGATGCTCCAATAACAGGTGTCTGTGTTTCAATAATCCTACAAAATTTAAATTGTTTATAATCATATGAGGCAATTTTAAAAACATATAAGAAGAGAACTTCTCTGATCTAATTAATAAAAAATCAATAGTTTTGTTTCACAAATATCATATCAAATTTTAGTTTTTCATTGGAAAAGTTGACATTATTGCTTTCAAATATTTTTTTTATATATTTAAGTTTTCTACGGCTATAAAGCCTTTTACATAATATAATTTTATTAATACATACTTTATTAACAACACTTGCTATTACAATAAACTGAAATAAAAAAAAACTTAACCTAAAAATTAACCATGACAAGTAGATGTGATTATTTTTCTGTTTAAATGTACATTGACAGTACTAATGCTTAATTTAATGGAAATATGTCACTAAATTGTGGAGAATATAAGTAAAAACACAGAATACCTACATAGAATTTATTTTTCAATTAAAAAAAAAATATCCGTTAAAAGCCAGAACTTTGCAAATCAAAAGTTTTTGCAACACAGGTGTGTTTTAAAAATTTGCCTCAGTGTTCCGAAGGAAACGAGCAGTTCGAGGTTGCGTCTTATTGACATGAAGACGTTTTGAAAGCGATTGAAATCCATGACCTATTAGACATACTAATTAGCGTTGTCTCTTATCTGACAATCTTATCTGAGCATTGTGTATGTTTTATTGTATTGAGGATTGCGATTAAGTATGTTTATCTCGCGATGCGATCGTTGAATGAAAAATATGTGTGGCTTTATATGGAGACCAGAGTTCGCGATCATACGAACATACCGACATCCATCCACTTTGAAATTTATGTGTAAGGTTGAAGAGTAGTAACGGCTGTCGATGCTTATCGATGAATTTCCTAATCACGATGGAATTTCGATGCGAAACCACAACTGTGAAAGACTCAACCCTACGTTACCTAACCAAAAAGTGGATTTTACCAATACTGTATGTACCTTTATTCTAAGTTACCGTGATATTTACGCTGGCGTGGAGTAACAACATTTTCTATGAAAATGTGTAGTTAATACCGTCATAATACAGCGTGGGGCATAATGGACTCCCTAGTTTCAAACACTCACTGCGCAGGTGGGTTAGCGGAGTGGGAGTAGTAACGTTAGGTGGGGGAATCGACGCCATTTTTATTTCAAGTTGTCGCCATGCAGTGGTCCGGTGAGCATTGATGCTTTGTCGTAGAAACGTTCTTTAAAAACAATGATACGAAATGTCCTCTGCGTCGCCACCACACTATCATTGTTTTTAACGAACGTTTCTATGACAAAGCCTGTATGCTCATCGGACCACTGTATGGCGACTACCGAAATGAAAATGGCGTCGATTCTCCCACCTAACGCTACTACTCCCACTCTGCTAACCCACCCGCGCACTCTAGAGTGAGTGTTTGAAGCTAGGGAGTCTCTTATGCCCCACCCTGTCCTTTGGAAAGCTTCGCAGCCCATATAAAATTCCCGTGAGTTTATCACTAACGTTAGTGAATAATATTGGGAATAGGGGTACATCGATGGTCACCCCTTCTCCCATGACATGGTCAAAATATGGAAAGCATCGGCGTTTGGTGTGGAGACGAAATGTAAACTGTTTGATGCGTGTGTGTTGCCCATTCTCCTGTATTATGGATGTGAGTCCTGGCACCTAACCGAAGCCCAGGCACAAAAAGTTTCCGCTTTCGAATCGAAGTTCTTCAGGAGAATTTTGGGTTGTAAATGGTACCACCACATCAGGCGCATTATACTCTACCATTATGGAGTTTCAAAGGGTGACTTTAACATACCTGCATACAAAAACAGTTTATTTTTTTATTTTTAAGTTTTTTTCTATCAAGAAGAAAAAATATAAACATGAAATCTTGATAAAATTAACGAATTGAACGTGCATTCTTGGTGGAATTATTTAAATAAAATAATTTAAATGAAACAATTGATTTGTTATTCCACTATATTTATTTACCTGACTAGTTTCGCAGGAACAGGTCCTGCATGGTCACAGGTGACTTAGAAACTGTGACTTAGAAGATGTTTCTAAGTCACCTGTGACCATGCAGGACCTGTTCCTGCGAAACTAGTCAGGTAAATAAATATAGTGGAATAACAAATCAATTGTTTCATTTAAATTATTTTATGAAATCTTGAACCAAAGTCAAAAACAAGTAGGTATACTTTCAACATCATTTACACTATGCATATTATTATATTGCTTGAGTAAACCCATAACACCGAAATTCGCGAGGTAGAAGAAGTTTAAAGATTATGGTTGATATTCTATCATAAACCAAATTTATATTAAGATAAAACTTAAAAAAAATCAAAGAAAATACACCTTAAAACAAAAAAAAAATACATGCATAGATAAAACACGCATATTATATTCATCTTTTTTTACTATCGTTATAATTTATGATCATTGTAAAATTTAATTATGTATAAATTATTTTAATCGAGTAAGGAAAAAAAAATAATTTTCAACTAAGATAAGTCATCTGGAATGTTGAACATGCGCAGGAAACCGATCAATAATTGAGTGGCGCGCAATCCACGGATTGTGTCGAAGATATCAATCAGTCGAAAAGTCAAGGAGAAAACTAACATCGCTGAGGAGATAGAACTAACTCATTAATTTATTTATGTGTTTTAAATTGTTTAATTTATTTATTGCATGTTTTATTTAAATATGGCTATGTTCGAGAATCCTTCATTCTCTTAGCACTGTAATTATTTTAATTTAACTAATAGGACACACATGGGTGTAAACGCCTCTTTCGTGTAAGTACAAAATAAATATTTTGCATATTTTGTATTCTTGATAAGTATCTACAAATTTTAATAAAAAAACGATTGTGTGATTAATTTTCAGCACAAAATAATTTTTGCCAAAATAGTACCTAGTTGATCCAACGTTGAAGCCATTTACGGACAAGGTGTCATTCAGGCTCGTAGGCCTTACATAATCTGAGTCATGAAAATAATAAGAAAATAAAAAGTATTTTAACATTGTATTAAAAAAGGGTTCTTGTTTAACCATGAAACTATGCAATGTTTATAAAGAAATCAACACTTTTCTATACAACTCTACACCCTAACACCTCAATTTTCTATCATTAAATTCAACCAGTTTTTTTTTATAAAAATGAATCTGCGAAATCCCGGATTTTGATCTCCATTTTTGAGGATCAAAACCGAAAAAAATGAAAAAATTAAGTTTCTCAAAGATCAAAGTGTGATTAAATGACGATTAACACTTCAATCTGGTCTCCCCCAAAGTGAAAAATACACTTTTGACATCTTTCACAGTAAGCTACATAAAGCTTGTGTCATGAAAAAAGAAGATGGTCGGCACCAGGGATCGAACCAGCGACCTTCAGATTGAAAGTTGCCGACTGAATGGCTAGGTTACTATTATCTACTAGTTTTTTTAAAAGCGTCCATGGCGCCCACTTATCCCCTTTTCTTGCAAACTTTGCTTTTATATGGCTGAATTCGTGTATGTGTATCTTTAAGTAAGTAATTGTTTTTCTCCACTTCAAGACCTTTAAGTGCTTTTCACCATCTTACTGTCAGCCACATTAGTAGAACAAAATTTCTCTTTAGTTACGACGGGCGCCGTCTTCTGGTAAACGCAGGAACTAAAAGCGTTAATGACATAAATCAGTCAGTGCGTCAGTGACAGAGACTTTTATATTATAACATTGTTTTGAATGAGGAATACGGTAACAACCGATATACACAGAAGAAATATAAATATAGATTATTCCTACTTATTGAGAATCTTCGGGAAGTCAAAGATAATAATTTATGGGCATTGATACCTGCGGACCAGCACGTACTTGTAAAATTATTAATTATAAAACAAGGATAAAAATATCACCTCGCGTTGAACGCAAAGAAGGAAGGATGCAAAAAAAATCTTAAAATCAGTACAAAGGGACCGATAATATCGAACTTTATTTTGCATAAGTCGATCTTGTTTTAAAGCAACGTATTTATTGTGTTGATCCATTTGTTAAAAACCATTGGTTTTAGTTCGTATAAATAAAATAAATATTGATTAAATCCAATGCAAAAGTTAGCATTTGGTAAAAACGCGGGTATTGTTTAGTTTATTATTATTGTATCTTCTTTCTTCTTCTTCTTCAGCCCTCTCTGGTCCACTGCTGGACTTAGGCCTCTTCGATTTTCTTCCATTTCTCCCTGTCGTTTGCTAGTCTCATCCACCTTTTTCCACCCACAGCTGCAATGTCATCTCCCCATCTCTTCTGAGGCCTGCCGACACTTCTCCGATTTTCCCATGGTCTCCATTTATGCATTCTTTGAGTCCATCTGTTATCGTCTTGTCTTGCCACATGACCCGCCCATTGCCACTTAAGGCAAGCAACCCGATCCATGACGTCAGTTAATTTTGTTCGGCGTCTGAGTTCTTCGTTTCTTATTTTATCTCGAAGACTGACGCCGAGAATACTTCTCTCCATGGATCGTTGCGTGACTCTCAGCTTGTCTGCGTTTTTTCTAGTAAGGGTCATTGTTTCCAGGCCGTACGTCTTTACGGGCAGTATGCAGGACTCTTCTTTTTAAACTAGTCGTGATCTCTCAATTTTCAAAAACATGTTTTTAAACAAGCTTTCTAAACGCCGCCCAGCTCAACCCTATTCTTCTCGGCACTTCTGCAGTTTGATTCTCCTTTCCAAGTTTAATTTTATGTCCCAGGTATATTTATACTCCACTCCACTTTTCTATGCTTTTATTGTTGACATATATGTTCTTATTTAGAGGACTGATAATTTTTGTTTTTTCAATATTCATTTCTAAATTTCTATTATTGTACCTATGCTAAACGAGCTTTTCTCAGATAACTTGTAACACGGAAGTAATGCTTGCAATTATTTTATTGTTAGTAAACTTTATCAGCTGGTTGGCAAGCATGCCTTCCAAGTTGTACCCTTACACGGCACTTTTTCAGCAATTTCTTAGGCAATAAGTATGATATCCAGGACCAAGAAAGATAGGAACTGCCCTTTATGATTCCCTCGGATAAAATACTTTTTTGAACAAACTGTTACATAATTCAATCATTTTCCAACGCTGTGCACCGAAAAAGCCAATAGGCAATAAAGATGAGACATTAACAAAAAAATGGATATATTCTAATTCTGGCGCCAAATACATACAAGAGAGCAGTCGCAGTCGCATTTGGTTGCTCTCTTGTTCTCAATAATTTCCAACTCTTATCTATATGTTTCATTAATTATTAAATATCTACTTGTTGTATACATCAGATTTTTCGACATGTTGAACATCTCGAGAATTCTCATGATTAGGAGTTTCGGAGACTTAAACCTTACCACCTAATGGCGAACGTTGTTAACGTAAAGTGATCACACTAAGCCAGCCTTCGAAATTGAAGATTGTTGATGGTCATAAGCCCGTAGTGGTTTGTTTCATTAAAAACCGAACATCTGTAATGAATTTTTAGTCATTAGTTGTTACATATTCTTCCAATGTAAATCATCTGCTGCTTCACCATATTCTTTTACTAGACTTGCTTCAAAGGAATGGAATTCGGTAAGAAATTGTATTACCAATGACCAGATTAAGGGATTAAGAGAGGCAACAGAATCATTCACTTCCTTAGATCTTGCGCAATGTCAATGAATTTTTCCCACATCAATTAGAATTAACGGAACACGACATAACGCATAGTATTGAGATGTTCTTCAGTACCTACTGTTCGATTTTCAATTCCAATAGCCTGCACGCGTTCAGAACCGAATGTTGTCATGCTCTGCTGTGATTTAAGATATAACACTTAAATTGCAATTGAAGAATAAGTATTGCATATTATGGTCCGGAAACAAAATGGCGCAAGTAAAAATTTATATAGTTTCATTAACAACCTTAAAAGCAGTAAGAAACGAGGAGTCCAACTATACATTTATGATGTTTGATAATAACAAATTATTGGTTATAAAATATTTTTATTTACATTCCTTTTCCACTTTACATCTATATTTACATCCCTAATTATTCATCTTGATTCGATGATGGAAAAGAACAGACCCAGGTGCCTGATGAATGTTATGTCGAGGGAAGAAGCGTAAGAAGTGTGTTTGGACAGAAAACAGTAAAGGTCCGTTCTCTCTGTCTACCTTTAAAGGCACACGGTGTGATGGATAAAATTTTTTTTTTTTTTTTTTAAATTGTTTTGAATAGACTTACCCTAATCTTATTGTGCACCCTCAGAAAAAAAAATTTCACCTTATGTGTTTTTTATTACAGTCACATGTATGAAAGCGGAGGTATTCTCCGGCATGCACTCCACGAGACCAAGACAGTACATTATTAACTTGGCAACATCGAAAGTTTACTATACATAGATTCGTTTATGTGGGTACCTTTCAGATGATTATATTGCGATTGAACAATTGCGACTCTTCATGTTTACAATCGCACGGGGTCAACACACACGTTGGTTCAAAGAATATCTTCATTATATTTTATAAGGAAAAATAACAACTAATGACTAACAATTATTATTCATTACTGATGTTCGATTTTTAAATGGAACAAACCACTACTGGCTTACGACCGTCTTCTGCTGTTATTTCGAAGGCTGGCTTAGTGTGATCACTTAACGTTACAACAACGTTCGCCATTAGATGGTAATGTTTATCTCCGAAACTCCTAATCATGAGAATTCTCAACATGTTCAACATGTCGAAGAATCTCATGTATGCAACAAGTAGAAATTTAATAATAAATTAATTATAGAGATAAAAGTTGGAAATTATTGAGAACAAGAGAGCAACCAAATTTAAAGACTGCGACTGCTGTCATGTATTTGGCACCAGTATATGACTATATCCATTTTTGTTACTGTCTCATATTTATTGCCTATTGGCTTTGTTGGTGCACAACGTTTTTACAACAAATTATATTTTTTGAAAAAAAAAGTGTTCATTGCCCAATGAACTTACTTGGTTTTGGAAATAATTTATTTTAATATCCTTGAAAACATTATGATTTTGACAGCGTTTATTTGAAAATCAATTTTTTTTTAAAACCATAATTTTTTTTTATGTAATTTTTAAAAATTATGGCATATTTTTGTTGGCCACTGCATCACGGCTGGACGGCTGGACTAAATTCGCTGATCGTATTTGCTTATATTGCTATACATTGTCGTGTTTGCTTTTCTCAGGAAAGTTCTTTTGAAAGAAAATTGCGAAAAATACAAGAAAATTTAAGAAAACTTATGTAAGCGCCGATAACTTTCTTACTTGTTTTGACAAAGTACAATGTTCTATATTTTTTAATCTTTCAGTAATTTGATAGTTGTAGTGTGATTGTCAGAATGTGATCGTTTAAAACAGATGCATCAGTTTCAATTCGAGAAAATTGAATAATTTTATCTGACGTTACTAAAATTATAATTGCAAGGATCAGCGTGATTAAAATTGAACGTCTGCGATTTATGTGTGATGCAATGACATATTATTAAACCACGGCGCAATACGTTCCTAATAGAATGAGTCGCCGGTAATCTAGAAAAAAAGACATTATTATTATGAACAGTATAATATTTTTTTTAAATGATGAAGCTGTGCTCACTCAAAGTGAATACAAATATACTATTTGACTCTTTCACAGTAAGCTATAGTACTTACAGTTTATGCCGTGAAAGAGGAAGATGGTCGGCACCTGGGATCGAACCCACGACCTCCGCACGAAACAGTACGAAAGCCGGCGTCATAACCCCTAGTATACCTAACTAAACACTATTCTATGATAATATTATATAAAATCTATTCATATTTTTTTTTGTTTCTTACCAGCAGTCGGTAGGTAATAATGATTTCTCTTGCAGTGCGTAGTAATAGACGTACCGCATGAAATAACGTTAGATATGCATACTAAGAGTATCGAGAAAAGAGCCTACAAAGATAGAAGACTAAATTTTAGAGATTTATTTGAGGTACATTCAAAATTCCACGAAATATCTTATAAAAACTATCCAGGCATATAAATAGCCAAGCCCTCAAACTGTGGGGAATTCTCTGTTATTATTGTTCTAAGTCTAAGTGGTTATTTCATACAAATTTACCATGTGTTCTTGTTTCTAAAATGAATAATTAAATAAGTAATTTAAAACTAATTAAGTGTTTTATTTTTGATATCAATAATAATAAGATGCTTACTGTTAACTTTCTTTACAATAAATTCATAGATTTTTTTTTATCAATTAGCAAAGAAGCGTCATAAAATAAAAAGACAATGACCATTGTTTATTTTTGTAACAAAAGACATTTACAAAACAAACATGAGGGTGCATTAGATAACAAAATAATAATTTGCCGCACCTATAAAGTGTAAATAATACAAACTGGTCGTCTATTATATAAACACACGAAATAAAAACAAATGTGACCACTGCAATAAATATGAAATCCTTCACCGAAATATAATAAAACTTAAAAAAACCCCACGGCACAACGTTTAACATTAGCAGGTGCGTTGAGAAAAGATAAGACCGGATACTTGTGGCTTAAACAATAAAGCATATACCAACCAAAGTGAATGTATTTTTATGAAATTTTTGAGAAGTTGATTGATTAAAATCGATTTTTTTGCCGTGTTAGAAGTAGATATTTGAATTTTTGAAAATGCCAGTAAGTAGATAGAAAAAAGTCTACTCTATCGAATGATATAAAAAAAAAACGAAAATCGACCTAATGTATAATATTCAACGTTATTCCAGGCGATATGTCAATTATTGTACGAATACGCACAGAGTGCAAGTGAATAAAGAGACGCGAGTGTTGGTGCAAGTGGATGTGCGAGTTGAGCTGCGAATAATTCAGTGTCCACTCGCCGTGGGAGATTACTCGCCCGAGAGACAATACGGCTCGCACTCTTGTGTGTTCATTCACTAAACCTGTCGCCGTATACGGTGGCCCAAGAAAATTGGCGCACATCAACAGTACCTTAATTAACGTATCTTAAACACAAATCATCCTTAATAAAACCGAGTAAACAAGAGGTTATAGAAAAGTTGTAATTAAATTGGTATATTAGAAAGTTACAAATAATGCGTTTGAAGAATTAGTTGTAAAATAGATTTCTTGACTTTTTCTAGTATTTTTCTGTATAAATATGGTAGATTTGTTGTATGATATAATTATGTACCTGTCTCCGGAATCCTGTCTCAGATTGGACGGGACCGGTTATCTGGTAGAGAAATGCTTCAAGAATTAAGTTCCGCCGGCTATAGTGACACCTATAGCTTCAAGAATTAAGTTCCGCCGGCTATAGTGACACCTATATGTATAGAAGAGTGTTATTTATTTCACAAAAATATAGTAACCTAGTTGCAAGGGTTTGAAAATTAAGGGAGGTTTACTGCTTCTCGTAATTCACCGAATCAAATTCCAATGTATGTTCATTTCAATGAATCTTCTTTTTCACTTACTAATTTTTCAGCTTCAAGTCACTGTGTCATTTTTTTTCAGACGCGACAAATAGAGATGCGGAGGTCAGAGAGGACTAGATGCGTTTGGTATTCAATTATTACTCATTTGAAAATGGAACAATAACTGTATTCATTTAATTTCCATATGTTTATGTATTTGTAACTGTTTGTTTTGTGTCTCTTGTTTGTGTTTAGTTTATTTTCTTTTGGTGTTTGCATCTTGGCATCACCTATCAATTTATTTTTTTAATGTCAAAATTGTTTGTAAAAGCAACCGCTGGTTGCGTAGACAATAAATAAATAAATAAATAAATAATTGAATGCAAAAAGGTTCCACACTAAATTAGCCTACAGAGAACATAACCCTTCTGAGCCTCAACAATTCAGAAGGCAACGAAAGACGTGGTTGGCCCCTCTCAAATATTAGAAAATTTTTCGAAGGAATTCGAAATATTATGTTACTAGCATATTGATTTTTTTTTTTTTTTTTTTTAGCTCTGCACTCGTTTTCGAGTGATTCGGCAGCATATTGATTTATAAATATAAAAAAAGTGATTGATTACTGTAAAAATATATTTTGTGCCACCCGATAAATTTACAATTTACGTCGGTTGCCATAGTAACGATACGTAGAACATCTTCAAACTGTTTTAAACGACTCATATAAAAACCAAGTTCAAAGTTGTATCGCAGCATTTGATATCTGGCGGTCGACCCGAGCAGATAACAGAGACAAAGACTCAAGTCACATCCAATTCATCTGGTATACTCTCCGTGAAGTTTTCCATTTGAGTGGGTTTATGATCAAGCTTAAAGAGAAAAAAAAAACAGAACAAGAACAGTTTTTGATTTTTCAAATTTGGAATTATCATAGACGAAAGACATATTTGTGAAGTTGTATTTATTTGTGACTCAAAAAAGGACATTTTCTTTTATTTTATTTTAAGAAAAACACGACGTTTTGTTTTTTTTGCATACTTAAAAAAAAATCATATTGAACATTTTATTCAATTCAGTTGTTCTATAAGTCAAGTGTCAATTAAAAAAAATCAGCAAAATGTATTGTGTGCAATTTTTCGTGTTTTCTATGGTTGTTGCGTTTGCCTATGGGTGCAGTGGAGGAAGACAGATGATAAGTAAGTACCAGTATAGTTCATTTAATAATTATTTTCTTGATTTGATTGAAGCAGCATTTTGTATCTATGTGTGATTTTTCAAAAGCAAGGTAATGAATCACTTTAATGTTGCATCGAACGAACTTTTAATTTAAGAAAAAACCACCCTTTTTTGTTGCTTACATTACAGTGAATCATTTTTTTTTTGTTAAAATTATGACGAAACATTGGGTTTTCTACATGCATATATTTTGCCCCATAAAATCTTAAAGGGTAGTAATTCGACTCATACATTTTTATATGTTTATTCAAGATAAAAATTTAGCAAAATAAACTACATAAATAGATAATATAGAGTTTGCAAGAACATTATATTATTATAAAGTCATGTAAAAAAATGTAGCTTGGCGAGTTAATATTTTTATTCACCCCTTTGCCTCCTCATTGTCGTTTTGTGACGCTACTTATGGGCATTGGTCAAATGAGACCCCCCCCCCCCCTCTGATGATTTACTCACACACAATTTTGAAATGTCGTTTGTTTTGTATGAAAAGTCTTCGTTTTAATCTATTTTATATATCGATCTCATACCGTCAAAAGAGTTCTATTTTATGACTCATAATAAATCCATTGCAAACTCGCCATAAATTCGCAATATTCTTTATTGCTGAAATCAATTAGTTTAAGCATAAAATCTAAATATTAATTTTATTTCATTGAATATGAAAAAAAAAATATATCATTATTTAAAAAGCATTAATTTCAAAAGAAGATCGGAATAAATAAACAATTAATAGGAAATAAAATTGGAAATGTCAAATAATTATTATTAATGAATTTCGTGTTTTAGCGTCTTTTATTACACAGCGTTAATTGTGTTTATTGGCGAAATGGATATGTTCGATTCTGAATCAAAATAATTTCATGTATTAAATAACACACAGTTGCACTTTCACAAAATTTAAATTGAATCTCGAGCGCTTTCGTCCGACTCACGCAGACATTCAAGAGTCTCTTGACAATGTTTGCGTGAGTCGGACGAAAGCGCTCGAGTTTCAATATAAATTTTGTGAAAGTGCAACTGTGTGTTATTTAATTTATAATAATGAACTTTCACTAGGTACGTAAATACACAAACCCTCCAAAAATTACAAAATAATTTCGCATAAGATTAATATCAAATATTTCATAAATTTAAGGGATGAATCCGTTTTTTTGTCTTCCTCCTATCTTTATTCAAAATCAATATGTTCATAGACTATTTGCATTTTGACGGATTTTTATTTTTACTAATGTTAATTTTCGAAATCCAAACTTTATCTCAATGTGTGGGTTATGAGATTTTTTTTTATTGAAATTAAACTTTTATTAAATAAACAAATATACACAAGCAAACAGAAAGATACAATAAGAAACTTATTTACACAATATTTTACACAGAAACAGTGCAACAAATGAGCGGAACCCGTAAAGTCATTTAAATGATTTGTCAACAGGTACCGCTCACTTCCACCTTCAGTTTACCTTATCATAATATCCACTTACATAATATAAAATATACAATAAGCATAATATATTTTATCAAACAGTAAAGTTATTGTGTAGGTACTCTTATGTAACAAATACTTCTTCGGGTTATTCTTTTGGGTCTAGAATCTAGATTGCAATCTTTTTGAACTTTGTGACTTACTGTGTTATCTCGATGTCGATTTTTTTCAATTTAATATTGTATTTTTTAGAGGGTTTATGTATTTACGTACCTAGTGAAAGTTCATTATTATGAATTTAATAAAACATAGCTGCAAATTTGAGAAAGTTCAACTGTGTTTTATTTGATTCATATTTTCATTTATTAATTATATTTAATTTATTAATTGTATTAAGATAGTATGCGAAAATTGTTTTTTTCTATGATTTCTTGCAAGGTCAATATTTTGACGATTTATTTATTTATTATAGATTCGTTATCTATATGGCGCTAAAATTAAAACTCATTGTTGATCATTGCTAATCATGCAGTCTTCACATTTTCCTCCCGCTGCTATACACATATTTGTATTAAAATAATTTATTTACATATTAAATTTAATAAAAATCAGCTAGGATTCCATTTTTATGTAGTATTCTAGTAATTGTTATTGATAATACTGAACCTTCGTACAGTATATTCAACAACCCTCAATAAAATAGGCATAACTATAACGTCATTGATTGCACATGCACATATACATAAAATATGATTGTACGATCATGTAAAATACGTTTTCTTTAAAAGTAGACCAATATATTCCAGAGGAAATGACGTGATACGAGTATTGAAATAAAATATTTAGTATGTCGGCCATTAGAGATGATTCCAGTAAAGGATTTAATTTTTTTTATTAATATTTTTAGTCCATTTAAGTGAGAGAGCTGTTAAAGAGTTGATTCTAAAATATCAATGTGATTTCATCACTTTACGCTATATACATACGTGTGTGTTATACCTAAACTTCACATTATTACACATGTCCTGAGATCGAATCACGTAGTCAGACACATAAAAATCTCATTTGTAAAAATATTATGAAAATGGTTCTTCACCAGAATATTGTATGTAAGCGTATAAACTAATAAAGTGGTTGGTGGTCTAGCAGTTACGACGCCGGCTTTCGCAGATGGTCGGCACCTGGAATCGAACCCACGACCTCCGATACGAAAGAGCACAAAAGCTGGCGTTTTAAGCTCTAGACTACCAACCACTTCAATTGTTCATCATCATCATCATCAATAACAATCTTTTTCTCACTACGCGACAAGTAAAATTCTTTATTCTTAACACTTCATCTTTATTCTTCTTCTGCGATTTCAATCCTGATGTTGATTGGCTTGCAGCAAGCGCTAACATCTCCTCCTCCACTCCTCTCGATTCTCCGTTGTTCTCTTCAGTTCTGTGTACGAACTGCACTCCACGTCCATCTGGTGCAAATATTACTAACGCGGTGCGTGTATCTTTATCATGTACTTAGAAGATAATTTTGCACCACATATGCACGCAAGCTTTTGTGCATATAATTAGAGATGGGACTGACGGCTTAAATTCAAAAACGTTATAGCCATTTCGTTAATTGAAAATAACGTTAATATTAAAAGCTGAAAGCTATTTTAAACATTTGGTAGGTATCTTGAAACATAACTTTTTCCTAAAAAAAGGACGTTTCCAAATTTTTTGTAATGTTGCCTGACATAGGTATACATAATATGGGTAGGCTATTATTTCCCTGACCTATTATTTTTATTCAATTATTATTTATAAATATCGTTAAATATTAATAACGTTAGGTGCGTTATTTTTATTTAGCTATTATTTTTATCAGCTGTCGTTATATTGCCCATCTCTACAATATAATGCGCTAAAAATAAGCGCCTTTGCGCTGATGGTGTTCAAATATTATTACAAAATCAACAATTAATTTACCATTAAGAAGACAAACACATAACTAAAACATTATAAAACAAACTAGGTTAATATAAGATAATAAAAATCATAAAATATATTGACAGACAAGTGAACACACTATAAATAATAATATAAAAGGGATAATGAATGTATTTGATTTGATTTTTTTAAATGGAAAGAAAATATTTGTACATACAACATTTGAACGCCGAGTCGTTGAAACAGAATATAATAATATATGAAAAAAGAATTGATCTCATGGATCCATTATTGAAAACTGGTTTTCGTAAATCACGTCGAATTTGAATATTGCCAAGCACATGGTGTTTAATGATTATGAATTAAGTATGTGACATTAATACTCGAACTATTGTCTTTTTTAGCCTTTATTTTGGGTGTTTGGTCACTGTGTAAACTCATTTTCAAATGCCATTGGATTTATATCTGACATTGATCACTTTATACCTATGAGCTTTCTCGACAGACGTTGTCCTGTAGTCCTTACTATGAATATTGAATTCAAGCTACTTCTAGTGTATACAAAAAATAGGTCTAAAATATGTTTGAATGTTAGAAAAATATCAAAAATCTGCGTAGCAATGTTTTGAAACTCAAGTAGGTACTTAAATAAAAAATGTGTTGTTATGGAATTTATTACAGATGGCGTTGTTGTATGTAAATCGTTCCATACTAATTTTAATATTATATTTATAGTGTCGTCACTTTACGTTTATAATGTTCGCCATTAGGTGTTTATTTTAAATTCGTGAAATTCACAACAACGAGTAGGTATGCAAGTTTTTTTTGAAATTTATACGGTTTTTAATGTTTTGTTTACATTTAAAACACTACGGGCCCACGGCCGTCTTGAAATTTACTTTCCAATTCTAAGGGCATTAATATGGGATTTCATAAAATGAGTATCGCAAGACACTCGTCTAAAAATTTAGCTACTATGCAAACGCCAAAAGTTGTTCATGTAAACATGATCACTATAAGCCGGCTTCAAAACAATAGTCAAATATGGTCGTTAGCCCGTCAAACATCTTAGCACTAAAGCGGTTTTCAAGTAGTATGAACCAAAGCGACATTTTCATTGAAGAGTGCATGATAATTTTTGTAGACCATTCAGTAATCATTCATACATTAAAATCCCATTAAGACGTAGACATCAGGTTTAGTAAGTGTACCTAGACAATAAATAATCACAAAACTCGTCAAAAACGAGAATTAATTCAAAATATCCGCGTACTCCAAGTGCTCATAAAGAATCAGTATTTGCAAACAAACATTCATACACAATAATTTTACTTAAAGAATCCCCTGTCACATTGTGACGGATTTTATGGCACGTTTTCAGATTCTCCTTCATACATGTCCGCTTCTTAGATGGAACATATTATTGTTATTATGAAATTCACAATTCCTCGCCATATCGCCCTGTCCGTTGCATTTCTGCAACAGCGGTTCCTCGATGTTTTAAGATAACCTATATTATCGAAATAGCCCCCAGAACACTATTTAATTGACTCACTAACGCCGCCTATCTGAGCCCACAAGCCACACATACATAGGAGCGTGATATCTATTGTTTGATATGGGCGGATACCTCAAAGAGGTCCTAAGTCAGTTCTGATGTCAATTTTGTGTAGATTTGGAAAAGGCATTTGATAGGGTAGATAGGGGTAAATTATGGTAGGTTCCATCAATCCGTGGAGTGAACAACCTGTTGATTTGTGTCATTGCTTCGCTATATTCGGAAAGTACTACGTGTGTGGACCGTTACCTTTCATTGGAGTTCTATCTTACGAAAGGTGTGAAGCAAGGGTGCGTTATGCTTACCTGGTTCTTTAATTTTTTTTTTGATTTTTTCGTCAGTGAGTTAAAATAAATAAATATAGGGGTTGAATTGAATAGAATAAAGGTATATACGCTTATGTATACAGATTATTTAATACTTTTGACTGAGTATGAAAATGATTTGCATGAACTTGTGTCACTCCACATTTCTCTCTAATATTATCATTCCTCAATCCTCACCTCATCAATCAGTCTCTTTCCGATGTGGAGTGGATGTTAGTGTAGTGACTAGAATGAAAGTGAATAAATTTAGGTGGTTTGGGCATGTAGAGAGAATGAACGAGGAGAGAATGACTAATAAGATTTATAAATCTGAAAAATGGGTGCACGCAGACAAGACCGACCTCGAATGACATGGTCCGATCATATCGGTTTAGTTTTAGAGGAGGGCCAAGTCAGGAGCAAAAGGAATAGAAGAGCATGTATGCGGAATGTTATGCGTTTGGAAGAACGAAAGAGGTTTGTTTGGATAAGAAAGAATGGAAATCCGTACTCTCTACAATCTCTACATCTACCCCCTTCGGGAAACGGCGTGATGGGTAAAAAAAAAACTTGTGTCAAGTGTGTTTGAAAATTGTGCCGCACACGGTCTTAAAATGAATGTAAACAACACAAAAGTTTTGGTTTTTGAAAGGGATGAAGTAAGAAAGAATTGTAAAATAACCGTGGAAAACGAATGTCTTCAGCAAGTGAATGAGTATGTGTATTTAGGAAGTATGAAGGTAGAGATGGAATGTGTGAAAGGGAAATCGAATTCGAAAATAGCAGCATTAAGCAATATATACGCGTTTATGACAGCGTTACAGAGCCCATGACCTGGCATATTATATCAGATACGTATTTTCGTCCGTTGGGCATAATATATATTATAATATCACTAAATATTCATAGTAATATTTGATCATGATCGATGTTTGGTTTTCACATAGGATATGTTTGATGTTGACACAAACATTAAGCTAAACAAATAAAGCGCTCACACCTCAACAATACATTGTCTATGTCTAGAGTGCCTTCAGAAATCATTGCGCTATGGACATATTTGCTCTGGGAGACAACTTTGTTCTATGAATATTGAATAACCTCTACGTATATTATTTTGCAGGAAAAGCGTAGCTACTAGCTGTGTTTGTCTATGAATTAGATATGTAAGTAATTTTTAACATAGCTTCTGGCTTAAATTTTTCCTCAAACAAGTTATTTTCCTAGTAGATACATACATAATATACGTGCGAATATAATATATCAAAAACTAATGACTCACTAATACTGTTCTTCTTCTTTGCCCTAGCCTTTATCCCATTTACTTGGGGTCGGCTGTCCTAGTCATCATCCTCCATGTCCCTCTGTCCCCCGCGTCCTCTTCACGAAGCCTTACCTCTCTCAAGTCCCTTTTTATTGTGGACATCCACGTAGTCAGGGGTCTACCCGGTCTTCTGGGTCCTACTAATACTGTTCGTTTTTAAAATCCTATGAACAAACCGATAGCCATTGATGGTCACCAGGTCTCTCGGGTGGATAAATTAAAATTAAAATAAAAGTACCCGAGAGCAACCATTACCACCACTGGTGACTTCGGAGCTGAGCTCCCGATACGTTTCGGTATGGCAAGTGGCGCCTTTAACAACATGACCAAAATATTGAAAGCGTCGAGACAAAATGTAAACTGTTTGATGTATGCGTGTCGCCCATTTTTCTGTATGGGTGTGAGTCCTGACACCTGACCAAAGCCCAGGCACAAAAAGATTCAACTTTCGAAATGATGTGCCTCAGGAGAATTTCGGGTGTAAGATGGTACCACCGCATCACGAACGAGGCTATGCACCGGCGCACCCTGCGTGAGCCCATCACTTCTACCATTGTGAGGAGGAGATGGAATTGGCTGGGACATGCGTTAAGGATGTCGAATGACAGTTGGCCGCGAAGAGCGCTGTTGTTCCTCCCATCAGGGTCACGAAGACGAGGAAGACCCTCTCATGCTGAGTTCCGCTCCTTCGAAGCAGAGCTGAGGAATCCGGACATGGTGTGGGAGAAGGTCATAAATATAAAAATTGCGCAAGATCGAGCTCAATGGAGAGGTCTTGTTGCCTCCCTATGTCCCTAATTGGGGCGTATAGGGAGTTTGGATTTGGATTGGATGAACAAACTACTACGAGCTAACAGTAAAATAATGCTTTGAAGTAAGAAAAGATTTTCAGTACGAATATTATTAAATACGCTTGTTGTTTTCTGAATGAATTGGGCGGACCTCCGCAGGCATTAAGCATTACTATTTACCTGTTCTTTTCAAAGGAAGTTGACCTTCATTTCAAGTGGACAAATTATACGTTGGTGCCAATTCGCGACAATAAATTACATAATTATTATATTTGTTGACTTAATGAACTCAAATATACAATATACACACACTCTAGCGTATTATATATAATATTCTGGTATTAACAATATTCAACAAATAATCGGATAATAATTGTATGTAGGTACCCAGGTACATTATGGCTTTTTTCATAACCTACAATGATTATACAGTAGGTTATTATTGATTTTTAGAAACATAAAATATTTTCTGCAAATTTGCAATCTAACTGCTTTATTTAAAAACTACGATCAGTGGAAAAAAAAGCTCGGCGATATGAAATGTTACGGTCAAGCTGTCATCGAGATAGTTTAACGCAGATCGCTTGATTGTTAGCTGATCTCTGTAGATTTTGACCCGCCCAATTGGATTTAACGTCAACTGACAGTTGTTTCGAGTATACAGGAACGCTTTTTGTAATAAATACACTGTATTTTTTTTTCTCCGTCCAAATATGTGCTCCCTTCATATTTTGGTCCATTGTATTTTGGTTTATCATTTTTAAAAATATAGGAAATTTAAAGAAATAAAGCAAATATGCATTCTCGTAATCATTCGAGGGCTTACATCCATGATGTACGAACTAAATTTATAAGAAATATAATGACGTTTTGAAGAAAATATTCAAAGAATACTTTTTAAGCAAATACAAAATATTGAAATTGGAGTGATCAAACATAAATTAGTTCATTTTGGCTGAAAAATAAAGGTTTCGTATGATTTAATAAGGACTTAACTATATTTTGATATAAAATAAATAATTAAAAAAAGGTACCTATTCTGCATCAATAACTCGAAATCATTCAAATCTGACATCTGCACACTTGGTTGTAACACTCGCTATGCCCGGTTCTGGCTACTAATTGTTTACAAAATTTTGTATGAAATGTCATCTTCATACATATCAAACGCGGATTAAATATTTTTTATAGATAAAGTAAAAACTGATCAGTGAGTTATACGCAATCTTACGATTAACGTTTTTTTTATATAAAAAAGACAGTACTAGCTACATATTTTTGGATTTACATTCGAAAATCAGATTCTTAATCCTCAATCACGTAAAAAAAATCTTGGCAACATTAGGGATATATTTTTGAAATTGATCTAAGAAGGAAGAGTTTTTTTCCTAAGACGAAGCGGTGTCTCAAACCATAAGAATGATATCTAAACTAATAAAGAAATTCAACATTATTTCGTATTATACAATATGCTTCATGTATCCAGTTTGTAAAAAGGTCTTAAATTTATACTTTATATTGGAAGCAATTCTGAATCTCAAACCTTAGCTGGGCAACTTGGTCGATAAGCTTTCAAACTTAAAATATTTATATTATAGAAATACTATTCCTGAATCATAAATTTATGAATCAACCTGTATTAAAAACACCTATTTTTTTGGTAAATCGATACGACTATCTATCAAATAACCAACATTGGATCAGAACATTTTCAGAATAATCAATGGATTTTTCTGTTGGTAACACTGATCAATAAATTATAATTCAGTTGACATTTGTAGGTTACCTGCTTATAGTGTTTAACATTCTAAAAATACTCCAAAATAAATCAAATTAGGAATAGTTAGGTATAATGAATAAATGTCGATTTTGAAACACCCAAACTTGATTTATTGAAGTTTAATAAAAAAACTGAATTAGGTATAACAGAACACAAAATATATTTATTTCAATGAATCTGTGCTCACTTAATGTGAACACAAGTACACAACTTATTCACAATGAGATACTTTTAGAGCTTGTTGCTCATGAAAGAATAAAATTGTCGGCATCAGCTGTGATCGAGCCCACAACAACAGTACGGCATCGCAGCCACTAGACTAAAAATCAGTTCAACTGTATGCGGTTTGTAAGGACAAATTATTATTATGTATATTTATAATAATACAGGAAAAGGATATAGGTCTGAGATGGAAAGAGTATTTTGAAGAGTTGTTTGAAACCAAGGATGGATGCGGCAGTTTGTGCCAAGTAAGTATAAATGGACAGGGTGATGAGAGTCAGCAAATCAGTATGAATGAACTTATGAATGCGCTAAAAAAAGCAAAAAATGGGAAAGCGTCAGGTTGCGATAGGGTAGCAACGGAGCTTATCAGGTATGGCGGCCGAGTGACGCTGCAGTGGTGCCTGGAGCTTTTCAACTTGTGCTGGACGGAAGGCCGTACCCCAGGTGACTGGAGGAAAGCCATTATCTGCCCTCTGTACAAGGGGAAGGGCTCCCGGTTGGACTGTGGCAACTATCGTGCAATCAGCTTGTTGAGCAACGTGGGTAAATTATATAGTAGAATTTTAGTAGAAAGGGTTAGAACAATAACTGAAAATAAAGTTTGGGATGCACAAGGGGCTTTTATGAATGGGAGGGCGTGTGCCGATCAGATCTTCGCTCTGCGGATGATTACGGAGAAGCTTTTGAGTAAACATCAGAAGCTTTTCTGTGCATTCGTAGATTTGGAAAAGGCATATGATAGGGTAGACAGGGGTAAATTATGGGAAGTTCTATCAATTTATGGAGTGAATAACCGGTTGATTCGTGCCATTGCTTCGCTATATTCGGAAAGTACTGCGTGTGTGAAGGTGAACAGTCACCTTTCACCGGAGTTCTATCTTACGAAAGGTGTGAAGCAAGGGTGCGTCATGTCACCCTGGTTGTTTAATTTGTTCTTTGATTTTTGCGTCAGTGGGTTAAAAGATATAAATATAGGGGTTGAACTAAATGGAATAAAGGTATGTGCGCTTATGTATGCAGATGATTTAGTACTTATGGCTGAGTGTGAATATGATTTGCAAGAACTTGTGTCAAGTGTGTTTGAAAATTGTGCAAAAAATGGTCTAAAAATGAATGTAAGCAAAACAAAGGTTTTGGTATTTGAAAGGGATGAAGCAAGAACGAATTGCAAAGTAACCGTAGAAAATGAATGTCTTGAGCAAGTGAATGAGTATGTGTATTTAGGAAGCATGTTTAGTCGTGATGGAAAGTGTGAAAAAGAAATCGAACGTAGGAAAGTTGCTGGTTGCAGGGTGGGCGGTGCACTAAGACCTATAATGAGAAACAACAACGTCTCACTACAAGCAAAGAAACTAGTGCATAACGCAATCCTGCTACCATCGATGATGTATGGTTGTGAAACGTGGACATGGACGAAAAAGAAGAATGTAGTATAAATGCAGTAGAGATGAAATCTCTACGAAGAATATGTGGAAAAACTTTATGGGATATGGAAAGGAATGAAAATATTAGGAAAGAATGTGGTATGGAAGTAAGTGTTGTGACAAAGATGAAAGTTAATAAGTTGAGATGGTTTGGGCATGTGGAAAGAATGGATGCAAACAGAATGACAAAGATAATTCATAAGGCTGAAAGGAAAGGTGTAAGAAAGCGTGGGCGACCGAGAATGACGTGGATCGAACACATCGATTCCGTCCTCAAGGAAGGCCAGGTAAGAAGTATGAGAAATAGGAGAAGCTGTATGAGAAATAGTATGTCGGTGGAAGAAGCGAAAGAAGTATGCTTGGATAGAAAAGAGTGGAGGTCCGTTCTCTCTGCCTACCCCTTACGGGACACCGCGTGATGGGTAAAAAAAAAAAAAAAAATATCTATGTGATTTCGGAGAGGGTAGTCGGTAAATTCATCGCGCACAATAATTCATCGTCAGTAAAATTCATCGTAGGTACAATTCATCCTTGGGTAAAATTCATCGCAGGTACAATTCATCGTGGGTAAAATTCATCGCAGGTACAATTCATCGTGGGTAAAATTCATCGAAGGTACAATTCATCGTGGGTACAATTCATCGCGAGTACTTTTAGAATGCAATTCGATTCCGGGTTCTGGGTTTTTGTATATACCTTACTCTGTAATTATTTTTGGTAAAACTCCAGCTAAGTCACTCCTAATGATTTCGAGGTTATTTTTATATAGGTACGATTTGAATAGGTTAGGTTAATGTTAGAACGTAGTTAAAAAAGGGGCCTTTTTGGACACATCCTGAGTGATAACACGGTGATACTCCAGCGTATGTCAAAATCGCCGCCATCTTTAATTTATAGGAGTGACTAAACTCAAGCTATACCTTACTTTTAGGTCATAAACAATTTGACAATTTGATAATAATTAGGTATAATTGTACCTGCGATGAATTTTACGGACGATGCCCGGGATACGAACGACGAGCTAAAAATATTTGGTCACAGTGTGTTACCAAATTATGATACCTAAAAAAAAACCGTTATGAGGAAACTAAATTCCTCCGATTCTACACAGATATACAGTAGAAATAGTTATTGTTGCTGATAATTTATGACTTTTTGAAAAATTTATTTGCTATTTTGACATTAATAGCTCCGTATATAATTAAGTTATATGCGAAATTCTACTATTTAAGACACCTAATAAAGACATTTCTGTAGGTAACATTTTTCCGTAAGCACACTACTTCGCCTATACAATAACAATTCCAATTGTATTTTTTTTTAATTTTATGTAGGATCAAGTGTCACATATTTCGTTGATATAATATTATTTCCTGCGAACACCTTTTACGTCGTTGTTATTGTTCCAAAATTGGCCTCCGCGAGCCAAAAAGGATAGCGTCGACTCTGGGAACTATGTTTGTTTACCGCGAATATTTGTTGAACGTCACAGAAACCGTGGACTTACCAAAGAAAATTATTATAAGTGCGAACAATATTTCCCGTGGTCGGATCAGTTTTGTAATTTTTCATGTTCGCTTATGGTCGACCTGCTCGAAATTCGACCATAACTACTAACTTAAATAATTATAATTTTGAACATTATTGAGGTTCCAGTGTCAAAGACTGAGCGAGCGCTATTTCACAATATCCTTTCCTAAACAATGACATGCATTCGTCAAATTTGAGATGTTGATAATATGTAAAAAAGCTTTTTCTATTATTGTTTAAGACAAACAATATTGATCTATTCTAAATTTGAGCACAGATAAACAAAATAATACATACGTCTGTGTCAATGTTAAATACATCGGAGTGTGTGAGTATCAAATACATAATATTACAGTACATAGAGTGTGAAATGATTTTTATTGATAAAGTATTTTCATGGACAGTTAAAAAATTTTTTAGCATTCGCCACTCTTTCTCTATATTATAAACTATTAGTGTGCGAAATTTCATACTCCTCGTATATAAATTTAATGTAGGTACCTAATCTTTTCCAAAAAAGTGCACCTTTGAGAAAATGGCGAAGAAACTCATAAAATATTATAACATTAATGAGTTATGCTTTTTTTTTCTGGAGGTAAATTGAATGCAAAAGAATATAATTTGAAACGTGTCGTCAATGTGGCTATTAATCACACGTTGTAAGTGGTAATGTGACCAGATACCAGATACGGGTGGTAATTGTCCGAAGGCTACAGGTCGTTTTATCATCAAATTTAGGTAGTATTAATGACTCTATCGATATACCACCTCTTCTCAAATGGTAACCGAATATTATTGACGTCTTTAACTTTGGACGCCTCTTCGCTGGTAGTTTATTTTTTTTATTAATAATCAAAACATATTGATTATCTATGCGAATCCATGGAATCAAATTTCCCAGGATAATTACAGGTATATTATAAAGGAAATATTAAAATTATGGTAGGTATTAATTAATAGAAACACGTTTTACAACTCTTTTAATTGTTTTGTTTTATGAATGAGGTACGGCCAAAAAGTAAACGAATTTTTTCGCACAAAAATGCTAATGGACATATTCAATTAAGTGTATTATGTACTATGTTGGTACTGAATGCGACAAGCCAATCTGCGTTTTGTAAAAGGTCGTTTAATTTTAAAATATGTAGGTATACCCACCTATTTTTTCTGGGATATTTTTACTTGGATACCATTTACAAAGTCTCTACAAAATACCTACAAATATTAAAATTTGTCATTTGCTATCTCGCTTGTCATAATAGTTTAAAACACCAAGACGGAAAGGGATAAGAAGAGTTCAATTAAACACAGCAAAATTAAGATATGACACAAATTTTGACATTTTTGTTCCTTATGCTCGTTCTAGTACGTACTTCCTATATAATTCAATGAATGAACATGGTTCGATTATGAATCTTGGAAGAATGTGTTGTGTATATGGCAGTATTTAGTTAAACTGCATATACTGTCATCCATGCAACCGGTCTCTTCTTCATATATATTTATAAATTTACTACAATGACATATACTTTTCTATGCGTTTTATTTCTTATAATTATTGTGATTTATTTTTGTTTACTTGATTGATAATACCAATTTATTTAATTCTTCAAAAACGTTACTTGAAACTTTGTAATACTTAGTCATTATACCGATTTGAGGGGTTAAATAAAACTTTGCAGTATTACGATATTTTTTTTATCCGAAATATATTTTCGGCCGACTATGCGACCATCTTCAGCGGAGAGTTATTATAAACTATTTTATATTTTATATTATATTAGTTTATAATAACTCTCCGCTGAAGATGGTCGCATAGTCGGCCGAAAATATATTTCGGATAAAAAAAATATCGTAATACTGCAAAGTTTTATTTAACCCCTCAAATCGGTACAATTTATTTAAGTTTATCTTTAAATTTTTTATCCATTTATTAAATTTTTATTTTGATTTTACTACACAGATATAGAGAAAGTTTTTATGATACAAAAGAAATAATTGCACAAATTGTATGGACAACAAAAACACCAGTAAAGTATTACATTATAGTTACATGGACGTTTACGTTACACATAAAATTATTGTTAATAATTATTGGTGGTACGTATTGATAGGTAGCTACTTATTTTTTTCAATCCAGATACTAGACGCTCTCTTAGCTTCTTCCAATCGCTTACTACACACATTTCCTCCTATTTTTAAATTTAATTCTTTTATTTTTTTTTGTCCAATCTGAAACTTTTTGATGGCACAATATCGATCCTCCCTAGGAGAATAATTTTCAATTATTGTATGTAAATAATTAATATCGAACATTGGAGAAGAACATCAAATACGAAACATTGAATAATCATATGCGCATAATCACTATTATTCTCTGGTTGGTTTTGGTACTTTTCCATTCATCTTAATATATTTTACTCCTAATGAAGAAAACCATTATAGACCCTAATGGTTATTTTATTTTATTTCTTTTTTATTTCGCCCGGTCAAAATGTATATACATATAATAATAAAAGATACAATTTAATACTATAAATACTTAAAACGAACACAATACATTAGTGTTTTTATGTAAAACTAGCTTTCCTGACAGAAGTTGTTCTGTGTTCCTAAGTATAAATATTGAATTCGAATTTGTATGGTGATGAACTAATTATCATTTGACCAATGTGATTCCGAACGATGCGTCTGTTTTAAACCATGTATATTCCATCCGCATTCTGTCAATCGCACCGATTGACAATTTCTGTCAAAATTTCAAAATTGGAATAAAAGCTATATGGCAAAAGTACTAATAAGGTTGTCTACGAAAAGTTTTCTTTAATTTTCTAATTTTCCATGCATTTTTCTTATTTTATTTCTTCGAAAAGGACGTTTTCCTGATAAAAGCCTACAAGACACAAATAGAATTAGCGAAATCGGTCCAGCGGTTTAGGCGTGATGCGATGGCATCGGGAAATAGCTCTCCATTTTATATATAAGATTATTAATTCTCCATAAAAATGTTCAATAATATTTTTATACTAGGGATTATCCGTCATCACGTGACTTCGTCGCCCGTTTTTACGGTTGCACAATGATCAATCAATCAATACTCCCTTTTACACCCCACTCAGGGGCATAGGGAGGCAACAAGAGCCCTCCACCGCGCCCGAACATGCGCGGTTTTAAAGACCTCCTCCTACACCATGTCCAAATACCTCAGTTCAGCTTTGAAGGGACAGAACACGGTATGAGAGGGTCTTCCTGGTTTTCGGCACCGTAATGGGAGGAACAACAACGCTCACCTCGGCCAACTGTTATTCGACATCCTTAACACATGTCCCAGCCAAGTCCATCTCCTCTCCACTACACTCTGGTAGAGGTGATGGGCCTATGCTGGGTGCGCCAGCGTAAAGCGTAGTTTGTGATGTGGCTGTACAATCTTACCCCCAAAATTCTGCAGGGTACATTCTACATTTCAAATTTTATTTTATTTTCTTTCTTTCTTAATTTCAGAATCTGGGGGTTTGAGTGAGGAAGAGAAACAGGCTATAGTAGATTCTCACAATCGTCTGAGGCAATCTGTGGCTTTGGGGCAGATCAGGAGCCAACCTCCGGCAGCTAACATGATGGAAATGGTAAGAGTTTTTCAAACTTAGTAATTCATTAATATAACAGTAAACACGAGATGTTTGATGTTTCGGGGTTCTGGTTTACCATTAGGTAATAGATATAAAATACATTTTTTTATTATCTTTTTTTTTTGAAAACTATATAGGTACCTAGGCCCTATCGACCTTAATTGCGAATCTTATTTATTTACCTTTGTCTTACTTTCTCGAATTCACTGTAAAAACTTGCCTAGGCAAGTTGCCTATAGCTAGCCAATAGCCATATCTTTCTTAGTACGATAAGTAGACTTCTTGTACCCCTACTCGCTATCAGATCCGCTAAAATTAAGAATCCGGCAAAAAAGTGTATGAAAAAAGTAAATATTAACTTTCCTCTTAAATTATCACAAATCCTTCTAAAATAACCCGCTATTCTATCTATTTAAGCGGCACCTTAGAAAGACCGCCAAAATATAAGAGGAACCGCTTGTATTATGTCAAATTCGTGTCAATTTTTTTCAGATACCTCTCTTAAAAACAACAATCAAACGAAAACAGGTTATTATTTTCAGTAAGTCTAAAAAAAAATATTTTGCTCTTGTTTTCGTCATAAAAGATACGTTAATAGTAGGTAGTTATATTTCTTGATCAAGATGAATTTGTTTTAGAAAAAGGAAATTTGGCGGCCATGATGATAATTTTGACATTAGGTAGATTATTAGTTTGAAATCACTTACAGCTATATTCACTTCGATCGATTTCTTAAGCAATATAGCTCGGATCGGTTGATATCACGTGGAATTGCCCGTGAAATTCAAAGTTTTAGTTGATGCTAAATTTTAGCGGATCTCACAGCGAATAGGGGTATTTTTCTGAATATTTAGAAAGAATAATTACTATAAACATCTCGATAAATCAGTACACGGTGTAAAAAAAAACAATGAATATTGTACCAAAAGTGTAATTGCAAAATAGCCGCAGTCAAAATAAATTATTTTCCATTACTCAGAAGAATTCATTGAAGAATATTGTGAAAAAAAACAATTCAGTGACCAAAATTTTATTACATTATTGACAATTCAGTGACCAAAATTTATTGAGTTCAGTTGCCGAATTCAAACACATAATAATGAATAAGATTCCGTCGATCTGTCACGACATCTTGATGTAATATTATTATTATCTACACATACATAAATAATATGGATAATAATAATTTATTTATTTGAATATCAAAAAGTCTTAATCACAATGACCGGTTGAAATATTTTATTTATTTATTATTTTATTTGTTTATTACATCGCTAGTATATAAATTACAAGTTTTCCTCACACAAAAGTCATTCATCACTTTTATGCACGGCATATTGTAAGAAGTGTCACGAACGATATTTATTACTACGCATTGATAAATGTAAGTTTATTTTTTGCAAAAGGTGATCTGTACGGATGTGGGTACTACCCACAAATAATATAGACCTAGGAAGTTCGAAAACCCGTGGAGAATTTGATTAATTTTTTGTTGGTATAAATAAAAATCTTAACATAACAAAGACATTTCACAGAATCAACATACAGAGTTTTCTAGAGGTTTCTAACAACTAACCCCAACCCTTTTTTCAGCTTCTATCAACGAAATACTATTTTCTAGTTAATTTTCTTCTTTTATGATTGTTAAAATTAATTGATCTTTGTAGTTTTTTGTTGGTGGTAAAATAATATCCAGTTTACTTTATTTTATATTTATTTTTAAAAGCTCAGCTTCACATTTTTTACTACACACTCTTTTTATTACAAAACCAATCGTTCTAAATATTCAAATTATTCAAAGTTTAATCATAGACTAAAAACTAATTATTGTGTTGTCATATTACAATATAATAGATACCTATTATCTAACACCCCCTCTCAACACAATAATTTTTTATTACTCAAATTATAACACACTATAATAATATATAACACAACATATTACTAATAATCAAATCATTCCAATTTTTGGCAACAATCTATTCAGGATATTCTTTCCAACTGGTTTGGTTAATATATCAGCTTCCTGCAACTCCGTATTAATGTATTTTATGTCAATTTCCTTTTTTTCAATATGATCTTTTATGAAATGAAACTTTATGTCTATATGTTTTAATCTCTTCTGTTCCGTTCCTTTTGCTACACATATTGTTGACTGGTTGTCCTCCATGATAACTATCTGTTCATTTTCTTGCATAAGTTTTAAGTCTAATAATATTTTTTTTATCCAAAGACCTTCACAAATAGCTTGACTTAATGCGATGTACTCAGCTTCTGTTGATGATAAAGCTGTACATGTCTGCTTTCTTGAACACCAGGATACTGCACATTGAAAAATCTTAAATATGTATCCAGAAGTCGATTTCCTATCTTCTGTATCCCGCCCCCAATCTGCATCAACATATCCCACCAGTTTGGGTCCATTCTTATATTTTTCATACACTAATTTTAATTCCAGCGTACCTTTTATGTATCTGAGTATTCTTTTCAAAGCATTCCAGAGTTCTTTACTTGGTTTACTCTGAAATCTGCTTAGAATATTGACTGGAGCACATAAGTCTGGTCTGCTCCCTACGGCTGCATACATTAATGATCCAATCAATTGACGGCACTTGGTTTCAAGACTCAAATCAATATTTTCTGGTTTTTCAAAATATTCCAATTTAGTGTTAGGGTCCATAGGTGTACCAATCGGTTTACATTGATCCATACCATATTTTTCCAACATCTGTTCCAAATATCTTTTCTGGTCTATTTCAATAATATTTTCATTCAGATTTTGACTTATGTTAATTCCAAGATAACATGAAACATCACCCATATCTTTCATTTTAAAGTTACTTGACAACATATATTTTATACTTTCAACTTTATTTATATCTGATCCAATTATTAAAATATCGTCAACATATACTAAAATATATAATCTTTCATCGTTATTAATTCTTGTATATAAGCAGTAATCATTTTGAGATCTAATAAATTTTTCTTTTGACAAAACATCATTTAATTTGTTATTCCAATTTTTAGGTGAACTTTTCAGCCCATATAAAGATTTTTTAAGTTTTAATATTTTACCATCTCTCTTCATTCCTTCTGGTTTATGTAAATATACTTCTTCGTGAATGTCTCCGTTAAGAAATGCACTTTTAACATCCATTTGTTGAACAATCATTCTATATTCATTTGCGACTGCTAATAGGATTCTAAATGTTGACAATTTTGCTACTGGTGCATAAATTTCTGATAGGTCATAATCTGTTTTTTGTTGAAAGCCCTTTGCTACTAATCTTGCTTTAAACTGCACAGATTTCTCATTTTCATTATTCTTAATCTTAAATACCCACTTTGTATCTAGTATGTTGTTTATGTTTTTATTTTCTACTTCCACCCAAGTATCAGTTTCATACAATAATTTTAACTCTTCATCTATTGCTTCTTTCCATTTTTCACTATCTGTTCCGGTGATTGCTTCTTGGTAGGTTAGCATTACAAACTCTTCATATCTTGCAGGCGGTTTTATGTTTCTTCTTGGTCTTATGTATGTCTCTGTCTCTCGAGTTTCTTCTTCTTCATTTTCATTTGACTCAGCTAGGATTTCTATTTGTTCTTCAGTCACACACTCCTCATTATTTATGTTTTCTAAATCATTTGGTATTACAACCTTATTTTCAGTATTTATCTTAATTCTTTCCGTTCCAGGACTTTTAAATATAACATCTCTTGATATCACAATTTTCCTGTTTGTTTTATCATATAGCTTATATCCATGTCTACTGTAGCCAACAAATAAGTATTCTTTACACCTTTCATCTAATTTCTTTTGGTATTGTAGAACCTTCGCATGTGCTCTGGAACCAAATATTTGGATATTGCTTAAATCAGGAACTTCTCCGGTCCAGATTTCATAAGGAGTCTTATCCACTGTTGTAGTTGGCTGTCGATTTAGCAGATAAGCCGCTGTCTGAACAGACTCACCCCACATAGTTTTACTTACACCTGAATCAAAGATCATTGCACGAGCTTTTTCCATCAATGTGCGATTAAGCCGTTCTGCTTTACCGTTTAGTTGTGGTGTATATGGTACCGATGCTTCTTGTACAATCCCTTTCATCTTGAACCAGTTTGTTAAATTTGAATTTATGTATTCTCTGCCATTATCACATCTGATTATAGCTACCTTGCTGCTATGTATATTCTCGACCTGTCTTATGTATTGTTTTACCAGTTCTGGCACTTCAGATTTGTATTTAAACAGAAAGACCATACAGAAGTGACTATAATCGTCCAAGAATGTAATAAAATAATTGTTTCCATCATATGTTTCAGGACTCAATGGGCCACAAACATCTGTGTGTACTATTTCTAATATTCTTTTTGCCCTCTTTCTTTCGGATTTGAACGGCTGTCTAATCATTTTAGCCTTAGCACATATTTCACAAATCTCATTTGTTAATGTATTTACGTTTAGTTTTATTCCTTTGCTCAAAGTTGTCAACTTTTTTAAGTTATCCATGCCAATGTGCCCCATCTTACGATGCCATTCTAAAGAGTCTTCAGTAGTATGAAATGCATTTTCATTCATTCTGATCATGTCAATTTCAAACAATCCAGATTCATTTTTATTGCCTTCTAATATCTTTTTACCGTTCTTCAGTATTTCAACTTTATTATTTTTAAACACCACTTTACCCCCTCTGTCTGTTATAGTTCCAACAGATAACAAATTTCTTGACAATTTTGGGACAAATAATACATTTTCAAAATCACATGATCTTCCATTTATTTTCCCCCTTTTTTCAGAATATAATTTATCTCTATTGGCACACAATATCTCTGTTTTTATTTCTTCTAAAGATGTTAATAATTCCTCATTATTAACCATGTGGCAAGAGGCTCCACTATCTAAAATAAATTTGATTTTATTTTCTTCTAATTCCGATGATGCCAAAAATGTTTCTTTCTTATTCATGTTGTTTTTCCTCTCTCTAAAATAACAGTCTTTTTCTAAGTGATTGGTCTTCTTACATATATTACATGCCTTGTTACAATTCTTCGCAAAGTGTCCTTCCCCATTACATTTAAAACAGCGTTTCTGGTCACTTTTATTTTTACATTCTATTGCTTTATGTCCACTTTTTCTACATTTATAACATGTTATCATTCTCTTTGATTTGTTAAAAAATGCCACTTCCTTTTCATCGACTGTCAATTTTACTCGTTGTTCTTCTGCATTTATACGATTAATTAAATTTGAAAGAGTTCTTTCCACTTTAGATGTTGATTCCCAGGCTGATACGAAATGATTATATTGTACTGGAAGTATGCTTAAAATCTTTGATATGACCATGTCATCGTCGAAATTCATTTTCATTTTATTCAATTTGAATCTAATATTTTCTAGGTTAATTATATTTTCATTAAGTGACATTGAACTATTTATTTTGAAGTTGAAAAATCTTTGTAACATATCATTTTTTAAGTTTTCATTTTCTTTGCTGAAAGTTGTTACCAGTTTCTGATACATATCGTATGCTGTGGTGCATGATATTATATATATCTGATTTTTCTTATCCGTCGTTTTAATTATTAAACTTTGTGCTTTCGCATCTTTATGAAAATCTAATTCGCCTTCTTTATATACTGTACTCACCATATCATACAGTTTATTTGCTTTTAGACAGATGTCTATTTGAAATTTCCATAATTCAAAGGAATTCTCATCTCGTAAAATCTCCACCTCATTTTCTTCCTTGTTATTCATTTTACTTTTAACAATTATTATCACAATAATTATAGTTTTAATTTTTAATATTTTTACACGCACTGTCACATGCGCCACACAAGTCTTTTTTTTACTTTTTTTTTTATATTTACCGCCAACGAATGAACTAACCACGAATCTCTGTTACCATGTTAAAATTAATTGATCTTTGTAGTTTTTTGTTGGTGGTAAAATAATATCCAGTTTACTTTATTTTATATTTATTTTTAAAAGCTCAGCTTCACATTTTTTACTACACACTCTTTTTATTACAAAACCAATCGTTCTAAATATTCAAATTATTCAAAGTTTAATCATAGACTAAAAACTAATTATTGTGTTGTCATATTACAATATAATAGATACCTATTATCTAACAAATTGTCCTCAAAATCGACAAGAGCTATCCTCGGTCGACCAAAAAAGCTTCTTAACTTTCAATATACTTTACGCTGTATCAAATTGTTGAATGACTTTCATTTTAATTTCTTTTTACATTATTCTTGTGTCCATTGTTAATCATAGGCCTTCCTATTTAAATCCGCAGACCTCTATCCTGCGGTTGCTGTGTCTATCTGCCTTCTGTCAAGTCATCGGACCACTTTGCTGACCACTGGTCTGGCAGAGCTTTTACGATCTGTTCTCAAACTTTTTGGTTCCATATAGTGTCGGAAACCCTAAAGCCACGAAATCTTATTGGATTTGCACCCTACTTTCCATGTTTTGCCATATCACAGTTAACTGATTTCATATTCTTTTGGTGAACACTAATATCAACACAAGGAGATTACACTCAAAATAGATTTGTCTATAAAAGAAGTCTTAAGAGCTTCGAGACTTTAAGATATATGCCAGCTTAACAAACGTTGCTCATTCCAGTCTTTGCCTCCTATCTACATATTTCTGATTCTCCAAAATACTGTTCTGTAAAAATTCATTTAAATGGATATAAAAAAAGAGTTCGAATGGTCGACCTTCGCTTCGAAAGTTAAGCAACATAATATCAACTAGGCAACCGACCTCCTTTATTTATTGTTCCCACATTAAATGAACAGCCTTTCGATGTGCGGAATGGTGAGTTATAGCGGCTACCCATCGTGAATAAAATAACCGAAATGTCAATTAAACAAAACCAACATGAATAATGCGTATGGGAATTCGCGGAGCCCTTCGAGAAGTACTTGACAATAGCCTTGGACAGCGAGAATGTACGATTAAAACAATGTTCCTTTTCACTAAAGGTCATATGTGTGTAGTTCGTACCTGCTTTGAGGCCTATCATTAACAGGTACCTACCAATATGCATAATTTTATTACCCACCACGAAGTGTCGCTAAAGTAAAGAAAATTGATTTTTTTGCTATTCAGCCAACATTAATTTTTATTTCGGTCTCAGTTTTCCTAAGGTGAAACAATGAATGCTGATTGAAAAAATGTTGATCAAGACGTATGAGTTTCAATTATTGATATTGATCATTCTTCAAAAATAGTATCTAGTGCCCGATCTAGTGCCCGATTTTGCTTTGTGAGTCCGGGGCTATATGCTGCCACTCCAATTGAAATCGCCTTGTTTATAACCAAAATCAGGTCATTAGGACAACAACAGCTCATTCCCAGCCCTGGGCAGATCAGGAGGTGACCGCGTTGTCCTGCAATGTCTTCCACTGTAGAGAGGTATCTCCATTTTTGGAGGTTTTACTGCATTTACTCACACTCACCCTCAGTCTATTGAGGGTCCTCCACATTGGATATGACAGATGTGCGCCAACTTCAATTCTCTTATGGGGCCATTTCTGATGTCTTTTGCCATAGTTCCTCTCTCTCTGTTGCTGTGAGGACTCGAACTGAAAAAGTTTGAGATTGAAACAAATAGTACCTAATCATTTTACGTTTGGTGCCGAACGAGCGAGCATTTTTTAAACATTCCATAGAATTTTGGCAAACAAAGGTAAAGCAACGATATAAGCGCATTTTATAAACTAAAGCACATATTGTGGACGCGATTTAATGAATACACGTTTAATATAATGTATAAGACATCACAATTTACACGAGTACTAGTTTAATGTTATTTGTACCATTAGGGCTTGTGACCTTTGTCATTGATGGCTGCGTTAGTTGTGATCACTTTCATGTTTTTATACATTTATACAACACTCCCCATTAGGTAGGTGCTTTGATTCGTTATTCCCCAACTTGCCTTGTTGAGGAGGTTGAAAAATGGGGATCCTTGCCATGATCACAACTAACCCAGCCATCAATGACGAAGGTCGCAAGCCCTAATGGTACAATTAACATTAAACTAGTACTCGTGCAAATTGTGATGTCTAATACATTATATTGAACGTGTGTGTATTCATTGAATCTTTATCTTTTAAAACAAGAAGAATTCGGTAGAATTTTAACGTAACGTTTATAATGAACACGTACATCACGAGATTACCAGAATCAGTTATAACAGACAGAGAGTCGCCTAAAAACACAGAGAATTTTTACCTGTTGTAGGTTAAAAATCTAACCAGTAGACACCTGTGTAATATTAATTTATTCATACGACAGCCTGCGACAATACTGTTGTAACTTATGTGTCTGTGTTATAATATTATTATTACCAAAGGTGAATATATTCCAGATAGCTTATCTATTTTAAAGTCTGGTTGCTACCAGAGAACCAATAATTATCGCCAGAATTAAAGACACCAATTCCAGTTATGCTAATTTCGAAAAGTCGAAGATATTACGAATTTAATAAATGAATGACCGCTCCGTATAAAGTGACGCGTCGGCTTTTTTATGTTTATTTTTGTCACTTGGAGGAAAATGATACAGAACAACCAGTATGGTTGGTGTGTTTTAAGGCTTTATAATAGTTGGTTGGTTAGCATCGTTTTCTCAATCATTCTTAGCCAACTCTTGTGCGGCACGAAATAGTTCCTCAACACTCGTGATCCCCGTCCACTCACGTTTATTTCGGAGCCAGGATATCTGCCGTCGGCCCACCCCTCGTCGACCCTCTATTTCTCCCATAGTAATTATTAAGTGCAGCAAATTGTATGTTTCCCCTCTAAGTACATGACCCAAGTAGCACACCTTCCGAACCTTGATATAAGTCAGCAACTCTCTATCAACCCTAGCCCTTTGCAGGACTCTTGTGTTGTTGACCATGTCTGTCCATTGTATGCGGAGCATTCTCCGGAGTACCCACATCTCAAACGCTTCCAATCGGTTCATTGTAGTAACTTTGAGAGTCCAAGATTCAACTCCGTATAAGAGAACAAACCACACATAGCACTTGACCAGTCTCTGACGGAGTTTCAAATTAAGATTGTCATCACAGAATACTGGTCTCATTTTGTTAAATGCCGCACGATCTGCCTCTATTCTGCACTTTATTTCTGTTTCTGGGTCGAGGTTTTCTGTCAGGATGCTCCCGAGGTATTTAAACTCCTTCACTCTCTCTATAGCAGCGCCGTTCAGTGTAAGACATGCTCCTTCATGTTCTTCACGTCCAAACACCATGAGCTTTGTTTTGGTGTTATTCATGTTTAGCCCCAGTCTCATTCCAGCCTCATTAACCCTATTATTATTAATTATCCATATTGATGATCAAAAAAATATGTTCCACTTCCCGCTCTGGCTCTATCTTTATTTGTTTTAAGTTTAAACACACCCTTATATATAGAAAATCAATTTCGTGGTTTAAGGTACCTACTCGAGAAATAATTTTAATTATCTAAAAAATCACTCATTTTATTCTGTTAGTGGCATAACGATAAAACCTTTACGCCAAAAAGAGTCAGGAATAATTCAGTTCGAAACTATACAAGACAGTTCTTGATTTTATTAGCTATTCGTGTTTTCAATATGGCCTAACTATCTTAGTTTTTAAACTTCTTTCATTTTATAATTATTTAAATTCGCAATTTCTCCAATCGATTTTCAAGTTCTATCTTTAATCCCATATTCTGTTGCTGTTTCAATTTCATCTGTAAAAGTCACCCTTTAGGTAGGTCCCTATTTATTTTGCATCTTCAATATTTATAATAATTGGTCGATCTCGATAGCGTAGTTTTCTAAGGCACCAGACTCATTATTGTGAGGTCCTAGGTTCGATTCCCAACCATGTATTTATGGGAATTTCAACTGCAATTTCTACCCGAAGTTGGACAGGGTCGGCAGACTTTAAAAAAAATCTGCAGACTGACATCTTTGTGTAAAAAATAGCAAATTTATTTTAATAATCAGCTGTTTGGAAGATAATTCATGTATATAAAATAAAATTATTGCTAGAGGTAATAATAATTAATTTTAAATCTATTTTAAGATTTTCCCCATAAAAAGCGATACCCGGTCACTGCATTCACACACATAAAGTACCTACCACAAAAAAAACTAGTTTCGAAGAGTTAAAACTGTATTTATCAGAAGTTCGCGTTTTTTCTTAATAATCGCAGTGGACGGACGCGAAGATTTGTGATCTTGTGATATAGGATAATACTAGCAGTAAAACGTGTCGGATGACAGCCATAGAAAAGAGTAATAACCTATTTGTAAAGTAAAAATCATATCGATTCGTAAAGGATCTCATTTTTATTTGTTTTAAAAATGAATATGTGCTCACTCGAAGTGAACACAAATACATTTTTGACATATTTCAAACTAAGCAAAGGAAATGGTCGGCACCGCCGGGATTCTATCCCCACGACCTCTAATACGCTGTAGGTACGAAAGCCGCCGATTGATACCACTGGACCAACAACCACCTTGTTTTGCTTTACTATGTTGGGAGATTTCGGACAATTTGACATTTTTTTCTTTCCGTAACAACTGCAGTAGTTCTATATAGAAACCTTTGATCAAGTAGGTACCACATATTATCACGAGGTCTCAGGTTCGATTCACGGTCGGGTCAGCGTTTTTTTTTACTTGAAATTCTACCCGGGGTTGGCCTGTATCAGATTGGACGGGACCGGTTGACTGGAAAACATTGCCTCGGGTAATAAGTTCCGACAGCTATACTGACACCTTTATATATAGAAAAGTGTTGAGTTATTTATTATTTCATCGATATAATATTTTTTCAAGTGGACACTTAAGTGTTAATATTAAGGAATATCGTATTACAGACAAAACAATATTAATAAAAATATTTTTACAAAAATAGGTACCTACCAAGTTACGAACGAACTTACTAATTATATTAAAGGATTGAGAGTCCTTGGCCTTATACCTATTTTTCAACTCCATGGTCTGCTAGATGAAACTTTATTAGAATAGTCTTAATGTTCGATTCTCGACAAACTACTTTTTTTTTAGTTCTTGGCATGTTAAAAATCAGTATTATAATGAGATCGTGTGAGTTGTGATTTTGTATGATTGGGTGTGAAAATTTGTATATCATTGGGTGAGATATTTGTGTATGATTGGGTGAAACATTTTGTATATCAATGGGTGAGACATTTGTGTATCATTGGGTGCTTGAGCTTGTTACTTATTTCATAGCAAGAAAGAGTTCAAAATTATTAGGTATTATCCAGATTATTTTTTCCAACAAAAAGATAATTAGGTTGGTTGCTTCGCTTGCTATATTAGGATGGGGGTTTGAATCCAGCTTTCGACCTTTTTCCTAGTTTTCACGCCACAAACTATGCATTAAAAAAAATGTATAATATGAATGTTTCTGCCTCTCTATGCCCCTAAATCGGGTCACTAAGCCAGAAATCAAAAGAATTTTTAATTACATATGATTTAATTATTAATTTAGTATTTCTTAAAAACTTTATGTATTAAAAAAACGTTATCATAATAGCTCTAATTAAGTACTTACGTAATAATCGTTTTTGTTGCTCAGTAAAAGATTAGTCTGTTTGAACAAAAAGTCATAGGTACGCAAAAAGTAAAAAAAAAAAAAAAAAAATACCTTAATCTAAAAAAAGAAAATCTCGGGTCAGTAAAAGGACTATGCACCGATTAATTAATACAACATAATATCTTAACAAAAAATCAATTGTTTTCACTCAACAATAAAATTATCATCATAAAAATGTACAGACCCACCGTTTGTATGTATTTTAGTATTTTTCGCACTCAGGTGCTCAATATATTGTATAATCTGTCGATTTCATACTAAGTCAAAGCCTCATTTTAATATTGAATTACTTGTATTTGGTAATTAATTTGGATTATGCTAATAACTAGTACTGAACGTCATGTTTTCAAGATGCTTAATTATTGTAATCGTTTAAGACTTATGCAAAAAATGTCAAGATTACGTTTCGGTGACAATCATTATAATTACATAACTTGTGGATTAAAAAACATTTATATATACCCAATAGGTACGATTTGAAAGACTCAATGGGGCATTAGAATTAGGTCAAGTGTTTCCATAAATATGTGTAGGATTTGATTTATTCTCTTCGTATTTATGATTCACCTTATCAAATGCTTTCTCGAAGTCGACGAAGCAGTCAACCAAATCTCTTGGTTAATCGTAAATAACACATTTTTGCGACATTTTGTTTATAAATGTGATAAATAATAGCCTGCAAATAATAAACATTTCCTTTTTTTGCAGAAATGGGATGACGAATTAGCAGCAAGAGCGCAAAGTTGGGCTGACCAATGCATAACCGCACACGATGCTCACCAAGCAAGAGACGTTGGTCGCTTTAAGGTTGGACAAAATCTGGCCGCTTCGTGGACATCAAGAAGACCTTCCGCCCCCAAAGATACAACTCCAGATTTTGATAAACAAATTCAAGCATGGTTTGATGAAGTAAGAGCCTATGGATTTAAATCCATCGGTGGTGACCGTGGAACAGGACATTATTCACAGGTAATTGCTAATCAAAATTCTTTGCTTTTACAATACAATTATTACTATCTTCAAATTATAAGCAAAAAGGAAAATCCCCAACCAAATCATACTCTTGTAAGATATACCTAGTTAAATTTGTGAAAATAATGAATAAAAAAGGTCCAAGATTAGGACCCTGTGGAGCTCTACTCCTACCGATAAGGATACAATAACTTCATATTTTGATTGGTGCCTAATGATTTTGAATGACCACAAGTGAAGGGTACAGGATATAAAGGATGATTGTCAGTTTTTATAGTTTTGAGACTGATAACGCCATCTCGTGAAAGTTTACATGACCTACATATTTGTCTAATAAAACTTGACATAGAGGCTGTATTTCGTACGATAATTGAAAAAGAAAAAAAGCGCATGCAGGGGATAAAGGATGGATGTCAGTTAATAATACTTGACAATCTTGACATAAAGGATGAATGTCACTTATAGCCACCTAGCGAATGTTTTTAAAAACTTTTGCCTGTTGATATCAGAACACTCTATCTATAGTATCCTCGGAATGAACTGGCAGCCGGGGCATAAAATTAAGTGATCCTAATCCCTTTTAAAATGAATGTGAATAATACCAGTCGATAATGCCTTTTGTATTGGTTTTATTACCCCGACTGCCAGATGAACTTGACTAGACATAGATACTATTGTCTAGTCTAGTTCATAGAATATATAAAAATCACCTCTAATAATATTGCAATTGTGCAATTATTGTAATAAAAAAACAGAAGTCTTGTGATGATAAAGCTGCTAATTATTAAAGAAGCCTTTCATTTAAAACAGTATGATTTGCCATTTTTTCCACTTTTTCATAATAATTTTTATAGTATTTTGGTATTTTAATTTTTCTATTATTTCTTATTAAATTACATTCAACTTTATATGTTTTTATTTACACCTTAACAAAACTATCTATGTAACATTTATTGGATATCGAAGAATGACATACATCCTTCATCTCCTGTTTGGTATTGACATTCATCCTTTATGTTCTGTATATTGGGGACTTGATTTAAAAAAATAAAAATAATTTTCATAAATACAACGTAAGGATAATGAAATCTATTTGTAATGATAGGATACAATATGGAGAACATTATATCGAGCAAGCTTTATACAATTTATTTGTTGATTCATTGTTCAAGAGGTTTGAAAACTTTAAAGCGTAATATCTCAAAACATACATTTTTGACATTCAACCTTTATATCTTGTACCCTTCAAGAGTTATCTTAAGTATTGTCACTCTCGCTCGGTAAATTTTCTACAAACTTTGATACGATATTGATTATGGTGCTTGAAAATGCCGTAAAAAACTGTGTCATCAAACAAACTGTTTAATACCTATTTTTTCCGTTTGTTTCAGTTGGTTTGGAGTGAATCTTCCCACGTAGGCTGTGGTTTTACATTCTACTACGACGCTCCAAGAGGCTATGTGAAACTCTACGTATGCAACTACGGACCTAGCGGCAATGTCGTTGGACTGAAGCCTTATGAGAAGGGACAACCCGCCTGCAACAACTTTGGGCTAAGCGACTCTCAGAACTACAACGGACTTTGTGGTGAGTTCCTTTATCATCGAACGGTTGAGAAAAATAAACTACCTGATCAAAAATTCAAATCTAGGCTCAGTTATGGTCACAGAAATGGATCTTCTTTCTTCTATTAATTTTCTTTTATCTTTTTCTCTGAAAAAAAGCCTCTTTCAACATTTTTCAATTTTACTTTCTTTTGTCAGTTGTGAACTGGGTTGTCTGAATGTTCCATCGTTTAAGTGATTCTTCCACATTTTTCTGCTTTTTGCACTCTTACTAGAAGAAGAAAACTACTTTTTTTTTATTTGGCTAGATTTCCTGCTATTTCATTTTATTTAAACTAATAGCTTGGTTAATTGTTTGGTAATAATTGCTCAATTTTTTATAAATTTGTCTCTTTTGCTACTGCCAGCATTGATTTGTCAACGGACTGTTTAGTTTCATGCTTTATGTAGAGAAAGGAATTAACCTTCTAATCAATGTCATCACTGATTTCTTCGGACAGTTTCGTTCTTTAGTTTGCTACTCTTCAAATCCAAAGTTCCCCATCTATTTTCCTATTTTATTGTTTTTAATTAATCAGAGGTATATTTTATGACAATCAATTTTTATTTTTAGGCAATTTATTGTATCTGAATAATAATAATCAATATTATAACATTTTATCTAGGTATAGAAATATAAAAATAATTAGACAAAATCGTCGGTCAAGAATGGTGAGACCTAGCTCCCGCTGGGTATGACGCAAATGAGCCTGTTGACGGTTTCGCGGACCTCTTTGTGGAAATAGCTGAATTTTAAAATGTTACTTTGAGCCTATTTAATTTAGTATCACAGATAAAGATACAATGTTTGATGTTATTTCAAAAGTTTCAAGAAAAACAGGAGTTTAATGATAATATTATTGTTGTTGTTAGATTTTCAAAAGTACTTCTTCAAATTATTTGAACAGCTACAGGTTTTCGACCATCGTCTACTATTGCTTCGAAACTAACTCGATCTTACGATTTTTTATTTCTGTTTTTCCTGATTTCTGCTACTTGCCTATTTGTTTGATTTATTTTTTTTTCATATTAAATTTACTGCAGTTTAGATTTATACCAATTTGTTACAATCCATCAAATAAATATCGCTTAAATATGCAAATAAATTAAATTGCAAGAAGTTGCTACGAACAAACGATGGATTATTATTAATATATTATGAATTTTCGTCAGGAAGCCGACATCGTATGTGTCACGTAGAACTGGACTTAATTAATTAAGAAAAAAATACTAATGAAATGAAAAATATTTTGAGAGGTTAATTAGCAAAGTATCACGGTGTGTTTTGACGTCCCGAGTGTCGTTTGTACGAATTATCGGCTATTTAAAAATTTAATCAAAAGATGGCGCCGACTGATAAAATCGATGTGATAATAATCATTATGCTACATTTATACGCTTGCCACTATAAACAGCAACGTGTAAACGGGGTATTTGCCGTGGATTGTGTGAGCTTGCCAACGCTTGTCCCGAACCGGGCAAGTGTCGGTTTTTCGACACAGAACAAAGGAATTTGCGACAAATGTATTCAAATCGACGCGCACGCCAACGTGTAGGTAAATGGCGTCCAAGCGTTAGTGAAGGCTCAAAATTTGTGGTGGCTCGCCAAGCCGTGGCAAGCGTATAAATGTAGCATTGCATGTATGAAATTTGCATCAATTTTAAACAAACCGAGCATATCATAATATTTTTCCCGTTTTTGTCCACAGATATTTATCAAAACACAATCGAGGAGACCTATGGACAAGGGCAGTACAATTCTATTCCCGAGAGCGCACCAGACGCAATCGACACCACATCATTCAACGCCTTCAACTACAAAGCCTATGGAGATTATTCAGCAAGCAATTCAAACAACGACAACAGCAATAGTGACAAAAACGCCAACAGTCACTATCCATGGCAAATTTCTACTGGTGACAACAGCTACTACTACCAAAATCAACAACAGCAAGAACAACAGAAACAAGATACATTCTACAGCCAACAACACACACAACAGAAAAATGTGTACGATGACTACCAGCAGAAACAAATTGTTAGCAAAATAGAAACAATTCCGGCAAGCAATAGCAACAATTACAATAGCGACAACGTTTATGTTCAACAATTCACAACCCCAAAGCCAGTAACGTTCAAACCATTCGTAAGTCTATTCAACGATGCGGCTAGCACGTTTGAAACGGCCGCCAAAAAAGTCATCAACAATGTTGTTCATACGAAAAGAGGATTCAGATTTGGTACTCTATTCTTATGAACACCATGAAATTCCAGTGTTTTTTTTTATGATTCCACGAATTGTGGAAAGTTGTTGATTATTTTTTACAAGCGTTTGAAATATTATTGGCTTTATTCAATAGTTTTAGAATTGAAATATTGAAAAAAAAAATATAATAATAAACCCAATAATAATCCACGATCGCTGCATAAAATATTATGTTTAATAGAACTTTTGAAAATAAGTACAAAAATATAATTATTATTGATAGTAAAAAAAATGTATACAAAGTTCGTTAGCTGAAGAATATAATATTGTTGTACTTAAAAGTATGATAAAATAATACCAAAAATCATTGCACAGGCTCAACGAATATAGTAGATTAATATTTTTTTTGTGTAGGTTGTTGATCGCAAATCAGTACTTTTTTTTAATAAATATATAAAATAGATAACATCTTTTTGTATTATAATGTATATGACTGAGTTGATTTAGAATATAAATATGATTATTTTTAAGATGAAAATTAGCCTAAGAGGTTGAAATGCGATGAAACAAATTGTCTTGGTTTTACAAGATAGTGTCCTATTAGTATTAAAAAATGTGATTTTTTTATATATATATATTATTTTATAAATATTTGTATATAAATTACAGAAGTTTTATAATATAGGGTGTCCCATAATATGCGTAAGATTTCATTTGGCACTATAAGTGCAATAAATTATTGTTGGCAACTTCGTTCAATATCCTAATTTTATCGACGACAACAAAATATGGTCGGAATAATAATTTAACTTCGTCCTCCTAACAGAATAATAATTTAACTTCGTCCTCCTAACAGAATAATAATTTAACTTCGTCCTCCTAACAGAATAATAATTTAACTTCGTCCTCCTTTAACTTCACACTTTCTCGTTTTAACGAAACGAGACAACAATATATGGTCGGAATAATAATTTAACTTCGTCCTCCCAATGGAATAATAATTATACTTCGTCCTCCCAACGGAATAATAATTTAACTTCGTCCTCCCAACGGAATAATAATTTAATTTCGTCCTCCTAACGGAAAAGTAATTTAACTTCACACTTTCTCGTTTTAACGAAACGAATAAGTCTCCTAATTTTTTTCTGGCGTTTTTCAATGTCAGGTTCTATATCAAAAAAACCCGTAAATATATTCCAACGAGTGTATTGGAGAACACTTTCAGTTACAATTTCAAACTCTCAATGATTGAAATTCAGCCACATTTACGCTAAGGAAGGGATTTTACGTAGTAAACAAACACATATAAATTACAAACATATTAAGTAAGCAAAGCTTGTAATTTTTATACAGATGATTATATTGTTTTATACACATTACAAAAACATAATTTTAAATTTAATTAAGAATGTGAAAAAACAACAACAGAATGATGGGATAAACAAAAAAAACTGGATGGGGGGGGGGGGGCATATGGGCTTATGTATAGTTAAAATCTTGCGTTTATTTTGGGCCTCTTTTAATAATATTAAAATTTGTTTAGAATATTTTCAAATTTATTAAATTTTTTAAAATGTATTTTTGTAATTTATATACAAATAATTTACCTATTGTATTATTATTTTGATTAAAGTATAAGAAATTAGCACACTAAGCTATCGTTTTATTTTTTTTTATACATATTGTAATTTTATTGTAAAAGTGTTCGTATTCGCATATTTTATTGTTGTGATTATTTGTATTGTGAGACGAATAAAATATTTTTTTTACAATTTTTTAACAATTTTCGAGTTTTTTTAACCTTTATTGTTTTCAATGAGATATTATTATCCTATGCATAAATGTGCAGTCGCAGTCTACAAATTTGGTTGATCTAGTTGTCGTTCTCAAAAATAATTTTAACAGATGGCTTTATATCTCATTTTTTTTTATAAAGTGAATCTGTGTTCACGTTGAAAGTGAATACAAATACACTCCTTGACTCTTTAACAGTAAGCTACTTAAAGCTTGTGTCGTGATAGAGGAAGATGGTCGGCACCTGGGATCGAACCCGAATCGAATATTAAAATAATATATCTACTGTTATATAATCACCTATTATGAAGGATTTAGCGTCGGGCCAGTTGGTTCAGTGGCTAACACGTCTGCAAAGGACGTCGAGAGCGCAGGTTCGAATTCTGCCACTCTTGGCATTTTTCAACGTTGGCACGTTGAAAATTCTCATAATTGGGAGTTTCGGGAATTGAACATGACGATCTAATGGCGAACGTTGTTAACGTAAAGTCATCACATTAAGACAGCCTTCTGAATGTGCCATTTTTAACAACGTGAAAACATCCGATATAGACAACTAATAAATCCCGTAAGTGACAGCTGATGTGATAAAAAACAGCGTCACTAAAATTGAGCTGGGCTGGATTGGGGACCAAAAGAACATTTGATTGGCGACAGAGAACCGGTAAAAAAAAAACTCAGGGAGGCCTCAAATGCGATGGTCCGACGACATAAGAAAGGGGACCGGACACCAGTGGCACAGGATGGCTGCCGACAGGGAGCAATGGAAGTCGGGAAGGGAGGCCTATGTCCAATACTGGACTGAGGAGAGCTGATGATGATTAATGTTCAATACAAACAAAACAGCAATCTTGTATTCAAATAACCCTCAATTTCGAGCATACCCAAGTAATGAAATAAATTATTAATGATCATATTATATTTTGTAATTTGTAGTCATTGAAAGGTATCCCAACATCGGAAGTAAAGTAGTAGTGATCGCATTTCTACAGGAAGTTGGAATAAATGCTGTACAAATAAGATCACTGCGTATAGGACATGCGGAAAGAGACTGATTGATAAGGTGAGGAATGACAATGTTAGAAAGGAATGTGGAGTAGATGTTAGCGTAGGGACTAGAATGAAAGTGAATAAATTAAGGTGATTTGGGCATGTAGAGAGAATAACAGCTAAAATGATATAATATAAATATGAAAGAATGGGCGCACGTAGACGAGGCCGACCTTGAATGACATGGTCCGACAGAGGGCCAAGTCAGGAGCAAAAGGAATAGAAGAGCATGTATGCGGAATGTTATGCGTTTGGAAGAAGCGAAAGACGTGTGTTTGGATACGAAAGAATGTAAGTCCGTACTCTCTGCCTATCCACTTCGGGAAACATAATATCAATAAGTACAAGGTACCTACCTATTAGGACGAAAACCGGTGGCATTCAACGTAGGTACCTACCTATTAGGTTTGTAAGAATTGTCTATTAATAGGTTCCTACTACCTAACAAATAAAAACTACATATGCTCCATTCGCCGCGATAAGAAAGGTGCGCCATCTATATATGGGTAGCAAAAGCTTAGCGGCGGACAAAACCAGTTGGACAGTTTAACATCGACTCTTTCATAAGACACGGAAGTATGTTCAATATTTTCTCAACAGATTCTCTAAATAAATTATTTTATTACTTCTTATACCTACATAAGACTTGTGTTAAAATAAAATTTAGTAGGTTCCTACATAAATAATTATGCTCTCTAAATAATAATATATATATAAAAAAAAGAATCGTGAAAATAATTGGTTGAATAACATTAGGTAGGTAGGTACCTAGCTGTTAAAAATCTTTTTTACGTTTACATCCACCTCTTTTTATATTGTATAATTTTCTATTATTTACAAGATTGCATTGTACTGGCTGTCTTGAAGTTACGATAAAAAAAAACTCACTGAAAAAAAAAAAAAAATTCAATGAAAAAAAAATTCTCTTGATATGCTTTTTTTGAAAGTAGGTAAGTACCTACTCAGAAAATGAATCAGGCTTCATTCAAAGTTAACACAAAAACCGCACTTTTGACATTTATCATACAAAGCCAAACTTCCGCCGTGAAATAGGAAGATCAGTGTTAACAACTTAACAAGCAAAATAAATCTGGTTTGTGTTCAAACAACTTAGTACCTACAATCTTGTACCACCAAATAAATGGAAATTTTAATTACAAAACCATCAATTCCATTTTTACTTATGTTGAGCTTAAATCCTTAAAAAGAAATGGCCATTTGGTAAACAATTTACCTTTTCCAAGAAATATTTTCATGGAGTAGGAACCTACCAAGATATTTACATAATATTGGGTAAGTATAAAAAAAAACAATAATATTATTTAACAGAAAAAAAAAACAATATTTTTTATTATGTAAGTACAGAAAACAAAATGATCAGAAGAAAAACAACAACATTGAGAATCAAACTCGCATGTGTATTCATAATATTGTTTTCGAGTATTTCTGTTAGTTGTGGTAATACACAACGTGGTCGAAATACTTTGGCCACATGGAAAATTCAAGAACGGATGCATCAAACCATCAAAGAGCCTCTCCAGAAGTCGGTTTGACTTCAGGAGAGGAAAGGATTGGCCAAAGGTGTGACGACCAGTCTCAACAGAATATGAAGATCCAGGAACATATCCAGAAACCTGAAGGTGAAGATTGTGCGTTGCTTTGTATTTTCAATTTTCTAAAAGGGTAATCTGGGTGCTAGGGATAAAGACAGAATAAATGCTTTCAAAATGTGATGCTGTAGGAGAATGCTGCAAAATCCCTGGACGGCAAGAAAAAGGAACATCTCAATTCTTCAAGAACTCCGCATCACGGTGCGACTAATTCTCTCGATATCTCGTAGGTACAAATATTAAAGTTTTTTTTGACATATAGCTCGTAAAGGGGAGGACAACCTTAAAAAATCTGATAATGGTTGGAAGAGCGCCAGGTACAAGAATTTTTAGAACTAGTCGGCTGAAGATGGTCGGTTAGTCGGCTGAAAATATATTTCAAAAATAATATATATAATCTATAGTAGGCAATACTGCAAAGTTTGTTTTCTTCATAAATTGGTATAATGACTAAGTATTACAATGTTACAAATAATGTGTTTGAAGAATTACAATTATAAATTAATTAATCAAGGTAGGTACATTTGAAAAATATAATGCCAATTAGAACTATCTACGTTGTTTTGATACCTACTCATTGAAAAATAATTAGTGGGGTTAAAACTTAGAGGGTGCAGGGTATTTTATACTCCCGGGCATGGAGCAAGACAACAGCCTGTTTTTATGTAAAGAAAATTTCATTCTGATAGAGAAAAGGCTGCCAGGGGATTCGGAACACGTATTTAATATAAGGGATGTATACTTTTTTCGTGTCTTCTATTTTGTAAGACAAGCCAACGCAATTTTTATTGCACGCTTGACTTTCTATGTTTGTTTTTTGTTATTTCAAACGTGAACCATTTATTTTTGAATATTCACCCTGGAAATTTATTTTCAACCGGAAGAAATTAAGTCTTTTTTGGCACAGATTTAGAATTAATAGTTACTTCTTACTTTATTGTTTGACTAACACTTTCCAAATTTTCATTCTAACCATATTCTTATTATCTTCTCAGTCTCATGCACCTAGCAATAACGTTGTCCGTATCGGCTTTGTAAATTTAGGAACACAGTTTCGATTCGTGTTTGGGACATAGTTTTTTGTTGTTGACATTTTACGTATGAACGTGTTGGTTGAAGTTTCTTGTCTCTCTCCGCAACGAAAATTACAATTAGGTATGGAGGTATTATTTTTTTGGTACATAAGTACAAGTTTTGAAAACATAGTAAGTGCCTATAGGTACTATAAATTTTATAAAGTAGACAAATCATTTATTTATGTATTTTGTTTCACAATTTACGGCGTCACGTCATGTTAATACCTACAATTTATTGGAATGAAATACACTAGATAAAAGCACCAACAACTTTTTAACAGAAATATTGGAGTTAAATCTGCACGTGGTTATGAGGTCCAGGAATCTCAGGATACACGTGGTTTTAAGCGTCGGCGTCTAGTGTCCAGACGAAATGTAAACTGTGTGTGTTGCCCATTCTCCTATATGGGTGTGAGTCCTGGCACCTGACCAAAGCCCATCAGGCACAAAAAGTCTCAGCTTTTGAAATGAAGTGCCTCAGGAGAATTTTGGGCGTAAGATGGTACCACCGCATCACTAACGACGGCGCACCCAGCGTGAGCCCATCACTTCTACCATTATGGGGAGGATGAATCTAATTGAATAGTTAAAAAATATTAAAAATAGTTAAAATAGATTGGCACTTTAATGCCCATTAAATAACCCCTAAATTCTACTACTGGATTCTACGACTAGATTCCATGTAGTATTGGATAAAGTTCAAATTCAAATTCAAATATTTTTATTAAGGAAATAAAAAACATTAAAAAAATACATTCACAATAACAAATTTATACATTTTTTTTAATATATTTTTTTTACCCCCAAAATTGAGCAGAGCTCGTGCTTTGGGGGATTGAGTATTGAGTAAACATAGTTATATTTTTTAAGAAAGAAATACCCAGTTATTTTTATGCATAATTTAAGACACTTTATTTTTATGTAAAATATAGTTATGAGTGTTAAGTATGTTAATGAGTAATTTATTTTTTTTAGTAATATTTCCCCTGATACCAGCACATTTCCCGCTGCTGGAGAAATCAAGTTGTCAGCTGTGATATAATCCAATGTATAGAATAATTCATAGAATAGAATAGTTTAGTAATAGAATTACTTAATTTGCATGTTTATGGATAGTGCAGGAATGACTTGTTTTTATTTTTTTGTATTGCCCTTCTAATACCAGTGTATTTATTACTCTTTGGAGGGTGAGGGAGGAGAATAAAAAAAAGAAATGAAAATCTGTTAAACTTGCCACATTTATGAAGTGGGTACTGTTCACTCTCTTATTGTCTGACCAGAGTGGTTACTCTTGAAACTTAATCCCTATCTTAAAGAAAAAATAACAACTAATGACTCTAACAATTCATTACTAATGTTCGATTTTTAAATGGAACAAACCACTACGGGCTTACGACCGTCTTCTACTGTTATTTCGAAGGCTGGCTTAGTGTGATCACTTTACGTTAACGTTCGCCATTAGGTGGTAATGTTTGTCTTCGAAACTCCTAATCATGAGAATTCTCAACATGTTCAACATGTCGAAAAATCTCATGTAGGTATGCAACAAGTAGAAATTTAATAATACAATAAAAAATAGAGATAAAAGTTGGAAATTGTTGAGAACAAGAGAGCAACCAAATTTAAAGACTGCGACTGCTGTCGTGTATTTGGCGCCAGGATATTAATATATCCATTTTTGTTAATGTCTCATATTTATTGCCTATTGGCTTTGTTGGTGCACAACGTTCTAATTATGTCTAGATTCTTGTGACCTTATCAGGACTAGATCTTAAAGAAAAAATAACAACTAATGACTCTAACAATTCATTACTAATGTTCGATTTAATCCCTATCTGAATGTCGACCAATGGGTAGGTACCTACTATAAATACTTGTAAAATCATAATTATACATTTTTTTTCTTAAATCAATACCGAATATACAACACACCTACGAGGGACTATTTTTATGCATGTATCAACTAAAATCTAAGTGTGATAATGGCATCGTTATTAACCCATATCTTCCCAGTGTTCCATTATTGGAACGGTTTAGTTAACAATTTTTATTATTTTTTTGGAAATGCGCAACTCGTTTATTTTTATGTGCTTAAAATCTTCGATTAATAGGCTATAGTTAGAGATATTGTTGCACGATATTCGCATCTGCTTTTTTCTGTTATGAAGCATTCTTTATAGCAGATTTTATGGAAAAACATTGCTCGTTGTAAAATGTCCGTATATTTTTTGTTTGTTATAATTCACATTCAAATAATACGTTACCAGTTCTATTGTTGTCTCTTTTATCATTATAAAAAATAATAAAAATAAAGATTACTATAAGTAGGTATTTTCATGTCCATTTTCCTAACCGTTCCATTTTTGGAACACTGGGATAATATGCCAATGTAAATTTTTTGTACTATTTTCATGCAAAAAAAATATTTATTGTTGGGAATTTATTTTTTTGGTCGTAGTTTAATAGTGTACTAAATATTTTAACATCTAAAAACGAAAAAAGTATTTTATGTAAATAAAATATGCGGACACAGCTGGTACAACTGAACCTTACACAGTAAGAAAACGTTGTTTGTATGGTTACTTTGAAGGTGAATGACGTCGATTTTCAAAAAGGATCTGCAAAATCATCTTAACCATCGGATTCCACCTAAGGTCTGCTACGCTCAAAAACAGAAAAAAATTAATTCATTGGACCTGATGAGTGACAATACTACCAGGATGCGGTGATATTTTTTTTTTTGGTCAAGAACGCTATGAATAACATTGAAGCAGATGTTATATCTCTAAAACAGGAGAAAATCCTGCATCAGCAAGCTATTGAAGTGCTTTGCTTTACAGTCAATAGCGAAGTAACCTTCTAGCCTGATTAGTAAGGTCACAGGTTGATAAAGCTGCCGCAGAAGCAGTCTGCTTGAAAGATGTCATAATAAGGAGAAACAATGCTATGAGGACAGACAGAAGGTTCGTATCTATAAGACACATGGAATTTTATCGAGGGCAGACACTGTCAAAACAAAAAGCATGCTTAGAACATCTAAAATGAAAACACTCCATGGTTAATCTCTGCGTGATCGAATTAGAAACACAGTAATTTGAAAGATCTTATAAGTCGAACAACGTGGTCAGGTGGGTACGTTATAATTTTTGTTATTATATTTTTTTTGGCACTAACATGTATTGAGAAGTTAAATAAAAGTAAGAATACTATATCTTGCCCTGCATGAGGGTACTAAAAGGGCTGCGCCGATCAAAAATACTCTTCAAGCGATGGTAAGAAACCTGGAACAAGGCAAGTCAAGATGATAACCCTTTTAAAACAGACTCCCGTGTCTATAAAAGAGAAGAAGAAGAAGATTTTTTATTGTATTATTTTATACAAGGCTTATAAATTATAAATTGTGGATTAAAATTTTAAATCTCTTCATAAAGTACTTTACTGCGCTCTATATCGTTTTTGATTTCCCATACAAAAGCCCAAATGTTACATGTATGTATCTTCCCAGTGTTCCATTATTGGAACGGTTCTATAACTAAAAATCCAAAAAAAAATTTGACACTTATTTATCAATACATAGACCGTAAATAGTCCCTGGTATGATTTTCATGAAAATCTAACGGCTATTTCTATGTCTGGGAAGATATGGGTTAAGATTGAAATTGGATCGGCATTGTGATTGAAATGCAGAGTAACCCACCTGACCGGAGATATAAGTCGAAATCCCGGAGCTCGGATACACGCCATTCAAACCCGGAAACTCCGGATTGAACCCGGATGGTTGGCAGCCCTAGATATAAAAAATACAATAACAACTTTGTTCAAAGTGTCCACACTAAAATTCAGCTACAAAAAAGTTATGTATAAATTATCTGAATCATATAACTATGTTATGTAAGGAATAAACTACTTAGGTACCTATACTTATACCTAACGAAACAAACAAAACAGAACCAAAATTATTATTATTAATGACTAGCTTATACCTACCCGTTTTTCTTTACGTTTTTGATTCCGATTGCCAGGCTTGATCGGTAGGTAATTAAACAGGTTCTTGTCTAGCTTCCCATTGCTTAACAGACCTCTATAACTGACATAAGCACAGAAAAAGAGGAATGACTTTTTTACCGACCTCATAATATTATACGAACCTACCGACATAATTTGCAAGTTTTACTCTCTCTATGGTTTGAATCTTGGCTACATTCCTTACACCCTCTATGTGTGATAATTAATTAGGCATTCCACCCATAGTGGCTGATTTGTGCTATGTGTGATAAACACAGCTGTCAAACTTCAAAATGGAGGAATTATTTTGCATTTTTTTTTTCATTAAATCTTTATTTATTGAGAATAATAAGATTTGAATAACATTTATATCTATAACAAATCAGTCTACAATTATTTTATTACATTTTCATATCGTAATACCAAGATTCCATTCAACGTTTACATGAGTAATTTTGTTTCCAAAAGATGGCTTACTGTCTTTTTTGAAAAATTTGTATGAAGATCCTAAAAAAATAGAGTTTTTTAAATAGCTCTAAATATATTAAAGTGTTTAAGAACCTTCTCCAGCATTTTGTACGGCTCTGGGCATATTAATATCTGACGTAGCATTTGTATTTTGAGCGTGATGCTCCCATATACGATAGAAAGCAGACAAACATTTCTGAATTATTATGTAGATTTAGTTTAATTCAAATTAAAGAATATTGGGACATTGATTTTAAAATTTCCGTCTTTCTTTAAAATATCCCTTCGGTGCTGCAGGTATTTTTATTAATAATTCATTAATTTACACTGTTAGTTATGTACATATTATATTATTATATTGTTCTTTCCATTGCCGTGGAAATTTCTATAAAGAATAATTAATAAATTGATACAAGGTAGGTAGGTCAAATTCGTGGAAAAAATTGAGTTTGCAATATTGGCTGATCAAATGTTGACCCGCTTCGAATTTATTAAAAAAATATTCAGAATCGCGTCGACCAAAAGATAAATAAACCCACAGCTATATAATAAATCTCTTTAAAATTTAAAATAAAAATCCAATACTTAATAAATTATTAGGTACTAGCTTATACCCGTCTTGCTTTACGTTTTTGATTCCGATTGTCAGGCTTGATCTGTAGGTAATTAAACAGGTTCTAGTCTAGCTTCCCATTGCTTTGTAGACCTCTATAACTGACATAAGCACAGAAAAAGAGGAATGACACTTTTAATGTTTATTAAAATTTTGTATGAAGATCCTAAAAAATAGGGTTTTTTAATTAGCTCTAAATATATTAAAGTTAATGCAGCAAATTGTATTAAAGAACCTTCTCCGGCATTTTGCACGGCTCTGTGCAGATTCATATCTGACGTAGCATTTGTATTTTGAGCGTGATGCTATGACATACGGTAAAAAGCAAAATAAAAAAACATTTCTGAATTATTATTTAGATAGAGAAGGAGGGGCTAATGCGAGTTTTATTTAATTTCCCAATTACCACGCAACTTTCTTAATATTTTATTTCATAAGAACCTTCTACTGATAAAAGCCAACACGACAAAAAAAGAATTAGTGAAATCGGTTCAGCCGTTTAGGCGTGATGTTCACATATACGATAGAAAGCAGACAAACATTTCTGAATTATTATATAGATATTGTTCACATTGCAGCTTGGGTATGTATATACCGGTACCTACTCATTAAAAATTGGGTAATGCTTTTGTGTGGACGTGCATTTCAGATCAGCCAAATGGATTGATAATCGTTAGCTACGCATATAAATAAAACAACAACAAAAAATGCGATTCAACAAAAGAATCACAGAAAAAACAAATGACACTATCAGATATTCAAACTATTTTTTAAAACATTTCATTTTTAAATAATTTATCTACTATTTTGGATAAATTTGAAGTACTTAATTGGTAGCCTTTGTTCAGTAGGACAGTGGAGGAATTACAGCGCAGTGTTTCAAGACTCTGCGACGAAACAGCACGCCTTGGCCTTCGATTCAATGCCAGTAAAACGGAGCTCATGGCGAGTAATGCCTGCCCCGATAAACAGCTACCGATAACCATCGACGGTCACCAGGTCTCCCGGGTGGATAAATACATGGGAGCAAGTATTACCACCTCTGGTGACCTCGGGGCTGAGCTCCCGATAACGTATCGGTATGGCAAGTGGCGCCTTCAACAACATGACCAAGATATGGAAGGCGTCGGCGTTTAGTGTCGAGACGAAATGTTAACTGTTTGATGCGTGTGTGTTGCCCATTCTCCTATATGGGTGTGAGTCCTGGCACCTGAACAAAGCCCAGGTACAAAAAGTCTCATCTTTTGAAATGAAGTGCCTCAGGAGAATTCTGGGCGTAAGATGGTACCACCGCATCACGAACGACGCTATACGCTGGCGCACCCAGCATGAGCCATTACCTCTACCATTGTGTGGAGGAGATGGACTTGGCTGGGACATGTGTTAAGGATGCCGAATGACAGTTGGCCGAGGAGAGCGCTGTTCTTCCTCGACTCTCTCACACTGTATTCCGCTCCTTCGGAGTATTGATTGATTGAGTGAATTGGTAGCCTAGTGATTCAGTCGCTGACTTTCGAACATATTTCTACACTTTCAACACAAATTAACTTTCGACATGAATTACCCATGCATAACTTTTCGTTTTCCAAAAGAGTACCTATTTATAATCATTATTTGTTTGTTTATTAAAAAAAACTACCCTTTTGTTATTCTCATATTGAAATTTGTAACCAATTTTTCCGATCGAAGGGCGGGTGATTATCGTGAGATCTCGTCCAGTCAACCTTAAGCAAATCATGTTGAAAATTTCGAATGTGTCTAAAGTAAGTTTACTTGAGTTCATAAAAAAGTAAACTTCAATGAAAAAAATTGTAGGTAGACATTTTTGTTTTTAGACGGAACCTTTCTGAAAAAAATAAAATAAATAAAATCCGTCTAAAATGGAAACAAAGCATCAACAATGCGGATCAAATACGGGCGCTTGTTTACAAGACCACCAATATACACGTCGCTCCCAAAGGAATTATACAAAAATCAATTGTCCTTTTTTTATCCTGGAATTTCAAAATCGTTCGCACATCACACACCCCAAAGCAATCTACCATACGGGCTCTGATAAATATCTATGTAAATATAATATATTAATAAAAACAAATGTACATGATTAATAATAATTGAAATAATAATAATAATATAACACCTAGCAACAGTTTGACATCATACATTACATAAAAGATCTCCATCTTTCAAAAATATTTTTTTATAGTTATTTTTTACAATTTATCTTCAAGATTATTTAAAAAGTGTTTTTTACTATTTGTTTTATAATTTGTGCTATAAAACTCTACCTTTATAAAACTCTACGCTTTGGAAAAAAGAAAAATGAAAATTTATTATCAGTGTTTTGGAAAATAATAATTAACTTGACAACGGAACTGTTTTGTGAAAAAAACAATTTTTGAAATATTTTTCATGGTTTATTTATTTTTGGATTTTTTTTTTGGATCAGTCAAATAAAATGGAAAACAAGAACTTTTATAAAAAAAATAAAAAAAGAAGAAAATGTATAATGCCAAACTAACTGTTAATTATTGTTTGTGATGGAAGAAGATCGGACACCACCATCGACACCTGCATGCTTGGGCCGAGTGAACCCTCGTAGTTCAGCAGGCCCCGCTGCAGGTGGTCAAGTACGCCGCAGGATGAAATGGACGAGAGAAATGAATAAAAATGTCATCCGGGCGTACAACCGAGCTACAGAGGGGGGCAGTTTCTTGACTGGCTACAGACAAAGGCTGTCCCAGGAATGGCTTCTTCTGGAGCCCACGATAAATGTTAGTACCCAAAGATTGTCCGATCAGGTTCGGGTAATAATTAGAAACAAATTATTATCGGAATCTGAACTAGACGTTCTTAGATCGGAATATTTAAGTTCTCCGATGAATCATCATAACACAATTTTGGACATAAATTCACAACTTAATCATCACAACACAAGCTCTGATGACATTCATAATATAAATATTATAAATTCTAATGATGCTTCAAACGAGAACTTTGAATATTTCAATATCCCTGATTATGACTCTATTAAGAGCAAATATGAAGAGATGCTTTTGTTGTTTCGTAATCAAGAACCCTTTCTTCGACCTTTATTGCCAAAATTCAAAAGTTTTCCAATTATTGAAAAAATTATTTGTCGTGTTAATAATATTATTTTAGATGATTTAAACTCCTGTCAAAATTTACAAGACGTTCATTCTATTCTTTATTGTGCAGCGGCTACTTGCATAAATATGGCTAATATTAAATTTAATCGAAGTCGAAATCAAAACATCATTGACCATTCAAGTACCCCCCGTTGGCAAAAAAGAATAGAAAATAGAATAACTAAATTTCGCTCAATAATTGGAAAACTTACATCATTTAATTCTGGAAACCATAGACCAAGATTAAAATTGTTTGTTGAGAAAATTTTTGATATCGAAAATATATATTCAATTGATAACTTTAATTTAAAAATAATAGAAAAAATTGACTTTTTTAAACAACGAGTCTTGGCGTTAGCTAAACGGATAAGAAGATTTAAAGAAAGGGTTCAAAGGAAAAAACAGAACCATCTCTTCTCCTTTAATCAAAAAAAATGTTTTACCAATCTGGAAGATTCAAATTTCAAAACAGATAATTTACCTAATAAAGATGATATGGAAACTTTTTGGAAAAATCTTTGGTCGAATTCTATATCCCATAACACTAATGGTGATTGGTTAGAAGAAATTAATTCTGAACATCCAGAAATGCAAAATTTTAGTATAAATTTGATTGACGTTAAAACTGCTTTAAAAAAAATACAAAATTGGAAATCTCCGGGAAAAGATGGGCTACAAAACTTTTGGATTAAAAAATTTACAAATTCACATATAATATTGGCAAGACAGTTTCAATCTGCAATTGAAAATTTGAACTTTCCAGAATTCTTAACAGAAGGATTAACCCACGTGATCCCAAAAATCAATAATGCTTCAACTCCAAATAACTTTAGACCAATTACATGCCTACCAACAATTTATAAACTTTTGACATCTATAATTTCAAACAAAATTCATTCATACTTAATTGAAAATGATATTTTATCTGTCAGACAAAATGGATGTAAAATGGGATCTCGTGGGACAAAGGAATTGCTCTTAATAGACAGTATTATTTGTGAGCAGGTGAAACACAAAAAGAAAAATATCTCTATGGCATGGATTGATTACAAAAAAGCATATGATTCAGTCCCACACTCTTGGCTAATAAAAGTTTTGGAAATATATAAAATTAACAACGAACTCGTAGAATTTCTAAAATTTTTGATGTCAAAATGGAGAACAAAAATATCTGTTTCTCAACCTTCTGGAAAATATATTACCGATTCAATCCATATCAATAGAGGTATTTTTCAAGGAGATAGTCTAAGTCCGCTTTGGTTCTGCTTAGCTCTAAATCCACTGAGTAAATTATTGGAATCCTCAAATTGTGGCTATGAATTAAAAAGGTCTGGTATTAAATTTAGTCATTTACTTTATATGGACGATTTAAAATTATTTGGTAAAAATTTAGTTGAATTAGAAAAATTAATCAAAATTACAAAAAAATTTAGTGATGATATAAAAATGGAATTTGGCTTAGAAAAATGTGCAAAAATTAATGTTCAAAAAGGAATAATCCGAAACAATCATCAAAATAGTTCTTCATCTGTTACAAACATTCCTCTTTTAGATAATCAAAATTACAAATATCTTGGCTTTCAACAAAATCTAGTTTTTGACCACAAAATTATTAAAAATAACATTAAAAATGAATTTATTAAACGATTAAAAAAAGTTTTGAAAAGTTTTCTCTCCGGGAGAAATAAAATTATGGCCATTAATTCATGGGTTGTACCGAAAATATTGTATTCTTTTGGAATCATTAAGTGGAACCAAACGGAACTAGACAAGATGGATTTAAGGGTACGTGGTTTGCTCACACAATATAGGATGCATCATCCAAGATGTTCCTTGATGAGATTATATTTACCAAGGAAGATTGGTGGTAGAGGCATGTTAAACATCAAAAACATGAATAACAAAGAGATAAACCTCCTCCAATCTTACTTTATCTCATCAAGGAATAAATTGGGTTATGAAGACCTCATTGCGTGTGATTTGAAGTACACGCCCTTAAATTTATCAAATCCTGTTTCACCACCGATAATTGGGGTACAAGATCGGGTTGATATATGGAAAGGTAAGTCTCTCCACGGTCGATTCTTCGAAACTTTAAATTCATCACATGTAAGTCTTGAAGATTCGACTGGATGGTTGAGGTTTGGTGAACTATTTAGCGAAACAGAAGGTTTTGTCTGTGCAATACAAGACCAGGTCATCGTCACTAATAATTATAAAAAATATATTATTAAAGCACCTGATATAATTGATAAATGTCGTGCATGTGGCCAAACAGGAGAAACACTCAGACATATTTTGTCTGGGTGTTCTCTCCTGTGTGGTTCTGAGTATCTGCACAGACATAACGATGTGGCTAAAATAGTTCATCAAAAACTTGCCTTGAAATATGGTTTGCTCGATCTTGAAGTACCTTATTATAGGTACACCCCAATTTCGGTAATGCAAAACAGTAATACAAAGTTGTATTGGGATATACCAATACAAACTGACCGAACGATTAACGCAAATCGTCCGGACATTGTATTGGTTGATCGTAGGAACGGGATAACGTATCTCGTGGATATCACTATTCCGTATGACGAAAATTTGAAAAAAGCCGAGCAAGATAAGATAATTAAATATCTTGATCTTGCTCACGAAATCAAGGATATGTGGCATACACCAACCACGTACATAATACCTATAGTGATATCGACGAATGGAGTTATTCCTAAGTCTCTTAAAGACAATCTAGGGAAACTTGGCATCTGTTGTGGTCTCAGATATGCCATCCAAAAGGCAGTTCTGTTGTCCTCATGTAGGATGTTAAGAAGGTTCCTTTCTCTGTAGTTCGAAGATCTCTCATGATTACATTACATCGTGATGTATCATGAGAGATAATACCGATATTTTTATATTTAGTATATAGCATTGTATTTAATTTTAATTTATTTTTATTAATTTTTTTTTACAATGATGTATACTTCATATGATATATTGTGATTTAATGAATAAATGAATTGAAATAATAATATATTGTGATTTTATGAATAAATTATTTGAAAATAATAATAATAATATAACACTTTTTTATACGAAGGTGTCAGTATAGCCGGCGGAACTTATTGCCTGAGGCAATTTTTTCCAGTCAACCGGTCTCGTCCAATCTGAGACAGGCCAACCCCGGGTAGAAATTTCAAGTTAAAAAACACTCTGACCCGACCGGGACCTTGGATCTGATGTTCACATTGTTCACGTTAGTACAACTAGGCTACCGAGGTCGGTAGGAAATAAAGAGGAGTTGGGATTTTTTTCACATTTTTTCACACATGACAGAATACCTACGTATACAAAATAAATGGTTTATAACAGGTGCATTGGTTGGAATTACATTTCTTGAAATGGTAATTAATAAAATTTGAATGCAATATTCATAAATAGGACCACGGTACAATGCCTGACTGGAAATCTAGTCGCTAGGAAAAATAAATACATACCTACTTAACTCGATCTTTTACCGTCTTATTAATAAAAAAAAATCGTAAATCGTAAGATTACGTAAAACTCGCCGATCAGTTTTTACTTAATTTATAAAAATATATTTGATCCGTGTTTTTGTTATTTATGAAGATGACATTTCACACAAAATTTTGTAAACAAACAAAATAGTAGCTGGGCAACGCGACTGTTTACAACCAATTTGCGCTATGTGAGATTTAAATAATTTCAAGTTGATACAGAATAGGTACCAATTTTTTTATTGTTTATTTTATATCAAAATATAGTATTAGTAATTAACCCAATAACTGCACTGCATCAACTCATTTTTTAATAGTCAGAAAAGTAACTGTCTATTAGATACATATTTTGAAATAAAAGCATTTACAAACAATAACAATCCATATCAATTACTTACTACTAGTATTTTCGAAAAAAAAAATAAAATGAAAAGACTTTTAATTAAAATTGAGCTGCGTTTTTATTAGAAGTCTTAGCCATTGCGCTGCACTTATTTGCATAATAATGGAATAGTATTTTGATAGGTATAAGGGGAAACACTTTTTTACTCGAAATATCTGAAATATTTCAAGTTAGCCATCGGCCTCTCTCGACTCGACTTGGGAATTCTATTGGAATTTTCAATTTAATAGATACCTACGATATAGCTGCTTAGATCCAGTGTTAGACGACTCGATATTGAAGATCCGATTTGAGAGTATATATTATTTTACTCCCATTTTTTTTTTGTTTTTACAAAAGGTACAAATAAGTTTTCAATCTATCTTTACAATATATTGAACATTTACGGATTACTTACTTAACTTACGGATTTATTTGAAAGAAACAAAATATTTGTTAAGCTGACCGGTTTTCGAAGTCCGAACGTCATCTTCTTTAGGCTAGTAGATGTTAATTAAATTACAATGAGTGATCCAACAGAAAAAAGAGGCTATATAATTAAAAAAATAGGGAGAAATAACACAATATTATTCTTACACACTATAAAGAGACAGAAACAATGTTGGTGGTCAAACAAAGGCAAGTCTTTACTAACTTAAGTACACAATAACAAATCGTTAAAAAGAGAAAGTTTTAACAATACCTACCTAACAAAAGACATTGTCGTAATTAGAAAAGGTACATAGAAAACTGATTCCATATTTTTATACCTATTTAAAAGGGATTTTTTTTTGTTTTTTCATTCAGAACATAGATACTTCGAAAACCGGTCAGCTCATTAAATATTTTGTGGAAAAACAAAATTTTTTTGTTTCTTTCAAATAAGTTCGAAGTACCTATGTTCCACCAAGTAGCTACGGTCGAAAGGAAAACTACTTACGGATTGCCTTCGATAGATGTCGGTAGCAGAAGAAGAGCACTGTTACCGCCATCTATCGAAGTTTGCAGAAACAATCCACCACTAATAAGATAATTAATTACTGTCGAAACTATTTTAAGAGAGATTTTATCCAATATAATAATTACTTTTTTGCAGTTTTTGTATTGTTTTCCGTCCATATAAGTTGTATAAAGCAGTAATCAGATTGTTGACCTCGTAGCCAAGTGGTTCAACCGCCGAATTTCTGAAGGATAACACCGAGTTTTGAATTATGTTTCAGTAAATCTTTTAAAGATTCTCTTTGTCATTTTTTCGGGTCACAAAATTTTGTAAGGGTCCTGCCCTACCCCTGGTTCTTAAACCCTGAACTCTTCGTCTTTGCTCTGATTCTCTGTGACAATATTTTTTATCTTGTGGGAATTTTCTTCTACATTATAATGTCTAATGGTCTAACTAAGACCGTTCATGTATCAATTTAAACTTTATCTGCAGAAGACAGTAGAAGACGGTCGTAAGCCCGTGGTGGTTTGTTCCATTCAAAAATCGAACATCAGTAATGAATTTTAGAATAATTAGTTGTTAGATAAAACTTTATCTGGTTTATCTTGCTTAGCTGTTCAAGAAGGGCTAATATTTCTGCTTAAAAAGGGTAGTGTGAAAATTGCTCATAACCTTAAACCTTAATTATTAGATATGAATTCATCGGGATTCTAGCAAGGGATGAAACGCTCATTATAAAACGTAGAGGGGCAACAAAACATAAAACACAAGTAGGATATTATAATAATTACATGATGATACTTTGTGAGTGTTAGTATAGGAGCTAGGAGCCAGATGGCAGGGTGTTGTATCATTACTAGTGGTCTAATAGCCACTTACGCATAATTTTGTTTCGCGAGGGTGGGGGGTGAAATAAATAGCCGCAAAAATATTTTTATAATATTCTTTAAAGTCTTAAGGCGTTGTATTTTGTGGTCGAATTACTTAGGGATGCTTTTTCTTAAGAATTCGTGTATTTCGTTATGTTCATTTTTTTTTTAAATTTTACTAATAAGTGTGTACATACTTAATTGATTTTGTTAATTAAATCAATATTTTATTTTTTTATTTTATTCAATCAAATTCTTACAATAACAATAATTTACATTTTATTCATATTTTATTATATTTCTTACCTAAAAAAAAAAAAACTTTTTGATGGAAACATTGAATCAAGTGCTTTAAAAAAGGTATTTTTTTAGATATTTGAACCACTACGGGCTAACTACCGTCTTCTCCTGCTGTTGCGAAGGCTGTTTTGGTGCTAAAAAAGTTCGCCAATCAGGTGTCCAAACTCAAAAATAAGCCATTAATCTTTTTTCTATGCAAATGTGTCAGTATAGCTGGCGGAATTTATTGGCATTTTTTTTGAGCCACCTGGTCCTATCGAATCTGAAACAGGGCAACCCCGGGTAGAAATTATTAATTAAAAACAATGCGTACCTACCTACGTATTCTTAAGCAACCGGGAATCGAACCTGGGATATCTTGATCAAACTTCTATGAGACTTATATTTATGCTCAAATAAACAGCTTTAGCGTGTGTCCTAACTGGGGCGTTCGACGAGTTTCTTGCATGATGAGAACATTGCACGATCGCTCGACGTTCGGACACGCGATCGCTTTTCAATTAGAACAGGGCCTAACAGTTGAAGTGGTTGGTAGTCTAGTGATTACAACACCGGCTTTTGTGCTCTTTCGTATCGGAGTTTTATGTCGTCAGCAACATTGTAGAACACTTAATTGTATGGACCCAAAGTAAAGAGCACCAAACCTATCCTTGACGAAAACGGAGTTTTACTTAGAGTAGAGAGTGAAATAAAAGAAAGATGGAAGAATCACTACTCCACCGTTTTAAACTGCAGCTCGAACGTGGATTGGGAGGCAATTGATCTATTGCCTCAATACCCTATAAATCATGGTCTAGATGCTCCCATATCAAAGAGCGAAGTAAATACAGCTATAAGACAGCTTAGAAACAACAAAAGTGCGGGGTGCGATGATATCCCTGCTGAGGTCCTTAAAGCTGTTGCAGATGAAATAGCTGACCACCTTCCGGCATGCTTCAACTCCCTATGGGAAACACATTTGGTACCTGAAGACTTCCGGAGAGCGATAATAGTAAATCTTTTCAAGAATAAAGGGAATATCTCCGACTGCAATAATTATAGAGGAATATCACTACTATCAGTGACAGGAAAGGTTCTCTCAAAAATTATGGTTAACCGACTGGTTCCAGTGCTGGAATTGTTGCTGCCTGACACACAATGCGGGTTCAGACCCGGAAGAGGAACAACAGATCTTATTTTTACATTAAGGCAGCTCCAAGAAAAAGTAGTCGAACAACAGACTACAATGCATGTAGCATTTCTGGACCTCACTAAGGCCTTCGATACGATGAATCGCACAGCACTATGGAAGATCATGGGAAAGCTTGGCATTCCCCCAAATTTTGTGGCGGTTTGTAGGGCAATACACACTGAAAATTATGCGCAAGTTGTCTGTAGCGACTCCATGACTGATCTCTTTCCCACAAACACTGGAGTTAGACAGGGGTGTGCAATGGCGCCAATATTGTTCAATGTTTTCGTGGTGGCTCTGTCTATGATTGTTGACAGAAAATTAGTTACAAGAGGTATGGTCATTAGATATAGATACGAGGGTGGCCTTTTTAACATAAGCCGACTTAAAGCTAAGTCCACTAAGGAGAGATGCGTTACTGACTTACAATATGCTGATGATTGTGCTCATGTCTCGCATTCTGCAAAAGATTTACAGGAGATCCTGGATACCTATACATGGGCCTACACTGCTCTGGGCCTAAAGCTCAATGAAGCGAAAACTAAAATTCTGTCCATGCCCCCAGGGTCACCAAGTTACGATTTTAAAGCCAATGACAAAGATATCGAGCAGGTTAAACACTTCCATTACCTAGGCAGCATCGTAAATGATAAAGCAAACATGGATGAAGAGATTAAGAATAGGCTGAGTGCAGCATCTCGTGCATTCTGGAAACTCAGGGCGAGGGTCTTCAATAACCATAATCTCTCAATAATCACTAAGGTGGCAGTATATAGAGCGGTGATCATTCCAACACTTACATACGGTTGTGAAACTTGGGTGAACTATAGGCGCCACACAAAATCCTTGGAAAAGCTCCAGCAACGTCATCTACGTCAAATACTCCGTATACGCTGGTTCCATAGAGTATCAAATGCAGAGGTCCTAAGAAGAACCAACTGCTGCACGATTGACACTCTGATGACGCGTGCTCTCTTGCGATGGTCCGGTCACGTGCTTCGAATGGATGACCGTAGACTTCCCAAAAATATCCTATACAGTGAACTGGAAATAGGAAAAAGAAAGCACGGAGGCCAACGTAAGAGGTATAAGGATAATCTACATATTGCGTTGAAGAGTGTTAGTAGGCAGTCAGACTGGGAACAAACAGCGACAAACCGGCCTGAGTGGAGGAAGATCGTTACCGCAAGTCAGGGAACCGAGATGCAGAGAAGGAGAGGTCCAGACGAGGGAGCAGAATACCCGTGCTCGGAATGCGGCAGGATTTGTCTTTCGAGAATAGGCCTCTACAGCCACACAAGGTGGCATAGAAGACAGAACTAGTCCTTTTTTGTGCTCCTTATGCTCGACTCACGGGCAATGGGCATTAGAACACTTAATTAAGTAACCAAATAAAAATAAACAAAAACAATGTCAATTTTGCAATTTTTTTTAGTAGGTAGGTGCATGTATATTGGTTAAAATATTTTGTCAATGGGAATGGACGGTTGGCCAAAAACGATTTAACCAATACCTATACCTACTCACAATTAGTAGAAATTATTACAAGAGTCAATCATTTCTTCATTTTTAATTTGGTTTGTGCATAGGGTTAAAAAAAATGGTTTTTAGTAGATATTTTTCGGGTGATTTAGTCTTATGATAGGTAAAGAATTATCTAACAACTAATGACTCTAAAAATTCATTACTTATGTTCGGTTTTTGAATGGAACAAACCACCACGGGCTTACGACCGTCTTCTACTGTTGTTTCGAAGGCTGGCTTAGTGTGATCACTTTACGTTAACAACGTTCGCCATTAGGTGGTAATGTTTGAGTCTCCGAAACTCCTAACTCAACTCAACTTCCTTATGATAGGTAGTTTTATTTCATCTTTTTCTGATTTAATAGCATTTAAGACTGAAATTCGAAACGACTAACATTTTTTCTATGTTTGCATAGTAAAAAAAAAGAATCACCCATCACAAAGAATAAGTAGAGCTAGGTACAACGGCGCTCCCTGTATAAATACAGCGGTGTTGGTGGCGTTTCTCTAATGGGAATAAACATCTCTTTTACAAATTAGATTAATTCTTGAACAAAATGTCAAACAGGAGCTATGTACCTACCCTACCAACTCCCCTATCCAGAATAAAAATACCACGTTTTTCATTCCTTAAGTAAATTTAGTACCTACCTACATCTAGGAAACTTTTTACTGTCATTTTTTATGCATGGGTAAAAGTAACCAGCCTGTTAATACATACATACATACATACTCCCGTTAAGGTACCCCACTCTACGCAAGCCAGTCCGGAGGAGACCAATCCGCAGCGAACCCGACCCGCACGAACCGACCCCCCAGCTCGATCAAAGCAATCAAACCGAAAAGCCGGCCCTACACAAATCAAGCCTGCCGCGGATCCCCCCCAAACCAACCCACAATGCGGGAGGCCTAAGCCCCACTCAGGAGCATAGGGAAAGTATAGTTTGAAATTATAACAAATAGGTTCTTAATTCATTTTTTGTAAATTTTGACCGCACCGAATTACTTTCGTTGTAACTTTATACATCTTCAGCGTCATAGCCCTTGGTGGGTGTTAGCATCCTTCTGGAAAGGGTCTGCAAATCTCGCTATCGTCGACTGCCACCTTCAAGTTCCTTTGCCTCAGAACCCTGCAGTCTCGAACGACGGTATCCAGCCATCGTAGCTTTGATCTTCCAACACTTTTTCTTCCATCTGGACATGTGAAAAAACTGTTTTTAACCGGAGAAGAAATTTCAAGTGAAAAATACAAAGACAAATTCTGACCAACCGGTAATCGAACTTCGGACCTCTCTAATAAAAACAGGGTTTTAGACTCAGTAAATTAGTTTACAAGGGTGAAAGTGAACATCTGTGATGGTATATTACCTCCAAATGCATAAGATTTATATTGTAAAAGATGCGGAAATTAATCAAAAACCTAATCGACTATTTTTTTAATTGCATTCATATTATTTTGTATGTAATGCTTTTTTTAATAATGAATCTCTGCTCACTCAAAGTGAACACAACTACACTCTTTGACTTTTTCACAGTAAGCTGGACGGTCGGCACCTGGGATCGAGCCCACGACCTCTGATACGAAAGAGTAAGAAAGCCGGCGGTTACAAAACCGCTAGACTGCCAACCACTTTTCATTGGTAAAGGTATTTTATTTATTTACTTTCGATTTTTCTTTCATCAGCCGGCATTACAGTATTCACCTATGCACCGGCAGAAGTCAACAAAATATATCAGCAAACAAAACACAATCAGATACTGATTAAACAATTCACTTAAGAACTACCCGAGGTCTCACATAAAGATCGCAAACATTCAATGAAGTATGAACAAATCCTTAACAAATACGAAAAAAAAGAGAAAAACAATTTGACATTCGAAATCGTATATAACGATGGCGCCTCATCTTCCACCCAAGTTCTTCCACAGATTCAACTACATACATATTAAGAAAGAAGAAAAGCACTGGGCCCAGTATAGTGCCCTATGGAACTCCATGTGTAGTCGTCAGTTCTTTACTTTGCAACTTTATCAGCTGTTTTCATTCAGACAATTCGTTCATGGATCATTCGTCGTACACCAACCCTCTTTGGTATGAATTGGCATTTTATGACGTAACCTGCACTGATTTCGGTTTCTTATGTCAACATCAAGTTCACTTTGACACGAATCTTGAACTGTGAAACTTTCACATCAAAAGACATGCTATGGCACCAGCATTTCAAATAGTTCACGATCATATGTTGACAAGTCATTTAAATGACTTAACGGGTTCCGCTCATTTGTTGCACTGTTTCTGTGTAAAATATTGTGTAAATAAGTTTCTTATTGTACTGTTTGCTTGTGTATATTTATTTATTTAATAAAAGTTTAATTTCAAAAAAAATAATCACGAATAATTACTTAGGTACGTAAATTGTTTACAGGGCAGTTTGTTTATTTTTTTAATGAACGTTATCGTTTTGCAAACAATGATACTATTATGAATTTCGTTTGTTTTTAAACAAAAAGACAACGGTTGAGAACAAAAATAATTGTTTGAACGAATAATTTCAATTTAATAACGTAATTGTTTCAGGACAACTGTGGTAATTAATAAACTCGCGCCAGAGACAAAATTGTATAAAAACATTAGAGGGTATTGTAATTATAAAATCGTCATTATAATAAAATAATACAGGGTCTGTTTTGGTCCCATCAACAATTTCAAAAGAAAACAGATATTTTGGTTGGATTCCTAATTAAAATTTGGCATTATCTTCTGATTAAGGTGTGCGGAACAATTTCAGTTAGGGTTTAAAAAAAATACAAAATTATTTACATCTTTGATGTTTTGGGCAGAAGGTGCTTGGTGATAGTCCATTTCAAAATGAAAAATAAACGAAGAGTCTTGTAGAGTTCTATCACAAATTTAATATTCAAACGTGAACCGGTTTTTGGAGACTACCGGTTTCCGGTTCATGTTTTAATTTTGAATTTGAGCAAACTATAGCAAACATTTTCTAAGCCTGTGAAACACTTTCACTATTTTCACTACTTGCAAAATAGTAAAGATGAACTACTTAGACCAAGGAAGCGAATGTTCATTCTTTTAGGTTTTACCGAATTCTACTTGTGTAAACAGAAATAAGTATATCATTCTAGAAGCTCGGCGTAAAGTTTGCATGCTATAAACGAGTTTAGGATGTGTTCACTGTTCATACCAAACGAAGCTAGGCGCTACGCTATGATAGTTCGTTTTGCTATATCATTCTCTCGTTGCAAGGGTGGTCGCCGGCCACAAATTACTGATGGCACCGAAAGTTCCTATATCTACACAAAATTGAGACGCGTTACCTGTTGTATGTGTGTGTATTTTCAAATTATATAGTTCACGCACCACTACATGGATTTAAATTGAAGTATGTATAAAGCGGCTCGCATTTATTGCTCGCATCTATCGTGCGGCCAGCCGCTTTTACATTTTTATCTGCAAACGCCTATGATTGTACGCACTTAACCGCCACAAAATTTTAACCGCGGCGGTTGAATGGGAGCCGACGCCGTCTGGTTTATACGCACTAGGCGATTCAGTTTGATGAGTTTGTACGTCCGCTGCCAATAAAATCACGAAATATAGTATCTTGTCCTTTGATGATACGTGTAAAACTGAGTAATTCTTCAAATGAAAAAAAAAATATCTTCGTTCTTCGTCAGTTATTGAAAACTACTTGCGAACTGGGCAAATTCGTTGCGTGTTTCTAGTAGAGGATGAATACAGTATCTTTTATTATTTTTCTTTCGTTGTTTTCGGTAGTAAAGATAGATAACACAAGCTACCTCGACGGCGTCCATTTCGGAATGGACCCAACACGCCTTCGAGCGGTCCAGCCGCTTAACGCGGTTGACCGTGTTGGGCGGCTGGACCGCTCAAACGAACCGCCTGGGCAGCCAACCGCTATGTCGTAACGGCGCTTAGTCGATCAGTCAGTCAGTGTTCTGATGGATTATTCAAAAATATCTATTTTTTATTACTAAAGTAGGTACCTGCTTATAATAATAATAATTGTGGTCTACCAATGTAGTTGATAAGAAACTCACGAATATTCAAAATAGGTGGATTTATAATAAGTATCATAAAGGATAATTATTAGATAATTTATAACAATTATTCTTAAGAACCCTAAGAATGTCCTGCCAGGAGAATCGAGTGTCTAATAATAATTATAAGCAATTATTTATGAAATACAATAAGAGGATTCAGATAGGAGATATTTCTCAACTGGATCAGTACAAAAGGTCTGGTTCATCAAAATGGAATTTCCTTAAAATTAAAAACGATTAATAAAATCTAACCTGGCATGAGGGAGTTTGTCATTTTTAATTTAAGATAATTAATTTTAAGGTTTTATTATTCTGTTAGTGAAAAAATAACAACTAATGACTCCAATAATTCATGACTATTGTCGATTTTTAAATGGAACAAACCACTACGGGCTTACGACCGTCTTCTACTGTTATTTCGAAGGCTGGCTTAGTGTGATCACTTTACGTTAACAACGTTCGCCATTAGGTGGTAATGTTTGTCTCCGAAACTCTTAATCATGAGAATTCTCAACATGCTCATTTGAATTTGTCTCGGCTAAAAAGGGTTGCCAATTAAGATGTTTTTTTAAAATGTTAAAAAAAACATAATAATGTTTTGTGTGGTTTCAGCAATACTTCCCTAACCCAAAATCACATGTATTTATTTTCTGGTACAAAAAGTGATAGGTGCTGAATTATGAATGAATTAACAGATCATACATTAAGTTTACTCGTCGCTTTAAGCGAACACTAATCGTTTTTCCTAGGAATACGGTACTGCTATAAATAAACAGAGGTTATTATGTCAGTGTAGAATATTGTCTATGTGGTTACTCTATTAACAAACAAAACATTGTCGCAATTTTTTTTCAAAGAGATCCGTCTTTTTTTATATCTGTACTCGTTTTCGAGTGATTCAGCAGTCAGACGAAACACCGCTCCCTAGGACCCCAGCAGATTAACGAAAAAAAATACACGTGGTGTTCTTAAAGCGCTCCATCGATGATTTCAAATTCGTCACCAATTTAAACCAGAAAGTGATCATTGAAGATTGCGTTTCTTTGCCACTTCCATTAATGTTTCCTATATTTTCGTCAAATATTTCTTGTTTGTTTGCTTATCATATACGCTCTTTTCATTCGATCACACATTCTAACATCTCTTCATTCAGACTTACAGATATCAAATTTTTTACTTTATTATAATAAATCATAATTTTCTCAAATGTACGAACAATAACATGATTGTGAACGTTCAATTTATGATGATGCATCTTTGTTCTATAGAATATATTGAATTATTAATCCCTTAAACTGAATTTTAGCATTGTGTTATTGGTTTGTTTCCGTTACATTACATCGATGCATTGCTCAAACAACCTATTGTGAGCCCGAACAAACAATGGCTTGCCAATGATATTCATCGTTCTATAATCAATCAGGGTACAGCGACAAATAGGTTTCTACGCTTCGACCTGTCCAAAGCACACCTAAAAGTCTCTGTGCAGATTACTCTGCATTTACATCACGATTCCGATCCAACTACAATCTTCATGACATTTTGATACCTATTTAGATTTTCTAAGCATGAAAATAGTTCCACTTAGGGATTGCAATCCGGAAAACCGGATCCGGAATTCCGGCGGATCCGGCATCAAAATGCTCATATCGGATCCGGCAAAATTTTACGGATCCGGAGATCGGATCCGGTTTATAATATTAAGGGATTTTTCGACATACTAAACACGGACCGGACTCGAATCCGTATCCCTAGCAATTCCACAGGGTCATTGTAAGTACCCATAAATATACGAAGAGAAGATTAGGCAAATGCGTCACACTGAGCGCAGTGTAAATGCTGCTTTCGTCTCCCTGTGTCCAAGGTGGGGTTAGGTAGTGTTGACTGACCGTATTGATAGTATTGACTGTCGAATGAAAAGACATCTCTTAGAAAAATGGTGAGTGCATTAAGTAATAAAATTCCAATCCAAATCCAAACTCCCTTAAGACCCACTTGGGGGCATAGGGAGGCAAACAAGAGCTCTCCATTGCACTCGATCTTGCGCAATGTTAATGACCTCCTCCCACACCATGTCCAGATTCCTCAGCTCTGCTTCGAAGGAGCGGAACACAGTATGGGTCTTCCTCGTCCTCAATAAAATAAAATTAGCAAAAAAAATATTAACCTATTTAAAAGCAAAACTATTGTGATTATTAACTGGTATTCATTAGATTAGTTCGGTCATAATGTGTGTGCAGTTATATTTTGGATAAAACTGAAATAATTTCTCGAACACGAAACTTATCTGCACATCCATCTCTTTAGTGATCGTCCAAGGGTCTGCTGGTTGATGTGATCTTATCCTATTATAATTACCAGAATCACCGGATCCGTTCTGTTGACGTGATCATTCTAATAATGTCTTCTATTGCTACCCCATTGTCTGGCGTTGTGAATATCGCAGAAGCTCCGAATCCGGAGCTTCTAACTCTGCCTCGAATGGTTTATTCCAGAATGGGTTGGAGAGTTTCCGAACATCTTTGTTTTTCGTGGTGTTGGTTCTCTGAGAATCTTTCTTTTCAAATCATGATGAATCAAGCAGGTCAAGATAAACATTTTCGTTAAATTTAAATTTGACTTTTATAATCCGAAATCAAATTTGTAATTTTATTTCTTTTGAAACTACATATTTTATAGTTTTTACCATTTAAAAGTAGCCATACCCTAATTAAATTAATTTCGTGTATGTGCTGTTTTGTTTTTAGCCTTCATTATTGTTAAAAATGTCAATTAATCAAGGTTATTTCAATCCGGTCGGATCCGATCGGATCCGGCCGGATTGGCGAAAATCCGGTTGGATCCGGCCGGATTCAAAATGAGACCGGATTGCAATCCCTAGTTCCACTATTGGTCTTTTTTTAATCCTTTGTGAAAAAATGGTATAAAAAGGGTTTACTTATACAATAAATACCTAACTTGGCAATGAAAGTATAGGGTGGGGCAAAAGTCCCGCTACCATTTTAATTGCATCTAGATTTGTTTAAAGAAAAGATAAGTAGGTTTGGTTTTCATAATAAGTTTATTTGGTCTTTACTCTTTACATTTTTTTTACATTTTTTTCTTTATGATTGGAAAATTATATCGGCTAAATGGTGACCGCGATTCGCTATGCAACTTTCGGAAATTGGAAGAATTCAGCCCGAGATGTTACAGGTGTCATGAAAAATGCCTTAAAAAGAGCCAATTTATGCACACTTTATGAAAACCAAACCTACCTACTTTCTTTTCTTTTTCTTTTCTTTTATTTCCAAATAATACATTAATACATAATAATACATTAATGTGTACATATATAAATACAGATTAAGATAATGGAATTTATCACCCCACTAGACAAAAGCCCGTGCTGAGGTGATACTAAGTATTTATACTGCGCATCAGTTTTTATTCCGAGTATTATAGTATTTTTTGGTGTATTATGATGAATAACTATTTACTGTAATTTTATGCAAGTATGTAGACCTAACATTAACGAGACACAAAGACGAGCAAACGGTGCACAACAGAAAGAAACACAAACAAACAAAGAAAAAACAAAAAACAACCAGCAAAGCGCCAACAACACACTCAACCTACCTTCGTAGTACTCTCCCATCCTTCAACGTAATACATGCGTCAACGCCGACTCCGAAGCCTCCCTTCCCCTCTGCATCAGCCAGGTCACAATCAATTGTTCCATGTTTGAGTTTCCCACATTTAACGAAGCTGAGATGTCAGGTATGACCTTATTATATAGTCTGGGACCTAGGAAAGAAAAGTGCCTCTGGGCGAACGTTGTTCGTACAGGCTTTGGGCGCAGCAGGTGTCGGTTCCTAGTATCAGGGTGAAGCACGAACGCATCCGTCGTATAACTGGCCTGGTTTCTATTTACGTGCAACAGTATGGTCTTCATGTAGAGCTGTCTTATGTCCAACACTCCGAACTCCGAAAACAGTTGATCCGATGGATATCTATATGGTTTGTGGCAAATTACTCTAAGGAGAGACTTCTGACTAACTGCGAGTGGTTGAAGATTTGTTCTGGCCATTCCCCCCCATGCCAGATTCCCGTACATGAGGAGAGATTGACCTAAAGCGAAATATATTGCTTTAAGGGTCTTTATCTCAAAAATTTCTCTCAGATTACGGAAAATGTAAATGAGCTTTCTGAGTCTCTTTGAGAGCATCTCTATGTGATTTACCCATCTTAAATTGCTATCAACCATAACTCCCAAATATTTGTATTTTTCAACTCTGTCAAGCCCGACACAGTCACACGATCCATCACGGCTACAAGTATGAATTCTTATGGTCAAATTGTCTGGTGGTTTCTGCCTAACATCTATAGAGAATGTCATGTACTTAGTTTTGTGTGTATTTAATGAAAGCAGATTTCCATCAAACCATTTCTTCATTTGCTGTAGGATTCTCTCCGCCGTCCTGTGTACATGCTCCCACGTCGTAGACCTGAAGAGGAGCACCGTATCATCCGCAAATGAAATGGTCCGGTCCCCCGACCCAAGCTGACAGATATCATTTAAATATATGATAAACAGTGTAGGACCGAGCACACTACCCTGCGGTACACCCCAATACACAGATTCCGGTTCACTAATCACCTCACCAAGTCTTACCATCTGCCTTCTGTCCTCTAAGTAAGACCTGAACCATGTCAAAGATCTCGCAGAGAGGCCTATGTTATGTAATTTCTTGAGCAGAATAGTGTGCGAAATAGAATCGAATGCCTTGGCTAAGTCTAGAAAGACACCTAGACATTTCTGCTGATTATCTAAGGCAGTTGTAATGAACTCTGCGAAGTCCGATATTGCCTCTTTTGTTCCTTTTCCAGGGCGAAAACCATATTGGGTTTGGACCAATTTTCCATTTTCTTCGAGATACCTCATAAGTTGGGTATTATCTGTACTTATCTGTTCTTTAAACAAAGTTATATGCAATCAAATCTATATTCTTTTGTAATAATTAGTATAAAAAATACACCCAAAATGTAAAAAAAACATTCATTATTAATTGAAAAATAGGTATATTTGGTATATAAAATTATCGTATTTGCATCCTATAGTAAAGCTATCGCAAGCTGAAAAGGTAAACGCAAGATTGACGAAGGCGCTTGAGCTCTTTCCAAAATTTATCGTAAAAGTGCTAGTACGGTTCTTTTATAATTATTTAGGTTTAATTTTCATTGGGTAGGATGTTTGTACGCCTCTAAGAACATTTATTTATTTATTTACTAGCTAGTTACCCGTGGCTTCGCTCACGTGTTACTGTATTTGCTTTCTCTTCATAAACAATGCAGAATTAATTATATTCGCATCAAAATTAATAATAATAAGAAACATCATCAACATTTCTTTTTTTAAATATATATTCTAAAATTTCCATTAAATTACTATATTTTTATTTATATTTGTCGTTATTAATCTGTATTTAAAAAATATGTGCTTCTTATACAAATAGAATCACCCCGCGAACTTAAAAATTTCGCTAACTTGACTGACATTGTTCTATGAGAATCCCAAAAAATAACTCGAATAACTTTTATTCCATCAAATGACGTTATTTGAAATCAATTTTTATATTGCTGGATATGAATAAAAAAATATTCAGGTCTCGAAAAGCAATGAAATTAGTGATCTTTAAAACACTTATTTCTATCTGCTTTGGGCATTTTTCAAGCTACAGACGTTTTTTAACATTTCAATTTATATCTTTCACGTTGATTTGTTGTTGTTTGTCTGGTCGTAGGTTCGAAATTTAGTTCATAAATATCTTATCCTGAGCAAACACGACATAAAAAGAATAAACGATATCGGTCCAGCCGTTCAGGTCGAAATAAATAACGTTAAACGTGAAAACTGTTAACGTTCCGAACGTTAACGTTTACCAAATTGAAAATGGTTTCCAAACAAAAAAAATGCGTTTCGTCTTCAATATAATAGCAGCGTCGTAATACTTCCAAAGATTTTGAGGTAACGTTTAACGTTAATTTTGAATAACTGACAGAATTATTTTTTTGACTCGGAATTTGGAACAGCATTGTTTAACGCACGTTGAACAACAGTTTTTACGTTATCTCTATGGAAATAACAACAAATTGTTAACGTTGGAGCTGTCGTTAATATTTCGACTTGGCCTCCAGGCGTGATGCGATGACCACGTAAAGTAGGTCTCCATTTTTATAATAACGTAATATTCTCCCTTTTAAGCCCCCCCGCTCACCGCAAGCCAGCCCGGAGGAAACTAAACCGCAGCAATCCCGATCCGCACAAAGCCAAACCCTAGCCCGATTGCCAAAAAGACAGCCGCACACAAATCAAGCCCGTGGCGGTTCCCCCCAAACCACCCCATAATACGGGAGGCCTTGGACCCACTCAGGAGAATAGGTTAGGCATAAAGAACTCTCCATTGCGCTCGAAGTCGTCCGAGGCTCATTGTGCCTTTTCTAACCGGTTGAGGTTTAAGGAAGTGAGGTGGTCAACCTCAGTATTCTAATGGTATAAGTAATTGGCGTTCGACTATAAACGAATTTTCGACAATGTAGAGTAGGAAGAAAATTAACTGTCCACTGTTTATATTTTTTATTAGATGAAACGGATATCGGCAACTATCCGATATCCGGTCTATCCGGCGGCGTAAATAATATCCTGCCGGATACCGGATAGTAAAAAGAGACATGTTTGGATAACTCATTGATTTGTTTATTAAAGTATCACTTAAGAAATACACCTTATAATCACAAAATAAATTCTACAACTTAGAAAATTGATTATCAAGCATAAGGTAAATTATGGAGAGTAATTCTATATAATATTTCGTTATATAGACTATTACTAAAATGACTTCAAATAATTTGACAGATCAAGACGTAACGAATTAGTATATAACCCAGGTTCTTCCCATGTACTTGCCGTAAAAAAAATTGAAAAAAAATATTTTTACCTAAAAACCGCAAAATAAAAAAAAATATTTGCGTTGTTTTTAGACCTTTCACGTTCCTGTATTATTTAAGTTTTTTGAAATTTATTTATTTTACTTTGTGGTGAAAATGGAAACTTATAAATATCTCATACCTACTAAAAATACCTATCTCTTTTTATTTATTTTTTTTGACAAAGGATATTTTCAACTTATTTTAAATTTCACAAAAAAACTCTTTAATTTTGAAAGCCACTGGCGGTGGGACTGAACAAATATTAGCTGGCAGCACGTGTACCGTTAGGTAGGTCTCAAGGTCAAAGTTACGACACTCAAACTCTGATGGTATTCAGGTGCATGTAAAAGTATATGTGTGTGTGTATGTGTTGCGACTTGCAAACAGTACCAGGATTTCCCCCTATTCGAGTAAAAACCTACGCGAATATACCAAAATAGTATTTTACGCGCGGTAACAAAGTGCATACCTACTTACCTTCCCGGCTACTTATAGATATGTTTAAATATATTGTAAGCGCTACGGTAGCGAAGTTAGTACGTAGAATTCCCCAATCAATAGGGCCGTAAAACTAAAGATTGGACATTTTCAACATATCATATAGGTAACCAATTTACTAATGAAATTTATTTGCTGCTTTAGTGAAAGATAATTTTTTAATGTTTTATGTATTTATTTATTTTTTCTTAATTTTTAGATATCTTAAATTTTTATACATCACTAGTTACATGTAAAAATGAGATCCAACTGTCGATGGCCTGAGTCGGTATGTTTATTGTAAGAAACGATGTCGTCAATAAATTAAATTTTTACAAAAATTGTTAAGAAAAGTTTGAGATGTACTGCTATGATGTATGTATTTTTTATAGAAAATGAAATTATCTAGTTGGTCTGTTTCGGCGTTTTTCGATATTTTTATAAAATTCTGAAATATAGGCACTGAAACTCGTAAATTTGTCATAAAAAAATATTTTTCTTTATAAAAAAAGTTTGAGAAATCCTGGAACTTCTTCATTAAATTATATTTTAGATATTGTATTTTTCTATATACATACACAATTTTAGGGTTCTAGATTTTATGGTTTTTGAGATATATGGAAAAATTAAATAAAAATTCAAAGGTTGATAACCCCTGACTGAAAAAAAAATTTCAAAATTCTGAGTATACAAATTTTGTATGCTTAAAGTATTCAATATTTTCTGAAATTTTAGGATCTGTGCATCAAGCGAATCAAAAGTTATAAAGAGGGGACGGATACACACACATACACGTTGGAAAAGTGCCCCTCACCCCCTCCCCGCTAATTAATGATATCTTTTGAAAACGAAATAGTATAATTTGACTCTTTCTGAAGAAATCATTTTTTTGAAATTTCGATAAAACCAGTTTTAAACTTTTTAGGAGGCACTTAAAAATCATCCCTTTTTATATGTGCCCTTTTTCGTCCCTTTTAGTTAAATTTTGGAAAAATTGCCGAATACGCTAACACTCATTTCTATAGAAGAATTCATATGCCAAATCTCAAGTTCGTACCATGCCTAGTTTCCGAGATATTCGCATACTTTGAAAAACATTCAACCCTATTTTTCACCCCCTTAGGGGTGGAATTTCCAAAAATCCTTTCTTAGTGGAAGGTTTTGTATTGAGACCTACCTGATTTCCAAATTTCACTTCTCTACGATTAGCCGTTTGGGCTGTGCGTTGATGAGTCAGTCAGTCAATCAGTCAGTCAATCAGTCAGTCAGTCAGGCACTTTCCTTTATTATTATAGATAGATTTCACGGCCAGTAGGCCTTTTACAGGAAAATAATAATTTGTACAAGAAAGATAGAGATTACATATATATACAGTACTTAGTTAGATATAAATAATAATACAAGTATACAATAATTATGGCAAGTTAGAATACTCAACAACAATCAAGAAATACAGCGACAACAATACGGAATAGTATGATGCACACTGCATAGGTGCGTACACTTCGTACATACACACTCAACCTGGCCGGCGCAGTCCGCGCACAGCTCAGGGCCGCACTTTATAACATTATTACCATTCAATCAACCAAAAATCAAATTTAATTGCCATACTCGCTCACTACAAAATAAATTTAGAAAAGGTGAAAAAAAAAATAATAACCAGTACACTTGCGTACGTAAGAGAAAATAAATTCATAACAACAAACCATTCACAACAAAAAAGCCTTTACAAACTGGCTGCCACCCTCGCCTTAAAAGTAACCAGCGAATCACCAAAAATGTCCGAAACATTTGCAAATTGATTTCCCAATCTAGACAGTCTATTAATAGGGGAGTTAAAAGTATAATTTCTTCTTGTGTAATCAACATAAAAAGTTTGTACTTGCCTAGTCGATCTACTAGGAACATGAATGTTGAATAGCTCTAAGATGTCAGGACAATCTATATTCGCATTGAAAATTTTGTGCAAAAAAGATAAATCCAACATTGTTCTTCTATCAGAAAGACTTCTATGACCCATCAAACCAGAAACAAAATCGTAGTTTAACTGTTCCACGGGAATGCCAAGCCTAAAGTTAATATGACGCAAGAACTTTCTTTGCACCCTCTCTATTGACGACACATGAACCATATAATAAGGATTCCATACAACGGAAGAAGACTCTAAGATGCTTCTTACCTGTGCCATGTAAATAATCTTAATAGTGTTCAAATTGGTAAATGGTCTGCACACTCTCAGCATAAATCCAAGCATGCGCATAGCCCTCTCGCAAGTGGCATTGACGTGCCCGACTAGGGAATCCAATCCCGCATCGTATTCACGATCCCGCAAGCTTGCGGGATTGGTGAACTCAATCCCGCGGATCCCGCGGGTTTTGCGGGATCAGCGGGATTGACATTTCTTTGTTTGAAGTAGGTTATTATTATTAAGAAAACAATGAAATAAAAATAAAGATGCATTTTTTTAAATTATTAGAAGTGTTAGAAATTGAAAATAATGATATTTTAGAGGTAGGTATAAAAAATCCGCTTCTTTTAAGGAACAAAATAATACAACATTTAAACGTTTAAGCTTTTAACATTGTGATTCATATTGACAAATGAACACATTTATTGATTTAAGAGGCACAAAAACTAGTTTATTTTTTTCTGATAATACTTCCGAAGAAATCATAAAGTGTCTAAACGTTGTAGACGGAATTGACTTTACATAATTGTAAGCAGTTTTCAAGTAGATGTGAGTGTATAACGAAAGCTGATAAAAATAACTTATTCTCGTTATTCGTATTAAACGATATTTGTAAATATATCAGTGTTATGACTTTACTGAATGACTTTTTTAGCGAAATTATACCTTACCGCCAACGGAGATCAAATTTTCGGAATATTTTTTTTTGTAGGAAAGTCTTTCCGGATACTAATGAAATAAATAAGCATTAAGCCTTTAAAAATAACGTTATTTAAAATTTATGAAACTGCTATAAAGTTTATAAATTTAAGCCGCTATTCCCACCTCTACAACATCCAAGTGCTTTCCTCTATTCCCTCCACATCAGATCAAGAGAATCATCTCGAGTGGGTACGGATACAGCCACAAAGGTCTAGACAGCTATCCATTCGGTACGGAGACTACGTCGTTGTCATCAACTTGCTGGTGTTCAGTTTCTTGTTGGACCCGCGCGTCTGACAGCATCTTCTCTTTTCAACACACACATTTCAATTCTTACTTTGCTCAGATAAAAGAATGGATCGTCCACCACATTTGTAGATCCTGAATCTTTTTCTCGATATTTTTATGGCAGTCATTGATGTACTTACATACTTAATCCACGATCGCTCCCAGTGTGGAGCATGTGGACGTCACGAAGTTCCTCCAAGCCTCTCTGCCTTGCGCCAGTTGCACAGCTCCATCCCAGCTCAAGCTCAGTCCAGCATCTCGTAGAACCGCAGTGAATGCCCGCATCATTGTTAATTTCGGCCTGCCTAGCCTTCTCTTCCCATCCGGATTGTAGTAAAGACTTGCATATTCAAGACTCTCGGGGGACATGCGGAGAACATGGCCAAGTCAGCTCAATTTGCGATTCTGGTTCACTGAGGTGATTCGCTGTTGTGACATATTGGTACCATCTAATCCCCAAAATCTGTCGCAGAAATCTATTCATAACACTAAGGATCTTCTTCTGTTAAGGCTTCGACAGATGCCAGGATTCATAACCATATAACGGCCATTGATGTACGTTCTTTTATCCGACGAGATAGCGACACGATAAGTTCCTGGCTTATCCTGGTATTTTGTCGATCAATTTGGTTTCTGTATTAACTAACATTGCAGCACGCAGTAACATTCTTTGACAATTTACTACGCTCGATACTGAATCCCCTACCGTGGTAAAATCCTTAGCCATAGAGATTCAAATGACATTGATTTTGTTTCGTTCCGATACAGGATTCACAGAACACAAAATATAAATTCAAAACTTACTTAGTTGTAACTTAAAAACTGAAAGTATAATTATTTTCCATATGAATTTCAAAGAAAAGTCCCGTTTTTCCAGCGAAAGTTGATAAATATTTCATTAATGAGGTTGTACAGGATCTAATAAATAATCAGAACTTCATCTGAGCCCTTTTCCTTTTCAGTCCCGCAAACGTGCGGGATCCCGCATGAGAAATCCCGCATTTCTGATCCCGCAAAAAAGGTGCGGGATCCCGCATTTGCGGGATCCGCGGTTTGCGGGATTGGATTCCCTATGCCCGACAAAGCTCAACTTTCTATCAAGTAACACTCCCAGATCACGGGCAGATTCAACAGCACTCAAGATTTCACCACTTAACGAATAATCAAACAAAATCGGCCCTCTTATTCTATAGAAACGTAAACACTGACACTTTTTAATATTAAGTAACAGCGCATTGCGAGAACACCACTCGCCAAATCTCTGGATATTATCCTGCAATAGGTCACAATCGGTACGACTCTTAATCTCGCAATAAATTTTTAAGTCGTCTGCAAACAACAGCACATTTACACCCCTAAATATAGATATTGCATCATTTATAAACAGATTAAATAACAAGGGGCCGAGATGGGAACCCTGGGGTACACCACTTAAGACCTCGAAAGAGTAAGAAGAGTCCCCGCACAGACTCACACACAAACTACGTCCTCTCAAATAATCTCTGAACCAACTCAGCATCGGACCAGAAACACCCATGCCAGATAGCTTATTGAGCAAGATGGCATGGTTCACTCTGTCAAAGGCCTTACTGAAGTCGGTATAGATTGTGTCGACCTGTAGTCCCCTCGACATGGCTCCTGTTATGTATTCCGTGAAGACCACTAAATTTGTCTGTGTTGATCTCGACGGCATGAAACCATGCTGGAAAGGTGATATAACACTGTACATGGATGGAGCAATCTTACGCAATACTACTTTTTCAAGCAACTTAGGTATCGCTGACTGTATGCATATGGGGCGATAGTTTGTTATGTCTTGCCTATCACCAGACTTGAATATAGGAACCAAGTAACTCCGCTTCCAAATCTCTGGAAATATACCCTCAGACACTGATCTGTTGAATAAAACAAACAATGGATAAGACAGACCACGCATTGCACCCTTAACGAAAACTGGGGGAATGCAATCGGGACCAGAAGATTTCTTTGGTTCCATAGTCCTTATGCAATCCACAATATCACGTATTTCAATGTCTAGTCCAGATAACTGCAGATTTACGTCAGATGTAAAATCAGAACTACTACACACGGACACCTGATCATCATATATAGCTTTGAAGTAATCTGCAAATAGTTGCAGAGAGTGCTGAAGAGAGTGCGAGACCAAGGAACCATGGCGCATCGTGACCGGCAGTGATGACACATCACTCTGCACATGACCAAAATATGGAAAGCATCGGCGTTTAGTGTCGAGACGAAATGTAAATGTAAACTGTTTGATGCGTGCATACATGTTGCCCATTCTCCTGTATGGGTATGAGTCCTGGCACCTTACCAAAGCCCAGGCACAAAAAGTCTCCGCTTTAGAAACGAAGTGCCTCAGGAAAATTTTGGGTATTAGATGGTACCACCGCATCTCGAACGAGGTTATACGTCAGCTCACCCAGCATAGGCCCATCACTTCTACCATTATGGGGAGGAGATGGACTTGGCTGGGACATATTGTCGTGTTAAGGATGCCGAATGACTGTTGGCCGAGGAGAGCGCCGTTCTTTCTCCCATCAGGATCTCGAAGATATGGAAGACCCTCTCATACCGTGTTCCGCTCCTTCAAAGCAGAGTTGAGGGATTTGGACATGGTGTGGGAGGAGGTCATAAACATTGTGTAATATTGAGCGTAATTGAAAGCTCGCTTGTTTCCTCTCTAGTGGGGCGTAAAGCGAGTATGGATTGGATTGGAGGATGCATTGATATTTTTCAACCGAATCTGTCCCTACAGGCAAAGTAAACAAATACAGTATTACACATTTGATATCTTTCATGACGAGCTAGCAATGGTTGATCTTCGAAGGATTCGAACCACGTCCGTTGGTACGTAAGTCCATCAGCTCTAGTCGACTGACCTGATGGACAATCAATCACTTCGGACATTTTAATTTTTTAAAATATCTTACAATTAAATGTTTGTATATTGTATAATTTGTAGACAGCATAAACCAATCTTCATACAGGATACTCAAATGGAATAGAAACGCGAAATTATTAAAAATGTCACACGAAGAAGGAGAAAGTAGGTATGTCAGATACCTATATAATAGTGTTGGGATGAGCTTCAAACTGTACCGCAGGTAAGCACCGCTTGTTAGCGTCAGCCGCGCTGGCATATTTCGCTCGCTACCAATTTCCGTCACCCAGATTCTTTTGATCTACCAGAGCGGAGGAAATACGCTTGTCAAACTCTTCTTCCGATAAATCTTTTCCGTTTTAAAACAGGTACCTCCTTTGTTTATAATCTTTCTCAAAGGTTCGTCTTTATTTATATTCTGGAGATAAAAATATGGATTAAGAATACAGAGAACCGGTTCATAAAGAAAGAAAAAACGTTTTAGTACCGGTTCGGTTAAACTCCCGTAACTCGCATTTTAAAGAGGGCAACGTTTAAAATAGTTTTATTTATTTTCTATAGGTTCGATGAGATAAGCGACATTTTTTTTCCAAATTTCTTGAAAATAATCCCATGGTAATTTTTTAATTGGTAATTTATTTTCAGGCTAAAGCCAGAATTGATTATATGGTCTGCTATAATCTATTTTCAAGCGGGCTTACAATGTGGTGACCGTTCTGTAGGTACCTTTATTTTACCCATCACGCCGATACCCGTAAGGGGTAGGCAGAGAGAACGGGCCACTACACTCATTTATCCATGCACACTTCTTTCACTTCTTCTGAAGACATAACATTTCTCATACAACCTCTTCTGTTTCTCTTACTTCTGACCTAGCCTTCATTGAGGACGGCATTGATGTGTTCGATCCACGTCTTCTTAAACTTTCCTTTTCAGCCTTATAAATTCTTTTTGTCCTTCTGTCTGCATCCATTCTTTCCACATGCCCAAACCATCTCAATTTGTTGATTTTCATAATTGTCACATCACTAACTTTCATACCACATTCCTTCCTAATATTCTCATTCCTTTACATATCCCACAGAGTCTTTCCACATATTCTTCGTAGAGCTTTCATATCTACTGCATTTACCTATACCTAATGCATTCTTCTTTTATCGTCCATGAATGTCATGTTTCATACACATACATCGTTGATGGTAACAGGATTACTTATGAAATGCACCGTCCACTCTACTACAAGCCACTTAATCTGTTGATAATGACACAAATTTGAAACAATTATGCAGGTTCATTTTAACGGTTTTAATAATTTAAACTTTCAGAAATATTACTCGTAGTATATGGAATATTACTCATAGTATATTATGGAATATACATGAGTCTTGTGATCGGATTTCAAAAAAAAATAGATTTCGCTGAAATTAATTTTCTCGACGTTTTCGAGAGATTCCAAAAATGCAAAAAAATTTTTTTTTAATTTCCCCGTACGCCAAAAATGTGTGCGCGCCCATAACTCATAGTAACTTTTATCCGATTTGATTCAAATTTGGTTGAACGATTAGCCCCTCGATGTAGATGAGTCAGTAAAATGTTGAGATCTGTACCTTCAGGGGAACCCTCTTAAAGTATCCAAAGAAAATTTCACTTGTTTTAGAAAAAGGGCTAAAAAAGAAAAAAAAAATGTCTTCGATTTTCATAAAATTTGGTATACGGGTTGGTCTTATGCTCCTACACAAGCACGTAAAATTTGAGGTCCGTAACTTCAGTGGGTCCCCCTTAAAGTACCGATTAATATTGAATATGTAGTTCTAAAGTAGATAATAAAAAGCTCCAATAGTCGATATCATTTTAAAGTTTCTATAATAATTCCAAGGATAAATTCATTTTAATCGTAAAATTATGAATTTTTATGCAAAGATATGTTTTACACGAAATGGCTGTTATAATATACTATGAGTTCTGGGCTACCCTAGGTTAGCAGCTTTTTTTTTTAACAATCAAACATATTTTTGATTTAATTACAAATTGGAATCAATAATAATAATAATAATACTAAGATAACTTATATTAAGAGCGCCGTTTTGTGGCCTAGAGGTCACCTCAAGGGCGACAATATTCATAATAAGGACTACAGGATAACGTTTGTCGGGAAAGCTTTATACATAAATCCACTATTTCAAGAGCCATTCCTTAACAAGACTTTTTGAATAATACTTGTAATATTGAACCGTTACCGGTTCCGGTAACCGGTTCCCAAACTAATTTTGAAATCGTTTGAATAGTAAAATACAATATTTATATCCGTTCCTATTACGGAATGGTTTATTTTTTCCTGGAATTTATTCATCTGGAAACGATGCATGCGAGTTTATTTTCAATACAAACCTCAAATACGACAACTTGGATTACAAAACGAACATGCAAACAATTTGACGAATAAAACGTTTGATTCAAAAGCCAAAATGCAAAATATGTAGGTGTTCAGCGTTTTGTTTAGTCGGTCTATAGAAGTGAATCTTATTTAGATGATTATTTGCACATATAGGGCAATATAAGTGGTGAAGTGGTTGGTAGATTAGCGGTACTGTTTCGTATCGGAGGTCGTGGGTTCGATCCGAGATGCCGACCATCTACCTCTTTCACGACACAAGCTTTAAGTAGCTTACTGTGAAAGAGTCAAAGAGTGTATTTGTGTTCACTTTGAATGAGCACAGATTCATTTAATTAAAAAATATATATATTTATTCATTTATTTAATACAATATACGGCGAAAAACGCCTATTACATGTTACAAAAACAAATCAAACACACTACACAAGCTGGATATCTCTATATTTATTTAATGTCATGAATCGATCGATGTGAACAAAAATATTTCCTCTGTGATTATTATTATAGTAAGCAACTCAAAGCTTGTGTCGTGAAAGTGGAAGATAGTTGGCACAAGGAATCGAACCCACGACTTCCAATACGAATCAGTACGATCGTAAAAGCCAGGCCCGGCCAGGCTACCAACAACTTCGTACCTTCCACAATACTCATTAAGTACTCAATGCATTAAAAATCATGTTTTTCCAGTCTCAAAATACGGATGCCATGATTTTCCTGGCTAACCTGTGGCTTCGGACTAAAACGGTTGGCGTAAACGTGTGCCACCACTGTTAAGAATGCCTTGTAGTTTCAGTTAGTGAAATTTCCAACTCAAGTTTCATTCTTAAAAACGATGAAGCGGATAAATCATATTCATGGAGTTTGCATGTCTTCAAAAAGATTAAAAGAATATTTCGCATTTGGCAGGAGTTTGGAGCGGCATTTGTCGTGTCGACATCGTATTTCTCTCGAGTTGGCCTCGTGGGTGAGAGACATTCGTAGTAGTGAAAACAGGTTCGATCCCCGACTTTCCCGACGCCAACCATCTTCCTCTTCCACAACACAAGCTTTAAGTAGCTTACTGTGAAAGAGTCTATGAGTGTATTTGTGTTCACTTTGAGTGAGCACAGATTCATTAAAAACAAAAAGCGCCATTTATAACAAAATCTTCTTTCATTCTTGCTTGGTATAAAATCAATATTATAAAAATGGGGAGCAATTTTGTGTGGTCATAGCATCACGCCTAAACGGCTGGACCGATTTCTCTAATTATTTTTTTTTAACGAATATTTAACAACTAATGACTCTAAGAATTCATTACTTATGTTCGATTTTTAAATGGAACAAACCACAACGGGCTTACGACCGTCTTCTACCGTTATTTCGAAGGCTGGCTTAGTGTGATCACTTAACGTTAACAACGTTCACCATTAGGTGGTAATGTTTAAGTCACCGAAACTCCCAATCATGAGAATTCTCGTGTATACGTAGATATTTAATAATAATTAATGAGCTGGAAATTGATTTTTTGCCGTATTTGCTTTTGTCCAGAGATGGTTTATATGAAAGAAAAAATAAAGAAAGTAGCGTGGAAAAGTATAACATACACACATTCTCCCTTTCAGGCCCCCCGCACACCGCAAGCAAGCCCGGAAGAGACCAATCCGCAGCAAACCCGACCCGCACGAAACCGACCTCCTAGCTCGATCGAAGCAATCTAACCAAAAAGCCGGCCCCGGACAAATCAAGCCCGCCGCGAATCACCCCCAAACCAACCAGCAATGCGGGGGCCTAAGTCCCACTCGGGAGCATAGGGAGGCATCAAGAGCTCTCCATTGCGCTTGAAGGCGTCCGAAGCTCATTGTGCCTTTTCTGACCAGTAGAGATTTAAGGACGTGACACTTCACGGTTGACCACTGCCAACCTCACGGTCCCGATGTGTTTTTTCGATTTCCTGCCTTTTACAGGGTGCTCGAAAAATCAGCAAAAAGAGCAGAGGTGCTATTCTTCTCCGGCAAACCCACGGCAATAAAATGAAAGAAAACTCTACGTAGGAAACCATATTAGTAGATACTTTTTACCATATAATTTTTATTTCAATTATGAAATTTTTACAGAAACTGTCAATTGTTAGATAGTTGGTGCAATTGACAGAATGCGGATGGAATAAACCTACATGGTTTAAAACAAACGCATCGGTAGAAATTACTTTGGTCAAATGATAATTAATTCATCACCATACAAATTCGAAATCAATATTCATAGTTAGAAACACAGGACAACGTCTGTCGGGAAAGCTAGTAAATAAATAAAAATTTATTTATTTATTTATTTATTAAATCAACGGCTAAAGCCTTTTACAGAAATGGTTATAAAAAAATATGGTAACAATTAGTATCAAGATCCATCTTTCAAATAATAACAATAAATGGATTTCAAAATAGTTACACAACAATTGGGAAATAAAATCATACAAATAATAAGTACAATAGGCATCACAATAAAAATGATAAAGAAAAAATACCTACAAAATAGTAAAAATAAGAAAAGCAATAAGATAGATTCTAAATTCTTTATTCATAAGTACCCAGGTACATACATTGTCTCATTCATTATTCACTAAAATTAAACACCAGGTAAATTAAAATTGCTAGATTGTTTTTAGTAGGAATCACGGTGTGACAGAAAATTACAAATATTACGTAGATTTTTGATTAGAAAGATTTGATTAAAGGTACCTATAATTGATTGATTGCCTGAACATATAATTTTTTCATAAAAAAATAATCTGCGCTCACCCGAAATGAACACAAAAAGGTATATTTCACAGACAACAAAGCTTGAAAAATCATAACAGAAGGCACTCACTACCTTTATGGGCTAATTGTGTGTATGTATCTGCCCGTTTTATACAACAGAAAATACGAACCTCTACATAGATAGCGCCATATGTGTACGTGCGAGTATGTGTAGCCCACTAGTATAGTTTCGGGTAGGTGGCGTTAATCAGTCAGTGATCTGGGCTATCCTTATATAGATAGACGGTATTGCCTATACATTTGAGCAGATATTCAAGCATTGCGTCCATCCGAATAGTCGAGTGAGTAAAGCGGATTTAAAGGATGAGCTTAAAAACCTTGTGAGTTACTCTCGCAGTGAAATTACAGTAAAGCAAAAAAGGTTTTGTTGCAAAATATGCTAGTCTTGTAAAATGGCAAAAATATACTAGGCATTTATGATTATTTGACATTCGTCACAGAAATTTCGTCCCATCTCTAAAATAACAGTTAAACAGCCCATAATATATGCATGTTCCATGAGATGAATAAGAAACATATTTCGATACTTAATTTGCGTAAGCGACAAATACTCAATTACTATATAGGAAAGATTTTTTTTGTTTAAAAAATTAGAACGTTTAATGTTTTGCTAAAAGACGTGGAAGACCCTCTCAAACTGTGTTCCGTTCTTTCGAGACAGAGCTGAGGGAGTTGGACATGGTGTGGGAGGGGGTCATAAGCATTGCGCAAGATCGACCGTAATGGAGAGCTCTCCTTGACTCCCTATGATCCTGAGTGGAGTTCAAAAGGAGTTTTGATTGATTGATTTGAATGTTTTGCTACATAGTCATTAAAAATATAACGAATCGAGTTATTGAGTGTTATAATGTAAATAAGCATGCTGTCTGGTTCTTATGTCGCTTACGATAATTAAGCCGAATTGATTCGTTTTATTTTTTAATTCATTAGAAATCTCTTTAAGTGGATTAGTAAAAACAGACACACGTTTATTTATTTTATTTATTTATTTAGATTATGAAGTTACAAAAATTACATATTTTATAACTTAAAAATAACAATATTATTCCACTTATATTATACAGATTTAGACGTCACATTTCTACAACATTCACATTACTATAAATAAAAGGAAATGCAATTGTTGCAAGTGAAAAATGCAATAGGTACGAATGATTTTTGAAATGAATTATCGTAACCGACAATAATTATATCGCACACTTTTCAAAGTTAATGCCCAGTTGGGTCGCTTACGATATTCCAAACGGGTCGTTTACGCAAAAATGTCACCCAGCCAAAACTTTACTATAAATAATTACCTACATTAGGAATACATACTGCAAGTAATCGAATAATTTTAATAATATTATACACATGGCAGTTAGATACATACATCTACGGGAATATTTTTTTAGCGTCGCTTGTGATAAAAATGAAAATTTCGGTGAAAGTGTCGCTTAAACTAAATAGCCTTTTCGAATATGTAAAAACTTAAGACTCTAACAATTTTTCATTACTGATGTTCGATTTTTAAATAGAACAAACCACTACGGGCTTACGACCGTCTCCTACTGTTATTTCGAATGCTGGCTTAGTGTGATTACTTTACGTTAACAGCGTACGCCAATAGGTGGTAAATGGTAATGTTTAAGTCGCCGAAACTCCTAATCATAAGAATTCTTGACATGTTACATGAATCTCATGTATACAACAAGGAGATATTTAATAATAATTAATGAGATATAGATATAAATGTCGCAAATTATTGAGAACAAGAAAGCAACCAAATTATAAGATTGTGACTGCTGTCATCTAGTTGATAGTTGTTGAGGTATTGATGGTCAAACGGTTGAAGCATATGCCAGAATCAGTCAAAAAACTTATGCTATTCATACAATTTCAATAGTCGCAGTTGTTGTCAATGTAACATTAATGTGTGACTGTTATTTTTATCGAGTAACAGCTGATATCGTACACACGTCTATCCCAAAATCTGATTGCGCTCATGTACAGCTCCCAAGCAGCTCAAGCGGTCTGGTAAATTTCGAGCGGCATTAATACGTCCACAACTGTGTGTGCAGAATGGAATTTGGCAGGGGTGGATGGGCAGTAAATCGAGAATGCAGGGCCGCACTGTGTTAGGGACTGCTCTATATCCCTCACTCTCTCGTCATTTACACATTTTCTCTAATACCACAGTCTACATTCTATGGTACGATTGTATTTGCCACTTTCATTGGTTCATGTATGGTTTGCGGAAGAATTCAAGATAGCCACGACTCTCATGGAACAGCTGGTAGTATAGTAACTTTTGCGGTACCACAACTTTTTGGCCTCTTTCAGAAGATATCTGCGACTCACCATATGGGTATGTTTCTACTCCTCTATATTTCACCAGTCATCTGTCCCAAGAGCTCTTAGGTCCATCTCAGCCATTTCCCTTCAGATCTTGTTGAGATTAGTTAGATGGCACGATTTTGTTAATGGTTTTTACGAATCCGGTGACTTGGATGTCATGTGTATTTCGTTAATATTTCGTGCTTACAAGCCTATACGTTTGCGCCAACAATCGCGATCGGAGTCATAAATCGCAATGTAAAACTTGGCCAGAGGTCTCGAGAAAATACGTTCATCTCGCTATGGTCTCGTCTTTTAATCTAGACAACAACGTACAAGCACTTAATAAAATATTCGATATGGCTTGATGATTGCGAGAAATCGACAGGCAGCCAGAAAAATAATTGTGGAAACGACGCTATGTGAAAACTAAAAACGAGGAATCAAAAATTTTTTCACGGTATGGTATGCTTTTCTATGTTTAGTTGGACCTGCAATGTTAAATGAGTAAATTCGGAAGGTAGCAGAGTAAAATCTTTTTACGGTACACAGTTGCAAGTGAGCCATTTATTGTTTCATCCCTTGCACATTATTATTGAGGGAATCTTTTACCAATGCCCAGTGCCTGAAATTTGTACAGCAGGATGATTTGGTTTGCATATATATAATACTCCTGACTATCAACGGACGGATCATTCACAGCACCTACTCAGTAGTCAATATGTAATGATGGATATTCTCTGGGGATGGATTTTAGTGATCTGAAACGGACGACTTCATTGAACAATAGTAGGTACATTCTTCATTTTTATTCTTTTAAAAGGCATTCCCTGTTTTATATTGGATTTCTGTATTAATTGTGTGACGTTTGATTATTTTTCTTGCGATAATACTAGCCGTCATCTACGTGTTAGAGAACCGTCCGTCACATTATTATTACTTTTTTAATGAATTTGTACTCACTCAAAATGAATACCGACATTCTTTTTGACTCTTTTACAGAAAGCTTCTTAATGGTTCTGTCGTGAAAGGGAGACCAGGGATCAAACCAACGACTTCCGGACAAAACAGTGCGAAAACCAGCGTTAAAACAGCTAGTCTACCAATCACTTCCTTCCTTATCTCTCGCTATCTTCAGATATAATTTGTCTTATGTTTTCGTTTCGGCATCTCTTGTAACATCCTTGTCTTTTGTTTTGTCCCTTTTTTTAATATCAGCACTTTTTATTCCTTCACGCAGAATTCTGCCATGATAAAACATACCAGATATTTCATCTCTATGTAGGTTACGTGTAAGAGTTGATTGGTAGGTGTGGATTCCTTCACCTCTGGATTAATTTCGTACGTTCGTATTAAGCCTGTCACCTTTAAACATCTCCATTTTGAATTATATGATCCTTGAAAAAACCTTATATATGTTTCCAGTTATTTTTATATATTTCCATTTAAAAATCAGTTAAATATATTTGTTTTATAAATCTAAATGTCATGATCCTCTATACGTGTTTTCCTAACTATCTGGACAACTTCCAACTATAGATAAAATCATCATTAATTCCCTATTTTGACACCGTTTAGGTGAAAACTAAGACAACAAAAGCCCTCCACTGCGATGTATTTTCACCGTTAATGACTTCCTTCCACACTTCGCCCAAATCCTTTGGTGTGCTTCGAAGGAAAGGAACACGATGGCAAAATCGGTAATAAGTACATTTTCACCAAACTTGTGCTTTAGGCGTAGTTTAATTGAATAAAAAAACACCCTAAGACATACTCTTTTTGGTGACAGCCTTGATCAAACATATTTTTATAATAATAATTGTTAAACAACAAACTTTGTCTATTACATTTGGTTCACACAAAAAACAATAGAAAAAAAAAGTCGAAATAAAATTACTCCTATTTGCTTGTTTACTGACTATATTTTTCACCACATTAAATGCATTTCTATCTTTCAAAGTTTGTATTTCATTTGTATTCCATTATCTTAAAGATAAAAGATTCCTACATATATAAGTATGAGGATAATTATTTGCGACAAGTAGAGACATAGAGAGAGTTAGCACCATTCGCATTCCAGTACCAGACATCCGACACATTGTACTAACAGTTTTGTCATTTTACTTGATCAGCAACTATACTGTTAGGGCGGAGTCACACAGATTATGAAACATAATATTATTTGGTAGCCTAGTGGTATAGGTGTGGACAGATCAAGGGATCCCGGGTTATTATGGTTGGGTCAGAGTTTAGAGTTTTACAATTTCTACTTTAACTTCCTAGATCACTCTCTGATGAGTGGACTGTCATATTATATTATTTAAATTAATGAAATCAATAATCTAGAATGGGTCTTTTTTCTAAGAGTAACGTATGTTTATGCATATACAAGTTTACCTATATTATGCATTTAAAGCTGGGTATATTTTTTAAAACCTCACGCCGGCCATGACCCTGTATGTGGTAAACAGCGAGAACGAACTTTTTTATATCTAAATATACCAAGAAACATCTTTCGATTCTTTCACTGGTATCTATTACATTTCTTATACAACCTCTGTTATTTTGTATGCTTTCGACCTTGCCTTTTTGATTCATTCTTTTAACCTATCCATAATATCTCCACCATCTTAAATTTCTACAAAACAATCTACAGGATTTGAGAACAAGTGCCTTCGAAAAATGCTGGGAATCGGACACTTTTATGAGCCATTTATAATATAAATATGTTCGACAAGTGATCCGATCTAAAATGATGGCTGCTACAGTAAGAATAGTTTAGGTAATTTTTTTACACTTTGGGTTACATTATTGGAATTTTAATAAGGGTTTCATTTTTTTTTGAAAATTCAATATAGCCTATGTTCACCGCGGATAGTGTAGCTTCCCAAAATTGAAAGAATTTTTCAAATCGGTTCAGTAGTTTCGGAGCCTAATCAATGCAAACAAACAATCAAATTTTTCCTCTAATAATATTAGTACCTACCTATACACAAATGTGGTTGATTTTCGGGTTTTGGTATCAGCTACATAGTAAAGGAGTGAGGATGACAAGGTTGCTTGGCGAATACTTAAGCAGCCATGTGCTTTATTTGATGAATTAAGAAGGCGAATTTTAAAATCAGTGTGCATGTCAAGTGAATATAGCTACCATGGCGAGAATAACAATATTATTATTATTAATAATAATAACAATTTGAGGTGCTCTGTTCTAAGTACGCCATCTATTTGCGTTACATGAAACCTGTCTCAGACATTTTGGTGGTGTGAAAATTGTCAGAATGTTGTTCATACCTAGTAGGTATAACATGAATTATTCAAACAACACATTTAATTGAATGTATTTTATACAAATATACACTGTCATTCACTTTCTTACCGAATGACAGTTAGATACACAATTTGTTACTACAGATGACGTGGCTAAATGGCCAATTTAGCCATTTCACATCAAAAACTCACTTTGATACAAATGGTAGCTATAAATTATTTTTCCATTGAACAAAAAATAATTTAAAAATATAGTGAAGTTCTGAATCAAGCCGTGAAGAGACTGCTAGAAAAGAAGTACATTTTTTTGACATGTCAAGAATTCTCATGATTAGGAGTTTCGGAGACTTAAACATTACCACCTAATGGCAAATGTTGTTAACGTAAAATGATCATACTAAGCCAGCCTTCGAGTTAACAGTAGAAGACGTTCGTAAGCCCGTAGTGGTTTTTTCTATTTAAAAATCGAACATCAGTAATGAATTCCTAGAGTCATTATTTGTTACCTATTCACTTTGCGTTAGCCTAGATTCATTTAAACAAAATATATGAGGCTGATCGCAGTTTAAGAAACACTGACCATCAAAAAATTCATAAATAATAATGCAATATCTCTTTTATAACTACGCAAAGCAAATTAATTTTTTAAATTAAAAAAAATATTTTTCTTATGTATTGTTTTATTATAATTCGCCCTATCATGGTGGCTACTTCGTGTCACATTGAGAGAGAAAACAAAAGAAAGCCGCTACCCTCTAACAGATGCTCGCAAACCATTAAGAAAATTAAACACTTGATTATAGACCGTTAAACCTTAAGTAGATTGTTTTCACAAACATTCTGCAGAGGGACCGTCTTCTGTAATAGTGGCCCTAATGACATCTACTTTGGTACGTATTTAGGTAGGCAGGTAGGTACACACCAAATCTGAAAACAGACCTCCTTTACTGGAAGTTAAGTAAAAATACCAAAGCTTCAGATTTTTTTTACATATTTTGACCAATCCTGTAGGGATTTAGGAGACTTTTGCACATTTTGAACGTGTCGAGAGACTCATAATGGGAAGTTTGAAGATTTTAACCACCCATATGGCAAATAAATTAGGGAAAAATAAATCTTAACGAATATGTAACAACTAAGACTCTAACTATTCATCACTGATGTTCGATTTTTAAATGGAACAAACCACTACGGACTTACGACCGTCTTCTACTGTTATTTCGAAGGCTGGCTTAGTGTGATCATTTACGTTAAAAACATTCGCCATTAGGTGTTAATGTTTAAGTCTCCGAAACTCCTAATCATGCACGAGAATTCTCGAAATGTTCAACATGTCAAAAAATCACACGTATACAACAAGTAGATATTTAATAATAGGTTATTGATGAAATAATATAGAGATAATAGTTGCAAATTATTGAGAACAAGATAGCAACCAAATTCAAAGACTGGACTGCTGTCATGTGTTTGACGTCAGGATATGAATAGGTATACCCATTTTTGTCAATGTCTCATCCTTATTGCCTATTGGTTTTGTTGGTGCACAAAATAAATCTTTTTGCAAAGCATATTAAGATGTCATTATTTGGTGTCCATGTTATATACAGGGGTTACTTCAATCCCGAATAGGTACCCATTCACAAGCAGACGAGGAAGACCATCTCATAACGTATTCCGTTTCTTCGAGGCAGAGCTGAGGGATCTGGATATGGTGTGGGAGGAGGTCAACGAAGCTGCGCGAGATGGAGGGCAGTGGAGAGTTCGTGTTACCTCCCTTTGCCCCCAATTGGGCTTAAAAAGAAAATATGTATGTGTGTACCTATTCACACCCGTCCCTGCCTAAATCCTTTGAGATTTAAGATACGAGCTCTTACATATCTCAACAGTTTGGCTAAATCTTCATTACATCCTTCTAAAGAAGAACGTTATTACTATTAAACTATTATGGATTTGTTTGTGCAATTCCCTTCTTACTCAGTAGCTATATACCTAAGGGAGGAACTGAGTTTATGTTACTGGCACAAAAGCCATCGTGAATGTGTTAGTTCTCATTTAAGTGGTGAATAATTTGTATAAGCTTAGAATTTACGGATGCTTCGAAATACGTGAAAAAGTTATTATTGGATAACTGCTCTGTGAAACTCCATGTTTCTATAATATAAAGGTGCGTTTACACCGAACGAACACAGAGCCAGAACTTGCGATGGAGCATTCTTTCTTTACGAATATCTTTGATATTGACATCGGGTTAAAACAGCGAAAAGAACAAGAACTCTGACGCGCGTAATCTGTCGTCGTACATTAATTAGTTCTTGTTGTTAGGTAGATCTTGCTCGTTGTTAGCTTGGTACGTAATCTGTCGTCGTCCATTAATTATAGTTCTTGTTGATAGGTAGATCTTGCTCGTTGTTAGCTTGGTACGTGGTACGTAATCTGTCGTCGTCCATTAATTAGTTCTTGTTGATAGGTAGATCTTGCTCGTTGTTTGCTTGGTACGTTGTTTGCTCATACGTGTCCCTTTAAATGATCAACAACCTACAATCATACCTAATAAAAGAATAGTTAAAAACACTTCTCTATTATTTTGGATTAATTTGATCCAGGCAGTTATTTTGCAGGGTCATCAACCAGATTCTATACATAGGTTTTTACAAAAAGTCCCACCTTTTGTTTGAATTCTCCTACACGTAATACTTGTCAGTATGCAAAGTTGATCATGTTATTTTTTTTCCAATGAGTTGAGAATAACTACTGCAAAATGCATAAATATACCTCGGATACGTGGATAACCTAGGTAGAGAATTGGACGTAGAAGAGTCCTGGCATGGCTGCTTTTGGTAAACTGTCCTATATACCATCTCAAGAAAAAGGTATTTGATGTATCCTTACAATATTGACATTTTTGGTTTTGAAACTACCACCTTTACAAAACGGCTAATATAAAAACTACACGTAACACAACGAGCGATGGAGAGACGACAGGAAGCGAAATGAATGGATTAGAGAAAGGACCAAAGTCGCCTATAATATGACTCATAAAATAGCGTCACTAACGTGGAACTGGGCCGGCCATATAGTAAGAACAACAGATGATAGATGGACCAAGAGTGAAACGCTGGAGTGGAGAACAAGTCATATAAACCCAGGTAGCCCACAGTTGAGGTAGTCTGATGATATAAAGAGAGTGTTCGGCAATCAGTGGCATAGAATGGCAAGAGACAGAGAAGCGTGGAAGTCGGGAAAGGAAGCCTATGTGCAATATCACACGAGTGAAGGCTGATGATGATGAAGACAAAATAACAGTGATTGCTATTTCGATACGCGTCTGCCCATCCGTCGGTATTTCGAAATCTTCAGGGATTTGAACATTTCAACATTTTCAGAGAATCTCAATTTAGAATTGCATCACGTGGAAAACGTCTCTTTAACAGCTGACGTGTCGGTATGATGGGCGGGACTGGGTGTCTAACTAGCGGTTCGGTGAGTCTAACCACCAACGGTAGGTAGGTACCTTCATGACATAGTCCCCTTGTCTCTTATTCCTTCCTTTGTAGACTTCAGTTTGCATTTTAAATTCTTTCACGAAGGGAGTAACACAACGTTATATTTTAATTATCTCCGCTCCGACACTTCTGCATTATGTCACAATATAAAAGCTTTGAATAACGCATGGTCCCCTTAGCAATACACTTTGAGACACTATAATATACACTTTTGCATAAACAAAGGAGATAAAATAAGTATAAAAAACAAACATATTCGTTGATTTCACGTTGACATAATCAACATAATCTTGTCTCGAAATCGAAAATTCGATGTAGGTAAATAAAGCGATATTTGGCAAAGCGCTCGAGAATGTTTTATGATACTTAACCTTTATTGTTAAACTCAATACCTACCCATAAAATATCAAAATGATTGTTTAATGCATGTGAAAAGTATTTGCGTTTGAAACAAATTGTCTCAGGAGAATCTCGGATATAAGATGATACCAACGCATCACGAACGTCGCTATAAAGTGGGGTTAAAAGGGAGAATTGAATGTAATCGTATATTAACCCATATCTTCCCAGACATAGAAATAGCCAATAAAATTAACCAACTCGTGAACATGCATTTCTTGATGGATATATTTGAAAATAATGTTCAAATAAAACAATGTTTAACTTATCCACAAATTTTTATTTTCCCGACTAGTTTCGTAGGTACACGTCCTACATGGTCACGGGAGACTAAGAAACTCAGTTTCTTAGGACGTGTACCTACGAAACTAGTCGGGAAAATAAAAATTTGTGGATAAGTTAAACATTGTTTTATTTGAACATTATAGAAATAGCCGTTAGATTTTCATGAAAATCATACCAGGGACTGTTTACCGTCTATCTATTGATAAATGTCAAAAAAATTGGATTTTTAGTTATATACCTACCAGGGACTATTTACCGTCTATGTATTGATAAAAATGTGTCAAAATTGTTTTTTGGATTTTTAGTTATACCTAGAACCGTTCCAATAATGGAACACTGGGAAGATACATACATGTATCATTTGGGCTTTTGTATGAGAAATCAAAAACGATATAGAGCGCAGTAAAGTACTTTATGAAGATTTTTTAAAATTTTAATCCACAATTTATAAATTATAAGCCTTGTATAAAATAATAAAATAAAAAATCTTCTTCTTCTTCTCTTTTATAGACACGGGAGTCTGTTTTATCAGGGTTATCATCTTGACTTGCCTTATTCCAGGTTTCTTACCATCGCTCGACGAGTATTTTTGATCGGCGCAGCCCATTTTGAACCCTCATGCAGGGCTAGATAATATAGTATTCTTGCTTTTGTTCAACTTCTCAATACATGTTGGTGCCAATAAAACAAATTATAACGTACCCACATGACAACATTGTTCGACTTATTAGATCTCTCAAATTACTGTGTTTCTAATTCGATCACGCAGAGATTAACCATGGAGTGTTTTCATTTTAGATGTTCTAAGCATGCTTTTTGTTTTGGGAGTGTCTGCCCTGGATAAAATTCCATGTGTCTTATAGATACGAACCTTTCTGTCTGTCCTCATAGCATTGTTTCTCCATATTATGTCATCTTTCAAGCAGACTGCTTCTGCGGCGGCTTTATCAACCTGTGACCTTATTTATCAGACAAGAAGGTTATTTCGCTATTGACTGTAAAGCAAAGCAGTTCAATATCTTGCTGATGCAGGATTTTCTCCTGTGTTAGAGATATAACATCTGCTTCAATGTTATTCATAGCGTTCTTGACAACAACAAAAATATCACCGCATCATGGTAGTATTGTCACTCATCAAGTCCAATGAATTAATTTTTTTCTGTTTTTGAGCATAGCAGACCTTAGGGGGAATCCGATGGTTAAGATGATTTTGCAAATCCTTTTTGAAAATCAACATCATTCACCTTCAAAGTAACCATACAAACAACGTTTTCTTGCTGTGTAAGGTTCAGTTATACCAGCTGTGTCCGCATATTTTCTTTACATAAAATATACTTTTTTCGTTTCTAGATGTTCAAATATTTAGTAGGTACACTATTAAACTACGACAAAAAAAAATTCCAACAATTTTTTTTTTTTTTTTCATAAATAGTACAAATTTTTTACATTGGCATATTATCCCAGTGTTCCAAAAATGGAACGGTTAGGAAAATGGACATGAAAATACCTACTTACAGTCATCTTTATTTTTATTTTTTTTTAAATGACAAAAGAGACTACAATAGACCTGGTTACGTATTATTTGAATGTTGATTATAACAAACAAAAAATATACGGATATTATACAACGAGCAATGTTTTTCCACAAAATCTGCTTTAAAGAATGCTTCATAACAGAAATAAGCAGACGCAAATATCATTCAACAATATCTCTAACTGTAGCCTATTAATCGAAGATTTTAAGCACAAAAAAATAAACGAGTTGCGCAATTCCAAAAAATAATACAAATTATTAACTATACCATTCCAATAATGGAACACTGGGAAGATATGGGTTAAGTGATCATTCATTACAAGAATTTATTTATTTATATACTTAATACACGGCGTTAACGCCTTTTACATATAAAAGTTAAAATAACAATACAACAATAATTCAGTGGTCATCAATAATAATAACAAATAAATAACAAAGAATCAACAACAACTAATACTCAATGATAAATAAATTAACAATTTATATACAGTATATAATAGAAGCAATAAATGTTTGGAAATAACAACAAACAAAACAAAAAGGAATATACCACGAACATCACCACAAATACCAGAGAACACGCCAAAAACATCCAGCAAAACAAGAGAGAACACCAGCAAGCACACCCAATCAGTCAACTATTCATTAATCAAGAGAGAGACTGCATATAGATTAAAAAAAAGTGGTTCAACAGTTTAGATCTCATCGTTCTCTCTGTGTCGTGGAACACATCAACGGTCCGGCCGAACTCATTACCCTCAGCATGTAACCGATTCATTATAGAGTTCCGTTCATAATTAGTTTGGGAATTACATACTTACATTAAACAGGGCTCTTTGACGGGTGGGCCTAGTTGGCACATGAAACTCCATCCTTCCCATCAGCTCTGCCGAGTCGTAGCGCGATGTTACTATATTTTTGAGAAGCACAAGATCTGAAATCACTCGCCGATCAGACGCCTCGTCAGTCCCATCCCCAGCAGCAGAAAGTCATACGATATCTCCTCCAGCGGTATTCCCATGCGATAATTTATATGTCTCAAGAATTTCCGCTGAACGGATTTAATTGAATAAAACATTGTTTCATTTTCATAATAAAATGAATTCAATAGAAACCAGAGCGACTGACTGGGGATTTGAAAAATAATAGAAATCAAGATCTCTCGAAAGACAAGATAGGAAGAAGAAGAATAAAATGAGGTATAGCAGTGTACACAAATGGCTCATATAAATACCAACACTAATGGGGTGGGACTGTCCTCAGGTAATCTAGTTTACCTTATTAGAATCAGAACTCAATAGAAATCTTAAAATCATAAAAAACTTCTTCGGATTTTTCAAAGCGACTACAAAGTTAGGTATTGTTGTTTTTTGCAAATAGTCTGTCGGGCCTTAATTATTTAGAGTTGAAGAATCCACAAATCGAGTTCAATTTCTTTGATTGTTCAAAATTCATTACGCAACATCGGGGATTCATATACTCTCAAGAAGGCCTTCAATGGAAGAATCGATAGCTTGATTACCATTAATTTTTGAGTAAGTGCAAAGTAATTATTTAGATTTTTCAAAGATATTTCAAATTTATCTAGCAGATGCATAAATTATAATATTTCATTGTAACAGAACGCTCTGTATTCTTTCAAAGCTTTTCAATTACTTCGAGTGGAATAAATTGTGTTTGTATGAATTATCTTCGAAGGGATGGTGCATGTGGGTTCATTCAAAGAAACCTGTGACACGCTAAGGCTGAGTTTTTTAAGATTTTATTTCTTACAGATTTTCACCTCTTTGACGCTTTTATTGAAGAACTTTTCTAAGCTGATGTAGAAAAATCATTTAAAAGGTTTCTTACTTCCAAGAAATTTGTAGAAATACTCTTAAGTTTATTATTTTTGCATACTTTTGAATACTGACAAACATATAATTCGGCATCTTTGAAATACTTACCTTACCAGTCGTCATCCTCACTCTTGTGGGTCGAGGAAATTATGCTTTGTGGACTCTGTGATAGACCATTTTTCTCCAGGCTTGTCTGACTGCAGCCAGATGTAAGGCGTGATGGAGAGCATGTTCTGATTTATTTGGTCTGAGCAACGCATTGGGGATCTGCCTGTAGGTTCTTTCCGGTGTTCTCCCGACCAATTTCAGATTTGAAAATAATTAATTTTAAAAATGAAAAACTTTGTATGTTCTACTTTTTTATATTATTTGAATATATAAGGTTATATATTCATAACCTTAGGTATATATTCAAAAATAAAAAGTAGAACATACAAAGTATTTCATATTTAAAATTATTTTAAAATTTTCTACAACGTTACTCACAACAAATTTGAAGATGAAAATAATTATACAATGGCAAAGAAAGAAAATTAATTTCTCTAATGTTTCGTTGATTATGAAAAGGCATTTGACAGCGTTAATCATGCTGATACGAAGGACCAAAAAATCATTATGACCAATCTTTGTAAAAATATTTTCAGTAGGTATCAGAATAATTTTGGAAGAAAGGTGGTTTTCTCTTATCACGAACAATAGTATCTATCATTGCTTCCACCATAACGAAAAGAAGAGAAGGGCTTTAGGAAATTATTGGGCAATTGGGCATGGCTTGGCTGCCGAATAGACCGTCGTTATTCTTCTCAAATAGTCCAGAAAGAAAGTTTCTTCCTTCCGTGTTCTTTTCTTTTTATTTATTACAGTAAAAATAAACATCACTCATCATAACAGCTTTCGCCTTTGCGATGAGTGATGACAAAACAAACAACAAAATAAAACAAAAATCATATCATAAATAGATAAAAACTAGAAAACAATAAATAATTACCTATTAATAGTAATAAATTTATATAATTAACAATATAAATATACACACATAAAATAACAAATATAAAAATGCATTGAGGCATCATAAAATAAAAACAATTTCGCCAAAACAAAATTACATTTTACATGGTTGCAACACCGCGTCCGATAGAACGCACTGTGTAGTGTGTAAGTAGTGAGTGTGCATCGCAGTACCAAACATAAACCATCGATACATCGACGATCCACGCCCGGCACCGCGATACAAGTCAGTGCGTATTATACGAATTAAGTCATGATAAAAAACAATCTTAGCCAAATGAAAAAAAAAAAAATATATAGGTACATAAAGTTCCTTTTTCCTTGCATTTGTAAAATTTACTTGCATTAAAATTAAATAGACAACAAATCAATAAATAAAATCAACAACTCAACTTCACGCACGGCTACATGCAATAGAGTACTAATTTAATAAAAGTTGAATCATTTGGGTAAATTGATTATAACCTACATGAAATATATCGATATGTTCAGACAAATAATTAAGGATTTGGATGGATCTAGCGACTGGAGAATTAGCAAGTATGTTGGTTCTGCTTCGAGGGGGGTAGAAAAGAATATGATGTCGAGATCTAGTATAGGAGTCTGGAATGTAAAATTTCAATTCTTGTAGAATATCAGGGTTGTGAATTATTCCGTGTAACAATTTAAAAAAGTGTCTACATAAATATTCGTCCCTACGTTTCTGCAATGTAGACATTCCCAAACATCCCAATACAAAAAGTGATGGAAATAGATATGGATAATACCCGTATGTAACTCTATAAAGATGTCTAGCGAATCTCTTTTGGATCTTTTCAATCATTTGTATATATGAAGCTTCATACGGTGCCCATATTATAGACGCGGATTCTAAAATAGACCGTACAAGGGACTCGTAGAGCAACACCAGAGTATTCGGACTTTTAAAATGCATAGTATTGCGGAGTACGAAACCCAACATTTTATAAGCCTTCGCTGAAGTCACACATATATGTTCTTTAAATGTCAAATCGGTTTTAAATATTACTCCCAAATCTTTGGTTTCAGTCAGTCGAGATAATTTTGTGTCCTCCATATTATATTCTGCTAACAAAGGGCTGCGTGCTCTAGAAAAGGACATAACATGACACTTTGGAGGACTAAAAAATAATTTATTCTTACGTGACCAAATCAACAAAGAATCAATATCCTCTTGCAACGCTGCTACATCGTCCTGACACCCTATTTCTCTGAAAAGTTTGAGATCATCCGCATACAATAAATATTTGGAATGTTTGATGTTAATTCCAATGTCATTAATGAATAATGTAAACAACAGAGGGCCCAGATTAGAGCCTTGCGGTACTCCAGAATACGTATAGTACATTTTTGAACTACAGTTATGAATTGAGACATACTGCTGCCTATTACACAAATAACTAGCCATATATTCTATAAGATAATTCGACAGTCCGTAATCATTTAATTTAGTTATTAATATATCATGATCGACTTTGTCAAAGGCCTTTTCGAAATCTGTATAGACAGCATCAACTTGCATTCGATTGTCCATGTTTTGCGTTACATACGTACTAAAACATAATAAATTTGTAACCGTAGATCTTGTAGGCCTAAAACCATGTTGCTCATTTGCAATAAGATGATTCATACTATTCCATATTCGTTTATGAATGATAATTTCCAACAATTTTGCTGGAGCGGACAAAATAGCAACCGGCCTATAATTTTTAACATCGGATTTATCACCCTTTTTGTGAATGGGACTGACTTTGCTAACTTTCCACATTTTGGGAAATACTTTTGATTCAATCGACAAATTGAATATAAAAAGTAAAATCGTTTTAAGTTCTTCACTCGCTTCTTTGATTATATTATACGCAGGTATTGAATCAGGGCCCGACGAACGTTTTGGCTTTAGTTTAGAGAAACTGTAATTGATTTCATCAAGTGTTATGTTAGGAATACTACTATCTGCTACCATATTGGAGGGTCGAATGTGGTGGAAAACGGGTTTCAATTGAGGTGGAGTGGGATTGTATACAGATGAAAAATATTCTGAAAAGATATCAGATATTTGTTGGGATTCTGAACATAAGGTATCATTATATATCATATCGCGCGGTAATCTAGAATCACCCTTCTTACTTGCTATAAAATTCCAAAAAAGTTTAGGATTCTCGCATATTTGTGCTTCTGCACGACTGATATGTCGCTCATAGCACTTGCGTAAATCCCCCTTTATTGACCTGCGCAAGTCGCAAAATTTTGCATATGCTAAATTTGATCCCGTTTGTTTCCACAATTTATGAATAAAATGTTTTTTCTTAATATTCCGTATCAATTGAATGGAAAACCACTCTGGATAACCATCACGAACATTAATGTCTATATTTTTACAACACTCATCAAACATGCGGTACAGTTTATCATAAAAGCAATCTACAGCCTCGTCAACATTAGAACATTCATATAAATCATTCCAAGGATCATTTGTGATCATATTTTTGACTAATGAAATGTTTTCGTTTTTGAAATTCCACCTTGAATTATTCATTGTTTTACCTGCAGAATCACAATAAAATTTTCGTGATGATAGTGACATAGATATCTCTAAAGAAGGATGGTGAAGATCCTCAGTAACCAAAGGTTGATCATGTTTTTTAACAATTAAGCAGTCGGGGTTCAGATTCGTATAAATTAAATCTAAAATTCTGTTATAATAATTTTGAACATTGTTCAATTGTGAAAAACCAAATAGTTTTACGAAAAAGTTATGTTCGTCCTTTGGATAATTATTAGATGGTAAATTAAAATCACCAAATATGACTATTTGTTTTTCTCTGATGTTTCTGTTTGCCATCTCTAAATTTCTATAAAAGTTACAGAATGTTTCCTCATCAGAATTCGGTGGAAAATATACTACACAAACTAATAATATTGTATGTCTAAAAGTAAGTTTGACCCACAGATTTTCACCGTCAGTTTCCAAACTCTCCATTCGCTGTGCAGCACGTAGATGTTTGCTTTGAATCGCCAGGGCCACGCCACCTCCTCTGGACATGCGATCCTTACGAAATACCGTGTATCTGCCATCAAATACTTCCGCATCCATGACACCATCCGTAAGCCAAGTTTCAGTGAGAGCCAAAATATGTATGTCTTGAGATAAAAGATTACAAATAAATTCATGGGTCTTCGTGTTCAGTCCTCGTACGTTTGAATACACACAGTTGAGAGAAATTCTATTGTTCAGGTTGTGTAATGGTGGCGGTTTGAGGTCGTCTCCGAAAAGTCCATTCATTGATTCTCGTGTTAAGAGGCCATCTTCCAGGTTCCATCCATGTGTTAAACTCAGATGCTGGTAGCGAGATCTTAAATGAAGCATGGTGTCCCTTGGTAATAATTTTTTCCACCTCAACATTAACGTCAGGCTCTTTTTTCTTCATATATGTTAATATTTGGTTCTCTGTTGTCTCGGGAGCGAAAGAAAAGGCATGAATAAATCTTTTGCGCTCAACCGTTTTCAGTTCAGGATCTTTATCTCCTTGACCTTGAATAATATTTCTTCGCCTAGGTTTGGCGGTAAATATTTTATTATTATCTTCGATGTTCGGGGGATGATTTATAGTTTTGTTACTTCTGAGAACTTCGCTAAACATCCTTGATGAAGTAGATGGTTCATTTGTATCATCCATATGAGGGATATTATTACGAGCCTTTTGAAAAAGTTCGGTTGGAAGCTTTTTGGTTGCGTTATCCTGACTATTATCGTTGGATCTTCCTGCATTCTGGCCATTTCTGAGTTCCAATATTGTCATTTTCAACTGAAGGTTTTCTGCTTGCAATGCAGAAATAACCACGGCAGCATGACCAATATTCGATAAGAGACTCGTTGTAGCATTGTTGACTTGGCCTCTTATTTCGTTATTCATTCTCGTTTTATCAGCGACCAGTATTGCATTTACTATATCAATGTCCCTCTTGGCATTCTCAATATAATCATGAGGTGATTCGCTGTTGATGAAACATAATGCAGATGGTTCCGATGACATGATACCATCCATTCTCGATGTTCGATGTAAGTATCAGCACCTCTATTTGGCGGGGTTTTTGTATGTGGTATGTAAGTAGCAAGTTCCACCTGAAGAATTGATGGTGACAATAATATTGTTTGAATTCTTGCCTTAAAATATTCTGTATAACAGCTGATATTCTTCCACACAAATATGCACAAATGAAGCGCGATATTTAAATTTATACTTTTACACTACTTTTGATTCGTGATATACTTTTATTAAATAACTACGATTTTTTTTAGATGAGCAGCAAAAAACGACGATGTTTTATAAACAACAGTGTTGCCTTTTGAGATAGAACAAGGAGATTTAGGAGAACATCTAGCTCAATCCCTCACACGAGGCCCATCTCGGTCACCACAAAGGCTACCGCGGCTACCCACAAAAAAAAACTCCACCATAAATAAAGCTAGTTACTGCTTTTCAAGGCGTTGGCGTTGCCTCACACATTCAAACAACTGAGTAGGTACCTAGATAGCGTGTCGAAGCTGATTGATTCATTTGTTCCTATGAAATGGAATTGAATTCCACAAAGCACTTCGAAGGATGTGGACTGATTTCCCACATACGTTCAGCCGTTTCACAAACTTAAAATATTACCTACAAAATAACAAAATTAATCTTGACTTGTATTAAATTTGTGTTGAATCTTTTTCAACATCAGGTGACCTTTTGCATTAAAATGAATATCTAATACCTTTGTGGTTTTATGCGAAAGTATTAAGGGGCATCTATGAAAGAGAAAGAATTATTGTTATCATTAACAGAATTAAAGGATACAAGAAAATATGATAAATAATAGTTTATTCATCAAAAACACAATGAAATTAAGCATTGTAAATAAGTAAAAATTCAAATTATTATCCTCACTAGACCAATGTCTCTATGGGGGAGTGCTTTCATGTCTGAGAACAGTGAGAACACTTTCATAGCCAACATTACACATTAAAAAACATCAATTGAAAAGGCAAATTATAAAAAAAAAAAGAAAGGAGAAAATTTTTTAGTTGTGATCAAATAAATGACAAGAAATCCAATAGGTATTGAACATAATATGGTACATAGCAAAATTTATCTAAAAATTTAATGGTTGTACATAATACTTATGTCGTCAAATTAATTACTTGTGTATAAAATTGTATTTTTTGAGGTGCCCCTGTGGTGGTCTGCCCATAGGCATGATCAGTCTTTCCTGAGAGTTCGCATTCAGCTTACCTACTATTTTAGATCTTTGATGGTTCGTCATAATAATATCTCCCACATATGTAGATTCCTTTGTTTTTCTAGTTGATCTTTTTAAAAATCTCAAGGCTTGTGTAAATATTATAGTTTTGGAGATAAAAAAGTCTTGTATATGTATGTATTATGTATACTGTATAGTTCTACCACAAAAATGTATTATCTTCATTTGAGATTACCGAAAACCGGTCCATGGTTGATATAGAACTATACTAGATTCTTTCATTTTTATTTTTAAATGGACTATTAGCAAGTACCTTCTACCCAAATCATCGAAGTTTTGGAGATATTTTGTCTCACTCTATTAACCACAATTTCGTCGAAAGGCAGTGATTATGTATGTACAAATTTGACAATAAAATGGCCAATAATAATTGCACAGAGTATACATTTTATTGACAAAGATTAAGTGTTTTCATGACATGCAATAAAGTATCTCCTTGTTAGGGAAATTCAATAAAAGGCATTTTCTGCTTCTTCAAGTTTGATGAAAAAATACGGGGTAAGTATAAAAATTAATATTTTGTTTTGTGTGTATCCTATATAACAATTGTTAAGTTCGTCTGTAATAAAGGTATTTTCATTGAAGAACTCTAGTCCCGCACAATTTTCTCATATACATATGACAAAACCATTTCAACTACCTATAGGAAATATTTTTGTTGAAGGTAGATATTTGCTAATCTATAATATAAAAGAGAGTCGGGTAAGTGCGAACACTTATAACTCGAGATCGGCTTAGCAGATTCTTCCGATATTTGATTTATTGGATTCTTCTTTACTCGGATTAACAGAATAACTAAGTAATAAAAGTTGAAATCAAAAATGGATAAGAAATTAAATTATAAAATACTAGCTTATACCCGTCTTGCTTTACGTTTTTGATTCCGATTGTCAGGCTTGATCGGTAGGTAATTAAACAGGTTCTAGTCTAGCTTCCCATTGCTTTGTAGACCTCTATAACTGACATAAGCACAGAAAAAGAAGAATGACACTTTTTATGTTTATTAAAATTTTGTATGAAGATCCTAAAAAATAGGGTTTTTTAATTAGCTCTAAATATATTAAAGTTAATGCAGCAAATTGTATTAAAGAACCTTCTCCGGCATTTTGCACGGCTCTGTGCAGATTCATATCTGACGTAGCATTTGTATTTTGAGCGTGATGCTATGACATGTAAAAAGCAAAATAAAAAACATTTCTGAATTATTATTTAGATAGAGAAGGAGGGGCTAATGCGAGTTTTATTTAATTTCCCAATTTACCACGCAACTTTCTTAATTTTTTATTTCATAAGAACCTTCTACTGATAAAAGCCAACACGACAAAAAAAGAATCAGTGAAATCGGTTCAGCCGTTTAGGCGTGATGCGATGACATTAAGTAAAAAGCTAATAAAAAAACATTTCTAAATTATTATGTAGATTTACCACGAAACTTTCTTAATTTTTTCTTTCATAAGAACCTTCTAATAATAAAAGCCAACACGACAAAAAAAGAATTAGTGAAATCGGTTCAGCCGTTTAGGCGTGATGTTCACATATACGATAGAAAGCAGACAAACATTTCTGAATTATTATATAGACTAGCTTACACCCGAATTCATAGTCGTTACTTGAGTATTCTCCGATACTTGAGTGCTCGTTAAGTAGCTGTTTTCATTTCATAGTCATACAAAACTTACCCAAGTAGTACTCAAGTAGCTGTCAAACTCAAGTGGTCGACGAACACGACTTGAGTGTTACTTGGAAATGTCAAACGCTGCTTTTTGTAATGTATTTTGTCGTTGTCTTGCAGTTTGTGTTGTAATAAACAATAAAAAAGAAATGTCCTAAAACATAATTAAAAATACATTTTGTTTTGTGGCAACGCTTTTCGCCACAATAATATTTACCCCACTACTCAAGCGTTGACTTGGCGAAGTAAAGGGGTAGTGTTTGTCTATAGAATGCATCCGCTACTTGAGTATTGCCTTTTACTTGAGTACTCCTCGGCCAAGTATTACTCAAGTAAACAATTATGAATAACATAATAACACGGTTTTACTCAATTTATTTTTTGTAATAATTCGATTAATACTTTTTAATACTGTTTAACATTTCAGTATATTTTTTAACATAAAATTATCGTTAAATGTCACTACGCTTGTCAGTTTAACACACGTCTACGGTTTTACATAAACTCAAAAATTATAAACGAAAACCTAATTTTATCTTTCGACAAACCGTTCTTTCGTTCAGCGTCGCGTTCTCTTGTTTTTTTTGCGTTTTGATTAAAGTTATTATCTAACCTGCAAACTTTTGTATAAGTACATGAATATTTTTATCAAAAAAAAAAAAACTACTCAGCAATTAGTACTAAGCCGATTCTCCAGGACCTATTATTTATTATGAAATATAAATTGATATTTTGAATTAAGATATATGTTTGAAATAAATTATGACTTAATTTATATTTATCCACAAACCTAAATTATTAAAAAAATAATGCCAAATAACTGGACAAAATGTGACGTTTCCATTGTTATCTGACATCACAGGCATGTTTTGTATACTTAATTAATAAATAAATATTATATTCATTATGTATTTGGCTACTCGGCAAATAATTTATTTATATATAGTTTCTTCGCCCTTTTTCCCTTCATTAAACACAAACTGCAAGAAAACGACAAAATACATTACAAAAAGCAGCGTTTGACATTTCCAAGTAACACTCAAGTCGTGTTCGTTGACGACTTGAGTTTGACAGCTACTTGAGTAATACTTGGGTAAGTTTTGTATGACTATGAAATGAAAACAGCACTCAAGTAACACAAGTAAAGGGGAAGTGTATGTCCATAGAATGCATCCGCTACTTGAGTATTGCCTTTTACTTGAGTACTCCTCGGTCAAGTATTACTCAAGTAAACGACTATGAATTCGGGTGTTATACCCTTCATGCTTCACGTTTTTGATTCCGATTGTCAGGCTTGATCGGTAGGTAATTAAACAGGTTCTAGTCTAGCTTCCCATTGCTTAACAGACCTCTATAACTGACATAAGCACAGGAAAAGAAGAATGACACTTTTAAAATTTTTGTTTCACCGACCTCATAATATTATACGAACCTACCGACATAATTTGCAAGTTTTCATAGAGAGAGAGAGAGAGAGAGAGAGAGAGCTCTGTGGTTTGAATCTTAGCCACATTCCCTAATGTGTGATAATTAATTAGGCTTTCCACCCATAGAGGGTGATTTTTGCTATCTGTCAAACTTCAAAATGGAGGAATCATTTTGCAAATATTTTCATTAAATCTTTATTTATTGAGAACTAGTTTTTTAAAGGCGCCCGTGGCGCCCACCTATGGCCTTTTTTATGCAAACTTTACTTTCTCATAGCATAGCTGTGAGCATTCACATGTGAGACTTCAAAATACTTGGTTGATTCAACTCTTTATGAAAACTCAAATACCTACAACTTAAACTTTTAATTACAAACTGTACATTCAAATAGCTTTTGGCATGTGGGTATTTACCGATTTGATTGATTAAACTTTTTCATGTAAAATTTGCATTCGTATTGCCGAATTCTTATATGAGACTTTAAAACACTTGATTAATTGAATTCTTCATGAAAACTCAAAAAACATCGTGAACTTTTTATAACAAACTTAACATATGTATGGCTATTCAACGTTATGAATTCACATGAAAATCTTTAAAAAATTACTCTAGGTGTGTAAACTTTTTATTGAAAACATGACATTCGTATGGTTTTTCTCCGCTATGATCTCGTGTGTGTGGATTAAAGATTCGTGATTTGGTAAACTTTTTCATGGAAACTTTGTTTTCTTATGGCCGAATTCATTTGTGTGACTGTAAAGCACTCGATGATAGATTATAACTATTCATGATAATATAACTATTTATAAAAATGCAAAAAAAACTTTTTATAACACACATTGATCAACACTGATGGCAACACTGATCTGACAAGGAAAGGTTTAATGTTTACACTGTCTGTGATTATAATTAAATTAAATTCGATATTTGCATTTAACTAACAGTGAAATATATGAAAGTGAGGTTTACAACCTAAACATCATCAAGAAATAAACCAGTGAGACTATAGGAATCCATTAACATTTAAAAACATAATTTTAAATCACTTGATATTATTGTTGCAACATGCCTACATTTACATGTACTGGATGTAATAAAAACGTCTCTAAAGAAGAACTGATACAGTGCTCAAAGTGCGAAAGTCACTACCACTACTCGTGTGCTGGCTTCACCTTAGATAACTTCAAAAAAATGAGTGCGGCAAGCAGGGACTCCTGGAAGTGTTGCAAGTTGAAAAAAAACAACGAACTTACTGATCTTATGAAGACGTTGAAGGGGGACCTCATAGCAATGCAACGGGAAAGCAACGACCGAATCTTCAAAAAAGTGGAGGAACAAACAGCTATGATGGCATCCCTTCTCAAAGAGAATGAAGAAATAAAGAAGACCATACAATTTCTTACGGAAAAGTATGACACACTCCTCATAAAACTCAATGCACAAGACGAATTGGAAAGGCAGGTGCAAAACCTTAAGCAGGCGAACAGGGACATGGAAAGAAAGATTGAGTATCTGGAGGAGAGAGTGGACAACGAAGACCAACTGAAGAATAAAAAAAAGGTGGAAATCCGTGGAATACCTTATGTCCCGGGTGAAAGACTTGAGGATGCAATTATAAAGATGGGAAGTGTTGCGAATATGGAGATGCGCAGAGAGGACATAGAAAGGGTCAAGAGATTCTCCTATACAAGTAAAGAAAAAAACGTTACTAATGTAGAGCCTCCAAGTATTGATGTGGGACGACAAGGGAACATCACTGCGACTTTTTCATCGGCTACATTAAGAGATAAGTTTTTGGAGGCTATTAAGATTCACAACAAGAGCAAGGGCAACAAGATGCAGAAACTAAACACGGCTGATATTGGTATGAATGTTAACATACCCATTTATGTACAAGAAGCCCTTACGCCTAGAATTAGGCATATGTATCTAACAACCAGGAGATCGGCGAGAGAAAAAAGTTACAAGTACGTGTGGGTCAAGGAAGGAAAAATACTGCTGAGGAAAGAGGACTCCGGAAGAGTTATACACATAAAATCACTGTCCGTTCTCAGTACATTATGAAATATGAAGGCCCGTACCACAGGTGCAACCTTGAACTTTTTGATGTGTGAACTTGCTTGTGTTTCTTTCATTCTTATATTTTGCAAGAATTTTTTAATTTTTTTACTTTTGATTTTTTTAATCTTATATTTTCGTTTTTTACTTTTATTTTTTTATTACAAGATTATCACACTAAAATGTGACATTTGCAGTTTTATAGCAGAGTCTTTAAATCGGAATGCAGAGTTTGAACGCAAACACTTTTTATTATACTTTTTTACTATTGCTAAAACTTTGTCCTATATTGAAATAACATTTTTTTTGCAGTGTGATGTGGGAAGCGGAAAGTATTTGCATGTGGGAAGGCGATGGTGTGCAATTCTCAGTGCACGTTTTGACATAAATGGACTTGCTCTCATGGCGGGTAGATTAGGATTGATAAGTGAGCGCGGTAAACGTCAATTAATTTTCGCTGTGTCAGGTGTGTTGAGTTTGTGTACATCATCACAACAAATTAGTTTTTTATACCGAAATCGTGAAAATGATGCGTGTATCGGTGAATAGTTCCGTGTGCTGCGGACGGCTTGTCGATCCTGCTCAGTGCATCTACTCGAAAACGACTAATTATATTGATAACACTGAAAAGATTTTATGTGTTGACGGGAGATGGACAATGTTTTGTGTTGGATGTTTCATGCTTGAATTTAAAATGAGGCAACTATCGCCTGTGTATCTTTTTTTAATGTGCGGTACTTCGGGGTCGTGTTGTGTCTGTGTGTAGCTAAGAGGCGAGCTGTAGGGAGCGTTTCGCCATTGTTTATGATTTTGTTTACAATCTGCGGTCACCGCCGCCATATTGATAGTTTTTGTTCTCATGGGGACTGTTCTGCTGGTAAATGAGTGATGAAAATTGTTTCAAATGTTTATACAGTGATCGAATGAGTTGTCTTGCTGTAATGTGCGTGTGTGGGGATGAATTCACACACCATTCATTGAGTGGCGGGCTCGGGGTGAGTACATTAATTGATATATCTGTATTGTTCTGGTTACTGTCTGTATTCACGGTGTTGATGTTTTTATTTCATAACATGAGTAGTGATGGGCCGGCGTGTTTTGGTCCGGGGAAAACTGATTACACTGTGTGTTGCATTTTACTACAATTCCAAGAAATAAATTATGGATATACCTAACTGTGTATCATGTGGTAGATTCTCGTATGCCCCGCCGGGTGGACAGAGCTCTCTGTATCAATTGTCATTACTGTGTGACTTTTTCTTTTTTCATGCCATTGTTTGCACTATAGGGTTATTTAATAGTACCTATAATGTTGTTTTTTATATTGTCTTTTTTATAATTATTTATTATAATGATGGTTTGCCGTAATATAGGTAAAAACCTATGTACCTACTCTATACTGCGACAACTAATAAACAGAAGGCGCGAATAATCCATTGGAAGTTATAAATCTTGAACAAATAACCACCCTTATTTTGCCTGCCTGGAAGTGCTCGGATATGGTCAGTGATAAATCATCCCTAAATATACTGCACTGTAATATTCGAAGTATTAATAAGAATTTTGATGGACTTATGGCTTTAATTACAAATATTGGCATTATTTTTGATTTAATTGTATTGAGTGAGTGTTGGTTGAGGGATGGTATTGTTCAACATGTTATCGAAGGTTATGAAATGCATTCCACTACAAGACATTTTAAACAAAATGACGGAGTTGTGATGTTTGTGAGAAAGTCTATGAATGTTACAATCGATGAGCCTATATTGGCCGGTGCAAACTGTCTCAGGTTGAACTTGAATGGGGAAGTCACCATACTAGGTATATACAGATCGCCAGCCAACTCTAATATAGGGCCGTTCATTGAATCGCTTTCGGATCTGTTCGATAGTGACGAGGGTGGGGAGTGTGTTATGTTGGGTGATATCAATATAGACATTTTGCGAGCGGACGATGCGCGGGTCAATGATTACCTTGGTCTTCTTGCGGAGCACGGAATGTTGTCGGCTATTAACAAACCAACTAGGCTGGAATCTCTGTTGGACCACATATTTATTAGGACAAAATATGATACTTCCGATGTGAGGGGTATAATATGTGACAGTCTGATAACAGACCACTACCCGACTATACTTTGTTTGAAGCGGGACGAATCGCGGGGCATGAGTGTCGTAGAAAGGACGCGTACAAGGATTAATTACGAGGAAATTGGTAGGGAGGCAAAAGGGGTGGATTGGACCCCCTTGTATGCCATGTCCGACGTAAATGGTGCAACAGAGTTCATTGTCAGCACACTGAACGATATCATACGGGCACACACGTCCACTGTGGCTATACCACACTCCAAACGTATCCTGAAACCGTGGATGACGCCGGGTCTCCTCCGTAGTATTAATGTTAGAGATGCACTGCACACAAAAACAAGAAAGTACCCTCACGATATTGGCATGAGGAATGCCTACATTAAGTTTCGTAATGCATGTAAATCTTTGTTGATAACCGTTAAAAATAAATACTATACTCGGAAATTCAAATCAGTATCCACAGACACTAAGAAAACGTGGGAATTGCTGAACGAGGTTGCCAATAGAAAAAAATCTAAGCACACGCTGGAAATGGTAACCATAAACAATGAGACTTACAAAATAGAGAGTGAAAATAGGGATATAGCAACCAACTTTGTAAATGAATACTACATAAATGTAGGAAGTTCGCTCGCGCAAAACACATTGAATAGCCTAAACAAAACTGAAAGTCAGCTTCAGCGAATGGAATACGAGGCAGGCCCGACAGATCCGACCCATACGATGTACAAATTCGACCCAATAAGCACCAACGAGGTAGAGACAATTGTTAAAAACCTAAAGGATAAGATTACTGTCGGAACGGACCTTGTTTCAACGAGAATAATAAAAAAGTGCATTGATAGCCTTAAGACGCCAATTCAATATGTCACGAATATCAGTTTGGCAGAAGGTATCTTTCCAGAACATCTAAAGAAGGCCGTAGTTTGTCCGATATACAAAGGGGGGGAAAAAGATGACGTGGGATGTTACAGACCCATCAGTTTATTGAACTCACTATCAAAAATAATAGAAACAGCTGCCAAGAGAAGGTTATTAGATTTTATTGAAAAAAATAATGGATTGTCAGACAATCAGTTTGGCTTTCGTAAAAATAGGGGAACACAGGAAGCCATAGCCTTCCTTACTCAAAAAGTTGTCAATATATTGGACAAAGGCGAGAAGTGCATAGCGGTTTTCCTCGATCTCGCGAAAGCGTTCGACACGGTATCTCATGGTTTGCTCCTGGCCAAACTGTATAGGATGGGTGTCCGAGGATCGGCACATAAATGGTTCTCGGACTATTTAACAGACAGAACGCAGAGAACGAGAATTGGAGGATATTTAAGTGAGGAGGCGCGTATCAGATTTGGGGTCCCACAGGGAAGCGTGCTGGGTCCAATCCTCTTTCTAGTTTATATCAATGATCTGACCGAAATTAGTATGGTTAACGGGGATGTTGTTTCTTTTGCTGATGACACGGCGCTGATTTTTCATGCATGTTCATGGGATGAGGTCTATGGCAGGGCTGAGGATGGTCTGAGGCTTGTTAAGAACTGGCTGGATACAAATTTACTTACTCTCAACGTTACAAAGACCAACTACATGACGATCAATATAACAAACAGAGACGATGACTATGTTAGGGACAAAACAATTGGGATACACAACTGTGACCCTGAAATAACTGTCATCTCACCTTGCAATTGCCCAATCATAAAAAAGGTTAAGAATTCCAAATATCTAGGCGTACTCATTAGTGAAAGACTCGACTGGAAAGACCATATTACAGCCACAGCAGATAGACTTAGAGGAACCATGCACGTGTTCAGGGAGATAAGAAATATGCTACCCCTCAAGACACTTAAAGCAATATATTTTGCTCTAGTGCATAGCATAATATCCTACGGCATTCTAGGTTGGGGAGGAGCCACTGTGACAGCATTGGATCCTTTAGTTAAAGTACAGAAGTCAATTCTGAGGGTTATAAATAAAAAACCATTTAGGTTTCCGTCGGAGGTCCTTTTCACTGAATTTGGCGTGTTGGACATAAGACAGACATATACGAAAACAATAATACTGCACTACATCAAACACAAACACTTACAGACGGAAATAACACATTTACTGACGACAAGATGTAGAAACAAACAATACTTTAAAGTGCCAAAGACGAGGACAAGATTCGCACAAAGACATTTTACATTTCTGGCACCTAGATTATTGAATAAAATACAAGACAACGTACTGACTAAAAGACAAATGACGTATACACCCCTAACTAAAAAACTCTTAAATGACTGGTTACTAAGAATTGGACGACACGAGACGGAGACCATACTAAACTACATACCTACCTGACATGACTATTATACTCCGCCAAAGACTGTTCCTTGAGCTCATCTTGAGCTTTCCTCGCGTCGTTGCTGGGCACTGCTAGACGGGGTGTGTGTGTGAGAGGTGTGTGTGTGTGTGAGGGGGTGTGTGTTGTGAGGGTATGAGGTTTAGATAACTGAGTGTGTGTTGGGGATGATACCGCTTCCTGCATTCATGCATTGCATTATTTTATTTTTTATTTCCTGCATGCATTTGTTATAACCTGCATTCATCTTTTATTCATTTATTTTTATTTATTTATCTTATTATATTTTTATATATTTATTTATTTGTAATGAAATGAAAATGAAATGATTTTTATTCCAAAGATAAATATAAACACTATTATCATCAATACATGACACAATATGGGCATACATAAATATAATTTATTTATTTTGTTATTTTCTTTATTTATTTTCTTTATTTATTTTTTGATTTGTTTTTTGATGTATTTTATTTATTTATTTGTTTAAATTCTTACAGCACAACAAATAAAACAATACCCTATATGATTGAATGTAAATATACATATATATACAATGTTAAAGAAAGAAATAATGGAGTATATTAAGTAGTACATAGTGGATGATGAGGTGTTGTGCTTTGGCGGGATTATCGTTGAGGGTGATCTCTGGCATCCGACCAAAGATTTTGCTTTTGCCTTTTTACTTAAGCATTTTACTTTTTTTCTATTTAAATTTTGTCTATTATCCTTGTTTAGATCCTTTATTTCGCTAATACTTAAATAAATAAAAATAGTTGCTACAGGTCTACCTTGGTACGGGCTTTGCTCAGTTAGGTGGATTCAAATACTTGTAAAAATTATTGTAATGCTATTATCTATGAATAAAGAAAGTTATTATTAAAAAAAAAAAAAAAAAACATTGCATTAGCAAGGGTTTTCTTGGCAATGAAATCGCGTCTGTGAGTTAAAGATCTGATTTGGTAAACTTTTTCATACAAACTATGCTTCTTTTGGCCGAATTCATATGTCAGACTTTAAACAAATTATGAACTTTTTCTAACAAAATATGCATTTAAATGGCTTTTATCATTTGATTGATTAAACTTTTTATGGCAATGGTTGCATTCGTATGGCTTTTCTCAGCTATGAGTTTCAAAACTTTTTATTGCACACATTGCATTAGTAAAGCGAAGTCCGGCTGTGCGTAAAAGTTTCCTGATTTGTCAATTTTTTGGCCGAATTCGCAAGTGATACTTTACAGCACACGGTTGATTGAACTATTTATGCAAACTTAAAAATGAAATTAAACTTTTTATTGCAAACTTACCATTCAAATAGCTTTTAGCATGTCATTGGTTGTTTAAATTATTTGATTGATTGAACTTTTTATTGCATTCGTATGGCTTTTCTCCGATATGAGTTCGCATGTCATTCTTTAAATTACTTGAAACTGCAAACTTTTTATTGCACTCATGGCATTAGAAAGGCTTTTCTTCACTATGAAGTCCCGCTGTAAAAGTTTCCTAATTTGGTACACTTTGCTTTCTTATGGCTGACTTCGCATGTGAGCTTTTTAATAACATAAAAAATTGTTTTTCTCTACGTCAAGACCTTTAAAAAAAGTGCTCAGCCACCAGGCATAATAATATTATGTTACTGTCAGTTGTCACTGCCGTCAGCCATATTGTATTAGAAGAACAATATTATTTGTCTTTAGTTGCGAGTGGCGCGCCATCTAGCGGCGTTAATGACATCAGTCAGTCAGTCAGTCAGTGTTCAAGGCAAATATTATTATTGAGAATAATAAGATTTGAATAACATTTATATGTATAACAAATCAATCTATAATTATTATTATTATTATATAAATATGGCATTACGTCACGTAAAGGACGATTTGTGCCAACTGGCAGCAAAGTAAGACTTACTCACAGACGGAAAATAGACATGGAGAGAAAAAAAAAAAAATACTAAACAAAAAAATAGCTATCTATAATAAAATCATATTTTTCTCTATGTACACCAAAATATGTTTGTATATGCTCTTCGAAGGAGTGGACAAGAGATGGGTCATATTGATAGGGAGTTGAATATTCATTCTATTGTACAATTCGTATCTGTCTCTTAAAGGACAGTCAAAGAACACATGGTCCAAGTTCTCCAGATCCAGCTCGCACTCGCAATATGGACTGTCGACTAGATTAATTTTGAACAAATGACTGTTCAGTCTATGGTGACCAAAACGCATTCGGCAAATGTTAACGATTTGAGGTCGGGTCAACTTCAAATTATGATACCAGGGTTTTTTGGAGATACTATTTTTGATAGCTTTGTATAGAGATCCCTTGGTAAGGCTCTCTCTATCCCAGAAGATTTCCCATCTTTTAAAGGCTGCCTCCTCCATAATGCGCCTCCGGTCACTTATAGGAAGAACAAATCCCCCAAGAATGGTCCCAGAAATAGATGCTGATTTCGCTAGAGAATCAACTTGTTCATTATATTGTATACCCTTGTGTGAAGGGATCCACGTGATGACTGTCTCCTGGTGGTTATTCATTTGATCAAATAGTTCCTTCTTAATTTGTAATAATATCTCATTATCCATACGAAATGGGTCTGAGAAAGAGAGTGATTGGACCAATGAGAGGGAATCTGTGAATATAACCGTTTTATCGAATTTAAGATCACTGACGATGTCAAGAGCCTTCAGCAACGCAACACACTCCGCCGTGAAAATCGATGCTTCTGGAGGTAACTTGATTAGAACTTTTATGTCGAGAGAGAGGATAAGGACTGCTGCACCTACGCATTCCTCGGAAGTAGTTTTGGAGCCATCAGTGTAAACTTGAATATGCTTTGGCCATTTAGACTCAATTTGGAACTGGAATTCACTGTTTATTTGTTGGGCAGACATCAAACAAGATTTGTCTAAACCCATGTGTGGAACGGTATCAGGTCTAAAGATTAAAGCTTCGAATGGGAGGTTGTATATAGGGGAGGGAAATGGGTATTTTTGTACATGGAAGTTGATGCTCGAAAAACTTTCACACAGATTAGGTGGTTGTCGTTTCAACCAAAATCTATCATTTCTTACGATGTTATTGAGTACAGAAATTCTGCTGGTTAAAGGATGTCCTTCGTACATTATCTTTTTCGAGTAATAACAATCCGACAAATACCGACGTCGAATTCTCAACGGCATATCAGCACATTCGACCTGAAGGGCGTTATTTGGAGTAGATTGCATAGCTCCTAGAATCAACCTCAGGGACTTTGTCTGAATCCTGTCCAATTTAGACTCCAAAGTTTTTGGGAGAGGGTCAAATAGGAAACTCGCGTAATCCAAATGACTTCGGATTAAGGCATTATAAAGTAGCTTTAATGTGGAAGGGTGTGATCCCCAGGATATGTTGCACAGAGCTCTCAACATATTGATACCTATTTCACATTTTTGAGATATATGATTAATTTGGGAATGCCATGATAGCTTCCTGTTTATGAAAAGGCCTAAAAATTTAACTTCCTCTACTTGAGGAATTGGAAGACCTTCAGATTTTAGTACGATTGAAGGGTTGTTATGTTTTCTAGAGAATACTATTGATTGTGATTTATGGGCCGAAAGTCTCAAGGAATTATCAAACATCCATTTGTTGATCCTATCAATAGCAGAAGATATGCATTCCTCAGCAAGGGAGAGATTTTTGTTTGACGTATATATTGCGATGTCATCAGCATATTGGACAATAGAGCAGTTAGGTGGAATAAGAGATTCCAGATCAGAACAGTACAGGTTAAATAAAGTTGGGCTCAAAACGGATCCCTGAGGAAGTCCCTTCCACACGCTTCTACTCACATTTTTCTCACCATGATTGACGACGATGGTTCTTTCAGAAAATATGTTGAAAATTAATTTGGCAAAGGGTTCCGGAAAGGAAAGATTTATCATTTTTTTATAAAGAGTGGAAAGACAAACATTATCATATGCGGAATCGATATCGAGGAATACTGCGATAGTAAACTCTTTTTTGGAAAGAGCTATATGTACGTCGGAGATAAGTAAGCTAAGATTATCAATACAAGAAAGGGATTTACGAAAACCGTATTGGGATTTGGGAAGGATTGACTTATTTTCAATTAACCAATCAATTCTATTTTTTAGGAGGTGTTCCAGAATTTTCAAAATGCAGGACGAGAGGGCGATAGGTCTGTACGAGGAACCTAAAGAAGGGTCTTTTTTTGGTTTAGGTATTGGAATGATAAGTTGTTTTTTCCAACTTTCAGGAACAGAAGAAGATATGAGAATTTTATTTACAAAAGACAAAAAATATTCTAGGAAAGATGGTGGGGCCTTTTGGAAAAATGTATATGGGATCAAATCTAAACCTGGAGCAGAGTCTTTTACACGCTGCAGACAGCATATTAGTTCCCCCATTACGAAGGGTGAAATAAGAAAAGAGAATGTTTCTGAGCTGGAGTAATTTAAACAGGGAGGAGAAATTTGATCAATACGTGGCGCATATGGGGGAGCCAAGAGATTCACAAATTCAGGTAACCAGGTCTCTACTCCTTCCTTAGGGAAGGAAGGAGAGAAAGAACCCTTAAATCTCTTGATCATGCTCCACACGTATGACGAATGAGAATGGGGAGACAGCGAAGAGCAGAATTTCTGCCATCCCTGTCTCTTTTTTTGTCTTAATCTTCTTTTGACTTTAGCCTGGATAGACTTAGCCGTTAAGAAGGCATCCAAACTAAAAATTTTCCGAACTTTGCGCATAGCCTCCTTTCGATCTCTGATGAGCTCAGAACATTCTTCATCCCACCAAGGGGCATTTCTTCTAGGGCGATTATTACATGCCTTTTTAGGAATGCTTTCATCCGCAGCTGAGTAAATAAACTCTAATAATACAGTATTTTCTTCATCCACATTTGAACATTCGTTTCCTTTTGAAATTAATGATGGAACGTTATTATCTAGATGTCTAGAGAAGGCATTCCAATCTGCTTTGTTCAAATTGTATAATTGTCTTCCGTGAGGAGAATTTTTGATAGGTTTAGTATGAAATTGAATCACAATCGGATAATGGTCACTGGATCGAGGGTCATCCATAATCGACCAGTGGAGGGAAGCCATTAAGTTATTGGTACAAATAGATAAATCTACTGCGCTTTTGTTCTGGCCTGGAGGGGTCATTCTAGTTGGAGAACCATCGTTGACAATACATAAGTTATGAGAATCTAAAAACGAAAGGACAGAATTCCCTGCTCTATCTGAAATAGAGCTTCCCCAAACGTTGGAGTGACAGTTCAGGTCTCCTAAGATAACGAAAGATGAAGGAAGAAGTGCGACAACAGCGTCAAAGAATCCGACGTCGAAGCCGGTGTTGGGAGGAATATAAACTGATACATATGCGATCCCATCGACAAGGATCGCCACTATTTCCAAGTACGGGTTTTGTGGTAAATTAATTTCAGAGTGAGGTATTCTATGATCAACTAATATGGCAGCTCCGCCACCTCTACCATATAGTCTATCTGAACGCGAGCATACATAACCCGGTACATTAAAATTGAAATGAGGAAGGAGCCATGTCTCTTGGATCAATGCGATATCAATGTCCAAGTCATGGAGGAGTTGAATTATTTCGTGTTTATTTGATACGGCACTTCTGCTGTTCCACTGTAATAAATTTAAATGATCTCTTTTGTTTTTATTGTTATCTTGTAAATTTGCCATGATTATTATTTTATTGAAATATAAATGTATAAAACGATCGATTAATGCGTTGTACTAAGGTTGTACAACACATCATTCTCGCTCTCAGACATCTTTTCAAATACTTTTGTAAGCATAGGGAGAATCAAAGTAATAACATCATCTTTAGGACTAGAAATAACTAGTGAGAGAATCTGGGAAAGCATTTTAAATAGTTGGTTTTTTCTGAATTGTATGAAAGCGTGGAAGGAACGGTTTCTATATTTTTAAGAGCGCAGCCATTTTGGAGATTTGTGGATTGCCCATTGGAATATGAAAGAAGGGCCTCTGTGGCTCTTTTATCTAGATTTGGTTTTACCACAGGACGTGTAACAGGTGTTTGAGCCGGTATGGACATTAGCAATAATTGAATTGAAAAACTGATTTATGGGATTGCGTTGAAGTGGGATTTAATAAATGGAGTCTATCTCTGTCACCCATCCATATTTCCTATAGTCCAAAATTATTGCCATCTCTCTCTCTCCTTAACCTTGACCCCTGCAATAAATGCAACGCAACGCTATCATCAGTAATAAAATACATTTGTTCCGCACCGCACGTAGATTATTTGATACATCGCTTATTGCCGCATTTTTATCGCTTCGCTAATTTAATCAACCCGCATAAAATTAATTTTTCTTAACCATCTAAACCCGCTTACTTTACTTTAACATAATAAATATTGCATTTTGTGTTGTGTAATAAATCAGTGGAGTCATCGAAGAAATCAGGGGATCCATCCGTGCACCAGAGTTCAATCACCAAAGGTAGGAATTTGTTTATTAATTCTCACCATATGTGCAAACCTTTGATGAGTTTTTTGATTCCATTAAAACCGCATCCCGCATATACAGTCCGCTAATCCGCTCAAACATCGAATGGTCCTTCGAGCCGGATTAAATTAGCTTTCGCAAAATAAATTTATTGCAAATTTATTTAATTTCGAAAAAATATTGCATTTTTTCGGAACACAAAACCGCAGTTTGAACAAGCATTGTCGATAAATTACAGATTAATTTTGTTCATTCATAGTATTAAAATATTATTAATTAATATTTTCACCGCATTTAAAATATATTTAATCCATATTAAATTTAGAATAATTGTTGTAACGCATTCACAAGTATTGTTAAAATTGATTGCTGTTCGCTAAACGCATAGCAGCGCTAGGTACTTACTTGTACTTGTGAATTGATACTTACATACAAAAAATTAACGCACCTTAAGTTATTTATATTAAACATAATGATCCAATCGAACTGGATAGAAAAATTAGATTTCTCAAAATAAATATAGTGCATATTTATTTAATTTTTTGAAAAGATATTTCATTTTTCGAAATACGAAACCGTTTGAACAGGCTTTAATAATAATAAGGTTAATTAATTGTTCTTTCATGTTCTTCAAGTATATTATTTAAATATTTCCGCTTATAATAATAATATACTACAGTTCAGATATCAAATTTGGTATTAGTGTCATAGAATTATTCACATCGCCTATCAGAAGTACATTCGTTGACTGATACGAGTTTGAAAAAAATAATATTATCTCGCAAATAAATATATTAAATATTTATTTTAGTATAGAAAAAATATTACATTTTTTCTGATTACCTAAAACGCATTTTGAACATTCTTAATATTATCTAGCAAATAAATATATTAAATATTTATTTTAGTATCGAAAAAATATTGCATTTTTTCCGAATACTTAGAGCGCATTTGAACAGACATAGTGTAGTGTTATATTGTTCATTTATAAAGTAAAATATTAATTTACCGCAACGATTGAAATATTGTATTTATTAGAAACTCTGTGAAGAATAATTATTATTATTTGGTAAAAATTCGCTCTTCACGGCGTTTCATCGCACCGCTTAAGTTCATACTTACATATCTATTAACTTGGTACCTTTCTGTTGAATACAAAACGAGTAAAAATACGTTCATTGAGAATTTAAATCGCTACAAATTATAATTAATAGTATTGATTTATTGAGAAGTCGTTTTATATTGTTATTAATTGCATGATAATAATTAGTGATAGCTACTCACTGTAAATTTATTAAAATTCGCTCACGTTTGTTTATAGAGAAATATTTTTCGCTATATAGTAAATAGTAGATACATTGTTATTTGTAGTTAACTTACAATAATAACAATAACATAATGGCGGACAGACTTATTATGCTAGAAGCCTTAAAGTACAGCATAGAGGAAAGGGTTAAGTCTTTATATGCAAAACTTCCAACATTGGTTTCGAATACCAGATCGGCCTCGCAATTTTTGGTTGATTCCTCGACATTAGAGGAAGATTACAAACAATTTAATGATACAATGGAAACTATTGTCTTATTAAAAATTAAACATGTCGATGATTATATACCGTCTTTTGAAGGTCTAAATGTTTTCAAAGATATGGTTTGTTCAATTAAATGTAAACGGGATGAATTGCTAACAGAAAAACAAAAACTTGTTTCACCATCTGTGTCTGTTACTGAGAGTACGAACTCAAAAAATCGCATAAAACTACCAGTTTTGGACATACCTAGTTTTGATGGAAATATTCAAAATTGGTCTATATTTTACGAGTCATTTAAAACAAACATTCATTTAAATACTTCGCTTGACAATTCCCAAAGAATGCAGTATCTCATTGGGAAGTTGACTCAATCTGCTCTAAATGTCGTTGTCGGAATAATACCTACAGGTGAAAATTATAATAATATTTGGAATAGTCTGGTTAAAAAATATCAAGATGATCGCACTTTAGGATCGTTTTATATCTTAACATAATAATTCAGAAAAATTGGTTTAAATTGGTCAATTCTTTCGATGTATCTATACAATAGGCTAACATACATCACATGTTATGTACTTCCTACTACACCGCCATCTATTGAATTTTTTAAAAAGTAAAGCAATTATAGAGGAATTGTTTTGATTTCAAGCTTATGTCCCATCGAACGTCATCCTTCACCCAAATCATCGTTGATTAACATAATTCTATAAATTATTAACTAAAATTAATTAAGTTTTTACATCGTAAATTGCATTTTATCTACAAAATAATTCAGACATGTTTTTTTATTTGCTTTTAACCGTATGTCATAGCATCACGCCTAAACGGCTGAACCGATTTCACTAATTCTTTTTTTGTCGTGTTGGCTTTTATCAGTAGAAGGTTCTTATGAGAGAAAAAATTAAGAAAGTTGCGTGGAAAATCTACATAATAATTCAGAAATGTTTTTTATTTGCTTTTTACCGTATGTCATCGCATCACGCCTAAACGGCTAAACCAATTTCACTAATTCTTTTTTTGTCGAGTTGGCTTTTATCAGGAGAAGGTTATTATGAAAGAAAAAATTAAGAAAGTTGCGTGGTAAATTGGGAAATTAAATAAAACTCGCATTAGCCCCTCCTTCTCTATCTACATAATAATTCAGAAATGTTTTTTTATTTGCTTTTTACCGTATGTCATAGCTTCACGCTCAAAATACAAATGCTACGTCAGATATGAATCTGCACAGAGCCGTGCAAAATGCCGGAGAAGGTTCTTTAATAAAATTTGCTGCATTAACTTTAATATATTATTTAGAGCTATTTAAAAAAGTCTATTTTTTAGGATCTTCATACAAAATTTTAATAAACATTAAAAGTATCATTCTTCTCTCTTTTTATGAATTGTAATAGTTTCATTCTTCTTTTTCTGTGCTTATGTCAGTTATAGAGGTCTGCAAAGCAATGGGAAGCTAGACTAGAACCTGTTTAATTACCTAGCGATCAAGCCTGACATTCGGAATAAAAAACGTAAAGCAAGACGGGTATAAGCTAGTAAATAATATTCTAGACATATCTCACTCACGTCATGATTCAAAAAGTTTAAATCTCTTCATTGATAAATTGTCTGCAGGTGTAGCTGCATTCAAGCAATTAGCCATTAAAGATAATTTGGATTTTGTTTTGTTATGTTTCGCTCTAAGAAAATTAGATTCTCAAACTGTAAACGAATTTGAAATGTCAGTTAGAGAAAAGCAAATGCCCTTGCTAAGTGACCTAGTAAATTTTGTAAAAGATAAAATAAAAATAATGGAGCGTACTTCAAACAATAATAATTTAAAGAATTATAATAATAATAATTATGGAAATTATAAACAGAAAATTAATCATCGCAATGTTTCAAAGTCTTTTATGACCAATACCAAACAAAATACTTGTTCATTATGTGGAAATTCACATAATCATTTTTATCAGTGTTCTGAATTTAAAAAACTCAAACCAAGAGAAAAGTTTAATTTTATAAAGTCAAATAATGGGTGCACAAATTGTTTAAGTTTAGCCCATAAAATAACACACTGTAGTTCTACAAATTATTGTAAACATTGTAATAAAAAGCATCATACGTTGTTGCATTTTGGTAATGAAAATGTAACTTATAATAATAATAATAATACTGAATCAGTGATGATTGCCAGTACGTCAACATCATTGTTCGCTAGTAATAATAATAAATTACATACAAAGGTAATTCTTTCAACCGCACAAGTATACGCATATTTGAATGAAAATAATAAGAAATTGATTAGATGTCTTATTGACAATTGTTCGCAAAATAATTTAATAACGCTCGCCTGTTGTAAAAAATTAAACTTACGAATTATCCCTTTACACAATTCGGTCATCAAGGGTGTGGGGATCAGTTCTAAGCCAATTTATGGTTATACATCGTTGAAAATACAATCTCGCATTAATCAGCACTCATATGAGATTCAATGTTTAATATTGGATCAAATTACTGAGGATATGCCTTCTGAATTTATCAATACGGGAAGTTTTCCCAAATTAATGTCAGTACCTTTAGCTGACAATACATGGAACGTACCGGGAAATATAGATGTCATTTTGGGAGCTCAAATCTTCCCTCACATATTATTGGGAGGAAGAATCAATGTAAATAAATTATCTCCTTTAATTGAAACTACATTAGGATATTTAATAATGGGAAATTTACCTAACATATCTAATAATGATAAAATTAACAGTGGCGTCTCGCATACAATGTCGATGATTTCTCTTATCGATCAATCAGATTTAGAGACATTGTCATATTGTACATATTCTAACAATGAGTTGGAACAATCTTTACATAAGTTTTGGCAATTAGATGAAGTACCTAATGTACAGCATTTAAGCCCAGAGGATGAGGAGAGTGAAAATAACTATTCTTCTACGGCCATTAGAGATGGTCAAGGGCGATTTATAGTATCTCTTCCATTTTCTAAAGAACCAAATTTATTGGGTAATTCGTACGCCACTGCTCAACGACGTCTAATGTCTCTTGAGAAAAAAATCAGAATAGATCCCACATTACGCAATCACAATGATGTCATTAATGACTACATAAAAAATGGTTATTTAATTAAAAGTCCCTCTCAACATGACGAAGAATATTTCATGTCACATCGCGCTGTCATTCGACAGGATAAATTAACTTCAAAGTTGAGAATTGTTCTCGACGCTAGTGCAAATACGCACACCGGTGTTTCGCTAAATGATATTCTACACACTGGAAATAATTTACAAGCAGATTTATTTTTACTTTTACTTAACTTTCGCTTATTTGCTGTAGCCATTACCGCAGATATTAAACAAATGTATTTAAGAATTGGTGTAACCGAAGAACATCAAAAATACCTAAAGATTTTATACCGCTTCAATGATGAAGAAAATGTTCGCATTTTTCAATTTAAATGTGTTCCATTTGATTTAAAGGCAAGTCCTTACTTAGCTATGCGTACAATACGCAAGCTTGCAGAAGCTGAGGTACAATCCTTTCCAAATGCCGCTAAAACCGCAACTTCGGATTTCTATATTGACGATTTAGTCAAATCAGTTCACGCCAGCTCCGGGGATCGAGAGGCTGCGAAGCTGATTAATGATTTGATATCTTTTTTCGCTTCAGGAAACTTCGAGCTAGTAAAGTTCGCCAGTAGCTCAAAGGATCTAATCGCTAAATTACCGCCGCAAAACTGTGCTAAGGTTGTATCACTCGCACGCTTAGAGCTTTGCTCTGCGTTATCGCTTTCTAAATTAGTTCGAATCGTCTATGATTCTTTCAATCCTCGATATCCTATTGAGGAAAAATACGCTTTGTCTGATTCCACGCTCGCTTTATCGTGGATTCATTCATTCCCGCACCGCTGGTCTATATTCGTAGCTAATCGAGTAGCCAAAATTCATGAAAATTTAGATTGCAAACATTTTTATCATATATCTGAAATAGAGAATCCAAGTGATTGTTTATCTCGTGGATTGATGTCTTCGCAAATATTGAGGCATGAGTGGAACGCACCTAAATGGGTCTCGACTGCGCCTTCTTGGCCTGTCAAACCATTTATACCCACTACTTCAACAGACATACCTGAATTTAATTCAAAGACTTTGAATGTCATTGTACCAGAACCGCCTATATTATACCCGCTGATCACTCGAATATCATCATGGAATATATTACTTCGGGCCGTCATATATGTTCTGCGATTTACTCGCAAACTACCATCTGTAAAAAACATTCAAGTTGATCATTTAAATCTTGCCGAAAGATATGTGTTGCTAACCATACAGCAGGTGCATTTTGGCAAAGAATATGCAGCTATTTCGCAGGGTAAAGAGCTGCCTTTACCTTTCAAAAGACTTGATCTTTTCATAGACAAGGAGGGTATCATTCGCATTGGAGGAAGATTGTCTAATGCAGACTTACCTTATGAAAGTAAACATCCCGCGCTTCTTCCAAAATCTGACCCTGGTGTGGATCTGTTAGTGGATCATTATCACAAAACAAATTGCCACACCGGAGCAAATTTGCTCAATTCCATTATCAAACAACGCTACTGGATTGTTTCATCCAGAAATGTTGTCAGAAAAAGAGTGAGACAATGTAATAGTTGCTTTCGTGTTAGGCCAAAGGGGACTCACCCAAAAATGGCAAATTTACCTGAATATCGGATAACTGAAACAACTAAAGCATTCGTTCATACCGGAGTGGATTATGCAGGACCCATCAATATTACCCTTTCAAGACGCCGTGGACAAAGACATCAAAAGGCATATATCTGCATTTTCAGTTGTCTCACTACTAGAGCGGTGCATGTAGAGTTGGCACCCGATCTGTCAACTGATGGATTTCTTAACGCATTTAAACGATTTTTATCACGCAGAGGACCTGTTTCGTGTCTTTATTCTGATAATGGGACAAATTTCATCGGAGCAAGAGCCCAGTTGAAGGAGTTGTATACTTTGATAGCTTCTTCTGAATTTTACAAGGCTTTCGCTGAGGAACTATTGCAGCATAGGATCCAGTGGAAGCTGATACCGCCTTACAGTCCACATTTTGGTGGCTGCTGGGAATCGCAAGTTAAGAGCTTTAAAAGCCACTTATACAGGGTAATTGGAAGTCAAGTGCTGACTTATGAGGAATTATCCACTGTATTGATTCAGATAGAGGCTGTTTTGAATTGCCGGCCTCTATGTTTGCTCTCAGAGGAGCCAAATCCAGAGATTTTAACTCCAGCACATTTCTTAATGATCACGCCTCTACAATTTCTTCCCGCAGCAGATGTGTCTTCTGAACGTCCTAATTTGCTATCACGAAAACTATTGTTAGACAATTTAGTACAATCGTTTTGGAAGAAATGGAGGTTAGAATACTTGCATACTTTACAAACCAGACAGAAATGGTGCACTAAAGATAAACCCATTGAAGTGGGTACTATCGTTATTATACATCTCGATGATGTTCCACCCCTTCGGTGGCCCTTAGGAAGAATCGAAGAGGTTTTTCCTGGCTCTGATGGAGTCAATCGTGTGGCGTTGGTTAGGACCAATAATGGAACGTTTAAACGTCCAGTTGTAAAATTATGTCCTTTGCCAACCCAGTAATTTATCTTACAAGTATTCTTAGTTGTAAGTTTAGTTAATAACAATAATTCTAAATTTATTAAATCGACGCCCCAATACTATACGGAGACAAGTCGAAAAAGTCCATTTTGAGTAAAACGCATTTGAAGATTTTGAACAAAGTATTTCTTTGATATCTTTAAAGAAAATAAATAAATTTTGTATATTATCTTGCCATGTTGCGAGAAATATTGTTATTTTTATAAAAAACATAAATATAGTTTATTAAAATGTTTTATAAATATCTAAATATTTAAAAATACAAAGGTATTTCGACTTAATTTTAACGAAAATCTGTCACCCGGAAATTTTTCTAATTCTATACGGAGACATTTGATTTGTCTCTATATAAAATTGAACTTTTTGTGAATTAGTAGTGATTATTAGTACGAATTCTGTGTTCATAACAGTGGGTTAGATTTTTTTAACGGTCGAAAATTTAATTTAAGAAGTTTTATATTGCGGAGAAAGGTTAATAATCTTAAAATGGATACGAGAATTCGCAAAATTATATAAGATGATGGTGGAAAGTATTAAGAGCTCAAGAGTCCCAGAATCGCAGATTAGTGAGTTTTAAGCAATTCTTTGAAAAAATATAACCTAAAAATTGTTGACATAATATAACAAACAACAACACTCTTTTACACCCCACTCAAGGGCATAGGGAGGCAACAAGAGCTCTCCATTGCGCTCGATCCTGCGCAATGTTTATGACCTCCTCCCACACGATGTCCCTCAGCTCTGCTTCGAAGGAGCGGAACACAGTGTGAGAGGGTCTTCCTCGTCTTCGGGACCCTGATGGGAGGAAGAACAGCGCTATCCTCGGCCAACTGTCATTCGGCATCCTTAACACATGTCCCAGCCAAGTATATCTCTCCCCACAAATGTAGAGGTGATGGGCTCAAGCTGGGTGCGCCGGCGTATAGCGTCGTTTGTGATGCGGTGGTACCATCTTACGCGCAGAATTCTCCTTAGGAACCTTTCAAAGGCTGAGACTTTTTGTGCCTGGGATTTGGTCAGGTGCCAGGACTCACACCCAACTGTTTGATACGTGTGTGTTGCCAAGATAATGGGGAACACACACGCACAAACAGTTTACATTTCGTCTCGACACTAAACGCCGACGCTTTCCAAATCTTCGTCATGTTTTTAAAGACGCCACTTGCCATTCCGATACGTATCGGGAGCTCAGCCCCGAGCTCACCAGAGGTGGTAATGGTTGCTCCCAGGTATTTAAATTTATCCACCCGGGAGACCTGGTGACCGTCGATGGTTATCGGTAGCTGTTTATCGGGGCAAGCATTATTCGTCATGAGCTCCATCTTACTGGCGTTGACTCGAAGACCAAGGCGTGCTGTTTCGTCGCAGAGTCTTGAAACACTGCGCTGTAATTCCTCCAATGTCGTACTGAACAACGCTAGGTCGTCCGCGTACTCCAGATCGCACAGTTCGCCCATTAGACCATCTCTCTGTGTTATCGGTATACCTCTTGCTCCTTGCATGGACTTTCTCAAGAGTAAGTCCATAACAATAATAAATATAAATGGAGCCAGTACGCAGCCCTGTCTGACTCCCGTGGTGATCCTGAAAGCTTCAGTAGGACCACCTGGCGTTTTGACGCTACACTCGGAGTCTTCATACAGGGACTGCACCATTTTAACTATCTTCGGAGGTATACCGTACAGAGCTATGGTCTATGTGGGCTGTCGAAAGCCTTTTCAAAATCTATGAAGCAACAAGCGACTGGAGAGTTAAACTCTTCACACCGCTGAAAGATGCACCTGGCACAGAAAATTGGGTCCGTGCAGGACTTGCCAGGTACAAAGCCGCATTGTTGCTATCTCAGGACAGCCATGACAGGTCCCCGAATGCGATGTAGTAATATCTAAGATAATACCTTACCGGGAACACTCAGTAGAGTGATTCCACGGTAGTTTCCGCATTCAAGGGGGTCCCCCTTTTTAAATATTGCGACGATGTATCCATTCCGCCAATCTTTTGGACACCTCTCCTCTTCACACGCCATTTTAAATATATCTAGAAGTGGTTGGTACTCCCTCCATCTCCCTTTAATTAGTTCGGGGGCAGTGACAGTGGCTCCACGAGAGTTTCGTATTGATTTCACAGGTTTTTTTTTACCTCTTCTCCCGACCTCTCGAGTGATTTCGAAGAGTGTCCTTGAGTCATTTCCGAGTGCAGCAGACTGTGCTCGCCGTATCTGAGAATCTAGATGTCTTCTTTTATCTGTTCGTACAGAGTGACTTAGCCTTCTGGTGATCTTCGATAAGACTTCAGGATCCATCGGACATCCATATTGGCCTCTTTTTATTCTTATACCCGACAGAAGAACGCGCGGATTCCATAACCGCGTCGCGAAACCTAGTCCAGGCTGACTCAATTGGAGCAGCTCTGGGTGGATCCTGGAAGGGGGCAAACCTTGTGCGTATCTCAACCTCGCACGTATGACGACACTGAGCACTCTCTAACCTGCGTATGTCCAGTGGGCGAGGAGCAGACGATCTTAGCTGGAAATTGTGAAATTTGAATCAGAACGAGCCCACAAGGAGTTCGTGATCCGTGTCCATGTCTGCTCCCCGGTAGGTGCGGACATCCGGCAGGTCAGTTTGGTTGCTAGTCCTTACCAGGAGATGGTCTATCTGGCTTTTCGTTCTTCTGTCGGGCGAGGTCCAGGTGTATTTATGGATATCCTTGTGGGGAAGAGAGTTCCCCCTATTAAGAGTCCATGGAGCATGGCGAAACCAATGAGACGGCTTCCGTTATCGTTCATCACTCCTAAGCAATGCTTTCCCATGACGGCTGGTCCATTCTGGGGATCGTTGTCAACCTTGGCATTAAAGTCCCCCAGAACTATTAGGCGATGGCGCCTCGGAACATGGGACAAAACTACATCCAGACTGCCATAGAAACAGTCCTTAGCAGCCGCGTCCCCATCCTCAGTGGGAGCATAGCATGGAAGGACCGTCAGTGTTTCGCCACTCATCTTAAAGGACGCACTCATCAGGCGGTCAGAAACAGGTTCCCAACCAAGAAGGCGAGAGAAGGCAATTTACTTAAAAGTAGAACAACGCCACGCATCCGTGCAGTCCGGTGGCCAGAGTGAAGCATGACATAATTGCCAGCATCACTCTGCCCCGAGCCTGGGATGCGTGCCTCACTCAGTCTCAGGATATCTAGTCCATAATCTCCCGCCAACTTGGCAACAACAAGCTCCGCGCCCGCCCTCAGAGTGCGGACATTCAGAGTCCCGATTTTTAAGCTCTTGTTCCTAAATCAAGCCGTGGTCAACAACGGCCCACCTGATGGGGTCAAGGCGTCCGAGGCTTAATTCTGTTGCCTTTTCTGACCGATTGTTCTAAGGACGTGAGGTGGTCAACCCCACGGTCTCGATCTGATTTTTCGATTTCCTGCCTCTTACAGGATGCTCGAAAAACCAGCAAAAAGAGAAAGGTGCTATTCTTAGCCGACAACCCCACGGCAAATTGATGATGATGACATTAAACATTCGATAAATTTTATTTACTTATAGTATCCAATACAATTTTCTCCGATAATCAATATCTTGTGCTAATTTTCAAATACCAATATGTATAAGTTTTTCATGTACCTAATAAAATAAATATCCAAAAATATCTTAATCTTGCAGAGGAGTCAACCAGACATTAATATTCACTGTAATCTGGAACCTTAATATTCACTGTAATAGGTGGATCTACGTTTTTTTTAACAGAAAATTGGGGTTTGTAAAACATGAAATAATGAAGAATATAATCAATATTACTTTTGATTTATCAACTAAACCTATACAAGAGACCTTAATATGTTGTTTAATATCATAGATATAAATTACTAGATACGGCGTTTCATATTAAAAAAGTTGTAATTATGGATAGAAACTACTATATAGTAAGTGTCAAAAATTGCAATCTAAGAGTTTATGAATTTAGAAATGTATCAAGTACTGTTTTGTCAAGTCTTTTATTAAGTTTAAAATTAAGATTCATGATTTTATTATTGATAGAATGGTTATTTTCAAGAATACTTTTGAGTTGTCTCTCTATAGAACTAGATCTTTTCAGTTGTTGGCGGTTCTATAGGCGGACATCTAAGATGTCTGCCTATAGAACTAGAATGAAAGTTAATCATTGACAGTTCTTAAGTGAGACATTTGAGTTGTCTTCTTATTGAACTGAATGTTCATTTTTTTTTAAATAATTCCATGAAAAGACATCTTTTATAAAAAAATATTTAGGACAAATTTGACTTATCTCTCTAAAGAAATAGAAGCAGACCATCATTTGTAATCGATTTGTATCAAAAACTCAAATTTGATAATTTTTGACTTGTCTCCATATAGAATTGGGACGACGAAATATTGGTTGCTAATATAGTAACTTGTTTTTCTTTCTTTTCTTTTTTTTGACGGCTTGTTCAAACGCCTTTTTGTTCATGTTCGCTTTGTCATTATTTGTTGAAAGCTTAGTACGCTTTAAGCTTTCAAGGTGGGGAGAATGTTTGAGCCGGTATGGACATTAGCAATAATTGAATTGAAAAACTGATTTATGGGATTGCGTTGAAGTGGGATTTAATAAATGGAGTCTATCTCTGTCACCCATCCATATTTCCTATAGTCCAAAATTATTGCCATCTCTCTCTCTCCTTAACCTTGACCCCTGCAATAAATGCAACGCAACGCTATCATCAGTAATAAAATACATTTGTTCCGCACCGCACGTAGATTATTTGATACGTCGCTTATTGCCGCATTTTTATCGCTTCGCTAATTTAATCAACCCGCATAAAATTAATTTTTCTTAACCATCTAAACCCGCTTACTTTACTTTAACATAATAAATATTGCATTTTGTGTTGTGTAATAAATCAGTGGAGTCATCGAAGAAATCAGGGGATCCATCCGTGCACCAGAGTTCAATCACCAAAGGTAGGAATTTGTTTATTAATTCTCACCATATGTGCAAACCTTTGATGAGTTTTTTGATTCCATTAAAACCGCATCCCGCATATACAGTCCGCTAATCCGCTCAAACAACAGGGGTGGTAGGTTTATTTTTTGTAGATGAGCCATACTGTTTTTGTGAGGACGAAACCACCTCACTGTAAAATTTTTTTGAAGGGGGAGTTTGTTTGACGGCTTCAACAAAAGAAATATTTTCAGATGCCATAATGTATTTTATTTTCTTTTGCCTGATGAATTCAGGGCAAGAAACATCTGTCGTCAAGTGTTCTCCCTTGCAATGGGAACACTTTGGAGGGAGTTCTTTATCTGGGCAAGATTCCCCAAGGTGATTTTCACCACAACGGAAGCATTTAGGGGAAGAGGTACAGTTCTTTTTAGTATGTCCAAATCTAAGGCAACGATGACAAATATAACATGGACGAGCGTACAACTCCACTTTGATGGAGTTATAGAACAAATATATATGCTCAGGCAGGGATTGGCCCTCAAATGATAACAAAATAGTGGTAGATGGTTTCCATATAGTAGTCCCATCTGGAGCTGTAATCCTTCTGTTTAGCCTTCGAAGTTTATTGAGCTTTCCACAAGAAGAGGGAACCTCAATATTCTCAAAGATTTCTTCGTCTTTAAGCTCTGTTGGTATTCCGCGAATGATTCCATGTTTATACAATTTATAGCTTGGAATGAATGCATTCAAATTGTATGTAGATAAAATATCATTAGAAATGAATGAGTTCGCTGAATTTGCAGATGAAAAAGTCACAGCTATTTTATTTCTACCGTCTGAACGCACGCCACCACTTACGATGCCTTTAACGCCATTCTTAGCCACTAGACCTCCAAATACCATTGGGTGAAGATGTTTGTCAGGGTTTTTATTTTCTACTATGACCAAAAATGGAGCATGAGAAGATTCAGGGTACCTGGCCGGAGCCTTTCCTTCGGGGTTAGGTTGGGCCTCGGTACTCGGAGAAGGTACTGATGAAGGAAATTGAGCATCCATGATTGTCCCAGAAGCGGACATCAGAGAAGAATCATCCGTTCTTCTTCTCTTGGTGCTAGAGTTTACATCGTCTAATCTGATTTTATCGGGGTCTTTATTGGGAGGGTCTCCCATGATGCTACATTAGTATTGAAAAAAAAAAAAAATAACAACAAAAAAATCTAATTTTAGAATGAAAAAGAGAAAAAAATAAATGGGTACTTAAACCTACTTAACACTAATAAGTGAAAAAGAAAAAAAAAACAATAATATTATTATTAAAGTGAAAAAATAATAAATGGTTTTATAAATATCTGTTTTTTCCCAGCGATGTTTCAATGTAAATAAATGACGTCACCACTGAACACCTGCACAAGAAATAATAATAATAAACGTAAACACACTCAGAGCCAGAGCGACGTCCGTTCGCCACGAAAAGCCGGAACCATCCAATCTATAATTATTTTATTACATTTTCATACCGTAATACCAAGATACCATTCAACGTTTACATGAGTAATTTTGTTTCCAAAAGACGGTTTACTGTCTTTTTGAGAAATTTGTATGAAGATCCTAAATAAAAAGAGTTTTTTAAATAGCTCTAAATATATTAAAGTTAATGCAGCAAATTGTATTTAAGAACCTTCTCAAGCAAATTCCACCGCTCTGCGCAGATTCATATCTGACGTAGCATTTGTATTTTGAGCGTGATGTTCACATATACGATAGAAAGCACACAAACATTTCTGAATTATTATGTAGATAACATTAAAGTTAGTATGGAACGGATTTTCTGCGACGCCACCGCCATATATGGAAAATTATATAACAACAAAATAACTGTTTACCTGACAACCATTGAAATTATGAAGATTTTTGATGGTAGATACTTTTTTCAAGCATTCAGAGATGATTTTTTTAAGTTTCAAATATATTTTAAACGCAAATTTGGAATCAATCAATATTCATAGTGAGGACAACAGGACAACGTCTTTCGGGAATGCTAGTTGATAATAATTTAAAGGTGTTCCCGGGAAATACTTACTATATCGACGAAATATGCGATTCTTAATCAGAGATTCATCCATACAACTGAAATGTCAAATTGCCCGCAACGTGGTAAAGTAAAAGGTGTTTATGCCATTTAACAATCGAACATCACTAATGATTTGTTGGAGTCATTAGTTGTTTCATATTAGTTAAGATCTAGTCCTGAAAAATGGTCACAAAAATCTAGACATAATTAGAATGTTGTGCACCAACAAAGTCAACAGGCAATAAAGATAAGACATTAACAAAAAAATGGATAGGTATAGAATATCCTGGCGCCAAATACATGACAGCAGTCGCAGTCTTTTAATTTGGTTGCTCTCTTGTTCTCAATAACTCAACTTTTATCTCTATATTTCATTAACAATTATTATTGCATATCTACTTGTTGTAAACATGAGATTTTTCGACATGTTCAACATGTCGATCTCATGATTAGGAGTTTCGGAGACTTAAACATCACCACATAATGGCGAACGTTGTTAACGTAAAGTGATCACACTAAGCCAGACTTCGAAATGACAGTAAAAGACGGTCGTAAGCCCGGAGTGGTTTGTTCCATTTAAAAATCGAACACCAGTAATGAATTGTAGAGTCATTAGTTGTTATTTTTTCTTTATAGTATTTTCAGAATATTATGAATTTTGCGAATGTGCATATTATGCACCTTTTTTAAGAAATCTATTACATCAGTCCAGTCATTATCAGTCTGTTTTATAATGAAAATAGTGGGTAGGTACCTATGTGAATACTGTGATTTTTCGAGTAGGTAAAGGGACGATAAATGATTAATTGTACAAATAAACAATTAATGGCCTTTTCCTATGGCTGTCGTTCGACAGGTATGGCTGCTAGTTGTATTAAGGTATAATGTGTGTGCCAGTGGCGTAGAGTGGAACCGAATAATATGAGGCAGGTAAAAAATAATGAAGAAATCGCGTGTTTTGACAAAATATTTTGTGTGTAGAATGTGAAGTTTAGGTTTGAACTGCCGCGTAAACCGCCTCCCATTGTTTTTACTTTCATTCCATTCTTTACTTTGAGATGTGGAATTTGGTTTTCTGTGTGTGATGCTTTTGTGAATTTATTTCATACTAGCTGACCCGTAGAAAACTTCGTCTCGAAATATGTAATACAGGTAGGTAATCTACGTTTAATGTAACATAGCTTGAATTTGGTTTTTACTTATTTAACATAAACGGCCCATGGCTGTAGGTAAATACTGGCATTACCAGAACCTGCATAAAACGCTGAATAACAAACACAGAAAATAAATTAAATAACACTTAAATGAAATTATGTCAACAATCACACGCTAGTTTAGGTAATTTCTTAATTTAAATAAAAATTATATTTTAAAAAGTCTTAAAAAGCTTACCAAATTTTTCTTAATTTCATAATTTTTTTCTTAATTTCTTAATTTTTTCTTTCATTAGAACCTTCTGATAAATGCGAAGACGAAATAAAAAGTTAATTAGCGTAATCGGTCCAGCTGTTTAGGCGTGATGCGACTCTCCATTTTTATAGTAGAAGACGGTCGTAAGCCCGTAGTGGTTTGTTCCATTCAAAAATCGAATATTAATAATGAATTGTTACAGTCATTAGTTGTTATTTTTTTCTATATTAGATCTACTACAATATATAACCAACAGGATTATTGACGAAAAATTTCAGTCTTAAAAACATGTTTTTTTTTTCAATATACGTAACAGGATTTCGAACCAAAACATCAATTTTTTTAGGACAACATTTTCGATTTATTCAATCATTAATTTAGTATTATTTAACTTATTCATAAAAATGAGACTGTTTAGCATGACAGAACAAATCTTTGTTTTACAATATTCCACAAGTCCTTAACATAAGAAACTGAAATTAACGTTTTTTATTATTATTTTGTCTTTTTTCAATTAATTTCTACCCAACTAAGTTGCTTTTACATTGACAAAAATAGGTACAGTTTGGTATAACAGAAAATGGAAAAAAAAGTTTAAGCTGGTCTAGTATGGTTTTTGAGTAACTTTTATTTTTTAGAACATCTCTCAATTTTTTGCTATCCATAGAAAATCTAAAAAATACGCGTAATAACCATCCAATGGGAAGTTTTCTGGGGAGCTTCCGACAATACACACTAGGTGGCAGAACTTCTAATCAGGTCTATTGTCAAATTCAGTGCTGCCAACGTAGAGATGTTTTTTTCAGTGATGCCAACGTTGGGAAGTTTGTTTTCCATTGTGTTGCTAAGAAGTTGTTGATTGAGTTGCTAAGAAGTTGTTGATTTTGTTGCGCAGAAATTTGAGAATAAATCTCAGGGGTGCTGTTCTGTATTTTTTAATTTGTATTTAGGTCGGTATATAAAAAAAGATGAAATATTTTATTTGTAATAGTATGTGAAAAATGTACAATGATTACTCTAAACCTATTGTAAGCTATCATGTATAATAATATATAAGTTTTTTAATTTGAAATAAACTAGAATGATATTTTGGAGGTTAGATTGTGAGCGACCATAAGAAGAAGAAGAAGTAAATCGCCCCCGTTGGCGACACTGAATTTGACAATAGACCGGATTAGCAAGGGCGCCTCTAGCGGCACAAAAAGGAAAAAAAATATCCCATTATATTTTGAAAGCTCTGCATAGGTACTCATGCGAAATTCGATTTACTTATTTCAAATAAGACCATTGATTAAGAAACACACAGCCGGTTTCATAAAAAAATAATGGAGACTTTAAGTTTCCTTTAAAAAATAACGCATTTCATAACAACATAAAGACACTACTTTATGTTAAAGTTCCGTTATTGGGACTTAAAGTCGACATTAGTGTAGTTCAATCTTTAGCCGTCGGAGTTCATAGAAAATTTCGTGGCGCTTTCTACCAGCTATCTCTGTCACAAAGATGAACATTTGTATACAGTAACACTGTGGACAAAGATAGTTAAAGTACCGTTATTGATTATTATTTTTTTAGTTAAAGTCGACTTAAGGTAGTTCAAATTTTTACCACAGGAGTTCATAGAAAATTTCGTGGCGCTTTCTCTATCACAAATATAAACATTTTGTATGCGGTGACACTGTGGACAAAAATGACTAAAATAGGGTAGAAAACATGGTAAAACGGGAAGAATATTATTGGTTAAAGATTTCGGTTACTAATTCATAACATTATTAACTTTAAAACAAAAAAAACGGAACTTTGATGCTCTTTTGAGAAATGAAATTGACAGATCAACGAAAATTCCGCGAAACTATTAGTAAACAACCTATGTTTTCCACAGTTTTCCATGGTATCAATACCAACTGATATCAACTTTCGAATATTTTTTGACATTTCAAACTTTAGCTAAAGTACGCGGAAATTATTTTTTTTATGAAACCCGTCAACTTAAAGGAAACTTTAAATTTTAAAGGTTCCTTTAGCTAAAGTGTTCTTTTGCGCTTTTTATGAAACCGGACGACAGCGAATTTCTAAGGCTAAATAGTATGACAGGCAAGTAGGAAGGCTATTATTAATACATGCAGACTCCGATTAGTAAAGTATGGACTATCACAAGGCTTCATGGGTGAGCCTCCTAAGGCGGCTGATGCTGGTGTCAAAGAAGTCAACACGACCAGCATGCATACTCATTACCCAATCGGTGAAGACGCGGGACAACAAACTACTATACTTTTTAAATAGTTAGTAGTGAGATAATTATCAACACTATGAAACAAGCATCTTTCTCTAGTTTCGCGAGCAGGTATGTGGAGACCAATCAGTGCAACAATTATTAAAAATTTTGAACAGTAATTTGATTAGGTCAGTCAGTAGGTACACGTCTTTCAGATAGGCTGTTTTATTATAAAACAATCGTGCTGTATACGGAGTATTTACGAGTATATTGAGCGTTCCTCTCATTTAGATATCCAACTAACTCCCAACATACGAATAAGCATTTAGTGTGATGATTTATTTTTTGTTTGTATTTTATGAGTTTCAGCCGAAAGGTGTAACTACCCATGTACCACCACTGTGCTGCCTGCTGAGTCTTTTCTGTGGAAACAACAAGGAATTTGAACTCCCATAATAGGCTTGTTGAATTCATCTAAGGTGCGAAGGATCTTGGAATATACATACTTAATTCACCACATGGTCGCCAGTTTTTCAAGTGCATATTCTTGTGAGGGTTGAAAATATATTGGAAATGGTATGTCGGTGGAAGAATCGAAAGAAGTATGCATGGTTAGAAAGGAGTGGAGGTCCGTTCTCTCTGCCTACCCCTTACGGGACACGGCGTAGTGGGTAAAAAAATCTTTATTGCCCCTTACTTTTTCTTGTAATCAATATGATTTTATATTTATTCATTTCATTGTCCGTAGGACCCTTAGGGCACTTGGACTTATCAAAATATTATGTATACCTAATGATATTATGTCCTTTTGGTTGGCACTATGTCCTTATCAAAATTTTTGTCTCTCAATTGTATAAAATGTTTAATAACATACAAAAACTTTATTATATCACAACCAGAAAGATTGCGCACAAAACTTCTTTCGCTCAGTTTGAAATGAAATGAAATGATTTTTTACTCCAAAAAGTAAACATACAATTAAGCACACTTTAAGCATATCTATGTACAATGACACAATTATAGGCACATAATATATAAATGTAATAAAACATAATCAATGTTATTTAGATGGAATTTACTGTCCCACTAGATTAATCTCTTTAAAGGACCTTTTTTTCATTGCGGCAATGTTCTACTGTAAATGGCTTTGGGAGAAGGTGAACAAAGTAGGTATATATCCTCTACTGAATGTCATTTTATTTATTTAAAACTTGACTCTTATTATTTCAAAACTAGCTCAAAAAGCGTATTGTGTCAAATTCACTTTTATGAAAGCCCATATTCCACTAAAAGGTTTTCTTTATCAAAAAGCGTTCAAGAGTCGTCGAAACGAAACGGCATATTATCGCCAAAATACTCCCATAATATGACCCGAAATGAACCAATTTTCACGACTCTCCACTTGAATGGGGTTCTGAACGAATATAAAATCGAAAACGAGTCTTATTTTTGGAACAACACGGCTGGAAATTTGATAAGGTAAATAATATAAACACCGTATGAACATTCTATAAGAAAATATGAAATTGTATTTTCTTGAAATGAGAATGACATTAAGTGCATTTGAGTGTCAAAATAACACTAACGTCAAAGTTTGCTTCGAGTAATTTTTCAAAATACCTACATACATATTAATTAATCACTTTAATAATATTATGTATAATAAGTGTGGAAAAAATAAGTCATAGGCAACAAAATATTAAATTGTACAATTATAATTTTAAACTATAGTTTGAAATAGTACCTAAACCTTATTCCATGCAGTTTCCACAACGATATTTTTTTCAATATTAGCGAATCTTATGATCTTTTGACCACATATTGTGGACGCGATTCAATGAATACACGTTCAATATAATGTAGAAGACATCACAATAATTTACATGAGTACTGTTTTAATGAGGGCTTGCGACCTTCATCATTGATGGCTGGGTTAGTTGTAATCACTTTAATGTATATAATACTCCATTTCGAAAAAGATTTTCATGAATTAACCTGAAGAAGAAGACGTTTGGTTTTCGAAAACCGATAAGCATAGTAATTAAGTGTTTTTCTTTTACTTGATAGTATGTAGTGTATGTCGAGTGGGGAAAGAAAACCCTCCAGAAATTTAAAAATAAGTAAGTAAGTTTGCAAACTATGCTGGTTTATGTGTTGTACTTTTCATATATTAGTTAATACCAATATTAGTGCACCAACAAAGCCAATACCAATATAAGTGCACCAACAAAGTCAATAGGCAATAAATATGAGACAGTAACAAAAATGGATATAGTCATATCCTGGCACCAAATACATGACAGCAGTCGCAGTCTTTAAATTTGGTTGCTCTCTTGTTCTCAACAATTTCCAACTTTTATCTCTATTTTTCATTTTATTATTAAATTTCTACTTGTTGCATACATGAGATTTTTCGACATGTTGAACATGTTGAGAATTCTCATGATTAAGAGTTTCGGAGACAAACATTACCACCTAATGGCGAACGTTGTTAACGTAATGTGATCACACTAAGCCAGCCTTCGAAATAACAGTAGAAGACGGTCGTAAGCCCGTAGTGGTTTGTTCCATTTAAAAAAAATCTAACATTAGTAATGAATTGTTAGAGTCATTAGTTGTTATTTTTTCTTTAAGATCTAGTCCTGAAAAGGTCACAAGAATCTAAACATAATTTAGAACGTTGTGCACCAACAAAGCCAATAGGCAATAAATATGACACAGTAACAAAAATGGATATAGTCATATCCTGGCACCAAATACATGACAGCAGTCGCAGTCTTTAAATTTGGTTGCTCTCTTGTTCTCAACAATTTCCAACTTTTATCTCTATTTTTCATTTTATTATTAAATTTCTACTTGTTGCATACATGAGATTTTTCGACATGTTGAACATGTTGAGAATTCTCATGATTAAGAGTTTCGGAGACAAACATTACCACCTAATGGCGAACGTTGTTAACGTAAAGTGATCCCACTAAGCCAGCCTTCGAAATAACAGTAGAAGACGGTCGTAAGCCCGTAGTGGTTTGTTCCATTTAAAAAAAATCTAACATTAGTAATGAATTGTTAGAGTCATTAGTTGTTATTTTTTCTTTAAGATCTAGTCCTGAAAAGGTCACAAGAATCTAAACATAATTTAGAACGTTGTGCACCAACAAAGCCAATAGGCAATAAATATGACACAGTAACAAAAATGGATATAGTCATATCCTGGCACCAAATACATGACAGCAGTCGCAGTCTTTAAATTTGGTTGCTCTCTTGTTCTCAACAATTTCCAACTTTTATCTCTATTTTTCATTTTATTATTAAATTTCTACTTGTTGCATACATGAGATTTTTCGACATGTTGAACATGTTGAGAATTCTCATGATTAAGAGTTTCGGAGACAAACATTACCACCTAATGGCGAACGTTGTTAACGTAAAGTGATCACACTAAGCCAGCCTTCGAAATAACAGTAGAAGACGGTCGTAAGCCCGTAGTGGTTTGTTCCATTTAAAAAAAATCTAACATTAGTAATGAATTGTTAGAGTCATTAGTTGTTATTTTTTCTTTAAGATCTAGTCCTGAAAAGGTCACAAGAATCTAAACATAATTTAGAACGTTGTGCACCAACAAAGCCAATCTATAATAATAAAGGAAAGTGCCTGACTGACTGACTGATTGACTGACTGATTGATTGACTGACTGATTGACTGACTGACTCATCAACGCACAGCCCAAACGGCTAATCGTAGAGAAGTGAAATTTGGAAATCTGGTAGGTCTCAATACAAAACCTTCCACTAAGAATGGATTTTTCGAAATTCCACCCCTAAGGGGGTGAAAAATAGGGTTGAATGTTTTTCAAAGTATGCGAATATCTCGGAAACTAGACATGGTACGAACTTGAGATTTGGCATATGAATTCTTCTATAGAAATGAGTGTTAGCGTATTTGGCAATTTTTCCAAAATTTGACTAAAAGGGACGAAAAAGGGCACATATAAAAAGGGATGATTTTTAAGTGCCTCCTAAAAAGTTTAAAACTGGTTTTATCGAAATTTCAAAAAAATGATTTCTTCAAAAAGAGTCAAATTATACTATTTCGTTTTCAAAAGATATCATTAATTAGAGGGTAGGGGGTGAGGGGCACTTTTCCAACGTGTATGTGTGTGTATCCGTCCCCTCTTTGTAACTTTTGATTCGCTTGATGCACAGATCCTAAAATTTCAGAAACTATTGAATATTTTAAGCATACAAAATTTGTATACTCAGAATTTTGAATTTTTTTTTCAGTCAGGGGTTATCAACCTTTGAATTTTATTTAATTTTTCCATATATCTCGAAAACCATAAAATCTAGAACCCTAAAATTGTGTATGTATATAGAAAAATACAATATCTAAAATATAATTTAATGAAAAAGTTCCAGAATTTCTCAAACTTTTTTTATAAAGAAAAATATTTTTTTTATGACAAATTTACGAGTTTCAGTGCCTATATTTCAGAATTTTATAAAAATATCGAAAAACGCCGAAACGCTACAACTAGATAATTTATTTTTCTATAAAAAATACATACATCATAGCAGTACATCTCAAACTTTTCTTAACAATTTTTGTAAAAATTTAATTTATTGACGACATCGTTTCATACAATAAACATACATACACCGCGAGGTGGTCCGGTGCAGCGTGTATGAATAATAATATATACGTAGGTAGGTATACCCAACCCAACCTACTTTCTCCAATACACGTGACGAAACTATTGCGTAATCTATAATAATAATATAGTTTTGAACTAGCCGACCCGTCAAACTTCGTCCCGCCTTGGAATATAAATAATATGTTCGAGATTTTATGCATAACTTTAAGTTGATTTCAGTTTAAAGTTATTTAACACAGACGACGACGTGGTCCTTATATTATTGAACTTGAATTAGTATAATGATACAATTCATTATTACCTTTTTAACTACTGTAACCGCTGCATCTGTTATAAAACATATCATTTTATTATTTACTATCAGCATTCCGTGAATCGTATCATTCATCAAACAACTGATTCCTGTCAAACGCCTGATTTAATTTCAAAATTAGAAAAAATCTAATAATAATATGGAATTTTATTTTTATTCGTGCAACTTTTTTCTTTCATAAGACCCTTCAGACAAAAGCAAACACGACAAAAAATGGGCGATATAAGTTCAGCTATTCTCATAGGGTAAGAAACACGTAGAATGCCGATTCTGACTAGCGCCAACCGGCGCAAAGAATGTTACTATGCATTTGAATGGGGAAACCCACAGAAAAAGCAGGAACCCGCTTTCCGACATGCCCATTTAAATGCATGGAAACCATAGACAACAATCTTTGAGCTGGTCGGCGCGGATCGTAATCGGCTTTCAACGTGTTCTTACCCATACGATGACCGCGCAAATTAGCGTTCCATTTTTATATATGTAAGAGATCCACGAAATTCACTTTCCGTGAATTCAGACAAACACTTTAGTACCTACTTCAATATATTTTTCGTACCATGCATCCTGTACAGCGATTCTGAATTGTTTTTTTTTACGATCGACATTAAAATCATTATGTAGGTACCTACCTATTTTAGTAATTTATTATCTCTACTAAAATAATTTACGGTAAGTTCACGAAAAGAATCTGGATTGTATTGCAATTCTTTATGTCTTGATCTGTCAAAATATTTGAAGCCATTTCATAAAAACACTAGCAAAAAAAAAACTATGTGAGTAATCTTGCTTTGAATTTATTGCGTAAACCATGAATAGCAAGTTGATATAATATTATGTTGAAAAAAGGTAAATAGTATTATGAAGTCAATAGGTAAATTATTTTATATCAAATGTAGTAAAAGTGCAAAATATTAAATTTTAAAATTATCTACAAAATCCTCACATCATTTTAGGATAGATCGTAAATAATTGTTTTGAAAACACTGGAAAGTCAATGACCATATCATTTCGTCACTGTATAGTGCGAAAAAATTAACTGTCCACTGGAACATATAAAAAATAGAGACGAAAGGGATAGCAGTTAGCCGGATATTATGACCTCCTCACACACCATTTCCAGATCCCTCAGCTCTGCTTCGAAGGAGCAGAACACGAGGAAGACCCTCTCGGTATGAGAAGATCTTCTTTGTCTTCGGAACCCTTGCGGGAGGAAGAAAAGCGCTCCCCTTAAAATATCGGTGTTTTTATTTTCAAAAATTTATACAATTCGTAGAATGCTAAAGAAGTCCTTACTAGAGCCCGGCCAGTGCGTAAATTACCATGGGTACAACGCATGAATTACGCTTACGTAGGCGGTATAAACAAATCGGACTGACTCCGTTGCCGGAACGTTATTGTTCCAAAAATCGCGGAAACTATCTGCATCTTCAGCCAGGATGATATATGACGAAACGTCGTTTTATTAAACTTCCCTTACTTACGAAGACCAGCAAAGCTGCTGTTTTCCTCTATATAGTCTAATAGTCTGATTGAATATTATATAGAATTACTCTCCATAATTTACCTTATGCTTGATAATCAATTTTCTAAGTTGTAGAATTTATTTTGTGATTATAAGGTGTATTTCTTAAGTGATACTTTAATAAACAAATCAATGAGTTATCCAAACATGTCTCTTTTTACTATTCGGTATCCGGATATTATTTACGCCGCCGGATAGACCGGATATCGGATAGTTGCCGATATCCGTTTCATTTAATAAAAAATATAAACAGTGGACAGTTAATTTTCTTCCTACTCTACATTGTCGAAAATTCGTTTAAAGTCGAACGCCAATTACTTATACCATTAGAATACTGAGGTTGACCACCTCACTTCCTTTAAACTCAACCGGTTAGAAAAGGCACAATGAGCCTCGGACGACTTCGAGCGCAATGGAGAGTTCTTTATGCCTAACCTATTCTCCTGAGTGGGTCCAAGGCCTCTCGTATTATGGGGTGGTTTGGGGGGAACCGCCACGGGCTTGATTTGTGTGCGGCTGGCTTTTTGGCAATCGGGCTAGGGTTTGGCTTTGTGCGGATCGGGTTTGCTGCGCTTTAGTTTCCTCCGGGCTGGCTTGCGGTGAGCGGGGGGGCTTAAAAGGGAGAATATTACGTTATTATAAAAATGGAGACCTACTTTACGTGGTCATCGCATCACGCCTGGAGGCCAAGTCGAAATCTTAACGACAGCTCCAACGTTAACAATTTGTTGTTATTTCCATAGAGATAACGTAAAAACTGTTGTTCAACGTGCGTTAAACAATGCTGTTCCAAATTCCGAGTCAAAAAAATAATTCTGTCAGTTATTCAAAATTAACGTTAAACGTTACCTCAAAATTTTTGGAAGTATTATGACGCTGCTATTATATTGAAGACGAAACGCATTTTTTTTTGTTTGGAAACCATTTTCAATTTGGTAAACGTTAACGTTCGGAACGTTAACAGTTTTCACGTTTAACGTTATTTATTTCGACCTGAACGGCTGGACCGATATCGTTTATTCTTTTTATGTCGTGTTTGCTCAGGATAAGATATTTATGAACTAAATTTCGAACCTACGACCAGACAAACAACAACTAATCAAAGATATAAATTGATATGTTAAAAAAAACGTCTGTAGCTTGAAAAATGCCCAAAGCAGATAGAAATAAGTGTTTTAAAGATCACTAATTTCATTGCTTTTCGAGACCTGAATATTTTTTTATTCATATCCAGCAATATAAAAATTGATTTCAAATAACGTCATTTGATGGCATAAAAGTTATTCGAGTTATTTTTTGGGATTCTCATAGAACAATGTCAGTCAAGTTAGCGAAATTTTTAAGTTCGCGGGCTGATTCTATTTGTATAAGAAGCACATATTTTTTAAATACAGATTAATAACGACAAATATAAATAAAAATATAGTAATTTAATGGAAATTTTAGAATATATATATAAAAAAAAAATTTGAGGATGTTTCTTATTATTATTAATTTTGATGCGAATATAATTAATTCTGCATTGTTTAGGAAGAGAAAGCAAATAAATACAGTAACACGTGAGCGAAGCCACGGGTAACTAGCTAGTAGGCAATAAATATGACACAGTAACAAAAATGGATATAGTCATATCCTGGCACCAAATACATGACAGCAGTCGCAGTCTTTAAATTTGGTTGCTCTCTTGTTCTCAACAATTTCCAACTTTTATCTCTATTTTTCATTTTATTATTAAATTTCTACTTGTTGCATACATGAGATTTTTCGACATGTTGAACATGTTGAGAATTCTCATGATTAAGAGTTTCGGAGACAAACATTACCACCTAATGGCGAACGTTGTTAACGTAAAGTGATCACACTAAGCCAGCCTTCGAAATAACAGTAGAAGACGGTCGTAAGCCCGTAGTGGTTTGTTCCATTTAAAAAAAATCTAACATTAGTAATGAATTGTTAGAGTCATTAGTTGTTATTTTTTCTTTTAGTTAATATTTGTTAAAAATACGTATGTTTGCGAAAAATTGAAAAAAAAAATTAAGTTGTGGAAAAAACTATGGCTCGGAAGCCTGGATTCTGAAATTGTGCACTAAAAACCGGTTGGAAGCATTCGAAGCATGGTTTTACTACAGAATATTGCTTCGTATACCGTGGAAGGATTCAGAAGTACTGAGGAGAGCTGACTGCAATAGAGAGTTGCTGAAAAATATTAAAGTCCGCTAAGTTTCATAAAAATATTAAAGTCCGTTAAGTTTCATAAAAATATTAAAGTCCGCTAAGTTTCATAAAAATATTAAAGTCCGCTAAGTTCATGGGCATATTATGCGTAGAGAAAAGGATGAAGTCCTCCAACTTATTTTGATGATCAAGATAGATTAACAACATGGACCTGATAATAGAAGGAAGAATTTTAGCGAATATGTAACAACTAATGACCGACAATTATTCATTACTGATGTTCGATTTTTGAATGGAACAAACCACTACAGGCTTACGACCGTCTTCTACTGTTATTTCGAAGGCTGGCAAAGTGTAATCAAATGATGTAAAAAATCTCATGTACGATACAACAAGTACATAGATATTTAATAATAAAGGGGATATAGAGATAAAAGTTGGAAATTATCGAGAACAAGAGAGCAACCAAATTTAAATCTGTCATGTAATTAGCGCCAGAATATGAATATACCTATTTTGTTAATGTTTCATCTTCAATGCCTATTGGCTTTGTTGGCAGAATTTTGGTTTTGTAATGTGCGAGGTTGGCGCGTAATTGGACGAATGCAGAAGCTGTTTCGAATACAAAAAGAAGAAGAATAAAAACTACATAATATATTGTTATTGCTTATTATAATGTTACGTTCTGGTTTGTCAATGTATGTACATAATAATAAGATGATATACTTACCTACGTTCATGATAATACGGATGTGATTTTTATCTTATTTTGTACGTAGGTATGTACGTATAAACTATGTCACACCATCATTTAAGGTGAGATGTAAGTCTGTCAACATGATAATAATATTATGTATAGGTTTTGTGTAGGATAGGGGACAACACGCCACGTTGATTGTGAGGCTATTTGGGAATATTGTTGGCTCTCAGATTGGAGCCAGAGAAAGAAATTACCAACCCCACTCCCGTACGGACGACACTCACTACAGAACATCAACATCGCATACCTACTATAACAGAGCTAGGGTTGACACAAATCTAAAAGAGTCACCCGTTTGTAATATTTTTTTTATTAAAGCCCAAACTATTCTAATTTCTAGTTTCTAGATCAAAATTTGGGTACCATAACTTATTAGAACAATACAGTAAAAGCCTCACACAGTAACACAATAAAAATATTAAAAGCATCTTTAATATAATATGACACTTATGCAGTGGGTTCCTAGGGAAAGCATCTTTAATACAATATGACACTTGTGCAGTGGGTTCCTAGGGAAAGGTCCGTTTTCTGACAAGACGGCGTTTTTCAAAATTATATGACAATGTTTTTTGTTGCTTCGGAAGCAATATTAATGGCAATTTTATCAACTGACATATTCACCGCTATTTATAGTAGCGGTGTATCAGACCATAACATTCAAAACAGCCATGTGATACCAGCAGCCCTAGAAAAATTGCATTTGGCGATCGACTGCAAATTAATTTTTCGACAATGTAGAGGAGGAAGAAAATTAACTGTCATTTTTTAATATTTTTAATATGTAGTGTCTTTTTTTAAGTTTTGGTTTAAATAATTATTGTTACAACGTTCCAGTGGATAGTTCATTTTTTTCACACTCATTTTATGAGTATGACTCATTTTATATTGTTTGTATTGATATTGATAGTATTGACATGCCCCTTTTTTATATATGTGGAACAGCAAAAAAATACATTTTTTGACAGGTAATAAATTCAGTTTCGCTAAAAACTTCACGTGACCCATATTGAATTAATAAATAAAGTTTGGCTTTGTGATTTTGCACAGCCCTGTTCCCAAATCATCCCGAGGGACGGATGGACAATTCCCTCCGTCTTATTGTGTGGAGGAATATATTCGGGCCCTAACATCAGCTCATACAAGATTTCAGAGGACGCTCTACGAATACCTGATTCACATCGGACCATTCACACACCATACACAACACATAAAACACCATTATCTCCATATACATAGAATATAGGAGGGATTTGTCGAGTTTGTTTAATAGGATAATGGATAACAGAGTTGTTGTTAAGTTCTTCATTAGGGATCGCTTACCGAAGATCTTCGTGACTTCTTAATAAAGTGTGGCTTAGATAATTAGAATTTCAGTTTTGACACAGGGTGCTTGGTTTAATTTCTTGCCAAAATAATCAATCTTCTCTTCTTCACGTGTCATGCTGGGTCCCCCCAACGTCGACTATCGCTCGAGAGTTTCTTTCCTTGTCCCGTGCAGCCGCAAAAAGCGCTACAACCTTTCTGATCCCAGTCCAATCCCGGATATTGCGGAGCCGGAAAATCTGTCTTCGGCCCACGCCTCTTCGACCCTCTATTTTGCCTTTCAAAATCAGATGCAGTTACTTGTACTTCTCTCCCCTGAGCACGTGTCCCAGTTAGGACACTTTCGGCTTTTGATGTCAGTCAGCAATTGCCTGTCTACTTTTGCACATTTGCATTGCTGACTATAGCCGTCCATAGGATATGGAGCATTTGCTGATGCATCTACATTTCAATAATCAATAGGTAACAACTTCCAATCACATATAAAACAGGTATTAGATTTTTATGAATAACGCAATTAATAAGTACGGTCTCCGAAAGCAAACTTTCAAAATTTGATATCAATTTTTGCAAGGAGTATGTTTGCGAAAAGTCTGCGTCATAAAATCATCACAGATAGTCATAATGAATAATTTACTATGATATACAAGAAGTCTCCTGTTATAGTATAAAAGGGCGGTGTTACGATTTTCTGTCTTTTTGAATTCCATTGTTTTAAACTGAGATAAAAAAGCAAATTTGAGAAGGTTGGTAAGAACGTGTTGATAGTTAATTATTGAGGCCCAAAGGATTGTTTATAAAAAAGTTGAAAAGTAAAGGTGTTCTTAGGCGTGGTCGACCAAGAATGATGAGGATTTATTTACGTATAATAAACATTATAATATACGTCCTTAAGGAAGGCTACGAAGAAGTAAACTTAATAGGAGAGTTATATATGAAATAAAGGAAGTATATGTGGATGGAAGAGTGGAAAAAAATTGGACCGCTACTTGGTAGCTGGTAGCATAGAAAACGTTTGAAGAATATATCAGGCAAGGCGTTACGTTGACTGATGAACTCAAAGAGTTTAGGTACCGTGGCGCAGGATAAGAGTTTGCAAAGTCTAAAGAGTGAGTGAGAGTACCTACTGAAAACGAGAAAATGAGTTTTGTTTAATCATGTTAGACTTTTGGATGCATTTTGGTAGTCAATGACCAAATCCAATAATTTGTCAAGGGCTGCGTGGGGCTAGTACGAGTTTCATAGAAAGCTATCTGCACGTTAATAAGCGCTTATCATCGTGCAGATAGTGTTCTAAAATCAAACGATCGAATCGTTCGATCATTTTAGTATGGAAATTTTTCGAAACTCTTCGATGATCGTTTCGATATTCGATCATCGAAAACTTATACTAGTGGTACGTCCTGAGCGATATTTTACATCAGAAGCTGTCTTTTTCTCTAGAAGAGTATTTGTGGACCTTTCTATCCCAGACCTGGCAACATGCCAATCTTCTCGATCTGATGTCACTGGTGATCAATGGTTGTTCTGTGAGCGCGCGTATCTTTGCATTATATTGCATACATCTCGCTTAAAAATAAATAATAAGACTCATTTGTAGCGTCAGATAACGAAAATGGCTCGTACTTAAGTTAAGGATTAAAGGGGTGGATTAAAATTCAAGACACGTAAAGTATGAGGGCAATGATTGTTGGTTGGTTAAGCAGGTTAAGTACTTAACATTAAGGGGTGACCAGACCGAAATGGACCTAGTAATTACCGACAATTAAACATGCGAGAGTTTACATGTGGGCATGCTTCCCATTTAATTCTTATTTGCCCAACAAACAATAATCCCCAACCCCTAAATGTCATTTCAGTTGTTATTATTTATCTAATTATAATAAATAAAAATATCTAATGAATAATAAAAACGAATGCAATTATTTTAATATTATTTGTGATTATATTTTTTTACCCCCCATAATTTTGGTATTGTTTTTAATAGATTTTACAAAAAAAAAAATTAAGTCGTGTGTTTGTTTAAGAGATCAAGTCATTTTTTTTTTCAAAATCGAAGTGAACACAAATACAGTATTTGACCTTTCACAGAAAGCTATTTGAAGATGGATCGTGAAAGCGAAAAATGGAACCTGGGATTGAACCCACGAGTTCCATTCAAAACGGTACGAAGGCCGGGATTGTAACCGCCAAATTCCCCGGGCACGAATCGAACCCGCATCCCTTGCTTAGTGTGAAAGATGTCAAAAGTGTATTTTTGTCCACTTGAAGAGATTCATTACAACTAGGTTCAGTATTTCATTCAGTACAACTAGGCTACCAACCTCGATAGCCTAGTGTTGTACTGGCGTGGACTTCAGATCACGAGGTCCCGGAGTGTTTTTTCATTTGAAATTTCTACCCGGGGTTGGCCTGTCTCAGATTGGACGGGACTGGTTGACTGGAAAAAAGGTCGCGCGCATACGAAAGAAGAAGAAGCTCTCAAAATCTCAAAAAAAAAAATTATTGGCATCAAATAGGTAGGTATATTATGTAAAATCTAGAAATGGAAAACGGCTTAAGAATCTATAAATATTTGGAAAACAATTATTTTATTATTTTCCATTTGATTTTGTAAAATAACCGTGGTCTTAAAAATCATTGATCTCCAAAGCTACGAGTAATTTTAAGTAGGTATGACTTGATGCCTCCCTATGCTCCTGAGTGGGGTCTAGGCCTCCCGCATTGTGGATTGGTCTGGGGGGATCCGCGGCGGACTTGGTATGTGTGGGGCCGGCTTTTCGGTTTGATTACTTCGATCGAGCTGAGGGGTCGGTTTCGTGTGGATCGGGTTTGCTGCGGATTGGTCTCCTCCGGGCTGGCTTGCGTTGTGCGGGGGGCCTTAAAGGGAGTATGTATGATATTTTTATAAGAAATTTACTCGATACGTTTTTTAAAGTATTGATTCTAATTAATAAAAAAGCCATCTTAATAAACAAAAAATCATATAATAAAAGGTCCTTAATGTATTGTTGATAGTCACCTCTATAATTCAACGTGAGCTACGTGGCATTTATCGGGATATAAAAATATACAATCACAATATTAAAACAACAACAAAAAAATATGTATGGAAAAACGATAATTTTGGGAATAATAATAATTACAATATACACATTGAGAAGGATGTTATTTAATGTGCCATAAAAGGGACGAAAATCCGAAGGGTGATACGCACGGATGGTCTTCGTAAAACGAAGCTTTCCGAGTACTCGATCATTTTTACCAACAACTCTTTTTTTTTTAAAATGAATCTGTACTCTCTCGAAGTGAAAATCTTTCACACTAAGCAAATGCTTGTGTCGTGAAAGCGGAAATGGTTGGCACGGCCGGGATTCGAACCTTCAATACGCTGTACGTACGAAAGTCGCCGATTGATACCACTGGACTACTAACCACCTCCACTTTGTAGTAAGGAAACAGTATTTTTGTTTTTGCAATTTTCAACTTATTTTTAACTATAATTTTATGAAATGACTTATAGACGCAGCCTTACATAGCTGTAAAACGTCTGTGTCGAGAAAACTTCATGTTTTCCCCCCAAAATTATCTTTCTATTAACATTAAAAGCACGCATCCCCCAAAGCACGAGTTCTGCTCAATTTTGGGGGTAAAATGTATATAAAAAAAAAATTATAAATTTTATTATTGTGTATACGTATTTTAGTGTTTTTTTTTATTCTCTCTTGAATTAAGTCTGGTGCGCGATATTACGATTTTTTTAATAATAAAATGTCTTAGCGATAATTTCACTTTATTTATTATAAATTCACAATGCCAGCACCTACCCTTATTCTGAATTTTAATCACTAACGTAAGTGAGAAACTCACGGGATTTTTGTATGGCCTGCAGAGCTTCCCTGAGCATTCTGTAGGGGCGATGGCCTGCAGAGCTTCCCTGAGCATTCTGTAGGGGCGCTATATACCTACACATTTCCATACAATTTTTTCCTACTTGACACGCTAGCGTAAATGTCACGGAAACTTAGAATACGGGTACAGGTTGTGTATTTGGAACGGAAAGAATAAAGGAAATGTAATAATTCGCTAAGCGAATACACGACGACGCGGGCATAGTGTAATAATTTATTTAGTAAGCGGTTGTATGTAAAATAATCAGTAATTATGTGTTGACGTAATACAGGCACGAGGGGGGGAGGGGGGGGGGGGGCAGAGGCTATTTGTGTGCACACCGCGGCGTACGAAACAGCCCATTATACAGTGCACCCTATATGCACTCTACGAAGTTACATATTACAAAACTAAGGTGGAACGAACATAATATTTTTTTTTATTATTTTACTAATTTTTTAAGACTAATCTGTGAAGGACAAACTTTTTTACTTTAAGGAGGTTAAATTCTAAAAAAAAACAATGAAAAAACAAAAATAGTTTTTTTCGAGATATTAAAATAGGTCCCGTAAAATTGTTATGATCGGTTGAGGCGTTCAAAAATCTGTTCTGAGAAGTCTCACAGGTTGTTGTTGAAAGAGTAGGCTTAAAGGTCCGAAAGATAAGAAACAATGGATATGGTTTTTACATAGTTAACGCGGCGACAGTTTGTCCCTAACATAGTCTTTTGTTTAATTTTAAATCACAATATTCTAGTGAAACGGGTTTTTTTGGATGCTTCGAAACACCGTAGATAAGGGTACCTCTTTAGTGCATGGTATTGTTTTGGCGGATTAGAATAATGAAAAAAAAACCCTTGTAATAAAATATGTTTGTTATGATACATAGAATTGTTTAGAGGGTATTATGGTTATTATCAAACTAGGTATGTAGTTGTAACTGTAAACGAACATAAGTAGGTATGTTGTTGTTCTATAAAATAGACTATGGTTTAAACAAGACTTAAATACTGAATAAATAATGTGTAGAGATTATAATGTTGTTTTGAAATGATAAATTATAACACATATGCTTAAGGAGTAATATAAGATATTAGAAGACTATTAGATTAATTATTGATTAAGGCACGTTAGTTTAATTACTGATAAGCATCTTAATTAAGAAGGAATATACCTATGTGTAGGTTAAGAATTACCTAAGATAGAATTGATTAATGGCCAAAATTTGTAATAAGATTAATAATAATTAATATTAAGAGAATTATTAAACATGTCTAGTATATAAGATTTCCCTATATTCATAAGGTTGTAATTAATTTTAAGAATTAAGCTTTCAAAAGATTATTATTAAGAAATGTATTAAATTAAGGTTTATGAAAAACGTAGATCATAATACTAACCTATCAGTTAAGATGAAAAATCATGTATAAAGAAAAGATTTATTGATTACTAGGTATGAAGATTCATACGGAAAGATATGTTATAATTATATTATTTTATTATATGTTTCACGCGCGTAGACATTTTGTAGTGGTCACAAAAACAATTACCCTGTCTCCCTCGCACACTACATCACAGGCGCCTCCACCAATAAGATCATCCTTTGACTCCATTTTTTTCCCCCTTCCTTGTCCTGACTCCGCCTCTCGGAAGCTTTCTTAAAAATAGCTGTATGGCAAGGCGAGCCCTCATAACACGCTTACACGTAGCTGCACGCATTTAGACTTACACTGCTAACGCTTGCCTGTGTTGTTTTAGAGTTTGACGTAGTATTGACGACAGTATACGTAGAGTTATTGTAAAATAATTAGTTATTCGGTGGAAGTGATTCTGGGTTTATATTGGGAAATAAGCGTAGAGTGGTGTCGGGTATACTGTAATCGCGTAGTGACGTATTAAAGTAAACAAGTAGAGATCAATAGTTATTAGTGCTTAAGTGTGTTTGCTCTTAGTGTTTAAATAAATAATAATTGTTGTGTAGTGATACCTACTGGGATTAATTGGCTGGTTGCAGTAGAGGTTTGAGTATCTTAGTTTACTAACCATACACTTTGTTCATACCCAAGTTCGTATTATATGAGGATTTAAATTTTGCTTGTTTTGTTTTGCTAGTTACACAGTCGTGTGACAATTAAATTAAATTCACTAGAAGAGCCTCTGAAAGGATTACTCAGAGGGGTCAGGGAGGGCATTCCTCACACAATACCTCCCACGGGTTTTAGTATACTAACCGAAGTAGTTTGAAATTTTTCTGTTTGTTTCGCTTATAGGTATTTCATAATTTTCATGTTTTTGTCTCCCGAGCCCTATAGGCGTAACAAAATATTGAACATACTTACATAGTCACCATATTGTCATTGGGCTCAATGACATTTTTTAAATTTATTTATTAAATAATTAGATTTTTGAATTTCGCAGATACGTCCTTATGGATCCGAATGTGCGATTGGTTTCAGAATAAAACATTTTTCCTTTGGTACCTATATTTTGCGCTAGTTGTTAATTAAATATCACAAAAATAATAAAAATAGTAAAAGTGTTAGTGCTATTTTGTAAGGTGTACAAATTTAACAAGCAAGTTAATAACAATGAAACTACAAAATAATGCATGTTCGCTCGCTTTTAAAAGTATCGCTATAAAATGGTTATTCTGAGTAATAAAAGTCAAATTATATTGCGTGACCTATGTTTATATACAAACTGCAGCTAAGGTTCTGTACCAGGGTAGCTACCTTCTATATTAATGTTCATTTATTTCAGGGGGGTAGTTTTATGTAGTATCAAAAATCATTACTTTCTGATTTTTATGTTCTTTTTTTTAATCAAATATTAATAGAAAAAGTTTAATAAAATGATAATGAAGATGATTTTTATGCACAGGCACATATTTTTTTCGTTTAACAGGGTAGTCACAAAAAAAAGAACTGACTCAATTTACGTTCGCTCCCTATGTGGTCGCTACAAAGACTCGCCAAGCATCTCTATACTGGGTTAGATCCAGGACATACAATCTTGACTCGTATCCCGAAGGTCTTAAGCTCTCTTGACGGCGAGTCTTGGCCTGTCACGTCTTCTTGTACAATGCAGTGTGTAAAAAGAAAATTAATAAAGGAAAATCCCTTTATAAAAAATAAAGGTTTTAGTCATTCTTTGTAAAACAACTTTTTGCCTTTCCGGAAAAATACGAATCTCGAAATCCTAGTGGAATAGTTCCTTAATTCGATCCTGGAAATATTCTGTGTTTTTTCGCTTGAAACTTCTACTCAGAGTCAGAATCCTATCTCTTTTGAGTGGACGGGATCGATTGACTGGTAGAAATTAGATTAAGTATTCCACCTGCCACGCCTAAGTATATGACGTATAGAAGAGTGACGATTTATTTATTTATTCAAAAATTGATTCACATGTCATGGATAAACTAACAGTGATACCTACTTAAGAAACTAGTAACAACTTGAAACATATTTTTATAGTAGTGTTGATAAAGTGGATGTTAGCGTAGTGACTAGAATGAAAGTGAATAAATTAAGGTGATTTGGGCATGTAGAGAGAATTAACGAAGAGATAATGACTAAAAGGATATAAAAATCTGAAAGAATGTGTGCACGCAGACGTGGCCGACCTCAAATGACATGGTCCGACCATACCGGTACTGTCTTAAAGGAGGGTCAAGTCAAGAGTAAAAGGAATAGAAGAGCATGTATGCGGAATGTTATGCGTTTGGAGGAAGTGAAAGTAAAGAATGGAAGTCCGTACCCTCTGCGTACCCACTTCGGGAAACGGCGTAAAGTGTAGGGAAAAAATGTGTTACTTAAAGTTACTTCATAAGAAATTTCCTTGTTTCAAAATCAGATCATTTTTTATGTGGAATTTTGGCATTCATTGGCTTGAGTCGACGAGAATTATTATTAACAAATGTTGTCAACCAAATGGTTGACAACATTTGGTTGTCGACAATTATTGTGTATCTTATACTAAGGAAACATTTCTCCTTCTTTTTCTTCTTCTTTACTAGGCCTGATGATGGCTTGCTATATTTCTGCTGTCCTGTTTGTTTCTTTTGACGCGGACTCTCAACTATCGTTTCATCTTTTAGCTGGTCATCCTGGAAGCCTGCCATCTAGGATAAATGCTCATTCCAGAACCTTCTTCTCTGTCCTTAAAATCCTTTATTCTACAAAATAGAGTAGGTAGCTAGAAATAAAAATTACCCAGGTACATAAGTAAGGTAATTTCTTATTAAAAATTAATTATTCTTTACCCAAACCTTTTTACATTCTTAAAAACTGAATACATTTTAAATTAAACTGTAAGGGGATTTCTTAGCTCGTAAAATAAACTTTTTAATAATAAATTGCAATCTTTTTGTTGAGCATTTTTCGACGGCAAGCAATCTTGGGTAATAATTTTCAAGTTAGCTGCTGGATGTTACAGCATGGGGATGTGTAGAAGATTCAGTAGAGCGAGCCATTCCAGATAATTTTGTCATTTGTCCGACGATTTTATATGCTACGTGCTTGGAAACTGGAGATTATATTTTTGATCGTTTTCGAATCCGTAAATTGAGCTGCTATGAGCGATTCACCTCACGTCAGATCAATCGCATATAGAGTGAAATAAATATTTTTTTTGAGATAAGATCTGTTCTCAATTGTGTACTAGCCGTGGAATCAAACCCATAAAAATCATGTTTTACAGGTCGTTACGTAGGAATTCCCTATGGATAATCCGAAAAAAAAACTTCAACTTAGAAAAAAATACTTTTCACATATCTACCTACTCGGTACTTACTAATATTCTTGTTCAAATCTTGGACATCATTATAACGCACCAAGTCTACATGAGTATGGTTTCTCTTTAGACTCCCATTGATCGTTGAATGGAAGACAAGCAAAAAAGAAACCATTTTTGGAATCGGTAATATTGTCTTCAGTGCCCTCTGGTGTGGTTGTGGAGACCAATCTTCTGCATTCCGGACAAGGAAACTCCGCTTCGACAGTCGGTCCACGTCTCCTTTTTCCGATTTCCTCAGTGCTTCGAGATTCCGCCACATCTTTACTCCGTTCTTCCTTGTTCTCAGCGATACTCTCCGAATCTAGTTGCCTACTTACACTTCTCATTTAAGTTTAAGTTAATTTATCTAACTTTTAAGTTTTTAAAAGAAAATCTTAGGATATTTTCATACGATTTTTATATAGCACGGTAAGCCGTTATTAATATTCGTCTGTCAAATGCAAAAAAAAACACATATTTCCGGTCTATCTATCGTGAGATGCCTATTTGCCTACTAGGGCCTCTTGCAAAGTGACAGTGCCGTTTCCTGACTTCCGCAAGAATTCATAAGACTCGTATATTATAAGAGTTGGGATAATCACAGATTTATTCAAGGTGGACAAGAAAAATCCAGGTTAAGATTGAGTGAAATACATTAAAGGGTCTTTCCTAAGTGATATCCTCATGATTATGGACAATTCAATGGTTAAAGAGTGGTTAACTACTTCCGATAATGCTATGTCACCAGCTGCAGAACCTCCCATACATTGTTCCGGGTGACATACCTACCTAATAGATGCTAAATAATATTTGCCTTACATTTGCATATAAACTAGTAAGTATCAAACAGATCTTATAAGATAACAACTTAGTATGTGCGTAGCTATCTTCTAACACGTATAATAAGATATATTATTTTGTTTACATAGGCTTGTATCTATTTGATATATTATGTACATACAGACTAAGAACAAAGCTAACAATGTGTTGTATTATGTTTGCATCACACTTCCAGGCTTTTTGTTTAATTTAGTATATTTCTGTGCTCAAGGCAGAGCTCATTGATCTCAAGCAAAATTAACATCAGTATAGAATAAAATGAATGTAGCCCTAGTCAATTTGAATTTTGCGAAACGAATTTTCGCAAATGTACAGTGGGAAGAAAATAATTAGTTGTCCACTTTTATATTTTTATTTAAGTATATTTTGTTTGGTTTAAATAATAAATTGTTTATATTTATTTTTTTCGCACTCAACATTGACGAAAAATTTGTTTGCAAAATTCAAATTGTCTACGGGGGCAGTGGTCACTCAAAGTAAACACAAATACATTATTTGACTCCTTCGAATACTAAGCTACTTTTAAAATTCGAAAGAGGAAGATGGTCGCCACCTGGGATAGAACCCACGCCTTCCCACGAAACAGTACGAAAGCCGGTCATAACCCTTAAGCTACCAACAACTTCGAATTTGAAAAATATTTCATGTAGATGCGTTTCTCTGTCGAATGAAAAATGCATGTTAAATAAATTTGCGATTCCTTTTTGAAAAGCACCTAATTTCAATAAGGTCTTTCAAACATTTGAAAATGACAATGTTGTTTTATGGAATCCTCGTGGCGTCGATATAATATACGAGTAGGTAGGTACAGACTGTCTGATAGTATTCCACCCCTATCTAAATGAATAATTTGCATAAATACTACCTACATACTATGTACAATGTTAATACAAATTAGGAAGTTAACATTTAAGCGCATACATTACACTGTGTTGTGCTATCACTTACAACATCACAATATTAGTTTAATTCGCAGTTTACAGAAACTGCGTACTTTGTACAATACACATTTTATTTAAGTATTTATTTTATTTCCAAAGAATTTACAAAAAACATAAGCATTTTACAATGTGTATATATGTGTGTAATTTGTATACAGGGTTTATTACCTCACTAGACGAGAGTCTGTGCTGAGGCAATACTAAGTACTTAATTTAAAAAGAAAAAGAAACCATGCACCCATCAACCATATATGAAGCTTTCAACTTGCATTAGAAAATCGCAAAATCTTCGCAAATACAGAATAAGCACGCACACAAAATAGAACACACATACATTCATAAAGTCTTTTCAGCACATTTCACAATCATCATCCATCACCAATTTAACCATTCGTAACTGCAAAAAAAAAACAAAAAATAATAACTACTCCGCAACACGTCGTCGTCCATTTATTTATTTATTTTCGATTTTTCTTCCATACATAATAAGATGAAGATGAAATAATTAGACTCTGCGTTGGTATTCTAAGCCTGTCATAACGTAGTGGTCTGTTCAATATGTTCATAACATTAAAAAAATCGAACAGTATTAGTCAGTCATCAGTTGAGTTCTGAGAAAATGGAATGGAAGAATCTAGACAAATTTAGAAAGCGAAATTCAAGTGCTTCTTCAATCTTCATACAACAGCTGTTACCCCAACGTGGTAAAGTAAAATTGACAACGAAAAAAGTAACCGCTTTAAAGTACAACCAAACCATTATTCACGATCTTTTTCTTTGCTTGTCTTCCAACTATCTCTGACATAAAAAAAAATAAAATTATTTAAATGAAACAATTGATTTGTTATTCCACAATATTTATTTACCTGACTAGTTTCGCAGGAACAGGTCCTGCATGGTCACAGGTGACTTAGAAACTTGCAGCAAACCTGTGACCATGCAGGACCTATTCCTGCGAAACTAGTCAGGTAAATAAATATTGTGGAATAACAAATCAATTGTTTCATTTAAATTATTTTATTTAAATAATTCCACCAAGAATGCACGTTCAATTCGTTAATTTTAATAAAAAAAAACTTTTCCAAATGTTTAATCATTTTTTTTTATTTGTATGTGTAGGTATTAATTTTTATGAATGTAAATAATGACATTGATTCTTCGAAGCGTCCCCCCTTTACACGAGACTTGTCTCTATAATGGGGTTACCCATAATGTTATGTTTTGTTCAAATTCTTCTTGTTCATCATCTTATATCTGTGTAAAATATTATATTTGTATTGAAAAAATAAATAAAAAAATAAAATAAATGTATGTTTGAACTGCTATAGATCTTATAATATAAATGAAAGTCGGGTCACATAACTCGAGATCGGCTGAACAGATTCATCCCATGTTTGATTTATTGAATTCTTCTCCGCACCGGATAACCGGATAACAGAATAACTAATAAAAGGTCGAAAAAATGGATAAGAAATAATATAAAATATTATATTAAAGTATGGAACGGATTTCCTGTGAGGCCAACGCCATTTATAACAACACAATTATTATTTTATACCTGACAACCATTTACATTGAAAATATTGGTACGCAGAATTTCGATAGAATTTATTTCAAGCTTTCAGAAATATTTCTTTAATATTTAAACAAATTCGAAATCAATATTCATAGTAAGGACTACAGGACAACTTCTGCCGGGAAAGCTAGTAGGTATGCTATAAATATGAATAGGCTAACGACAAATATTATAAAGGTGTTGACTTACAAAACATAGGTAACACGGCAAATATGTAGGTACTTTCCTTGAGTTAGGTACCATCAATTATTAAAGTTGCCAGGTATGCCTATGACCTGCGAATGTACCTGCACATTTGAAGTTTTACTAAACCAGGTCAAAGAAAACGTAGTCCCAAAGTAGGTTATCAATAATGTTCCAAAGAGTTCTGATTAGGTTATTAATGAGTCCAGAGTCGACTACAGATTATCTTGATAATGAATATTTCATTAGGTTTACGGAATATATTATTATTAAAACAGTGTTTTTCATTTGAAACCAGCGGCAAAACCTGTCGGACGACTGGTATTCAAAAGGGTCATTAATAAATTGATTTCATTGTTCTTTTATATCGTTCCTTAAAGTAAATGATTAAATAATTTTACTTTACCGCTCACTTAAGTTGTCCTATAGCAACAGTGTTTTTGAATGTAGGAACTTGGGTTCGAGATGAGTCTGTACTTTCAATTGTTCGAATGTTTATCATCATATTTATTTATTCACGGCTATGTGGCATTAACAATATAAAACATGTACAAAAGAAAAGTGATAAAAAACCTCACAAAAAATGCATATTGCACTATTTAGTACCTAATAAAGTATAACATAGGTATATATAAAGTTATTTATTTAACCTACGATCAAATATCACATATTTTGCCTAAATAGGTAGGAATATTATTTTAAAGTGGTTGTTAGTCCGGTGGTATCAATTGCGTATTGGAGGCCGTAGGTTCGAGTCCCGGCCTTGCCGACCGTTTCCGCTTCCACGACACAACCCTTTGTTGGTTAGTGTGAAAGATGTCAAAAGTGTTTTTTTTTGTGTGTTCACTTCGAGTGAGCACAGATTCATTTAAAAAAAACTGAAACTGAATGTTGTCATAGCATTGAAATTTGAAGTTATAAAAGTACATTGCCTGTGTTCTGCCCGTTTTACTGTATGGTTGTGAAACCTGGCACCCAACTTGTAGGTATTCAAAATACACGTATCGCAGGATTCAAGAGCACGTGTCTCCGATGAATACTGGGTGTCTGGTGGTACGATTTCATTCCAAACACAGCCAGCAGAGACCTGACGGGTCAGCCACTCGTCACCTCTACAATGAGGTCCCGCCGACTGATATGGCTGGGCCACTTCTTGAAGAAGCCTACGGATGACATCACGCGCCTGAGGCTCGTCTACCACCCGGAAGGTAACAGAAGACGCGGTAGGCCCCTCCAAAAGAGCAGGAGGCTGTACGAGGCTGATCTCCGGGGTGCTGGAATCGACTGGGACGAGACGGTGAGGACCGCAGGGGACAGGGTGGCGTGGCGAGGACTTGTGGAGTCCATATGCTCCAACTAGGGAGCGGACATGGCCGAAGAAGAAGAAGTAGTTGGTTTGGTTAAATGCATGAAGAATATATTGCGTGAGTTTCAAGTTTTAACGAAAACCGAATTAGGTACGCACGAACTTAACTAATTATAATATTGGATATAAAAGGGTTGGTATGTCATTATTATCACTTCTTCTTGAAGACGATTAAATTAATTAACACTTTCGTAAAAATAAAACTATCAATTAAGTAGGCGATGGATGTTGAAGTGTTTGTACATTTTGATACTTAAGGGTAGTCAAAAGTGGTTTTGAAAAATATAAAAAGCTTCCTATTTAGAACTTGTAAGAAGAAGAGAAGTACCTAATTGAAAAAAAAATATATAAAGCCAGGGGAGGACTGAAGGACGATAAACGTAGTATATTATGGAAAAAGTTTGGTTCTCGTTCCAATATTTTTATATATTCGCTCTCTGTTCACAAGCACCATAATTTTTTGAATTTATTTTTAATTTAATAGTAAATCTGAGGCCTAATTTTTACTTAATAAAAACAATTTTAATAATAATGTTTTTTTTTTTTTATTAAAATCTGATCATAATAATATAAACATATTAAGATAGGTTTGGGCTTACGGAAAGAAAGGATGTAAACAGAATAACAAAGAAAAAAAGCTGCTAACCTAGGGTAGCCCAGAACTCATAGTATATTATAACAGCCTTTTCGTGTAAAACATATCTTTGCATAAAAATTCACAATTTTACAGAATTATCTAACAACTAAAACTACTATTGACTCAAAGTACTCCCTCCATCTCCCTTTAATCAGTTCGGGGGCAGTGACAGTGGCTCCACGAGAGTCTCGTATTGCCGTCACGGGTCTTTTTTGACCCCTGCCCCCGACCTCCCGGGTGATTTCGAAGAGTGTCCTCGAGTCATTACCGAGTGCAGCAGACTGTGCTCGCCGTATCTGAGAGTCCAGGTGTCTTCTTTTATCTGTTCGTACAGAGTGCTTCACCTTGCGGCTCAGCTCCCTGTACTCAGACACCAAAGCGGCCAGTTTTTGAGGGTCTTTTTCGCTGTCTCTGAGGGTCTTAGCCTTCTGGCGATCTTCGATGAGACTCCAGGACCCATCGGACATCCATATTGGCCTCTTTTTATTCTTGTAGCCAACAGAAGAACGTGCGGATTCCATAACCGCGTCACGAAAGCTAGTCCAGGCTGATTCAATTGGGGCAGCTCCGGGTGAATCCTGCAAGGGGGCAAACCTTGTGCGTAACTCAGTCTCGTACGTGTGGCGACACTGAGCACTCTCTAACCTGCGTATGTCCAGCGGGCGAGGAGCAGACGATCTTGGCTGGAAATGGTGAAATTTGAATCTGAACGAACCCACAAGGAGTTCGTGATCCGTGTCCATGTCCATGTCTGCTCCCCGGCAGGTGCGGACATCCCGCAGGTCAGTTCGGCTGCTAGCCCTTACCAGGAGATGGTCTATCTGGTTTTTCGTTCTTCTGTCGGGCGAGGTCCAGGTGTATTTATGGATATCCTTGTGGGGGAAGAGAGTTCCCCCTATTAAGAGTCCATGGATATATTCCATATACTATGAGTAATTTATAAATCTGAAAAGAAAAGTGTGGAAGATCGAGAATGACGTGGATCGAACATATCGAAAAATATATAGTTAAAACAGATGCATCGGTCGGAATTACATTTGTGTTTAATAGGTAATTAATTTTATCATTATACAAATTCGAATTCAATATTCATAGTAAGAACCACAGAACGAAGCCTGTCGGGAAAGCTAGTATCTTGTAATATAAATGGAAGTCGCGTTAGTGCGATCACTTATAATTCGAGATCGGCTGAACAGATTCATCATGATGTTTGATTTGTTGGATTCTTTTCCGCTCCAGAAAATAGAATATTAAATTTATAAAAATCGAAAAATGGAAAGCAAATTTTATAAAATATATTAATATTAAAGTTAGTATAGAACGGATTTAATGACAACAACGGCCATCTGTGAAAAATTCCATAACAACACAATTTTTATTGACAACCAGATAGGTATGTACGCAGTTTTTTTTATAGAATTATTTCCAAGCTTACAGAAATATATTTTTAACATTCAAACGTTTATTTTAAACGTAATTTTGTATAAATTACATACCAATTCGAAATCAATATTCATAGTAAGGAGTACAGGACAACGTCTGTCGGGAAAGCTAGTTTCTAATAAAGTAAAAATATTTTAAATGAAGCTAGATCCGAACATATTTCAACTCTTTCCGAACAATTTCAAGTTTTTTTTCAACTTTCTTAATTTATTCGTTTTATATATAAATTATATTGAAAAATATTTAAAGGAGATTAAACTTGACTGAAATAACTTGCATGTTGCATGAACATTTCAACCGATTTATGCTTTTTCTCATATTATATTATCATACTCATATTATATTATATTTGACCATTCACGATAACTAACTAATCTGTGATTTTTATTTGACTCAATGGCTAACGTGTGTCCAAATCATTCTGATTAACCCTTTCTTAACCGAATTATGAAAGCACCGTAAATAAAAATATTTTTATTGAAAAATGGGCATAAAATGTGAATATAAAGAGATTTCGATATATTTTTTCAAAAAAATATTTTCAGTTTTTTGGAAAATTTTATGATTCCAATTGTCATCATTGGTAAATCGAGTGATTCAGAAATAATAGTGAAGGACATTTAATATATTTTTTTATTCCAGCTACAATTTTTGAATATTATTATGTTTTATAATTGATTATTTTTAAAAACACGTATAAATGATTAAAATTTTCAACCAGGTACATATATATTATATAAGAGTACATATATAATACAATATGGCATACCTACTTTATAATATGATAGTTTTTTTTTCTTTTGGTACACATGTGTTTATCTTTTTATATAATATAGCTTGCATTGTTATTGACTCTATATTGTGTTCAGGGTCCCGAGGACGAGGAAGACCCTCTCATACTGTATTCCGCTCCTTCGAAGCAGAGCTGAGGAATCTGGACAAGGTGTGGACGGAGCCCATAAACGTTGCGCAAGATCGAGCGCAATGGAGAGCTCTTATTGCCTCCCTATGCCCCTAAGTGGGGTCTTAAGGTAGTTTGGATTGGATTGTGTTCAGGCCAATGTCCAATTTCGTCAAGTCAGCACCCCTAGCATAAGTTTTCGATGATCAAATATCGAAACGATCATCGAAGAGCCCCAGACATTGCCAGAGACAAGATGCTAGAAGGAAGCAGACATCTAGGACGACCCCCTAAGACCTTAAGGATACATACGCAAACATTGCAAGAGACAATTAAGATACCGGAAGGTAGCAGACCTCCAGCATGACCACCGATCGCTGGAGGGAAAGCTGGTAGCCATCAGCTTTCCAAATCGAAACTCCCTTAAGGCCCCACTTATAGGGGCATAGGGAGGCAACAAGAGCTCTCCATTGCGCTCGATCTTGCGCAACGTTTATGACCTCCTCCCACACCATGTCCAGAATCCTCAGCTCTGCTTCGAAGGAGCGGAACACAGTATGAGAGGGTCTTCCTCGTCTTCGGGACCCTGATAGCCAGCTTTACAAGAGTATAATGCAGCAGGAACAATATGCAAGTAAGCCAAATCAGAAACGAAGAAGAAGAAGAATATATCTTCCCTTTCATATTGTTTCTATAAAGTAGAATCAGTAATCAATAACGTTAAGTTTTTCTGGTTCTATTTTATGAACATTTGCTGTTCAGCTGAATTACTACAATTATATCGCAAACTGCTTTCAAAATTCACTCCTGCACAGTCTTTTTCATCATCAGAAAGTTCCATATCAGATAGATCACCTTCTAGTATCATAGAAATATCATGAAAACTCAAAACTTTTAACATCTTGAGTATTTTTTGACTCTAAAGGCAAAGCATCAGATTATAATAAACCGATAACTTAAAATGTGTCGATGCTTTTCAAACTCGTCTAGGTCACACAAACCATTTTTTTGGGAATTCACGATTTTTTGATTCCAGCTTTCTCATATAAAATTTGTATAAAAAATAGGATGGTATTTTTTTATAAAGCAAATATTTAAATATTTTACAATATTTAACCTTAAATTTTAACTGATTTGAAAGAAAAACGTATTTTAAATGTGGACCTAGGTTCGTTTGATAAAACACACCTGGACGTAGTCAATTTTGAAAAAAAAAATCTGAAAAACTGGGACCAATTTTGAAATAAATATAGGTAGGTATTCGACATTTTAGTCAAGAGGACTTATTGGGGCATTAATTATAAAATATTGTTGTATGTAGTTTATATTTTAAGATATAAAATAATTGTAAAAATAAAGAAACAATACTTAAAAGTGAATAAGTATGTAAAATTAGTAAAAATCAAAATAATAAAATTATACTTTAGCCCGATTCACAATTTATCGTCTTTTCGCTTTAGAAATGGAATATTTATTGATTTAATAAAATAAAATAAAAAAAATACTAATAACTAAAAAAAAAATGGCGGCATGACGGTTGTCAAAAAAGAATTTTCTCTTCTATGATTGGTTCAAATGGACGTAGGCAATTATGATATGTTTTATGTCATGGACGTAGGTGAATTTGAAAAAAAATCACATTTTTAAATGAATTTTTCGACCAAAAGCAATGGACATAGGTTCACTTGAAAAATACACAAATGATCCGTGGAATATTTTCTATACATCTACATAAATATCTAAAAAAACATTAAGTGTGGACTTAGGCAAGTTTGAAAAGCATCGACACAAATAGAAGTGTTCAAACTAATATGTGCTCGAACTACCACTGATTCCAAATGGAATCATAAACTAAACTGTATATTTTTCAAAAAATAAAAGTGTATCATTTTGAATTATTGTAAAAAGTTAAAGAAAATATATTAAATAATATAAAAAAAAATAAAACATGCTATAAAACAATAGTAAATCACCATTGTGGCATCTTGAAAAATCGCGTTTATGAAAATACGCACAGTTTGAAAAACCAAAGTTTTCAACTTTTCAAACACGGTCGTTAAAGAGGTGCCCGTCATTTTCAGTGTTCAAAACGATAAAAGATATTGTTATAAATAATATACAAGAGAAATTTTAATGACGACATTGACCTTAATTGAGATATCCGAAAAATTAATGAATGATTCCAATTGGAATCACCGGTTAAGAAAGGGTTAACTTCGAATTTTTTTTTTACTTCATTTCACAGCACAAGTAAAGTACCCAATGTCAGTTATTTATATTTCTTAGTTTTGATTCTAATCAGAAATATTTAGAATTATTGTTTTTTACAAATTAAAATAACAAAAATAACTTTAGATAGGTATCGCTTTCTAACTATGAAATCCCGATTTGTAAATGTTATTAAATGTTTGAGATTTTCCCAATGGTATGTGTTAGACTAATAATCCATATTTTAATGTGTTCTCCCCACATTGACGTATGGATGCGAAACGTGGACTCTAACAAAGAATGCCATGCATAAGATGAGAGTCGCACAGCGCGCCATGCAATGCGATCAATGCTGGGTATCTCAATACGAGATCGCATCAGAAATTCCGAAATCTGAAGGCGCACACGAGTCACAGATGTGGGAGATAAAATTGCTAAGCTTAAATGGAGGTGGGCTGGTCATGTATCCCGCAGGGACGACGGAAGGTGAAGTAGAAGAGTGACGGACTGGAGACCAGAGACTGATCGAAGAAGTGTAGGAAGACAGCCAATGAGGTGGAGCTACTTTATCGTGCGTGCCGTTGGGACAGAGTGGATGGGGATGGCCAGAGTCAGGGAGGAATGGCGTGAGCATGAGGAGGCTTATGTCCTGCTGTAGAATGATCACGGGTTAATATGATGTTAGAAACTTTATTTTTTCTATTGTGAATAAAAAATATTTGAAGAATATAGTGGGGAAAATATGAAGTATATTTTTGTCAACGAATTTGGGCTCACTCAAAGTATTTATTATTTAGCGTATGGCCATTTCATCACAATTTATATATAATTCAATTAATGAGTATATTTTTGTTTTTCTTGTTAAATAGTCAATTCGAAAATTCCATTATCTTGACTTGTATCGCTTTATACTTAGATGTTGTGATGAATATATCTGCCAGGAGATCAATGATTGTCTGGCGGCCTATAGTTGCATACTCATTTGATCACTCAAAGTGATCAAATATTTCACACCAAAAGGTTGCATCGTGAAAGTGGAGATGGCCAGCACGGGATTCGAGTCCAAGTCATTCAGTAGGTACGCTGTGCGCACGAAAGCCGTCTTCTGATACTACTGGGCTACCAACCCTCTTCTTTAGCCTTCTTTTTGAATTTCAATCACAATGGGTTTTCTATCATCCAAACTGCTTTTTCGCATAAGTGTGATCACTTTTAACTGACAACTATCGCCATTGAGGTCATCAAAGTTGAAGTCATTGGTAGAGTCATCGATTTGCTCTAACAAGATTGTCGTTTCGATTCCCGATGCTGACAACCTTCCTCTGAGTTTACAAAGGATTTGATTTTTGTGAAGGATGTCAAAAGTGTATTTGTATTCATGCTCATGCCAGGGCTTGAACTTGTATCTGTAGTAGTCTCATGAACGCTTGCCACTGGGCTAGCTGCTTCGATGCTTATAGTTTTGCAAATTGTTTATATTATAATCAAAATTATAATTTTAATGGTGAGAATATTTAAACCTGTCCAGGGCTTTGAGAATGAAATGGAGAAGCCTTGCCTATCTGTTGAATAAAAGCCTCATCAAAGACCCAACAAACTGTCAGAGTCCCGGGATACAATCTCCCCCGACTACTCTGGGTTCAGCAGAACAGAATCCGCACCGGTCAGGGCTGCTGCAACTACCTTATGTGGAAATGGGGGAAGAGGGAATCTCCTGAGTGCGACTGTGGGGCTCCCTCCCAAACTGAACAACACCTGGTGGAGGAGTGTTCAGGAAGATGGTACGAAGGAAACTGGACAGATATACTTGTGTGTCGAGGAGGCGGTGTCGTGGCTTTCTGGACGAGGGCCAAGAATCTAATCTCAAGACGCAGAAAGAATAGATAATTACAAGCCGAAGCCATACAAATAGTAAAGTTAGTTTCAACAACCAACTTGAATCAGTTGTTGCTTATTAGCATTAATAGAAGCTGAAAAAATCATTAAAAGCTTTATTTTTTTACTGCCTGTTGAATGTGTTGAACACAATGTTATGTAAAATCAAACTTAAATAATAATGAATGTAATGATTGCATCCAAACAGTTGGTTAAATATATGAAAATAATCACAAGAATTTGTAATTAAAATTTAAATTCGTTTTGTTCATGTAATTTTTTTTTTAGAATATATTGTACTTTAATATTTTAGCAGTAGGTACATTATAGTATATTGTAAATACTCGTGTCGTAATTGCAATTTTTTTACATTTAAACTCATACAAATTTTTATGTAACAAAACACAATACTAAGCAATGAAAATCAAAACACGTCAACATTCAAAATAATTACACGCAAACGAAATACAGTGAAACCTCGGTAAGCGCGTTTGTGTCAAATTCAAACAAAAAAGTGTAAAATTGTTTTGTTCAAGTGCAAAAATTGCCACCTCAATGATATCTGTAAAGATCAGAATAAACTTAGATCTCTCAAAAAAAAAATTGTACGCACTTAAGTGTATCCTTTTTTCCTTATACGTCATTCTGTAGAACCACGAACGCTGCGAGCATCAGGGAGAGGATAGGCGTCCTAGAGATGTGAGACAAAAGGTGAAAATATTATATTGGATAGCAAGAGGAGAAAAAAGTCTCAATATTGCATCACAGTCAGACGTTAGTCTGTCTCGAGAATGTTCAAACACTTTGGTAACTTAGTGCGCAGAGGATAAGAAAGCTTAGAAAAGGATATATTGGTAGGAATAAAACTCAAAGGCAGGTCGTAGATGAGTTACTTTGACCAAATAAATTATAACATCGGTCCAATGTGGCTGCGTACAAGGGACAAGGACTAGAATATGGTGTGGGATGAAGTGATCTATACCTACCGTGGAAGATTGAGCGAAGAAGAGAGTATTGAAACAGAGGGACATAGATACAGAACGTCTACAGAAGGAAACTTGGTTTGCAACTCTGGAGCCGAGATTCTAGGTACTCCGTGAAGACGCAGTCTGTACGGTCAAAACATAATCTAATCAAAGCTCTTTTGTTAGCGTATTACCCCCGTCTCCCAATTTGACCGTTAAATTAAGGTTTAACTGTATTTTGAGTAAAAATTAGTTTTAAACTTTCATTCCGTTAACCGAAATAGCGCCCCGTTATTGGTTCACGGGGATCGTTACATTCCGTACAACGAATAATTCCTTTAGTCTACTTAGTATGAGTTATGAGCGCATAAACGCTATCTACCCAAATACCTCCCTAATATTGTACATCAGGTAGTCTGCAGGTATTTATTTAACGTTCCTTTCATTAATGGAGATTTATTTTTATAGTTGAAGGCCTTACCTACGGTCGGGCGTGAACCATCAGAACTGCTTCAGCACGTTAACGGCACCTACCTTTTTCATCTCGACACGGTTGAAAACTAATATGATAAAACTGCCATATTATGTAGATTTATCATATTAAAAAAAAAACGCTTTTTTATAATATGAATCCCTGTTTCCCTTGGTCAAGACATCACACGTGAACATTTCCTAAGATAATAATCCAGATGTGGAAATACATAAAATATATTCTTCTTCTTCCTCGTGTTTTTCACATTTGAGGTCTTGACTATGGTTGTTTGCTTCACACGTTGCCGAAGCCCTTTCAGCTAACGTGATCAGCAGGAAAGTGAAAAAGTGGATTGTGATTGGATTGCAATGCACTTACCCCAAATCCAATGTTCTCCAAATATGTTTGATGGAATCCCTTGTTTTCTGGCAGCACTGCACTTTGTTAAAATAATCTTATATATAAAAATGGAGAGCTATTTCGCGTTGTCATCGGATGGCGCCTAAACGGCTAGACCGATTTCGCTAATTCTTTTTTTGTCGTGTAGGCTTTTATCAGGAGAGTGTCCTTTTAGAACAAAAAAATTAAGAAAAATGCATAGGAAATTAGAAAATTTAAGAAAACTATAAAAATGGAGATTTATTTCCCGATATCATCGCATCACGCCTAAACGACTGGACTGATTTCGCTAATTCTTTTTTTGTCGTGTAGGCTTTTATCAGGAGAGTGTACTTTTGGAACAAAAAATTTAAGAAAAATGCATGTGAAATAAGAAAATTTCAGAAAACTATAAAAATGGAGATTTATTTCCCGATATCATCGCATCACGCCTAAACGGCTGGACCGATTTCGCTAATTCTTTTTTGTCGTGTAGGCTTTTATCGGGAGAAGGTTGATTTAGAAGAAAAAAATTAAGAAAAATGCATGGAAAATTAGAAAATTTAAGAACACTATAAAAATGGAGAGCTATTTCCCGGTGTTATCGCATCGCGCCTAAATGGCTGGACCGATTTCGCTAATTCTTTTTGTGGCGTGTAGGCTCTTATCAGAAGAAGGTTGTATTTGAAGAAAAAATTAAGAAAAATTCATTGAAAATTAGGAAATTTAAGAAAACACAGAGAGTAGGTAATCTTTTTAGTACTTTTTACAATATAATTTTGTTCTACTTTTCAATTTTTATTCATTGACATTTGAAAGAACTGTCAGTGGATTGATTGTTGTTGCAATTGATAGAATGCGAATGTAAAATATATCGTATGAAATAGATTGATTGGATAAGTCATATAATTTTCATTGCAGTTAATTTTTATAAGGAGTTTTGGTAAGTTTTAATACAAGGAATACATTATTGTAATGAACTGTAAGGAATTTTGAAAACTTTATTTATTTACAGAGATTTTTAAAACCGCCAGCAAACAGAATCGTATATATATAACGTTGCTATTAAGGAGTTATACTTAATTGAAGTTCATTTATAAGGAGTTTTGATAAGTTTTAACACAAGGAATAGGTACATGATTATATTGAAGAACAAGTAGAATATTTTTTTTGTTTGTTTGAAAATCAAGTCTTCGTTTATGGGCTGATTTTTAGAGAGGATGAGTACATACATATAACGTAAATATAATCTGCATCGTTAATATTTAAAAAAAGCTGGATATTATTTGATAATGACCTAGCTTTGTTTCTTTATTGAAAATAAAAATTGCTACACTTCCACCATGTTGTAATAGAAGTTAGAAAAAAAATCACAGATACTGCATTAAATGAGCTTTATAATATTATTTCCACTGTTTTGAAAGAGAAGATTTAAGAACGTAATGTTGTGTGAAAGTGAATGTCGAGAACTTGGAAGTATGTCTATTTAGGTAATTTATTTAGAAGAGATGCAAGGTGTGAAAAGAGATTGAAAGAAGGAAATTGGCTGGGAGAAGGGTTGGCGGTGCACTTAGACCTCTAAGAAGATATCTCTGAAATCGACATTTGATGCACAATGCAATCCTGATACCATCCATGATTTATGGGAGTGAAACTTGGACATGGACGAAAAATTTGGAAGTTGGAATAAATGCTGTGGAAATGAGATCACTGCGTAGGATATGCGGAAAGGGACTTATTGATAAGGTGAGGAATGATAATATAAGAAAGGCATGTGGAGTGGATGTTAGTGTAGTGACTAGAATGAAAGTGAATAAAGAAAGAAGGTTTGGGCATGTAAAGAAAATGAACGAAGAGAGAATGACTAAAAGGATATATAAATCTGAAAGAATAGGTGCACGCAGACGAGGCCGACCTGGAATGACATAGACCGACCATATCGGTGCCGTCTTAGGGGAGGGCCAAGTCAGCAGCAAAAGGAAGAGCATGTATGCGAAATGTTATGCGTTTGGAGGAAGCAAATGAGTTTGGATTGGAAAGAATGGAACTCCATACTCTCTGCCTAGCGATGATGGGCAAAAAAAGTATTGACAGCTCAATGTGTATTTTGAATCGGTACGGAGATGTTCCTTATCGTACTTTGATTAATCAATCAATATTATTTTAACTGAGCAAAATAACTATTAAAATATCGAATATAACGACATACCTAAATTCTTTTTTTTTACATAGGTATTAACATTAAATCAATCAAAATTAAAACTCCCTTTGAACTCCACTCAGGAGCAAAGTGAGGCAATAAGAGCTCTCCATTGCACTCGATCTTGCGCAATGATGACCTCTTCCCACGTCATATTAACATAGGTTATAAGTTTTTGATGTAAAAATAAACTCAGACCCAATGAATGCAGCGTGGTATGCAGGTTTTGCTAATGCCACTAAATAGTCATTCGTGTTAAATAACTAAAAAAACGAATTTGAGCTCTGTTGCATAAAACCTAGAGTACCCATATTATTTATTTCGATACGAAGTTCGACGGGTCAGCTAGTATTAAATAAATGTGGATGCACAAAATGTAAATGTAACTGATGATGAGCGATATGTCCGATGTGTTCTACACTTCCGAATTTGTAGCGGCGGTAAAAGCGGTTTCCCGTGTGTGTGTGTGTTCCCGAGATGCGGTGAGTACCGACTTCAAAAGTGCACTGCTTAGGAAGGGCCCAAAAAGGAATAGGTAACAATACATGCCCTGCAAATGCGAATCACTGATTGTGACATTTGACCCATGTACCTATACATAATTGTCATGGACTTCCTGTTGAGAAAGTCCATGCAAGGAGCAAGAGGTATACCGATAACACAGAGAGATGGTCTAATGGGCGAACTGTGCGATCTGGAGTACGCGGACGACCTAGCGTTGTTCAGTACGACAGTGGAGGAATTACAGCGCAGTGTTTCAAGACTCTGCGACGAAACAGCACGCCTCGGCCTTCGAGTCAATGCCAGTAAAACGGAGCTCATGGCAAATAATGCCTGCCCCGATAAACAGCTACCGATAACCATCGATGGTCACCAGGTCTCCCGGGTGGATAAATTTAAGTACCTGGGAGCAACCATTACCACCACTGGTGACCTCGGGGCTGAGCTCCCGATACGTATCGGTATGGCAAGTGGCGCCTTCAACAACATGACCAAGATATGGAAGGCGTCGGCGTTTAGTGTCGAGACGAAATGTAAACTGTTTGATGCGTGTGTGTTGCCCATTCTTCTGTATGGGTGTGAGTCCTGGCACCTGACTCTGGCCCAGGCACAAAAAATATCTGCTTTCGAAACGAAGTGCATCAGGAGAATTTTGGGTATAAGATGGTACCACCGCATCACGAACGACGCTATACGCCGGCGCACCCAGCGTGAGCCCATCACCTCTACTATTATGTGGAGGAGATGGACTTGGCTGGGACATGTGTTAAGGATGCCGAATGACAGTTGGCCGAGGAGAGCGCTGTTTTTCCTCCCATCAGGGTCCCGGAGACGAGGAAGACCCTCTCATACTGTGTTCCGCTCCTTCGAGGCAGAGCTGAGGAATCTGGACATGGTGTGGGAGGAAGTCATTAACGTTGCGCAGGATCGAGCGCAATGGAGAGCTCTTGTTGCCTCCCTGTGCCCCTAAGTGGGGTCTAAAGGGAGTTTGGATTTGGATTGGACCTATACATAATTATGTAGGTACCTATATAATACAACATGTTCAATTAATAATATTGAACAATGGTCGTTATCCTTCTTTCAGAGTACTCAACAATTATTTTCCTTCAGCCTTTCTAGAACTGTGTAAGTAATTACACTTTAAAAATCTATAAATAGTTAGTGATACGAGTATATTAATATCCTGAACCATATCTATCCAAAACTTGATCCATTCGATTAAAGAGAGTTCAAATATTGATCCATTACTATACATACATACCTACATACATTCTCCCTTTAAGGCCCCCGCCTACCACAAGCCTGCCCGGAGGAGACCAAACTAAAAGAAATTTAATCAAAGTGACCCAAACAAAAAGTCGGTCCCGTGCAAAATCAAGCCGGCCGCGACCTCCCTCTCCCCTAAACCAACCCGTTATGCGGAGGGTTTAAGCTCCTTACGACCATAGGGACACGACACCATCTGCATATACCCCCTCTCCCCTTTGATAGAATCCATGCGTCCGAAGTATATTTTTATTAGTGTAAAGATAGTTAAAAGCTAGATCTATTCATTTTTTTAAGCGAGTTTGCGGTTCGATTTATTTACTCCCGTTGCCTCCAGCTTAATAAGATAATAATATGGTGAAATTTCTGTATGCAATAGTGGAATTTAGTGTTCCTTTGTTTATTAATATGCCTCAATACATAATGTGCAAAGAAATGCAATTGGTGTATAGTCTAGTGCAAGGCGTTTCCTGTTTCTATTTATGTAATAAAAAAAATACTAAACTGATTATGTTTTGAGTGTTTTTTCACTAGGTGAAGGTTAATGGCACATATTACCTCCAAGCATTCTGTTTTGCTCTCCATCCAATATGTTTATCTTATTTACAGTTTTCTGTTAGTAGATACGTTTTGTTCTATAATCACATAGGTAGTTAGGTGTGAGTAGCATGAATTTTCGAGTATAAAAAAATATTTGATTAATTAAAAAAAAATACCTAGAGAAAACTTGAAATTTTCTTTTTTTTTTACTCTGCAAAAATAAAATGTAGGCCCTAGGATCTGATGAAAATAATGAAACGATAACGTTTATCAAACGATTGTTTAGAATAAAATGATTTTCAATAATGAATGAATTAAAAAAGACAAATTGAAATTAATTGCTGATTTAAAAATAAACTAAGATATATAGGTAGTAATTTTTCATAGGGCTGACATGTCGAAGGATCTCTCCCGGTCAAACCATATTATTTATATTTTTCTTTATTGAATCTTGACTCACCCAAAGTGAACACAAGTAGGTACACTTTCAACATCTTTCACAGAAATAAAAGCCAAAAGGCTGCGACAGGTGGATGTAGGTACTGCTCGTATGAGAGGGACGATGCCCAGCATACCTTGTTCGAGTGCACAAGATGGGAGCAGGAAAGGGAGGAGCTGACTACAGTCCTGGGACAAGACTTCAACGAAGAAACAATAATTGGCATAATGCTTAAATCGCCAAACGAATGGACGGCCATAGAAAACTTTGTCGAGTCCGTAATAAAAACAAAAGAGACCGTTCAAAGACAAAATATAAATAACTAAAAAGACAAATTTTGCAGCCACGGGTAGACCGAAAGGTGGGAACCGGACTGCAAAAGAAGAATTTGAGGGGTTTTAGCCGGTAGGAGTCCGGCACTACCTTTTAGGTGTCCATGACGGATTTCCCCTCAGTTAAAAAAAAAATAGAAATAAAAGCCTGTGTTGTGAAAGGGAAAATGAAAATGAAGACAAAATAAGGAAACAGGTATATTTTTATTTTAAAGGAAGAATCTATATTTTAATTTACAGCTTTCAAACTTCATTTATCTAAGAGATATACGGTTGATCAATAAAAACCACCGTCCTACCAAGTACCGCAATCTTTTGAAAACGGAATAATACAATTTCACTCTTTCTAACGAAACCAATTTTTTTTTTTGAAATTTCCATAAAACCAGTTTTGAAACTGATTAGAAACCACTTAAAAATCATCCCTTTTTTCTGTGCCCTTGTGATTGCTTTTAGTAAAATTTTGGAAAAATGGCCAAGCGCCAAGCATCCTACTACACATTATTTCTATAGTTCTAATTCTCAATTAATAAATCTCAAGTTCGCACCATGTCTAATTTCCGAGATATTCGCATACTTTGAAAAACATTCAACCCTATTTTTCACCCCCTTAGGGATGGAATTTCCAAAAATCCTTTCTTAGTGGAAGGTTTTGTATTGTGTCAGTCAGTCAGTCAGTCAGGCACTTTCCTTTATTATTATAGATTGTGTTCACTAACACGATTTTTAATAAGAATTAAAAAAAAAGACAAATTGAAACTTATTAAATTAAATTAGATTAAAAAATAAACCAAAATATATAGTTAGTAATTTTTCATAGGACTGACATGTCGAAGGATCTCTCCCGGTCAACCCATATTTATTTGTATTTTCACTTGAATGTTAACTCACCAAAAGTGAACACAAGTACACTTTAAAGCCTGTGTTGTGAAAGTGAAAATGGTCGGCACAGGGATTCGAATCAGCGACCATTATTGCGCTGTATGTACGAAAACCGTCAATTGAACTGTTAGACTACCAACCACTTAATATATTTACCAAAACTCTTCTCGTTTTAACGAATATGTAAGAACTAATGACTCTTATCAATTCATTACTGATGTTCGATTTTTAAATGGAACAAACCACTACGGGCTTACGACCGTCTTCTACTGCTATTTCGAAGGCTGGCTTAGAGTGATCACTTTACGTTAACAACGTTCGCCATTAGGTGGTCATGTTTAAGTCTCCGAAACTCCTAATCATGAGAATTCTCGAAATGACATAATGTAATAAAGCTGATACCCGTCTTGCTTTAAGTTGTTGATTTGGCTGGACAGACTTGAGCCGTAGGTTATTGAACAGGTTTTGTCTACAGCTTTCCCCTTCTCAAGACCATTAGGGCTAGACAAAATGCATTTGGTGATCGACTATAAACGAATTCTTCGACAATGTAGAGTAGGAAGAAAATTAACTGTCCACTTTTTATAATTTTATATAAGTATCATTGTTTGGTTTAAATAATTGTCGGTTAGTATAAAACAAGTAGATATTTAATAATAGGTACTTTAAAAGATATAGAGAAAAAGTTGTAAATTATTTGGTTCTCATTTTGCCAATAATAATTTGTACTGAATTATTTAAATATCTCTACACACTTCTTTTAGATTTCAAGCAAATTAATCTCGATAATCGCTTTAAACTTATTACAATCCTTGAGAAAATAATAGAGTAAACCTGCTCATTATAAATCAGCTAAGTAAGGGATTGTATAGAAGAAGTTAATCTCACAAGACAAAATGCGCTTACTTGAGCAGATCACGTCTCTTATCTCGCGTTATGGTCCATTACTCTTAGTTTAATATGAAAACTATTTTATAACTCGCTAAAATGCATTTTGCCGGGTGCCTGACGAGGCACTAACAAATAACCTACATTAAATATTAATAACGACAACACAATATTCAAGAGATGACAAGAAGATAGATAGTGAAACTTTTGCACAGTTATGCAATATTATAGTTACATAATAAATAAAAAAGGTGTGTCTTGAAATGGACAACAGAACTGATGGGGCACCTGTGGGGTTAGAACGAGTTTTATCGAAAGCTATTTGCACGCTAATAAGTGCTTATTAGCGTGCAAATAGTGTTCGAAAATCAAACGATCGAATCATTCGATCATTTTAGTATGAAATTTTTTCGAAACTCTTTCGATGATCGTTTCGATATTCGATCATCGAAAACTTATACTAGGGCTACTGTATGGGGTATGTTTATCCTTTCGTTTCAAACAATAGAACTCACGCACTACTACGATTCATTTAGTCAGTCAGTGTTCTAAAATGGATCAATGTCATAGGTATTCTGGCGCCATTTAGTTGCTTATGAAATTTGGTAGATAAAATTTAATGTTCTGACCATTTCCCAACAGATGTTCTGAATTAAATTAATAAATGATATAATAACTACCAACAATGCACCTACCTACACTTTCACGATACAAGCTTTCTGTGACAGAGTCAAGGAGTGTAAGTTAATTTGTGTCATAAAATATGAGTGAATTTTTATATTGAAAAAAAAAAAATGTACATATTTATAACCTTCTACAGTGCTATTTCCATCGGTTCAGTTGTCCAAGTTACTAGCGCATCTAGGGATTAGGGTTCGATTCCTGTAGAGGGCATGTCAAAGATTTCATGATTCGGAATTTTGATTAATTTGACCATTTTACTGGCAAACATTGATAAACTTACCTAAAATGATCTCACTAAGCCAGCCTTCGAAACAGTAGTAGAAACCCTTAGTTGTTCAAATTCAGAGTTATTTATTTACCTCTTAACATCACTCAATCAAATAATGAATTCTTAGAATGCATTAAATGGATGGAGCCATATTTACATATTATTATAATATTATTATCTAAAAATATAAAAGAAAGTCGGTCTAGTGCGAACACCTATAACTCGAGTTCGGTTGAACAGATTTTTATCATTTTTGGTTTATTGGATTTTTCTCCACTCCGGATAACAGAATTACTAATAAAACATCGAAAAAGAATAGCAAATTTTATGTAAGTGAGTATAGAACGAATTTAGATACAACAATGCCATCTGTGAAAAATTCTATAGAAACACAATTTTTATTTGCCTGACAAGAATTTACATTAAAAATATTGGCATGCAGATTTTTTTATGTTTATTTGTTAACATTTGAAGCACAATTTTTTATAAATTAAAACGCGGAAAGTGAAAAATCTAATGTTTAAATCAAAGATTGTTGTTTTTATAAACTGTCGGTTGTTTTTGTTAGTACGATTGATAGAATTCGGATGGAAAATATGTGAATTAAAACATATTCAACGTCTGGAATGACATTGGTTAAAAGTTATTTGTATCGTTTTTTGAATTCTTATACAATATTCATAGTAAGACCACAGAAAAACTAGTTATCAATATATCATAGCTTAGGGAGAATATTTTGAAATGATATAAGATTTTACGATGTGTCGGGCTTTATAATAAGAACTCTCAGAATGCGTAAGAAAGAAGATAAATGAAATGAGATGATGCTAAGAGAGAATGTTGGGAAAGGTAGAATCCCTTCATCCAGCCGCCCGCTTTCCCCGTTCCCTTTACTGGTCATCCACTTAGTAAAACAAGTGTTACGTAAATAATTGTACTCGTGGGGTTAATACTGCGGCCAGCGCTTTGGGGCGATTTCTTTTTACCCCGAGGGTAAAGTGAAATCTTCGATATTTTTCCCGCCTAAAGTGAAGTGAATCTTTTTTTTTTTAAATGTATGAACAGTATTTTGAAAAATAAATGACGTCTTAGGTAAAAAAAAAAAAACAAAAGAATACTTGAACGAGTCAAACATCAGCCCTGTGTCGTTAAAATTAAATTGTCACACCAAATTTTAAATATTTGAAATAATGTTAAAGAAGACTTTTTTAGTACTTATAGAACTTTGAACGTGTACCTACAGTATTTACATTTTTCATAATGCTATTCTGTTTATTTTATTCATTGACAATTGTCTATACAAATTTGTCAGTAGGTATATCCGTCTTAACTATTTATTTTTATTTTGTTTATAAAAATTAATCTATGCTCACTCAACGTGAACCAATACACCAATGATAATATTTTGGAATCATTTTCAAATTCTAGTGCTCCTGAGTGATGCCAAAACCTGGAGAATCAGACACATCGAAGAGCTATAATAACCTCCACATACAAGGCTTTAAGGCTCTCGGTACAAGTTGGGCTGAGCTGCCTGTGGTATGCCGGGAATCGACGAGTTGGAAGGTCGGCCCACATGGGAGGATGAAGTTAGGAAAAACTTTTGAACCGCGGCGGAAGTCAAGAGGAGTTGGAGATGTTGTCTATTGGAGGCCTTCAAGACTCGATTTGAGCCATCGAAGAAGAAGCTTAATTTAAAGAAAACCCTTTGAAAAGTCTGTTTTGAGGTGGTTGATAACTTAGTGGTATCAATGAATATGTAACAACTAATGACTCCAAAAATTCATCTCTGATGTTCGATTTTTAAATGGAACAAACCACTACGGACTTACGACCGTCTTCTATTGTTATTTCGAAGGCTGGCTTAGTCTGATTACTTTACGTTAACAACGTTCGCCATTAGATGGTAATGCTTAAGTCTCTGAAACTCCTAATCATGAGAATTCTACATGTTCAACGTGTCAAAAAATCTCATGTATGCAACAAGTATATATTAATTATTGAAATATAGAGATTAAAGTTGGAGATCATTGAGAACAAGAGAGCAACCAAATTTAAAGACTGCGACTACTGTCATGTATTTGGCGACAGGATATGACTATATACATTTTTGTTAATTCCTCATTTAGTCGTATCAGTTGACGGCATTAGTAGGTAAGTAGAGCATATTGAGGGTAGTGTGTTTTAATCCCGTTTTTGATCATTTCCACTTTCACGAAACAAGCATTTGCTTAGTGTGAAAGATGTCAAAAGTGTATTTGTGTTCACTTCGAGCGAGCCCAGATTCATTAAAAAAATCATCCAAGAATCTACACTCAAGGCATCATTTTTATTAAAAACTAGCTTTCCCGACAGACGTTGTCCTGTGGACCCTGTGGTCCTAACCAAAGGCGGCTTGTTCACTATGAGCTGCGCCTCCAGAAACAAAAATAAACTCATAAAATATTAATTCTAAAACGTACCTAAATATTTCATTCGTATCTATTCAAAGTTCAGACGGGATCAACGCGAGAATATAATAATATGCGCGCAAATTGCTTGACTTTGTATGAAACATTTCTAAAACGCCCGAAACGGTAGAGTAAGTGAAATGGGCTGCTGTAAGAATGACAATTACGTATTCGAGAATGAGAGGGTGCATGTGCAGAAGACAATAATTTTGTTAATTTTTTTCAAAGATGGCTTCGCATTTAATTCGTTCCATACTTATTTTAAATTATTTTTCATTCATTTTTCAACATTTAATTAGTTAATTCTGTTATCCAGAGCGGAGAATAATCCGATAAATCACACATCGGAAGAATCTGTTGAGCCGATCTCGAGTTATAAGTGTTGTGCACTAATCCGACTTTAATTTATATTTATTTATTTATTTGAAATCTACGCAACCAATGGTTGCTTTTACATACAATTTACAAAACAGAAGAAGAAAAAATACAATAGTTATGCATCACAGTAAAAAAAAAATAAGTATCTCTAAGAATTCAATGAGCCAAGCGGTACCTATCCCTTAGCATTTTTTTGAAACCATACAAAGGTGCAGAAAATATATCAATTTCGCCAAGATCATTGCCCCCCCTAAGTAACCTTTGCATGGGCGCATTGAAAGAATAGTTTGTGACACTGTTTGCCAATCTAAAGGTCTGTGTACTTCGCGTGCTCCTGGAAGGGACATGAAGCTCCACCATAGACAACAACCGAGAGGAATCAATCTGGCCACCGATCAATCTATGCAAGAAAGTCATATCCGCTATTGTGCGCCTTTCGGATAGCAGTGTGAGACCATATTCATTGCGAAGATGCTCATAGTTAATATCCGCAGCTGGTATACCCAGTTTGAAGTTAATAAACTTCAGGAGTCTATTTTGAACCCTTTCAATTCTTTTAATGTGAACCTGGTAATATGGTGACCACAGAACCGAATTATACTCTAACTGTGGTCTAACGAGACATGTGTACAAATGAACAAATGTTGAGACTTTGGAAAAACCGCGGCACAAGCGTAAGACAAACCCGAGTGTTTGGAGTGCCCTGTCCACCATTGAATTGATGTGCAGGACAAATGTCAGTCCAGTATCAAGCTGCACTCCCAGATCCCGGACCTGGGATACCGCTTCCAGCTTTTCACCAGCCATTTTATATGGATATTAGAGATAAATATTAGAGATAAATACCATATTATCATCATCATTCCTTAAACAAAGTTACTCTCTGATATAAATCAGTTTTGAATCAGCTCGTATATATTATGATAGGAACAAACAAACGATTCTGGAATAAATATGACGTAGGCACTTATTTGAGAATCCTCCCCTGAGCAAACGGTCGGTTGGTATTTCTTCATTTAGTTTTATGACGGCCAGCGTCTACCTATCTTCTTTCTATCCGCATTCCTTCCATCTTCTATACATTACACGCAGCAAACTCAGAATGAGATATGTACTCTCTTGCTATTTTACCTCAACCACACATAATCGAGCCCACTTATGATATTATGTTCCTATTAAATTATTCGTAAGTTCGTCCGTAACACGTCCCATACCTACATCATTTTCGCGAAATATTACTCATAGTATATGGAATATAGGTACATGAGTCTTGTGATCGGATTTAAAAAATTAAAAAATAGATTTCGCTGAAATTAATTTTCTCGACGTTTCGAGGGTGTAGATCAACACCACCTATATAAGAAGGCCTTAGTGCAGGCGGCCATTTTTGGCCTCCCGCGTCACGACTGCCTGTGTGTAGACAGATATCATAGTGCACAGGTAAGTACATACAGATATAGGTGAGTGAATGTTGGGCCTCCCGATGTGACGCAGCACTAAGGCCTTCTTATATAGGTGGTGTTGGTGTAGATTCCGAAAATGCAAAAAAATAATTTTTAAATTTCCGCGTACCCGTATGCGTACGCCAAAAATGTGTGCGCACCCATAACTCATAGTGATTCTTATCCGATTTGATTGAAATTTGGTAGAACGGTTAGCCCCTCGATTTAGATGAGTCAGTAAAATGTTGAGATCTGTACCTTCAGGGGAACCTTCTTAAAGTATCCAAAGAAAATTTCACTTGTTCTAGAAAAAGGGCTGAAAAAGAAAAAAAAATTCTTCGATTTTCATAAAATTTGGTATACGGGTTGGTCTTATGCTTCTACACAAGCACGTGAAATTTGAGGTCCGTAACTTCAGTGGGTCCCCCTTAAAGTACCGATTAATATTGAATATGTAGTTCTAAAGCAGACAATAAAAAGCTCCAATAGTCGATATCATTTTAAAGTTTCTATGATAATTCCAAGGATAAATTCATTTTAATCGTAAATTTATGATTTTTTATGCAAAGATATGTTTTACACGAAAAGGCTGGTATAATATACTATGAGTTCTGGGCTACCCTAGGTTAGCAACTTTTTTTATATGCTCTTCGAAGGAGTGGACAAAGAGATGGGTCATTCAAGTTAGTATGGAACGGATCACCTGCGACGCTTCAAAGCCATCGCGGGTAGTTCCCTCTCATTCTCGCATACGTGATTGCCCCTCTTACATTAGCCCATCCCACTTACTCCACCGCAAAGTCAACAAAATTATCGGGCACATTCGATGGGTACCTACTTCATAGGTGAGGTAGAATGTGTGCGCGCGCATATTATATTCTCACGTTGTTCCCGTCTGAGCTTTGAACACGAATGAAATATGAATGTTTTAGAAATATTTTAAAATAATGACATTTTTTATTTGTTTAACTCAATCGCACTAATTACATGTGTATTTTTGTTGCTGGGGGCGTAGTGCACATATGAACGGGTCGCCTCTGTTTAGGACTACAGGACAACGTCTGTCGGGAAAGCTAGTAAACAATAAAAAAAGGAAAATCCTTTTGGTCCAAACAATATTAGATAATACATCAACGAAATAATAATATGTGAATGTTGATCAGCGTTTCCAAACAGCCAAACATCTGGTGCTACGGAAACAAATGTCAAATAATCCGCAGTTCTCAACGTGAGTATGTAAAATGGGATCTAAAGGGTGCTAACAGAGAAACGATGTAACAACTATTTTGTATAGGACGACGCTTTTCGTGCATCGTCGGTTTTGCTGCTAGTCTTAATAATATACCTAATGAGTTAGACCTCCGAATTCGGGAAAAGATGGAGGTTACATATTTAAAGAGTTCCGTCTCATTTGGAAGTTGCGTTGTTTGGTTTACGACTTAGCCGCTTCGAAAAAGAAAGTAGGAAATTCAGTACAGGAAATGAAATAAAACACATTTCGGGCGCTTAAATCAAACATTAGAGTATTCTTACTATATAATATGTACGTACACGTAAATAAAAGAGTTATACATATTTTCGAAACCAAAAACATAATATATTTCTTTTTATATTCACAAAATGAAATGTTTATTTTGAGAAATATTTTTTAAGAAGTAAAATCATTTGTGGAAGTAACTGACGTCATAATCTGTAGGTAATGCGGCTGCAACACTAAGAACGCCGTATTATTTGAGACAAGTACAAAACATTATGGTTGACTGGTAGAGATTGCTTTAAGCATTAAGTTCCGCTGGGTATACTGACACTATGGCCTGTGGTTCTGAGCTCTGACCATAATTTTATAGAAGAGTATAATTTATTTATCTAAATCATGAAAGCGTGAAAGAGACAGGGTAAAGTTGACGTTTAGTGTAATTAGGCGTTGCTTGATACCATGATAATCAAGACGCCCACTGAAACAAAATGTAGGAACTCAGTGAAAAGTTTTTTTTTTTTATTTATTCAAACAAAATCTCCAGTCATAATTGGGGTAGTAGCAAACAAAACCTTAAGATGGAAAGAACTCTGTCCTTAACAAATAGCTATCTAGAGTAATTATTTCAATGAAACAATTACTATCTAGAGTAATTTCAATGAAACTAGTCAGGATAATACAAAATTGTGGAAAAGTTATAGGTACATTCTTTTATTTAAACTTTATTTTCAAATAAATTCCATCAAGAAATACATGTTATTCCACAAAAATATTTAGAACCTCTGACCGATTTTGGAGGCACAGGTCCTGCGTGGTCACGGGTGACATAGAAGCGTATGTTGACTTTCTTTGTCTTAACTTTCATGTTGACCCCATGTTTCGGATATAGCGAACTATGTCAATAATATCAGTGTCGATTTAAATCCAGAGGTGGAAATTCGACCATAATCAAGTGATATTCAGATTTTAGCTATATAAGATTTATTGACCGAGCGCTATTTCACAATAAATTTTCTTTCAAAAATAATGACATGGATACGTCAAAAATTTGATATGTTGAATTATTACGTCCAAATTTTTTTTCCATTATTATTAAAGACAAATAATATTAATCTATTCTCAATTTGAACACAGATATAATATGCGTCTGTGTCAACGTGAAATACATCGATGTGAGTATCAAATACGTAACATTACAGTATGTAGTGTTTGTGATGTTTTCATTATTGATTGAATGTATTTTTTATGAGTAATTGAAATTTAATATTAGCATTTCGTAAAAGTAGTCACAAAATTTTTGCTTCACGTATCAATATACATACCTACACACATACATACCTTCCCCCTTTAAGGCACCTCGCACACCGCAAGCCAGCCCGGTGGAGACCAATCCGCAGCAAACCCGACCCGAACGAAACCGTCCTCCTAGCTCGATCGAAGCAATCAAACCAAAAAGCCGGCCCGGACAAATCAAGCCCGCCGCGAACTACCCCCAAACCAACCAGCAATGCGGGTACCTAAGCCCCACTCGGGAGTATAGGGAGGCATCAAGAGCTCTCCATTGCGCTTGAAGGCGTCCGAGGATCATTGTGCCTTTTATGACCAGTTGAGATATAAGGACGTGAAGTGGTCAACCTCATGGTCCCGATCTGATTTTTCGATTTCCTGCCTCTTAGGGAGCGTTCAAGTATTACGTAAACGCAATATCGGGGAAGGGGGGGGGGGGTTTCTTGTAAAACGTTACTATTGTATTACCGGCCCCGCAAAAAAGGCATTTAGTGAATTTCCAGTAATAATTGTTGTGATTTGAGGCATACATAGTTGAAATATGTTAGGCAACGTTTAGAGAATGGGAAGAGGGGTAACAAAGAGCGTTACGATGCATCTCGGGAGGGGGGGGGGGTCAATAATGTTAAATATATGCGTTACGTAATACTTGAACGGTCGCTTACAGGATGCTCGAAAATCAGCAAAAAGAGCAGATGTGCTATTCTTCGCCAGCAACCTCACGGCATACTTATAGGTAGATTTTTTAACAAAACACGTAGACAAAAGTCTCCGATGATTTTAGCTTAACATTTAAATGTGCCAAAATATGTTATTTTTTAATAATATTTAACAAGAGATGAGCCGGGGATGCGAGGGTTAAAAGCAGATTTAATAAAGCGTTCGAGTGGCTACTTGGCATTTTGTATATTTTCAGGTAAATTGGTGACGTGGGACCCATAAATATATTCAATCCAGACATACATTCACTACCGACTGATCGGGGATGGTTCATACGTGCTGACTTTTTTTAATACAAAAATAATAGCTATATAGGAACTTTACTTAAAAATAAAAAAACACCCAAAGTGAACACAAATACACTTTTGACATCTTTCATAGATAGTAAAACATACTTAATAAAACTGAGTGGTCTAGTGGATGGGTGATCGGATTCGTTAAGTAAGAAAGTAGGTACTTACCTAGTTAAACTAAAAAAGAAAATGAGTCGAATTGCACTTTTTTTCTGGATACCTTTGGGATCATGATGTTTTTCAGCAATTCTTTGTCCAATCTAGCACTTTACAAGATATTTTTCAGCATCTCTGTCCACTCTAGCTTTTGTGTTATTGATGATCATGTCTGTTTATGCGAAACATTATCTGATGTGTCCATCTACATTTCAAAATGTTCGACCCTTTCTGGTACTCCAGAAGTTATGAATGGTAATCAACTACAGTACTATGGAATCCTTATTTTAAAAAAGTTATCCAGGTCCCCGTTCCACCATCATACTTTGCAAATTGCAACATTTTTTCATTATGCGAAAATCGCCCAGCGGGAAACAATCTTGTTCCATGAAAAAAAATATTCGCTTGGCGGTGTCTAGATTATTTGAAAACTCTTTTCAATTGTACAGTGGTATCTAGGGTGGTGCGTGTTGAAACATAACGCAAATTTGAGACGTCAAAATAGTTTTTTCAATTGATTCGCAAAGTCGTAATATTTTTTTAAACGAATAGTGTCTATGTTGAAACAAAACTCACCTAGAACAAAAACGATGGTGGAACGGGGCCCTGATGGTTAAGCTAGGGTTAAAGAATGTTGAATATGAGGAGAGGTCGAAATTCGGGGAATAACACCTTTATCAGACAAAAGTGGGAGAGGTGATATGACGAAGATATACAATGCTCTATATTGCTCTTTGGGTACTATAAATATCCTATTCAAGTGCAACCGGAATGATAACACGAGGAGTCACGGATATAAATTGGATTGGACTACGGCTTCAGGCAGAGTGGTCGACCATTGGAATGGTTTGCCACCTGAGCTGGTCGATTCTTCAAAATGCGAACGCCTTCAAACATTCCTACGACTCGTTGGGGTTGGGATCTTGTGTTGGGAGGAAGAGAATAATGATTAATGATAGGTAGGTACTTGAGAAATAATGTGCTACTGCGCATGGTTCCAACAAGTACCATGTGACTGCTGTTAAACTCATACAAACTGTGACGTTTGTCGGTTTGGTGTGTGTGATTCGATATTTTGTTTTAAATATTTTGGAATTTATGTATTAAACACATAATTAGTTAAAGGAATTACCAATGGGCTTTCTTGTATTATCTAGTGATTGTGGATGAAATTTAAATTAATTATTATGATAATTTATCTTCAGTCACGTGACTATTGAATAATGGAACCAATTTTTGGTTCTGCGCATCCAAAAAGGTTTTCTAATAATATTTTTGTACTCTTTGTGTGGTTCGGATGATTTTGTCGTGCCTGAGAGTTGTGGTTGTGACAGTAGTGTTGAAATCAGACAAACCAGCTTAGTTGCCAGTCTGATAACGAACTATAATAAATAGTCTTCTTCTTCAAGTGCCCTGTCGAGTCCCCCCAACGCTGGCGGTCACTTCGGCGGACTTGTCCCTGTCCTGTGCTTCTTGGAACAGCTCCTCCACAGTTCGGATGCCGGTTTACTCTCCGCAGCCAGGACATCTGTCTCCCGCCAGGCCCTCGGCGTCCCTCTATTTTCCCTTTCGGTATAAGATGAAGAAGTACTTTTTAAATAATAATAAATGCTTTTAATCGATTCATTTCTATGTAAGAAAGTAAAGGTACTTTATCGAGCGTCAAATATTAAACTCTATTACAAAAAATTTGCACTATTCAAAACATTGACTCGTCATATTCTTCGGTCAGATACATTCTAAACTAAAAATAATACAAGTATTTTAACTTAAGTGTGATCCCTCCGCAAGATTTATCCAATTCGAAAAACACTTGAAAAAGTCAAATGCTGGTCGAGTACATAAACCATTTAGGAGTAATGATATACAACTTTCCTAGCGTTCGTCATGAACGGAATATTACGTACATCTCACGGGACCCAATGCGGACGAGTTCTCTCCAACGCTTGAAAAGCCACTTAGGTAGAAACCCAACTAACGTACTCCTTCTATACCTTCGTCATAATCTGACTGAACTCGGGCGGGACTTGGAGAAGTTTTCATGTGAAATATGTGAGTTTAAGTGAAATGTAGCTCGACAGAGGTGAGCCAATAAACTGCTTTTCGAAAGTAGAGCCAAGATCAAAAGGTAAATGTCGAAAAAAATTCAAAATACACAAAGTCAAAGTGAGTTTTTCGCTTTGCTTAAGTTGCTTATTTTATTGCTTACTAGCTTTCCCGACAAACGTTGTCCTGTGGTCCAAATTATAACTATCATTATTGTATTCGATTTTGTATATTATTAAATTAATTATTACCTTTTTAAATTTTCTGCAATTCCGCTCACCTTTTAAGCAATGTGATTACGAACTGTGCGTCTTATTAAACCATATTTTTCATACGTACATATTTTGTCAATCGCACCAACTTTCAAATAACTGATTTATATTTTGATAATACTTTCTGTCAAACGCCAAAGATTGCTTACCATATTTTTAAATTGTCTAATGTTCAGCGACACTTTATTATTTTTTTATTTCATGTCAATCTTCTTCTGACAATAGCAAACAAAACAAATAAAAAACTGGAGAAATCGACCCGGACTTTTACGAATGATGCGATGACCATAGAAAATGACCATGAAGTGGTTGATAGACCATCAGCGGTTACGACGCCGGCTTTCGCACTGTTTCGTGCGGAGGTCGTGGGTTCGAATCCCGGCCGTGTCGACCATTTCCGCTTTCACGACACAAGCATTGCTTACTTCGAGTGAGCACAGATTCATTTTTATTAAAAAAAAATGGGTCTCTGTTCACGTGAATACCAATTTTATAAATAAAAGGTGTCTGTACCAAACCAGTGTACTTATGTGTACAGGCTGTACACTGTACAGCACAGCCGAGAGAATCAGCAAAGATCTGGCGATATCTACCAGTCATTAGATCCCTTACAGCGTACATCGTTAACATAGGATGCCTGGATTGCAATTTTATAGGGAAACCGTTGACCACTATCAGTTTTCGAACCCGGGACTTTCTGATAGGAATATACATGCGTATGGATAGGCTAGTTTTTTATTCGTAAATCAATATGGAAGTGGTCGGTCGTCGAATTTAGTGCAGTAAAATTAATGCATGCATCCGACTATTTTCGTATAACGACACTTTTTAAACAAGAATATTTTAAAAGAAAACTCATCAATGAGGTATAGATGCGAAACACGGAAATTGACGAAAAAAGAAGTGTAGTTTAAAAATGCAATAGAGATGAGAGCTCTACGAAGAATATGGTGAAATACTTCTGTGGGATATGGGAAGGATTGAGTATGGAAGTTAGTGTTGTGACAAATGTGAAATTTAATAAGTTGAGATGGTATGGGCATGTTGAAAGAATGTGTGTAAGCAGAATGACAACGAAGATTTATAAGATATTCATGGTACAGCTTATTTCTTGTTTTACTAGTAGAACTTTCGTATAATTTGCGTGTATTCTAACAAAAACATTCTATTAGTATCTACGGCTGAAGTTGTTCAAATTTTTTTTCAAACATTTTTATACCTACACTTATGTTTTTTAATACTCTTACCATGTTTGAAATCCCAATCAATGTATGACATTAAAAACAGAAAGGAAAACAAAGGAATAGAAAGAGAAATGATTGAAACAATGCGTTCGCCGGTGTTGACCGGAAAGAGTAATGTAAATGTCATAAAACACATTCTATGAAAACTAAAACATCACATTTGGCATTAAACGAGTCTTGATGACGTCATAAAAATAAGTAGGTGTGTAATATAATGAAAGTAAAGAACCGAAACGAATGACATTAGATTTACCAGACGGATGTATAGACGTACAAATAATAATGGTCGATGTGGAGGTGAAGACAAAATAAATGTTCCCGTAGACGTTCCGGTTGACTTGTCAAGCGAGCACACCTTTTTTTTACCAAGACATTTTTATACCACATTTTTTTTATTTTTGACTAGCTTTCCCGACAGAGGTTGTCCTGTAGTCCTTACTATGAATATTGATTTCAAATTTGTAATTTACTCAAAAATACGCTTAAAATATCTTTGAATGTTAAAAAAAATGAAAGCTTGAAAGAAATTCTATAAGAAATCTGCTTACCAATGTTTTGAAACTCAATGGTTGTTGTAAATAAAATTTGTGTTGTAATTGTTTTTTTTTCACAGATGGCGTTGTTGTCAGTAAATCCGTTCCATACTAACTTTAATATTATTTTATATCCCATTTTTGGTGTTTTATTAGTTGTTCCGTTATCTGGAGTGGAGAAGAATCCAATAAACCAAGCATAATAAAATTCTGTTCAGCTGATCTCGAGTTTTAAGTTTTCCAAACTAACCCGACTTTCTTTTATATTATAAAGCATCCCCTAAATCTAAAACAATATACCTACAACAAAAGTTTATTTTGAATCCGGTATTGCCTTACGAAAAAATGGTAAACGAGTAGGTACATAGAGATTTTTATTTGTTTTGAAGTGGTTGGTAGACTAACGGTTATGACGCCGGCTTTCAAATTGTTTCGTTCGGAGATCGTGGATTGGATCCCAGGTGCCGATCATCTTCCTCTTTCACGACACAAGCTATAAGTGGTTTACTGTGAAAGAGTCACTTTGAGTGAGCACAGATTCATTTAAAAAAAAACAACGATTCGTTTGGACAGTGTGTATCCCAAAAGCGATGAAGAGCTACTCGTAAAAACAAAACACAAAACAGTAAAGTTGGCACGTTTTTATAAAAGGCCGTAAGCAGGTAGACCACTATAGTTATACACGATATGGGTTGGTTTATAGCTATCACTCTTTGGAAAAAGGAGACAAGTCTAATTTTATAAGAAAAGAAATAAATATGTATTTTTGCAGAAAAACCGAACTATATTTTATTATTTAGTACATGATAGAGTTTAACAGGGTAAATAATAGAGGAAGAGAATATTCGTAAATACCAAAAAATAATATATTATACATATTAGTACAATAATAATCATGGAGTATAGGACCGTAAAATCTTTTTGTGTGCATATTCTTTCCACCATCTCTAGTGCAATATGTTAATGCAAAAGAGGTGGTTGGTAGACCAGCGGTTACGACGCCGGCTTTCGAACTGTTTCATGCAGAGGTCGTGGGTTCGAATCCCGGCCGTGACGACCATTTCCGCTTTCACGGCACAACCCATTGGTTAGTGTGAAAGATGTCAAAAGTGTATTTGTATTCTCTTCAAGTGAGCACAGATTCATTAAAAAAAGCGTAGATAAAATAATTACTTATTGATAAAAGGTTATAATTTTTTGAAGACTTATCTATAATTATTATTCTGCTAGTAACTAATTACAAATTACTTACAAAGTTTTACAGTTTACACAGTATGGTATTTTTTTTTTTTCTATAATTAAAGTCTGTCTCCACTTGTTCTGATTTTTGCAGTTTTTTAGTCTCTTATTATAAGTTATTTATACGGTTTGGCGAATCTTTTTTTTGCATTTTGCTTAAGTGGGACCTTTATCAGAATATTCCCACTGGCTCAACCCTGGCATTGACGATTACCATCACCTTCCAATATCCTCATACCGAACTCTATTTACGATTATAAAAATATATTCAAATCTAATCCAAACTCCTTTTATGCCCCACTTAGGGGCATAGGAAGGCAACAAGAGTTCTCTATTGCGCAATGTTTATGAACTCCTCACATACCATGTCCAGATTCCTTGAGATCTGCTTCGAAGGAGCGGACTATAGTATGAGAAGGTCTTCTTCGTCTTCATGAGCTTTATCAGAGGAAGAACAGCGTAATATAACAATATAATATATTATATCACATGTTAAAAGGATGCCGAATGACTGTCGGCTGATCAAAGCCCTGTTTTTTCTCCCGCCAGGATTCCGAAGACCCTCTCATGCCGTTTTCTGCTCATTCGAAGCATTGTTGAGGGATTTGTAAATGGTGTGGAAGGAAGTAATAAACATCTGTTGAATATTCTAAAAAAAAAATACAAACGTTCATTACTAGATGGCACCCGAAGACGAGGGAGATCCTCTCATACCGAAGCACAGCTGATGGATTTAGAAATGGTGTGGGAGGGTGTCATAAAGATAGCGCATGATAGAGTTGTGCTCTAGAGATTTCGTTGTCACCCTATGCCCCCATGTGTAGTGTGAAGGAAGTTTAGATTGGATCAGATATAATGTTTACGGAGTTTGATTGGATTAGATATTTTAATGTTAACTTTTCGGACCTAGCTGCTTTCACCCCGCACCCATTCCCAGCTAACCCGTACATAAAAACGTTAATGTGGCCAGGAAACATCTTGTGTAGAGATACCTATTATAATGTTAATGCGCGAAGAAAAACCCGAAACTCTCTAACAACTATCACCAGGACTTGAGTGGGTAATGTCTGGATTCTATCAAGGGAGAATTGCTAAGTGACACCATATTTTTTCTGAAGTACCTACTCGTAAAATCACAGTATTCACATAGGTACCTACCCCCTATTTTCATAATAAAACATACTGATATTGACTGGACTGATATATGATTTCTTAAAAAAGGTAAAAATCACAACAAAGAGATATTCTTTCTATCTCTATCTCTTTGTTGTGATGTACTATATTGTGACCATAAGATAAATAAATAAAAATCTTAAAAAGGTGCATATTATTATTATGCACTTTCACAAAATTCATAATCTTCTAAAAATACTTGGTTTTAAAAAATTCTTCTATATTTGCGGGTTTACGATAAAACAGCTAGTTCTTCAGATTTTTTAGGGCATTAGGAAAAAACAATAGTACCTAAATTTAAAGCTAGGAACTCAGGTACTTCGATTTTTCATTCATTTAAATAAAACAAAAAGTTTATTTTCGGAAGAAAATGTCGCCAAAATATGCCGTTATTGCTTTTATTCACTTCCGCCATTATGGAGAGAAGATGGGCATGGCTGGGATATGTGTGGAGGATGCCGAATGATAGTTTGCCGAACAGAGCATTATTTTTCCTCCCATCAGGGTCTCGAAGACGCGGAAGACCCACTCATTGCGTGTTCCTTTCCTTCGAGGCAGAGCTGAGGGAGTTGGACTTGGTGAGGGAGGTCATAAGCATTGTGGAGTACTTTTGTTGCCTCCCTATGCTCCTGAGTGGAGTTCAAAGGGAGTTTTGAATTGATTGCTTTTATAAGTATGTGGTCATTTTCTAAGACAGTTGGCACAAAATTAAACATATCGTAAATTAACGTACCAATTTAAGTTTTCTCATAGGGTAATCTGACGTCAAATATATGAAAAATTCATGCGGCACAGCATCCCCAATCTGCCAACCAGGAAAACATTGAAACATAAAATTATGGATAGATTTCAATTCAGGCATTTTTTATCTACACCATAACATTTCTCATATGGCCTGTTATTTTAAGTCTACCCCTCTTTTGCACCTCTGCAACAACTTTTTTTTAATCTTAGCCCTGACATCAGGTCGATTTTCCTAGTCTTTCTTCGCCAAGACGCCAGCTCCGGTTTTACTTCGCTTTCCTTGAAGTGTTCTTTGTGGCAGATGGCACTCCTGGGATTGCCTGGTCCCTAGCTGAAAAATTATGAAGTACACTTTTTGCTGTTCATTATATTATTACATAATAATATGTTAATGTAATACAATACGTAAATCTTAGTCAAATTCCTAAAGCGATTGATAAATTCAGAATTATCACGCCTGCCGAATTTCACTCTGTATTTTTCCGGTGTGATAGCAGATACTATAATTTTATTAATAAAATTTAATTATACAATTAGGGAAAAAACAAAGATCACAAAAGGACAGTGGTCATATTACCAAGACCTGGGATAATGGCCTACTATTATTATGTTCATAGCAACTTTTGAAGGATTTCTAATTATTATATGTCATGTAACTACGGAACAGTGTTTTTTTATTTTGCTACAATATATTGTTTACATACATCTTGGAGCGATTCATTTTAGGTACATATTGTGTTCTTCCGAAACCTTTTTGCATACTCACACCTAACTATCTACCTACTTTATATATATTAAGATGTAAGTTTTACTCCATTTCACTGTGATCAGTTAGGCAGAGACTATGCTACTGCACTTGCATATGGGACGAGACTGTGCCCATCACCAGAATATGCGTTGGATTCGTCAAAAAGGTGTAGTGTTTCGACATTGTGCGCATGTGTCTCGTCAGGACCATCTCACAAAATGGCCGACACACATCGTGGAATCCGATGAAAACGGGGAGCGCCGCATAACATGACTGAAAGTGATGACCCAAGATTTGTCACGAACTGCATGTGTAAAACATGCACCTCGATAGACAAAAAAGGTCATCAGCTTTTCACAGGAAGAATATTAAGATGTAAGTTTTACTCCATTTCACTGTGATCAGTTGAAATGTCGTATATATATATATATATATACGACATACTTTAGAGTCATAATACTGCTAAAAAGAATTAAATTTGTTGTGAGTAGGTATTTGCGCCCGAAAGATGACATTTATTTTAATAGTTAAGTAGAACTTATAAAAAACCCTACTACCAAGTATTGATATGGTCAGCGATTATTATTTAAAAGCTTTTTCGAAACGAAAGTCTCCCATTGTTGTTTTAAAGTATAGAGACTTGAGATATGCGGGCAGGTACCTTTTGTTTTCAAGGATAACAGGTAGCAATAAATACTTTCGCTGATATGAAAAAAATAATATTCTTTTAACTTGTTCGGCTATTTGGAATGTATCTTATCCTATGATTTATGACTATGTACGTATGTCCTAAGGGATTTGCCAGAAGGACAATGAACCTGATGTTTTGAATAAATTATTACCATAACGCAGTATTGTTTTAAATACCCCCTTTCTAGGTCCAACCATTTCTCGGAAGGCCAATGCACTGGTGTAATCAGCAGGTACACCCCTAAGATGAAAGATTCCAGAAGTTTTTTTAACCAGCTGAGTGCAGCTATTTAAGCACACGACCAGTAGGTAATCTCTCTCATTCCTGTCATTCAGCTCGCGACGCGTAGACTTGTTTTGCGATTTGCTGAGTGGTTTTTCGACTTGCATATTTTGGCGTAGCAGAATTAAACGTTGCTTTCTGTGAGGTACCTAAATTATTTCGGGATCCGGTTTCTTATTTATTTAATTTTTTTGTGTTTGTGCTTACTTCAAATTAGTAGCAGAGAAAACGTTGCTCTTTGCGAGGTGTTAATAATTTTGATTCGCGTGTATAGCTTATTAATTTTGTCGCGTGCGTCGGGGTTCTGTAAGGTATTTAATCTCGGATAGTGAAGTGTGAGATAATACCTATTAGTGATAGTGTTTTAGTGTTCTGGTAAGGATTATTACTACATACCTAGCTGCAGATTGGTAAGAGTATCATAATCATTCATTTTTCTTTCAGTGGTTTGTTGTGCTTATTATTTGTGACATTTTAGTTTAATTGTGAGGTAATATATAATACGATAATACTCTGTAAGTGGGTGGTTGGGTGGATACAGAGTCGCGTCGGGGAGGAGGGGTCAACAAAGTTCCGAAGCTCGGAAACCAGTTGTGAACCTCTAATACTAGCATTGTGCAATTACAGCACGCTGGGTTTATCGTCACGCCGACGTGACGAGTTTTTACATATAATTGTCACTGCTGAAACTATAATAATTATTTCCATTTCTTTTTAGGACTGATTGGAGGAAAAATTTTGATAGCGTACGACCTACGTCATATCAAATTGACGCCCAACGATTGTTTAGTTATACTAAACTGGGTTGCGAATTCACACTGAGATAGAGTTGTTTTCTTTTATAATTAATTTTCTGAAAATTTTATATAAGTTAAAAATATTTTCGTAACTAATTCCGTAGTTATCTGGGACTCCAATAGGAATCCCGACCTCATACCACCAATACCTTGCTGTGTATTTGAATAAGAATCTCATTGGTAGCACGAGCTATTATTCTTGTAAGTTTTTCTAATCGAGTTAGCTTTTCGTATACAAAATGTTTATTTTTAACTGGTTTGGGTTCTTGTTACGGATATTTAAATTCTTTATCTTCGCGGTTGTTACACGAAATGGTGCGGGGTCTGCAGGACCGATGACTTGTGATGAAATTCCTCCCGCTTCATCACAAGATGATGAGATCGAAAACACGCAACCACCATACCCATTGGAACGTACTAATTCGATTTTTGAATCTAGGCCGCAAATAATTTATGTTCGAGATGAAGTTCTGAACGAGAACTTTTCCTTTTCGGGGCTACCTCAACAATGCCCTAAGGCATTTATTCAAGACTGCGAAGAATACTTCACTCTTCGTAACATTAGGGACACAGAGAAAGTCAGATTGGCTGCTCTGAAGCTGCGGGGTGATGTAAAAACATGGTGGGATAGTCGTGGAAACGGTTTGATTAGATGGGCTACGTTTAGTACACTTATGATGCAAAGATATGGGGTTGATAATAATAGGATGGGTTTGACAGGCCATTTGCTTTCAGATAAGCAGAAAGAAGGGGAATCAGGTTCAACGTTTTTAAGTAGGAAAGCTAAAGTACATGATCGCGTTTATGGGGATAATTGCGTATATTCGGCTGAATTTGCGATGCACGTTTTAAATTTGATGTTACCGCGGTACACTAACATTCTTCGCAGAGAATTTACTAGGGAATCAATTACATTCGATGATTTAGAAGGTAGAATTACAGAAATAGACTTTCCAACGGAACTAGTTTACGCAGTTAACAACACTCAATCGGTATCGGTACCACAACCACAGAATAGGAGATCAGAAATTAGTTGCTTCACTTGCTCGGGTCCCCATTTGCAAAGGAATTGTGGAGTTAATTCGAACAGGCCAACACAGAGAATTAGTTTTGATAACCAGAATAATGCACAACATAATAGAAACAGGTATAATAATCAGAGAATTAATAATTTTAACCAAAATAATGATAACCGTAATTACCAAAATAGGCCGACATATTATAACAGGAACAATAATAGTTTTAACAATAATCAAAATAGAAATTATGAGAATAGGACGAATAATTATTATAGAATGGATAATAGAAATAATGATCAGAACAGGAACAGAAATACAAGAAACAACAACAGACAGGATAGGCATAATGATAATAGACAGACGAGAAATAATGATAATTGGAATAGAAATGGGCAAACACAGAATAATAGGAATGAATTTAATCAGAACGATAGACAAAATAGAAACTGGAACAGAAATAATAATAATAATTTAAACTCCCAACGCCCGGGTCGGAACGAAATCGGTCAGCCGTCCCAGGGCCAATAGATATAAACCCTGTAGAGAACAAAACGGCTGGAAGAGTAGCGCGACCAACTCCTCAACCTAGCATAGTAGAGGTCGCTAAAAATGAGCAAATTCTTAAAAATAATAATGTTACGTCTAAGAAGACAATAGTGCAGGAAAATAAAAGCGAGGATGAAGTTTTAGTGTGGGTAGATTCGGGAGATAGCAATGACGGGGAAGTTGAAGTGCAGGCATGGTTACATAGAGAGAGTAACGGAAAAGATATTGAACAGGAAAATATTAAACTCTCGAGCTCGAATACTGAGAGGGTAGCGAGTAGACAACGAGAGGACAGACCGAGGTTGTCAAATATAGATTTAGATGCGATCGAATTGGTTGAAGAACCACAGTGTGTAGCAGTTTTAGAATCGGGATCGTCTCTTCTTCCGCGAATCAGGTTGTCATTTAATGGGTGTGAATGGACAGCACTGATAGATTCGGCGTCGTCGTATAATATCATTAATAGCCGGTTAGTTAGAAATTTGAATATCGAACGAAGCCAGATTGACACGTTATATTTAGCAGAGCAGGGAGCTCACATGAAGGTTACGGGTAAAATAGTAATAAATATTTTGGTTCAGGGTATACAGATAAATTGTGAGTTTTTAGTTGTAGATAAGCTTAGGGATGATGTTATTCTCGGAGTGCCGTGGATGACATCACAAAAGTGCGTGATAGATTTTCATAGGGGTTGTCTTCATTTCGGTAGAGTAGAAAGAATGACAACGCATTTGATACCGGTGCGTGGGGAAATGAAGTGTGAGGTCGAATTGCCAGTGTTGCAATCCGATATACCGCGCGGGCAACGAGAGAATCTTAAGGATATTTTAAACGATTTTAAAGAGGTATTTCTTCCATATTCTGGTCCTGCTCCGTTACAACCTCACGAGATAAAGCTGAGAGATATACGCCCGATTCGTTTACCTCCGTATAGGCTCTCTGATGAGAAAAAAAAGCATCTCTTAGCTCAGCTGGAAGGTATGCTAGCTGATGGCGTGATCGAAAGCAGTAGATCATGTTATAGTTTCCCGATAGTTATGGTCCCCAAACGAGGGAAAGATGAATATCGATTTTGTGTAGATTATCGTAAACTTAACGACATCACTGAAGATGAGCCTTCACATCTACCCATTATTCACGAAACATTGAAAGATTTAGGTAACGCGAAAATATTCTCATCGTTTGATTTACAAAAAGGTTATTGGCAGATCCCAATGTCTGAAGATTGTAAACATTTAACCGCTTTTTCAACTCCTGACGGAGCTTGCTATCAATTTCGAGTTATGCCCTTCGGTTTGAAAGGTTCTCCAGGAACATTCCAAAGGATAATGAGTCAAGAGGTCTTGGCTGGATATCTACGCGATTTTTGCCTTGTGTATCTCGATGATGTGATCGTTTATTCTAAAGATTGGGCTTCACATATGTATCATTTGAGATTAGTTTTAGAACGGTTACAGCAATATAACTTGCGGTGCGCTTCGGATAAGTGCAAGATCGGTACCACAGAATTAGAATTTTTAGGTCACGTAGTTTCGTCTAGTGGTAACCATCCTCAGAAGTTACATGCAATTTCTATTGCAAACTTCCCAGTGCCTACTTCAAGAAAGAAGCTGAGGTCTTTTCTCGGCTTATCTAATTGGTTACGCGAGTATCTTCATCGTTTTGCAGAGATAGCAGCTCCATTAACTGATTTATTGAGCACGAAGAGGCCATTCAAATGGAATGCCTCAGCACAAAAGGCAATGGATAGCATTAAAATTGCTATAAGTAGGCCACTCTCCCTATGCAGGCCAGATTTCGAGAGGCAATTCGTATTGCAAACAGATGCCAGCAAGTTCGGCGTCGCTGCCGTTCTCTATCACGAACGACCTGATGGCGGTCGTGATATTGTCTCTTACGCTAGTGCTCGTTTTTCTGATGCAGAAAAACGCTGGCATTCGAATGAACAGGAAGCATTCGCGGCTGTTTGGGCGATAAAGAAATATCGTCAGTATTTGGAAGGTACACATTTCATCCTACGTACAGATAACAAAGCGTTGACATGGTTAGAAAGGGTTAAAGATGAAAGAGCTAAGTTAACTAGGTGGGCATTATTATTACAGGAGTTTAGTTTTACTTTAGAACACTGCCCAGGTAGAGAAAATGAGTTACCCGATTTCTTGTCGAGAAATCCGGCCGAAACAAGTATCGCTCAAGATATTGATTCGTTAGACAGGGGAATGTATCCCAATGTTAGCCAGGAGGGTTGGAAAGCAGATGGAGGTCTACCTCAGGTGACGCTCATTGAGAACGGTCTGGATCTTCGGGACGCTGAAGATCAGCAGTCTGGAAAACTGGCAGATCGTGTGCGTGGGGCCCAACGCACCGATCAGCGGTTGTCTCGAATGATAAACCATTTGGAAGCCTTACTGTCTGCCAACAGTCCACCAACAAATGCTCGTGATAGGCATTGGTTGGATATATATAAAGTAATCAATGGTTACTTATATAGACAAGTTAGCGGAGGAGCAGCTCCGAAACTGATTGTAGCTAAATTTATGGTCCCCCACGTATTAAAGTTTTATCATAGTAGTAGACATGCTGGCCACCCTGGTGAAAGGGAAACGCTGAGAGCGACGCGGAGATATTTTATCTGGCCAGGTATGAATAGAGATGCTAAGAGATTTGTAAAGAATTGTATGACTTGTGCTCAAGCGAGAGCATTACCAAGTCGTCCACGCGCGCCTTTAGGATCATCAGTAGCACAGAATCCTTTTGAGATTTTAGCTATCGACTTGATGGGCCCATATCCTAGATCAGCTAAGGGAAATACAGTTATTCTAGTAGTTACAGATATGTTCACAAGATGGGTAGAAGCATTTCCTATGAGGTCGGGCAGATCACCTCAGATTGTTAGTTTATTAGAAAGGGAAATTTTTTCACGATATGGGTATCCTAGGGCAATTCTTTCGGATAATGGACCACAGTTTGGCCAGGAGTCATGGAACTCGGCAATAGATAGGTGGCAATGCCAGCATTGGACCACAGCCATTTATTTGCCCAGGGCTAACGTAACCGAACGCCGAAATCAAGATTTAAAAAAATTGCTCCGTATTCACCTACTAGGGCGTGAACACAAGCGTTGGGATGAGCACTTAAGCTCAATTTTGGAGTCAATTAGGGGAAGACGTAACGACGCGTCGGGAATGACTCCAAGCCAAGCTCTATTTGGCTACGAAATTAAACGACCTGGCGAATGGTCGTCGTTAGCACCAAATACTAAGCCGGAAAGATTAAATAGAGTAGAGATAAATAGAAACATTCGTCAAAACCAGGATCAGTATAGAAGTAGTTACACCCAAACTAACGGAAATACTGCCGGTTTTGTGACGGGCCAGAAAGTAATGATGAGAGAACACCCACTCTCTAATCGCTTGACAGGTTTTCATGCAGGTTTCGCTCCTAAATACTCGGGTCCTTATACTGTTCTTTTACCTTTAGGACGTGGAAATGTTTATTGGATTGACAGAAGAGGTAAGGCGGTAAAAGTCCACGCAAACGATCTAAACTTAGCCCCTGAAAATCAGGAAGAGGTTCAGGAGGAGAGTAGACTCACCTAGCCTAAATAAATAATTTATGAAAAAAATAATGATAAATGTGACATGTATTTATTTTATATGTAAATATGGTGGATTATAAAAGTAAATATTGCTTAGGATTAAGGTTGCACAATATGACAATTTTTAGGCTAAGGAACCTTTATACATTCTTGTAGGTTAAGAAATTTAAGAATAAAGTACAAAAAAAAAAAAAAAAAAAACTGATTAGTATTTAAGTTTATAGATTAAGATATTATTACTTTGAGGAGCACAAGTTTTGTACAGCACACAAGCTCATTGAAGGATGTGTATAAGAAAAAACCTAATTCATACATATAAAACGAGGTATCACCTGTACGCATTATCTTGTCTGGATCGCGGTTAATTTTGATTATTTTTGAATGTTGCTTGCCATATCAAAACCCCTTTAGAAAGGTGGTGGGTAGATATTAAAATTAGAATTTAAGACTAACAATAGATAATAATTTAGCTTAGATTTTGTGAGTTGGTTGGTGAAGGGTAAACTTATGATAGTTATAGGGACTCGTGAGCTAAGCTTTACTGCTGTCTTGTTTATTCACAGCTTCATAAAAAGAATAAACTGGCGTCCAACACATTCTATATCCCCGCGATTCATTTTTTAAAACGATAGAATAGACACTTAACTCACGATTCCCAGTAGAAAGGTACCGTCATTAGACTTAGTTAATATGTAGTGCAGAAAAAAAATGCACATCTTTCGGACGTTTGAGAGGGGGCGGTTGTTGTGAGTAGGTATTTGCGCCCGAAAGATGACATTTATTTTAATAGTTAAGTAGAACTTATAAAAAACCCTACTACCAAGTATTGATATGGTCAGCGATTATTATTTAAAAGCTTTTTCGAAACGAAAGTCTCCCATTGTTGTTTTAAAGTATAGAGACTTGAGATATGCGGGCAGGTACCTTTTGTTTTCAAGGATAACAGGTAGCAATAAATACTTTCGCTGATATGAAAAAAATAATATTCTTTTAACTTGTTCGGCTATTTGGAATGTATCTTATCCTATGATTTATGACTATGTACGTATGTCCTAAGGGATTTGCCAGAAGGACAATGAACCTGATGTTTTGAATAAATTATTACCATAACACAGTATTGTTTTAAATACCCCCTTTCTAGGTCCAACCATTTCTCGGAAGGCCAATGCACTGGTGTAATCAGCAGGTACACCCCTAAGATGAAAGATTCCAGAAGTTTTTTTAACCAGCTGAGTGCAGCTATTTAAGCACACGACCAGTAGGTAATCTCTCTCATTCCTGTCATTCAGCTCGCGACGCGTAGACTTGTTTTGCGATTTGCTGAGTGGTTTTTCGACTTGCATATTTTGGCGTAGCAGAATTAAACGTTGCTTTCTGTGAGGTACCTAAATTACTTCGGGATCCGGTTTCTTATTTATTTAATTTTTTTGTGTTTGTGCTTACTTCAAATTAGTAGCAGAGAAAACGTTGCTCTTTGCGAGGTGTTAATAATTTTGATTCGCGTGTATAGCTTATTAATTTTGTCGCGTGCGTCGGGGTTCTGTAAGGTATTTAATCTCGGATAGTGAAGTGTGAGGTAATACCTATTAGTGATAGTGTTTTAGTGTTCTGGTAAGGATTATTACTACATACCTAGCTGCAGATTTGTAAGAGTATCATAATCATTCATTTTTCTTTCAGTGGTTTGTTGTGCTTATTATTTGTGACATTTTAGTTTAATTGTGAGGTAATATATAATACGATAATACTCTGTAAGTGGGTGGTTGGGTGGATACAGAGTCGCGTCGGGGAGGAGGGGTCAACAAAGTTCCGAAGCTCGGAAACCAGTTGTGAACCTCTAATACTAGCATTGTGCAATTACAGCACGCTGGGTTTATCGTCACGCCGACGTGACGAGTTTTTACATATAATTGTCACTGCTGAAACTATAATAATTATTTCCATTTCTTTTTAGGACTGATTGGAGGAAAAATTTTGATAGCGTACGACCTACGTCATATCAAATTTTAGGTAGGTACATGAGACAAAATTTAACTTATTATTAAGATTAATCTTTACATTTTTCTGAAATTTGTGTTACGTTCGAAATTCATGTTCCAAATTGCTTGCGCAATATGATCACGATATGTATATGAAAGACCGTGGAAGACACTCTCACACCGTGTTCCGCTCCTTTGAAGCAGAGCTAAGGGATTTGGACATAGTGTGGGAGGAGGTCGTAAACATTGTGTAAAATCAAGCGTAATAGAGCTCTTGTTGCCTCCCTATGCTCCTGAGTGGGGTGCAAAAGGGAGTATTGATTGATCGATTGATATGGAACGCATCAGGTTTACATGTCGACGAAAATATATAAAGTCCTTCATGTGTGTATTTATGCGTGTGAGTCTTGGTACTTGACCAAAGTTAGGGCACATAGCACAAGTTTTATTATTTGAGGAGAGCGTTGGTCTTCCTCCATCTGGGTCCCAAAGACGAGGAAGACCCTTTCAGGTTGTAAGCAGCAAAACAGAGCTGAGGTATTTGAAGCACCCAGTTTTTCAAAACATTGGAATTGTGTGCTTCCAGTAAGCTCCTGAAATTCCCACGGAAGCATTCAATAATAGACCTGTCAACAAGCCACTCAGGTTGGTAGCCCAGCCCGGCTTTCGCACTGTTTCGTTCGGAGGTCGTGGGCTCGATCCCAGGTGTCGACCATCTTCCTCTTTCACGACAAGCTTTAAGTAGCTTACTGTGAAAGAGTCAAAGGGTGTATTTGTGTCACTTTGAGTGAGCACAGATTCATTTAAAAAATAAAAAAAATAAAAAATCAGTAGTTACTTGGCAGTTCCTCATAATATTATACAAGCTACGTATCGTGAGAACGTGAATTCATTTTATTTCAACCTTCGGTCGGTTTAGTGCGAACACTACTTATATCTCGAGATTGGCTGAACAGATTCTTCCGATGTTTGATTAATTGGATTCTCCTCCGCTGCGGATAACATAATATCTATTAAAAAATATAATATAAATTATAATATTGAAGTTAGTAGGTATATATGGAACGCAAACGCCATCTATGAAAAAACTAAATTATTGTTTACCTGACAACCATTGACCTTGAAAATATTGGTACCTACGCATATTATTGATGTATTTTTTTTCGAGCTTTCAGAAAATATTTTTTTAACAGCCAAACATACCTACATACCTTAAACGTACCTGTCTTTGAAAGCAATTTTTACAGTAAGGGCTGCACAGGATATCGTCTGTAGGGAAAGCTGGTTAGTTTTAAAAACGAAATCACACGCTGCGGACACTACTTAGGTAACTCAAGACAACAATCTCCGCGCAGTATAAGAACCTTGGATTACGGCGTGTTTGTTAAAAGTAGAAAAAATATCCAATGACAAAAAATAATGTACGTCTTCTCAAAATGGATAACTTTAAATGTATGTAAAATATAATGAGGTCTTCTCAGTATAAAGGCGAGTAGGCACCTTCTCAATAATGTACAATTTTAATATAGGTAATACAATTTAAAATTTATGGCCATATAATTCCATTCCAAGCCAGCCCCTTTCGCCCATTATAATACAACCTGATGTGCCAAGGTCTTTTGGGGAGCAATGAATTTGTATTTTTAACGGCAATAAAAACGGATTTGAATTTTGCTGAGACAATCATTTTCTAAATTACGTTTTCCAAAATGGTTATAACTTAACTCATTGATGATTCTGTTCTATCTGCGTAAGTATCTATGAATTATAAGCGGGCTTTTTTTTTCTTTCTTGTTTTTGCTTATATGCTAGATATATATTCGTTTATACTATTTCAGCTCTCACTTGAAAGATTTTCAATGTATGGCCAGAATATTGTTAAGAGCAATTCTTCCATTTGGTTGCTGTGAGTCATTAGTTCATAGTCATCCTTGATATCTGGGTAATAAACATAAATAAATAAATAACACTCTTCTATACATAGGTGTCAGTATAGCCGACGGAACTTAATGCTTGAAGCATTGTCTACCAGTCAACCGGTCCCGTCCAATCTGAGACAGGATTCCAACCCCGAGTAGAAATTTCAAGTGAAAAAACACATTGAAAATTTCTGACCCGACCGGGAATCGAACCCGGGACCTTTTGATCTGAAGTCGGAGCCTTTGCCACTAGGTTACCGAAGTCGGCATATATACATACATAGTAATTGATGATGATTTGAACCAAATTACATACATACATAGTAATTTGGTTGCTCTCTTGTTCTCAACAATTTCCAACTTTTATCTCTATTTTTCATTTTATTATTAAATTTCTACTTGTTGCATACATGAGATTTTTCGACATGTTGAACATGTTGAGAATTCTCATGATTAGGAGTTTCGGAGACAAACATTACCACCTAATAGCGAACGTTGTTAACGTAAAGTGATCACACTAAGCCAACCTTCGAAATTACAGTAGAAGACGTTCGTAAGCCCGTAGTGGTTTGTTCCATTTAAAAATCGAACATTAGTAATGAATTGTTAGAGTCATTAGTTGTTATTTTTTCTTTAATTGATGATTGATAAGAACTGAAGAATTATAGTATATATATAATATAGGCTATTATACGCCGTCCCATCAATATAGTTGGCCGAGGAGAGCGGTGTTCTTTCTCCCACCATCAGGGTCTCGAAGATGAGGAAGACCTTCCTATACCGTGTTTCGCTCATTCGTAGCACAACAGAAGGATTTGGACATGGTGTGGGAGCTAGAAAGTCAAAAATATTGCACAAGATCGGTCGCAATGAAGAGCTTTTGTTGCCTCTCTATGCCCCTAAGTGGGGGAAAAGGGAGTTTTGATTGATTGAGCTATTCCATTAGGTACCTACATAAAAATAATATTATTTGTCACTCAGTTAAATTTATATTTGAAGCCTGATATGGGCAGCACTTAGAGCCCATAATGTACCAGAAATATACGTACACACTATTCAGGATATGTACAACAATGTCAAAACTCAAGTGAGGTGCACATCAGGGACTTCCCTAGAATTTCCTATAAAAGTGGGGGTACACCAAGGATCCGTCCTCAGCCCGCTACTGTTCATCTTAGTCATGGACTATTTAACCAAACAGGAAATGAACAGCCTCCTAAAAATCCTACTATTTGCGGACGATATAGTATTGATTAGTGACAAACACGAAGATCTGCAAGAAGGATTGGAGAGGTGGAGGAAAGCACTGGAAGACAACGGACTGAGAATTAGTAGGAAGAAAACGGAATACCTCTACCTACCGTTTGAGAAACAAAATTTGACCACGTCAAACTTACCCATAATACAGATGGATGGAGTAACACTACCAAATAGCGACTCATTTAAATATCTTGGATCAGTCATTCAAAATGATGGAAGCTGTGCTGCGGATGTAAAACACAGAATTAGTGTCGGATGGATGAAATTCAGATCGGTGTCAGGAGTTCTATGCGATTCAAAAATGCCAGTCAAATTAAAAGGAAAAGTTTATCAGACAATTGTCAGACCCGCACTCCTGTATGGCTCCGAATGCTGGACTATGTACAACAGCTATAACAGACAGCTAGAAACGGCAGAAATGCGCATGCTGAGGTGGTCGACAGGAGTGTCATTGATTGACAAGATAAAAAGCTCACACATTCGTGGAAGCCTAGGAGTGACGGATATAAATAGCAAACTTGAGGAAAGACAGTTGCGATGGTATGGACACGTAGAACGGAGACCGCAGGAACATATTGTAAATCAGGCCATCAACATGAGTGTTCCACGTGTGACAAACAGAGGACGACCAAAGAATTCCTGGGTGGTGCAGAGGCGTGACCGGATGCGAAGATTGGGATTGGAAGAGGTGGTGCAGGAGAGACGGACTTATAGCCTAAGAACGAGGAGGGCTGACCCCAACAGTCTACTTAGACGCTAAGTTGGGAGCAAGCTAGGGAGAAGAAGAAGAAGAAGTTAAATTTATATTTGTTATAGGATTTAGTATCCTCAATTATTAACACTTTTACAAAGTAAGGTATAATAAATATAAATTTTACTCAATTAAAACGGAAGCGTTACAAAGTGTGGAACATGAAATATTCAAACTTCTCATAATATTCGGGAATCAGAACATCACTTAAAGGCGAACGTTGTTAACGTAAAGTGATCACGCTTATGCCCTGTGTACCTAGAGAGCGGTCCGTCGTCTGACAAGACGGCAGTCTTTCAAAATGTATGACAATGTTTTTTGTTGCCACGGTAACAGTATTGCCAATATCAGCGCCTTTTTTGCAGGAAAAAATACCATAAGCCAGCCTTCGAAATAATATAAGAAGACGGTCGTAAGCACGTAGAGGTTTATTTATATCATGAACAGTATACATAAGTCAGTAATCAGTTGGTGTATTTGTTACAAAGTTACAGAAAGAACCCTAGTATTATATTATTATTTGTGTTTAATTGAAGATTAAAAATTTCGCAATTAAATATTATTTATACTTTAAAAAAACACGCACTATTTTTCGATATTATGCTCTTATTTCGAAAATAATAATTTTAATTGAAAAACTTTGAAGTAGACGCCAAGATGTAAAGATAAGCGCATCAGACTTTCGTCATAATTGGCTTTTTTCAACTTTATCAACTCCCCAATCTTTCCTTTTGATCCCACTGCAAATACTCTTTGGCAAAGAAAATATTAACCTAATACTTAATCCTCCCTTAATTGAATACCTTTAAGTGGATGCGTTTTCATTTCACTGGGGAAACACCGAATATTTTCCATTGTTTTCTTTGAATTTCGTGACGTTCTTCATCTAAATGCACCCTCTGCTTAACATTTCCAAAAAGCAATAACGGTCTTATGTTTTCTTATGATAATTTTCCGTATTGTTTGATTATATTATAAAAGAAATCGTATGCATGCTATAAAAGCTTTTTTTGTGGGGTTGAGCGCATGGATACAAATGTGGTCGAGAAATATTTTTTAGTACTAAGGTACCTACAATTATTATGTTTTGTATGTTTATCTAAATCTTATTCTAGACTTTTTTTGTTTTTATACATGTGTTACAAAGCATGAAACAAAATAAGTAAAAACTTTTCTGTTTTTTTCTCCTTTAACAATCAATATTATGATAAATAATATTATAAGGTGGTCGGCACCTAGGATCGAACCCACGACCTCCGCACATAACAGAACTAAATTCGGCGTCGAAGCCATCGGTAACACGTAAATTGTTCGTATTACTGTGGCAATTGTACGAAATCACAATTCACCTAATGGAAACTATACAAAATCACAATTCTTAGAATTTTTTTATTTTACGTTAGCGTTAGCAAGCTTATTACTATTTACATGAATGAGTTAGGTTAGGTAAGGTTATAATTATAGGGGGAGGGGGGGGGGGGTGCAAACCTCTTCAGCAGTCCCCCCGAATTAATTTAAAGTAATATACAAATTAAAAAAGAAATTAATTCGGACAATTGATATTTCGAAGAATTTTCATGGAATCGTAGCCGTCAGGCTACCAACCACTTCAGTTCAGTTATTTGTATTGTATAAATGTTTGATAGTCAGTACAACAACTGAAACTATGGCATTCAGATTTGTTGAATCTGATCCATAAGATGAGATGAGGCTGAGATGAAGAAGGAGTACTGATTTCTTTTCTCAAGGTCAAATGATATTGGGGAAAAATGGTCTTTATCAGAAGATGAGAAACTCTCTTATGAGTTTTGGCAAGATTAAGAATATCTGGAGTACTCACCAACTTACTTTCACTATTTCTTTATGAACTAGATTAAACAGTTAATAAGGAATTCCACTAACTACCGAAATGAAACTCGATTTTATATTACAAAAAACACAAGTACTATATTAGTGAATTCAAATAAAGTATCACAGAAAAAAATATATTTTAACTTAAAACTAATTACAATGTTATGCACTGGTAGTGGGTTCTGAAGGAAAGAGTGATAAAATTGTATATTGAAAAAGCTTTTATAGTTGGGTTATTCACGCAAGATAATCTTTTCCAAATAGGTGATGTGTTCTCCCTCTGGTGTGAAATATCCTAAGTTAGTTGACTTGGTACAGACGGTGATGAATCTACATTGTTGATAAAATACGAGATGTATTCGTCGTATTCCGCTAGATGGCTCTTTATCCTGGATGGTTCCATACACTCGTTGTCATCAGATAGAAAATTAGTTTGTGTGGTATAATTTCCATACTTGTCTAACCGCCATAAAACGAATATCAACTGGGATTAAATAAACCTATACTTAAACTGCATACTAGAAACTGACGAGCTATGTATATTAAATTACTCAAAATTCCACCATTGTCTCACAAAGGGTACGAACAAGGGGAAGAATTTTCTTTTCAAAACTTTATTGACATTTCTGTTATCCTTAAACGTTGAACAAAAATAGTATGGCAATACGGATGCGCACTTAAATTCATGTCATGGAATCTGATTCAACAAATTTAAATTTTCATTCACTAATTTAATGCATTTCCGCCGGAAGTAATCTTCCGGTTCCATTGTGTGCAGTCAACGGGAAAATCAGAATACCAATACTGGTTATATTGTGTTTTGCACATAATAATTATTAATGCACTTTGGATGTTTTGTCAATAAGCTCATAATGAAAACACGATCATACGTAATTTATAATTCATACACCTACCTACCTTTCTGTGATAGTTTTTCGAAACAGTGAAGCCTTTGTTTACAATTACCTAATAATTTGCCGTAAATATTAATTGAAATTAAAAAAAACATGAACATAATAATATATTATCATACACATACCTAGATGTACTTATGAGGGATAGGTACAAATCGACCTTCTCTGTGGCTGTGAATCTTGGCACCCAACCTGCGCTCAAAACACGAGAGCAAATGTCTTAGAAGAATGCTGGGCATACGTTGAAACGATTTTATGCCGAACACTGTTGTCAGAGACCTAACAGGCCAACCACTGGTCATTACCACTATAAGTCACCTAGCCACGTACCTACTAAGGAAGCCTACGGAGGACATAGCCCGTCTTAGACTCAACTACCATCCAGAAGGCAATCGGAGATGCGGTAGGCACCCCCAACAATTAAAAGGCTCTACGAAGCTGACCTTCAGGCCGTTGGTGTTGACTGGGTGCGGCTGCTAGAATCGCGGGAGACAGAGCTACATGGCGAGGACTTGAGGAATGTGGAGTCCGTATGCTGGGGAGCGGACATAGATAAAGAAGAACAGGAATTTTAACTTGAAAAAGCGGACGGGAACGATTGGCTAGAAACAATGCCTTAGGAAAAGAGTTCAGCTAGCTATACTGACAATTTTGTGAGGACAAGTTTTCATTTTTTTTTTATTTCTTGATAATATCATATACCTAATATAATAATATACAATTATTGCACTATTGTGTCTCGTCAAGTCTAGACTGAAGACTTGTCGACGTGTTCACTTTTATAATATGCATAGGTACTTATAAATCACTTTAATTAGGTACAAAATAAACAATTTAAGCATTTATTGTTTTTTAATGATATTTTGTTTTGAATGAAAACTTTTCATATTTTTATTGAATTTGGGCTCATCCAAAGTGAACACAAAATACACTTTCTTTCGGCATCTTTCTCATATTTAAAACGAAGCTTGTCCGATGATAGAGGAAATGGTCGGCACTGGGATTCTAACCCACGACCTTTTCTTATCCACAAAAAAATATTCAATATTATTCAAATATTCACGATTCTAGTGATCTATTAAAATATCATTGAATTCTTTTCTGTTTCAACAAAACAAATTCATTTTGAACAATATTTTTTTACCTGCATTAAAAACATATGTACTAACCGGTTTTTTGACGGATGTATCCGGTACCGCTTACAGGGTAATCGAATAATAATCATTTCGCAATTCGTTATATTATCCTACATACCCCTTTTGTTCGGCTGTTAACAGTAGAATGCGACATCATTTGTCATTCGAACAAGAATGAAGTAACGATTCGACGAGGTTTTATTAAATGTAGGTTCCTGCTGCATCTAAATTAGAGCACGTGTCTAATAGGAATCATCCCCTCCAATAAACAACCCTGTCAAAGGTAATGATTGATCATTGGGGTAGCTCAACAGTCCCAATTATGCACCTACTATTACGTATTTTGCTTTGTCAGTTGATTCGATTTTGATCCACATGATAATGTCCATCAACTGCATATTATCGCGTTACAGCTCATCAACTTATTGTAACGCACAACTCTATAATACCTGTCCGTTACAATTAGTACGTAAAATTTATGAATATTTGAAATTAACATCAATCAATAAACGATTAGGTAAAGGAGGAATATCTATTATAATTTCAACATTGTCCGCAAACATAATTTAAATGTATTTTTGTATACAACACCCCCTATTCCAATTCAAAAGTGCGCACTAAACTAAAATAAGAACGTTCCTATTTTAGTTAGCCGGATTGGTATTCGAGAAATTTTAGAACGTTCCTATTTGTTCCTAATTAGACTTTAGTTTGAAATTAGTTCATTTTGGTATTCGGATTTCGTATTTAAGTCAATTTTAGTGCGTTTATCTGTCAAAACGTTCCTAATCTTAGTTCACAGTTAATTGGATGCGTGTAAAAAGATATCTGATGATATTTTTATGATAAACGTTTTTTTAACCAAATAATTATAAAACAAGTTTATTTTTATTAAAAATATTAAGCATTGCCCCCGAATTTATTATAAGTAACACAAATAATAGCATCAAAAATTATTATCATTGAACACCAATGCAATCATACAGTCGTCTTCGTTACACTTCGGGTTGGTTCGGCAGTTTCCGGCGAACATGTTACTTGGAACATGGAGCTCGTTTGAATTTGTCTTCTCCGATTGGCTGTCCGCTTGTCAGCATCAACCAATAAGGCGCATGCTCGATCCATAGACAATTATAATTCAAAAAATATTTATGGTGAACTAATATTGGTTTTTAGAACACGGCATAATTCCGAATACGAATTTTAGTTCGAGTGAACTTAATTCTAAATCATTTGGAACGTTCTTAATAAGAACTACAGGACAACGTCTGTCGGGAAAGCTAGTAAGTGGTCCTAACTATGTAAGTATAGTTATTTCGAATTTGTGTAACGCCAATTTAATTTCAAATTTAGAATTAAATTATAATATTGAAAAAAATCACCAAGAAAGTTACCTTCTTTAAGTTTTCGTAGATAAATAATTACAAAAATGTTCCGTGCAGCTTTTAAATTTTTTTATTTCATAAAAATCTTCTACTAACAATAAAGTAGCAAACACAATAAAAATGCGAAATAATTGATCTAGCAGTGTACACTGTACGCGGGATTCGTTGACCAACGAAAGTAGCGCTCCATTTTTATACATACATAGCGTTGTAATAGGAGATTTCCTTAGCACTATTAATTACTAATAGTAGGTATAATATGGAAATTACATGAGTCTCGTGATCGGATTTCAAAAAAAAAATAGATTTCGCTGAAATTAATTTTCTCGACGTTTTCGAGGGTGTAGATTCCAAAATTGCAAAAAAAAAATTTTAAGTTTCCCCGTACCCGTACGCGTACGCCAAAAATGTGTGCGCACCCATAACTCATAGTAATTCTTATCCGATTTGATTGAAATTTGGTAGAACGGTTAGCCCCTCGATGTAGATGAGTCAGTAAAATGTTGAGATCTGTAACTTCAGGGGACCCCTCTTAAAGTATCCAAAGAAAATTTCACTTGTTCTAGAAAAAGGGCTAAAAAAGAAAAGAAAAAAAAAACAAAATTTCTTCGATATTCATAAAATGTAGGTATACGGGTTGGTCTTATGCTCCTACACAAGCACGTAAAATTTGAGGTCCGTAACTTCAGTGGGTCCCCCTTAAATTAATATTGAATATTATTTTGTTCTAGAGAAGATAATACCTAATTGTCTTCTGGCTGTTATAATATAGAGTTCTGGGCTACCCTGGGTTAGCAGCTTTTTAATTATTGCTGTGATTAAGAAAAACATTTGAATATTATCGTTTAGGTATGTCTTATCCAACATTTTTTTTTCATTGTGTCGAGTCGAAACGAAACGACATTCGATTTGTAGTAGCTACTTTTACTTTCTTACCTGTTCTTCATTGAATATTATTCTGTTTACTTTCTCATTTTATTACGGTAAAAAAATACCTCAAATATCAGAGGAGAATTTTTTACTAGGCATACTGGCAAAAAAGTAGGAAAATAATAAATAAATAATATGATCCAAACTTGTATTGTGGGATCAAAATGTTATCGGAAAAAGAGAAAAAAAGAAACTATCTCTCTTAAACCGCGATATAGCTTCATTATTGTATGAAGGGTAGTGAGGAATTTATATCTAGCACCCGAGAGGGTAGATAATATAACCCCTAACACGGTGGAAAACAAGTCAGTACTCGCTAACGTCGCGTGGCGGGTGGTTGTCATAGAGGGTTGTTTTCGCTGCGATCGAAAATTTGACGTAAAAAATACGATAGAATCAACAACAAAAAAGTTCATCTTTTGAAAATATAGCAAAAACTTTAAATAACCAACGAAATATTAATTTGGAAAATTTGTGGATTAATGTGCAATTTTGTGTAAAAAAAAATAACATTATATTTTGAAGAAAAATTAAGACTTACAAAAATTTCTAAAAAAAAAGTTTTCTGTGTTGATTTGCGTTAAAAACGTCATTGAGTTTCTTTATATTATCATCTATTGTTTCAAAAAGTTTCAACTGTTTTAACTATGGTCGAGTTTGGGAAACCGCTAAATAAAATTTGACTAAAAAAAAAGTCAGAAACTTGAAAAAAACATTCCGACAAAAATAACATCGTAAAAGGAATAAAAGTGAAAGACGATAAAAAAACACATTTGCATGAGAGAAAAAAAGTTGTGAATTATTTTTCATGTAGTCAACTTTTTGTTATTGTTGTTCTTTTGTTTTTTTTTCTCCTCTCTTTTCGAAAATGTTTTCCAAAAGACAGTTCATTAAACTCTTCATCTGTGTTGTCTTGAAGACTTTTCTTTCCTTTGGAGTTGCAGAGATTTTACGTGAGTAGAAATATTTTTTTTTATTTTAAATTCAAATGGTCGATTTAATTTGACAGCATCGAAAATTTGTATTTCGTACGTAATTTTTTAATTAAAAAATAATAAATCATTACATACGATGTATGTTTATTTTTAGGTATATTATGTACTTAAACCATTTAACGATATCTATAGGTAAATTATTTTTATTGATCAAAATTGTTTACGAAGGAAAAATTTTGCCTTTCGTATCCAGCATTAAAATGTTTTGTTATTCTTAATATTTTTCAAATAGTTTTTTTTCCCTAGCCGATGTCTATCTTCTGTATTATTGTCTTTAAAAAATGTATCGAGAACTAGGTATCATGATATTAAAACATGACATATTGTGTTAACTCGAAACTTCTTAAATAGGTACCTACATACTAGGTAAATTTGGTATTTTTTGAGGATCAAATAATTAATTCTGTACCTTAGAGCATAAAGTGTGGGAGTCACATTTTAGTAATTTTGCAGGAGAGAGGATTTAGTGAAACTTGAAATTACAAAACGCGAACTTTTTTTCTATATGAAAAATAATAAATCTGAAGATATTTTTTTTTCACCAATTAGACCATGTTTTATGTTTAATTAATACAATTTTCAATATTCTTTATAATAAGAAATATAATGGATTATGCTCTAACAAAAATTGGACTTAAACATATTTTTAATTTCAAAAGTCACCTTTTTTAACAAGTGGTGACTTCAATATTTTGACCACTTATAGATCCTTCAATTGCGAATAAAACTGTATCATTAAGTCAAAATCGCAAAAAAGTGGACTCCCACACTTTATGCTCTAAGGTACAGTTATTAATAAGTATGCCATTCAACAGGCAGTATTATTTTCTTCATCTAGAACGCTACGAAAGTTCCTTTCTCTAGATAATTTGAAGATCTCCCAAAATGATCGAATACCTACCAATACGTAGCTGATCTTCCATTAATTAAAATTCATTATACTATACATTTCGTAGTTTTTGACAATGAGTTAATGTTATTAAAGTAACAAGAGACCGACCTCGGTAGCCTAGTTATACAAGCGTGGACTTCAGATCTGAGGTCCCGGGTTCGATTCCCGGTCGGGTCAGAATTTTTCTAAGTGTTTTTTCACTTGAAATTTCTACCCGGGGTTGGCCCGTCTCAGATTGGACGGGACCGGTTGACAGGAAAAAATAGCCTCAGGCAATAAGTTCCGCCGGTTATACTGACACCTTTGTATTATTAAGAGACATTTCAAATGCATAATTCAAAATGAGAATCCGGTGATCTTTAGAGAAACATTGCCTTATCGTAGGATATATTATTTTATTCACGGCAATTTGATTGTGAAATTAGAAAATATATAGAGATTTTAAAGTCACTAAGTAGAAATAGTTGGTAGCTTAGCGGTTACGTCACCGATTTTAGTAATATACCTATTGACGTACTGGAGGTTGTGGGTTCGAAATCCATAGCGGTCTTTTCCTCTGGTACGACGAAAACTTTGCTGAGTGTTTACTTTTTGTGAGCGCAGACTTATTTAAATAAAGCATTCATAGTTAGGAGATGCACTTTCAATCTTTGCAAATAAAGTTAACTGCATTAACATGCCTCAGACAATATGTTTCGTCGGTCATAACAACGTGTTCGCTGAGAAAATTAATAAATTAGTATTTTTTTTACTTTTTATAATTTTCTAAATAATGCTTAGAAACAGCCCGATTCCCTACGAGCTATTATGTCAAAGTAAATTACACTAAAATTATCATAATAATATTTTATCTAAAATTAGCCATTATTCGATCAATATAATTATATAAGCGACAACTCGGAAAGCCCGCAAAAAAATTATTCATTTTTTTAGAGATCTTTTTTAAATTATATCAATCTTAACAAAAGAATTCATTATTTTTAGTAAAAAAAGTATTATTGTATTCTTATTTTCATCATAAAATCTATATAATATTTGCCTTGAACACTGACTCACTGACTGACTGACTGACTGCCTGACTGACTGACTGACTGCCTGACTGACTGACTGACTGATGTCATTAACGCCGCTAGATGGCGCGCCACTCGCAACTAAAGACAAATAATAATATTGTTCTTCTAATACAATATGGCTGACAGCAGTGACAACTGACAGTAACATAATATTATTTTTATTATGCCTGGTGGCTGAGCACTTTATTTAAAGGTCTTGACGTAGAGAAAAACAATTTTTTGGGTTATTAAAAAACTCACATGCGAAGTCAGCGATAAGAAAGCAAAGTGTACCAAATTAGGAAACTTTTACGCACAGCGGGACTTTAGTAAGTGATGAAAAGCCTTATTAATGCCATGAGTGCAATAAAAAGTTTGCGGTTTCAAGTAATTTAAGAATGACATGCGAACTGATAGCGGAGAAAAGCCATACGAAAGCAATAATTGCAATAAAAAGTTCAATTAATAAAATAATTTAATGACATGCTAAAAGCTATTTGAATGGTAAGTTTGCAATAAAAAGTTTAATTTCGTTTTTAAGTTTGCATAAATATTTCAATCAACCGTGTGCTGTAAACTATCACTTGCGAATTCGGCCAAAAAATTGACAAATCAGGAAACTTTTACGCACAGCCGGATTCGCTTTACAAATGCAATGTGTGCAATAAAAAGTTTGTGAACTCATAGCGGAGAAAAGCCATACGAATGCAACCATTGCGATAAAAAGTTTAATCAATCAAATGATAAAATAATGATAAAAGCCATTTAAATGCATATTTTGTTAGAAAAAGTTCAAAATTTGTTTAAAGTCTGACATATGAATTCGGCCAAAAGCATAGTTTGTATGAAAAAGTTTACCAAATCAGATCTTTAAATCACAGACGCGATTTCATTGCCAAGAAAACTCTTACTAATGCAATGTGTGTAATAAAAATTTTTTTTTTGCATTTTTATAAATAGTTATAGTATCATGAATAGTTATAACCTATCATCGAGTGCTTTACAGTCACACAAATGAATTCGGCCATAAGAAAACAAAGTTTCCATGAAAAAGTTTACCAAATCACGAATCTTTAATCCACACACACGAGATCATACCGGAGAAAAACCATACGAATGCCATGTTTTCAATAAAAAGTTTACACACCTAGAGTAATTTTTCAAAGATTTTCATGTGAATTTTTAGCGTTGAAAAGCCATTCATATGCAACGTTTATTATAAAAAGTACAAGTTTTTTAAAATTTTCATTGAGTTCTATTATCAAGTGGTTTAAAGGCTGACATATGAAAATTTGCATGAAAATTTTACTAAATCTTAAATTTATCACATAGACACGATATCATAGCAGAGAAAAAGCCTTGCTAATGCAATGTTTGAAATAAAAATTTTGAACACTAGCGCAGAAAAGCCATACGAATGCAACCATTGCGATAAAAAGTTTAATCAATCAAATGATAAATCATGATAAAAGCCATTTAAATACAAAGTTTCCATGAAAAAGTTTACCAAATCACGAATCTTTAATCCACACACATGAGATCATAGCGGAGAAAAACCATACGAATGTCATGTTTTCAATAAAAAGTTTACACACCTAGAGTAATTTTTTAAAGATTTTCATGTGAATTCATAACGTTGAAAAGCCATACATACCTATGTAAAGTTTGTTATAAAAAGTTCACGTTGTTTTTTGAGTTTTCATGAAGAATTCAATTAATCAAGTGTTTTAAAGTCTCATATAAGAATTCGGGAATACGAATGCAAAGTTAACGTGAAAAAGTTTAATCAATCAAATCGGTAAATACCCACATGCCAAAAGCTATTTGAATGTACAGTTTGTAATTAAAAGTTTAAGTTGTAGGTATTTGAGTTTTCATAAAGAGTCGAATCAACCAAGTATTTTGAAGTCTCACATGTGAATGCTCACAGCTATGCTATGAGAAAGTAAAGTTTGCATAAAAAAGGCCATAGGTGGGCGCCACGGGCGCCTTTAAAAAACTAGTATACAATAATATTGTTGAATTTGTTTGAAAAAAAAAAAGCAAATTAGGCGCCAATTATAATATGTGAATTTCGACATTAGGAAATAGTTTGTTTAACTCGGGTTGGTTGAAATCCTTTTTTTTTTTTTACCCATCACGCCGTTTCCCGAAGGGGGTAGGCAGAGAGTACGGATTTCCACTCTTTCCTATCCAAACAAACCTCTTTCGCTTCTTCCAAACGCATAACATTCCGCATACATGCTCTTCTATTCCTTTTACTCCTGACTTGGCCCTCCTCTAAGACGGCACCGATATGATCGGACCATGTCATTCGAGGTCGGCCTCGTCTGCGTGCACCCATTCTTTCAGATTTATATATTATCCTTTTAGTCATTCTATCTTCGTTCATTCTCTCTACATGCCCAAACCACCTTAATTTATTCGCTTTCATTCTAGTCACTACACTAACATCCACTCCACATTCCTTTCTAATACTATCATTCCTCACCTTATCAATCAGTCTCTTTCCGCATATCCTACGCAGTGATCTCATTTCTACAGCATTCATTCCAACTTCCAGATTTTTCGTCCATGTCCATGCTTCACTCCCATACATCATTGATGGAATCAGGATTGCATTGTGCATCAATTGTTTGGATTTAAGAGATACATTCTTTCTCATTAGAGGTCTTAGTGCACCGCCAACCCTTCTACCAGCCAGTTTCCTTCTTTCAATTTCCTTTTCACACCTTCCATCTCTGCTAAATAAACTACCTAGATAGACATACTCATCCACTTGTTCCAAGTTCTCATCATTCACTTTCACACTACATTGCGTTCTTAAATTTTCTCTTTCAAAAACAAGCACCTTTGTCTTATTGACATTCATCTTAAGACCATTCATTTCACAATTTTGATATCCCGCGAAATTCAATGTTTTAGTTGTTAAAAATTTCACAGTAGGTATCTATAGACACTTGCAATTCATATCTAGGTATAAAAAGCGAGACGTGAAGCGACCACTGCCAAAGTATGCATATTGTATTGGCACAACTAGTTATAAAATAGGTTTACAGAAACATGGTTAAATTATGGACTACGTCAGCTCTTTATGACATGGCTCTAATATTACATTGTAACTATTGTCACATTCTAACTATCGATATAATGTCATAGATTAAGCTTTCTGTTGTGGTTTTTACTTCGATGAGAACGTCTGTTTAATTATTTCTCATACTATTATTCTACTAAGGTGCATAATAAAATTCAGAATAATATTATACCTATGCAGACTTAGCGCTAAGTTTTGCTTAGACAAGAATGTATATTTTATCCCGTACATGCATAGAAAATGAAACCGATACTAAACTATTAATGGTAAGATGGAAAGAGAAGGACATAAAGAAACCGTTCAAATAAACTTGGGTGGTCCCGTGCCGTATATATTTTTTTTTACCGATCACATGTCCCGTAAGGGGTAGGTAGAGAGAACAGACCTCCACTCTTTTCTATCCATACTTCTTTCGCTTCTTCCACCGACATAACATTTCTCATACATAACATTTCTCATACAGCTTCTCCTATTTTTCTTACTTCTTACCTGGCCTTCCTTGAGGACGGAATCGATGTATTCGAACCACGTCATTCTCGGTCGCCCACGCTTTCTTACACTTTTCCTTTCAGCCATATGAATTCTCTTTGTCATTCTGTTTGCATCCATTCTTTCCACATCAGTACACACTCGTATTCACAACGAAAGAGTTCTTTCAGTCATTATTATTCTAATTTAAACTATATATACCTATATAGATATATAGAAAATAAACGGCAATTGCCTTTAAAAACAATAATTTACAATGGAAAATTAGTTATTAATATTGTTCACAAGAAAAATTACGATAAAAATAACGATTCAATAATTTTTGAAATGTCCGTTGTTATGTGAAATCTATAAAATCTTGATTGAAAGAGATAAAAAAACATTATTGGCAAGCAATAATGAAAACAATGTAAAAATTGATAAATAATAAATAAAATAATATGCAATGATTTTTTGACGTTGAAACTACTTCTTAACGTCACTGCACCCACATACCTCATTACCATAATAATTGTGACGTAACTATCTGAAATTTTTTCCCAAATGCCGAATCTAGTTTACAGAAATATCACTATGAAATTTTTGAATCATAAAAATGTATAAAGTTGTTGGTAGACTGGTAGCTACGACATCGGCTTTCGTACTATTTCGTGCGGAGGTCGTGGGTTCGATCCCAGGGGCCGACTGTCTTCTTCTTACACGACACAAGCATTAAGTAGCTGTGAAAGAGTCAAAGTGCGAATTTGTGTTCACTTTGAGTGAGCATAGATTCATTTTTAATATGATAAAAAGGTTCGTTTGATTGTAATAAACTATATGGCTCTGTTCTAGCAGGTCGTATGATCGTGCGATTGCGATCGTTACACATGATCGCATAAACAAATTTGTGATCTAACGATGAAAAATTGTGTGTCTGAACTGCCATCACACATGATCGCGCGTCCACTTTCATCGACAACGCAAACAAACGGATAAATATGAATGTTAGTAAGTAAGAACTTCTGGCAAGTAGGTGTCGTATTAACTATCGATATAACAGAGCAATACAAGCGACGCGCGATCATTTCAAACAAGGCACCGATCGGACGATCGAATTTACGTATGTCCATCTGCCCAGCTAGGACACGTTCATATTACGATCATCACAATCGCATGAATTTGAATAAAGTAGGTATATATTTTTTCTAACCGCTTTACTTACCGATTAAATAATGTTTCGTTTATATTTGTAGATATTTTTTCTCTGTTTTACAATAATTAGTTTTTTTTAGTGAAACATTTTGTAAAGGAAGGATCTCAAAAAAAAAAGAAAAATAAAAAACTCTGACGTGATGTGAAATATTAAAGGTTAATCGTTGTGCTAGAAATGAGTAATGGAAAAATAAAACGTTAAGTAGAAAATTCCCTAAATTAACTTCTTCAAAATGTCTGCCAATCAAAGGGAACGGTCTTAAATGACAGGGGATGGCGTATATTTTTTTTTTCATATAATTCCACAGGATTACAACAAGAAAAAAAGAAAATAATTCAAAGGGAAATGTTCTTTAAGAACCAACCTATAAGATAATATCGTGGGTCTTTTGATTGTGAATAAATCATTTCGACATTTTTTTTAAAGGTAGGTATTCAATTCTATAAAGGCATTTTTGGACTGACCTCAACAATTGGTTATACATAGAGGTTTACCTACTGTAAAAAATACCTAAGGATCTTAATCACTATAAGGATCTTTTTTTCTCTTCTCTTTTAGATCGTAAGAGTTCCTTATTATATTTTAAGATTCTCGAGTGTTGGCGATTACCTACACTGAATTTTCTTTTTTTTTTCATCCGTAGCATGATGAATCATGCCTATTATAAATTTTTAGCAGACTAAAAATAAAGAAAGGGATGCCACATTTAAATAAAAAAAAAGTTTTTTAATCAACGAAATTTTCCTTACAACATTTTTGTTCAGAAAACTGCGATGCTAAACTTGAGAAGAAATAATACTAGAGAAATAATGGCTACTGCTCATGGTCCCAACATGTACCACGTGACTGCTGTTAAACTCATACAAATTGTGACGTTTGTTGGTTACGGTGGGTGACATTCGATTTTTTATTTTATAGCGTTGACACAGAGGAATTTTATGTTTTAATCATATAGGTATACAAGATAGTTAAAGAAAGTACCTACGGGTTTTGTTGTGTTGTCTTGTGCTTGTGGATGAAAGTAAAATGAATAATAATTATTGATAATTTATCTTCAGTCACGTGACTGTTGAATAAAGGAACCAATTATCGTTTCTGCGCATCCAAAAAAGTTCTCTAATAATATTTATACTCAGTGGATACAACTAGAAAATGTCCCCATTATTTCAGTATCATTCACGCAAATAACATGGAATGTTCAACATATTATGATTTTTGTTTTCTCATACAGCATACCCGGACATTCCCTGTTTTCTTTTTTTTCTTATGCTTTGAATAGTAAAATAATAATAAAGTTGCTCTTTCTGTAGCTATAATATTTTTTTTATATTATTCACATTTCACTGTAATGTTTCATGAGAGATTGAGATAGGTACCTACATACATTTTTTGGGTAACACGTAAATTGTTCGAATTACAATTCTTCGAAAATCACAATTCACCTAATGCACAATTCTTCGAAAAAAAAATATTTTACGTTAGCGTTAGTAAGCTTTCTGCTATTTACATGAATGAGTTAGGTTAGGTTATAATTATATGGGGGGGGGGGGGTTGTACCCTCTCAGCTGTTCTCCCGAATTAATTTAAAGTACCTAATACAAATATTCAAAAAAAGAAATATATTCGTAGAAAATATTCATTCGAATAATTCGCTTTAGAACATTTGAACATATTATGTAATTCGAATATTTTTTTTCGAAGAACAAATAATTGTGATTAGAAGAATTGAGTTTTCGAAGAATTTTTATGGAATACATTTTTTGTAGATATGTATGTAGAGATGGGACTAACGGCTTAAATTCAAAAACGTTATAGCCATTTCGTTAATTGAAAATAACGTTAATATTAAAAGCTGAAAGCTATTTTAAACATTTGGTATCTTGAAACGTAACTTTACCTAAAACAAAAAAAGGGTCATTTCCAAAATTTGGTATCTGGAAACTTAACTTTTTCCTAAAAAAAAGGTCGTTTCCAAAATTTTGTAATATTACCTACTTACCTGATGTATACATAAATATCGTTAATATGTAATATGTACTAAAAATATTACCAAGATGTTACATATTTTAGTATTTAATTATTACATTCTTAAATAAAAAGATTACCTTTTTAAAGGTATATCGTGAATATTTCAATAAATTTCTTACACAATACTAACATATTGTATCAACTACAATAATACTATGATGAAATAATCGTTATTATTAATTTAGTATAAATAAATAGCAGTGATAATAATATACTAAACTTGCTTTCCCGACAGACGCTGTCCTGTAGTCCTAACCAGAGGCGGCCCGTTCATATGTGCACTGCGCCCCCCAGAAACAAAAAGTACATAATTAATCCGATTAAGATTTCTAAAACATCCATATTTCATTCGTATTCAAAGCTCAGGCGGGAACTTCGTGAGAATATAATATGCGCGCGCACGGCGCACACAATCATTCTAGCTCACCTATGAAGTAGGTACCGAACGAATGTGCCCGATAATAATTTTGTTGAGTTTGCGGTGGAGTGAGTGGGATGGGCTACTGTAAGAGCGGCAATCACGTATGCGAGAATAAGAAGGAACTACCAGCGATGGCGTTGGTTGGCGCGGCGCAGGTGATCATTTCCATACTAACTGAAATATTGTATTTTATATCATTTCTTACTCATTTCTACAACTTTTTATTAGTTATTATGTTATCCGGAGCGGAGAAGAATCCAATAAATCAAACATTGAAAGAATCTGTTCAGCCGATCTCGAGTTATAGGTGTTCGCACTAACCCGACTTTCATTTATATAGTAGACTAGAGGTCCGCCCCAGCTTCGCACGGGTAGATAGATACTTAAAAATAATTATACAGATCCCTAACTTTTTCAAAATATTTTATAACAATTTTTATAGCGTTTTTGAAGAATTTTATAGCATATGTTAATCTGGAATAATTGCATTGCAATGTATCGTGTCACGTCACTTTACCACCGTGACTACCCTCCCCGGCTCCCGTACGCACTCTGCATCGGATAAGTTGAGATGATAAGAGACTATGCTTTTTTTTCCAATACTCACATTTTTTAACTCGTGATAACTTTCTAATGGAATGTCCGAATTGAATAATTCAAAAAGTTATACAAACATATTGAATAATTCAAAAAGTTATACAAACATATTGGTATCTTGGTATTACTCCTTATTAAAATAAATTAGTTCAGACTTGAATATGAACTAATTTATTTTAATAAGGAGTAATACCAAGATACCAATAAAGAGGCTTTTCTAGAGGTGACATTTTATTGATTTTTTTAAATAAAAAAACACTTGTTGTGGCATAACTATAATAGTTAGACATATGCTGTCGCGATATTTTTTGTAAATAATGATGTATTCTACAAAATTGTAGTACATTGTTTTATTCTATCATCATTAGTTTTCACTGCGTTCGCGATAAAAAGAATATTTTAGGTAAATTTTTTACACCTTGGGTTACATTATTGAAGTTTTCGTAGGTTACCCACTTTTTTTTGGAAATTAAATATAGCCTATGTTCACCGCCGATATTGTAGCTTCCCAAAAGTGAAAGAATTTTTCAAATCGGTTCAGTAGTTTTGGAGCCTATTCGATGCAAACAAACAAACAAACAAACAAACAAAAAATCAAATCTTTCCTCTTTATATATTAGTATAGATTACATAACGTTTGCCGCTACTTATACCTGTCAGCCCGTTGAATATTTGATGCATTTTACAATAATTTATTATCGAATATTCCTTCCTATAGAATAATACTTTACATTCGTGGGAACTACCAACTGTCTCGAATTGATGGTATAAAGAGAGAGAGAGAGAGTCAGACGGTACTTTTTTCTGGGATTGTTTGTGTCAGAAAAAGATTATATTATACGTAGTCTTACTTCTTGAATTATTGGATTATATTTTATGATGTAGGTATATTTTGTGTTCTTGATTAATAAGTTTTCTACGTAATTGCCCTTTTGAAGAGTAAAAACTGAGAAGTTCCAAAGCGAAGACACTGCGATAAATTTCCAGAAACACAATGCGTGACCACATCCGCAACATTTGCAGTACGGAGGATATCGCCAAATAGCAACGAAGGCGACACTGGAACAAACATGTGAGCAGAATGTCCGACGACAGAACTCCATGCGTCGCCCTTCAAGGCAATCCTCAAGGAAGAAGACCCCCAGGAGGACCACTAAAGCAATGGAGAAACAGTTAGCAGTCCCAAGAGGCTGAAACGACGGCATAAACAAATCCACATGATATATTATAAAAAGAGGAAAAAGAAGAAAAAACTTACTTTTATAAGTTACCTACTTGTTCTTAAGTTTACTGTATTATATTTCGAACTATTTGATATCTCTGATTTTTTCAATGGATCTATCTACCTTCTGTTCTATCATTGATAAATCACTACGTCTCAGTGACAGCTTTAGAATAGACAAGATAAAAAAATATATTTCTCACTTATAGCCAATACAATGTTCACACAATAAAATTGAAACTTCAAGTCTTAGACACAACTCAATCCCTTAAGTTATCAAGCAACAGGCTTGCTACACAGGTATAAATGATTTCTTTTGTATTTGGTCGCTAAGTCATTTAGGTTAAAAATAACAAGAAGTCGTCACAGTAAGCTACTTAAAGCTTGTGTCGTTAAAGAGGATAATGATTGGCACCTGGGATCGAACCTACGACCTCCGCACGAAACGATGCGAAAGCCGGCGCCGTAACCGCTATTCTACCAACCACTTCTTACATTATTAAAACCTTGGTATATACATATTTCAAAATTCATTTAAAGAATTGTTTTTTTTTAATCGATCTAAGTTTACTTTAAACAAATACGCTTTCCACCTCATTTACAGTAAACACAATTTGTGTTGCAAAAATAAGAAACAGTTGGCTCTGGGATTCGAACCTTGACCTTCAGTGTCTCGTGCGCCGCTGTCTAATGAAAACTCTACTTAGGTACTTGACTAATTAAAAAAACTTACCTTTTTTTACTTTTTTACCTAGGTATTTGTAAATAATGAACTGTCACTACTTTGTAAACATTTTAATTAAATAAATGTTTTTTTTTCAAATTTCTCAAAACGTTCAATCAATATAATAAAAGTTTGGAAAACTTCAATGTAGGTACCTACTTACCTATTAATTTATTGAATTTTCACTAAGCTTATAATGGGAATAATAAACTCAACAAAAAAATCAGGTACCTAAGTAAAAATTAACTGTCCTTAAAAAAGGTACTTACCTAAATAAAAAAAATTATATACTACTAGCTTTCCCGACAGACGTCGTCCTGTGGTCCTTGCTATGAATGTTCATATAACTTTTATTGAAATAAATAAATAATATGCATAAGCAAACAAAAAATACAATCAAGATACTTTAAATGCAGAATATATACCTACACAGAAACAGCGCAACAAATGAGCGGAACCCGTTAAGTCATTGAAATGACTTGTCATCCTTGATTTAAAATTTGTATACAAATGCGCTTAAAATATGTTTAAAAATGTTAAAAATATATTTTTGAAAGCTTAAAATAATTTCTATTAAAAATCTTTCTTTTTTTTTTCATTAAAAATCTGTTTACGGAACTCAATAGTCGCCAAGTAAATAAAAATTGTGTTATTATGGAATTTTTCACAGATGGCGTTGTTTTCAATAAATATCATACAAACTTAAAAATATTATATTTATTATTGTTTGATATCCATTTTTCGAATTTTAATAATGATTTTGTTATCCGGAGCGGAGAAGAATCCAATAAACCAAGCATCATAAAAACCTGTTCAGCCGATCTCGAGTTATAAGTGTTCGCCGACTTTCTTTTATATTATAGATTCGCTATATCGGTAGGTAAGAAAAAATATAATTTTACGTCATTTTTTAGATATTTTGTAAGTATTTAAATAAGAAAAGAAGCTGTTTACGTTTTTATGTTTTCTTTATTTCCAAACTTTTTGAAAAACACGTATTTTAAAAAAAAACACCTACCTTTTGTAATTTGATAACAATTCACGAATATTTGATGCTACATCACGATTCTCTTTAAAGAATTTAAGAAGACTTTAGAAAATTAATCATTAATGTACCTAGTAGAGAGAAAATAATAAAATTATGTTAACAAGAAAAATTAAAGAAAGACATTCTTTTTTTTTTTAAATATAAAGCTGAACAGGTACGTAATTATTACATCTATAAAATTTCTTTAATTATTCTATTTTTTTTTAATAAATATATTTTGTTAACTTGTTTTCATGATATTACTAGCATTCCCGACAGATGTTGTCCTGCACTCCTTACTATGAATCTTGATTTCGAATTTGTAATTTATACAAAAATACATTTAAAATATATTTCTGAAAGCTCGAAAAAATCCATCAAAAATCTGCGTACCAATATTTTTACTGTCAATGGTTGTCAGGTAAACGATTTTGTTGTTTTAGAAGTTTCCATAGATGGCGATGGCTTTGCAGGAAATCCGTTCCGTACTAACTGTAATATTATAGTTTATATTATTACTTATGCATTTTTTTACTTGAATTGTTATTATATATGTTATCCGGAACGGAGAAGAATTGAATGAATCTCTTCAGCCGATCTCGAGTTATAAGTGGTCGAACTAACCCAATATTCTTATTATGTGTACCTACTTAGTATAGATCCAATATAGACAGGTGCGTAGATAATATCGAAAAATAAACAAAACATTTTTTTTGTGTTGATGATTAACCAAAGAAAAAAAACTTTTCTTTTTATTATTATTATTTTATTAGCAACTGCTAATCAGTAGATGGCTCCAGGACATTAAAAAATGGGTCACAAGAATGAAAGACGATCGTAAGCCCGTAGTGGTTCGAATTTGTATAAAATTTAGGTACTTCTTAAAATCGAACAATTAAATAATTGGTTCTTTATGTTTTCGCTGTAATTCGTAGGTTTCTGTGACTATAATTAATAATCCGATGTTCATAATAATTATTGCTATGACAATTAACAATAGCAGGTGTCCGTGTGAAATATTATTACCAAAACATATATTATGATACTTGATTATAGATTCCATCACACAACTGTTAGTACGGGAAGAAATAATATGTAATTATCCGCAGTTCTCTACGTGCTGCTAGAGAAGACTTTCTTATACCCTGTCTTATATGGAGAAACGCCATTGGTGGATGATGTCGTCATGCGAAACATGGCCGCTACAACCCTTTCAAATAATTTTATAGCGAAAAACACCTATTTGAGGGTAATTTTTAAACTTTTCCTTGTTTACAAATTACCTTCAAATCATTGTCAAAACATCGAATAAAATTACGTCATATTATTATTACCTACGATCGAAATATTTATTTTTAAAATGAATAAAGAAAGAAACATAATAATAATAAAAATACAGATAAAAATAAAAGAAAAATGAAAAGCGTTGTAGGGCAGCGTTTCTTTATTGGGATGACAAATGAAAATCGTGTTTAAAGGAAGAGAAAAGTAAGCAATTTCGATTCTCACAAATGATCCGGATAAACGCTAAAGAAAGTAGGTAGGTACCTACCAATCTGCTCTCGGCGAATTGACTCACTTCTTTTTGAAATATGAAATGAGAGAATGATATTTATAACAATCTAAAAATAACCATTTTATTCAATTTCACTTTGTTGTTTGTTTTAACTTTTAATACATTTATTAGGTACCTATTGGTTTATTTATTTTAGAAACCAATAGTTTGCATGCAACCACTAGGTCACAGGCGGGTACAGTTTAATTGTCGAATTTATCATATTTAAACATTCTCAAGTGAATCTTGTTGGCGACATCTATCGAAATGATCAAGAAACATAAAAAAACGTAGATAAAGTTATCAAAAAATAGAATATGTTGTTCTGTCGTTTATAAAGCCGACCTTTAGAGGTGAAAATAAAACATCTATCAAATATTCGTGCTGTTGTCTATTAGGCGCCTATTACTAAGTAATGGATGTTTCTCTCTATCGGCTGTCAAATTAGCAGTGATTCCTTTTATTGACAGGAACATGTTGGTCTTATTCACAAGTACGAGGTATTCGTCTAAAGGGAATCACAATTTGAAGTTTCTTTTGATATCATTTTATAATTTGGTAGATCGGAAAGATAGGCCAAACCCATGTCTGAAATAAACCATAATATTATATAGATTCAGGAAGTCTCAAGGAATGGTGAGATTGAAAACTTAGGTAATGTTAGACCCCTATCCAAGTGAAACATTGCGAATACGATTACCATCGTTAATTATTTATATGTGGAGTTTTTCGTCCAATGAATGAGTACCTACCGTCACAAAAAACTCCATAAAAAAAGTTTCGCTACCTATTGAAATGTAACACTTGACTAATAAGCCTGGGGTTTACAAAAGGTACAAGCAAATGACAAAACTACGAGCTAATAATACCGAATAAAAAAATATTTACGCAAAAAAAAAATACAACAAAATAAATAGTCAAAATAAAAATTAACACCTTGACTAGACAAAGTTTGTTTTCGAGCGTGTCCATAGGAATATTGTGTAACAATTCTTTATTTTATATAAGAAAATCAATCTTAAAAAAACACATACACACTCAATATTAGGTATGAGTATAAAACAAACCCATCAGCATCAAACACTATGAAAGCCAAGTGTAATGCAAAATTAAAGGTCCAATAATTTATATGGGGCAATATTAAATAAATAAAATAAATAAGTAAATGAAAACGAATATGTAACAAATTAATAAAACTGGACCTGGCACTGGAAGAGGGTGGCGTCCGACAGAGATCTATGGAAGTCCAAGAGGGAGGCCTTTGTTCAATTCTGGACACAAGAAGAAGGCTGAAAGATAAAGGTAAGGTAATAAAACTTCATTAATGTTAATAACAATTTGAAATGACCAGACGCAACAGATTTAATGAGTGGACTGATACCAAAAGATCTCTTCTAGTCAACCCATACACAAAGTAAAATAAGGTTAGATACGAAGCGAGACAAACACCATGAACAAAATACACTCTCATGACAACAAATCAGTTGAAAAGTCAAAACATATAAACGGAATGGATAAAATGACAACAAGGATAATATGTCGAACAAACAAGGATATGTCGGTGTTCACTGTTCAGTTCAACAAGGGTATATTGCCATTAAAAAAAGGATACGTATCTGGACTATCTCCGGTTTGATTAAAGATCTATGCAAGCTTCCCCAAAATTACTTCGGACATCTGCTTTGGATGATAATATTTCCCCATTTCCACATTTTCCCGTACCCACATGTGACCAGATTGATGCATTCGGATCAACGTGTCAAAACCCCCTGTAAGATTCATTCACACCCCCTTGCAGAATGCAGCGGCGGTTCTGGACGTCTATTTGTTGATTGATGATAAGTGTTTTTCCTGAAATGCTTCCGTTGCCTTTTCAGATAAACGAAAGCGTAAATGATATAGCGTCGAAAAATCTGCGAAGGGATGATTTTTGCACGACAAATTTTGAGTAACAACTACAGAATGATGATTCATACACATATCCAGAATCCTCTTCATAGGTTTTCTTCAAGAAATTTATAATCACAGTAGTAGCTTAGCTATCATCAGACGTCGTTATCTAATTAAAGGGTTGAAGTTCGATTTCTGTTCGAATCAAAATTTGGTGTGTTTTTGAATAATAAATTATTGACGATTTTTTCTGATATGGCATCCTATCTTCGATTGCTCGTGATAATTAGATCAAAGCTATGTTTATCAAGCCATTTTTATAGTATACTAAGTTTCAAATATTATGTACTAGCTTATACCCGTCATGCTTTACGTTTTTGATTCCGATTGTCAGGCTTGATCGGTAGGTAATTAAACAGGTTCAAGTCTAGCTTCCCATTGCTTAACAGACCTCTATAACTGACATAAGCACAGAAAAAGAAGAATAACTTTTTTACCGACCTCATAATATTATACGAACCTACCGACATAATTTGCAAGTTTTCATAGAGAGAGCTCTATGGTTTGAATCTTAGCTACATTCCCTACACCCTCTAATGTGTGATAATTAATTAGGCATTCCACCCATAGAGGGTGATTTGTTCTATGTGTGATAAAGGCAGCTGTCAAACTTCAAAATGGAGGAATCATTTTGCAAATTTTTTCATTAAATCTTTATTTATTGAGAATAATAAGATTTGAATAACATTTATATGTATAACAAATCAATCTACAATTATTTTATTACATTTTCATACCGTAATACCAAGATTACATTCAACGTTTACATGAGTAATTTTGTTTCCAAAAGATGGCTTACTGTCTTTTTGAGAAATTTGTATGAATATCCTAAAAATAGAGTTTTTTAAATAGCTCTAAATATATTAAAGTTAATGCAGCAAATTGTATTTAAGAACCTTCTCCAGCATTTTGTACGCCTCTGGGCATATTAATATCTGACCTTAACGTCTGTTTTCTACGATTGATGCGCCTTCAAAAATATAAACGGACTAAAATATTATGTAGATTTCTCTTTTAACCCTCTCTGATCCAGTGTCATTTTAAATCGACTCTACATGTTATACAAACGATATTTCGATATACCTAATTATTTTTTACGGCAATCTTTGAACCTGTTTGCTACTGATTTAAAAGTTTCATTAAGTTTATCATACATTTGCGGCAGTCAATAACTTTTAAATTCGTTTTTATTATTTTTATAAAAATGGACGTATCCAAATATTGCGAAAATTTTGTGAATGGTATTTCATAAAAAAATCTTTATGTGCACTTATTTTCATTGTGGAAAGTACCTCGAAAGTTCATTAATTCAACGCTCTGCCACATAACTGTTTTCGTTATACAGTAAGTATCTGTCAAACTTACCTACTACAGTACCTACCTTTGAAAAATTTCAAATCTTTTGAAATAAATAAGGCATGAAATTTTCCATTCATTCTTTAAAAAAATCTTTAACGAATTCCGTATGCATCAAAATTTTACAAGAAAACAAACTACCTATTTATTTCCAGTGGTTTGAATTGGATGAAAAACGTAAATGAATGCTTGATAAATTCAAAAGGTAAATGTAAATGACATTTAAAAATGAGAATAAAAGGATGACCTTTTGGAGAAGCTCACGAATTTCAGTAACAAACATATTCTTTGTTTTTTTTTTTTTATTTTTATTAACATACCATACATACCTACTCGTATTAGAAGGGAAATTTAATTTATTATTTTCTCAGAAACAATGTAATTGATTCTTCTTAAAGAGCCTATGCAGGTTTATTTAATTAAACAATGTTTCATTTGTATTTTTTTAATATTGAATAATGAAATAATATAAAAAATAAAGGAAACGCTAAATAAATAAAAAATAAAACAGGATAAAAAAATTTTTTTCGAAGGGAATGTCACTCTATCATTGGTTTAATACACATTTCCACGTGCCTATACCTACCTGTATTTTCAATTAAAGCTTATTATTCTTTCAATAAGATCGTTAAACTAAACCAATATATTGGGGAAAATTTATTAAAAAAACTATATTTTCCTTGTTGTGAGATTTTTTGTGCTAAATGAACAGGAATAGAACTACCGTACATCAGGCATTTTTACAACAAGAAAAACAAATTTGATGCTGATTTTTGACAACATTTTTATAAAATTAAATAATTAATTTGTAGGTACATTTCAACAAAAAAAATATTATTGTCGTATTTCGTTTTTTTTGTAATGTTGGCAATGAGTAATTTACAAAATATTACGAATTCTTTTAAGCAATAAGTAAGTGAACCAACAATAAAAAATGTTTTTTGAGGCACCCCGTGTCATTGTACTTCTCAATAACTTATACCATACATAATTTATTTTTTAAATGAAACTGGCTAACTCAAAGTGAACAAAAATACACTTTTTTTGACATGTTTCACACTTAGCAAAGGCTTGTGTCGTGAAAGTGGAAATTGTCGGCACAGGTATTTGAACCCAAGCTGTGTGTACGAAAGCCGGCGACTGTTATCACTAGCCTACCATCGGCTTCTTATTGTACAACCATAAAAATTCTTCTTGGATAATTACCTACAGTTTTTTTAAAAAAGAGTATTTTTCTTACTTTTTTTTCTTCACATCTATTTTGTGTTCTCTTTCTAATTTAAAGCACAGCTAAAATTGATTTTGAAGAAGTGTCTTTCTTCTTCTTCTTTCAAACTTAGCCTTAAGAATGTTACAAACTAATTTCTTAATAGGGATGAAAATACTTGGTAAAATGTCTTGGTAAATCATCATTCTCGATGAATTTGTTAAGATCGCGTGTACATAAGAGGCTGGCTGTATCATAATATTTTACAGATAAAATATTTCATACAATAAATCATTGAAGCTCATAATGAAACTGAAGATGAACATGTTATATTATTGCAGCACACAAAAAATGGGTAATGTGCTAATTTATTGTTAGGCAAAATAATATGACTTAAACATGGTTAATGCTGACGTCACAGATCCGCGTATAGTCATCGAAAAAGACTGATGTGCCTATGACTTCAAAAATAAGGTATGTATCTTTAATATAAAAGAATGTCGGGTAAGTGCGAACACTTATTATTACTCGATATCGGCTGAACAGATTCTTCCGATGTTTTGTTTATTGGATTCTTCTTCGCCCCGGATAACAGAATACATATTAAAAAGTTGAAAAATGCATAAGTACCCAATAATATAAAAAAAAGTTTGTATGGAAGTATGGGTTGGGTGGAAGAGATGCTTCGGAATAAGTCCGCCCTTTGTTTCGTATTTGTGTTTTAATTGCTATATTTTGATTCAATAAAGTGTTATTTTTTTTATTTATGGAATGTATTTCGGAAAATTTCTATAACACGGACGGAATATTTCTATAACAACAAATTTGTGTTTACCATTGATATTTAAATAATTGATACGCAGTTTTTGATGGAATTTTTTTCAAGCCTCAGATAATACTTTTTTAACATTGATGTACCTATTTTATACGTATTTTTGGTATTAATTACAAATATTACCAAAAAAAAACATCAGTTGTAATAAAGCAACAATAGGAACTTGATGTAAATCAGAAAAAAAAAATTAATATTTCAGCCGTTTTGTTAATAAAACTAGCGGATCTCGTCGATAGACAAAAATACTTTCAAAGCATATATATTTTTTTTAATTATTGGCATTGCGTCCAACCAGGGACGATTTGTGCCATTCAAAGCATATTGTTAAGAATAAAAGATTAGAGTTTTTGTGTTGATAGTAGGTAGCTCAAATTAAAATTCCAAAAACCATGTTTTTAATTATTTCAAGGAACTCATGGCGAATAATGCCTGCCACGATAAACAGCTACCGATAACCATCGACGGTCACCAGGTCTCCCGGGTGGATAATTTTAAATACCTGGGAGCAACCATTACTGGTGATCTCGGGGCTGAGCTCCCGATACGTATCGGTATGGCAAGTGGCGCCTTTAACAAAATGACCAAGATTTGGTAAGCGTCGGCGTTTAGTGTCGAGAAGAAATGTAAACTGTTTTGTGCGTATCTGTTGCCCATTCTCCTGTATGGGTGTGTCTCCTGGCGCCTATAAATGTAATTTTTTTAGCGACCATACGAAGAAAAAGAGGTAGACTTGGTGGCCATTAATGGTTATTATTGTTATATTTTCATCATTACAGACTTTACTGGCCATGATCTCCGTTTAACTGGCATTGACTTGAGTCTCGAAACCCTAACGGTTTTGTTTTTCGAAAATTAACACATGACTCAAATTTTGTGTGCAATTATAATTATGTATGTACAATAGCTATCCCTTATCAGTCAACCCGTCATATTTGACGGTAATATACGAGGCTATCAATATGTTTTTATCATTATCGTCATTATTATTTTGAAACACATAAACATAAGTCCACCCATTATCACCGTCATTATTTTTCAACTCCGTCCGTCTGTAACGCCCAACTCTCCTCTTAGGACTGTACCTAGCTATGTATGAACAAAAAAATTACATTAAGGGGCGTACGAAAATCTCGACACCCGCTATTCATAGAACCAATTTGTTCATATTACAATCCCGACAAAACTCGAGAGTAGAAATCATTGTGTTTTTGACTTTTTCAGATTTTGCTTCTAAAATTCTTATAATGGGGCTCATTTATGGGCCATAAATATTATGGTCCACAAACGAGCTACGCGCAATGATACTAAACGTCAAGCTCACATTGCCTCTGTCGCGCTTTCACTATTCTATTCATTGTTCTCCTCAACTTTGTTGATTAATATTACGAGAAAGAAAAGAGGTAGCTAACAAACAGCCTACCTAATTTAGAAATTACAGATCAAAAACTTGACAATTTATAAATTTATTTAACAAATTTTCAATTTAATATTATTTTTTACCAAGTTTGCGTTTGCTATCTTAACTTTTATTTATTTTCGTAGACAGGTCGCCTAGTTTTGAAAATTGGATAACGATAATTCCAGCCTGCAAATAATCCATACAGGTATGTTGACAGTGTTGATTGTTGTAACACTTCAAAAACATTGTGTCGAGATTAAAAGGGAGGGGGTGGGGGTTTCTTTGTATGCACCGAGGGTGGCTGATGATCGGGAGACTTTAATGGCTTTTGAGGGATAAACGTATCGAGCCCATGGGGATCGTTTCACCCCCATAAAAATGGTCTCCGTTATTATTATTTCAGTTAACCACCCTCATTTTTTATTATTAAGATATTTTTATGCCGACAATTATTTTGTAAAATATAAATGCCCTTTTTCAATCTGCTGTAAATTACAAGGTAATTATCTCGAATTATTTTTTTTTACGAATTTCGTATTTGTCGAGTTGTCTTTTTTTCGTATAATAATTTATTCAATTATTATCATTTGAACTCATTGGAAAAAAAACTGTTTTTGAGCGTTTTACACTTGAATTTACGAATATTTAGTATGGCATATTGCACTCACAGCTTACGCAGATAATATATTCTGTTTACTTATAAATGTTTATACTTTTGTAAAAGTTATAATCTTTTATAGATTCTAGCGCTGTTTTACGGGACTGGGTTAAAATCCGCCAAACTAACAGAACGCTAGTAATCGAATAAGCGTGGAATATATCTATATCTACCACAATAGCGTCCCAAATGAAATTTCAAACTATCATAGTACTTCAACTTCTTATACCCAGGTTCGACGTTCTTATTTGAGACGCTATTATTCAACAAATAGCCTTCTTATAGTACAGATGAATTTCTTGTGCTATTTTACGAAACATATCTTATCAATAATTTCTTGTGCCGTTAAACGGGGCTAGATCTAAAATTTTTAATATACCTATCCTTGTATCGAAGGCCCCCCGTACACAATTAATATTACCATAATAATTCGGTAAAAAATGGTTTAAATGGAGTCTATTATTTTAACAATATGTACAATAACGAAATATTATGTTACATATTGTGACTTATTTCCTACTACACCACCATCTATTTTTATGACCCGTCGAAGTTCATCCCTCACCCGAATCTACATAATAATTCAGAAATGTTTTTTTATTAGCTTTTTACCTAATGTCATCGCATCACGCCTAAACGGCTGAACCGATTTCACTAATTCTTTTTTTGTCGTGTTGGCTTTTATCAGTAGAAGGTTCTTATGAAAGAAAAAATTAAGAAAGTTGCGTGGTAAATCTACATAATAATTCAGGAATGTTTTTTTATTAGCTTTTTACCTAATGTCATCGCATCACGCCTAAACGGCTGAACCGATTTCACTAATTCTTTTTTTGTCGTGTTGGCTTTTATGAGTAGAAGGTTCTTATAAAAGAAAAAATTAAGAAAGTTGCGTGGTAAATTGGGAAATTAAATAAAACTCGCATTAGCCCCTCCTTCTCTATCTACATAATAATTCAGAAATGTTTTTATATTTACTTTTTACCGTATGTCATAGCATCACGCTCAAAATACAAATGCTACGTCAGGAATGAATCTGCACAGAGCCGTGTAAAATGCCGGAGAAGGTTCTTTAATACAATTTGCTGCATTTACTTTAACATATTTAGAGCTATTTAATAAACCCTATTTTTTAGGATCTTCATACAAAATTTTAATAAACATTCAAAGTGTCATTCTTCTTTTTCTGTGCTTATTTCAGTTATAGAGGTCTACAAAACAATGGGAAGCTAGACTAGAACCTGTTTAATTACCTACCGATCAAGCCTGACAATCGGAATCAAAAACGTAAAGCAAAACGGGTATAAGCTAGTCAACAATAATTATGACAAAATGCAATAAATTATTCAGTACCTAGCTGAATATAATTCAGTTTTTATATCGTCAATTGTATTTAATGTAATTAGTCAAAATTATTTTGTTATTCTGTGCTAGGTCGAAGTTCGACGGGCGGGTCAGCTAGTCTATACTCTATACTAATATATAAAGAGGAAAGATTTGATTTTTTGTTTGTTTGTATCGAATAGGCTCCAAAACTACTGAACCGATTTGAAAAATTCTTTCACTTTTGGGAAGCTACAATATCGGCGGTGAACATAGGCTATATTCAATTTCAAAAAAAAAATTGGGTAATCTACGAAAACTTCAATAATGTAACCCAAGGTGTAAAAAATTTACCTAAAATATTCTTTTTATCGCGAACGCTGTGAAAACTAATGATGATAGAATAAAACAATGTAGTACAATTTTGTAGAAGACATCATTATTTACAAGAAGTATCGCGACAGCATATTTCTAACTATTATACGTAGTTATGCCACAATAAGTGTTTTTTTATTTAAAAAAAATCAATAAAAAGTCACCTCTAGAAAAGGCTCTTTATTGGTATCTTGGTATTACTCCTTATTAAAATAAATTAGTTCATATTCAAGTCTGCTTCAATATGTTTGTATAACTTTTTGAATTATTCAATTCGGACATTCCATTCAAAAGTTATCACGAGTTTAAAAATGTGAGTAATGGAAAAAAAGCATAGTCTCTTATCATCTCAACTTATCCGATGCAGAGTGCGTACGGGAGCGGGGAGGGGTCAAGGTTAGTAGAAATACCGCGCAAAGTAGTCACGGTGGTAAAGTGACGTGACACGATACATTGCAATGCAATTTTTCCAGATTAACATATGCTATAAAATATTTTGAAAAAGTTAGGGATCTGTATGAAAACTAAATTATTTTTAAGTATCTATCTACCCGTGCGAAGCTGGGGCGGACCTCTAGTATTAGATAAGAACATTAATTACTTTATTGGATACTAGCTTATACCCGTCTTGCTTTACGTTTTTGATTCCGATTGTCAGGCTTGATCATCGGTAGGTAATTAAACAGGTTCTAGTCTAGCTTCCCATTGCTTAACAGACCTCTATAACTGACATAAGCATAGAAAAAGAAGAATGACACTTACAATTATTTCTGTTTTACCGACCTCATAATATTATACGAACCTACCGACATTTGCCAGTTTTCATAGAGAGAGAGCTCTTTGGTTTGAATCTTAGCTACATACAATAATGTGTGATTATTAATTAGGCATTCCACCCATAGAGGGTGATTTGGGCTATCTGTCAAACTTCAAAATGGAGGAATCATTTTGCAAATTTTTTCATTAAATCTTTATTTTTTTATTTTATTTAATAAATTCCACGCAACAACAATGTTGCTTTTACAAAACATATTAGGTATAAACAAATTTATCCATTGACATTACTAAGAATAACAAAATACAAGATTAAGTGTGTCACAAGCAATACAAACAAATCACATAAAAAAACAGCAAATAATAAAAAATGACTCAATAAAACCATAAAACAAATACTTTAAAACATGATAAAAAAGATAAGATAATAATATATTATTGCACTGTTTGTGAAACAAAATAAAACATTAAAATCAATTATACTCAACACAACCATAATCAAAATAAAAATAAGTACATACTCCAAACATGATAAAAAAGATAAGATAATAATATATTATAGGTAGCACTGTTTGTGAAACAAGATAAAACATTAAAATCAATCATAACATTGCATAAAATGAAATACTATTGAGAATAAGGCGTCATATCCCTAGAATAACGTGGCATCTCGAAAAATAGCCAAAATGACATTTTAATGCCATTTAGTAGAGCATGAAAAGATCTTTCGATTGGTGTATAAATAGTGTAATTTTACCCATTAATTTCTGAAATATTTTTTTGATAAAACGAAGTATCTACTTTTATTCCGTAGAATACCGCAGCATCAGCAAATAACGTCACTTTATCATGAACATTTACAGCGGCACAGCTCGTGGAGGTCGCGACGCATCAAGAGACCCGTCGTTGTTCTACGGAATTCCATCGCGCGCGATTCTCGATTGTAACATTATACTTCTCAAAGAGTACTTTTATATTGTTGTAATCAATCTTTTCATTCTTTTTATATATATTCAACTTATTTTATTGTAATTATAGTTTTAAATATATTTTTTTTTATAAAATGCTTAAAAAATACAAAATTAATGCTGGATTTAGCCAAAAAGTATTTACAATAGACAACATCTTAAAACGGCGATGTGCAAAAACAAAGTAAAGAAACGTTTCAAAACTTCTTTGGAGATTCAACATACGGTAAGTCACTATATACTACATCCAATAATTTTTGTTTCATAAGTAAAATCTTGATTTTTACGATGTAATGTATTTTTAACCATGTTAACGATTAAAAATGTCATGTTCATACTTATGACATTATTCTTTGGACAATAAGAAAACTCTTTCACTATTTATAAAAAACAAAACAAAAATATATTATTATGATATTATTTTGGCAAATATGCTGTTAATATTAGAGTTATTACGTGTTCCAAAAAATATGTCGGATAAATGATTACTTCAGTATTCTTGGGAGAACCAAAAATTGCCAGAGACTGTATATCTATAAGCGACGTTGTTCTTCGGAAATCGGTTAAGTTTTTTTAGTCGGTTCTATTCATATGGCATTATTTTACGGACTCAATTTTACACACGACGTTATTCAATTGAAAATTTTAATTATTATCCATAATATTACTGTTTATTAAACTTAAACTTGTTAAGTCCATTATTTTATTATAAAATATCGATAAATTTTTCAATTTTTTTTATAACCACATTAGATTTTCAATAAATTATATTGTATATAGCCTATACCTACATACCTTCTTGTTACCTCTTAAAATTACTAAGAAGTATTTTTTATGGAAATTTACGTATACTCAACTACTTTTTACTATTTTAATGATTATTTATTTATAGAATGGGTTCATTCACCATTGCCACAAGAAGTTTTTAAAGTTATAGAAGAGATGATGACAGTTTTAGGTGAAAAAGTAGTTTTCGCAGTGAGGACGAGCGAAGACAAATACATTTAAAAAAAACTGATTCTACTTCTTTACTTAAAGACCAAAAAGGTATGTAATAAAATATACAAAAAATCTATATTTTAATGAACATTCGAAAAATATTAATTCATCTAATGCAACAATTTAATAATGTTTAATTACAGTGTATCCCCCAAAAATTATTGCAGTATACCAGGATGAAGGTATTGTCATCCTTCAAATACAATCGAAGATGCTCCTTTATTGCCATCGGCGGTTAAGCTAGAAGATGCGAAGTCTCTGCCTGCACCAAAAAACATTAATATTACCCCAGTTCATTTATCCAGTCATAATCACAATGAATGTCGCGATCCATTTAGTGTTTAACACGATACAGATTGCACAGTATTTTTTATTCGAAGATTTTAAAAAATAACGAAAAATTAAGTATGGTCATTGGAAGGACGTTGTTAGAAAAAGGCTAAAATGATCAAGGAAACGATATTATATTAAAAAGGAGAAATTGGTTGAAGAAAAAAAATACAACCGCTATGCTCATACAAATTTAAATGCTCAACTAAAGATATCAGAAGATAAAGATGTTTTTAATTTTAAGAAACTATTACTGAAAAAAACAAACTGGACTAAAAACACGGTGAATGAAAAAGTGGGATGAAATAATAGAAAAGAAATTTGTGTTACGTTGGACGCACCGAAAAATAAAATGATCTATAAGTAAGTATGATAAAGAACGAAGATAGCCAAATAATTTTAGCAACAAAAGAAACAAGAACTATTATATCAACGAATGCTTATTCATCACAATAATAATATGTCACAGGTTACAAAAAATACAAAGATCTTGTTGATCTATGTGTAAAAAGTATTATACCTGTGAAATATCATGATAAGTATTTCAAAATCATGATTTTAAAGCCATTAACACACCAAGATGAAATAATGTCTTCTAATGAAGAAGATTCTTCTGAAGATTCATTCGTATTATTATTTTATGCTTCTACATATTATTAAATGTATTTATAAAAATATATTTTATAATTTTTTATGTTAAGTATATTGTATATTACCTCCCTGCTTATTGACCTAATAACAAAAAGTACCTACTTACCTAGTGGGTACACACATTTTTCATTATTCATTATAGTCTTTCTATTATTTCTCATTATACATAGAATATGTACATAATATGTGGAAGACCCTCTCATACCGTGTTCCGTTCCTTCTAAGCAGAGCTTCGAGGGAGTTGGACATGGTTTGGGAGGTCATAAGCATTGCGCATGATTGAGCACAATGGAGAGCTCTTGTTGCCTCCTTATGCTCCTGAGTTTAGCTCAAAGGAAGTATTGATATATTATGTGATATAATATGTTACTAGATTTTTTTTTTTTATTAACAATTTGAAATTTATTTCAATAATTTTGAAACTTATAAAATATAGTAATTTTGTAAAAATTTATATAAGTTTGTTTTAATTACAACCTACAACCACATCATTTAACTAATAAATCATCATACCTATGAAATAAACAGGTTGAGCATCCTTCAGAATAATAAACATAACTATAGAAAATAAAAATGTTTTAAGAAATCAGATACTACATCAGAATAGTCCAAAGAAAAATGACGCATTACTGAATGCGTCGCTTACCAAAGAAGTTTCCTCCATAGAATAATGCAGTATGTCCATGTATTACAGTTGTAAGAAAAATAATGTCCCGAGAATAACGTAGTTTCTGACTCTTTAGCTATTTTTCCAGAAGATATAAATAATTTATTTAATTCTAAATTATCATGTGGTTAAATAATTATTAGTCAACATATAAGCCAAATTTGAAGACAATTTGTTAATAAATAGTAAAGATATTTGAAAAAAATCACACCAAAAACTTTAAACTGCTCTCCTGTAAAGTTGCTAAAATCCAGATGCCACGTTATTCTAGGGATATGACGAAGGGATAAGGAAATGAAATAAAAGGAGCAATCTTAACATTAGAATGAGTCGTCATGCAGTAAAAGCAAACAATATGCAACACAGAAGTGATGCACACAACAATACAAACGTAATACTGCAGTACCCACCCACACAAATAATAAAAATAATCCATCACTATATTGCTCACACATACATTCACACACACTAATATTCCTATCATTCATACTTGCCCTCAAAAAGACAGAGTTATACAGGGCGTTCGGTTGAGGACGAGAATAACTGTTTTTTAAAAACATTCAATGTTGGAGCAAAAATGTCGACATCAACCAACTGATTGCCCCCTCTCGGTAGCCTCTGCAAGGGTGAATTATAATGTATATAATTTATTTATTGAGAATAAGAATATTTGAATAACATTTATATGTATAACAAATCAATCTACAATTATTTTATTACATTTTTATACCGTATTACCAAGATTCCATTCAACGCTTACATGAGTAATTTTGATTCCAAAAGATGGCTTACTGTCTTTTTGAGAAATTTATATGAAGATCCTAAAAAAATAGAGTTTTTTAAATAGCTCTAAATATATTAAAGTTAATGCAGCAAATTGTATTTAAGAACCTTCTCAAGCAGTTTGCACGGCTCTGCGCAGATTCATATCTGACGTAGCATTTGTATTTTGAGCGTGATGTTCACATATACAATAGAAAGCAGACAAACATTTCTGAATTATTATGTAGATTGAATTGGGTAATTTTTCAATTTGTCAACATGGAACTAACGACCGACTACCGTTTTTAAGGTTGATCCAAATTTAAATACTCGAATTTTCAAAATAAAAATCTTCGGTGCGTTGAACAATAATTGAACGAGTCGAAAATTTTAAGAAATTAAACAAGAACCTAGTAATTTTGAATATAAATGCATTTTTTCAAAAGAATCCTGGAACGCCCCACTTTTTATATTGACATCATCAAGATTGATTAGTGCAAATACGTTGAGAGTTCATGTCAATTAAGTGTGGAATCAAAAATAATATTAATTAATGTTTCAAGTTATGTTTAGGAACATTAATATGCTAAAAAAACTTCGTCTAAAATCGTCATAATTATTGAACTGTTCTGTTGATGAGAACTCTACGAAGAATATGTGGAAAGTATCTGTGTGATATGGAAAGGAATGAGGTATGGAAGTTGGTGTTGTAACAAAGATGATAGTCAATAAGCTGAGATTGTTTGGGCATGTGGAAAAAATTGATGCAAACAAAATGACAAAGAAAATTTACAAGGCTGAAAGAAAAGGTATAAGAAAGCGTGACCGACCTTGAATGACGTGGAACGAATAAGTCGATTCTGTCCTCAAGGAAGACCAGGTAAGAAGTGCGCGAAATATGAGAAATGTTATGTCGGTGGAAGAAGCGAAAGAAGTATGCTTGGATAGAAAAGAGTGGAGGTCCGTTCTCTCTGCCTACCGCTTACGGGACATGGCTTGATGGGTAAAAAAATCTATTAAAAATTGAAATAAGAAACACATTTGATCAGAAATATAACAGGAAAAAGTCTTGATAATAAAAATGATTGTCATTTTATTGAGCCATTTATCTTTCAGTTGCAGGCGTCGTGTCTCCCTTCCACAGCCATCACTCTTGCGAAGCCCCTTACCTGCACAACTCTGAAAAACATCCCAGCAGCCCCTATCCAAAATTAATCGCATTCCTTGCATTATACCTATCAAAATGATAAAAAATACATTTTCATTTCGTTATAATCTTGCCATCAGAGTGCAAGCGAGTAGAATACCAGGCGTGTACTCCGACAATCGCAAGATTGATGGTTGTGTGTCCATCTAAAATTCACCCTTAAAACGGAGGGTGGAAAATGTTTCCTTTAATTTGACCAAACCGACCCCAAACCAATTTTTTATTAAATAAAAAAAAACATACTCGCTGATACCTATAAGGTATTTTTTTTTTGAAAATTATCAAAACACGAGGCTACAATTGTACCTACCCGATATTCGTTCCAGAGCCTTGCTCTTTCCTTGTGTTACACTCGTTTTGCTAAAAAATAAGCGAAACGTCTCTTTTCCTCCCTAAACTCAGCAGCTCACATCGCCGAATCCAAGTCTCTAATAGTAACTTTCAAACTAGGATAAAAACAATAACGTTTTCCATCACTTAAAAACCAATTAACTACAAACATACCTACTATTTGTTTTGCAAAATAAGTAGGTACCTACATCCGGGCAACAAATGGCGTTGCCCATTCTCCTGTATGGGTGTGAGTCCTGGCACCTGACCAAAGCCCCTGCACAAAATAATATATCTGTATTTGAAATGAAGTGCCTCAGGAGAATTTGGGTATAAGATCACCACCGCATCACGAATAGAGATGGGACTAACGGCTTAAATTCAAAAACGTTATAGCCATTTCGTTAATTGAAAATAACGTCAATATTAAAAGCTGAAAGCTATTTAAACATTTGGTATCTGGAAACGTGACTTTCTCCTAAAAAAAAGGTCGTTTTCTCAGTTTCATCATACACATTACTATTTCATTCGGCTAATATTACCTGACATATACTAGTAGGGGTAGGCTATTATTTCCCTGACTATTATTTTTATTCAACTATTATTTATAAATATTAATAACGTTAGATGCGTTCTTTTTATTTATCTAATATTTTTATCAGCTATCGTTATAATGCCCATCTCTAATCACGAATGACGCTACACGCTGGCGCACCCAGCGAGGGCACATCACCTATTCCATTGTGGACAGGAGATGGACCTGGCTGTGGCATGTGTTAAGGATGCCGAATGACAGTTGCCCGAAGACGAGAATGACCCTCTCACACTGTGTTCCGCTCATTCGAACCAGAGCTGAGGGATTTGGACATGGTGTGGGAGAAGGTCATAAACATTGGTCAAGATCGAGCGCAATGGAGAGATCTTATTGCCTCCTATGCTCCTGAGTGGGGTGTTAATGGAAGTATTGATTAACCTATCTATCCGACGATTTTTTTTTGTATTTATCTGAATATTTGAAATAGTTGATGCAGATATTAAACCGTTTTTTATGAAGGTTCGTACACACTTAAAAATAATCTTTTCCAACTGTCGATTTGTTGAAGAGAAATTATTTCTCGATACAGATCGGCAGTATCAAGCCAAGATACGTGAGATTTGTATGGCCAGGTCTAGATTTTAAACGGTTTTTCAAACTTTGACGACAAAAAACACCAACTTAGAGGCTTCGCAGCATATATGTTCCATATATGGATTTACTCAGGATTCGGAGGAGAACATTTAGTGTGTCTGTGTGTGTGTGTGTCTGTGTGTGTGTGTGTCTGTGTGTGTGTCTGTGTGTCCGTCCCCCCCTTATAACTTTTGATTCGCTTGATGCACAGATCCTAAAATTTCAGAAAATATTGAATACTATAAGCCTACAAAATTTGTATACTCAGAATTTTTAAATTTTCTTTCAGTCAGGAGTAATCAACCTTTGAATTTTTACAAATTTTTTTCATATATCTCGAAAACTATAAAAGCTAGAACCCTTAAATTTTGTATATATATAGAAAAATACAATATCTCAAATTAAATTTAATTAAGAAAGTTCCAGAATTTCTCAAACTTTTTTTAAAAAGAAAAATATTTTTTCTATGACAAATTTACGAGTTTCAGTGCCTATATTTCAGAATTTTATAAAAATATCGAAAAACACCGAAACACCCCAACTAGATAATTAATTTTTCTATAAAAAATGTGTACATTATATCAGTACATCTCAAACTTTTCTTAACAATTTTTGTAAAAATTTAATTTATTGACGACATTGTTTCATACAATAAACATACCGACTCAGGCCATCGACAGTTGGATCTCATGTATACATGCAACTAGTATAAAAAAAATACTCTCTGAGCTTAAAGACGTTTCAATATTGAATCTAGTTGTATAGTAGTATAAGGTAGTGGTAGGTATGTACATAATAAGTTCCAACACGAGGATTTCCTTAATGATGAAATCTCAACATAATAATTCAAAAAAGTTGGTTTAAATGGGTTCAATTCTTTCGACGTATGTAAACATTAGGTAAACATACATCACATGTGATGTACTTTCTACTACACCGCCATCTTTTGAATTTTTTAAAAAGTAAAGCAATAATAGAGGAATTGTTTTGATTTCAAACTTATGACCCTTCGAATTTCATCCTGCATCCGAATCAACGATAACTCTTACATAATGCAATGAATTATTAGCTAAAATTTATTAAGTTTTTACATCGTAAATTGCATTTTATTCATGTAATAAGCCAAAATTATTTTTTTAATTGGGTTAGGTCGAAGGTCGACGGGCGGGACAGCTAGTCTTATAATAAGCAGTCTTTTTGCCTTCTTGTAGAAGGTTTCTCTCACGATAACATTAAACCATGAATTTTGAGGAATAAGACTGAAATAATATTTAGAAGCATTTATTTAATACAATTTTCTATTTTTGTAGAAGTTTGATTAAAATTAATTCATATTCGGTACAATACTTGCTAAACTTTGTTTTGGCAAACTTGCTCTTATTGTTAGTTGTTTTTAAAAAAAAGTTGTTTTGTCCTCGTTATTGAGATTGTAGGTACTGTAGTCTTGTGACACGCGTAACGAGGGGTGAATTGTGGCGTTTCCTTTCAAAATAAATTTTAAAAGTCACGGTCTTATGGAATTAATAAAAAATATTACGAGACCAGATTCAGGCCCGCCACTATGATTTCGCATTATTATCAATCACCTAGGAATGCGAGAAATTTCATTTTGTACTTTGGTATTCTAATACGTTTCGGTTAGCTTTGTAGGGCTACAACATCCTATCATCGAATCATCGATTTAACAAAAGGATACACTTAACGAATATACAACAATTCTACACCAGGGGAAGTGGTTAGCGTCCTGCGAGCTAGAGTTCCAGCTCCACCTATTTGATGGTCTGCCTGGGTGCCTTCTTCCATACTTGCCCCGCCATGTATGGAAGTCTGAATGCGTCCATTCTCCTCACACATGCATACCACATTCTTCTTCGTTGCTCGTCACATCTTCTATGTCTTCCACCTCGCATATTATTTCTCTTATCCTCGTTTAATGATAATAATATAGCCATTTATCTTAAATAAAGGTAAATGCCTGTCTATAAGCGAAATAGACATAAGTTTTTACAAAAGAGGAGGAAGAGTACTGTCGTCTGGGTGAGATATATTTTAATCAGCTTCCTCAGAAAATAAGAGAGATGTCCAATTCCAGGACCATGGTGGCTGAGATTAAAAAAATATTACAAGATGGGTGGAAGCCATGCGACAACACAATTTTTGCGTAGAAATCCTTGTTTCATGTCCTCTTATCCATTTGTGTGTGATTGTATCTATGTTGATGGTTCTTTTCTGTATGTCTGCTTGTTTGGAAGTTTGGTGGAAGCTTCTTTTGAGACATTTCTTTTGGTATCATGTATGTAATATGTGTACATAAATGCAAAAAAAAAATTGAAAAGGAAAAAAAAAACAAAATAAATAATTGAAAAGAAATGTATACATTAGGTACTTAATGCTGACAATATATAATTAATTGTGTGAATATTATAAGGTCCATCTCGTCGCTCAAGCATTAAGTAGCTAAAAAATAATAAAAAATAATTTGTAGGTTACAAAAATGCAGAAAAGTAAATATAATTAGTAAACTATCTTGATACATAAAGTATAAAAAAACAATAGATGCTCGACAATGTATGCTGTAAATTACTTTCTTACTTTACGATTCTGGTTTTTATTAGGCCACACAAAATAATACTGTAAAACTAAAGAAATTTATATATGTATCCATCCACATATTTTATTGCAATTTTGTCGATGAAATTGATAAACATCGAAAAATTGTTGTCATCCCTAAAACCTACACCCCATTTTTTTTCTAAGCCGTGTTTACTCAGGGGATTAGAATTACCCAATCTACCCTAATATTTTTTTCTTTCATCCCCGTACCAACATGCTCGCTAACTTCTATGTTATTTGCTCAAAATTTTTCATGGTCACCATTAGGTCCCCTTCCCGCACAAATAATTTATGGGGTTGCTATTATGGCTGATGCGCTTTTTGATATGGTTCCGGAACGAAGAAAAATTATCGAATGTCAATGGGGATTGGTATGGCACCCCATCAGTTTTTGGATGTACGATCATTTGTACTAACATGAAAGTAATCATGGATTTTCGATGTCGCACACACTTTGATAATATTATTTCAATAAAATATGATACTGAATATCACCATTTCAATAATATTTGTTTATGTGTAAGAATTCGGAATATGTATAGCATCGTCCTGCGTCCATTTCTTTCAGTGAGTTTGTTCAAAATATTTATTCATCTAAGTAGGTATTTTTTTTCATTTTTTTTTTATTTATAGACCTTCTCCCGGACTTTGGTCTTATCTAAGTATAGATATATTACGTAAATCACTCGATTGTGAGTGGAATTGTAGAAAATTAAAAAAAAAGTATGTACTAATACGTGAAGCAAAACTTTGTGACCGGTTTTACGAAAATTGCGCGGACGGAGGTGTATGAAATTCCGCACACTTATAGTTTATATAAAAAAGAAGTGGCGAATGCTATTTGTTTTGTTAAAATTATACGTATACAAAAAACTACTGATATAATATTATGTATTTGATACTCAATAAAAATATACAGTTTAATCATAAGAACAGTACATAATAAAAAGAAAAGAATGTTTTGTTTTCACGTACAACAACAGCTGTTAAGCCCGCTATTCACGTACAACAACAGCTGTTAAGCCCGCTATTCACGTACAACAACAGCTGTTAAGCCCGCTATTCACGTACACCAACAGCTGTAAAGCCCGCTATTCACATACAACAACAGCTGTTAAGCCCGCTATTCACCATCACTCCATCCGTCCAAATGGAGCGATGTCACTAAAAAAATGCGAATGGGGAAAACTAAATGGATAATGGAAAGTGATAGTATATTATTATGAGTTGGAAATCTTAATCAGTCCAAAAACCACAACGTCAAGCCATTCGTCCATCATTGTCCTACCTGTCTACCGCCGCTGTCCTCCAACTCTCTACTTGGAGAATATACGCTGCATTTCTTCGGACTTCTGGACTACTAGAGACAGTACATTCTCCAATCTGGTTAAACCTGAGGGTAGTTGGCAGTTAACATTACAGGAGGCTTATGCAGCAGGAACTGAATAGGTCAAGAATGTGCCTTAGAAAAGAGAAAGTAGAATCAGAGTAATTCTATAAACACAACAAATAGGACAACATAGTACACAGCATGTTACTTGCAATAAGAAAATAACTGAGATTTATGCTCGTATTGGGAATTCGGCAAACTTCGATAATTGATTTATTATTTGCGCCTATGTTCGTACTTGTAATGTACTAGAAGATAAATCGTGTGATTTATAAGTAATATCACTATCGAACAATCTAGAATTACCCATCAATAATTGAGCGGTTGCTTCCAATAATATACCCATCAGCTTATAGGTAATAATTAATATTTTCTGTTTTCCCAGCGCTAATGTTGTTTGAAGATAATATTACATCATTGATATACAGCAAACAATGTTATGAACTAATTCGATCTTTGTATTATAACAATATTTTGATCTTAGTACATTTTTGTAAGTACCTACTACCTATTATATTTTTTACCATTTATACAGTGTGTCTCGTCATCAGAGTCGATGAAGAATAATAATAATAACAACTTTATTACAACAAATATGATAATATGTAAAAACAATATAAACGCAATTAAAATCATTCATGTTAAATAAATAAATTCAAGTTCGATCTCGGAAACCTTCACTAGGCATAGCCTGTGTCAATAAGTGTCCGAAGCAACACCCTTCTCTTGAAAAGCCAATCCCATTCTCTCTTTTACACCCCACTCAGGAGCATAGGGAGGCAACAAGATCTCTCCATTGCGCTCGATCTTGCGCAATGTTTATGACCTCATCCCACACCTTGTCCAAATCCTTCTTGAAACCATCTTGAAAATCCACAAAAGAAAAATGATCCAATAGGTACCTACATACTCAAAAGTTAAGTTTTTACTTAACACGTCAGACCAAAATATAAAAAAGTCAATATAAATAAAAATGTTAAACATCACTCAGTAAAATCTTATTGTATATATTCAGCTAACAATGAAATGAAAGATTGTAGATTGCAAAGTGGTCGAAAGAAGGCAGATTTCCTAGTTACAAAATATCAGGAAAAAAACGGGTTATCAAAATGTGGAGTAATAAAGTCTACTTAATGGCCCAGAATAAAGAGCAAACCACCGTTGATAGAGATCGCTGACATTGATTGGTTCTTATCGATATTATGACAATAGAAAAAGATACATCGGTCAATCTCTACGTCCTACGACTCGCTAAAAATCCTGAAAAGAAAAAACGTGGTTTAGCAATAATTTTAATATGTCAATAAGTACGATTCACTTTATTAGTTTTAAAAATTTGAGTTTTGAACGAAGAATATGCTAATACGAGTTTTTTTGCTATATATATGCAATTTTTGTACGAGGAAGTGCAGAAACTAAATGTGGATGTACGTAGAAGAACAATTATTATTCAGGCCCGTCTTCACTGACTTGACTTGAAGTAGAAAATAAACAATAAATCTCGTATAAAAGGGGCATATTACATTATTTCGTGTATCTAACGGATTTGAGAAAATAAAAAAAAATAAAATTGACTAAAGCCCCCTTCGGATGCGTCAATGCAGACGCTAATACACTGTATTATCATTCAATAATGTTCTTCTAGTCCATTTGAGACAAATAATAGAGTTCGATAGTAATTTTGTTCTAGGAGACGCGTGTCAGATCGACGCCGACGTCGACGTTCCTTTCATAAAAACATAATACTCCTCATCCCGTACTGAACCGTCGCTATAGTCTATAGAAGTATTTGATATCCATCATTGTTTGCTGCTCTCCCCTTACCGGCGGGTAGGTAGATACTATGAAAACTTCTTTAAATCAGCTGATATACATTATTTTCTTTGTAAGCCGTAACTGACAATACATGACAGCAGTCGCAGTCTTTAAATTTGGTTGCTCTCTTGCTCTCAATAATTTCCAACTTTTATCTCTATTATTTATTTCAATAATTATTAAATAATATCTACTTGTTGTATAACTACATGAGATTTGTCAACATGTTGAGAATTGTCATGATTAGGAGTTTCGGAGACTTAAACATTACCCCCTAACGGCGAACGTTGTTCACGTAAAGCGATCACACTAAGCCAGCCTTCGAAATAACAGCAGAAGACGGCCTTTAGTAGTTTGTTCCATTTCAAAATCGAACATCATTAATGAATTGAAGCTATGTCCACACATCGCAACATTTTGTATCTCCAACAAAATGTTGGAGATACAAAATGTTGCGTCAACTGTATCTGGATACTGTTGATAGCGATGTTGCGCGTCCACACATCGTTTGTTGTTGAAAATCAAAATATGCGAATAATAGGTATACAGAGTGTTTGGTAAAACGTTAGACAAACTGGTATGGTACATAGAGATCATTTGGAAATAAAAATACGTTTTGCTTGTTATATACACACATGTTGTAGGTATACTGTTTGAAAGAGAATATAAACCTTACCCTTACCAACTCACGTTCACTCCCAAGTTAGAGAATCTGGTCACCATTAGGTTCCTCTATGCACTTCTGTCTTGTCTGCTTCCTCTCAGATCAGTGCGTTCAAGCCATATTCGGGGGGCACAGCAAGGTGTGCCAATACTCAACCCTGTTTTTCTTCCGTTTTACTGATATTTAAGGAAAATTTTTACTTAATTTGAAGAACTTATGGTGACTTTCACCAACGGTTCATAACATTTAAGTTGCTCGTAGCCTTTTAAATAGTGTGGAGTGGAGGACACTAAGAGCTACGTAAAAGTTAGGAACCATTGGTGAAAGTGACCATCAAATTTTTTTCTGAGAATTTTGAAATCTGAAGTAAACTTATTTCGTGGACGTTTCTTTGGAATATGAAGGGATATAACTTTTTATTAAGCCATTTTCTTGATTATATTACTTATTTTTTCTAAAGATTTGAAATTTGAAAAAATAGTTGGATAAATAAAAAAAGTTACAGAGTGACTTCTAGATAACGGGATTTCTATTTTTTTTTTGTAAAAACGCCTAAAAAGGGAGCTCTTTGTATAAATTTTGAGTAGGTAAGTACAATATATTACAAAATAAATTATCTAATTTTGTACCATACCAGTTTATCAAACGATCAACCAAACCTCCTGTATTCCTACATATTCTTCGATCGTTTTTTAAAACTTATCGATGGAAATGAACGATGAGTGAAGCGTTCTGCAACTCGTGGGCTCGAATCCCGGTGCCAACCATTTCCACTTTCACGATACAAACCTTTTGCTTAGTGTGAAAGATGTCAAAAGCGTAATTGTATTCACTTTGACTAAGCTCAGATTCATTTTAAAAAATGTGGAAATCTTTAGAAAATTGCCAAATTTGAAGCTCATGGCGAATAACGTCTGCACTGATTCGCATTTACTGAACATCATCGACTGTTAATCAGGTATCCCGAGTGGATAAGTTCAAACAACTGGGAGCAGCCATTACCATCTCTATTGACCTGGGGACTGAGCTCCCGATTCGCATCTGTATAGCAAGGGGCGCCTTTAACAACATGACCAATAGGTATATGGAAAGCATCAGCGTTTGGTGTCAAGACGAAAATGTTAATTGTTTGATGCGTGTGTGTGTTGCCCATTCTCCTGTATGGTTGATTCGCATCTGTATAGCAAAGGGCGCCTTTAACAACATGACCAATAGGTATATGGAAAGCATCAGCGTTTGTTGTCAAGACGAACATGTTAATTGTTTGATGCGTGTGTGTTGCCCATTCTCCTGTATGGTTGTGAGTCCTGGCACCTGACCAAAGTCCATGCACAAAAAGTCTATTCTTTCGAAACAAGGTGCCTCGGGAGAATTTTTAATATAAGTTGGTTCCACCTCATAACGAACGACTCTATACGCCGGCGCACCCAGCGTAGGCCCATCACTTCTACCATTTTGGAGAGTAGATGGACTTGGCTGGGAAATGTGTTAAAGATGCCGAATGGCCGTAGGTCGAGGAGAGCGCTGTTCTTCCTCTCATCATCAGGGTCCCGAAGACAAAGAAGACTCTCATACTGTGGTCCGCTCCTATGAAGCAGAGCGGGGTCTGAATATGGTGTTGGAGTTGGTTATCGAAACTCTGAGTATGGGAAGTGTTTGGTAGACTAGCGGATACGACGCCGGCTTTCGCAATGTTTCATGCGGAGGTCGTGGGTTCGATCCCAGGTGCCGACCATCTTCCTTTTTCTCGACACAAGCTTTAAGTAACTTACTGTGAAAGAGTCATATAGTGTATTTGTGTTCACTTTGAGTGAATATATAGTGAACACAGATTCATTTTTATAAAGAAAAAAAACTGCGCGAGATCGAGCGAAGTAGAGTTCTAGCTGCCCCCCGTTGCCCCCGAATGGGGTCAAAAAAGGAGAATGGTAGCCTAGTGGCAAATGCATCAACTTCAGATCAAGAGGTCCCTGGTTCGAATCCCGGTTGGGTCAGAAATTTTCAATGTATGTGTATTTTCACCTGAAATATCTTCTCGAAGTTGAATCCTGTCTCATATTAGACGGGACTGGTTGACTGGTAGAGGATGCTCCAAGGATTAAGTTCCGCCTGCTATACTGACACTTATGTATTGAAGAGTGTTACTTATTTATGTAATAACTCGGATCGAACACATCGATTCCGTCCTCAAGGAAGCTCAGGTCATTGGAGTAAGTAAAAGAAGAATGCCTGAATAGAAAAAAGTGGAGGTCCGTTCTCTCTGCCTGTCCATTATGGCTTGATGGGTAAAAAGAAAATATTAAATAATTAAATAAGTAGGTACCCATTTAAATTTGAAATTAATAAATACTTGAAAATTTTTCAAAACAAACCTATAAAAATAATGTAGAAAGGTAAAAAAAACATTCACAAATAATACCTCGACCAGTGAGATGAACGTGAAAAGTTGACGAGTTACCCGTTTGAAACGGGAAACTTGGAAACATGCAATACGCAACATTTCCATATGATTTTTGGCGCCAAATATCGACGAGTATCTGTCAACTTCACAACAAAAAGTCAATGAAAACTCGTCAACTGTTGATATCAACTTTTTGTTGCCATGTGTGGACAGCCGGGATACACGGATACAAGCAACATGCATAATTTCTCTTTGATTTTTGCACCCAAAAGTCGGCGGTCGACTTAAAGTATCCGTCAACATTTTGCGTTTTTTACAACAAAAAGTTGATAGATACCCGTCAACTGTTGATATCAACATTTTGTCGCTATGTGTGGACATAGCTTTTAGAGTCATTAGTTGTTAATGACAGACTAAAGATCGATTCTGTAAAAGTTCCGCTAATATTTAAACTAAAGATTGTAATTTTGCTGTTAGAATCAAGGTGATATCAACCGAAATACTAGGTATATAAAGAGCGATGTATAAAAAGCTGTAGTGGTTTTGACCAGGTAAATAATATATCTACAACTGCAAGGATCGACGAAGATTAAAATCAAACCTAGAATCTGCGGTTTAAGCGTGATGTGCCAACACACGAAAATAAATACATAATACAAAGCCTTTAATGATAAAATATACAAATAACATGCTTACAAATAATTATTAACAACTAAACTTAAACAAGATACCTCCCGAAAATGAGTATATACTCGTGCTTCGGAAGGGAGTCATTTAATTCAACATACATTTCTGAATTATTATGTAGATTACCTATAGTTTTTGACGAAAATTAAATGTCTCACCTCTTTCTTTAACTGAGATAATAGTTATGAGAAACCATTTCAACAACTTAAGTGTATTAATTTCACGTGTCAAAATATATTGTCAATTTAAATAATAACTGTAGGATCTAATTTTTTTTCAGGAATAAGTTGAGAGTTGTTATATTTTCGTTCTTATATGACAAGATCGTATAATCATTAAAGTTATCACATGTAAAAGAGTTCTCGAAATGAAGTAGGGATTTCATCTATTAAAATTTAAAGTTCGTTGTAGGTAGGTAGTTGCTCATGTTTGTAGGTTAGGTTTTTAATAGAATGTTGAAGAATTCAGGAGCTTTTGAAAACCTTGCATAGTAGTAGGTTACCTTTTATATCGTTTTGAATGCAAGTAAGCGCTTTGTACCTAGTAGTTAATAATAATATGCACGCCACAAAAACTTTAAATTACCAGGTTTTATAACGTAAATTTTAAATTAAAAAGTTTTTTATGTAGGCAGGCAGACTTCGTCGATGAGAACTACCGCATCACAGAACTCGCTATATTTGAACCTGACAACCATTGACATTATAAATATTGGCACGCAGATTTCTGAAAACCTATAATGTTGTTCTTTTTTGTTAAAACTTTCACTATGAGCTGACCTTGTTTTTGAATCGACTACGTATAATAGATACCTACTTCTTCTTCTTCTCCTCTGGTTTCATTCATACGATTGGTTTGCAGCAATTCCCTCAATTCTTCTCCTCCATTCCTCCCTGTCTTGTGCGGCTCTTTTAAGATTTACATATGACTGGCATCGCACGTCCACCAACAGGTCTTCCAGGTACTCTCGGCGTGGGCGTCCCTTGGAGTTTGTCCCCTCGGTCGTACCCTCCATTATGACATGCAAGAGGCCTTCTTGTCTTATTATATTATGGCCGATCCATCATGCATGGCAAAGTCCTGAGCAGGCGCCTTCCTCCTTCGATTCTTTGGAGAACCTCCTCGTTTGTAATGTGTAAACTACTTACGAATAATATGTGAATTTTCAGAAAGAAGAAAGTAGCTAATATATATTCAGAATCAATGTACGCTGTACAGTTATAAATCAAAAGCAATTCCTTCTAGACCATTTTACTTCAATACTAATTATTATTCAAAGGTACAACATTAATTTCATAGCTGAGCGATTTATCACATCTGACGTATACCTACCCCCTACACATAAAGTTGTGAGATTTCAACCCCTGATAGGCGTGCTTAGATTTTATCTGCTTTAATTACTTCTGTATTTACTGATGAAATATGATTATCAAACGCCAAAGATAACTAATAAACAATTAATTACATATATCCAAACATACTTGAATCGATTTATTTATACCTATCGCTAAATCACATTTATCATTCATTACCAGCACGAGTACAGTAGTACCTTTTGAAACGCGAAGACGCATAAAAAACGATCTCATAACGAATAAAAAATAAGCACACTTTTTAACGAGTTATTCGCATTACACGCAAAAAGGACAACATAGCAGAAATTTAAAACTGTTACATATTCTAGTCATTGTCTCAATAACTGACAATAAATAATTGGTATTCTTATAAAAGAATTGGTATTTAAATATTGTATCGGAAGACTAACGTGGAATGTGAAGTCACCAAAGTGCAGCAAAATGAAAATCAAATTCGAAAGCTATAGGTACTTACGAGATTCGTGCTGATTAAGGGGCGATATAGAGGAGAGCTGAAAATTTGGGGGATAGCTTGTTGATAGAGACTGTACCGGAATAATATTTAAGAAAATTTTTAGAGAATAGCGCAAAATAGACTAAATTTTGTGTTCTTTTATAAGGAACTATCTGACCCGTCGAATTTCATCTCGAAATAAATAATATACATAGGTATTTTAGGTTTTATGTAACAAAGCTTAAATTTGGTTTTTAGATAGGTAATTAACACAAATGGCTTTTTACTGGCTTAGCAGAACCTGCATACAATGCTGCATTCAATTTGTCTGAGTTTACTTTTACATCTAAAAATCTTAATCTATATAAAATGTATAAAACAAAGAATTTATTTTAACATTTTCGGTATTTAAATAGTTTTTCTGCTCATAAGTCTTAAAGTAGGTTAATTCAAAACAAATATATTAAAATAATGTTTGAATAGTACATTAAAAATATTTACAAAACTTGAAATGAATTTTGTCGACAACGTTTTGAAACTGAATGGTTTCTAAGTAAATAAAAAAGTTCCTGTCACACGCCTATTCAATTTCGCAATTGAAATAAAATATAAATATTTAAAACGTACCAAAAAGGTTACCCACTTAGAATTTACTGTAACTTATTTTCACGAAATTTTCTTATTTTTTTCTTTAAGAACCTTCTCCTGACAAAAACGAATTAGCGAAATCGGTACAGGCGTTTAGGCGTGATGCGATGACAACGCCATTTTTAAAATATAGATACGTTCATAGCTTCACTTAACGAGTACTCCACATAAAAAGCAAGTTTCTTCAACCATTTGAAATCGTTATTAGAGGTACTACTGTATTATTATTAATGTTCAAATCATAAATAATTGGTTGATGAAACTTAGTTATGAATGCTAATTATTGGTTTCTCGAATTTCCAAAAGATGTCGCATTAAGATTAAAACCGTTGTTACTTTTAACAATTTTCCAGATCACCCAAGTATGCCACTCAAAATCGTCGTCTTGTGCTTTTTTATCCTTCGGAGTCTCCATACTTCAGAAAAGCATGACGAAGATTTTTTTCCACTATACCGTATCTTGGAGGGGGTAGACAGAGGGCAGATACGGACATCTATTCATTCCTATCCAGTAAAACCTCTTTCGTTTCATTCAAAAGCATAACGTTCCGAATACATTGTCTCCTGTTTCTTTTACTCCTTACTTGGCCCTTCTATAAGACGGCAGCGATATGATTAGTCCACGTCAATCTAGGTCGGTCACCTCTCCGTGCAGCCATTCATTCAAATTTATAGATCCTTTTTGTCGTTCTTTTTCTCAACACGCCCAAATCTCCTCAACTTATTCACTTTGACTCAACATTCCTTTCATATTTCTTCATTTCTCACTCTATCAAACAGTCTTTTTCCGCATGTTTTGCGAAAAGATCTCATTTCTTCAGCACTTATACCAACTTATAGACTTTTCGTCCATGTTAGAGAGTATAATATATGTTCTGTGTTTTCCAGCGTTTGCGTGGAGTGGTTGTGCATTCCTTTAATTGCATATGACTCAGTCGAGAGTAGAACTAGAGGAGTTTTTTTTATTAATAATAATATTAAGTATGAAAAAAAAGAAAAAAAAAATGTCCAAGATTCACTCCCACACATCATGGATTTTAGGCACACGTTTTTATTTCCATTAAATTATTGGACAAAATAACCAAATAATTTTGAAGATTCTTTGGTGATGATTTTTTTATTGGTTTTGACAAATTGTAGCATTTGAGTCGATTTTGTAATGCCTGATAAATTGTCATTTAAGTGGATCTAGATCAAAGTCTTAAGTCAAGATCTAGATGTTACTTAAAGGGTTCATAATTATAAGAGTGTCTCGAAGTGTTCTCCAATAATAGTTAAAGAATGCATAGCGCTGATAATGGGTGCTATCAACCGTGTCATATTTCGTGCCAATCGCAATAACTTCAACTCTTTCTGAAACTTGGGAAGTGTATAAGACTCCTTAGCGTAATCTCGCTGGAAGAAGGACTCTCAAGAGGACTGCACCTTTAGAGCCACCGATAAAAGAGCCACGACATAAGAGCCACAAGATAATCTTCTGACTTTTTAGGGAGCTTGGCATACCTGAAAGTGAATATAAAACCACAAAAGCACAGGGCTTGTTGCTTAGAAGAGAAAATGAGCAACTCCGGAATTCAAACCACGCTATGACAATAGGAAACTTAGCAAATCCAATGAACTCCTCTGATTTCATCACTGTCAAAAACATTTTTTTTACCCATCACGCCGTTTCCCGAAGGGGGTAGGCAGAGAGTACGGATTTCCACTCTTTCCTATCCAAACAAACCTCTTTCGCTTCCTCCAAACGCATAACATTCCGCATACATGTTCTTTTATTCCTTTTGCTCCTGACTTGGCCCTCCTCTAAGATGGCACCGATATGGTCGGACCATGTCATTCGAGGTCGGCCTCGTCTGCATGCACCCATTCTTTCAGATTTATAATATGTATATCCTTTTAATCATTCTCTCCTCGTTCATTCTCTCTACATACCCAAACCACCTTAATTTATTCACGTTCATTCTAGTCACTACGCTAACATCCACTCCACATTCCTTTCTAATATTATCATTCCTCACCATATCAATCAGTCTCTTTCCGCATATCCTATGCAGTGATCTCATTTCTACAGCATTTATTCCAACTTCCAGATTTTTCGTCCATGTCCATGTTTCACTCCCATACATCATGGATGGTATCAGGATTGCATTGTGCATCATCTGTTTGGATTAAAGAGATAAGTTCTTATTTCTCATTAGAGGTCTTAGTGCACCGCCAACCCTTCTACCTGTTCTGAAAGGAAGTCAGAAGAATGCAATCTGGTGGTGATGATGCCGTATGCTCCATAAAAAGTAAGGATGGGTGTATGCTGATGAATGATGAAGACATAGCTGAATGGTGGAGAGATTTTACGAAATTATTCATTAAACTAAAGTCTTTTATTTTTTTTATTAATAATGCAACATTTCAAAGGAGGATTTGTCCCAAAGAATCTCTTCCAGACAATTTATTTTAAAATTTTCTATGAAGCGATTTATGTGTGAAAAATACTTTTAATTTATCAACATGAAGTTGTCATGAGTTTTGTACGCGGCGGCCCTTATATTGCGAAGCTCAATTTTGTCGGAGCTCTAATGTCGGGGCTCTTATGAAGAAAACTTAATCGTCGCGTTACCTTCTTGAGTGTGTGAAAAAAATCTACACCCGGTAAAACTTTTTAATATATTCCTAAACCTTTTTTATGGCTTTTTTATGGGTCAAGTGCCATCATCACCGCGGTTGTAATGGGAAGAAAATCACCCCATGAGTAGGGTAATTACGAATACATACTCCATGTTTAATTTTTTTTTATAGTTGCATAATATGTCTTATTTAAATATGTACATAAGCTTTTGCACCTTTTGTTTTTATTATAGGTACATACCTACTCGTACGCTTGTAATAAATACATTTTTTTTTACAAACCTTCACACTTTAAACAACCAAACTAGCTGAAAGTTGAATAAAAAATAAAGAAAATCTTTCAATGGTCAAATAATCAAAATCAATTATTTACCATGAGGATATCTTAAAAAATGCGAGACCCCTATTTTTTACCCCTAATTCCGTCTCCTTTAAGGGGTAGGCAGGAAGAATGGAATTCTTTTTTAACAAATTTGTAGGTTTCTTTCTAATTCGACTGCGCCATGTAATATTTCGGTGTTAATCGAAATAATTGAAGAAAACTCAATAACTTTTAAATTGATAATTATATTTTTAATTAATTAATATAATACAAAAGAATCACATGTCACAAAAAGCTGTTATATCTCCAATCGTTAATCTCAGAATAAATCCCTTTGATTTAACAATAATCATCTCCTTGTGATTATTGTTCCCATTTTAATAATTTAATTTTAATGTTTATTAAAATAATCGCCCTCTATAGAATATTCATAATATACAATGATTTGCTCCCTAGCTATAATCACAATATATTACATATTATATTTTATATTATTTCTTATCCATTTATTTCAACTTTTTATTAGTTATTCTGTTACCCGGAGCGGAGAAGAATCAAATAAATTACACATCCGCAGAATCTGTTAAGCCGATCTCGAGTTATAAGTGTTCGCACTAACACGACTTTAATTTATACTTATTAGAGATTATTACAAAGGATTTCTAAAAATAAATTTATAATTTGTCAGGCAAATACTATATATAGGTATATCCTTTATACCTACAATCTAATAATAATATATCTATTAAACCCTTGTTCAACTCTAAGATTAAGTTTATGAAATACTAGCTTTCCCGACAGACGTTGTCCTGTGATCTAACTATGAATATTGAATTCGAATTGAAAATAATGATAAAAACGACTTACCTAATGTCATTCCGACCGATGAATCTGCTTTAAACCACATATTTTCCATCCAAATTTTGTCAATCGCACCAACTATCAAACAACTGACAGTTTGTGTCAAACGACAATTTGATTTCGAAATTAGATTTATTCACCTTTTATGCGTTTTAATTTATAAAAAAATGTGCTTGAATGTTAACAAATTAGAAAAAAAAATCCGTCATAAATTCGCGTACTTACCAATATTTTCAATGTCAATGGTTGTCAAGTAAATTAATTTTTTTTACAGATGGCATTGTTGTTCGAAATTCGTTCCATAATACATAACTTTAATATTATTTTCTATTCATTTTTTATGTTTTATTAGTTTTCTGTTGTCCGGAGCGGAGACGAATCCAATAAACCAAAGTGTAATAAAATCTGTTCGGCCGTTCTCGAGTTATAACACACTAACCCGACTTTCTTTTGTATTAAAGATGTAATATTTATTGCAAACAAATGAAAACCTACGCTGCTAATGTTACAGTATCATATTTCGCAAATATCCACCTGCTAACGAGAGAGGATATACATTAAGAAACTGTTACACATCCTAATATCTAATAATGCCTCCGGGCCATGAGATCAGAAACGGTATTTATTATACGTAATGTTATACCAAAATAGAATGTTATAATACCCACAAAATCATAATAATATTTATCTGTGAACTTTGAAAACCGTAGTTTTTTTTTCATGACACGTTCCTAGCAAATTTTTTTGGGTACTATTTTCAAACAAATTTTCTTGAATAATAATATTTTTGATGATATTCACCAAATTTGTAATGATTACATTACATCAGTCGTGTGTTTTATGGTTTCTTTGGATAGTTACGGGCTCACAACCTTCCTCTATTGTTTCTTGTATCGGATTAGATTTATCACTTTTTTCTCAATAAACTTTTCCATGTGATTAAATTTCAATTCCCCGACCCATCCCGACCTGAATGTCCAAAAAATGCTGAAAATCCTTTGGTAGGATTCAAACTAATGCTTTAGCAATGCAATGCCAAGACATTGATCTTCAAAAAGTCATCGAAAAGGTATATAAAGCTACAAAACTGTAAGTTATAACCATTTAATTAGCGAAATGTTGGAAATTGCGAGAACCTTTGAAGTAACCAAACTATACTTAAAAGGCTCATTAGTTGTGTCTCCATCTTTAAGAAGATCTCCTACGTAGAAGAAATCTATACGGCTGGCTGCGTAATGTGAGTTTTTATGAGATTCTGAATGTAGAGTAAAAAAATCAGGATTAACTACTGAAGCTAACTTTGAGAAGTGCCATAGGAGTCTCACAAGGCTGTGTATTGGTTCCATTCGTTTCTCATTTTTTGATATGAATTTTCTTCAGAGAATATCCCTGTGAACGATTAAGTATGCCGGTTTTGAATGAATTTTTTATAGTATGAGTATACAGAGTTAATTTGATTTTTTCCAGTTCTTTTCTTTCATGTGATTACAAACTGTAATTCAGAAACTTTCTTGTTTATTTTTCGAATCGCAAAATTTCTCCATGTTGACAATGCATTAGATAATATGAATGCTCTACTTGGTAATTTGAAAGACTTTGCGGCATGAGAAAACTAAGACAGAATGTGTTATAGATGTTGAAATGTTGTAACTGTGCAAAATATTTGAACAATTTGAAGGAATAATGCTTTAAAATGATAAAAAATACACAAGACTGAATGGGAAAGTGCGGAAAGACCTTTTCGACAAAGAATGGCAGAGATCAAAAATAGCAATTCCTTCCATAAGGAAGGCCAATTCAGAAGCAAAAGAAGGTATTTGACGAAATGGCAGAAGCGAAAAAGTAAGTTTGAATAGAAAAGAGTGGATGACCGTTTTCTTTGCGTACCCATAAAGAATAAAATATAATTAATAACGCCAGACAAGATAATTCTTGTAAACAAAAACTTCTTCACTTAATTTCGTAAAAACAGTACTTATTGAAATTACTGGATACTATAATTACAGCCTTAGTTGGGGAAAAATTAAATACCTACTTACTTGGAAGTTACGTGTGTAGGCATAAGTCTCTTTGTTTTGTTTGCTCCCCTAATATTAAAAACCACCCTTTATGTACTTACCATAAATCTTAATTAAATAATAAGAAAGTAATACCAATAATAATTCATTTATTAATAATTATTGTTTGTTGTATCTGAAGGATACTTTTTTAATTTATTTACCACAAAACATGAAATTGAAACCTCAGTTACGAAAATGAGAACTTTATCATGAACTACTTGGGTGGAAACTTTTTCGCTTACTAAACATAACTTTTTAACTTACTAAACTACATTTTTTTTACACTTTTCTATACATAGGTGTCAGTAAAGCCGGTGGAACTTATTGCCTGAGGCAGTCTCTTTCAGTTAACCCAAGTTCACAACTCCAAGTGAAAAAAACACATTTTAAAAAACACTTACCCGACCGGGAATCGTACTCCGGACCTCTTGATCCGAAGTCCTTGGTACTCTATCTCTTGATTTTCCCTTAGTCGTACTTTCTGGGGCACCCTGTAGGAAAAAATAATACCAACGAAAATATGTGTTCGCAGCAATATTTCTTGATAACTGTTTTTTGAAATGAATCTATGCTCACTCAAAGTGAACACAAATACACTTTCAACATCTTTCACATTAAGCTACTTAAAGCTGTTTCGTGAAAGAGGGAAATCGTTGAAACCTGGGGACTGAACCCATGACCTCCGATATGAGACAGCACGAAAGGCGGCGCGTAGCCACTAGACTACCAATCACTTCTTATTAGGACTTCTTATGTTTTAGAGGCGGTTAGAGGCATTCGAGATGTGGCTACACAGAAGAATGTTTCGAATACCGTGGACTGACATGATTAGTAACACAGAAGTCTTAGAGAGAGCCAACACCAGGACAGAATTGCTGTCGCGTATTAAAGTGAAGAAGGTGTCATATTTGGGCCATGTGTTGCGAGGGGAGAAGTACCGCCTTCTTCAACTCATATTGGAGGGCAAGATTTAGGGAAGACGGAGAGTGGGCAGGAAGCAGATGTCCTGGCTGCGAAACATCCGGGAGTGGACCGGAATATCAAGGGTAGATGAACTCTTCAGAGCAGCCAGGACCTAGTGGCTTTTGCGAAGGTGGTCGCCAACGTCGGGGAGACCTGACAGGGCACCCAAAAAAGGGGAAAATGTTTTAGAAAAAAAAACGTGTAAAAAAAATCTAAAGGAGGTAACTCATTGTTGATGTTATCCGGATATTTGCAGAGCGCTGGAAGGATATTTCGGGTCATAAAAATGCATGAAATCCTGTTAAAACTTTTATAATAACATCCATTTACGGAGTATCTGGGTCAGAGACGCGATTCCCAGCTCCAACCGAGACGAAGCGCTTTTCGGAATATGAGAATGTTATTGCGAATAAAAAAGATTCAAGGAAATTTTTAACTCATTGCTTTTGTACTAATAAAAACAAATTAAACGCGCATTTTGAAAATATGCAGCATTTATTTCAATTCAATTGTACAGCAATACGTGAATAATGCTTGGTTTATTTTAGAAAAAAAAAAAAATAAAATTAACCAACTCGTGAACATGCATTTCTTGATGGATATATTTGAAAATAATGTTCAAATAAAACAATGTTTAACTTATCCACAAATTTTTATTTTCCCGACTAGTTTCGTAGGTACACGTCCTACATGGTCACGGGAGACTAAGAAACTAAATTTGAAACAAAGAAGGTACAAACACTAGTGAAGATACAGATATTACAGGGGTGATAAACTTTTGGTATGTGATACTTTGATGTTTATTTATTATGGGAATTTATATAATGCTAGTTGGAAAAAAAAAGAGAATGTTAAATTTACGATTTTGAAATAATGATAGGTACAAATATTTATAAATATTATTTATATATATAGGTACATAAATTAAAAAAAAAAAAATGAATAAAAAAAATTTTTACAGGGAAAATTAATGTATAGGTAATGTTCAACAATAAAAATTTTTACAGGGAAAATTAAGGTATAATGTTCAACAATAAAAATTATGAGAAAAGAAAAAAAAAAAAAAAATATCTATATACTGGAGGTTCATAATATTGAGTAGGTATACAGTTTTTAAGAGTGAACTTATTATTGATATAAACAATATGATCTGATAATAAAATTGCTAGTTACAAAATTAATAGTACAAAATGTATATGGTTTTGTTTGTTGGTAGGTATAAAATTATTATAATATCGTTGGTGATTGAGTAAACACCATAAATGATCGAGAGTAGTATAATATCAATATATAAAGGTATTATACATAAAAAAAAGGAAAAAAAAAATGTAAAAACACAACACTATTGCACAAACACAGATTTCAATACACTAAAACAGGGGTAAATTCCAGTTGAAGTCGTTATGTCTCGGCGGCACTCGAACCATTAGGTTGGTGATCTGAAACAAACGAGAATTAAGGGCAGTGGCTATCTCTAAATAATAGATGGGTGTATTATAAGTCGGAGGACAATGGATTTAAAAGTGGTGAATAGGAGAAATCTAATTGTTCGTTTATTATGGTTCTATTGGTATCCTGTTTTAAACGGTTAATTTCTAGAATTTCCAATTTTTCGAGTTTTTTGTAGCCAGTAATGTTTTGGTGAATTAAAGATACGTTATTGTCAATATTAAAAGAATGGTTGTTTACTAAAAGATGATTTGCGAAGTTAGATTTATCATTGTGTTTATTTTTGAACGCGGATGTATGTTCTTTTATACGAATATTTAATGCACGTTTTGTCTTCCCGATGTAACTAGAATTACAGGAATTGCAATCTAATTTGTATACGCCATTTTTATTTAGTTTATGAATTTTATCTTTTGTATTAACCAATAATCTACCTATGGATTTGTTATTATAGAACGCGGGATTAATATTATTATTATTGAACACTTTTTTAACCTCGTTGCTAGTTTTAATATTAATAAAAGCTACTTTATTCCATATTCTATTGTTGTTATTATTATTCGTGCAAAGACCGGGGGCTAATATTTTACATGATATTTTTTTTAGTTTATTATTTAAAAGTTCATCTATTATTTTGGTATTAAAACCATTATTTAAAGCTAATGTTTTTATAATGTTAAGTTCTTTATTATATTTTTCACGCGATAAGGGGATATTTAAAAGTCTATGGAGTAAAGAATGAAAAGTAGATAGTTTTTGAGACGGATGATGTTTTGAGGTATTATGAATTAAATTATCGCTAAAAGTAGGTTTTCGGTAAACGTCAAATTCTAAACTATTATTATTTATTGAGATATTTATATCTAAAAAGTTAATGGATTTGTTTCCTATTTCCATGGTGAATTTAATCGCGTTGTTTAAATTATTAATTTCGTTTAAAAATTGGTTTAACTGTCGTTCAGTGCCTGTCCAAAGTGCTAAAATGTCGTCGACGTAACGGTAATAAAATATAATATTTTTAAATTGCGCGAGTTCTGAAATCTTTTCTTCTAAATAATTCATAAAAAAGTCAGCCATAATTGGGGACATAGGTGATCCCATCGCTAAGCCTTCTTTTTGTTTATAAATTTTATTATTAAATTGAAAGTAGTTTTGGTCTAAGCAGGTGAATATTAAATTTTTTAATTCCGTTTTTTTGATAGGATTTAAATTACTAATTTTGTCAAAATGATTATTAAGAGCTATTTTTAATTCGGTTATAGGTACGCTGGTGAACAAACTTACAACGTCGAAGGAAATGAGTTTAGCGTTTTTGGGGACTTTGATGTGTTTTATTTTTTCAATTAGTTCAAGAGTATTTTTAATTGTATATTTTGGACAAAAGTTACCTAATGAATAAAATAATTTAATTGGTTCGCGGCTCTAGCTAATTTGTAACAAGGTGCTGCAGTATATGAAACAACGGGACGTATTGGCATATTTTCTTTATGTACCTTGGGTAACCCATATAAACGCGGACAAAGTGGGTTATCCTGTTTGAGTTTAAAATAATCTTTATCGGTGAACAAGGTTTTGTAATTTTTAAGTATATGTTTTACTTCATCAACAAATTTTGAGGTTGGGTCTTTGTTAAGAACAATTTATCCGTTGATTTAGATATAGCATTAGAGAATAAAAATCGTGAAAAATATAGCATGTCAACGTTCATTAATAAACAAATAAAATCATTAGTTAATAATCGCGATAATAATAATGAGTTTAAACTAGTTAAAAGCATAAAACAAAAAATTGATGACAATAAAATTATTATTTCAAAAGCCGATAAGGGCAATTGCACAATTTTATTACACGAAAACGATTATTTAAAAAAAGTAAATGAATTATTATCTTCAGATGATTTCATTGTTCTTAACAAAGACCCAACCTCAAAATTTGTTGATGAAGTAAAACATATACTTAAAAATTACAAAACCTTGTTCACCGATAAAGATTATTTTAAACTCAAACAGGATAACCCACTTTGTCCGCATTTATATGGGTTACCCAAGGTACATAAAGAAAATATGCCAATACGTCCCGTTGTTTCATATACTGCAGCACCTTGTTACAAATTAGCTAGAGCCGCGAACCAATTATTTTATTCATTAGGTAACTTTTGTCCAAAATATACAATTAAAAATACTCTTGAACTAATTGAAAAAATAAAACACATCAAAGTCCCCAAAAACGCTAAACTCATTTCCTTCGACGTTGTAAGTTTGTTCACCAGCGTACCTATAACCGAATTAAAAATAGCTCTTAATAATCATTTTGACAAAATTAGTAATTTAAATCCTATCAAAAAAACGGAATTAAAAAATTTAATATTCACCTGCTTAGACCAAAACTACTTTCAATTTAATAATAAAATTTATAAACAAAAAGAAGGCTTAGCGATGGGATCACCTATGTCCCCAATTATGGCTGACTTTTTTATGAATTATTTAGAAGAAAAGATTTCAGAACTCGCGCAATTTAAAAATATTATATTTTATTACCGTTACGTCGACGACATTTTAGCACTTTGGACAGGCACTGAACGACAGTTAAACCAATTTTTAAACGAAATTAATAATTTAAACAACGCGATTAAATTCACCATGGAAATAGGAAACAAATCCATTAACTTTTTAGATATAAATATCTCAATAAATAATAATAGTTTAGAATTTGACGTTTACCGAAAACCTACTTTTAGCGATAATTTAATTCATAATACCTCAAAACATCATCCGTCTCAAAAACTATCTACTTTTCATTCTTTACTCCATAGACTTTTAAATATCCCCTTATCGCGTGAAAAATATAATAAAGAACTTAACATTATAAAAACATTAGCTTTAAATAATGGTTTTAATACCAAAATAATAGATGAACTTTTAAATAATAAACTAAAAAAAATATCATGTAAAATATTAGCCCCCGGTCTTTGCACGAATAATAATAACAACAATAGAATATGGAATAAAGTAGCTTTTATTAATATTAAAACTAGCAACGAGGTTAAAAAAGTGTTCAATAATAATAATATTAATCCCGCGTTCTATAATAACAAATCCATAGGTAGATTATTGGTTAATACAAAAGATAAAATTCATAAACTAAATAAAAATGGCGTATACAAATTAGATTGCAATTCCTGTAATTCTAGTTACATCGGGAAGACAAAACGTGCATTAAATATTCGTATAAAAGAACATACATCCGCGTTCAAAAATAAACACAATGATAAATCTAACTTCGCAAATCATCTTTTAGTAAACAACCATTCTTTTAATATTGACAATAACGTATCTTTAATTCACCAAAACATTACTGGCTACAAAAAACTCGAAAAATTGGAAATTCTAGAAATTAACCGTTTAAAACAGGATACCAATAGAACCATAATAAACGAACAATTAGATTTCTCCTATTCACCACTTTTAAATCCATTGTCCTCCGACTTATAATACACCCATCTATTATTTAGAGATAGCCACTGCCCTTAATTCTCGTTTGTTTCAGATCACCAACCTAATGGTTCGAGTGCCGCCGAGACATAACGACTTCAACTGGAATTTACCCCTGTTTTAGTGTATTGAAATCTGTGTTTGTGCAATAGTGTTGTGTTTTTACATTTTTTTTTTCCTTTTTTTTATGTATAATACCTTTATATATTGATATTATACTACTCTCGATCATTTATGGTGTTTACTCAATCACCAACGATATTATAATAATTTTATACCTACCAACAAACAAAACCATATACATTTTGTACTATTAATTTTGTAACTAGCAATTTTATTATCAGATCATATTGTTTATATCAATAATAAGTTCACTCTTAAAAACTGTATACCTACTCAATATTATGAACCTCCAGTATATAGATATTTTTTTTTTTTTTTCTTTTCTCATAATTTTTATTGTTGAACATTATACCTTAATTTTCCCTGTAAAAATTTTTATTGTTGAACATTACCTATACATTAATTTTCCCTGTAAAAATTTTTTTTATTCATTTTTTTTTTTTTTTTTTTTAATTTATGTACCTATATATATAAATAATATTTATAAATATTTGTACCTATCATTATTTCAAAATCGTAAATTTAACATTCTCTTTTTTTTCCAACTAGCATTATATAAATTCCCATAATAAATAAACATCAAAGTATCACATACCAAAAGTTTATCACCCCTGTAATATCTGTATCTTCACTAGTGTTTGTACCTTCTTTGTTTCAAATTTAGTTTCTTAGTCTCCCGTGACCATGTAGGACGTGTACCTACGAAACTAGTCGGGAAAATAAAAATTTGTGGATAAGTTAAACATTGTTTTATTTGAACATTATTTTAAAAAAAAAAATATTTAGGTATATCATTACAGTAAGTAAACTATATTCCTACGAGCTCACGAACTATTATTTTGCTTTTTTGAACGTTAGCTGCAATGTTTAATACCTAAGAAATCTAGTCAAAAGAATATTCTTTATTACTTAGTACGAAAGAAATCGAGAAAAAATCCAAAAATGTTGCCGGAAGAAATCGAGAAAAAATCCAAAAAGGCAGCAGAAAACGGTCAAAATTTATATTGGTGCAAATTGAGAACTTAAATTTGTTGGTCTTATTCTAATGAATGAAACTTATCTGCAGTTAGATTATCGGAATCCCATTTGATCTTCCAATTCAGTGTAAAATTACTAGCTTTGAAATAAAGCTGTGAATATTATTATAGAAATAAAGAGCATTTTCGACAATCAAAAATCTGTCCAATGCAGCGATGTTTTTTAAAAAAATGACCGTGAGTGGAGCAAATGTTGGAATGATGGGTAAATCGGATACATATTATCCAATCAGTCCAAAACACAATCACATCAAGCCATTCGTCCATCACTCTAAACGGATCGTCAATCAGGAAACTCGAGTGGACGTGGTACAAGTCGTTACATCTTCTTAAAAACTTGTTCCTGCTTCGTTTCATTTTGTCATCATTCTTCCACCCCGGTACACGTGTTTCTGTTTTCAATTTAATAAGAGAAAATATTTGTCATGTCCTTTGGATGATATCGATTTAGATACAAAGATGTCAGTAAAGTTGGCGAAACTAATTATTGCCTGGGGCAATTTCTCCAATCAACCGGTCCCGTCCAATCAGAGACAGGCCAACCCCGACTGGAAATCGAGCCTATGCCTTGTCTGAATTCACTTAAACAAAGGGTTGGTAATTCAATTTTATAAGCCACACACCTGTCGAATTGGAAGCGGCTTGAAGGCAAGGTGATTTTGTACGGCGTAAGTACCCTATTTCATGAGTTTGTGTCATGGTGGTTACCAATTATTTCTCATGAAATCTTATTTTTAAGAGAGATCAATTCGAGAGAATGAGAGACGATGAGATCCGCAAAATTGTCTCTAAAGAAATTCCATATTATGGTCAAAGAATGAGAGGTAGACTACCGAAGCTGGTCTTTGAGGTCCTTAAAGATGGAAACCGTCTAAAATAACCAGGCTTAATCTATCACATGAGGTAGAAGTTAGTAAAAAGATATATACACAATATTGTCCAAGTGATATTTCGTCAAAATATTGCTTCCTCAAACAAAACATTTTATATATTTTTGATTCATTCAATCAATAGCCCTGTATATTTTACTATCTTAATATTCAACACGCATTCAACGGTCCGTAAAAAAAAAGAAAAAATGTAAATTTAATGGACATACATAATAGACATGATAAAATCAATACCCATCTATTACTTATATTGGTCGGAACATAATAATAATATTATTATTTTTATGAGAGTTTGTAGAGCGACTCGCCTGAAGATAGCATCGAACCTGTTATGTTAAAACCGATGGAATATTTTCAATAAACATGACCCACTCCAGGAGAACATTTTATAAACTACTCAAGATCACCATTAACAACGTTTACATACATAATAAGGGTTGCTCATAAATGAACCTAACTGAAAGGAAATGGTGGTTAACGAGGGTAGTAAGTTTTTTTCTATTACCTATTTAAAGATGAGTTTTTTAGTATTTTATGAGTTTACAAGCTTTTCCCGACAGACGTTGTCCTCTGTAGTCCTTTATATGAATATTGATTTCAAATTTGTTAAATATCTAGACATACCTAATTAGAACGTTGTGCACGAACAAAGCCATTAACAAAAATGCTATAAAGATGAGACATTAACAAAAATGGATATATTCATATCCTGGCACCAAATACAAGACAGCAGTCGCAGTCTTTAAATTTGGTTTGCTGTCTTGTTCTCAATAATATCCAACTTGTATAAAATATTTTTGAATGTTAAAAAATTATTTCTGAAAGTTCGAAATAAATTCCACCATAAATCTGCGTACAAATATTTTTAATGACAATGGTTGTCAGGTGAACAATAATTTTATTGCTATAAATGTTATCATAGATGGCGTTGGCGACACAGGAAAACCGTTCCATACTTACTTTAATATACAGTTTTATACTATTTTTTACGTATTTTTTCAACTTTTTATTAGTTATTCTGTTATCCGGAGTGGAGAAGAATCCAATAAATCAATCATCGGAAGGATCTGTTCAGCCGATCTCAAGTTATAAGTGTTCGCACTAACCCGACTTTTATATTATAGATTATGAGTGAGTTAAAATAGTTGTAGAGACTCTTTGACCAACATTGTTGGTTATTGATGATGTTAAGATAAACAGAGAATAGAAAGACCATCCACAAAATGGACAGACCAAATAAAGTCTGCAGCTGAAGCGACGACAGTTTTTACTACATTAATTGGTTTTAGAAAGGTTATCAATAGGTCGGGGAAGGCTAGAGGATCCTTCGGCAACTTTTTCTACCCACCTGGACATATATAATTAATCTGCCCATTCAGAGGCACTCGCTTATACTTCAGCAATGTAATTTCAAAATGTGTTAATTTTGAACGCCGCGTACACAAATAACCTAAGCTGATTCGGCTCGTCTTTGACATTCAGTCAGCCGTAATGACACACATTTATCATAATACTAGCAGACCTCAGGTATGGCACAGACAGCCCAATCAGTGTCCCAAGTGTTCCGATTTTACATACATACATACATCCTTGGCGCTACAAATCTGTGTGGGTCTTGGCCTCCTCTAAAAGATTTTTCCATGCCACCCTGTCTTCTGCCATACTCCATCAATCGTCCATCCCAGAAGTCTGTCGTCTCTTTCCGCTCCGCGCAGACATCTCAGTCTGGGTCTTCCAATGCTCCTCCTTCCAGCAGGTCTCCCACAGAAAACTTCCTTCCGGTTCGCTCGATCTTTGAACATGGCCCAGCCAGCGGAGTCGGCTAAGCTTTATAAATATATTGTGGCGTTGACATCATCATGCGATTCATAAAGTTCGCGGTTACACCGAATGCGCCAGTGTTCTGTGTCTCTGACTGGTCCGTAGATTATTCCTATTATTTTATCCCAATTTTACTTTACCACCTTTAAACTGGGGACAATTTGACATTTCCTGAAACAATTTTGTCACTTTTTCTGTCGTTTTTCACTTAAAGTATTTATTTTCTACCTCGGCCTTGCCTGACTGGGATTTAACGAGACCGGATGAGCATGAAAAATTGACACTGCCAATAAATTTTGTAAATGTATATAAAAACTTCGTCCAATTTGTTTTGCGAAACTCCCATTTTGCTTAGAATTGAAAAAATAAATTCTATTTGATTTAAAAAAAAGTCCATTTACCTATATATGAAAAAAAAAAATCAATTTCAAGTTAAATACCTTTATTATTTTTATTTGGATTAATATTTTGCGTAGGGATAGGATGTTTCAACGAAAAAGCTGAGTTACTGATGAACTTAACAAATTATTATATTGGATTTTATGCTCATCTAATTCATGAAACACATTTTAAGTACTTACTAGAACTAAATTTCGTAAAATGTGTGTAACCGCATATGTGACATAATTGTGTAATTATTATATTCACAGCACCTTTGTTCGAAGAATGAAAAGATACATTTTCTTTTCTCTCTCATAGAACAATAATGTCATGTACTGCCCGAATTGAATTTGCTGACATTTTCTTCCAAAAGATTAAATGCGTGTCAAATTTGAAATTTCTAAAGAGAAAAACCATATAATGATGGCTCGGTTAACATGCCTATTTCCTTACTTATTGCTATTTAACAAGTAGGGTCTTTCAGCAACGTTTTATTCCTGGGAAAGACTGTTTAGAGGGTATGAGAACACGTATTTATTTTAGATATACCTACCTAATCAATTTTACGACAACATGTAGGTATGACTTCAATTTTTTTTTTCAGAAATTGACTATGAATTTTGATTTTTACCATGATATGTTCCAAATCCAAATCCAAACTCCCTTTAGACCCCACTTAGGGGCATAGGGAGGCAACAAGAGCTCTCCATTGCGCTCGATCTTGCGCAACGGTGATGACCTCCTCCCACACCATGTCCATGTCCCTCAGCTCTGCTTCGAAGGAGCGGAACACAGTGTGAGAGGGTCTTCCTCGTCTTCGGGACCCTGATGGGAGGAAGAACAGCGCTCTCCTCGGCCAACTGTCATTCTGCATCCTTAACACATGTCCCAGCCAAGTCCATCTCCTCCCCACAATGGTGGAGGTGATGGGCTCACGCTGGGTGCGCCGGCGTATAGCGTCGTTCGTGATGCGGTGGTACCATCTTACGCCCAGAATTCTCCTTAGGCACTTCATCTCAAAGGCTGAGACTTTTTGTGCCTGGGCCTTGGTCAGGTGCCAGGACTCACACCCATAAAGGAGAATGGGCAACACACACGCATCAAACAGTTTACATTTCGTCTCGACGCTAAACGCCGACGCTTTCCATATCTTGGTCATGTTGTTGAAGGCGCCACTTGCCATACCGATACGAATCGGGAGCTCAGCCCCGAGGTCACCAGCGGTGGTAATGGTTGCTCCCAGGTACTTAAATTTATCCACCCGGGAGACCTGGTGACCATCGATGGTTATCGGTTGCTGTTTATCGGGGCAGGCATTATTCGCCATGAGCTCCGTCTTACTGGCATTGACTCGAAGGCCGAGGCGTGCTGTTTCGTTGCAGAGTCTTGAAACACTGCGCTGTAATTCCTCCACTGTCGTACTGAACAACGCTAGGTCGTCCGCGTACTCCAGATCGCACAGTTCGCCTATTAGACCATCTCTCTGTGTTATCGGTATACCTCTTGCTCCTTGCATGGACTTTCTCAACAGGAAATCCATGACTATTATAAATATAAAGGGAGCTAGTACGCAGCCCTGTCTGACTCCCGTGGTGATCCTAAAAGCTTCAGTAGGACCACCTGGCGTTTTCACGCTACACTCAGAGTCTTCATACAGGGACTGCACCATTTTAACTATTTTCGGAGGTATACCATACAGAGCAAGTATTTTCCATATTGATGGTCTATGTGGGCTGTCGAAGGCCTTTTCAAAATCTATAAAGCAACAAGCGACTGGAGAGTTAAACTCCTTGCACTGCTGAAAGATGCACCTGGCACAGAAAATTAGGTCCGTGCAGGACCTTCCAGGTACAAAGCCGCATTGTTGCTCTCTCAGGACAGCCATGACAGGCCCCCGAATGCGGTGTAGTAATATCTGAGATAATACCTTACCGGGAACACTCAGTAGAGTAATTCCACGGTAGTTTCCGCATTCAAGGGGGTCCCCCTTTTTAAATATTGCGACGATGGATCCATTCCGCCAATCTTTTGGGCACCTCTCCTCTTCCCACGCCATTTTAAATATATCTAATAGTGGTTGGCCAAGGGTGTCTATGCCTTGTTTGAGGAGCTCTGCGTGAATTCCATCGTCTCCTGGCGCTTTGTTGTTCTTAAGTCTCATCACGGCCAGCACCATCTCACTGTATGTCGGCGGTTCCTCACATATCCCAGTTGCCTGAGGTATATTCAGACCAGCCAACTCCTCCTCAAAGTTGTAAGGTGAGGAGGGCTCGGGACGGTTTAATATTGACTCAAAGTACTCCCTCCATCTCCCTTTAATCAGTTCGGGGGCAGTGACAGTGGCTCCACGAGAGTCTCGTATTGCCGATAGGAGCTTTGATAAACCGCGACTATGGTAAAGAGACGACCTGTTAAAATACGTTGATGTTAACTGGTGTTTGGCCATGTTTTCCACAATTCCCCTTTATGCCTTGATTATGCGACCATTTTTCAATCCTGATGGGATAATAAGACAAGACAGACCATGATATGTTAGAAAGTATTTTTTTTATGCATTTCCTAGATAGTATTTGAACAGTCGAATCTTATCTTCTGCTTTTGATAGAATATTTAAACACCATATACGGGATAGAGAAAGAATCCATATGGTAGAATCGCCATGAGGAAGATACATGCTGGGTTTCACCCTGAGAGATAGAGTGAGGAACGAAGCGATACGACAATGAACCAAGGTTGCAGACATTGAACGACGTATAGCTTCTCTCAAATGACGGAGGGCAGGTCATTATGCAAGAAAAATGGTCGAAGAGGGTCGAAACCTGGAGACCCAGAATGACTGCCAGGAGCTTTGGGAAACCGCGATTACGGTGAAGAGACGACCTGTTAAAAAACGTTGATCTTTACTGGTGTTTGGCCATGTTTTCCACAATTCCCCCTTATGCCTTGATTATGCGACCATTTTTCAATCCTGATGGGACAATAAGACAAGACAGACCAATTAAGGTTAACAATAATGCGGGTATTCACTATGGATCTGCAAGATGCTGTGCTAAACTGGGATAAAGCTGTGCAATTGGCGTAAGATACAGAGGCTTGGAGGGATTTCGTGGCGTGCACATGCTCCACACTGGGAGTTAACTTCGATTAAGTATTCTTCTAAATTTAGGCCACAATTCAAGAGGTGGGGTCAGCTTCCTGCAAGGTTGACTCTCAGCTGTCCCTCCCCTATTTGGTGGTCTGTCTAGCTAGAAGCTGTTTTCCATGGCGTTAGCCGTGTCATGTCATTTAAGGGAGTCTGGAAGAATCCATTATCCTAACATGTGCATACCAGAGTTCTCTTCGTTGCCTTCCCCATCCCATTGTGTCTTCCACCTCGCAAGTTTCTCACCCTCTTATTTCGAACTTTATCTCTGAGGGTATTCCCGGCTATGCTCCTGGGAGGCTTCATTTCTGAAACTCTCAGCGCATTTTTTCGGTAGTAGTGGTACCATCCCTCTTGCTCAAATAAGTAAGTAATTTGTAATTTAAATAATAACAGTAAAATTAGTCTTTGTCATAAAATTTAGGGTAATTTGTAAGTATCCTTCCGAAATATTAAAGCAATAGGGTGTCCACAAGTTAGAGATTATGCAAATAGTTGACTGGTAGTAAAATAACAATAATAATTATTAGTTATTTGTATTTAAAGTTTAAGGTTATTGTTATTGAGGTCGCTACGACAACCCGAATGAGAAGATTGCGGCAGACTTAATAATAGTAGCAATTCATTATTATATTATTAATTTGAAAATATATTATTTTGTAAATGTGTCCCACGCTTAATTGAAATCGTGGTAATCATACTTTGAACATTTCCGTTGTGGGACTTTGACCTAGTGTAGTGTAGTGTCCGTAGATTTTTTGTTTTTGTTGAGTGTTCCGTAGAAGATTTGTAGTCAAATTCAATGATTTTACGATTGAGGTAGGTACGTTTACATATTTATTGAAGGGATCATCACGTGATGGTCCATCTGACGAAGGGAACGTTCGCTTTGGAAAACAAGTTTATTGTTATAAATAAACTTGTAGTTGCACATATTGAACTTTTTTTTTAATTTACCTTTTCGCGCGTAACTATTTGGTGGAATATACTAGTATGAGAAAATTTGGAAATTATTAACTTTTTTGACCGAACTGCCAACTTGAAGAAAAAGTCGTTCGGTCTTCGAAAAAAAGTTAGGTCCGATACCCACCTGCACCACAAACGTGTAACATTATTTCATCAATGACATATTTTATATATTTTTCTACTATGGGCTAAAGAGTTTCTTAAACATAAATGAGGTCATTTAAAATTGTTCGGGAATGAACTACATAATCTACATAATAATTCAGAAATGTTTGTTTTTTTATTTGCCTTTGACAATACTTTACCGTTATGTCGGAGCATCACGCTCAAAATACAAATGCTACGTCAGATATGAATCTGCGCAGAGCGGTGAAATTTGCTCGAGAACGTTCTAAGATACAATTGGCAACGTTAACTTTAATATATTAAGAGCTATTTAAAAAACTTTATTTTTTTAGGATCTTCATACAAATTTTTCAAAAAAGACAGAAAGCCATCTTTTGGAAACAAAATTACTCATGTAAACGTTGAATAGAATCTTGGTATTACGGTATGAAAATGTTATAAAATAATTGGAGATTGATTCGTTATACATATAAAAGTTATTCAAATCTTATTATTCTCAATAAATAAAGATTTAATGAAAAATTTTGGAAAAAAAAATCCTCCATTTTGAAAATTGACACATTTTAAAAAATTTATGGCCACATTTTGTGTAAAACCGTCGTAGCCATTAGATGAGTAATAATTATGTAGCTACCTGATAAAATCATATTCAAATGTAGATAAGTATAAAATAATTTAGCAATAATTATTGTTGAATCATTTTATATTTCTGAAATATAAATAAAGTTTAAATCTTAAAATCGTCGTCGACGAAAAAGATTTGCAAGTAAAATAATAAACATTTAAATTTGTATGAACATTCCATAGACAAACTGGCCGGTAAAACAGTTGCCTAAAATTAGATCATTAGGTACAGTGAACTTGACAGAATTGTTGGGAGAAAAGAAATAATATCGACAATAATTGAGAACCTTTAAATGGCATTCAGGAATACAGGATTATAATCAGTGTAGTAAAACGTTTGTTTTATCCACAAAATAATTTAGAAATGAAATAGTAAATAAACTCAAAACTATGTTAGCTTATTTATCATATCTTATATTATATGCAAAAACAATAATATACAAGGTTCATTTAAATAAAAGACTGGTGGTATTGTTGCCGTGAAAATTTGTTTAAAAAAACAATATGCATAGAGTTTCATCGTGTCAAAAGAAGTATTCTTGAAGAAAGCAATCAGTGAGAGGTATGACTTTGAAGCTTTTCGTAAAACTGTCCAAGGTTTGTGACAAATCATTCATCCTAGAACAAACACAAAAGTACCTATAATGACGGATAATATCATTTCATGAATTTTTTGGGCTAGGTACACATTAATATGTAAATTAAAGTCATCTACATAATATTTTAGTCCGTTTATATTTTTGTAATGCAAAATGCCGGAGAGCGTTCTTAAATACACTTTGATGTATTTAAGTTAATATTTGTATTGAATTTTGTCACAGATAATGGTGGTAAATGTTATATTGAATCTAAATCGTTATGTAGATAAACGCAAAGCTATGGTAACTTATTTATCATATGTTATATTCTTCAAACAAAATACAAGAATAGATCATACCTATTGTTGTGGTAAAAAATCTTAATAGACGTAGGACGATCATCGTGTTGAATGAAATATTCTTGAAAGACAGCAAAATGCAGTGATCAGTATGTTTGGAGACATATTCTTGACGGAACCTCCAAGGTTCCTTCAATCCAAAAGAAAGCCAAAAAGACTATGGTCATTGGTCATCCCATCCTAGAATAAAAACAATGAATTATGGTAGATAATTGATAACTATAGTTATTACATGGCCACCATTATAAAATATGAAAACTTGAATCTATACCTGTAGATATATCGCCATTATACATCCATTCTCAAAGTATGACTGCTCATAGCCTCCAGGACAAGATCCATTTATCACATCCATTGGGTTGTATAATATGTAATATAATTTTTGGTTGATGCTGGAAGACAAGGATTTTTATTAAAAAGTGTTTATTCTACATAATTTAGTAAATATTATGTAGGTAGCTATATAGGGTAATCTAAATAAATAAATATTATCAGGTACTTACTTAGAAATATATTAACAGCAGCTATCAATTAAAAAAATATTCGAATTTTGAAAATGTTTTGTTTGTCAAAATATCGATGACAGCGGATGACATGACAGCCAGTACGCCATAGATATCAGTACGCCAGTACTATAGATTACCCATAAATTATTTGCGGTATTTTTTTGTGACTGAAAATAATTAAATCATGATATTTTTATTGAATGTTTTTTTTTAATTTTCAGGTTTAGGATTTTTGAATTATAAACATTTTATATGAATTCATTTTGTTGATACTTTTCTTAATAGATAGCCTTTTTAATAAATTACGATATTAATTTAACACTAAGTAATATTTTTTAGTGTGTTCTATGGTTCATTTGATACGTCATAAAAAAATCTATGGATAATATGTTTTATTTTGTTGTCAAACTATAAAATGTAAACATTGAGTTTTTGTACGGCTTTAGATATAAAATCAATTTTTGGGATTAATAAAACAGGTAAGCAAAGTTAATTGAGTAAATATTATTTCAAAATAATCGCATAATTACAATGCAGCTAGCCAATTACATTAATTTATTTTTTTTACAGGATAGATTACAAGATATTTACAACAATATCAAGAGTGAATTTCTAAAATGTACAAGTATGCATTTTATTACTGGAATAAGCAAAGCGGTAAGTCCCGTATTATTATTTGATAATTGTACCTCCTTTCATATGTTTGTGTATATAAATTCCATAATGTTTTGTTACAGATTGAACTTTAATTGAACTGGCAGGCAATGCTCTCAAGAATTGTGCCATATGGATACACTGTTACGAAAGCGCTAGACGAAATTTGATAAATAAATAACTATCGGTAACAGTATCTAAAGCTAGAAACAGGAGGTTGGTAGTCCGGTGGTATCAAATGACGGCTTTCGTACGTACATTGTACGGTTTTTGTGCGTTTGACTTCTGGTGCCGACCATTTTCAACTTTTACAACACAAGCATCGTTTTGTGTGAAAGATGTCAAAAGTGTAAATGTGTTCACTTTGGGTGAGTCCAGATTCATTTGTATAAAAAAAATGTGTTTTGATGAGCTATGACACGCTAGAAGCAACATCGGTTTCATACATTTAGTATGATTAGAGACACATTATCGTTGAGCATTGTATTTTTTATGAAAAAATATGCTTTTGGCTTAACACAACATAATTGTTTACAACACGTCTGTTTCTACTGTAAGATTTGAATGTGAATTTTATTTTTAGTTATGGATTTTTTTTAAAAAAAAGTTCCAGCTTTTGGTATAAAGAAGGTGATTTTTTATTCTGTTTTTATTTTTTTTCTATTTTTAATCTGCTAGATGTAACAAATAATGTTATTTTATTTTACAAAATGGTAGTTTTGTGTTTTATTAATTGAAATTAAATAAACAGAATGTTTTAATTTATTTATAACCAGAAATAAACTGAAAAAAAAATACACATTATGTTTTAATTTAATATATTCTCCTGAACTATTTCCAAACAATAGATGTTTTATAATGATTCTTGGTTAAATAATGCCTCCACGACAAATTAATATAAAGGATGAGAATTCATGGAATTTGGTAAGTAATTATTCTCAAATGAGGTTTCTGTGTTAAAATTATCAAATAATGTGATATTTTAAAACAACCCTCTATATTATTAGTAGTGGTCGTACTAGCAAGTCATTTCATTTAAAGTTCTTATAATAATGTGTCCCATAAACAGAAGCAAATACTCCCCTAAAATGGTTCATATTTCTAACTATTGAAGTTTGCCAGTTATAAAAGCATTGTAGTTACCTATAACTTACCTATAATGACTTATGAAGTCAAGAGCAGCATATCAGTTTGTGAGAACTTTTTTAATGTAAAAGTAGTCACACCTCAATGTGTTGTTACTACACTTAAACGCAATAGATCTGTTAATGAAAAAGCTAAACGCAGGTTTGAAACTTGGTGTGGGCCGTAAATTCTTCAACTGTTGTGTTAAGTTTTGATGATTATGTGCCGACTTCTTAGTTTACTTATATTTATAGATATATTCCATAGTGAGAGACTTTACTTGAACAATTTTTTATAAAGTTTATGCACAAAGAGGTTGTTGGAAGCCCGGTGGTATCAGTCGATGGCTTTCGTTTGCACAGCGCACTGAAGGCCGTGAGTTCAAGTCCTGGTGAGGCCATTTGCACTTTCACAACACAAACCTTTGGTTAGTGTGAAAGATGTCAAATGTGTATTTGTGTACTTTAGGTAAGCCAAGATTCATTTTCTTAAAAAAAATGATAAAAATCTGTACTAAAAAGTCAAAACTTTTATTAATACAGTTATATATTTTTATTTTATTCTAAAAAAATTATGATTTTCAAATAAGTATGAATCCACCTTCACAATTTGTTAAATATAAGGAACAAAAAGCTGTGTTGGTACATACTTAATTGCAGAATAATAAAATCAATATTGTGGTGAGAGCCCATAGCTCACCACATATAAATCGAGCACTCTGTCTTATTAACTATGGGGCAAGCATAGAGAATAAGTCAGCAGTCTATGATTATGACTTGCAGCGCTTTCTTATTGCTGATGGGGTGTGACAAAAAAATTAAGTCCAATTAATTATAAGTATATTATACATTATGTAGGTACACCACACTTTTATAAAGCTCTGTATGTAAACTTCCATAGATCAGGATCTAACTCCCATTATTCTACAACTTTTTTTGTGGACGGGTAAAAAAAGCTAGTAATATACTAAATCAATATTCACAGTGACACACTTGCCTCTCTGAACATCCTCATAATGTATACCTACCAACTCATGCATACATACTAAATCAATATTCACAGTGACACACTTGCCTCTCTGAACATCCTCATAATGTATACCTACCAACTCATGCATACATACTAAATCAATATTCACAGTGACACACTTGCCTCTCTGAACATCCTCATAATGTATACCTACCAACTCATGCATACATACTAAATCAATATTCACAGTGACACACTTGCCTCTCTGAACATCCTCATAATGTATACCTACCAACTCATGCATACATACTAAATCAATATTCACAGTGACACACTTGCCTCTCTGAACATCCTCATAATGTATACCTACCAACTCATGCATACATACTAAATCAATATTCACAGTGACACACTTGCCTCTCTGAACATCCTCATAATGTATACCTACCAACTCATGCATACATACTAAATCAATATTCACAGTGACACACTTGCCTCTCTGAACATCCTCATAATGTATACCTACCAACTCATGCATACATACTAAATCAATATTCACAGTGACACACTTGCCTCTCTGAACATCCTCATAATGTATACCTACCAACTCATGCATACATACTAAATCAATATTCACAGTGACACACTTGCCTCTCTGAACATCCTCATAATGTATACCTACCAACTCATGCATACATACTAAATCAATATTCACAGTGACACACTTGCCTCTCTGAACATCCTCATAATGTATACCTACCAACTCATGCATACATACTAAATCAATCTTCACAGTGACACACTTGCCTCTCTGAACATCCTCATAATGTATACCTACCAACTCATGCATACATACTAAATCAATATTCACAGTGACACACTTGCCTCTCTGAACATCCTCATAATGTATACCTACCAACTCATGCATACATACTAAATCAATATTCACAGTGACACACTTGCCTCTCTGAACATCCTCATAATGTATACCTACCAACTCATGCATACATACTAAATCAATATTCACAGTGACACACTTGCCTCTCTGAACATCCTCATAATGTATACCTACCAACTCATGCATACATACTAAATCAATATTCACAGTGACACACTTGCCTCTCTGAACATCCTCATAATGTATACCTACCAACTCATGCATACATACTAAATCAATATTCACAGTGACACACTTGCCTCTCTGAACATCCTCATAATGTATACCTACCAACTCATGCATACATACTAAATCAATATTCACAGTGACACACTTGCCTCTCTGAACATCCTCATAATGTATACCTACCAACTCATGCATACATACTAAATCAATATTCACAGTGACACACTTGCCTCTCTGAACATCCTCATAATGTATACCTACCAACTCATGCATACGTATTTATAAATTTTATGGACGCTCGTGCACTGTAAGTGTAATTTTCAATGAGCCAGAGAGCTTTTCCCAATCTCATGATCTCTTTTCCAAATTACCGTGTTCTACCTGTGCTCTTTATAAAAAAATCTCTTGAAATAGTATTTATCTGAATAAATGCATAATAGAAACATTTGAATTTTATTCATAACGATAATATGTAAATTCGTAGAATTAATTTTAATTAGTTTTTATCAAATATTTTTTCAAGAAGAGCTCATCTCCGAGCTTGATATTGCGCGGCTTAATGACCTCCTACCACACCATGTCCTTATCCTATAGCTCTTCTTCGAAGGAACGGAACAAGGTGTGAGAGGATCTTCTCCGTCTTTGAAACGTTTATTGGAGGAACACAGCCCTCTCATCGGCCAACTGTCATTCAGCATCTTTAATAGATGTCCCAAACATGTACATCTCCTCTATATAATAGTTATCAATTGGTATTGGTATAGGTACCTAAAGTAAGAAAATTGTTAGATATATGTACCTATAATACGTGGTGTAACATTGGTAGTGGATAACCCGAAGCAAGGAGATAGAGGACTTAAATAACTATCGATTTAACCCCCATATACATATTATTATGTTCAGCGATATTGGGTGGTTCAAAAGTTATTCACCTTCCTGCTTAGGGCTATGCACTACCGCTTTTACACCGTATATTATATTGAAATTTGCTGCCCCAATAAACTAAGTCTGTTTTTGGGGCAGTACAATAGAGTTATGTGGACTTAAAATTTTTAAGAAAAAAAAAAGACAAAAATAATGAAATAGCATATCGGCATATTCCCAATCAATAAAAATTACGAATGGTAAACATTTTAGATAACAACTGTAGCATAATATTCCACTCTATTGTCTCTTCTGTCAGATGTTAAAAGTAAGACTCAATAGTTTTTATGTAGGTCCTTTCTATGTTTTTTCCAATCGATTATACTTTTTTGCGTAGGTACATCTTCTGCACTTTCTCAGATAGGTAGTCAGTCTTCAATTTCCAAGTCTCGTTGTCCATCTTTGGTGTCTCTTGGTGGCTAGCAAAAAGTCCCACATACCTACTTGAAAATGATATTGAGCAAGGTTGTTCAAATTTTTATCAGTTCTAAAACGTAAGGCTTCTAAAATTCGATTTACCGAGAATTTTCATTCTTCCGAAGCCAACATTCCCTTTTTTTAAAAGAATGATAAAATAAAAGAACAAAAGTCTATTCTGTATCAAATTATTATAATAAAAAGCTGGTTATTTTCATTTTAAAAGATTTTCTTTTCAAAGAAGGCTAAACAATCTCGAGGAAATCTCCAGGGACATTGGAGTATATTCCAAAAAGCCGTTTCACCATATTAATGGTTTCCGAACCGTTACTAACTTCACGTATAATATTCTCGGTAAAACTTTTCTCGTATATCGGGTATTGTAATTTGGTTATCGAGTTGTCGAGATTAATAATAATTCGAGATCGAAAAATCTCGAATTTTATTTTACGAAAAATTCCCATGTTCACTTTTGTTCCAATATCAAAGATTACTTTGACATTGATTCCCCAGAGCCTTCAAAATGTTCACTTGTACTACTTATGAAAACTATCATAAAACAACTTCATACAACGGTTCAAAAATAACGTAAATACTCTTACAAAAAATCCATAACTGTTGAATTCTAAAAACATGTAAATTGGCGAATTTGCTTTCCCACGATATCTTATCTTAACTGTGGCCAAGGTAAATAGGCATTCATTTTGAAACCGCTATGCTATCAACCGATTCTGAGTTGGAAACCTTGAGCGCGTCATGGCTTCTTCTAAAACAATTTTGAACCACCCTAGTCTCTATTCCATTCTCCATTAATCATCAACTCCCAGCATTCCGAGGTGTCTCTTTGCTCGATCCAGTCATTCCGGCCTGGATATCCTTCCATGTCCAAAAATCTCTTTAAAAAATCCAGCCAGTGAAGTCGGCTAAATATTGATTTTTATGGCATTGATGCATCATAACTCGGGTGGAAAAAAAATGTAAGATAAAGGTTGAAATGGCAGGACGAATTGAAGAAGGATGTAGTAGAACTCTTAGGGACGGTCAAAACTGAAAGACGGCAGCAGATATCTGTCAGCTACTCTCTCAACCCTAGAGCCCTATGTTTTGCTGATCAGTGAAACTGTTTTTTCTGTTCATTGTACATATGTTCAACATTCTCCGATGGACCCGCATTCCAAACGCTTCCAATTGGTTCGATATATTGAATTCTTCTTTGGCGACCATCTCTGCAAATAAGTCTCACGGTCTTGGCCTAGTCTCATCAACTCTGTAGCCTCTGGCACACCAAACTATCGTTGTAGATTCTTAATCCACGAGGATCTTTTACGGCCTATACTTCACCTGCTCTCTATCTTTCCTTCCACAATCAACAATATGAGAGCATATTTGTCATTGCTGAAGATATGGTTATAGTACGCGTATTTCGTTTTTTGAGAGTGGTCAGCAGCTCTCTCTCTCTCCTTATTCATCGCTCTCAGGACCTCTTCGTTGGCTACGCGATCCTTCCAAGAGATGCGGAGCATTTCCGGTAGATCCAGAGTTCAAATGCCTCAATCTTATTCATGGTTGAGACATTGATTTGTTGAACATAAAAGTACAAGGTGAATGTGTGTGAGACTATTATGATGTATGTGTGTAGGTAGTAAGTGACGGTTGTCCTTTTATTGTGGAGATTACCGACATCTGTTGTGATTTTTATTATTCTCAGCTTATCGAGAGGGTTTCATTATCCGAGTGGTAAACACCGCAGTATTATTGTGTTGTTGCCTTTATAGAGTACCTACAAAGTTGAGAAAGCCTTGCAACAAGGAATTGTGAGAAGTTTATGTTCTTCATATTATTATTCTTCTTTTTCTATACTCCCTTCGTACAACACAGCCATCACACAATGAGCTCTCGTGTAGCGAAAATTTGTTTGGTTTCAGCCAAAGACATATTATTATTTTATTCTGTGTACATACAACAAGAGTCAGAAAACAATCTCTTGACGTAACATACAGGATTTTCTCAGCAACGCATTCCAAATACCTCAATGTTTTGCTGTGTCAATATCAGATCTTTAACAACTTGCAACAGTATTCTGTTTTATTGCATTTCAATACGACTTTGACACATTGTGTGTAGTTTATAACTCTGCAATCTTGATGTACCTACGTATCATTGTTTTTTCGTTAATCGCTGAAGGGAAATAAATAATCATATTCCAGTTTATTTTCCGCGGAAAATACGCAACCAATGTTACAATGCATAACATAATAAAAACTTCACAATTAACTGTATGTTGTTGGTAGCCTAGTGGTTTCGTGCTGTGGTCGTCGGTTGGATCCCAGATGCCGACCATTTACTTGAAAGAGGTGACTGTGAAAGAGGTCAAAAAGTGTATTTGTTTTCACTTTGAGTGAAACACATATTCATTTTTATAAAAAAAAACTGTAGGTACTTATCTAACGACAAAAAACCATTCTCAGAAAGCTAAAATCGCTGTTATAAGGGAATCGTTATTTTTCTACTCTTACCTAACTTTATTTCATAAAAATATAGTACAATTTAAAACTAGTCAACAAAACTAATATCTTAATTTGTACTTAATCCAATCTTATAGGTCACTCCAATAATATGTTTTTTATATTTTTTTAAGAATATTTTAGCATAGGGTTGAATATGTACCTACCCTTCTCCATCTTCATCCATTGTCAAGGATAAGTAGGTATACGCTTCATTAATAAGCTTAGAAGCAAAAGGCTGATGACAGAAATAAATAGGTTAAAATGTAGGTATCGAGGCTCAGCTGAGTTAAAGGGATGTAGGCCAAGGCAGAGTGGGAGGAATAATATAATAATTATTAGATAGCGATCTAATCGAACTATTTGTCGAACTTGACTGGGGCATGTGTTAAGGATGCCGAATGACAGTTGGCCGAGGAGAGCGCTGTTCTTTCTCCCATCAGGGTCACGAAGACCATCTCACACTGTCTTTCGTATTCCTTCAAATCAGAGCTGAGGGATTTGGACAGAGATCGCAAGATTGAGCGCGGTGGAGGGTTCGTTTTGCCTCCCTATGTCAATAAGTGGGGTCAGAAAGGGAGTATTGATTGATTGATTGGTTTGTTGTATACTAAAGATTGATAGATCTTAATATAAAGTTTTATTTTAGTTTTTAAATGAATTGATCAATTTGAATGTATAGGCGTATGTCATCCAGAATATCCAACAAATTAAGGCATTCTGTAGGTACTCACAAGGTGACACGTAAAAACTCAATATTATTTATCTCAAAAGGTTATGTTAATTTAAAAAAAAAATGTTCTCGAACAAACTTTTAAAAAACTTTTTGCGTGAAATAAAATCTACTTTTATTCAAATAGGGAACGTGTCGATAAAAAAGGCGTCGAAAAACCCAAATAAACTGAAAATGTGGTGCCTAACTAAACTTGTTTGGAAACTTTTTCGGAATCAAATTCTACCCCGGTACTTTCGCTCCATCTTAATCGGGACATCGTGCCGTAAGAAGTTGTTAACTTTATTTATTAAACATGTCTATTAGATAGTTGATTAATTTTTCTTTGATACCGAACTCTATATATCATGATAATTAATTATTTCGTTCGAGTTTCGAAGTCTATATGGAATATCTTAATGAATGAAAAAGTATCGACTGTGTCTCGAAATTTCTCGAAATTTGAACCTGATGTTGAGGTTATTATTTTATAAAGTAGCTGACCCATCGAACTTAGTCCAGACTTTTAAAGCGAATAAAATATTTTATTTAAATTTTATTTAAATTTAAATAAATTTAAATTATTTTATTTAAATAATTCCACCAAGAATGCACGTTCAATTCGTTAATTGAATAAAATATTGCTGGGTGATATAACATACATGACTACTTATCGTGAAAAAAATCAAAAGTCATGTGGTTATAATTATGAATCAGTTTGTTGTTTCAAAAGCACCACATTTTTACCCATTTTATATATTAGATTTATATTGATTTTTATAAGTCAGATCATACAGAATCAGAAGTTTTATGATACTTAAAAAAATAATAGCACAAATAAAACACCGGTTAAAGTATTCATTAATTGGTTTGAAATTACAAAAATATGCTTAAAATAATATATTTGGATATAAAAAAAAATCTTTTCTTAAAGCTTGAAAGAAATTATTCTATCAATAAATCTACGTTGCAATGTTTTGAAATTCAATGGTTGCTAGGTAAATAAAAATTGTGTTTTTATGGAATTTTCACAGATGGGGTTGTTGTAAGGAAGTCCGTTCCATACAAACTTTTATATTTATTATATAATTTTTATACATTTTTTTTCAATTTTCAATAATTAGGTATTTTGTTATTCGGACTGGAGAAGAATCCAATAAACTAAGCACCATAAAAATCTGTTTAGCTGATCACGAGTTATAAGAAGTGTTCGCACTAACCCGACATTCTTTTATGATGTAAGATTGGCTTTAAGGAAGTAAGTGGGGCAAGGAGCAATGAGTTTTATCGAAAGCTAATTGTTGCAGGCTAGTAAACGCTTAATGACTTTCAATTAATGTTCTAACAACAAAGGATCGAATCCTTTTTGTATGGAAATTTTCGAAACTCTTTCGATAGGTATTCGATCTTGGAAAGCTTATACTAGGGGTGTAGTCTGGAAAACTCACTATACTAATAATATGCCTACAGAAAGAAATGGTTCGACCATTTGTCACTTGACGCATAAATCGCAGACTCTATGTGTTTGATTATAATCGTCATTGTTTCTTGTCGGTAGTACTTACCTACCGGTCGGTATATTTGGATTGATTTTTTTTCTCGAATAATTTAGATCGAAACAAATATTGATTAAATTTTTATAATAATTAATATTTTCTGTATCCCACAAGCACTCATGATAAATCTCTATAAATTTAATTATATCGGAAGAATCGAATTTGATCACTTTTTGACTAATTTTTTCAACAACACTTTTCTCTTAAACGTTCAACACTTGAATGAAATATCTGACAGCTCAAATACATGCAATTCTTGAATCAAACAGAAGAAAATGTTACAAGTCTCTGTTTAGACGTTTGTTTCAAAACTTGAAAGCAATCTTCGACCTAGCAACACTTGCATTGGTGTAAACATGAGCTACTTTCAACTATTGCTTGTCAAGGGTTACATTCCACTTTTTTGAAAATATCTGTGTCTAAACAGGACCGTGCAATTCTTGATGGGCAATAAATTGCATTCAATTATTGCATCGACATTACTGTATGGAACAGGCAAGAAACTTGTATCGTGTAAATAGGCCTTAATAGTTTTCACATAATACCCTTATTGGTACAAAATACCGTTTGTTTTACTAAGCGTATAGGTACCCCTAACAATAGAAAACAAAACATTACATTGTAGGGATGGATTTAAAATAGGAAGTAAAATACCAAGTTTCTGTTAAGAACGTGTTAGTATTATATAAGCAATGTTTGAGGTCTTATGGTCAGAAATACTCATTTCCCGCGGGACTCTACAAGCGAGATGAACATTCCCGTCTTATCCCGGAAATCGCACGCAGCGTCCCGCAGGACCTTCTTATTCTCACTGACCTTTGAACGCTTCAATATTTCTGACATCATATTTTTACTTTAATGTTTCAATATTATTTTTTATGATGATATTACATATTTCCTTTTGTCGAGAAAAAATATTTACAATACCTACAATGGCAAAATTATTAACTTGTTTTTTTTTGGAATATCGTTTGCCTCAGAGCTGATTCAAATTGACAGAAAACTAGCCCTTTTGTGAAAGAGGAAGTTTGAGGGACCAGAGGGATCGAAAAACGCAAACTTTTAGCACGTCAAAGCATTCAATATGACGCATTTTGAAATAAAAAAAAACCTATCTCGATATCAATCTAACCTCCTTTTAAAACCCACTCAGGGGCATAGAGAGACAACAAAAACTTTCTATTGCCTTTGATTTTGCGCATTATTTATGACCTCTTCCCACACCATGTCCAAATACTTCAGATCTGCTTTGAAGGAACGGAACACGGTATGAGAAGGTCTTCCTCATCTTCGGGATCCTGGTGGGAGGAAAAACAGCGCACTCCTCGGCCAACTGGCATTCGGCATCCTATAACATTTCCCAGCTGTCCGTCTCCTCCCCATAATGGTAGAAGGAATGGGCCCACGCTGGGTGCGCCGTGGCGTATAGCATCGTTCATGATTCTTTGGAGCCATCTTATACCCAAAAATCTCCTGAGATACTTTGTTTCAAGCGCGGAGATCTTGTTTAGGTGCCAAGTCTCGAGTGCTTAACTTCTTCCTATTTCACGACAAAAACTAAGTATCTTACTGTTAAAGAGTGTATTTTTGTTTACTTGTGATAAAAGATTCATTAAAAAATGGACAGGTCTGGTCCAAAATGTTCTGCTTTGAAATGAAGTCATTTCAATTTAAAGCTTGATCCTTTTGAGTGTTGATTTTCTTACGATCATTGAACAACGCTTTTCTGGTTCGGATGATCTTACCAAAAAATGATTGTTTTGCAATAAACTATAATTTAATTTTGGTTGGTATTTTGTCAATTTTGTAATAAGTTAATCTTATAGAAGTTTTATTTCTTCCGCAGCTGATCCCAAATTCGGAGCGCCAATAGTGAATGTGACAGTTCCCGTGGGAAGAGAGGCCATATTAGGGTGCATCGTACAAGACTTGTCAACGTATAAGGTTCGTATGAAAGTTTGTCTTTAACATATTTCACTAAATCTAAGTATATGTGGCAGGGTACTAGCAATAGCAATATCAATGTTATAAATAATTGTGAATAATATAATTAAAATGTGTTACGTACTAGAATGGAAAAGTAAAAAAAAAAGCGTAAGTACTACTGCTGAATGCTGAAAATATTTTGGAGAGAACACAATACATAAAACATGAAGAGGTTCTTGTAAGAATTCGGAAGGGGTGGCAAATATTGAACACTATATTGGAGAGCTACGCGAGACTGAGGCACGTAGACCTGTGGACACAATACAGACCTGTGGACATGTAGACCTATAGAGTGTAGACATGCGGAACTCTTCATCACAATTGAAGAGGTTAGACACCATGTAGGAGAGACGCGCGAGAAGTCTCGGGTATGTAATTAGGCATGAATAATTGGTTACTATATTGGAGAGATTTCTTGAGGGTTTGATTGGTAGAGCATCCCCGCGCCAGGAGTATCTGCAGCAGATATGCCAGGACGTGGATTGCAGTTCATACGTAGATCTAAAGAGAACAGCAGAGAACCGAGAGGAGAGGGGGAAGAAATGTTCGCGCTTGATGTTAATCAATAAGCAGGATAAAAACCGCAGAAGAAGACTAAAGTGAGCCACTCGCATTAGAATTATGGTTGATATAAAAATGAGCCAATTTAATATATATTTTTATGAACTCGGTCTCTCATAGATAAAGCTCTCTATTACAGCCGTCCACGTATTTGATGATTTTAGCATTAGGTCTATCATGGTTTCTGTTAAGGTAGGAACCGGGGTGTAAATGGTGAGGGTTTTAACCGGTTAGAGTCCGGCAATACCTCTTAGGTATCCAATACGGATTTCACCCCTCATATAATATTACTAGCTTATACCCGTCTTGCTTTACGTTTTTGATTCCGATTGTCAGGCTTGATCGGTAGGTAATTAAACAGGTTCTAGTCTAGCTTTGTAGACCTCTATAACTGACATAAGCACAGAAAAAGAAGAATGACACTTTTAATGTTTATTAAAATTTTGTATGAAGATCCTAAAAAATATGGTTTTTTAATTAGCTCTAAATATATTAAAGTTAATGCAGCAAATTGTATTAAAGAACCTTCTCCGGCATTTTGCACGGCTCTGTGCAGATTCATATCTGACGTAGCATTTGTATTTTGAGCGTGATGCTATGACATACGGTAAAAAGCAAAATAAAAAAACATTTCTGAATTATTATTTAGATAGAGAAGGAGGGGCTAATGCGAGTTTTATTTAATTTCCCAATTTACCACGCAACTTTCTTAATTTTTTATTTCATAAGAACCTTCTACTGATAAAAGCCAACACGACAAAAAAAGAATTAGTGAAATCGGTTCAGCCGTTTAGGCGTGATGTTCACATATACGATAGAAAGCAGACAAACATTTCTGAATTATTATATAGATAAAGTCTATCACAGATATTGCCATGTGGTACATGTGCTCAAAATGTCCTCATGTGCGATAATATACCTACATCAATATTATTTATTCAATTAAAGTTGACAAAAGTGATCTTCGTCGGTTGCAGCCATATTACTCAGATATGTTTTTTTTTTTTTAATTAAGTCTTCTTCTTCATCGGACTTTTTCCGTTCATTGCTAAACATAGGCCTTTCCTCTGTCCTTCCAATCATTCTTGTCATAAGCCTCCTTCATCGTGGTTCATTCCAATTCTGAATAATCAAATTCACCATATCACCATACAGGACACAAATAATATGTTGTGAAATTTTCTTGAAGTAAGCCACTCTGTATTTTAGTACAGTAAGTTATTTAACTCTGTGCTATGAATAGGTACGGAATAGTGAACCATATCGTGGAATATGAATCATTGCAGGTCACCGCTTATCGTACTCGAATAGTTCAATTTGTGTGTAGCCAATGACCTAGTAGCTGTTTTGTGTTGCCAACTTGTATCGATTTTAACCGTAGAAAGGTCAGGTGGGGTAGAAACCTGTTAGATTTGTCATGAGTTTATTTATAAGACCAGTCGTGCTTAGAAAAAAAAGAAGTTTTCTTTCTTAAATTTCCTGACATTTTGTCCCAACGTAAGAGAACCTGTCTGTGAATTTGTCATAATTTTTTTTTTTTTTTTTTTTTAATTTATTGACAAAAAAAATTTGTACAAAAAATTTTAAATAGGAAGATGCCTAATCCCTTACGGGATTTTTGGCTGTTCTGCATACAGGTATTATACACTTAAAAATAACTTAAAAATAACTCATACACTATACATAAAGAATTTACTCAATAATAAGGAATAAAGTCCGGACCCTCCGGCAAATCAGATCAGCCAGCCAACTTTTCTATGTAATATATAACCTTTAATTTTATTTTTAAAGGTGGCCATGGCTTTGCATTTCTTAATGCCCGATGGTACAGGGTTCCAAATTTTAGGTATAATAATGTCATCCGTTCGTCTACCATAGTCATTGTGGAAGTTAGAAGTTTGTAGTTGATTGTTTGTTTTTTGTCTCGTCAGTCTGTCATGTGTCAACAAGTATTTGTCTTTTGGTGAATTGAATGTTTCTGTCAGTAAGTTTAATAGGATTCTCTGTTGGAGATTGAAGACATTTAGATGTGCAAAATAGCATTTATTTTGAGACTTAAGTCTGTGTGAATGTTTTTTACCTATGACAGTTTTGATTATTTTTTTTTGTATTACAGATATCTTTTCTAAGTTTGTTTTATATGCAAGACCATAAGAGGAGAGACCGTATGAGACTACCGAGTCGCATAAGGCTATATACAGCAATCTTGCTGCGCCGTAAGTTAATTTAGGACGGATCACCTTAAAAACAGCATTCATGCTTCTCAACCTCTTACATACGTTTTCAATATGTTGTTTAAAATTGAGGTGATTATCAATTGTAATCCCCAGGTATTTACACGATTGAACCTCGGATAATTTAGGACATGGACACTTTTGAATTCCTTGGTGTAGGCATGCGTGGCTGTGTGACTGTACAGAAACTTTGTATGTTGATTTATTTCGATGACTATGAATATGCATAATTTGAGTTTTGCTCTCATTTATCACCAGCTCTTTATCATGAGCCCACTTACATATTGAGTTATAGCACTCCTGTATGTTTTGTTCTGCTAGTCGAACGTTCTTTGAGGCTGATATGATGGCCGTATCGTCTGCGAATTGGTATATCTCGCACTTTTCGTTATCTATGCAGTCAGACATATCATTTACATACATGAGATAAAGAAGAGGAGCAATTATTGAACCTTGTGGTGTTCCGACATTTAAACTTATTGGCTCGCTCATTTCGTTATCTACTTTTACTATCATTTTTCTGTCACAGAGATAATTTTGAATCCAATAGAGCAGTGGACCCCTTATACCACACTCCTCTAGACTTTTATTTAAAAGATTATGGTTAATAGTATCGAAAGCTCTCGAAAAATCTATAAAAATCGAAACAATATGAAATCCCTTGTTAAGGTTATTATTTAAAGAATTGGTGAACTCTTTAATCAGTGCCGTTGTACCCTTACCCTCCTGAAAACCGAACTGATGCCTAGAAATAATATTGTTATTTTTTAAAAATGTTTTTATTTGGTCACATATAAATTTCTCCGTTATTTTATTGATAGAAGATAAAATGGATATTGGTCTGTAATTTTCGTAATCTTTATGAGATCCCTTTTTATATATTGGTCTGATTATAGCGGTTTTCAGCAGGTCAGGCACGATACATTGTTTAATACTTTGGTTAATTAGTGTAGTTATAATTGGTGTTAATTTTTCACGTAAACTTTGTACATCCTCCATTTTAATCCCATCAACACCCGCAGATTTTTTATTGCTATTTTTTATTATTTGGTCTATGTCACTATCTGTTGCCTTTCTTAAATAAATTGATTTATCACTCGTCCGTAGCTCACTAGGCCGTGAGAACAGTTTTGTATCACACGAAATTTTTATTTTGTCTATTCTGCATAGACAAAATAAAAATTTCATTGCTATAATCATCGTGAATATCCTACATCCACATTCCTAGGTACGTGAACGGTGAAATAATATTATTTTACACAACCAGGATATCTTACTGTTACGTATTTCCGTATGGACAGTTTTTTTTTCAGATAGTAGGTAGGCACAACCATGCCACGACGAGGTATTTCCTCGATGTCCATACCTCGAATTTAAACAATTTTTCTCCTTCATTATTAGATTAAACAATTTGTATGTCGTTTCGAAGATTTGTTTTTACATACATAAATCAGAGGTTCTCCATCTCTTCCTGTCCGCAGTGTCCGCTGCCATGCTTCCTCAGTCTTCTCTCCTGAGCACTCAAAGGTCTCTTGAGATATTTCTAGAGAAGCCCGTGTAATTTCAATACAATTCTGGCAACATGAAAATAAATCATCTTTTCAATGCCTATTTAATTAATTTTCATTTTTCCATCTTCAAAAAATACAACGACACCACATTGAACTAAAATCTCTTAAAAAATGCTTCTTCGGTACAGAACTGCATCATAATATGAAAACAAGCGAAAAAAATATATTTGGGTACTTTTTACCCCTTTACGTTTGCCAATAAGAAATTTTGACCTGTCCCTCCCCTGTTAATTGATATAAAAATTCTGTATGGCCCGAGTGTGATAGAGTTGGCTGCCGTCATAGCTGCAGCTCATAAAAACACCACGTAGACGTAACTCTCCAATCTCCATGCTGTTACTCATAATATGCCTCGACGCATTTGGTCTGAAGCCAGTGCTTTCATATCTCCCATACAATGTATGCTTTGAAAGATTTAAGGCTTTGACCAGTTTTGTCCTATGAATTGGGAAAATTTATGTAGTAAATTAATATGACCTATGACAAGTACAAATTTAAAATAAAAACTAGAACCAAGAGATTTATATATACTCGTAGATTTTTCTACTTGTGCTCTATCAGGTCTTGTCAACGCCATTGGCAATCACTTCTTTAAATGTCTCTCTATCTCTTGCCACTCGGAACACCTCCTGCACTTGCCCTATTCTGGTCCAATCACCCACATTGTGCAACCAAAAGATCTGCCTTCTACCAGGTCCACGGTATCCATCTATCTTGCCCATCAAAACAGGTTGGACGATTTCATACTTTTCCCCACGTACGATACAAGTCTTAACTGTTTGCATTTATTTCCATATTCATATGTTTTGAATCTGTAGAAATGAGAACTTTTCGAATAATATATGAAAAATCTCTGTAGGATATGAGAAGTAATGTTAAAATTAGAAAGAAATTCTTGTATGTAGTTGGTGAATGTTTGCTTGGGTATTTTGAAAGAATGGATGCTTATGATAGGATAACAAAATGAATTTATAAGGCTGAAAGAAATGGTGTAACAAGGCGAATAATGAGATCCAATAATATTGCTGCAAACCAATCCCAGGATTGAAACTGCAGAAGAAAGAAACAAGGCGCGGTTGACCAAGAATGAAGTGATCATCCTCAACGAAGTCCTGGTCCGAAGTAAAATAATGAAAGTTGGTATGCATAAGGTTGTTTTGGTGAAAAAATTACGCTTGTTTGACTAGAAAAGTGTGTGGGTCCGTAAAGGACACGGAGTAATGGATTTGAATCACGTTGGGCGCCAATTTTCAGAGCTACAGATTAGGACAGGCAGAAAATAGACAGTGTTTAGGTGTCGACCCTTATTTTTCACACATTTATTTTCAGTTTATTTGAAAGATAGGTAGATAGTAAAATTATTTTTACATGGCCTGTTCACAGACCGAATATTGAATATTGGCCACGCGCAAATAAAAATTAATGATACCAACAACTTTTGCATTTTCAATAATAACACGACCGTTTTAAAGGGCACGTTCACATTTTTTGATTGGAAATTTATAAATGCCGATAATATTTTGTACGCAATCACGTTGCTTTTGTGAATAACCTTCGCGCAACCGAAATTTTATATAAAAATTAACTGGAAGAGAACACGCGATCATATAAAAATAATAACAGCTTTGGATTCTGAAACGTTCGTGATGTTTTGCCAGTTGGTTTGACTCGCGCTGGCTTAGTTTGTGGTGTACACAAAACAATTTTTGTTGTTTCTGTACTTAATTGAATAATTTTATTGCAAAGTCAATAAGAATATAGCATAGTTTCTTTTGTTTAATTGAAAATTTTGTAGACCTTAGAATGGATGTTTAGTATGTATTTTCTGTTATGTTTTCTTCTGCTTATCCTTTTCTTGTCTCTTCTGATTTCGTATGAGTTTTGGTGTTTTTTCTCTGCCAGACGGCAGAAGTTTTTCGGATCAGCGCTGAAGAGGCCCTGCTTCAGCAGCGATGATGAGAAATGGTAGGTACAGTTCGTAGGTTTGGTGTCAAAATTTATTTGTGTTCAATTTGTGTGAGCTTTATTCATTAATAAAAATTAGGCAAACGTTCATTTATGTGAAGACGAGACTACCCCGCATTGCACTGCATGGCCAACCCCATAGAATAAGGCTTACAGGTAGACCACCAAATGGGTGGATGGACAACTGGAAGTCAACAACGCAGGAAGCTAACCCCATCCGAAGAAAAGCTGAAAAAGGAAATCATTTGATTCGGTCTCTAGCCCTTTGGGGTTTCATCGTCTGCTTATTTCGACGTTTTGAACTCTGTTCATGAGAGTAATAATATTTTTATTTATTTATGAAACTTTTGCTTATTCGAATTGAGTTTTAAAGTCTTTACTCTTCTCCTTCGATGGCGCTACAGCTCAAATCGAGCCTTGGCCTCCTGTAGACAACGCCTCCAACTCCTCCTGTCCTCCGCTGCGGTCCGCCAATCCGTCACCTGCAGGAGTTGTGCCGCATCCTTCCTAACTTCGTCTTCCCATCTGAACCTAGGTCTTCCGACACGTCGTCTTCCGCCTGGGTGACCCTCGAGGATCCTTCTAGTGACCCGTGAGGATGGCATTCTCTGCAGATGTCCGGCCCATCTCAGCCTACTCAGTCTGGCATGTACAGAGAGCCTGGGAGCCTTGTAAATGTTATATAGCTCTTCATTGAATCTAATTCTCCAGGTTTCTCCATCATTCACGGGCCCCAAGATTTTACGCAACACCCTCCTCTCAAATGTATCCAGCATGTCGGCAGATTTTGCCATCATCGTCCATGCTTCACATCCATATGTTACCACTGTTCTTATGATCGTTTTGTACAGGGTTATTTTGGTCTTCCTGTGGACGTTTCTGGATTTGAGCATTGGTAGGAGGGAAAAGAATGTGCTGTTTCCAGTTGCGATCCTCCGTTTTATTTCCACATGGTCTTCGTTATCTTTTGTAATGGTGGATCCCAGGTAGGCAAATTCATTCACTACCTCAAAGTTATATGAATCTTTAAAACTAATGTTCTGTCGAGGGTCATTTCTTTGGCTTCTGGATTGCTTCATAACTTTCGTCTTGTTTTCATTAATTGATAATCCTATTGCTTTGGCCGCTATTTCTAGTGGCTCGAAGACTTCTTGTAAGGCTGTCAAGGATCTTCCCACTATATTGAGGTCATCTGCATATCCAATAATCTGGCTGCTTTGGAAGTATATGTTGGAATTGGTGTTATTTTGGTACGTTTGTCGAATGACGTGTTCAAGGCTCAAGTTGAACAGTGTAGGGGCCAATGCATCACCCTGCTTGAGGCCCTGAGACACCATGAATTCGTCCGTGAGTTGTCCCCCAATCCTTACCCGACATTTACTATTACTCATTGTTGCTTTTATCAATTTGACAAGCTTAGTGGGTATATCAAATGTTAGAAGTATCTTGTATAGTTTCTCCCTGTTGATACTCGTAGGCTTGTTTAAAGTCGATGAAGAGTTGATATATATCGACATCGAACTCCCAGCATTTGGTCAGGATATTTCGTACTGTGAATAGCTGATCACTTGTAGATCTGTTTCTTCTGAACCCGGCCTGATAGTCGCCTATAATTGACAACGCAAAAAAATAAATATGAATGTTAGTAAGTAAGAACTTTTGGCAAGTAGGTGTCGTATTAATTATCGATACAACAGAGCAGAACAATCGACGCGCGATCATTTCAAACAAGGAACCCATCGGACGATCGAATTTACGTCTGTCCGTTTGCCCAGTTAGGACACGTTCATAGGTACAATGTTATATGTTTGGATATTATATGTACGATCGTACGATCATGCGACCAGCTAGGACAGAGCCCAAGTTCTACTTAAACGTTTTGATGATTCTATTAAATAAGTCGGATTCCATGTCGCAAACAACGAGTGACGGAAGTTCCAAAACTCTTGTAGTTCTTAAAATAAAATAACGTTCTAAAACAATATCACAAAGTTTGGGTAATGTAGGTACTAACGTTCATTATTATGATTCACGTGTTGACTTGTTGCCATTTGTTCCAAACAAAAGAGGAATTGTGTTTGTAGGTAGTTTCCAATTGTTTTCAGTTATTATGAACATTCTAGTAGCAAAACCTATCTAACGACAACAATTCAAAAGGGCCATTGATTGTTTGATCGTTCTATAAATAATCACTCATAACGTCCTTGAGGACACCACAATTTTACTTTACCACATTGTGAACTTCAGGCAATTTGTCTTTTTTTTCCGTAGCAACATCTGTATGTTGGAACCTCTGAACAAGTTTCACATATTATGTCGTAAACATAATATTTCCCTTGTAGACTTATGATTGTTATTACTATCCTACAATAAAATAATCTAAATGATGTGATACGGTGGTATCATCTTATATTCACAATTCTTTCAGGCCCTTCCTTTCAAAATTACTGACACTTTATATGCTAGGACTCACACCCATACAGGATAATAATAGGCAACACACGCGTATCAAAAAATTTCGTTTCAACACTAAACGCCGACGCTTTCCATATTTTGCGCCAAATGAAAATGTAACTTATGTGTTATCTTGTTTTAAACTTAAGCAAACAATTTTAGAGTAAATAATCTTGTAAATATGTATTTCTATTACTGACGAAAATGACCAAAAATGTTTGTTTACATGTTAGTAACTATTTTGCGCAATTAAAGACTTGTTTCACTTCTAATAAAATCGCTTGTCATAGTGCGTGTCCCACCATTATTTGCTTAAAAAATAAAAAAATATGTAGGTATACTTTTTTGATCATTCTCTCCAGAAATATAATATTATGCATCTACAGTACTTTGCATACAGACATTTCTACCGTAAAATTTGCAATAAAGAGTTGAAAGTATGCATATTATATTGAAAGGATAATATGTAAAGTTCACTAAGTTAGAGAAAAATGTGGATAAGTTTTATTGCAACACAATTTATTTTAATAATATCCTTTATTCGTGTGTTTGTACGTTGCAAATCGCCCAATAAAATGTAAATTTATTCAGGTTTGTGGCATAAAGACTCCCTGATATATATTATTATATTGGGTAGGTACCTATAGATGTAACATTACGGAATCAATAATAGTTTATTTTGGTATCATTGCCTACTAGACATTTCTATAGTATTATTGTCTCGTAAGGCCGAGTTTTTTCAACAATGACTTCAGTTACCTAAAGTAACACAGATTTATCATCCTTCACTTTGTAGCGGTCGTGTTTCGTATGACGACATAATCCACCAATAGCGTTTCTCTATGATGCCGACACCCGATAGCGCAAAAAGCTACCGTTGTTTATATGAATACGCCTTAAAGACACCATTTCAGCAAATATGTGATCTTTTAATATATTATGGCATAAGATTAAGAGCGACAATAAAAAAGGACGTGCAGGAGCGCAGATAGCGCAAACAAAGACTATGCTTTGGAGGGATACTGAAATAATTAAAAATTAGTAAAGTTATTCACGAAAATTTTCACCGGCCCAAACTGGCGAGAAAATGGAATCAAAATATTTTAAGAGTAAAATATAGGGAAAAAGGCTGAAATTCCTAATTCGAACACCTATCAAAAAATAGAAGTTCTAGTTTTTATTTATAATTATAATTTTTCATTGGATTGACGTTTTTTTTACATATTATTATAATAAAGAATCCAACCTGGCAACGCCTTTTTGTTGGTTTCCACCCATATAGTGTAGTCATTAATTGTTTTTTTAAGTACTGTTGATATTTTTGAAAGTTTGTTGATATTTGTAACTTTTTGCACCTGATATTATTTCTGTAATAGCCAAACTCCGTGTGTGATTAAATAAATAAAGGTCTTGGAAAGGTAATTATAGAAACAATTATAAAGTGTTATTCTAAAAAAAACTTTCAGTTAATACTGGTGGCATCAGTATGTAAACTCTTGGAATCTTGAAATGGGCACTTGTTATATTTCTAAAATAAATGTTAGTGAGTCCTAAGTAAACTGTTTTTTTATAAATTTAAATTACCTACTAACATTTTTTTAACGTTATAACTTTTATTGAAATAAACAAAAAAAAATACAATAAAGGGACAAATGAGCGGAACCCGTTAAGTCATTGAAATGACTTGTCAACAGGTTGAAAAATAAAATAATAATTAGCGGTACCCACCTATGTATGTACTTTTAAATGAATTATTACAATAAATGCGACGATATTGAATGATTATCTTCACTTAGTACAAAGGGAATTGAAAATCTAGGACTCATTTTGCGAACTCTCTCAAAGGTATGGTAACGTAACAATGAAATTCTGCAAAAAATCTAAAATGCCGGTGATAGCAATGACGAAGCATAAAAATATAGCTTTGTGAAGAGATCTCAATAAAGCAAATTCACATACATCTGCGGCGCTACAACCCTGAGTCGGTTTCCCTCAGCAAACTTCTCCAAGCCACCGTATCCGCCGCCATTGTGCGCCAGTCACCAACCACCAAAAGCTCCAGATCAATCTCAGCGCCATCAAGACATCGTAGCTTTGGTCTTCCTATGCTCTATGAAAATTATTGACTCTTAAATGTCACCAAAGTGGAATTGTGAAGAAGAAAAAAGCAAATACAGATCAGCGAAAAATAAAAGTTGTATTTTTTACTATCACATAATACTTATATGGAACAACCCGGCTCAAATATCACTTACCGTTATTGTTATATGCAAGATGTTGCAGACTAATATGAATATCATAATCCCCGCTTCGTGTGTCGGGACCCGCACTGTAACTGAAGGGTGGAAGGCTTTAGTGGTGGTTATTGGTAGGTAAGTACTGGTACATGTCACTATTATTATAGACGCGGTGATGCCACCCTTGTATTTGTTGGTGATAGTTATAGTGACACTTACTTATTACGTGGGACACATCACTCATTGTCCGGTGGGGTATGTGGAGGAAATCTATCGTTAAAATTTTTCAAAAAATTCAGTATTATTACAATATTATGCATTATATTCCGCTCTAGCCCCATCTTATTATTTTTTTTTTACCAAATATACGACCGATCCTTTTATACAAGTAATTATACTAGAAGGTATTTCAATAAATATTGTATAGGCACCTAATCATCACATTTTGAAACATACATCCAACCAAGTCAATAAAGAATGTATAGGTAGGTACTTTTTTATTTTTTATTAAGACGTTTCACCCGAATTCGAGTGATTTTGGCCCTTTTAATGTTGTATTATTTTGACTACATAACTTACGTGTTATTAAATACTTCATTTGATTTTTTAACTTGTTTTAGGTTTGTTTATATTTGATTTTAATTGCATAACATACTTTATTATTTCCTTATTGTATGTTAATAGGTTGGTATTTTCCTCATTTTGTGTACCTATTCATTTACTTACTTTTAAGTGTTTCTTTTTGTCTCTTGCTTAATTTTGACTGTTTTACGAGTGCTTCTTTCTCTTTTAAACGCATTACTTTTTCCCATTTATTTTAATTTTTTTCTAGTGCTTTTACATAAATGTTTCACTCCTTTATTGCCTTACTTCGGGGTTTTTATTTGTTGTAAGCATAATATGCTTATTTTTCTCTTATGTCTTACATTTTGCCTTATACATATTATTAACTCACTATTTAAACGTGGTTTCATTTTTTTTACTTAAGTCATTTGTTGTGTTTTACAATCTTTCTTGTAGTGAAAGTCAGAAAAATTAAAAAAAAAAATCTCTCTTCAAACATTTTGAGTTATTCGTTCAATCAAAGGGCTCACAACCAATGAACCAAATGTTTCTTTCTTGGTTTTTGGCCAATATCTGAAAAATCGAGACGTAAATGTGACTCCAACATAACATGAGAGAAGAAGGGTTCCTGTTGGCTACTGAAAATGCGGAAATATAATGTGTTTATGAATGAACGCCATACGTGTGTGTAACAAACAAAACATCCCTATCATTACAATGTAGCAGTGTAGGAACACAGTATTACTAATATAATACCACCCCATGTCACCCTCAATGATACGAACCTGGCTTAGCTGGGTTGGAAGTACGCCATTCGATTATTTACATTTTACATGAAAACTAGCGGATGTTTTTTGTACTTTATGTTTTAAGATTTCAGCACTATATTTTTATAAGTGTAGATTATTTGTGTAATATATCTTTATTTTAGTAACATCGTAGACATAGTTCTTGCCTTATTTTTATGTATCATTAATTGATTCTTGGAAACATTTTCGTTTTGAGAATTTTCAACATAAACCAGTCAAAAACTCCCATGCGCCAGGCAGAGATACGAACCTGCGTCCATATTCGTCATATGCAGTGACGCTAGCCACTATCTTATCTAACTCCTTAGACTAGTAGTAAAGGCGTGGAATTCAGATCAAGAGTTCTCGGGTTCGATTCCCGGTCGGGTCAGAGTTCTTCACTTGAAACTTCTATTCGGGGTTTGCCTTTCTCAAATTTGACGGGAGCGACTTGATTGATGGGAAAAATTGCCTCAGGCAATAAATTACGCCGGCCATACTGACACCATTGTATTGAATAGTGTAAATTTATTTATAACAAGTTCGTGTATTTTCAATAATTAATGAGATTGAGCTATCTGTTTGATTGTTGATAAAATTATTTTATTTAGATAATTAATTTGCTTAGAAATTATGTAATTACTTTCCCAATTTTCATCAAGTTGTTCAAAAACTTTCAAATTTAATCAAGTATTGAATAAAAACTTATGCGAGCAAACATGTGAACAAACTTTTATACAAAGTTCAATATGGTAGGGGTCTCAAACTGCATTTCTTTCAACATTACGAAAATCCTTGAAATGGAAACGGTGCATTTCTCCCATCGGGTTTTCTCACCCTTGCATTATTGGATATTCTGACTGTATCCTTCCTGATCCTTTTGATGGACGCCTGGACAAGGTAACTCAATTTCCTGTCAGCTGCGCGTCATGGGCGAACGAATCCCTCTATGATTTAATACCGTGATCTTTAAGCTGGAGGAAAAATGTAACTTAGATGAATATACCACCGAATTTCATACGTATTGTTAATATCTGGTTTGTACCCTCAGAGTCTTCGGAGAGGAAGAGAGGGGTAGCTTTTGATAACCGGTTGATGGGCACATTTAATCTTAACTGGTGTTTGATAAAAAATTAGAATCGTTCATTTTTTTTGAAATGTGCAATACTAGCCATCCTAAACCTACCTAATTTATACGAAAATACGTTTATGTTCTTCTTCTTCGAGTCCGGACTAGACTTTGCCACTCCAATATTCCGCGACCGATATCGCGTTGTCGTTTGCGGATTGTAGGTCTTCCTCGTTGCAGGTAATTGTCATCAGCGGGCATTGCAGTAAGTGAGGGTCGTCCTGCACCTCCCCGCAGTCGCAATCCACACTATCGCCCTTCAGAAAACCCCACCTATGCTGGTTGTATTTGCATCTGGATACTCCCACTCTTAACCTGTTCAGTGTTTTCCAGGTTGGGTATTCCAGGTTATGTGCGCTATCTGTGCTCTCGGATGGCGCCATCCAGAGTCCGTCACCAAGTTTTTGTCTCCATAGCTCCTCTCTGGTCTTTACCTCTGATGTTGATAGGTCTAGTGTACACTGGAGAAAACTGCTTCTTGACTTCAGTCTTGGAGGCACAATCCGGTGGTCATATAGTGGATGTCTAGGGTCGTGAATTTGTCGGTGTCTCTCTAAGTTCGCCGCCACTCCTCTTCGCACATCGGGCGGAGCAATTCCAATTATGGGGAACAATTTATCTATGGGAGTCGGTTTAAGACAGCCGGACACCAGTCGTGCCATTTCATTTACCGCCACATCCACCTGTTTGGTGTGTGCAGACCTCTGCCAGACAGGGCAAGCATATTCGGCCGCAGAGATACAGAGCCCCAGTGCAGAAGTGCGCAGAACGTGCGGGGATGCGCCCCAGGACGAACCAGTTAACTTCCGCAAAATATTGTTTCTGGCGGACACTTTCTGTTTGGTGTTCACACAGTGTTGTTTATAGGAGAGAGTTCTATCCAGTGTCACTCCAAGGTATTTGGGAGTTGGGCAATGTGCGATCTTTTCTCCTCCCCACACAACGTTCAGCTCTCTTCCTGCTTCCTTATTTCTTAAGTGGAAAGCACATATCTGCGTTTTTCTCGGATTTGGCTTTAGAGAGTTCGATCTGTAATAGTCTCCCAGAATATCAAGTGTCCGTGATAGCTTCTCCTCCACTAGTTGGAATGAGTCCTCCTGGGCGGCAACAGCGGTGTCGTCAGCGTAGATAAACTGCCTGGTTTCTACAGGTATGGGTTGGTCGTTTGTGTATATGTTATACAGAATTGGTGCCAAGACACTTCCCTGTGGCAGTCCATTTCTCTGGGATCTCCATCGACTGTCTCTACCATGCAGCGTAACGTAGAATCTTCTGTTACCCAGGAAGTCACGGATCAGTGAGGTAAGCCTGAAATCCTTTGTAATGCTGTACAATTTGTTGATTAACCTTGCATGGTTCACCGTATCATATGCGGCCGTTAAATCAACAAAAGCCACTCCAGTGACTTTTTTACCCTCAAAGCCGTCCTCAATGTACTGCACTAGGTTGAGCACTTGCCCAGTGCATGATCTTCCCGGTCTGAAGCCCGCCTGTTCTCTTATAATATTGTGGTCTATGTGGTTTGCTATTCTATTCAGCACCAAGCGTTCAAAGACCTTGTTTAGGTGGCAGAGAAGGGACACAGGCCTGTAGCTTTTTGGGTCATTTGGTTCTTTTCCAGGTTTGAGAAGAGCAGTCACTCGGGCCTTTCTCCATATTTTTGGGATTTTACCTTTCTCGACACACTCGTTCATGAGTTTCAAGACCCACTCCATGGTTCTCTCTCCAAAGTGCGCAATTTGCTCTACTCTCACCTCATCCAGTCCTGGAGATTTATTACACTTGAGATTTTTCATTGCCGACTTCATCTCGTCAACGGAGAATGGCATCTTCAGGAAGTCATTTTCTTCGCTAATATTTCGAATTATGGGTAGTCTTCGTGTTTTTTCCCTTGTTTTGCCATTTAGAATGAGTTGGTGCGCTATCTGGTTTGGTGTAACGTCGCAGCTGTTAGGCGTTTCGGTTTCGGGGTAGTTCCCCATCGTTTTAATCACTTTCCAAGCTTTTCTGCTGTTTTGTTTCATATCCAGATTATTGATCATTTCGCACCACTTATCCCTTCTGGTCTTAGACACCGTCTCCATCAACATCTCTCCGGCGCTTAGTGTATCATCCGAGAATGGGTTTTGTTCGAAGTGTCTTTTGTATTCGTTTAAAAGTTGCTTCGCTTCGTTAGTAAGTCCGGGGATGTATTCCGTCCTGCATCCTCTTGGGATATGTTGCCGTGATATTTTGTGGATGGTTTCTACGAAAGTGTCGTACATTTCAATTTCTGGTGTTATTTTGGTAACAGCATCATCCAGAGTTTGAGTAAACAATGGCCAGTTTGCCTTTTTGAAATTAAATTACGTTTATGTTTAAATGTAAAAACATTATTTCTGAAAGCTTGGAAGAAATTCTATCAAAAATCTGCGTACCAACGTTTTGAAACTCAATGGTTAACAAGTAGGTAAGTAAAAACTGTGTTGATATGGAATTTTTCATAGATGGCATTCTTGTCAGTAAATCCGTGCCATAGCAACATTAATTTTATATCCATTTTTTCGAATTTTTAATTATTAATTATTCAGTTACCCGGAACGGCGAAGAATAAATAAATATTTTTTTTACTGTTCAAATTAAAAATGCAGCCCTGATACAATCCATTCACGAGAGTCAAAGGGCGGACTTATCCTGCAGGATCTCTCCAGCCAACCAAAGAATCCAATAAAAAAAAGCATACAGAAAAGCTTTATAAACATCTGTTTATAAAGCTTTTACCAAGCATCATATACATCTGTTGAGCCGATCGCGAGTTATAAGTGTTCGCACTAATCCGACTTTCTTTTATGTTATAAGATTGTATAATTTAAAACTGCTTAGTGGTTCAGTCGTCGGCATTCTATATTTGAAGATAGTACCTAGGTTCGATCCAAGGTGCTGACCATACTCCTCATTCATGACAAAAGCTTTGCTTGCAAGTCAAGAGTGTACAAATTTTTATTACTTTTGATGAGCTTAGTTTCATCAAAATGTCATATTATATGCATCTAAATCATCCAATCCCGTCTTTAAAGAAGAAACGAAAAATAAGTGAAATTGTAGAATGCATAAGAAACGGTATTTTGCTGAGAATTAATTACGAAGCAACATTCAGAACAAATTCGTCTAAATATTTTTACCTCATAAGGCGGATATATACGTACCTATTTGTTTGAACGGATTTTATCTTTCAAGTCAATATTGTTTGAAATGTTATGAATAAATAGCTGTTAATAAATATTTATATATTCTAGAAACTTAAAAAAGTACCTATATTTAAAAAAACGACCTTATCCATACTTCAAAGGGTGTCTTAACGATTTTCTGTTTACAATGACATGATTTAAGAGGAGACACCGTTTCTAGAACGCAGTACATGATATTATATTAATTCAGTGGTAAAAATCGTATTTTGAAGTTCCAAATCATTTTCTCTGTCCTTTCGTATACCGTCCCTAACGATATCCGGTTTTTAAAAGCCGCTTGGAAATGGAACGATTATTATTAACAAAGCGTTTACATCATGAGATTTTTTTCGCTGCCCTCAACGGTAAATAATATCATGGAAATAAAAAACAATAATTACACTTTAGATACATACGTAAGTACTTGGGCTGTTTCAACAGATTACCGCTGTATTTATTGTCGAGTGGCGAAAAACGAATCGATATTCAAAATGCTGTAAATCACAAAAGTGTATTCTCGAAAAAGGGATTCCCCGCTAAATTATTATTTTGTATAATATTGGTAGGGTAATTTTTCAGGCTAAAAGAGGCTTTGTATTCTAAATAACTTGAAGTGAGTAACTTATCAACCTTATCATGTTTTATTAATGTAGGTAGGTAGATATTTGGAAATTTAATAAAAAAATATATCTTCAGATACATGAACATTATTTTTATTTATTTATTTATTTTATTTCCAAAAAATACAAAAAAACATAAACATTTTACATTGTGTGTGTGTGTGTGTGTGTATATATAATTTGTATAAAGGGTTTATTACCTCACTAGACGAGAGTGTGTGCTGAGGCAATACTACTTAATGTAAAAAAAAAGAAAGAAAAAGAAACCATGACGGCTTACCTACTTCATTTCAAATATTTTTTGTAACATAAAAATTATTCATTTTTTTTTTAATTTATTGTTACGGCTGTCAAAGTCTTTTAATAAAATTTAAAAACAAAATTTTTACATAAAGTGTGATATGTTTAATCAAAATTCTTAAAAACAGAATAAACCCAAAAACAGACTAAGAGAAAAAATTGAAAAATTTATGGAATCAAAGTTCATACACATCCATCCATTTTTGTTACTACCAAAAACCTCTACGGAGAATACAAACCCAAGTAAAATATCAGTTATAGGGACCGAAAAAAGAACATTATATGGATAAGGATATGCGAAGATGCTGATATTGTCAGATAGAGACTACAATAAAAGGTTCTGGCATGTGTCCAGGATGGCGGACAAAAGATCTGCAAAAGCAGCTAAGGATGGCATTCCAAAATCTGGCAGACTTCCTGGACGACCACCCAAAATATGGAAGGATAGTTGTGAAGTCCATGTCACAAGAGGCAAACAACACAGCAGGAACATAACGGGCCTAGTAAACGAAGAAGAAGAGAAATGACAAAGGAAACAGAATGGACTCAAAGAATCACAGAAAAGAAGTGTAACTTTGCAAGTCATGTGACCCGTATATGGTACATAATAATATGTGGATGAAGAGGGTGCTGGACTGGAATCGTGGGTAGGCCCCAGACAAGATTGTCCAGTCATTTAAAAATTACAGCTGGACTTCAGTGGTAGAAAGTTGCTTATGCACGGGGTTCCTGAGGGAGTGGTCCATCGTCTGACAATTCGACATTCTTTCCAAATTATGACAATGTTTTTTTGTTACTATACGATAACAATATTGACAATGTTATAAACTGACACATTCACCGCTGTTTATAGTAGTACCGTATTCATCGGGAAACATAGCATTACGACAAAAAGTGTTTTGTCCATGCTTTTTGATTGAGTATAGTCATGCGAAAATAATATTATCTTCCCTCGATCTTGCCTTCGATGATCAGCTTATTTTCTATGAACACACATACCTTAGATGACAGCAGGTGCAGTCTATAAATTTGGTTGCCCTCTTGTTCTCGATAATTTCCAACTTTTATCTTTATATCTCATTAATTATTAAATATCTTCTTGTTGGATACAATGACATGAGATTTTTTGAAATACCTATTGAACAAGTCGAGAATTCTCATGATTAGGAGTTTCGGAGACTTAAACATTGCCACCTAATGGCAAACGTTGTAATCGTAATGTGATCACACTGAGCCAGCCATCGAAATAACGGTAGAAGACGGTAAAAATCGAACATCAGTAATGAACTGTTAGTCATTAGTTGTTACATATTCGTTAACATACCTTAGATATTACTGCAGCATACTAAAAAATTGTATGATAATATTCCGCTACTAAGTATCATATCCATCTGATGTTTTCTATAAAGTAACATCACATAAACTTCCCTTTTTTGTATTCGTTGTATTGAAAGCTATACCTTACAAAATGTTGAACTTCATCGATAATCAATCAACAGTTCTACAGTATTATATTATTAAAAACCCAGAAAGGTTAGGTAAGCAGAAGGGTCGATTTCTGAAAAAAAAAAACAATATTATTTCATGTAGGTAAGTATCAAGAATGGTTTTATATCATATGAATTTCCCTTGCACGTGTATTTAAAATAAAACACTTTTATTCGAGATATTTATAATGAAAAAAAAAATGGTTTCGTGGATGAGAAAGTCGTGATTAAGGTTAGGGTTCTATCCTTTTCGTTAAAATCACTTTAAGATAAATAATGTAACTTTTAAATGTCAACACTTAATTTCGCATAAATGTCAAATATGGCTAATCTATTTATAATAGGTGGATACATAAAAAATATGTTCTATTAATAAAAAAAAAACAAAAGAATCAGTATAACTTATAATTGAACAAAAAGGCGTATGCACCTACCAACCTATCTATAATATAAAAGAAAGTCGGGTTAGTGCAAACTCGAGATCGGCTGAACAGATTTTTATGTTTATTGGATTCTTCTCTGCTCCGGTTAACAGAACAATTATTATTATTAAAACGTCGAAAATGGATAGCAAATAACATAAAATATAAATATTAAAGCTAGTATGGAACAAATTTAATTACAACAAAGCCATCTGTTAAAAATAACATAAATCAATTTTTATCTTACACCATTGAGTTTCAAAACATCGGTACGCAGATTTTTGGTAAAATTTCTTTCGAGGCTTCAGAAATAATTTTTTCACATTCAAACATATTTTAAACGTATTTTTTCATATTGTATAAATTACAAATTCGAAATCGATATTCGTAGTAAGGACTACAGGACAACGTCTGTCTGGAAAGCTAGTACAAAATAATAATATTCATTGTCAAGCTAATCATAATAAAATATGTTCAAAGGACGTGTGTACCTAAATAAATAAATAATGCTTTATTGTTCCAAAAATGCAGTCCTGTTACAATCCATTCAAGAGAGTCAAAGGGTGGACTTATCCCGCAGGATCTCTTCCAGCCAACCCAAACAAGTACCTACTTATGTATGTATAAATAAATAAATAGAATGACAGTACCTAAAACCGCGGTTGCTAGGTTATCTATTAAAGTAGTTATTGTATACCTACCGATTTTTTAAATTCAATTAAATCTACTATATAAATGAAAGTGGGGTTAGTGCGAACACTTATAACTCGAGATTGGCTCAACAGATTCTTCTGATGTTTGATTTATTGGATTCTTCTCCACTCCGGATAACAGAATAACTAATAAAAAGTTAAAAAAATGGTTAAGAAGTGATGTAAAATATAACATTTAAGTTTGTATGGAAAGATTACCTGGGACGCGCCGACGACATCGCGGGTAGTTCCCTCTCATTCTCGCATACGCTCTTACAGTAGCCCATCCCACTTACTCCTCCGATTCGAACATTTTCATAAAAAGACAACAATATTATCGGCAGTTTTGCCAACTTGGCGACTTTGTCGCCAGATCTAGCGACTTTTGGACATGGAAAACGACTTCTCATTTTCATTTAACGACAAAATATTCTAGCGAATTTTCTAGCGCCTTTTAGGTCCATGGTGCTTTTCCGTTTCGTTTGTAGTATTTTGATAGAAGCCAAAGTGAGCGATATAAAAAAACGCGGAAACGAAAAAACATAAACTAAAAATGAATATAATATTCTTTTATAAGTGATCCAATGCCACAACCTTCTTCTTCTGCTTCCAATGTACCCCAGACTTCTAGAAAAATGGATTTATAATGTCATATTAATTTTAATGACTTTCTAATTTTTAAGTAGTAGGTAATTATATCTTTTTATTTTTTTGTTTTTAACAGGAGCACTATTTCTAATACAAAAATATCGCCTAAATATTTTCTTTGCACCCCCCGACCAATTTTGGCGACGTCTGGCGACATATGGATGTTTCAGAAATATTTTAATGTTATTATTTTATAAGCTTAACTCAATCGAATCAATTTTGTATTGCTTTACGGGGGCGCAGTGCACATTGTGCATATAATAATATTAACGGGCCACTTCGGCTGGACCGATTTTCATGGTTTTTGATTTGTTGTATTCGTCTCCGTCCCGAATAGGCTACTAGCTATTAAAAAATGAAAAATTGATAAGGAATAAAAATATTAAGAAAATAAAATACTCATACATTTTGTATGGAACGGTTATTCCTTTCTGTGATAAATTTCTTGACAGCGCAATTTTATTTACGTAGGTAAGCAACCATTAAGTTTCGAAACAACCATAGGTACCTTTATCAAGATAGGTACACAATATTCGATAATTGCGTATTAAAACAATATGATATGATCAAGAAAATATTTTTTTAAAAACTTTATCACTTCAGTATGGCAATAATTTGCCTAATTTCACTGATTAAATTTTAGGTGACGAAACTAACAAGAGGTTAGCTCGAGTATACACGAATACCTATAGTTTGATAATTCTTAAAAATGCGGACAACTATTTGCTACGATGATCGTCAATTGACGTATCGCATGAAAGAATGTTATATATGCATACTAAAAGTATCCAGAAAAGAGCCTACAAAGATTTTTAGAGATTTCTTTGCGGTCCATTTAAAATTCCACGAAATCTTATATATAAAAATGGAGAGCTATTTCGCGTGCTCATCGGATGGCGCCTTAACGGCTGGACCGATTCCGCTAATTCTTTTTTTGTCGTGTAGGCTTTTATCAGGAGAGTGTCCTTTTAGAAGAAAAAAATTAAGAAAAATACATGGAATATTAGATAATTTAATAAAACTATAAAAATGGAGAGCTATTTCCCGATGTCAACGCATCGCGCCTAAACGGCTATACCGATTTCACTAATAATTTTTTTGTCGTGTAGGCTCTTATCAGAAAAAGATTGATTTAGAAGAAAAAAATAAGAAAAGTGCACGGACAATTAGAAAATTAAAGAAAACTATAACAATGGAGAGCTATTTCCCGATGTCATCGCATCACGCCTAAACGGCTGGATCGATTTCGCTAATTCTTTTTTTGTCGTGTAGGCTTTTATCCGGAGAAGGTTGAAATAGAAAAAAAATGCATGGAAAATTAGAAAATTATTGAAAACACAGAAAGTATTTAACCTTTTTAGTACTTTTAGCAAAATAATTTGGTCTACTTTTGAATTTTAATTAATTAACATTTGAAAGAACTGTCAGTGGATTGATTGTTGTTGTGATTGATAGAAGGCGAATGTAAAATATATCGTATGAAAAAGATTGATTGGATAGGCCATATTATATTCATTGCAGTTAATTTTTATAAGAGGTTTTAATACAAGGAATACCTACATTATTGTAATGAAGCGTAAGGAGTTTCGAAAATTTTCTTTATTAACAGAGATTTTTAAAACCGTCAGCAAACAAAATCGTATACATAACATTGCTATTAAGGAGTTATACTTAATTGAAGTTCATTTTATAAGGAGTTTAGGTAAGTTTTAACACAATGAATACATGATTAGGTATAATGAAGAACAAGTAGAATATTTTTTTGTTTGTTTACAGAGATTTATAAAACCACCATTAAACTGAATTGTTTACATGATTGACAACGAATACTGATTATAAACTTAATTGAAAAAAAAAAAAACTAAAACATGTTCAAAAGAAGGAAATTGGCTAGGAGAAGGGTTGGCGGTGCACTAAGACCTCTAAGAAGGTCTCTCTTTAAACCACAGTTGATGCACAATGCAATCCTGATACCATCCCTGATTTATGGGAGTGAAACTTGGACATGGACGAACAATTTGGAAGTTGGAATAAATACTGTGGAAATGAGATCACTGCGTAGGATATGGGGAAAGAGACTAATTGATAAGATGAAGAATGATAATATTAGAAAGGAATGTGGAGTGGATGTTAGTGTAGTGACTAGAATGAAAGTTAATAAAGAAAGGAGTTTCGGGCATGTAAAGAAAATGAACGAAGAGAGAATGACTAAAGGGATATATGAATCTGAAAGAATGGGTGCACGCAGACGAGGCCGACCTGGAATGACAGACCGACCATATCGTTGCCGTCTTACATGAGGGCCAAGTCAGAATCAAAAGAAATTTATGAGCATGTATGCGGAATGTTATGCGTTTGGAGGAAGCGAATGAGTTTGGATTGGAAAGAATGGAAGTCCATACTCTCTGCCTACCTCCTTCGGGAATCAGCGTGATGGGTAAAAAACCATTGACACCTCAATGCGTATTTTGAATCGGTACGGAGATATTCCTTATCGTAATTTGATCAATCAATCAATATCACAAACCTAAATTATTTTTTTACATATTAACATCAAATCAATCAAAATTAAAACTCCCTTTGAACTCCATTCAGGAGCAAGATGAAGCAATAAGAACTCTCCATTGCACTCGATCTTGCGCAATGATGACTTCCTCCCACACCATATTAACATAGGTTAAAAGTTTTTGATGAAAAAATAAACTCAGACCCAATCAATGCAGCGTGGTATGCAGGTTTTGCTAATGCCAGTAAATAGTCATTCGTATTAAATAACTAAAAAAACGAATTTGAGCTCTGTTGCATAAAACCATAAATTTTTTACCCATATTATTTATTTCGATACAAAGTTCGGCGGGTCAGCTAGTATGAATCTAAATAAAAAAAATTAAAAAAAAGATACATTCTGAGGTAGGATAAAAATAGACAAGTTTAAAATATGACGACGCCTTCAGCACTCTAGGTGATATTTTTATCTTCTTAGTTTTTATCAGAGCATTTTTCTTGGTGACATAAAGCCACTGAGTGCTTTCTGAGAATATTATTTCATTTGAAAACAGGATCTGTCAGCCGAGCAAGTCAAGCGGGCGAGCTCAGAAGAAAATGGATCGAACCTTCTGAAAAGATTTCACTCATAGTCTTACTAGTAAATTTTTTTTTTTTAAATATTGCGCAGTGAAACGACATAAACATATTATTAAGACTGTCAAGATGTCTGTCTCGAAGAAAGTATGTTTTAAGCTTTAAATTGCATTTTAAAATATTTTAGTACTCGATATTAGTATTTAGTAATCGATAAGTACTTGAATAATACTATCAACTAATGATTCTTGTCGTCTAAATATTTTTTGTTAATGTCTTTTGTTAATGTTGCTAAATAAATCATTTTCAAAAATAAGTATATAAATACCCATCTACCTACTGGTTTTTTGTGTCCAATATTGATCAAACTCGGGTAAAAGTTTCGAGTACAACATTTATACCTATATTATTAATACGTGAAGGAAAAACTTGAAAAAAAAATATATGATAAAACTTTCTTTTAGTATTACGAATACAATGATGTCCCTCTTTGCTACATTATTTAAGATCTTGTAAATCTGAACGCTGCGTAGGTCCCTATATTCAAAGAACCTAGGTACGTGAAGGAAAAACTTTGTGATTATTTTTACAAAAATTGCGCCGACGGAGGAAAATGGAATTTCGCAGTTTAGGTATATAGAGGAGTGGCGAATGCTAATGATTTTTTTTTAATTATGCATAAAAATAGAATAAATCAATTAGGAAAACACTACGCACACTGCTGTAATGTTATGTATTGGATACTCACACACACACTTCCACAGACTATATACTTATAAGCATCAACTTCGTAGAAACAAATGTAAAGTGAAAAGCTCCTCATGATGGGCGCAGAAAGCTTATGAAAGGCGGTATATTCAAATGGAAGGTGGAGCTGGAAATGGCGGGATAAATTGAGAATAGATTAATATTGTTTGTCTTTGATGACAATAGAAAAAAAACTTTGTACGTATCAAAATTTGTAATTTGACGTATCCATGTCCTTGTTTTTGAAAGAAAATTTTGAAATAGCGCTCGCTTTGTCTCTTACAATGGAACTTTAGTAATGTTAAAACTTATAATTTAAATAAGTTATGGTCAAATTTCGAGCACTGGTCGACCACTAGCATAATAAAAAATGTGATGTTAGCTAAGTAAATTTAGGTTAGGTCATTGAAGCCGCGCAAGATCGAGCGCGATGGAGGGCTTTTCTTGCCTTCCTAAACCTCTTAATTGGGTCACAAAGGAGAATATTACGTTGTGTAAAAAATAAATTGAACATTAATGTATTGAACTCATACTTCGCTTGGACCTTCCCGGATATGATTAGAAGAGATCATCAAAGTTTCATTGAAATACGTTCAGTGGTCTTTGGATCTATCGAGTACAAACATGCACACACAAACATTCAGTTTTATATAAAAATAAGGTTATCTTTAATTTGAAGTCTGCTTTACAAAGACACACATATTATTTTGTCCCAAATTTGCACACTTCTAAGCAAAGAAACTAGTCACCCAAAATTTAGACTCTTATGTTCATATGCATACTCTTATGTCCAAAATTTCCATTTTCTATGCTAAGAAACAAAACCTCACTAAACTTAGACGCATTTGCAATATCACGCTTTATTAAAATGATTCTTCACGAGCATCTGGGAGAGTGCGGAACTCTTCCAATTTTATGTAAAATATTCAATTTATGATGTGACTAAGTAGTGTAAATAAAACGGTACAAGAACTGTCTGCAGAAGATAAGGGAAGACAAATCATGGCGGGCGTATCAAGGCTCTACGTAGTTACACTGTCGGCAGAGCAGTGGCGTAGGTGCCCGCCAAAGACTGTCCGGGATGCACAATATTATTTTGGGTAAGTTTTTTGTTCAATTTAGTTATTGGTGTAAAAAGCAGTATTTTTTTTATTTATTTATCAGAATAAAGTAATTCATCTTCTTTACGAGCACTGTTGGATCCCCCCAACGTTGGCGAACTTGTCCCTATCCTGCGCTGCTCGGAACAGCTCCTCCAAAGTTCGGATGCCGGTCCACTCTCTTAGATTCATCATCAGCCCTCCTCAGTCCAGTATTGGACATAGGTCTCACTTCCCGACTTCTATTGCTCCCAGCCATCCTGCGCCACAGGTGTCTGGTCACCTTTCTTATGTCGTGGGACCATCGAGTTTGTGGCCTCCCTGGGTTTCTGCCACCAGTTCTCGATATCCACTCCAGGGTTCTTTTGGACCACCGGTCGTCTGTTCTTCTGACTACGTGTCCAGCCCAGCTCCATTTCAGTGATGCAACTTTTTGGACCACATCTCTCACCTTTGTTCTATCTCTTATGCATTCGTTGTGTTTTCTGTATCGCAAACTGATACTATGTAAGGATAATGTACGTATCCCTTACTCCCTTACATTGCGCAACCAGAACTAAAATCTGTCTGGCCCTCGGCGTCCCTCTATTTTCCCCTTCAGTATAAGGTGAAGAAGATGGTAGTTTTCTCCTCGCAGTACATGGGCCAGATAAGATATTTTCCGGACCTTGATAATTGACAACAGCTCGCCTCAGGACATCAGTATTGGTTACCATATCTGTCCAGGGAGTTCTGAGCATTTGGAGATAGAGCCACATTGATTTTCAAATGCTTCCAGTCTGTTCATTGATTTGACTTTCAAGGTCCATGTTTCACTTCCGTACAATAAGACGGACCACACACTGACATAACATTTGATTATTCTCTGTCGGAATTGACATAGGTAATATTTAAATACATTAATTTATGATGAGAATGAAAAAAAAACACTTGTCTTATACTACACAAATTATTTTATACCAGAGACGCTTTTCGTTCTGTTAGAACATTCTCGATACCCGACGATTCGAAGATCGACAGAACGAAACGCGTCTCTAGAATAAAATAATTTGTGTAGTATAAGACAAGTGTTTTTTTTTCATTTTCATTATGAATTACTACACGGTAAACACCAATAATATTAACATTAATTTATAATAAGGATCTATGTAGGTATGTATGTAGAGTTTGTGTAGAGAGGAAGTGAGATATGAAAGACTGCTATCCGCCAAATGAAATGACTCCATTATATTTTTTTTGGCTGAGGTTTAATAAGACCTAAAACAATTTTCAATTTTTAAAGGGTAACAAAATAAAAATCATATCTGATGGCAAAAACTGTTCGCACGCCACTGTGGCCAGAGGCTTACTAGGAGGGAATTTAAAGTAGAGGGGATGAATCAAAAAGGCTGTAAATATACAACCCTTTGTGTTTATAACACGTTGGCTTCTTTCAGAAGATAAGAGGAACAAAATATTTGCCTAGAATCATAAAATAATGGCGTTTTAAGAGATTTCGCTACGAAATTACACGCTGAAACAACTTGGTATACGAGTATTGTATTAAAAATATATAATAGTAATGATTTATCTGGAATCTTCACAAATGGTGGTACAATATTGTATTAATTCTTAAAAAGTTCGCTGTTTGTGTGGATGCCACGAAATTCCTCCAAGCCTTTCTATCTTGCGACAGTTTCACAGCTTCAAAACCCAGCTTAGGACAGTATTATTTAAATCTGTTTTATTTTTTACAGTCATATAGGCATCTAATTAAGATAATGTAAAAAAAAGAAATTGAAAACAAGAAGTTATAATTTCATAACAACAATCAAAGAAATCAACTACACAAGTCGCAATTCATGAATACGTCACATAAATAATTATTATAATATGCCGAAACAATCGATTCATAATATATTTAAAACTTTTTCTAAAAAAAAAGAAAATTTGAGAAATGAGACGGTCATAATTCGATTCAAGATATTGACTATTATTCTGAAATGAAAAACAGTGGGTCGTATCCAATTTTTATTGAGACTTTTGACATTTCTGTATTCTGAGAATGTTTTATCCGATACATTAGATGCGTAACTACTGGCAACCGATTAATTTCTAAGCAAGAGCTTCTTGCGTTGAGTTGGAACGTGAATTTGAGAATACCAGTCAATACATACATATATAATTCTTTTTTAAAGTATCGAAATTTTTATATTTCCAGGTGGCGTGGCTGAGGGTGGACACACAGACCATCCTGACCATCCACAGTCACATCATCACAAAGAACAAGAGGATCGGGGTCAGCCACAGTGACCATCGGACCTGGTTTCTGCACATCAAGGATGTGAGGCCCACGGACAGGGGATGGTACATGTGTCAGATTAACACGGACCCTATGAAAAGTCAACTTGGCTACCTTGATGTTGTTGGTGAGTCCATTTTATCTTATATCTTTTTATCACACTCACCACAATATGACAAGCGGGAACGGGCAGTCATAGACTAAATAAAAAAAATATAAATGTGATTGGTATAAAATAAGAACATTACGCAGGCGAACGGATTGCATAATTATTATGTTCGTATCACTACAGACATAGGATGAACTCTAACCTAGAATGTGACAAAAAAAATGTTAGTTGGTCATTCTTGGTACCTACTCTCCCAAATTACTGAAGTTTCACATCGTATAGCAGTTAGTAGGTACTTACAGTCCAGACAAGAGTTTTGATCAAACTCCGAATAATCGATATTTCAACAACTGATGACTGACTTATACTGTTCGATTTTTAAATGGTATGAACAAACCACAACGGGTTTACGACCAGAATAATCGTCCGGTAATTCCTAGTAACTGAGTATAAAAGTAATCTATTTCAAAGGTTGGAAACAATTATTATTGTTTTTATAACGGTTTTATAATTTGAAATTTCCCTATTAAAATAACCAACACAAGCTTCATTAGTGTAAATTCCAATACTTATCGAGCGAAGTGTATGTAGGAACTATTTGAATAAAACCCCTGAAAAGAGGGTTAAAATAATATTAAGCTCGAAGCATTAAAATTAACCCCAAGTTACATAAAATTCGCAATGATAATCATGTTATCATATTTTCATAATGACTTTTTCTGCCTTTTATTATACATAAGTACCTAAATGTAGGTATCTGAAAAAAAAATCACCGATTTTCTGCTGAATAATATTATTTTGTTGTCATTCTGAACTGAATGTCAAAATATTATGTCACATTTTTGTTTTTGAGGTATGGCGATTTCATAGTGAACATTGTTTTTTGTTTTTCATTTGGAAAATGGTTCCTGGATTATTAATGTTTTCTTTTTCGTTCAAATCTTCCCAAAGGAAATAGTCAGCAGCTATGAAATTCGGTGATCGCCGAGCCGATTGCTTCAAGAGAATTACTTGTTTGAGAAATCTCGCGAACGCACGCTTGTCGCTTGTTCAAAAATAATGGACTGTTGAATAAAAAAAAATAACAATTTGGGCTGATTGTATATTGATTCAATCTTAAGTAATTTTAAGTCTTCTAGGCCTGAAGACATTTTATTAAGAGGTGGGTTTTGCTTCTTGGAAGGTCAACTCCCAGGTGTCTCTCTATCTCTTTGGTTGTCTGCCTGGGAGTCGTCTTCCATGGGGTTGACCGTACAATGCAATGTGGGAGAGTCTGGATGAGTCCATTCTCCTTACATTTGCCTACCAATATCTTCTTCTTTCCCTCCTCAATCTTACTATATCTTCAACCTCGCGTATTTACAGTACCCTCGTCTTGCTTATCCTATGAGGGTCTTCTCAGTAATTTCCAACTAATAAATCAACATCGAGATATCAGAATTTTGGCACCTGTTCCACGAAGAGACCATCGACAGATATCTCGCAGTTGGTGAAAATACTATATTATGTTCTTTGGTTTTTTCCATACAAAATACTTAAAAAATAAAAAAATATTCAGAATTCAAACCATAGCTCCATTATGCGCCACCAGCTGATATAATGACGTAATAATTAAACTGTTGTTAAAATTCTTGTAGATGAATTTTTCCGCGTCGTTGTCTCCCGGAGCGTCCCACAAAAGAAACAATTAGAGTATTGTGTCGGAAAGGGTTGTTACTCACACAGACTAGGATTACATTTTGCTCTCAAATAAGGTGTATTATAGTCCTTGTATAGTCCCAGTTATTAAGCTGTAGACGTGATAAATAATTACCCTGTCGCACTCGTGTACGCTGCTGATTACGAGAGATGATAATTTCTGAAATGCGAGGTTTTTGGAGGCTAATTATAACAGAAAAAGACACAATATTTCAAATTTATTATAACAGTTTGAATATTGTTTTTAAGAAACAACCAAAATTAAGTACCTAATACAAACCAAATAATTTTCTCCATAAAACACTAATTTATGATTGAAATTCTTTGATCTTGATTCTCTAGGTTCTTCTTTGAAATTCCCTATATTCAATTGACGAGTTTCTAAACCAATTATTCGTTTAAGTTTTTTTTTTCTTAACGTTAACTAACTTGACAAGGTCCACATTACAACGATCCAACAAAAAAAACGCCTGAAGTAGAAAAATCTTTGTTATGACGAAACGCGGGGAGGCCTTTTAAACCATTCTGAATTGAGAAATAACTTTGTCCTGATAGTCTGTTTTTCTTTTGTATCTTTTGATTTTTCATACCTGTTAGTAACCAAATTGGCCTTTTACACCACGACCGAAAAAACAATTAACAATATATTTCACCACACCTTGTATATTATTAGTTGTATATTATAGTATTGTTTTCTTTCTTGTTGATTAGTTTTTTAACTGTATCGATGCGTTCATACTTAAATATTGTACCTATTACTGTCTTGACCCTCTTCAAGTTCCTGAATGGGCTATTATAAATAAATAAATTATTTAAAAAAACTAACTTTTATTACCTCTAGAGACCTTCAAGTCTTTGCCCAAGTGTCAGACATGACTGGACGCATGGAGAAGAAGTCAAAAACACCACGTGCCTGTTTTATTATTCCAGGGTTCAACTGACAGATTCCTGTTTCACGCAGCACAGCATTTTTTCTTTGGCACTTTTTACACATTTGTTGCACAAGGTTTACGTTGTTCTTGTATTCACGCTGAGTTGCCGATTAGGTGAAAATGTTTGATTTGATGTCAATAATTATTGTTGTACCTATGTAGTCAATCAATCTTTTTAAATTAAGGGTTATATTTTTATGAAATTCAAATAAAACAATTTATAGCACTTTTTCCACAATTTTATTTCCGCTGACGTGTCGTACGTACACTTCGAACAATCTCATAGGATAATTTGAAAACGTAGGTACCTATTATTCTTGTTTGCAGCAGGCGCGAAGATTTTCTTCTCCACTCCTCTCGGTTCTCCGCTGTTCTCTACAGTTCGTTGTATGAACTGCACTCCATGTCCTGGTATATCTGTTGCTAATATTCCTGATGCGGGGGTCCTCTACCACTCGAACCCCCGACCATTCTCTCCAATATTAATTATTTTACGAAGTAAAATTTCGTGTCTCATTCATTACATGCCCCAGCCATCTCGCGCGTTTCTCTGATAATTCAAATTTTATTAATCAACTAATTACTATGCACGAATAAAAGATGCATGATCAACAACTTATTAATTTTTAAGATAGTTATACCTACCATATTACACTTTTCGCAGTACGTAATTTATTACCAAAAGTAGAAATAAATAATATGTACCTAACGAATTTCATATGCGAGTATAAACTACCCCAAAGACGCAAAACGATAGTGTATCTATTTAAAGGGTTGTCTTTATTCAGGAAAAGTCTTTTGAAAATAAATGTTCCATAATATTTCAATATTTTCATATGAGGGGTAGGTTTTTTTTTCGTAAATCATTCTAGTGGAGTGATAAAACGCCAGCAATCTCAACCCTTCGCGATAACAAAGGCTGTAGATCATCCCTTCAACTCTCTTCATGAAACCTCTCCATTGCATAATATTATTATGATAATGCAATGACGCAATCATAAAACATCTGGGCCAATATCCCATTCCGGAATCCAATTTATTAAGTAGTATACATTTTCATTCTTCCCATTCTTCATTCTTGTTCTTCTTCTTCTTCTGTATGGGTGTTAGTCCTGGCACCTGACTAAAGCCCAGGCACAAAAAGTATCTGCATTCGAAACGAAGTGCCTCAGGAGAATTTTGGGTATAAGATTGTACCACCGCATCACGAACGACGCTATACGCCGGCGCACCCAGCGTGAGCCCATACTTCTACCATTATGGGGAGGAGATGGACTTGGCTGGGGCATGTGTTAAGGATTCCGAATGACAGTTGGCCGAGGAGAACACTGTTTTTCCTCCCATTAAGGTCCCGAAGACGAGGAAGACCCTCCCATACTGTGTTTCGCTCCTTCGAAACAGAGCTGAGGAATTGAACATGGTGTGGGAGGAGGTCATAAACATAAGGAGAGTTCTTGTTGCCTCCCTATGCCCCTAAGTGGGGCGTAAAAGGATTTTGGATTTGATGATTATGCTAATATTATTAGGTTAACCGGAATGTGAAGTTTTTTAATACAAGATTACAGAAAAAAGTTATCATAAAAAAAACACATAGGCTCTATAATATTTTGATATGCGCTATAAAGGCTTGATGAAAATTTATGAATGAGTTTTGATAACATTACGATGTGATTACAGCCTCTTCGGGTCCCGGGTATATCTTCTTGAGTGCCGATATTCTCCGAGGGGTGACTACCGCACTTTTATTATACCCATCTTATTATTAGGTTTCACCCTGTCGTTAATTCTTTTTTATTCGCGTTATCTTATATTTTGTTTTATCAAAATAAAAATAACTCGTAATCTACATACTTAATAAGTTTTGTATTTTATTTTATATTTTCGTATGTTCCCATGTCACGCATAAACCGCAGTCTTTAAGATCGATTTGACCATCGCTGTTCCTTGCAGTTATGATTGTAGTACCTAATGCCAGATACAAACTACTATTCGATTGGACAGACCATTTTGACTTTCTCAAGAAGAAGTCCATGACAATCTGTAATGTAAAAGAAAGTCGGATTAATGCGATACTTCGAGATCGGCTGAACAGATTCTTACGATGTTTGGTTTATTGGATTCTTCTCCGCTCTGGATAACGTAAAATTCGTAAATGGAATAGGTAATAATATAAAATACCTATAATATTAGAGTAAGCATTGAGCGGATTTTTTTGCGACGTCAACATCATCTATTAAAATTCCATTATGAAATGTTGACCAACATAGACCTCAACAACCTTAACCGGAGCAGCAGATTGAAGTCCAGAAACCCTCCACTGCGAACAGCCTCCAACCTACAAAATGGCTCATAGCAATGCATTCAACATATTGGATGCATGGAGCACTGAGTGGCGCGAATGCATGGCGGAGTCACCTATCTATCTTCTGCCTTGCATCACTGAAACACCGCCTGGATTCAATCTACCAAGAAAGACATGGTCTGCTTTAAACAGGGTCAGAACAGGCCATGGCATGTGCGCCAATTTCGCCCACAAATGTGAATGGCGGGAGTCTCCAGAGTGCGACTGCGGAGCTGACAGGCAGAACATCAGCCACATAGTATCGGAATGCAGCAACAGGGCATACGAGGGTAGTCTCTCGGACTTCGCCATACTGAAAGACAGGGCTAAAGACTACATTCGAGATCTGGATTTGACCATCTGACAAGCAGGAAAATTTCCCCTGCGCCCCAACCATTTTTTATTATATTGACTATTTAACAAGAAAAACAAAAATGTACTTATTAATTGAATTATATATAAATTGTGATGAAATGGCCATACGTTAAATAAATAAATTAAAATTCCATAACAACAAAAATTATATTTACCTACCTGACAACCATTTCAAAAGACTGGCACGCAAATTTCAGATTGAATTTCTTTCAAATTTTCCTAAACATTCAAACATTATTTTGAGCGTATTTTTGTATAAATTTCAAGTTTGAAATCAATATTCATAGTAAGGACTACAGGATAACGTATGTCGAGAGAGCTAGTAATAAATATAAAAAATGCCAGTACGCAGCCCTGCCTGACTCGCGTGGTGATCTTAAAAGCACAAGCAAAAAGATCTTAGGACCACCTGGCATTTTGAAGCAACACTCAGAGCCTTCATACAGGAACTGCACCATTGGTCTATGTGGGCTGTCGACTGTCGAGGGCCTTTTCAAGGTTTATTTCATAAATAAAATTAATTTGTTGTAAACGTTGGGGTCGTTGGTCATTATTTTGTATCGAATCACGTTTTGAAACATCGAGGCCTAGGAGAAAATTGTTTTTGTTATCGATTAAATCGAAGAGTCAATGTCTACCATAATAGCCAAAGGAGTTACCGATCAATATTATAATGTCGAAGACCCGATACATCCTTATAGGTCTTTTGTCAGAACAAAAAACGGCTTACCATTACCACGGCATCAGTATGTACCGAAATGTATTACACGCAGTGCTTCCCAAACTATGGGTCGTGAGTCGTGACCCACCAGTGGGAATATTGAGTGAACCCTGATGAGAGATCAACCATTGTAATAGTCAAGAATAAAAAACTAGGAATTTTTGATACATTTGATATTTTATATTGGTAAGATTTTGTTTTAATCCGGAGAGTAGTTGGTTGTCTAGTTGCTTTAAAAATGACATGCATGTTTTGAAAGCTTTGAAACTTTTTACTAAATACAATGTGGATAAATACAAAAAAAACAATCATTAAGAGGGCTTAACAACTGGTATGTCAACAAAATCAATTATCGAAAAATAAAATATACAATTTTTAAATGTTATGTTATTTAAATGACTATGTTCTTTGTTTCAAAAATCTTTCATTCATATTTGTAACGCTTCTTTTCTTTTACTTTGATAAGAAATAAATACGACAATACATATGTCATGAGTAGCTTTTCTAGTGGCATGACTCGCTACTAGAAAATCTGAGCATTACCAATATTTATTGATTTAGAAATTTTTGCCACATGGGTCGAAACCTATTATACTTTGGGAACCACTGGTATGGTGAGGTAGAGAGCTGATGTTCAGGTTATATTGATTCGATACAAAGCAACTAGCGGGGAGCTAACCAACCAATCAATCTTAATGAAGAGCGAGTCAATACGGAGATTTACGAACGGACCCTCCGCTATCTTTGTTGGTCCATCTATCTACAATCGACTCTAATTCCTAGATATCACGACGACGCTACAATTCTGAGAATCTGCATCGACATTATTTTGTTTTCTTTATCTTCAAATTTTGAATAAAGTATCCATAACCGGAAATACCCATAAAATAATTTTCAATGCAGAAAATTTGATAGACCACATGCTGAAATCGCCAGAAACATGATAGGCCATTGAGGGATTTAAGGATGTGATTACGAAGAAGAAGGATAATCGATGACAACATATTTTGCTAACCGCTTAATTATCCCTGGCGGAAAATTGTATTCAAACTCGCCCAACTCGCATTTTTTTACCCATCACGCCGTTTTCCGAAGGGGGTAGGCAGAGAGTATGGACTTCCATTCTTTCCTATCCAAACACACCTCTTTCGCTTCCTCCAAACGCATAACATTCCGCATACATGCTCTTTATTCCTTTTGCTCCTGACTTGGCCCTCCTCTAAGACGGCACCGATATGGTCGGACCATGTCATTCGAGGTCGGCCTCGTCTGCCTGCACCCATTCTTTCAGATTTATATATCCTTTGAGTCATTCTATCCTCGTTCATTCTCTCTAAATGCCCAAACCACCTTAATTTATTCACTTTCATTCTAGTCACTACGCTAAAATCCACTCCACATTTTATTCTAATACATTTCTTTCTAATGCTCGCATTCAAACGTGAATTATAAAAATTTACAGTTTGCATACAGAACCATCAAATATTTTGATGTCAACAGCTCATAAGTAAATAAATTAGCTTTCGATTTTAAAAGGAACATTTTAGACAAATTTGAAATATTCAGGGCTTACGACAGTCTTCTACGTTATGTTAACGTAAAGTGATAACACTTATGTGCCAGCCATCGAAATAGCAGTAGAAGACGGTCGTATGCTCGAAGTGATTCAAATTTGTATAAAATGTATATCTTTCAATCGAACACCAATTTTTAATAATTGGCATCAAATCGTTGGATCTATAATATGTAAGAAGTAGTTCTGGTAAGCAGCGTAAGAATCCCTAAATATTTGAAATTTGGTGGACAAAAAAGTGGTTATGTTTCTTGTCTCTGATGTTTTAGGCAAAAAAATCAAAAATTAAATTGAAGAGTCTACAATAGTTACATGCTCACGGAATTTGATCAATTTTTACCTATACATACATTTTTTGGCTGTAAAAGCCGCTTTATTGCAATCGTGAATAATTTCTCGAAATTGTTTTCATTTGAATTGCTTTTTGATCTGAAAAGTTGATAGCTGATATATTAATTATGATCAGATGATAGTTTCTAATTCTATACCAATTTAAAAGAACTGAAAGAAAAGAATCAAGAAAATATAAGAAGGCAACACTAGCTCCTCACCTTGTCTTTCCCTTTGAAGAATCCAGGATGTTTTTTTCCATTCTACAAATTTTTTGTACTGGGAATATTATATAGTCTGCCTATTTATCCTTACTGCTTAAAAAATACATTAAAACTTATTTACCTACTATTTTTATATTTGGGTTGAGTATAAAATTTTTACTCTTTCCCTAATGTTAGCATTTGATAGGAGTAATATTTTTAATATTCATACATTTTTTTATAACTCTTGTAATATTTTAACATAACTACAACTGGACTAAATTATAATGCCCTTTATTTATCATTCACGCAATGAAAATCATATTGGATTATAAAAAAAAACGATTTTTTTATGTATCCGGCATATTCGTAAAAATAAAATTTTGCCACATCAAAAGTGAAGTTATTATTATTTATTTTGAATAACATAATTTTTCAAATAGGTATGTTATCGTTTTTTGTTGTAGAACTAGTGAAATGTTACAGATATAGGACATAATAATATCTATAACACAAAAGAAAGTCGGGTTAGTGCGAACATTTATAACTGGAGATGGGCTGTATAGATTTTAACGATGCTTGGTTAATTGTATTCTTCTTCGCTCCGGATAACAGAATATTTATCAAAAAATCGTAAAATGGATATCAAATAATATAAAATATCATAGTTAGTATGGAATGGGTTTACTGACAACAACGCCATCTGTGATAATGTCCATAACAACAACCTCCAACGAAAAGTCGGCAAAGTGGGTGCGCATTTCACATGAGATACAACAGCTTGAAACCTCGGCAAACAAAACAAACAACACCTTTAACCTAAATATATCTCGACTTCGGAGGATAGTCATGCACTTCAAAATTAAAATTAACACTATCCAGCAAACATTCAGATACAACATCCTTCTCACATTCACATAATTCAACTTTAACATCATATCGTCCACTCAAGTATACCTGCCGCACCCCAGCACAATCCTTATCGCCTTGTTCTGAGCCACCTGTAACTTATTTAGCTCAGTTTTATTCGTCATAAACAAAACGGAAGAGCAGTACGCGATGTATAACAACTAAAAAATAACTGTATGATTGTATAACAAAAAAAAATCAAGAGATGGCGGTGTTGTAGAAAATATGTCTCATATGAAGTAAGTATGCTAAGGCTAAGCTATTTTACATGTTTTTTTTTTAAGACAATTCTAGATCATTCCGAAATTAAATTTGGGATTTATTTTATTGATTTATTTACACGTCAAGTTCTCGGAAGTCGGCGATAGGTCTTTTAGACGCAGTGCTATTATGGTCGCTCTATAAAATTTTATTAGTAATGTTTTAATTTTGAACAGTAAAGTTTGTATTGTTGCCGGTGTTACATACCTTAAGCCCGCTTTCCATTGTTCTTGTTTATGGTAGTTACCTACTTTATTTTATATTTTATTATTCCACTATACACCCCCTTTTATTTATTAGGGATGTCCTCTTTCACTTAAAAATAAATATAATAGGTATACCTTAATCAACACTCTTTTCTTTACAAAGGTATCAGTATGTATCAGTTATTTATAGCCGCGGAATCTGATTCCGTCAAATCTGCAACCCCAAAACATAGAGACGATAATTCAAAAATGACAGGAAGAATGGGAAACCTCGACAAAAGGAAGATGAACCCACAAACTGATCAAAGATCTCAACAAATGGCTCAACAGGGCACATGGCTCGGTGGGCTTTCGGATGATGCAGTGCATGTCTGGACACGGAGTTTTCGGCACATACCTTCAAAAGATTAAAAAAGCTCCGTATGGAGGATGCATGTATTGTATTATTCATCGGAAGCAGACGATTCCGAGCACGTACTCTTCGTGTGCAGTAGATGGGACCAGGAGAGGAGGGAGCTCGTCGCCCGTCTCGACTCTGATGTAAGTGACTTACCACGTGGTTGCATCATCGGAGTCGTGGAGAAGATAATGTCGGCTAAGGAAAGGGACCAGCGATAAAAATGACAACCTGCTTTCTTGGGTAGACCGCAAGGTAGGGACAGAGTCAACAGTGAAGAATGAAGAATTTTAGCCGGTGGGACTCCCCGAGGTAAATTAAGTTAAAAAAGAAAGAAGTCAATACTTAATCCGAAACTTAAAAATTAGAACATTATGAAAAATTAACGGCTTTTATACTACATAGAAGAAGGTCATCTTCAGTTTTAATTTTTTTTTTCTTCCTGTATGCCTACCATTTCAGATCCCTTTGACGTCGCGTCGGCTACCCATATGGGGTACCTACTTATGTATCTGTCCTGTAGCCCTAGTATAAGTTTTCGATGATCGAAAATCGAAACGATCATCGAAAGAGTTTCGAAAATTTTCCATACAAAAATGATCGAACGATTCGATAATTTTATTTTCGAACACTATTTGCACGCTTATAAGCGCTTAGTAGAGTGCAATAAGCTTTCGATAAAACTCGCATTAGCCCCACTGGGCTATCCGGAACAGTTCTTCTATCCGATGCATCCAGTCCATTGGCTGATATTTCTTAGCCGGGACATTATTTGCCGTCTACCTACACCTCCACTTCAATTTTTCCTAATTTTTCGATTTCAATTCAATTGAATCAACGAGGTGGTTGGTAGTCCAGTGTTATCCGCTCCACCGCGCTCGATCTTGAGCGGTTTTAATGACATCCTCCCATGTCCAAAACCCTAATCTCTTCTATGAGAGGAAGAACAGCGATCTCCTCGGTCAGTTGTCTTATTTGCAATTTATCTACATACTTAATACAAAAAATATTTTTACCACACGTGAATACACAAATACTTCAATCATGGAACATTTTTTTTTAAATTAGATATTATTTAACCCTTGATTGTCTTTCTCACAAATCTAGGATTGGACTCATAAGACACCTTATTATGAATAAAGAATGACATAGGTCTGTAGGTCGATGCCGGATGGGCGTGCATTGTGCACCCCTAGCCCTGCCCATTCAACCAAGGCAGGCACCGCCGGGCGCATCCCCCGAACGAGGTTAACTTATTGTTATTATTATTTCGGATTATTCAAGGAAAACCACTTTCAAATTATGCAATAAATTTTGAGAGACATTTTATATCCCCTTTTGTATTTATCCGTTTAATTATTGGCGTTATGGAACTATGAAATTATGTGGAAACTCGATCGATTTTTTCATGTTTTCACAGCACTTCATGATTCGACAATGGTACATAAATGAAAATCTAATTTACAATTTCTAAACAATGTTTTCTCGATCCATTGCTCTTCTTCTTCTTCGCCTTTGTCCCATTATTTGGGGTCGGCTCTCCTTGTCCTGTTGCGCCAAGATTGTCTGTCGAACGCCATCTCTGGCTCCACTTCGCATTCTTTGAGGTCCCTGTTGATGCTCGACAACCGTGTGGCGGGTGGTCTGCCTGGTCTCTTGACTGGAGTTTCAATGTCCATGGCTCTCTAGATCATGTCGTTCTGTGGTCGTCTCTTCGTCGTTTCTCGATCTATTGCTAAAAAAAAAATATTTATAGAAATGTAAGATGCGGAAAAAGATTAACCCTAATTAAAATTGGTTTACCTTTTTACCTAAAAATTTACCTAAAAAAATATTTCTTTTCAGCGTTACAATGACCCCTCAAGTAAAAGAATAAGTTAATTTCGAACTAAACATTTTCGTGAATCCTACCCATGCTGCCCTTGATGGCTCCGGGCAGCCTTCACTGCACCTTGGAATACGGTATTAGAGGGTTTTCTTCCTCTTCGGGACCCTGATAGGACGAAGAACAGTGCTCTCCTCGGCTAACTATCATTCAGCATCCTTAACACATGTCCCAGCCAAGTCCAACTCATCTCCATAACGGTAGAAGTGATGGTCCTCCGATGGGTGTGCCGGCGTATAGCGTCGTTTGTGATGCGTTGGTACCACCTTATACCCAAAAAATTTTTCAGGACTTTTATCTTTATTTATCCCCCATAGGCCCCTTGCGGGGCACTCGGGTTCATTAAAATATTTTACAAATCACAATAGGTATATAAAACAGAAGAACATAATTATTCAAGATTGTATGCAAAATTTGACAAAATATTTTGTTTCGAAAGTGGAGACTTTTAGTGCCTGAATGCTTTTCTCAGGAGAATGGGCAACTCACACACATCAAACAGTTCACACTTCGTCTAGACACTAAACGCCGACGCCTTCCATCGAATAATTATTAATAATCCAAAATATTTGTTTCAAGTGTCTCAAATTTGAACTTGAACATCTTTTCACAAGTTCAAAATAATAATTAAAGAATTCGGTATTTAATTTCTGAGAAGTTTGTAATAAAACTTCAAAAAGATAGCGTGTTTAAAGCTGTACGTAGGTACTTAACAGAAAATTTAATAGAAGCCCCAAGTGTACGAAATTATTTATCACATCATTAGCAGCTACCGAGAAATATTCCTGCGTGCTTTTCCAGAAAAAAAAAACATTCTTTGATAATAACAACAACTTTTATACATTTCTTATAGCTATTTTCTCAACTTAATTATAATGAAGATTACCAGACTGTGTAATAAGTTATAATTCTATCTTTAACACTTTAGTTACAATCTATTTAATTAAAAAATAAATTAGGTAGGTTCTTATTATATTTATTTAGGTATCTTCTTCAAATAGGTACTGTTAGTACCTTTATAATATTGATTGAACTAATTTCTTTAAAAAAAATCTGTCACTACATATTGTAACTCTATGGTATCTGGGTTGATACAAATTATTTAAGGATTTATTTCAGAGATGACATTGATATCAAGAAAAATCCGTTAATTTCTTCTAGAGGTGGGACTAACGACTTAAATTCAAAAACGTTATAGCAATTTCCTTAATTGAAAATAACGTTAATATTAAAAGCTTAAAGCTATTTTATTTTACAAGCCTAAATGAACATTTGGTATCTGGAAACAAAACTTTTCCTAAAAAAAGGTCATTTCCAAAATTTGCTATCTGGAAAGTTGACTTTTTCCTAAAAAAAAAGGTCGTTTTAACAATTCCATTCAGTATAATATTTCATTCCACTTATATTGCCTGTTTTATAAATAATAGGGGTAGACTATTATTTACCTGACTATTATTTTTATTCAACTATTATTTATAAATAACGTTTAATATTAATAACGTTAGACGCGTTATTTTTATTTATCTAATATTTTTATCAGCTATCGTTATAATGCCCATCTCTATTTCTAACCATAATATTATATTTTTCTATGTTTAAATATTTTATTCTGTTGCCCGGGGCGGAGATGAATTCATAAAACTAAACAACATGAAAATCAGTTCAGCCATTCTCAAGTTAAAAAATGGTGTAATTTATCCGACCTTCTTATATAAATTTTGATCAAAGGTATTATTTTATTTGTCATGCAACCGATTTGTGTAACTTTTTCTTTTACCTGTGGTTAGTTAAATTAATTCTGGTAGAAATTTACATTTACAACAGCATCAAGACTCTTGTACCGTTATCATGAGGCTATTTTTAGCAACCATTATTGGCGGATCTTGAAACAAAATGTAACATCGAAGCCCTCTAAAAGATTAATCAGGTTTGCCAACCAATTAGCCAATTATGAAATGTGAGAGGTCGGGGGGTGTTTTAAAATGTTTCTGTCTCGATATAACAATACCAAGGAAATCAGAGTTTTTCAAGATGTGTGGCATGATTTCGAAGTGATGTCAAAAATATAATAAGAAAAGAATATAAACATGCATACTTCGAAGAGCGGAAAAATTTCTTTAAATTTAACGAAATGAGAAATAATAACGTATCTCTTAAATCCAAACAGTTGATGCACAATGCAATCCTGATACCATCCATGATGTATGTATGGACGATAAAAAAAATTCAATCAACTGTCACCCAATTACTCATGCATCCTTGGGAGTAAAACATTAGATTAGGCAGATGTTCCGGATAACAGAATAACTATTTAAATCGAAAAATAGATTGAAAATAATATTAAAGTTAGTATGGGACGGACTTCCTAACAACAACGCCATCTGTGAAAATTCCATAACAACACGAGTTTTGTTTACCTGACAACCATTGAGTTTTACCGGTAGGGACGAAGAATATTGATAGAATTTGTTTCAAACATTCAGAAAAATTAATTTTTGAACACTCAAACATAATATTTTTTGTATATTTATTTATTTATTATTATTTAGCGTATGGCCATTTCATCACAATTTATATATAATTCAATTAATAAGTATATTTTTGTTTTTCTTGTTAAATAGTCAATTCGAAAATTCCATTATCTTGACTTGTATCGCTTTGTACTTAGATGTTGTGATGAATATATCTGCCAGGAGATCAATGATTGTCTGGCGGCCTATATTTTTTTGTATAAATTAAAACGCACAAAGCGAATTAAAAGAGATAATTTTTGTTTGATTAAAAATTGGAATGCGAAAAGTGAATAAAAAGAGGCGAGTTTAGTTTGATTAATATGTTGTGAGGTTATGCCGTTTGTCATTGAATTTTTTTGTTTGTTTGTTTGTTTGTTTGATTAGCGAATTTTTATATCTCATGATGTTTCAGAAAGTAAGCAGATATTTCGGAAAGAATTATTATCGTACGAAGATTTTGAACGAAGTTTGACGGGTCAGCTAGTTTATTATACAAGAACATTGTATTGTTATTATTTCACCTTTTCCTCCCAGGCTCTCAGTCTCATTTTGTTATAAATTCAATTTGCGAATCACAAATTATACATTTAATTCTTAGCGACAATGTTGTGTTGTGTGCCGAAGATATCTTTTTCAGCGTTGAGGCCATTAGTGGGTGAATGTTGCTAGTCACTGCTCATTTTGTTTAATAATAAATCATGAAATTTAGGACAGGGCAGAATTTACAGACCAGAAATATTTTTTTCTTTTAACAAACAACATAAATATAAGATAATTATAATCCATGGATTGCAAAAATGGTAAGTAACGAGACTCTTAACGTAAAAACTATCGGACACAAAGAATAACGTTGTTAGCAGTGCAATCGTCCGGAGCGAAGTGACATTGCCGGGAACCAGTGTTGCCAACGGCGCTTGGCCTAATATCGCCGTTTTTCATACGCCCAACTGAAAATTTGGTATGCGGAAAGATGAAAATGTCGCTTAAACAAAAAAAATCATTCCGAAAATGTTGGTATCCGGATAGGTGAAAGTTCACTACAAAAAGGTCATTTAGTATCCGGAAAGGTAAACAATTCGCTAAAAGAAAAGCAGCCCAATTGGCGACCTTTTAGATTTTTTCGTCGCCGATCCTCGTTCCGAGTAAAACAAATGGCGATAAATCGCCCACGTTGGCAACACTGCAGGGACCTCAGTCGATATTCATCGACAACACTCATTACAATAATAATTATTATCTCCAAAATCACTCGATATCGGGTAGAAAGCCTCAACAAAAAAAAAAGTCTGAAAAATAGTAATACCTATTCAAAATCATGTTCAATAAATTGACAACTAGGTACGCTCTTTTTTACTATGCGTCCAAGTCATAAATTATTTTCGAATTTATCATACACAAGCTGGGTATTAATGTTAAAATATAAAGAACTTGCCTGCCTGTCTGCTTCGCTAAACTTTTTAATGAATGTTCATTCTACAATAAACATTTTCGTATGTCAAGGACTCAAGGACTTATCGACCTAGTAAAACTGCCAAAAACGGGTACTCCCGTGCAAAGCTCCTTTAAATTTCAAATATTTCACATGTTAAACTTTTTCTTGAAAAATCTTCCAGACGGCAATTTTAAAAGGTAAGTACCACCAATAATTATTTTGTCTGCACTTTGGGGGCGTGGTCTAATCTAAAAATTGAATCTTCTTAATATTTTAGCCAATATGCTTCGATATACTTGTATATGGAAGTACAATACAAATAGACAGAGAAAGTCCACCAGAATAGTAATTATTGTTCGATCCACCAGAATACAAAGCGTTCGGTTTTCGAAAAGTCTTTTAAAAATTGTGAAAAAAACTATGTATAGGTACCTATTTTGTTACTCTCTGCCTACCCCCTTCGGGAAACGGCGTGATGGGTAATAAAAATAAATAAAAAAAATTGTTACATTGTAATTGAGTGACCGGGATCGTGAGGTTGACCATCTCGCGTCCTTAAACGTCAATCGGTCAGAAAAGGCACAATGAGCCTCGGACGACTTCGAGCGCAATGGAGAGCTCTTGATGCCTCCCTATGCTCCTGAGTGGGTTTAAGGCCTTCCGCAATATTGGTTGGTTACGGGGGATCCGCGGCAGGCTTGATTTGTGTGTGGCCGGCTTTTTGGTTTGATTGCTTCGATCGACCTAGGAGGACGTTTTCATGAGTGTCGGGTTTGCTGCGGATTGGTCTCCTCCGCGCTGACTTGCAGTGTGCAATAAAAATGAAATATTGAGTTCAAACATAAAGTTAAAATTAATTTAGTTAATGTAAAGACATAATATTAGTTTACTAACGAATCTAACACGATGTTAAACCTCAGAAACATTTGAATGTTGAATAAAACGTGTAATTCTTTGAAGCGTCGTCGTCGTGAAACCAAAGCCTCTTTTTTTTCGAGGAATCCGTGTGAAGATGGGAAGACACGCGACGCCGCCACGTGAAGATAACTTATTACTCTCATTACCTCATAGAATCACCTCTGTCGCCACGCCGTACGTTGGTTATTATTATTTTATTCTAATAACATCATTAGGGTGTAAGGGGAAACTCAGACTGACTGACCTACCTACTGACTGACGTAAAGAAGAAATGCTTTCTACAAATACAAATAATAATATGTATGTTATGACAAAGATACCGCTTCTCATATATAGAAAGTCATACCTATGTTTTCTCATTTCTGTCCTCACTTTTTATCAACAGCCCACATAAACCAACGATATAGAAAATTTTATTTAAAACTAGCTTAAGTACCCGTGGCTTGCACAGGAATCGTGAATTTATGACCATAATACTTCAATGCAGGCTCGCAGTGGATGCAGGTTGCACAGGATCGGGGGACATGGAAGAGTCTGGAGGAGGCCTATGTCCAGGAGTGGACTGATATAGGCTGAGAAGAAGAAGAATACTTTAAGTTAAGTTTGATTAGGGCACCTATGTGTATGACAAAATATAAAATCGGCGCGGATGGCCAGGTACTCAAGCAAGGCGGCAGACTGGTCCTCACACTCTTCAGCTTATTCTTGGAATATGTGGTGCATAAATCATACCACGAAAATACAAAGACTAATAGTTATTTACAAAGTAGCCAAATCGTTGGATATAATCTCAATATAGTAGGAAGATCCCTGATATCCATAAGAGGTCTTTGACGCCTTGGAAATAGCAGCAAAGGAGTTGGGACGTATAGAAATCAACCGAAGAATAGAACAGGAAACAAAGCATTCTTCTCTACTCTACTGTCTGTGTTCAAGTCAAGAAGTGTCCATAGAAAAACAAAGATCAACCTCTATAAAACTATTATAACAGTTATGACATATGAGTACGAAGAACGGGCAATGATTTTGGAGCCCATAAAAGATAGAGAATCCTGGAGAATACGGTTTAACCATGAGCATTACAATCTCTGATTATGCTAGATTGGGCAAGCTCAGAAGGGCAATGTATATTGTTGGTTAATTTCATTTGTTTTTAAATGAAACTGTTAATTTCACTTATATTACCACGAAGTGGTCGGTAGTCCAGTAGGATCAATCGCCGGCATTCATGTGCACAGCATGTTGGAGGTCATAGGTTTGAATCCCAGCCGTGCCAACCATTTCTGCTTTCACGACACAACCCTTTGGTTAGTGTTGAAGATTTCCAAAAGTGTATTTGTGTTCACTTCGAGTGAGTACAGATTCATTAAAAAAAAAAAACAATAAAGCCCAAAGTAAATTGGGCAAGGCATGTTCAGATAATGCCATCTTAATGGGTATCTAAAAGAATCCAAGGACATAGCAAGCTGGAGGAGACAGGAAAATAAAACAATATGAACATTTTGTAAAAAAATGTTTTATGCAACTTTAAGCTAATGTGTGGAGTTGAAAAAAATGATAACAATAATATAAGGATATTTCTTTTAATTGGTGAATATTTAAATGTTTATACTCAAATATTAATTATTTTCATTTGAACTGTTCATATATATATATATATATGCGTATGGTGTCAATGTCGTTTTAATAAAAAATTTCATAAAATAAAAAGAACTTAAAAATGTCAAATCATAAAATTATAAAATTTAAAATCATAAAATAGAATTTTTATCCCGAAGCCAATCCTTGGCTTCAGTCGTCTGAAGATAAAAAAGTTCATCCAATGTTCCATCGAACCTATGTATTGGACACTCAGTGATTATGTGGTCGAGGGTCTGGACAGGGGCGCCACATTCGCAGCGGGGGTCAGATATGTTCATATTTAGAATGTAACACAAAATATAAGCTAAAAAAGGAATTCATAAATATGAACAACTGAAGCATAATTTTATCATTATAATATTATGATCTAATAAAAATATGACATTTAATTGGCGCTGTAAAACTAAAATTGTTTTTTTTATGTGATATACTTATTGTTAAAGCTGTTGTATCTTTAAAAAAAAAATAAAAAAATAATTATAACATAGGTATATGATACCATGTGATCCATTTGCAAAATGATATTATTTTTAAAGAAATTAACAGAATCCATATCCTTCAAAGCAACAATTTTCTTAGAAGCTATTAGAAGTACTTATGTTATATTTAAATGTCAGATATACATTAGAGTTTACCATACTTCAACAGTGACGATGCATAAAATGCAAAAAATATACATAGTTTAATAATATTCTAAATCATTCTTTGAAAAAGTGCACTAATTTTGTCCACTTCTTAACTAAAAATCAAAGAGACAACCAAAATACAATGAGACAACAGCCCCCGCAGACAAATTCAAATTGACGTTCCACTACAAACGAAGATTTCGTTAATTATAGTGCGAAAAAATTAACTGCCTAAACAATTATTTAAACCAAAAAAAGACATTTATATAAAAATATAAAAAGTGGACAGTTAATTTTCTTCCTACTCTACATTGTCAAAGAATTTGTTTGTAGTCGATCGCCAAATGCAATTTCTTTTAAATTTACAATGTAAAATGCAGGATTGTGAAATACTATAGCTAATTATATGCAATTACATATTGAAAGATTTAACGAAGAAGCGTACAGTGTGTGCTGTTTATAGCTGATTATATATCTATTAATATAAGAATTCAGTAATATAGATTAGGTAAAAAAGATAAAATTTCTTTAAATGGATGAATATTTAGTTGATATTATTATTAAAATGAGTGATTGAAAAAGAAGCTGTTGGGATTAACACACCAGTTCTCTTCTTGTGCCGTAACGGTTCTCCATGACCTTGGCAAGCTCTACTTTAACTCCTCTGCTATTCTTATTCCAGTAGGTACAATCTCTTACATTGCGTATTCAAGTCGCCTTCGACCGGGACCTCTTTGATCATCCAACTTTTTCATCGGCAACAGTTCAAGGACTCTTATTTAAACCGATGCACAATGACACATAAATACTGTAACGAAATATGATTCAATTAAAATAAACATAGAATTCATAAAAATTACACAAAGCAACACATCTTTTTTGGTTGGATTTTGAAGACTGGTAAAATTTAACGAATCAATGCAAGACAGTGACAGATTTTTCACTTTTTAAATTGGTATTTGTTTAACTTGGATGAAAACAATAAATTGCAATTTAAAGTTCAAATCAAATGACAACATTCAGTGAATCTTAAAAATTTTTGTCATAAGTAAATCTGTAGAACATATTAATAAACAAACATAATAAATTAAAATTAACTAAAACTTTTGTCAGTTCTACTTGAGTATGTAGATTTGGTTAAAACGTTTTATACTGTATTGTTAAGGTTCCTGAAGATGGACGGTTGTCCGAAAACGTTTTGACTTTTTGACCAAACATACTCAAAGTAGAACTGACAGTTTTTTTTTGTTTATTTTCATTTATGTTTGTTTATTCAGTGAATCATATAAAATAAAATAACCTTTAGGGGTGATGAAATTGGTGTACCACCCCTTTTCTATTTCACAAATTAATCTTTTGCAGTGATAAATCCTTGATTTGTCCAATGAGATATTATACTGGAGATGCAATTCCATACAATTTTTAGTTTGAAAGTAGCATCACGAGTAAATTTGAAGTTGAACTTAAATAAAAATATGCAATCAAGCATTACTGACGAATATTTTTGTCTTTGTCACACATAATACGCCAAACGGCTAAGTGCTGTCACCTTCTACCGGTACACATTAATAGAAATTTCTTTTTGTGCATGAGATTTGAATGTATTTGTCAGAATTGTCTAAGAACCTTTTGAAAAAGATCTCTCGTCTTTATTAATGCGAGGCAGACAACGAACAGTTTAAAAGCACATTCATAAAAATATTTTTCGAAAATGGAAAAAATGATTTATTTATTCGAATCAAAAATGACCCTTTTTATTAAAACACTAGTTATAGTGTACTTGCTTCTAAATTTCGTTCGGCTAGGTAAGGGATCATACACACAGCTTAAACGAGAACCGTCAGAAATACGGTACTGTGGGAAAAACCGCTGGCGATTTCTCAGTTGTATGATGGATTTCGTAAAAAATTTCATTGAAAGTGGAAAACCTCTGTTTGCAGAACATCCTTAAATTCCATATATAATTTTAATTAGGGAGCACTCTGTTTAAATATAAGTTGTATTTATTTATTATAGAATGTAATGATATAATGTGATTTTTTTTCCCTAATATTCTTTTTGTGTCGTTGAGTACATTTTGATTATTATTGTTTTTTTTTTTATATATTTGATTAATCTCTCGGTTAATTGATTGGAAATGGCATTGATTGAGGATGTATGGAGTGTGTTTGGGATTTACACAGGTATTGTTATTGTTTTGGCATAAGATGAACTGCTGTTTCATTACAGATAGTTCTGATTTGTCCTTGAGGTGTCTGGATAAATGAATGATTATTATTTATTTATTTTATTTGTGTTTTATATATTTTATTTTTTTATACATTGACGGCCTGTTGGGTGTTTTTTAGGATTTAAAATTTTAATATGTGTTACAAGAACATTGAATGGATCACCATAATATTATGGAGGTGTAAAGTTCTATAAACACTGTGCAAATCGCTTGTGTTCTAATGTTTATTTATTTTTTATATTTTATTTTATTTATTGAAATATGATTTATGATTGACTAATTTATTTATCATCTTTTTTGTCTAACTTATTGTACCTAATGTATATATTTTCATCTTTTTAATTTTTTGAAATATCTTGTTTTGTAATCTCTTACATAAACTATGATTGATGATTGTCTAATTTATTTATCATTTATGATTAACTAATTTATTTATCATTTATTGTTTTTTATTTTTATTTCTAACTTATTGTACTGTATATATTTTAATCTAACTAATTTAATCTTAAATTCTTAGATTCTTCTTCTTATTTAGGAGAAGAAGAAGAATCTCTTACATAAACTATGATTGATGATTGACTGTTCTATTAATCATTTATTGTTTTTTTATTCCTAACTTAGTGTACTGTACCTATATATTTTAATCTATTTAATTTTTGAGATGTATTGTTTTTTAATCTCTCTTAAACTATGATTGACTAATTTATTTATCATTTATTGTTTTTTATTTCTAACTTATTGTACTGTATATATTTTAATCTATTTAATTTAATCTTAAATTCTTAGATTCTTCCTCTTATTTAGGAGAAGAAGAAGAATCTCATACATAAACTATGATTGATGATTGACTGTTTTATTTATCATTTATTGTTTTTTTTATTCCTAACTTAGTGTACTGTACCTATATATTTTAATCTATTTAATTTTTGAGATGTATTGTTTTTTAATCTCTCTTAAGCTATGATTGACTAATTTATTTAGCATTTATGGTTTTTTTTAGCATAAAATGTTCACTTTCACTTTGACTATTGTTAATTCTTATTAGATACCCCCAGTAACGGGCATTTGCCTAGTGGGATTTTCGATCGAAATTGGAATCAAATCAAAGGAATGTACCTATGTGAATATCTATGTGTATAATTGATATTATGTATATTTTATGTATGTTTTTTAAATCGAAAATAAATTAGTATTATTATTATTATTATTCTTTTTTATAAATAAATTGATAAAAAAAAAACCTTGATAGAATAAAAAAAAAAATCTTGAAATATATACCTATTTGTACATATATACACTGTTGCATACGCCGCGTACGGGTGTATCTTTTTAATTGAATTTAGGCTAATTAAAAGTGAACACAAATACATTTGGAAACTTGCACACACTATGGAAGAGTTGTGTTGTGAAAGTGGAAATAGTCGGCACAGGGATTCGAGCCCATGACGTATGCTGTAGTAAGAAAGCCGTCGACTGAACCGCTGGGTTACAAATTCAAATAAAAATGTATCTACGCGTTTCATACAGACGCGGTTTTTTTTACCCCCCTCGGTATGCACCCGTAGTGTGATGTGGGCCTTACTAATAAAACAAAAATAATTGTCAAATATATTTTTATATTTTAAACATTTTATCACAATAATTTGCACTAAAATATATAAAATACGTCCTTTTTGATAAAAGGATTTTCCTATATTGATTTCTGTTGAGGAACGACTTTTTTTCACCACAAAATCCACCATTTTCAAGAACACCGTATTACCGCAGACACAACTGTCAAGCTTGAGCTGTTGTCAACGACTAAAACACGAGCGTGGCACATTTTCGGTGGTGGCACACTTTTTTACATGCCATTTTTTAGACTCGATTGCATCTCTAGTATAAATCTCATTGGATTTGTCATCATTGGTAAACACTAACATTCTGTAAAAAATTAGAAAACACAATTAACATGTAAATGGCTAACGTCGTAAATTGAAATAAGTACTGTCACTTACCACTTCGTTTGTAAACCACATTATAAATATTATTATAATAATATTATAACAGTATATTCTACTGACATTTTTAATAGTATTATTATTTTGAGTATTTTGACAGATAGAAATAAATATTATGTCTATGGTGGTGTGCAACCAAAGATATATTCAATAGATGAAAGTGTTTTGCAAACATGATATTTCGAATATGTTTCGAATAGTTTTTAAATTATCCGAAATATCATAAAAAATAGGTGTTGGTATATTTGCATTTCATTATACACACTTAATATAAAAATAGTATTTAAAAAACACCATCATTAGGTACGTTTTCGATTTTTTTTTTTGCAACGGACAGAAGATGGCAATGATTTCACCTTAGCAGCAGAGCTGTTTGTCACTGTCAACGCGAAGCTTTTTATAAACGTCAAAATATTGTTCCTTATTCAAAATTTAATTAATGTTTGTGTTTCATTTTATTTTTATTAGGTAGGTAGGTACTTAACTTAATGCATGACTATTTTTGCTTAAATTCACTTATAATATAATATTCACATATAATTCGTGTTTATGTTTATTAAAGACTTATTTTATAACAATATACTTATTGCAAACATTATACAGTATACCTTCAGGAAAAATGTTTAATATGAGGTTAAATACTTATAATAATAATTATTATAGTAATTTAAATGAATCATTCATTTCACTTACACATGTGTATATTAACTGTGGTCTTTAATGAAATGATAAATTTCCATTAAAGTAAATAATATTCCCCCCTTAAACATGCATACATAATCATTATAAAAATTGTATTATGATGTTATTTATTTATTTTAGGTTGAATTATGAAGACCACAAAATGCCACCTAAAAGAATATTCTCCAAGCCATTATCGTCCAAACTTTGACATTTTCAATCTGGTTTCAACGGAGCCCACAGAGATCATTCTACCATTAAAGCGTTGATCTTCTGAGAATTATTCTACTTATCAACAGAATGATAAAGCTATTCCTGCTTAGGAAGAATTGATTTATTACTTATATATTATCTTCTAATTATTATAAATATGAAATGTTGTTGTTATTTTCATGCGTTACTACATCACGCTGAAACTACTCAATCATACTCTTTGTAGTTAACTACTTCAATGCATTTCAATATTAATACCTACCTACATATTCATGCAGACCTTATTATTACATTCCACAGGTTTTTTTTAAAACGGCAACCCTAAATTTTCACAATATGGAGGTATATGATGACATTTCAAAGTAAAATAAGCTAAATTGTTTTACTTTGTTTCAATGTTTTTACTTCTATAGAGGAAATTTTTTTTGTAATAAATAGAAAGTTTAAGCATTGTAGATTAAAACAAAACCGTACATGAGTAGTGACGGTGCAACTAAATGAGATTTAAATACAGTTTCAAGATACCTGATTCTGACAAAATGGCGGGATGAAAATCTTAATTTGTATGGGAGATTTATGAAAAAATCTAATATTTTTATCGATAAATAACATTTTCCAAATATTCATAGCCTTAAACGTCCACTGGTATTATGACTCGCTATAGAGGGTATTACTTTACTTCTGGTATCCCTAGTTTAGCCGTCTATAAAGGACGTTACATGCATACATACATACATATATACGAACGGACTCCTTTATTTATATTGATGATTGATTTTTTTGCCGAAGAGAGCGCTGTTCTTCCTCCCATCAGTGTCCTGAAGACGAGGAAGACCCTCTCATACTGTGTTCCGCTCCTTCGAAGCAGAGCTGGGGAATCTGGAATATTGTGGGAGGAGGTCATAAAAATTGCGCAAGATCGAGCGCAATGGAGAGCTATTGTTGCCTTCCTATGCCCCTAAGTGTTCTTCTAATTATCTTAAAATCTTTAACTCTGTTGAAGTGTACAGAACTTTATTACCCACTCAAAAAAAACGATACGGACAGGCCAAAATTAACAATCAAGCAGACATTCACTGCAGTTTTACAGGAGACGGGACTAAGCTGGGATGAATAGAACTGTTCAATTGGCGCCGATAGAGGCTTGGAGGAATTTCGTGGGGTCCACGGTGCTCCTCACTGGAAGCAAACGTGGATTAAGTGAATTCCATCCAGAATTAACGCCGACCTAAAATTAGACATAGGTACTTATAGAACCAACAATTTGATGCCATCAATAAATCAATAGTTATTTTTCGATTTCAAGGGGAAAATTTTATTCAAATGTGAACTACAACGGATTTACGACCGCGTCCTAATGCTGTGTGTTCACTTTACGGTGACAACGTTGGCATTTAGGTGATCGAATTCGTGAAAACTTCCGAAATTCCCAAACATGTATTGAAAATCCCATGCTCCTTAGATATTTAATATTTCGACCCATTTCAAACATGATCTCACATCGTGATCCTTTCCTTCGAAGTAGAGAAAAGGAATTTGGACATGGTGTAGGAGGAGGATATTTGGAGCCGCGCAGGATTTACCGCATGGGGTGCTGTTGTTGCCTCCCTATGCCCATAGTGGGGTCACAAAGAGTGTATTGTTTGTATTAAATTAATCATTTCACTGCACTCCTCACGATGTTTTGTTTATCCGTCAGCGATGAAGAGTCAAAAAGTTGTATTGAAAAGTTTTACCAATAATAACAATTATCCGAGTAGCTGTTTACTTTCTGAGCGACTCGTTTACGATTTTCAGAAGATAATCAGTTTTGGAAAATATCTCAGAACCTTCAACTCCGCGTCAGGATTTTGGAGATTAATTATAAAACTCCTTTCGATGTTGTGAATACTGATTCGAAATAATAAGCAAAACTCTTGAGGGGATCTGCGAAAAAGGACCCTCGAAAATTTATTTCAAATCGATTCTGATTTAATAATATAGAGTTTAATACTTAAAAGACAATTCGTATGATCATAGTTTAAAAAAATCTTTGTATTCTTGATTAAAAAAATTGTATTCTTTTTCTAGTTTTGGGATTGTTTTCCTTTTATTTCTTCTTGTTTTTCAAGTGTCCTATCTTATACCCCCAACTATTCCTATCACTTAGGAAAGATTTATCTTAACTTACTCTATCCTTTCCTTATAGTAGGTATGTTTTTTTTTAGGTTATGGATTAATTTATGTTTTAGCATTATGTAACTAAATATATATTTTAACATAGGTAATAGTTCAAAAATGTAATTGTGGAGCAGATATCTTCAACTTATTACCTTTGTACATTTAAATTAACACTACCTTTGTACATTTAAATTAATTTATATTCTCTGTGTGCACAATTATTATACATCTGAAGTGAATAAATAGGAGAGCTTGCATTTATCGGCTAACCAACATCGCGTGAATACTCGCAAACATCAATTAAAAGATATTAAAAAAAAAAGAGTCTTCTAAGAAAAAAGAAAAGAAAAAACTAGATTCTGTAAATAAATCAAAATCATAGCAGATTCAAAATCCAAAATCAAGTAGTACGCCATTGCCACGATTCCCAGTTATTTCACCTGCCTCGAGAAAATAATATCGCTTCTTACAGAATCATGAGTACTAATGGTAGACCAGTGCTCGAAATTCGACCATAACTTATTTAAATTATACGTTTGAACATTATTGAGGTTCCATTGTCAAAGACTGATCGAGCGCTTTTTGCACGGATGCGTCAAATTTGAAATGTAGATATGCACAAGGTTTTTTCTATAATTATTAAAGTCAAACAATAATATTAATATATTCTCAATTTGACCACAGATAATCAAATGAATATATGCGTCTGTGTCAATGTCAAATACATCAAAGTGTGTGTAATTATAAAATACATAACATCACAGTAGTGTTTGTAATGTGTTTTTTTATTATCATTTAATGTATTTTTATGCATAACTAGCTTTCCCGACAGACGTTGTCCTGTAGTCCTTACTACGAATATTTATTTCGATTTTGTTATGTATAAGTACAAAAATAGATTTTTGAATGTTTTTCAAATGTATTTTTGTACTTATAAATTATTTCTGAAAGCTTGAAGGAAATTCTATCAAAAATCTACGTACGTATCAATGTTTTGAAACTCAATGGTTGTCAAGTAAATAAAAATTGTGTTATTATGGAATTTTTCACAGACGGCGTTGTTGTCAGTAAATCCGTTCCATACTAACTTTAATATTATATTTTATATTATTTTCTATCCCTTTACGATGTTTTATTTGTTATTCTGTTATCCGGAGCGTAGAAGAATCCAATATCCCAAGCATCATAAAAATCTGTTCAGCCAATGTTGAGCTATAAGTGTTTGCGCTAACCCGACTTTCTTTTATATTAGAGATTTAAAAAAATATTTGCATTCGCCACTCCTTTTCTATGAAAACTATAAGTGTGCGAAATTTCTTACTCCTATGTCCGCGCAATTTTCGTAAAAAAATGTTCACAAAGTTGTTCCCTCGCGTATTAATATACAGATAACGATAATTTGCAATTTGACGAAGATATTCCAAGGTCTCCAACTAACTTAGCGAAAAGTTCGTTCATAGAATTAATTAGCGAACCGAAATTTGGTAATTACGATTAGTTTGTTTCATCTTCCAAAAATGTTGTATTATTTTGAAGAAATATCAAAAAAGAATATTTTCTTTGTTTGAGGAACAGCACCTGCCTTCCTTCGTCTGATGTTTCCTTATAATTCAATATCAAATTACCTACTACCTAGTTGTCAGTAATTACATATTTTTTGCTTTTTTTTAATTAAAAGCATTTTCTACGTTTAGTTTTGTTTTTTTTTTTTTTTTTTTAAATAATCGGTTTCGTGTTTCGACCTTTTTCAGCGTTAGATTTTCTTGACCTTTAACTGTAGATTTTTAATTAATTGAGCTGATATTTAAACGTACCTACCGATTGTTGTGAATCTCTTGAATTTAGAAGTGACTTTTAATGTTGAATCTTCGACTGAAATTTTGTCTTCCAGTTTAGGAATCGAATCGAACCGAAACTCCCTTTACACCCCACTTAAAGAGGTAATAAGACCTCTCCATTGCGCTCGATCTTGCGCAATGTGTATTACCTACCATATCCAAACTCCTCAGCTCTGATTCGAAAAAGCGGAACACGGTATGACAATATAATCTTCCTCGTCTGATGAAAGAAAGAATAGTAGGTACTCTCCTCGGCCAACTATCATTCTGCATTCTCAAAAAACAAGTCCATCTCCTCTCCATACTTCTTTTGTCGCCTTTTCTGACAGGTTCGTTTTAATACTGTGATGTATGTGGCCAACTTCACGGCCCCGATCTGATTTTTCGATTACGATCTAGTCTATGAAATTAATTTTTTTAATGTCCAACTAGTAGATCATCGTTGCGTTTTTACTAATATGGTTATTTGCTGCGTATTGGCTCCATTCATTTTTATTATTGTCTTTTTAAGAATATCAATTCACGGAGCAAAAGTTATAAGAACACAAAGATGGTCTAATGGGCTAAATGTGTGATCTGGAGTACCTACGCTGAAGACCCGTTATGAAGAGCTTTTCCATGCTGCTAAACGCAATAACATTTTCATTTTAATAATTGCATCTCGAACCCCTCTCGCCTAGACAACACTTATTGTCAGCCGGTTTAATTTAATTTCAACAATTTTGTGTATATGTACAGAAACAAAATAATGCTTTTTGAGATGGCGAGATCGGCATATCATTATCATGGTTTGTGGTAGCAAGATCAGTACCCTTAGTATAAGTTTTCTATAATAGAATAGCGATAGGATCATCGAAAAAGTTTCAGAAGAATAAACATACAAAATGAACGAAAGATTCGATCGTTTGATGTTAGAAAACTATTTTCCCGCTAATAGAAGCGCTTATTAGCGGACAGATACGCTCATTTCAAACTCTTACTAGCTTCACAGGCTAAATGTACGTATTCCTTGAGGAAACAGAAGACAAGATCAAGAAGCAGAATATTTATTTGCCGATTTTCGAATAAAAAAAAATCATTCTCATCACCAAAAAAAAAAAACCATCAACAAACATAGAATCTGTAGGTACATATAATGTAGGTATACCAAAATCATATATATAAAAATGGAGAGCAATTTCCCGCTGTCATCGCATCACGCCTAAACTGCTGGACCGATTTCGCGTATTCCTTTTTTGTCGTGTAGGATTTTATCAGAAAAATGTCCTTTTAGAAGAAAAAAATTAAGAAAAATGCATGGATAATTAGAAAAGTAAAGAAAACTCTACGTAGACAACCTTATTAGTACTTTTTACCTTATAATTTTTATTACAATTTTGAAATTATGACAGAAATGGTCAATTGGTGCGATTGACAGAATGCAGATGAAATATGGTTTAAAACAGACGCATCGGTCGGAATTACATTGGTCAAATGATAATAAATTCATCACCATACAAATTCGAATTCAATAGTGATATTTAATATTCATAGTTAGGAACACAGGACAACGTCTGTCGGGAAAGCTAGTAAATAAAAAATCTTTATAAAAATTACAAAAGGTATTTTTGTACGAGTTCTGAGACGTATTAAGTGTCTGTACCACAGAGGTAAACTACACTATGTCGATTTTTTGGCAAAATGAGGTTTTTACATAGTTTTATAGTCCTCGTTACGCTCTTTCTAACGGGATATAACACTATCTCGAAAATTCATTAGAACTTAAGATATTCAAAGGTATAATACACTATGTTAAATAATATTTAAAACGAAAAGACACTAAGCTACTTGATGTCATTTTCACTTTAAAAATTTGCTGCATTGTCACAGGGAAAGAACACCATGTTGGCATAGTGTTACTTACCTCTGACTATACACCGCGACCATATGAACGAAACTTCAAGATTGTTACCATAACCATGAGCGTTTCTTGTAATTAGCGATTACGATATTAGTGTAAATCTACATAAAAGCTCACTGCTTAGTGTTTAAAATAAAAAGATTTACGCATTTTAAATATTCATGCAAATATAAACAAAGAAACAAACATTTACTTTAAATTAATTAATATTATATGCATAGAATTCGCATTGAGTTTGAAAATATTTGATTTTATTTATTTAGCGTGCGGCAACACTGGTGTTTATGCGTCAAAGTACATTTGACGTTTGGTATCATTGTGAATTCTTGTTTTCGTCATTGAGCATCGCGTCTGTTTGTTGGTTGTTTAATATGAGTTCGAGGAGTAGAAATATTTTGAAAATGGCTTTAGCAAAATTAAATAATGGTGAAAATGGTAAGTAAACAATCTTTCTATAAATACAGTGCATTCTTGTAGTAAATCAAACAAATTATGTTGTGTATTGTGTCAGCAGTAAAATGGCAGGCGCACCACGTGTTTTGATTGATTTACTGAGCGTTTTTTTTACGATAGCTGTAAATTATAAGTTACAATTTTATTAATGTGTTGATTTACAGGTATTGACTTGGCGATGACACAGGAACACGGCATAGAAACATTGGATGTGATTGGGAAGGAGAACGGATCAGATTTGGCAACGACTTCAGCACATGGTATAAGGATTACGGATGTATTTGACGATAAAATAGTTATGGCAAACAAAAGCAGTAGTAATGGATCTGGTGAGTGTAAAATGTGACTATAGATAATGTGTATTTTTAGCTCTGATATAACTTTTTACTGACAATATGAATGTGTCCATTTACAGGTATTGACTTGGAAATGACACAGGAACACGGCATAGAAACAATGGATGTTATTGTGGAGGAGAACGGATCAGATTTGGCAACGACTTCAGCACATGGTATAAGGATTACGGATGTATTTGACGATAAAATAGTTATGGCAAACAAAAGCAGTAGTAATGGATCTGGTGAGTGTAAAATGTGACTATAGATAATGTGTATTTTTAGCTCTGATATAACTTTTTACTGACAATATGAATGTGTCCATTTACAGGTATTGACTTGGAAATGACACAGGAACACGGCATAGAAACAATGGATGTTATTGTGGAGGAGAACGGATCAGATTTGGCAACGACTTCAGCACATGGTATAAGGATTACGGATGTATTTGACGATAAAATAGTTATGGCAAATAAAAGCAGTAGTAATGGATCTGGTGAGTGTAAAATGTGACTGTAGATAATGTGTATTTTTAGCTCTGATATAACTTTTTACTGACAATATGAATGTGTCCATTTACAGGTATTGACTTGGAAATGACACAGGAACACGGCATAGAAACAATGGATGTTATTGTGGAGGAGAGCGGATCAGATTTGGCAACGACTTCAGCACATAGTGTGATAGAAATAATTGAATTAACTGTGGAAAATGAAGAACAAGATTTAGCAATAATCCAGGCAAACGGTGCTTCCAACGATTCTGGTATGTATTTTACCATATAACAAAATTTGTATGTCTACTGTTGACATTATTATTAACAACCTTCACCAATATTGAACAACCTTCACCAATATTGAACATAGGCCTCCCTTCCCGATCTACTTGGGTTTCTATGACCTGTTCTTGACCTCCATTCCAGGGTCTTGGTCTATCTGTCATCTGTTGTTCTTACTATATGGCCCATTCAGTTCCATTTTAGTGAAACTATTTTATTTGTCACTTCGGAAGCTTTGGTACTTTATTTAATCTGTTAATTTTGTTTCCTGTTTCTTAGACTAATTTTAAACATTCTTCTCTCCATCGCTCGTCGTGTAGACATTAATTTCTTTTTACTATTTTCAGTAGGAAACTCAGAAGTAAACATAAGGAACGGACGAGGCAAGAAGCGTTCCGTTAATAAAAAGGATTGGCTTTGCAACAAACGGAAAGAAAACTATGCAGCGGGAAAACCCTACCAAAATAAGAAAGGGGTTTTGATAGCAGAGAGAAGGCTCAAACCACCTTGCTCGTGCAAAATGGGATGCTCAAATCGTATTGATAATTCGAAACGATTAGAAATTTTAAATAATTATTGGAATGCACAAAGTTCATGTGATACTAAGAGACAGTTCATCCTGTCGTGTGTGGAGACTACCACTCCAAAATTTATTAGACGCGAAGCTGTTAAACATAAGGCAAACACACTGTCGTTCAATTTTATTATTGACAGCAAAAAAGTTCGTATATGCAAAGTGATGTTTTTAAACACACTTTGCATATCAAATACAGTTGTATTAACTGCTCTTAAAAAATGTGTAACTGGAGGGATTGTAGAAGAAGATAAAAGGGGGAAGAAAGTGCCAATTAATAAAACATCCCAAAGTGTGGTTGACAGCGTGGTGAATCACATTTCCTCTTTCCCAGCATACGATAGCCACTACAGTCGTGAACGCAGCACTGTAAAGTTTCTGTCTACGGAATTGAACATAGAGACAATGTACAAGCTCTATGTCCAATTCTGTATTGACAATAACATAGAAAATAATAATATCGCAAAGAAGTGGCTGTATGCTGACACATTCAATCGCCGCTTCAAACTGTCGTTTAAGCCTCCACAGAATGACACGTGTGACGATTGTGATGGTTTCATGGCCAAATTAAATAGCACGGTTGTAGAAGCTGAAAAGTTAATTATTAAAGAAACTCATAAAACCCATCTCAACGACGCTGATGCCAGATACAAGTTAAAGAGTGCGGACACTTTGGCTGCCAAAAGTGATCCTACCAAAATTGTTCTTATGGTGGATCTCCAAAAATGTCTACCCACACCTCTTCTGACATGCGGGTCCAGTTTTTATAAACGAAAGTTATGGACATTTAACTTCACCATCTACGATTCATCTGGAGTTGCTCACTGCATAATGTGGGATGAGACAAAAGCTGGTCGTGGTGGTGAAGAAATGGCATCAGCGTTGTTGAAGTGGGCTGAAACAATTATTCCAACATCCAGTGCAACTGAAATTGTTATATGGGCTGACAATTGTTTCGGTCAAAATAAAAACATTATGTTGATTTCATGCATGTTTTGGATGATACGCAAGTGGCCACAAATAAAAACAATAACACAAAAATTTCTACTAAAGGGTCACACGCACATGGAGGCTGACACAGTCCACGCGGTGATTGAGAGAAAGAGGAAAAAGCTTCCCAGTCTCTCAATCCAAACACCATGGGACTGGCAACAGTTTATTAGGTGCTGTTCAAGCAAATTTGTGGTGCACAATATGGAGTTGTCTGATTTTAAAAATTTCAGACAACTCTATAATAACAGAAGTGCACCGTTTGTGTATAGAAAATTGAATGAAGCAAAAGAACAATTCAGTATTTCCCAGTGTGTTTGCCTACAATATAGGCAAGACCGACAGGGTGAACTTTATTATAAGTATCATAACGAGGAAGAATACCGAACTATAAATTTGAGCAGAAGATCTGGCAAGTTCCCAAGCAGTTTAGAGAATTTAAGGACCTCACCAAAGCCAATTTCGACTGCAAAGCATAGGGACTTGTTGGATCTTCTGCAGTTTATGCCTAGTGAGGCACATCAATTTTATGAGTCTATCCCATATGAAAATAGTATAAATGATTTTCCTGATGATTGATAATGTGTTTAAATATCATTATATTGATTAATAAACTTAATAAAACTTTAAAAACACTATTTTTTTTATGTATTCCCTCCAAAATTACATTGAACAGACTAAATCACTCAAGGCAGCTATAATACATTATAAGAGCCACAATGTTATGTTATTGGTGAGATGCTTCCAGCCAAAGTAAATTTCAAGAGCCACAAGGTGATTGTTATCTAATAATATTGACACCTAAATGATGACCATTGGTAAAATTATTATTATTCTTATTGGGTAGGCAGCTTTCGCCGTTTGGACCCAAATCCCAATTATGCTGTTGTGTTTCCATCCAGTCTATTTTTGAAGGTGTTGATGGTGGGAGCAAGCACCACTGATTCCAAGCTTTGTTGGTCAAGAAGTGTTTCCGGGGATTTGAAGAGAATCTTGTTGATAATTTTAACTCGCATCCTCTTAGGTGCACATTAGTGTTCATTGTGAACATAGTTGGTAGGACATTAGTCGACGATATAAGGTCGTGAAAGCCTAAGGAATTATATAGTTGGTAGGAGTTCACAGGAATAGTGGTCATGAAGCACCTTGTAAATTTTCAATAAGATCTCCCCGTGCTTCCAGTCAAAAATAATCCAGGAATCTAATGAATGCTAGTTAATGACAGAAGTCAGTTTGCTTTCAAATAATTTAGAAAGTATAGGAATTTGAGAGAGTAAACGTGAATAAATCTATAACACCCTCATTATTTTTATATTGAATAGACAGGAAGAAGGAAAAAGTATATTACCTACATGGGTCAGGGAGTGAATCTAATTAATTAGTTGTATTATCTACACAAAATAATTAACAGTACCATAAATAAAAACCGACATAGTTTTTTTATTATAAGAACTTTGGTCCTACTGTCAAAATTTGTTAGAGGTAAGCCACACTAAGCTCACATGGTGTTGATGAACCACTGAAATGTCAAAAGTTGATTAGAGGTAAAAGACACTATGTTACTAAAAAGACATTTTTTTCATAAAATACTTATTTTTTCTTTAATTTAATTTTGGAAATAGATAATCACAACCACCGGCCATATTTCACAGCAGTTTCGTATTCATTAACATAAAATTAAATGTCATAATGCTAAAAAAAAAGCTCAAAAAATCTTTGAACGGCCATATCTCAAACTGTCAATTTTTGACACAGTGTAGTTTACCTCTGTGGTTCCTAGTAGTGTTCCTAGTAATGACGCTCTATTTAGACAAATTAGCTAAAGAGGCACGTCTGTCGTCATGCCAACTATCAGATATTCACACATCTAAAGAAATATATAGGATATTTGAAGCTTTTTGGCAGAAACGGACAAGGTCTCTTAAGTTGTTGACAGTTTGAAGGATTTTTTGCGTATGATAAAAGAAATAACTATTACAACCTTGTCTTTCTGGTACTAAATCTCTCTCTTGTATGAGTTATAAACTCCACACAAATGTGCTATGCCCTACCTATATTTTCGATTGCAGATCTACTTATCGAAAAGTTAGTTGTCAGGATTAGTCTTTCTACCTATTTTTTCTTTAATATCTAGTCCTGAAAAGGTCACAAGAATCTAGACATAATTAGAACGTTGTGCACCAACAAAGCCAATAGGCATAAAATATGAGACATTCCATTACAACATGGCGTCCGATATATCGGACGCCATTATTTTCAATTTTTTTCAAAATTTTATGCAACAATTTGTATTTTTTCTGATTGAACGCTATGCAGAAATATTTTTAATAACTTAAAAACCTAGTTTTTTTATTGGTTACACAATGGTTTATTCACATTTGTCGAATTTCCAAAATTTTAGATCGCAAATCTTGCTTGCATGGGACAGGGTAGGCTTCCTGCTTATTTTTCTATTTATCAACAGTAATATTTCAATATTATTTTTTGTCAATGTATACCATAAAACTCACTCATTCGAATGGTATAATTATTTTGAATAAGTTTTTGTAAATAAGTTTGATTTTTCCAAAAATATTTGTGTGTCCGATATATCGGACGCCATGCACAGTGACCACTTCAGTTACCTAAAAGTTGTTCATACATTATCATTTTACGGGTGGATGGTGCATAAGATATCTAACAATTTTTTTAAATAATAATGCTGACAATGATTACGAAGGCCCCTTTAGGACTGCCTGATAATTGTTAACACACTTCCTGATGAACATGAAGCATATTTGAATAAATTGAGCTGTTTTCAGCTTCAAACAAGATACGAACTATAAATCGTTGGGGTTGTAGGTCCATAAACTGGGTTAAGCCATCTAACTTTTATGGTGCTAAATCTCCATGATCTATATAATAATTCAGAAATGTTTGTCTGCTTTCTATCGTATATGTGAACATCACGCCTAAACGGCTGAACCGATTTCACTAATTCTTTTATTTGTCGTGTTGGCTTTTATCAGTAGAAGGTTCTTATGAAATAAAAAATTAAGAAAGTTGCGTGGTAAATTGGGAAATTAAATAAAACTCGCATTAGCCCCCCCTCTATCTAAATAATAATTCAGAAATGTTTTTTTATTTTGCTTTTTACCGTATGTCATAGCATCACGCTCAAAACACTAATGCTACGTCAGATATGAATCTGCACAGAGCCGTGCAAAATGCCGGAGAAGGTTCTTTAATACAATTTGCTGCATTAACTTTAATATATTTAGAGCTAATTAAAAAACCCTATTTTTTAGGATCTTCATACAAAATTTTAATAAACATTAAAAGTGTCATTCTTCTTTTTCTGTGCTTATGTCAGTTATAGAGGTCTACAAAGCAATGGGAAGCTAGACTAGAACCTGTTTAATTACCTACCGATCAAGCCTGACAATCGGAATCAAAAACGTAAAGCTTGACGGGTATAAGCTAGTAGTAAATAAATAAATAAATAAAACACTTTTACATAGAAAGTTGTAAATTTTTTCTAGTCAATCAGTCCAGTCACAAGCAGTGACTGTCCAACTGCCTCTTATACTGATTATATTAGGAGAGAGGCGTATATCCAGCAGTGGATGAAAATTTGTTGGTTAAGAAAAAAAAGGAAATCCATTTAGTCAATTTAAAAACAAGGCACTAATATCCAGCTGTTTTTTTAAAAAAACACAGCGAGAAACCGAGAAGAGTGAATTATGGTGTAAGAAGACCTATGTGTAGTACCCAACCTTTCAAAAGCTGGCCCCCCTTATTATCGCACTTCTTGAGGACAAAGTACTCTTGGTTCACTTGATTTCTACAGATTTCAAGCTACGGATTTCTAGATTCATACAATTTGCTTGAAGAGATGATATTATTTCAAATGCGAAGAATAGTCAATTTTAGGGTAATAGATAGGGTCTCATCCAAAATATTTTGTTCCATCATAGTCTACAATTTTGACAATATATACTCACTAATTATTTTCAAAATCCATAAATAAATATTCATTGGTCAATAATTTGATTACATCGGACTAATAAAAATTAAATTTCAATCCCAAAGTTTGCATCTTCTTCATCAAAATAATGTATGTAAGTTAGATAGTAAACATAAGTATGGCCCAGTAAAGTGTCTTGTATGCATGGCGTCCGATATATCGGACGATCCAAAAATTATATAAAAAATTTTTTTTTTCAAAATATCATTTTTGATTTATATTTTAATCCGCATTTATAGCAAATTAATGAAAAAAATATTAAAATAAATGCTACACGCAACTTTATGCACTAATGGGTTAACAAAAATGGATATAGTCATATCCTGGCGCCAAATACATGACAGCAGTCGCAGTCTTTAAATTTGGTTGCTCTCTTGTTCTCAATAATTTTCAACTTTTATCTCTATTTTTCATTTTATTATTAAATTTCTACTTGTTAGATACATGAGATTTTTCGACATGTTGAACATGTTGAGAATTCTCATGATTAGGAGTTTCGGAGACAAAGATAATTAGGTAGTTTCATGCTAATGGCGAACGATGTTAACGTAAAGTGATCACACTAAGCCAGCCTTCGAAATAACAGTAGAAGACTGTCGTAAGCCCGTAGTGGTTTGTTCCATTTAAAAATCGAACATTAGTAATGAATTGTTAGAGTCATTAGTTGTTATATTTTCCTTCCTACAATCCATGCAGTTGTAAAATTTCGTTGCTCCGCGACTCTGAAAATATTATCTTTATAATTTGTCAATAATATATTTTATGTAATTTTATTTATTTTCCTTATTTACTTTTTTGTATGTTTATCAATTAATTTATTTAGTGTTTGCAGTATTTTCAATCTTTTTAAATTTAATTTTTGATTGATTGAGTATCGTTTGATTTATCTGAAGAATACATTCAATCAGTATAACGTTAATTTTGCCAATATTGTGAAAATTCTAAAAAATGTAGCTCAGTATGTAGGCTAAAAAATCTCTGTTAGCTTTCTAGAACAATCTTTTGTAGAATCTCTTGTGTTATTTGGGTACCTCTACTGAATTACGGTGGGGACGATTAATTTTTCCAACATTCCTAGAATGATGGTTTGTCAGTAGGTACTTCTTAAAGGTAAAATTAAAAAATAAATAATTAAATGGTTTGTAAAAAGGCCAGCTTTTTTTCTGTTGTTATTTGCGTGTTGCTTATTCTTATGTAATACTTTAAACCCTGCTGGGAACTTAATTTAATACCAAACGTAACCCTTCAAGTCCGCTAAAGTGCGAACCTCATCAATAACAGCTGCAGAAATCCTGAATATTTAATAGATTTGTTGAACATCTTTACAACTCATACATCTTTCAATTGCTCAGCCATGAAACAATATAGCAGTGGCGTGCAAAAACATTCATAATTTCAATTGATCAAGGGTTTTTACGTTAACTGTTGTAGAAATTAATATTTTTCTCCTTTTTTCACTAGCACTGCAAATGCACATTACTGATGTTCGATTTTTGAATGGGACAAACCACTACTTCTACTGCTATTTCGAAGACTAGTTTAGTGTGATCACTTTACGTTAACAACGTTCACTGGTACGTTAGGTGGTAATGTATTTGTCTCCGAAACTCCTAATCGTGATGTTTCTCGAGATGTTCAACATTTCAAAAAATCCCATTTATACAACAATTAGATATTTGATAATTAATTAGATATAGAGATAAAAGTTGGATATTATTGAGAACAAGAGAGCAACCAAATTTAAAGACTGCGACTGCTGTCATGTATTTGGCGGCAGAATATGAATATATTCATTTTTGTTTATGTCTCATCTTTTTTGCCTTTTGGCTTATTAGCAGATGATTTTCTTTCTTATTTTAAAGAAATTTTCTTTCTGTTCTGCGTTGTATTGAAAAGTTCCTACACGGTTGGTATTGGGATTAACTTTGCGTCTTCTATCTTTGCTTCCCTGATATACATCATTAAAATACTTCATTTGGTCATGTCTTCCCACGGGTCGGTTGGAATAAATCCTTTGGGATAAATTTTTCTGATGTTTTGATATTTTTAATATTAAATTTTAAATGTTGTTTCTACAACATTGTTATTCCAGTAGATTGGTATACTTTTGCCATGAGACATTTATGAAGGCATCTTTCATATCACTTCTCTCTACACCATATTTCTGGGTTTTATGGTGAGATACTATAAATGATATGAATTATGTAATAATGAAATAATATTTAAATTGAAATATTATACAAAAAAGCAAAGCTTTTGTAATAATCCGTACCGGCATTCGAACCAACAGCCTTCAATACGCTGTACGTACAGTTAACAGGTTCTAATCTAGCTTCCCCTGCCTAAAATATGAGAATTTTTGTTAATGTCTAAACAGAAAAAAACGATTGATGTCACCTTAAGTTTTTATGAAAAACGGTTTGGATGCAACATTAAATCATTGGCTTACGCCATTTCCAGATAGGTATCCAAAAAGTGTTAAATTTTCATAGATGAATACTGTAATGCCGGCTGATGAAAGAAAAATCGAAAATAAAAATAAATATCCAGATATCAACTTTGTATGAACTGCACGCCACTGTCGTGCGACACAATAAAAAGCCATTTTATAAACAGTTGAAGGGAAATGCAACGCAAGTACAAAATATTCTTCACATGCACGTATGTAGTTATTAAATTAAATTGTTATTATTTACGGTTTTTGCTTTAAGCCGTTGTGTGGTCTATATAAATCATTTAAATGGTCTTGTACGGGTTGCCTCGTTGTTATCTTCCAAAAGGGTTGAAAAATTTAGAGGGATGTTTTCGGGTTAAGTTGTTGCTATTTTGGTTTTTATTTTATGCCTTTCTGTAGTAACACATGTTTGTGTTTTCATTTTAATAATATGATATAACTCTTAAAAATATAATAATATAATGTTTTGATAAGAATAAAATATGTTTTAATTTTGTTATACATACATATTATTATCAGAGGATTTATACTTGGTTAGAAGTGAGTTACAATTATTGCTGAAGATGTAGATCTATGAATATCTCAAAATTTTTTATGACATCTCCGCTATAATAGTGCTGGGCCCCGTTCCACCATCATACTTCGCAACTTTGCGGTTTTTTCAAATTAAAGCATCGCTTTTGTTCTAGAGGACAAACAGTTTTATTTCACCATAGACACTATTCATTAATAAAACATTACAGCTTTGCGAATCAATGGAAAAAACTATTTTGACGTTTCAAATTCGCGTACTACATGTTGTTCTTTGAACACTCACTACCCTAGAAATCACTTCACATTAATACGAAAGAGTTTGCAAATGATCTAGACGCGCGCCGCCAAGCGAATATTTTGTTTTCATGGAACAAGATTGTTTGTCACTAGGAGATTTTCGCATAATGCAATGTTGTAATGTGCAAAGTATGTATGATGTTGGAACGGGGCCTCTTTGTCACGAACTTTGAACTATGCAATCGCAAAAATTATAGCAGATAATGATACGAAGATAATATATAGTCGCGTCTCTGAAGCTTACAAAGCTAAACTTTTTAGCTAAGGAAACTGCATTGCAGGCTGCTAAAGGATCTACATCCATCAAAATTCCACCTTGGACATATATTACATTTTTTAACTCATTTTGAAGATCATATCATTTCATAGTTTAGTATTTTTTTTTTATAACTGAGATAATAAAACAAAAATGTTGGGAAGCTTCTCCACGTATTATTATACAAGCTTACACAGTGAATCAGCGAGGATGATTTCTTGTTCAGCAATCCACCCCGATAATCTATTTCTGGGGAGAACGAATTTGAAATATTTTTGTATGATCAAAGGCGGATCACGCGCGCTTATCACACATCTATCATTGACATCTGGCTAACAAGCATTTTTATTGGACGAAAGTGCAACGACCTTACTTTGATTGAGATAGTAAGGTCAGCGATTTCAGTGCTTATATTATTATGTCATAAGAGTCATGATTGCTTGCAGGGATAATGTGGCGACAAACACTGGTTGAAATTTGATGTATGTTTTCTCGTAATGTGCGTTAATAATAATTATGCGCATATTGGTGACATCTTCAAATTATTCAAATTGACGAAAAAAGCTGCAAACATATCAGGATGCCTTAGAGAGGCGATATGGAAAAATGACCATATGAATATACCCAGCAAGGTCAGGATATACAAAACATGTGTCCGTCCAATTATGACCTATGGTATAGAATCAATAGCCGACACTGTCCGAACAAAGTACCCATTTCGTTAGAGTGAGATGAAAATTCTGAGAAACTTCTCCAGAAAACCCCTTCACGTTAGAGTCAAAAACACGGAGAACCGAAGGATCTGCGAAGTCGATGACGTTGTAAGGTGGGGAAGACAGAGAGGGTTTTGGAACGAACACGTTTCAAGAACGGAAGATACGAGATCCGAGAAAATCACCAGAGACAACATACCACAAGGAAGCAGACCTCCAGGACGACCACCTAAACGCTGGAGGGACAGTTGGAACTCAGCTTCCCAAGATGACAACGTAGCAGGAACATCAGGCCAATAGGCCGTATCAAAGAGGAAGAAGACTCAATCTTATTTAAATAAAATTAATCGATGTCTGTGTGTAATTCAAGTACCTGGGAGCAACCATTACCACCACTGGTGACCTCGGGGCTGAGCTCCCGATACGTATCGGTATGGCAAGTGGCGCCTTCAACAACATGACCAAGATATGGAAGGCGTCGGTGTAAACACCGACTTATGCCTAATCTTACGTGTAAACACTAAAGTGTCGAGACGAAATGTTAACTGTTTGATGCGTGTGTGTTGCCCATTCTCCTGTATGGGTGTGAGTCCTGGCACCTGACTTTGGCCCAGGCACAAAAAGTATCTGCATTCGAAACGAAGTGCCTCAGGAGAATTTTGGGTATAAGATGGTACCACCGCATCACGAACGACGCTATACGCCGGCGCACCCAGCGTGAGCCCATCACCTCTACTATTATGTGGAGGAGATGGACTTGGCTGGGACATATTGTGTTAAGGATGCCCAATGACAGTTGGCCGAGGAAGACCCTCTCATACTGTGTTCCGCTCCTTCGAAGCAGAGCTGAGGAATCTGGACATGGTGTGGGAGGAGGTCATTAACGTTGCGCAAGATCGAGCGCAATGGAGAGCTCTTGTTGCCTCCCTATGCCCCTAAGTGGGGTCTAAAGGGAGTTTGGATAGATTTGGCTGTGTGTACGTGCATAGGAATATGGATCATATGTATATGTAGCGTAATAAAAAGTTTATAATTCCGTATCGTATCACGGCGAGATGCGTAACGCATAAATGTTTTATTGCAGAGATGGGGGTGTCCTAGGCGGGTAGTGATATTATAATAAGGATAATGATATGTGGGCATGTTGTGCGGGTCCTTGCACGCCAGCAATCTCATCTCACGTTTATGGGAAATTTTACTAGCCATAAAAATATTTAACTCGTGTCTTACCGACACTTACAAAATAATTTGTTTATATGTACTTACTATACTTTTCGTATGAGCCGAGCATTCTACGATTCCGTCGGTTCGTGCGAACCGGATATATTTTTTTACTCGAATTGTTGGTACAATCATCATCGTTCTCCCTTACACACCGCAAGCCAGCCCGGAGGAGACAAATCCGAAGCGAACCCGTCCCGCACGAAACCGACCCTCTGGCTCGATCGAAGCAATCAAACCAAAAAAGCCGCCCCCACACAAACGGATCCCCCCCAAAACCAACCCGCAATGTGAGAGGCCTAAACCCCACTTAGGAACATAGGGAGGCATCAAGAGCTCTCCATTGCGCTCGAAGGCGCCTATTGTGCATATTCTGACCGATTGATGTTTAAGGACGTGAGGAGGTCAACCTCACGGTCCCGATCTGATTTTTCGATTTCCTGCCTCTTACAGGATGCTTGAAAAACCAGCAAAAAGAGCGGAGGTGCTATTCTTAGCCGGCAAACCCCAACCCATGTTAGTCAAATATGAAGGAAAAATCTGAACATTCAAATTGTTCAAAGATTCTTGTGTCCTCTTAAGGACAAGATCGTCGAGTTCGTTTAAGTCAAACGAACATAGATCCAATGATTAAAATATAAAGCATCATTTCTATTTGATCCTTGATGTTGACAGCAAGTACCTAAACAACGACGAACGAGAACTAGAACTGTGTTTCTTGGTGTCAATTGTTGATCGTTGTTGTTTGCTTGAATATCAACGATAAAGAATTATTAATACCTACTATAATTATAATTCTGGTTCTGATGTGTTCAATTAATTTAGTCGTACACCATTATTTTAGAGAGAATGAACGAGGAGCGAATGACTAAAAGGATATAAAAATCTGAAAGAATTAGTTCTCGGCACGCAGACGAGGCCGACCTCGAATGACATGGTCCAATCATATCGGTGCCGTCTTACAGGAGCGCCAAGTCAGGAGCAAAAGTAATAGAAGAGAATGTATGCGGAATGTTATGCGTTTTCGAAGAAGCGAAAGAGGTGTGTTTGGATAGGACAGATGGAAATCCGTACTTTCTGCCTACCCCCTTCGGGAAATGGCGTGATGGGTAAAAAAATAAATTATTTTACCCATCAAGCCGTGTCACGTAAGGGGTTGGCAGAGAGAACGGACCTCCACTCTTTTCTATCCAAGCATACTTCTTTCGCTTCTTCCACCGACATACCATTTCTCATCCTTGGCCTCCCTTGAGAAGGGAAGTAACTCCAATCACGTTCGATTTTTTCTTGATTTTTTTTTATCAGTAGGTATGAGCTTAAAACCGTCTTCTACTTAATTCGAAGGTTAGGTTAATATCGAACTCGGAATCTCTTGATTAAAAGTTGCATTGATATTTTGTATTATATGAACCGGCTCATAAATAATGAAACTGCAAGAAAATTTTCTCACGAAATGTAATTATAATTAATTGTAGAATATGTTTTCCAATACTTTGTAGCAATTTGATGTGCGACCAAAGTAATTATTACTATACTTAAAATTTTTTTTTTGTAATATTGTTTATACTTGTTTAATGTTTATGTTACTGTTATTTTTTTCGCTTCTTTCATGGTTAAAATTATGTTGTGTCTGAATTGACATAATTTTGTTAATCAAAGAATATAGGTAAAATTCATACAATATAGGGAAAGTATTTATATAAATCCTTACTTTTACAGTTTTTCACAAACCTCTCTTAGGGAGGCAACAATCTCTATTACGCTCGATCTTGCGCAATGTTTATGAACTCCTCCAACACTATATCCAGCTCTGCCTCGAAGGAACGAAACACGGTATGGGATGGTCTTCCTCGTCTCTGAGAACCTGATGGGAGGGAAAACAACACTTTCCTCGGCCAACTGTCATTCGGCATCCTTAACACAATATGTTTGTTCACCTCCTTTCCATAATGGTGTAAGTGATGGACCTGCGCTGGGAGCGCTGGCGTTTAGAGTGTCGTTCGCAAAGCAATACCGCCGGATTCAAAATATACCAATCGTGAGCTCTTTTCATGCTTAGGTACCCACCAAAATATAAATGTCATAATGACTTCGTTATTGAGATTAAAATTGAATGGGAATCGCAATGTAAACGCAGTGAAGTACCCCTAATCGATGGTATGGCAATAAAGTAAAGTTGAATTGATCTCCATTTCGGACCCAAACTTCCCTAACTGGTTATGGTTAATAATTGCCACGTGCATAAAATCTAGGTTATTCAATTAAAACACAAGTATACATATATAAGTATTAATTATTTATTATTTTATTCATTACTTAACAATAATTTCTATTAGGGCTCGTTAATTATTTAAGAAGCCTTTGAACGAGCCTGATTCCTAGAATTCGTAAATTTTGGGATATTTTCTCACGTGTCACGTGCATCATCAAAATTTTATAGCATATTATAAAATATTTCTAGATTTTGTTTTTTAAAGTAGGTAGCTACCTACCTATTTTTCTTATAATTATTATATCATTGATCAATATGTGAAATAATAATAAATAGAGTGAAACTTACATATTTTTATTATTTATTTTTTTATCTTCTGATGATTCGTATTATCCGTTCGTATCTATTATAAGCGTGATCATAACTTTGACCATAATTAATAATTGTGCTAACAAAAAAAAATTAAGGAATATGTAACATTCAATGACTCTAAAAATTCATTACTAATGTTCGATTTTTGAATGGAACAAACCACTACGGGCTTACGACCGTCTTCCACTGTTATTTCGAAGGCTGGCTTAGTGTGATCGCTTTACGTTAACAACGTTCGCCATTAGGTGGTATTATTGAAGTCTCTGAACTCAAAAAAGTTCAAAATGTGTGATTTGAATTAGTTTCTTGCTTTCTAGTTTCTCATAAAGCCGCTGCTATTTCATATTCCAAACTCATCACGAACGTAATTCAACAATTTTTCTTTTTGTTGCTATCAAATATATGTAAGACGTATCGCATAAAAGAACGTTAGATATGCATACTTAAAGTTCGAGAAGTGAGCCTTTAAAACAAATTTTTAGAGATTTCTTTGGGGTCCATTCAAAATTCCACGAAATATCCAGGTATATATTATGTAAATAGCCAAGCCCTCAAACTGTGGAGAATTCTCCGTTTTTATTGTTCTAAGTTTAGTCTTAGTGGTTATTTCATATTAATTTACTCAATCACTAAGTCATTATGTGCAGTTTTTTGTATAAGTAGTGCTCTGCGGGATTTTTCCTAAGTTAGTGATCACTAAACTTTCAAGAAGCTTACTTTCTTCTGCGCCGTATGCTTTAATACAATTTACGAGGACTTTTAATCATGAAGCTTACTTAAGTTTTTTTTATCTTTGTTGCAGTTCCTCCAGACATTTTGGACTACCCGACCAGCAGCGACATGGCCGTGAGAGAAGGCTCCAACGTGTCTCTGAGATGTGCTGCCACGGGAGCGCCCCAACCTCAGATCATGTGGAGACGCGAAGGCGGAGAAAGGATACAGATTTCTTCAGAAGAAGAAGGTAAAGGAACAAACTTATCTGTTTGATTTTGAGAGTCTAGCAAAAATTGATTAATTTGTTTGTTTTTACTCAAAACATTCATATTATCACTCTCGATGGAGATCCGAGATAATTAACTACTTATTTATATTTTAAAAGACTGCAGAAAATTATTAAAAACTAGTGGTCCGCTAGTGCTCGAAATCCGGCCAAAACTTATTTGAATTATAAGTTTGAGCATTGGTGTAATTGTCAAAGACTGAGCGAGTGCTATTTCAAATTCATCTTTATTCAAAAACAATGACATGGATGGATACGTCAAATTTGAAATGTTGATATATGAACAAAGTTTTTTTCTTTTGTTTTTAAAGACATACAAATTAATTTGACCACAAAAAAATATAAGCGTCTGTGTTGAAACTCAGACACACTTCGACATATTTGACATATTGCAGTAGTATGCGTAATGTTTTTTTTTATTTGTTATATTTTTATGCATCATTTGAAAAAAATATTAGCAAGTGCCACTCCTCCTCTTGTGTAAAATTTCATACTCCTCCGTCCTCGTGATTTTCGTAAAAATGGTCACAAAGTTTGGCCTTCATGTATTCGTATATACAGATAAAAGAGCTATTCAGATTTGTCCACTAAAATTGTTTACCTAAATTAATAAATCAAACCAGTTTTCGGAAGCGAAATTAATAAGAGGTGGTCAGGGTCAACCTCACTGTACCGATCATATTTTTCGATTTCCTGCCTCTAACTGGATGCTCGAAAAACCAGCAAAAAGCAGGGGTGCCGTTCTCGGCCGGCAACCTCACGGCACTCTTCATTATTTTCAAGATATGTGTTGGACAATACATTCTAATAAGCCTATATTTGAACTCCTATTAAAATAGCACACTATAAAAAATTAACGATGCTTTCTCTTAAGACGCTGGGAAATTTTGGTGAAATTGCCAGCTCTCGTCTTTTTTTTAAGTATTATTTTTGAGAGTTTATTATTATTTTTGTCACATAAAGTAAAGGTTTTTTTTAATTGTTCCAGTTTTGACAGCAGAAGGTCCAGTCTTGAACATCACCAAAGTCAACCGATCACACATGGGCGCTTATCTCTGTATCGCCTCCAATGGAGTACCTCCAACCATCAGCAAGCGGATTATGCTCATTGTCCACTGTAAGAAACTTAAAATTATATTAAAAAAATGATGATTTCGTGGACATTCCCAAATTTCACAGTCTATTGAAATGTTAGTGCAAGATTGACGAAAATTATATTTCGGATTAGAACCACAGGACAACGTCTGTCGGGAAAGCTAGTTCATAATAATTCAAGATAATTTTGTTGTATAACATGAAGTTTTGAGGCGATATGGTTCGTTCAACTAATTGTATAATTATCATAATATAAAGATACGCAGGTAGCTATTATTATATTTTGAGCCATTAAAGAGCACACAAAGGCAGTTCACCTAGTTTTGATTATTGATTTTTGATATATTATAGCGGTGTGTTCTGCGGTGGGTATTCTCCCAAGAGAGCTTATAAATGTTTTATCGAAATTAAGCAATTATACATTCAATTTAACACGAAAATATTATTAGCCTTAGGGGGGATCGTTATTTAGAAATTATCAGTATCCACGTGGGTACGTAAATGTTTAAATTAAATAATTATTCTATTCGATTCGTATCTATTGAAGCGACGCCGACGCATGAAAGTAGTAAAACGAATTGGGAGTAGGTACCTAATTGGATACAACATTCAATAATAGAATCACGCCAATGTGGGTTTAATTATTATTATTCTAAGGTAGCCAAATATTCATTTTTGATTTATTTAAGTTTATTTTATACATAGCTCTTGAATACAGAAGGGTGTAAAGATGTTGCCTCAATAAAAAAAAAATTGTTTTACGGTGCAATTACTAACAGTAGGTATAGTAATTGTTGAGAAAAAAACACCGAAAAAATCATTGTAAACCGTCAAAATCTCTTAAATCGGAGTTTTTTTTTTGAGTTTTATCTCGTTTTGTCATCAGGAGCTAAGTAACATCACGGTCTTCAATTTTGTTCAAAATTTTCCTATCAAACATTTTATAACTCAAAAAACACGCTTGTGAAAAAACATTATTTCAAAATTGTCACTTTGAGTAATCTCGTAAAAGAACCATAGACAAACAGTTCACTTATCTATAATATAAAACAATGTCGGGTTAGGGCGAACACTTATAACTCGAGATCGGCTCAACAGATTCGTGTGATGCTTGGTTAATTGGATTCCTCTCTGCTCCGAATAACATAATAACTAATAAAAACTTGAACAATGGATAAGAAATAATATAAAATCTACATAATAATTCAGTAATGTATGTATATTTATTTATTTATTTATTTATTTATTTATTTGTTTCACTCCAACTGTATGTAAGAGCATCACGCTAAAACCGTAGGTTCTGCGTTGAATATTTTTCTTCGCAGTTTTTCGCAAATACAATTGTGGTAATCTGAGATACAAATATTTACATTTCATTAAATATATTTTAAATTATTTACAAATTTCTAAAAATTTAAAATCTTCATACAAAAATGAGAAAGTCATGTTTTAAAAGTAAAATTATACGTCTAAATTTTGTGTAGAACTGTAGCATTACGGTATGAAAATGTACAAAATCAATCGAAGTTTGATTTGAAATACAAAAAATATAAGTAGAAGTCTTTTAATTCTTATTTTATAAAGATTTTCACCGAAACTTCTTATAAAATATGTACGCCATGACAGATGACTAAAGCCGGTAAAGCAGTGTTCGCTTGCACCCTCTCTCTCCTAAGGTACCTCATTAAATGTATCACTACAGTCATAAGTAGGTCAAACTAACTATACATAATATAATACTAGGTAGGTAGGTACCTATATCTACAAACAGGTTTTCATTAGGAACAACTACACGTATTATATAATACTAGGTAGGTAGGTACCTATGTATAACTACATTCTTCTTTTAATTTTTTCGCGTATTCAACAGTGAGTATTAATTTTTCCTCATCTTCTATTTTTTTTATACTTAAATATTGAAAGTGACATTAGTTTTTCAAACTTTTCGCATATTTAGCAGTGACTCTTATTTTTTCCTTTTTTGAAACATTAGCTGGGTACACATTCTAAATCTTAGCGTGAAATGCCGCCGTAGACAAATTCAAATTGGCGTTCGACTACAAACAAAGATATCGCTAATGTATAGTGCGAAAAAATTAACTGTCCACTGGAACATATAAACATTTATTCAAACCAAACAATGATCCTTATAATATAAAATATAAAAAGTGGACAGTTAATTTTCTTCCTACTCTACATTGTCGAAGTAGTTTGTAGTCTATTGCCAAATGCATTTTGTCTATGCCTACTGGTCCTGAGAAGGGGAAAGCTGCATACAAAACCTGTTCAATAACCTACGGCTCAAGTCTGACTAGCCAAATCAACAACGTAAAGCAAGACGGGTATCAGCTAGTTAATAATAAGTATGGAATGGATTTACTGACAACAACGCCATCTGTAAAAATTCCATAAAAACACAATTTTTATTTTAATTGACAACCATTGAGTTTCAAAACATTGGTTCGCAGATTTTTTAACAAACATATTTTTAAAGTATTTTTATACAAATTCGAAATCAACATTAATTCATAGCAAGGACTACAGGACAACGGCTGTCGGGAAAGCTAGTTACTAGTAAAAAAGTTTTCAAACCGAGAATACATTGAACTGCTCTCGTTATTAATTTTGTGTTTTTGCATAAAAAATGTGGTAATTGATTTTTTTTCGCAGTTCCGCCAATGATCTGGATACAGAACCAACTGGTTGGAGCGATAGAGGGGATGCCCCTCACATTGGAATGTAACTCAGAGGCGTATCCTAAATCTATTAATTACTGGACCAGGGAGAAAGGGGAGATCGTACCGCAAGGTAATAAATTCACAACAATTTTATAATTATTTCACTTAAGTTTCTATTTAGTTCGAGTTATTTTCATTTGCAAAGAAGCAATTATGAAATATTTTGCAAATAGCTGATGGTGTTGTATCTCTTTCGAATAATGAATAATTTATTCATTTTGTTTAAGTATTTCAGAGTGTAATAATATTGAAATATTTTACTCTTGTTTCAATAATGGGAATATATTATAATAGTGAAATATTTCGCATAGCGTGATTTTAAATAACTACATTATAAGGTATATTTTATTGCCCATACGCAACATTAACGATTACGAAAATAAACAAAGGCATGGAAAAAATACCTATTATGTACGTAGGTAATTATATTTTTAATCATATTTATAATTTAAAATAAATATTGGATCCATGAGATCGCTTTTGCAAGTAACAAACGAGGAGGTCTTGAGTGCAATGAATAAGGAGAGAGAGCTGCTGACCACTGTCAAAAGACGAAAAGCCGCATACTTTGGCCATATCTTTCGCAACGGCAAATATGCTCTCCTTCAACTGATTGTGGAAGGGAAGATAGAGGGCAGGCGAGGTATGGGCCGTAAAAGAGCCTCTTGGCTTAAGAATCTACGACAGTGGTTTGGTGTGCCAGAGGCTGCAGAATTGGTGAGACTTGCCCAGGACCGTGAGACTTATTCACAGATGGTCGCCAACCTCCGATAGGAGTGGCACTAAAAGAAGAAGAAGATCGCTTTTGCAATAATCCCAATGCGTCCTTCTTCTTCTTCTCACGGGCAATTATTATTCCCACATGATGATGGGGTCTGCCTTTTTCGTTTTCCGCTTCCACTCAGCTCTGTCTTGTGCATCCTCCAAATTTGGTTGCTCTCTTGTTCTCAATAATTTCCAACTTTTATCTCTATATTTCATTTATTATTAAATTTCTGCTTTTTGCATACATGAGATTTTTCGACATGTTGAACATGTTGAGAATTCTAATGATTGGGAGTTTCGGAGATAAACATTACCACCTAATGGCGAACGTTGTTAATGTAAAGTGATCACACTAAGCCAGCCTTCGAAATAACAGTAGAAGACGGTCGTAAGCCCGTAGTGGTTTGTTCCATTTAAAAATCGAACATTAGTAATGAATTGTTAGTCATTAGTTGTTATTTTTTCTTTAAGTCTTAAAATGTCTACCCGGGATTTCACTGTCTCAGATTAGACGGGACTGGTTGGGAAGAAAAATGTTCCGCCGGTTATACTTTTTATTAATTTATGTATTTACTTTTCGACAGGTGGAAAGTACGAGCCATACTTATCGGACAATATCTACAAAATGCACATGAAGTTGACCATCAAATCAATGAGCAAAGCTGACTACGGAACTTACAAATGCGTCTCTAAGAATTCCCTTGGGGACACAGATGGGACGATCAAAGTTTACCGTAAGTTCATTTACCTTCTTCTCATTTTATTTTATGAAATTCTTTTCTTTCTTTAACAGACGTCGATTATTACTTAAAAAAAATGATTGTTTATTACAGAAATTAGTAAAAAATCAGCAGAATTAGTTGACAATAATGAAATCAGCAATACAATACCAGGAACACAAGGTGAGAAAAAAAGAATTCTTTATTTTTTTGGCCTTTTGTTAAACGTTTCTAGATGGAATGATTTGAACCTACCTATAGATTCATATGTATGTGAGATGGTAAATTATCAAGGCCTTAGTGTGTGTCCTAATTGGAAAGCGTTCGCGCGTCCTCGCGTCGAGTTTCGTATTACTCAAACGCGGACGGATCATTCAAACTGAGAACATTGTACGATCGCTCGACGTACGGACCCGCGATAAATTTTCAATTAGGACAGGGCCTTAGCCAGAAAATAATGTCTGAAGGTGTTGAGTTTAGTTGCATAGTATAGAACAGTTAAAAAAGATCAACAGGTACAATGCGAGACTAGTAGCTAGTATGAGTTTATCAAAAGCAAAATAGTGTTCCTAAAACTATTACGGTTAATTTGTACGGATTTTTTTTCAAAACTCTTTCGATGATTGTTTTGATAATTATTGATCATCGTATCTACCACGGGTACACTGGTTACATACATAAGAAATATGTTCACTTTGGGGAGAGGTAGAGTCAACCCCCTTGATGGGCATAAAATATATTATGATATGCAATTTAACTGTTCTCAATAATCTTCTTGTCATATTTCTTCTTCAGAAGTTTCCGGGGACGATTCCCGTGTTTTCCTTTGACTCACCAAGTTCTTCCAAGATTGTCATCCTGTCCTGTTAGAACTTATTTACCAAGAAGTTAAAAATACCCAAGTATACAGGGAACTATCTATGTACTATCAGACTGGTACAAAAAATTCGTCAAAATTTTTGTAGTCTTCTACAACCATTAGCGTATCCTCTCTGCTGCTTGGGCGTATAACACAGATAGACAAACATTCCCAAATTGCTTTTGAAAATGAAAAACTATTCAACCAATGAACAATCATTTTACTGGTACCTTTATGGAAATATAATTTTCATAAAATACTTTTATGAAAAAAAAAAACAATTTTTCAATATGTATTTAAATGTTTTTTTTTCTACAAATTTAACCTTAGGTAACTGAGACTTTTACACAGGTAGGTATAGTGTATTTACGCTCTGGACGAGAAAGTAAAGCAGCCTGGACATAAATATATAAATGTCATAAATTATGTAAACAATTTCGAAGAAGAACTTACAAATATTATAAAACGTGATTTCGCGATGATTTTGGAAATACACATGCTTGCATAGTATTTCATAGAAATCTACCTTTACCGATATGGTACTTATAGAGCTACTTAATGGTGTGATGTGTTACGTCTCACCAATACAAAAGTGATTATCATTCAGAACGTAAATGCGCTCTACCTACTTATCCTATTTTAACAGTGGAAGTGCAACTTTAACTAAAATAATATGACATTGCAATTTTTTACAACAGATTTGAAACTCCAAGGAACCAGACAAATGGATCGGGACGACTATTACAACGGAGTGTCACAACAGCACAATAATATAATGCAGCAATTGCAACTATTGATATTTTCGGCTGTTGCATTTTTGGTTTCATCCATCATTCTCTCATAGAGGATAGCAACATATCAAATAGAAAAATAAATATTTAAATATTTTTCACAATGTTTTAACAACAACTAGGTTCGTGAAAATTTCTCACAATTGAAACCAAAACCATATTTTGACAGCAAATTGAAACATTTCAAGTTAAAAAATATTGCCTTTTTTTTGGAGAATTTTATTTTGATGAGCGGTTTTCAATGAAAATAAACTGTCTTTTTTTCAAACTAGTCACTCGTTCTTATTTACCTACTTACACCACAGCAATTTTAGCTTTTGACAAGGAGACACAATTCCAATATACCATTGTTTGTTTTTAACCTTTTAAATTAACCATAATTATTTATAATTTATTTTATTTTTTTAAATTATTTACTTTCATTTTACTGGTTTGACAATCCAATAGGAGATATAACTGTTTAATATTTTAACTGCTGTTTTTATGTATTCTTACTTATTTGAAAAAAAAAATATTAACCGACATGAAATGTGACATACATTGTAAGACCATACGATAAATAAATAAATAAGTTTACCTACTGTCATTGGTGACCAGTTTTTTTTTAATTAATGTTTTTCATCTATTTAATAGCATAAAAAGCCTTTGCAGCAAACCTTGAAATATAGAATATTATTATGTATGTGAAAATGCAGATCAAAATAGTAAAAAATTGACGCCACATAATAAATATTGTGTTGGTACATTTTTAAAATTTATAGGCTTATACGTTTTTTTTTTGCCATAAAATATCTTGCGCTTTTTTAATTTACACGAAATTCAACCATTATTGTGAAATTATTAGAAGGTTGACTTTTTGAAAACTTACAAAGCGACTGAATATAATCTTTGAAAATTTCGACCTTAACCTTATTTAGAAACGAGGCAAAATCGATTTGGAATACAGTGATGAAAATAAAAAAAAGCTCTAGTTAAAAAAAAATCGATTCTACGATCCGCGCTTATATTTTTTTTTAACTTTTCTCGAGAATTTAATTTGGTTGTGATCCCCAGAGACAAATATAAATAAAACGGATTCTTTAAAGCTTCTTTAAATCAAGGCTTTTTTTAGAAGAAACTCGGTAATTAACTGATCTTTATTTTTTATTTCAAACAATAATTGGTCTTTATTTTCTCATTTTCATATTTAATTTTAGTTATAAATAAATTTATTTTATTTTTTCAGTTGCGATGTTAATTTTCAAAACATCAAAGAAACAATATTATAAATTTCCATGTATTTTTATCAAGTCAGCTTAAATCTAGAAGGTTGTCTTTTACAAACTAGATATGACAAAATAATTAGTTTGAACTGAGGTTCAATGTACTGAGAAAGAGTTTTAAATTTTGTCATACTTAACTTATTATGTTAAAAATAAAATTCTTAAAAATCAGCACAGAATAAATCTCTTATTAAAATATCCAGCATACAATAATCAAACTTCTGATTTTTGGTAGGACCATTTCAAGGTTTTTTCTCAAACTGCATATTTTGATCTTTTGAACTAAAAGAAAAAAAAACAAACATTATTTTAGAGTAGCACAAAGTTTTGAAATAACTTCAAATTCTAAGTTTGAGAATATTGTGAAGTTAATAATATCTCATACAGAAAACATGTAGAAACTAACTGCTCCATTTTGTATTGTAAAAAAAAACACAAATTCCAACTATTTGATGTCAATAATTAATCAAAGTTCGATTTTAAGAGGTAAATTTGAAAATTTTTGAACCACTACGGGCTTACGACCGTCATCGAAAATTCCCATGCCCACTTTTCAACAAAATGTCACTGTATTGAATTATGTAATGAAGGTAATGTCATTACCTACTACCTTCATTGCCTATAATATACACGAATTAAGGTGTCATTATGGTTCGGTTGGCCCATTGGCTAGTCTCTGGCTTAGAACGAGTAGGAAAGCGGATTTTTAGAGATGGACTTTTTTCCCATAAAAATGTACAATTATTCTTAATTGATTTAATGATTGACATCAAATACCTACCTAGTTGGTTTAATATGTAAAATAAAATATACGAAATATATTATGAAATAGTTGTAACTTAGTATTGAATATAAAATAAATGGTATTTATAAAATGTATTTAAATATGCATAGACTGACTCTCTTACTAGTATAATAAATTAATGAATAATTATTATATGTATACCTACCAAGATATAATGAGCAAACTGTAAATAATATGTAATATTTATTATAATATAGAATAATAAGTATTTAATTTAAAAATTGAAAACTTATCTATGTAAATAAATTATTATGTATTTAATGTGCGATATTCAAAGCTGTTTGTCTTCATTGACATCTTTCAACTACCGTATTTCTTCCATTTTTGAACACTCATAAATTCCTATCAGAACCTAGTTTTTGTTTTTTTTTTTTAATTCTTATATTTCTTTATCAGTATGTACCTACTTTCTCATTTTTTAAGCACCTTTTGTTTGACAGTTAATATTTCATACTGTAGGCATACTCCCGCAGGAAATTCTATAAGGAGGCGATATATGTTGCTTCCTCTTATTATAGGTTAAATAAATACAATCATTATTTCAATAGAATACCTTACAATGGTTGGTCTTATTAAAAAACCTAAATTAGGTACCTACCTATTCGGACTAAATAATTTGTTTAGTTTTTTTCTTACTTTGTTTAGTATTTATTCGACCTATTCACTTACTTTTTCAGCCATTTTCTGTCTGTAAAAAATGAGATTAATTATTATTATAATTATAAAATTGTCGCTATTTTTGTATGCTGTAAAAAAGGTTAAATTTAACAAAAGAACGCACTGTAGAATATATAAATGAGTAGCACATAACAATAGTTTATGATTATAACAAAAATGTACTAAATGAAAAAAATAGTTCGTTGATTCACACCATAAAAAATATCAGAATAGTTTTAATATCAAGTACGTATATTGATTGTAGTTATAATAAAATTGTAATATATTGCTTCGGTTTCAAAATATTTATTTATTTGCACAACTTATTAAATAATAAAAGTGTATAAAAAAGGTTAATACTATTCAAATGTAATCAAACAAAATGAAACTGAACTAAAATTTTCATAGAATTGACCATTTTAATAGAATAATTTCTTATACCAAAGTATTGATACACTACAATAATTTTTCAATTACTTTACAAAATTTGAGTCAATTATATCACACCTACTTAGGTACATAATTTATAAAAAAATTCTATATGAATGAGAATATTTTTACTAATCGCCTTTGAATAGAATGCAGAGGCTCGGTATAGAGTTTGCAGAAATAGCTGATATATTCCACAGCTCACTGTCTGCCTACAAGTGTTCACTCTTGACACTCCTTCAAATGCCAAGAATAGAAAAGTATGGTTTCCTTAGCGAAAATGGCGAGTGTTGAGTCCTTAATAGACACAACTGGTTTTGGTTCTCTTTTTTTTAGTTTTGATGACTGTCGATACATTTTCATGCTTTTACAATAAGTGTATTTGTGTAATTATGGGGAATCTATATATGAGGAAGGAATTTTGGGTTCATGTGTATGTAAATAAATAACTTTAAATTTCGTTTCTGCGTGTTTTTAAACAAGTCAGGTTTTCCTCCGACATAATTATTATGATCGGAACAATTTGGAGGTTTTTTTAATTAATCTGGGCTCATCCAAAGTGAACACAAATACACTTTCACAAAATGCTGTGAAGGTGAAAATGGTCGGCATCGGGATTAGAACCCACGACTTATATGTAAACGTAAACCAACTCTAAAAATTGCCATAGTTTTTTTGCCATTTCCATATTATTCACCAAATCATGGTTAATCATAAATTATTCTTACGGTTTCATTATTTTTTATATGAAACAGGTCTCTTCCTGCTATAAAGATTATTTCAAGAAATTTTATCAATACCATCTACCTACATTTTATTTAACTGGTTAACAGAGAATAAGATAAAAACAATAACTTTTTTCACTTAAACAATGATTACTTATCTGTTAAATTTGATTGTTTCTTATATTGATTCTTAAAATAAAAAAAAAATAATATAAACTTACTTCCCTAAAATGAAAGTTAGTGAAACATTAAAAATTAACGATATGTTTTACGAAAATACCTACTTAATATTATTTATTTTTATAAAATTATCCTAATGTAATTTTCACAATACCTAGGTATTTGATTAAATACCTACCATTATTAACATTCTCTATATCCCATTATACAAATATATCAAATAAAATATTATTTATGAAAAAAAAAAATTGTTAAGTGTTCGATGTGATTCGTGTAAAGTAATGTGTAACAGTATTTTATTGTAAAATTAATAAACCTAGGATAAATAAATTTTTAGGATAAAAATAACATAAAATAAAAAAAAGTAAATGATTTATTTATAAAAAAAAAAACTAAGATGTTAAGTCCTTTAGATTATAAAGCGCTTTTTTAAAATAAACTTTATGCTGAAAATAAAGTACAAAATAAAATTGTTTTTATTTATTTTTCCTATTTTTGTTCATCATTAAATATGGTAGGTACTATGATAATATCTTTGAAGGTTTATTTCTAGTTGATTAAACCTTCAAAGGGTAAGTATGTATAGCAGAGAAAGTGAAGCTATTTTGAAAGCTTACATCTTCTTCTTCAGTCGGTCCCTCGATGCTGAGGATCGTGACCATCCCCACCATAATCCCCCTCTCCAGGGAATCTAGCCCTCTTCGTACTGTGTGCCTAAAAAAGCGAAGGATGCACGGTTAGAATTCGCAACTAACAACTAGGTACAGACAGCTGAATAATAATTCATTTCGTTCAACACTATTCAGTTACCAACAGCGATGTATGGAAGTGATACATAGACATGGAAAAAAGGTATGTACCTACAACAAATTAAAAAGCTACAGTAGTATAAGAGCTTTATGATGAACTAGATGGATAATAAGTGTAGGTGTATTATTATTTTTTTGATCGATCGAGTAAAAGACAACTTGGTAACATGTAGCCCATAACTCTAGGCAATACTTGTGCTGGAAGTGGTATGCACTGTGATGATTCCTTCGTACTGCGTATGTTTTCACCACTTGCCAAAATATGTATCTACATTAAATTAATCAATAATAACCTACTACATACCTACAACAGTGCTTACATTAAACACGTATTATAACGGGGGTCGGTTGAACCAGTGGCTACCTTCTCTGGTTTGAAACGGTTAGGAATGCGGGTTCGATTCTCGCAGGGAGCATGGAGTTTACAACATGTTTAACCATAGATTTTGATATATAACTACCTAGATGGAGTACTCATATATCTCTTCCTAGTAAAAAAGTGAATCCGATTTGGCCGGCAATTCTGACAGTACGGTAGTCAAAAAGGAACGTAATAAAATTATGTTAATATTTTTAAAGAAACTCATAATTAATGATCAATTTTCACTTATTTCAACGTAAAAATACGTTTTATTGTAAAAAAAACACGAGAAAACAACACTGAATTAATATACGCCGGTCGTACCACGTTCTTCTGTCAAAAGTTGCAATATTTCGGCTTCACTTTTGAACGCAAATCGGGATTCTAGGTATAGAATTCTGTGTGTTTAACATGTCGAAGATTCCCATAATTTATCGAGAGTTTCGGGGATTTCGACATATTTGTCCAGCCAAACAGCGAACTTCGACAAGTTTAAAGTGATCACACAAAACTAGCCTTCAAAATAGTTTAAGACAACGGTTTTACGCACGTAGTAATTCAAATTTGTGAAAATTAAGCTCTTAAAAATTGAACAATACTAATTGTTTTCATGACTGATGGCATCAAAAATAACTAATAGGTTCTATGTGTAAGGTCTAGTACTGGAAAACTACGCAAATATCCATAAATATTTGGAACGTTGTGTAATCGGTCATATTTATGGTTTCTTCGGCAATTCAATAACAGTCCTGTTAAATTCCACCTACAATAAATAACACATTTGATGTAAATATGGGTACCTACCTAAGGAATAGTAGATGAGTTGTAAGTAAATTGATAGAACTTTAGGGTTTTCGTTTTTACTTAAGCGCAAAATTGGGGTAGAAGATATTCGAGAGGGTTGCAAGTTATAGTAATTATACATATTGATACGTGTATGTATATTATATACGTAAGTAGGTACCTAGTAATGATATTCAAACCTATATTAGTCGACCCATGCGGGTTTTCCACCAGTCACTCGCAGGCCATTGAAACTCTTTTTCTTAGTTTCTAAGTCAGTCATGTGACCATGCAGGACCTGTGCCTGCCATTTTAGTTAAAGGGTAGATAATAAATAATTTGCGGAATATCAAATCAATTGTTTCATTTAAATTACTTTATCTATATAGGTACATAATATTAATACGTGAAGGAAAAACTTTGTGAGCATTTTTACGAAAAATATATCTACGGACGGAGGAGTATGAAATTTCGCACATTTGTAGTTTATATACTTAGTGAAGTTAGTGCTAATTTTTTTTTAATTATCCAAAAACAATAGATTAATTCAATAAAAAACCACTTCTGTATGTTTATATTAATTGATCCTCACACGTACTTAAATGAATATGACATTGAAATAGACGCAATGCACACATAAACAAATTATAATTTGTTTATGTGTGGTAACAATGAGAATACATAGATTTATAGGTACCTAATAATAAAAAATATTTTGTCTTTAATAATAAAAAAATGTCCAGATCCCTCAGCTCTGGTTCGAAGGAGCGGAACACAGTGTGAGAGGGTCTTCGTCGTCTTCGAGATTTCGACATGGTGTGGGAGGAGGTCATAAACATTGCGCAAGATTGGGCGCAATGGAGAGCTCTTGTTGCCTCCCTATGCCCCTGAGTGGGGTGTAAACGGGAGTATTCATATTGATTGATTGATATTGAATAAAAAAAAATGTTTCTCAACATTTTCAATTTGACATATCCATGTAATTGATTTTGAAAGAAAGTACCTAATGAACAAGCGCTCAGTCATTAACTATTGTGATAAAAAAAGGAATTGCAATTGCGTATTGAAGCACGTATTTCCCATAATGTAAATAGAACAACATAATCACCTTCTCAAATATAGAAACAGAGCGTAGGTATATAGGTACTTACTTAGTTGGAATAATTCAACTTCTGCTAGCGAATAATCCCAAGTATGATTTATGCTCGTAGAAAATTGAATTAAATTTTCATTAATGAAAGTTTTGGATTTAATTAAAGCCTTATCAAGACAGTTGTTACACAGAGAATGCGTACTCGTGCTCTCGTTATTAAAACACATGTATCTAAGTCATATTAAGAGTTAAGTGTAGGCATCTAAGCTATGGGCCGTGAGCTTAATTGCATATTCGGCAAATTAGAATATATGAGAATTTATAGTTTTTTTTTTTTGCCTAGTTTTCAAATTTTGAGATGGCTTGGGCACGTGGAATGAATGGAGGTAAATAGAATGACAATGAAAATTTATAAGGCTGACAATTTGACAATCAGCTGATATCTGTGCTATTATTACTGTTTTATGTCTAGATTATAAGATGTGTTGTAAAAGAGAAGCCATACGATAAATAAATAAATATAAGGCTGATGGGAAAAGTGTAAAAAAGCGTGGACGAACCGAGAATGAGATGGATCGATTCCGTCCTGAAGGAAGGCCAGGTAAGTGAAAAATAGGGGAGGTTGTATATGAAACGATATGTCGGTAGAAGAGGCAAAAGCAGTGCTTAGATGAGATTGGAGGTCCGTTCTCTCTGCCTACCCCTTACGGGTCTTGACAGATTTCTTCTTCTTCGTCAGCCTGTCTCCGTCCATTACTAAACATAGGCCTCCCCCCTCTCCTTCCATTCACTCTACCAGCTAAACCTTAAAAAATAAAATGTTATAGAACCAAATAAATTTGACGCTATCATTAAATTTGGTTGATGTTTGATTTCAAAAGGTTTTATTTTCACAAATTTGAACCATTACGGGCTTACGACCGTCTTCTGGTGCTTTTCAAAGGCTGGTTTAATGTTATCACTTTATGGTTCAATTCATAGAAATCCCCGAAATTCCAAATCATAGTAATATTCGACAAATGCAAGAATCAAATCTATATCTCAAGACGAGGCGCTAGCCACTGGACCAACGTAAAAAAAATGCCTCAGGCAATAAGTTACACCGGCAAGTATACTCATTCCTGTGTATAGAGAAATGTGAATTTGTTGTATTGAGTTGTTGTAAAGTAGTCAGAAAAAATGTAACTACCAAATGATAACGAAGTCGTAAAGGGAACATGAATGTTAAGGAAATTGGTTTGGAAGGAAATTAATCATATGAATCAAAGTGAAAATAAAAATAAGAATCAGCACATTGGAACAGATCCTATTTTAGTCTTCCACAACCTTATAAAAGCCTTTATATAACCTGTTGTACTTCTTGGTGTTAATGCTTTGAAAACAGTATTCATGGTGAATTTCATATTCACTGTTAAAATAAATCTATAAATTATTAAAGAGCTCACTATCCTAGTGGTATCTAGGTGCCCACTTTTTATCAAGAGGTACCGGGTTCTATTCCCGCCGGTTCCGGTCGGGACAGATATTTTAGTATTTTTTTTTCAATTGAAATAATTTAAACTCGCTGTTGGATTCCTGTCTAAGATAAAAAATAATAGAAAATGACAAGGTATGTACTTACTAACCTAACCAAAAATATCTAAATATTTAAATCCTATTATAAAATGCTTCTTTACGGGTGAGAGACTTTAAACCAAGTGCCATAGAAGAATTTTGGGTATAATGAATATGGTCCTACCGCATCACGATCAACGGCCAGCGGACTTAGTGCAGGCCCATCACTTTAGGTATCATGGAGATGAGATGTTAAGATGCCGAATGACAGTTGGCCAAAGAGAGCGCTGTTCTTCCTTCCATCAGATTCCCGAATACAAGGAAGACCCTCTCATGCTGTGCAGATTCCCGAAGACAAGAATACCCCCTCTAATGCTGTGTTCCGTTTCTTCAAATCAGAGCTGAGGGAGTTGGACGTGGAGGTCATAAACATTGCTCAAGATCGAGCGCAATGGAAAGGAGGTCTTGTTGCATCCCTATGTGGTAGGATTTAAAGGGAGAAGGTAGGTACATATATTATATTCATGTAGGTAGGTATAAGAGATATTTCAGTCGGAGAGACATATTTTTATTTCATGATTTTCATACATAACCATCGACATATTCCGTCACCAAGTGACGGATTACTTCTTCTAGTATAAATAAATAATAAACAAACTCCGGAGAAAAGGAAAGGGGTGGCTTTATTGCAAGTGGGGGAGAGGTAAGTAGCTACCTTCGGCTAATATTATTTCTTCGGTTATATTAATTCAATTTTCGCTGCATCAGGACGAAATATTGAACTCGGCAAACGAAGCAAATGTTTAATACAAATAATACAGTTATTCAATATAAATAGTAAATGAATGAACAAATTTATGGGACTGTTGCCACACGCGATTTCGTATTTAACGATTCACCGAACGAATATTTTTTTTTAATTAATTTTTTTTGCATGTCTCATGTTATTCCGTACATGGAATAGATTCAGAAGAAAACGAAATTCGTCATACTCTAATCATTATTAAAATGTCAACTTTATATTATAATACAACACATCTCAATATTTTTTTCTTTTTAAATAAGGCATGTAATGTGATGTGGTCAAAGGAGCATTATGATGTATGTATTTTTTACCACAACAGTAATAACAGTAATAATAATTCAAAAATCGTTGGAAAACTGCAGACTGGGAATAAAGATCAACGGAGTTGCAATAAACAATATAAGGTACGCAGATGATACCGTCATATTGGCCGAAAGTGTACCTGAACTTCAAGATCTCCTAAACAGGATTAATTTGGCCGGAGAGGAACTGGGTCTGTCAATCAATGTTGCAAAGACCAAGTGGATGTCGTTTGGCAGACTTGATTATTCAACATTGTCTTTGCAGCTGAGCGGAGTGAACATAGAAATGGTGGATCGTTTTAAGTACCTTGGCAGCATCATAACAACATCACTTGATCCAGACACAGAAGTAAAATGCAGAATAGAAATTGCACGTGCTGCATTTAATAAAATGAGACCCTTCTTCTGCGATGATAACTTAAATTTAAAACTGCGACAGCGTCTCATCAAATGCTATGTATGGTCAACTCTCCTTTATGGATGTGAAACATGGACACTCAAGGTGAACATCATGAACCGGTTAGAGGCATTCGAGATGTGGCTACACAGAAGAATGCTTCGAATACCGTGGACTGACATGATTAGTAACACAGAAGTCTTAGAGAGAGCCAACACCAGGAGAGAATTGCTGTCGCATATCAAAGTGAAGAAGGTGTCATATTTGGGCCATGTGTTGCGAGGGGAGAAGTACCGCCTTCTTCAACTCATACTGCAGGGCAAGATTGAGGGAAGACGGGGAGTGGGCAGGAAGCAGATGTCCTGGCTGCGAAACATCCGGGAGTGGACCGGAATATCAAGGGTCGATGAACTCTTCAGAGCAGCGCAGGACCGAGTGGCTTTTGCAGAGGTGGTCGCCAACGTCGGGGGGACCTGACAGGGCACCCAAAGAAGAAGAAGAAGTAATAACAGTTAGAAGCAAATCTTTGAGAAATGGTGCTTCGTTGGAAGAGACAGGAGAGGTTCATCTGAAAAGAAAATAATGGAGTTCTTATTAAAAATGCTGAGTTAAGTACCTACACTCTATAAGTTTTATAACTAATTTAAAATTTGTAAAAAAAAAAACATCGAGATAAGTTATAAGATCCATTAAACAATGTTTTGATTAGCAGTTTTAATGGATACTCGGTAAATCGTGCATATAGTTTACCAAATGTCAATATTTCTTAGATTATGAAATTACCTTCTTATGTAAATTTGTGAGTTTGTCTAAGAAAATAAATAATCAGTTATAGAAAATATACAACTTATTCTGTATGTTGGGGTAGAAGGACCTGAGAAAAATAAAAAGGAGGATTTTTGAAAGGGGGGTGTGTTTACTTGAGGGGGAAAGAAGAGATAAATTAATTATGAAACTATGCAACCGGGAAGAAGAAGGGTAAATGCATTATAACCATGTTGGATTTACCCTAGCTTACCTTAGGTAGATATGACAGGTCTTTAGGGGAAGCATACTTACCAGATTTAAAAAAAAATGCACGTCTTTTAGGATACAACTGTCAACTGTCATAGTGGAAACATTGTTATAATCGCGCGCAATAAAAATTCGTTCTGTTAATATAACTTCGTGTACGTTGCTTATTTGATAGAGTGCATTAAACGAGGATTTCGGTGAAGTATATGTGAGATTGTTCGTGACGAACACACTACCGTAAGTCCGTTAAATATTGACATTTTCAAATCGACAATCTTCGTCACCATAAGATTCATTTTCCCCTGGCAATATCGACTTCATCAGATCATCAGCCAATAGCTGTGCACGACTACTGCGCAGGTCAGTGGTGTATTATCGCTACTAGCGCCACCGTACATGACATTGATGCAGGGTTGTCCCAAGTGAAGATTTAACTGATACCTGTTTGCAGTGTACTGGTTCATTTGAATTGACCGGTTGAACAAATAATTATCATGGACGCAGTGCAGATTATTGAATTGGTAAAAAAGGCTGCAATGTCAATGTCGGAAATAGTCAATGACAATTCGAACAAATTTACTAAAGATCAAATCTCCAAAATTATGCCAGCAACTATCGAGTTTATGTCAGCAATGAGCTTGGCCACAGCCAAAATAGCGAGCCAAGAAAAGGAAATTTCCATGCTAGTACAAAAACTGGAATCTATCGAAAGGTCACCTATGAGTGGCGGTACTGCCCACGTGTGCGATGCACTAGCTGAACTGGCGGAGAGAAGTGAACGAGCCAAGAATATCATAATGTTTAATGTTCCTGAGTCAAATACATCTGGGTCGGATTGTATCTCAGAGGATAGGGAACAGGTCGTAGATATAATAAAGAGTTCCGACATACCAATAGCGCGCAGCATCGTAAGAATCCAGAGACTTGGCCAGCGTCATGATGATAGGGTGAGACCAATTAAAATTACTTTTGAGAGCAGCGATGATGCCAAAAACTTAATTTATGGAAAAAATAAGTTCCCGCCCAACATAAAACTCAAGCAAGATTACACAATAATGCAAAGGAACCACCTGAGGGAGCTGTGGAGTCAGGTTGAGACCAGAAAGGCTAAGGGTGACGATAATATTTCCGTAAAGTTTTTTAATGGCACACCCAGAATCGTAGCTAACAGAAAAAACTACTAGCGAACTTAAACATCTACTACCAAAACGTACGTGGACTCAAAACTAAATTGAATGAGCTTAGACAGAACATACCGATATTAGATTACCAAATTTTTAGTCTCACGGAGACTTGGCTGGATAAAAACATAGGAGATTCAGAACTGGGATTTTACTCCCATAATATATACAGATTTGACAGAAACACCAACACTAGCACAAAAAGTAGGGGCGGAGGAGTCTTAATTGCCGTACACAAATCTATTCCTTCCAAACTTCTGAACATAAATATCAAAAGCATAGAACAGTTATATGTGATGGTTCAGCTACAGGGTGAATCTTTGGTTCTTGGATGTGCTTATGTTCCCCCATCAGCAACACCAGCAACGTACAAATACTTATGTAACACTTTGAAGGGAATTCACAAAAAACACCCGAAATATCGCATTCTACTGACGGGTGACTTTAATCTGCCTAATGTGATCTGGAATCACGGATCCGAGGATTATTCTATCAACGTCGACAATAATGAGGGTGCACAAGAGTTGATAGAGACTGTCAATTATCTGGACTTAAGTCAGTTGAACGATGTCCTGAATAAAAATAGTAGATTGCTGGACTTGGTTTTCTCAAACCATCCTACTACAGCCATCTCCAAAAGCACTGATGTATTAATTCCAATCGACGACTATCACCCTCCACTCGATATTACCCTCTCCACATATTGTCAAGCCTCGCGGCCAAATTTTACTTACATTTATAAATTCAAGAAGACTGACTTTAGCAAAGCTACTGATTACCTGTTTTCCTGTGACTGGAGTTTCCTGAGAGGCGACGATATCGATCAAATCACAAACACATTCTACAAAATTCTGAACGACACCAAAGAAAGATTCGTACCATATGAAAAGGTATTCAACTCATCCTATCCGCCATGGTTCTCTTTTGAATTAATTAAACTTGTAAAACGTAAAAAGGCTCTCCATCAGAGGTTTAAGAATGACCAGGATCCTGCGGCCTATGCAGCCTTCAAAGCGGCTAGAGCCGAGTGCAACAGAGTCAAGCTAAAATGCTACAACGAATTTATAAGGAAAGCCGAGAACACAACACTGGATTCAAGGAGTCTTTGGAGATTCAAGAACTCTTTATGTAAAGCAAACCATGAGCTGCCACAGGAAATGTTTTTGTGCAACACTCGAGCAAGCGGACCGGGCGCTATCTCTGAGCTCTTTGGAGAGCACTTCGGTAATGTATATGAACCTTCATCCCAAAGTTGTAATAATCCACGCGACGACTTTCAATTCTCCGACACTATATGTCTATCAGAATGTAGCTTTGACTTTGACGACGTATACTCGAAAATTCGCAAGCTTGATTGTAAAAAATCCCCAGGGCCTGATGAAATTCCACCAATATTTCTGAGCGGCTGTGTGAATGCTCTTTTGGTTCCCATAACTTTTATTTTTAACAAATCATTGAGCCTTGGCATTTTCCCTAGAGCGTGGAAGTCTGGTTATATTACTCCCATTTTCAAAAAAGGAGACAAACATGACATAAGTAATTATAGACCGATTTGTTTGCAGTCTTCTTTAGCAAAGATCTTTGAAAGTTTATTCTTGGATAACGTTATGCCCACTATAGCTAATATAATTACACCACACCAGCATGGATTTATGCCGAAGAGGTCTACATTAACCAATCTGGCAATTTATGAAGGCTATATAGCGGACGGTCTCTCGAACGGTTACCAAATAGATAGTATATATACGGACTTTAGTAAAGCCTTCGATAAAGTTTGCCATTCCTTGTTGATGAAAAAACTGGCTGCCCTGGGTGTGAGCGGGCCGGTTCTAAATTGGTTTGACAGTTACCTTACAGACCGAAAACTTTGTGTTAAGATTGATGACCATAAGTCACAATACTTTTCGGCAACTAGCGGCCTGCCTCAAGGTAGTCACTTGGGTCCGGTTTTGTTTCTCGTGTTTATCAACGATATAGCAAATATCTTCCGAGACGTAGATTTCTTGTTATTTGCGGACGATTTGAAGATTTATAGAAGGATTAAATCAGTGGACGATTGCTCTATCATCCAGAACAATCTGTCCAACCTTTATAACTGGTGCAGTACTAATAGACTTTTCCTCAATGTTGATAAGTGCAAAGTTGTACAATTCAGTAGAGGCAAAACTAAAATAGGGTTTGATTACGATTTAAATGGTGAGAGATTAGAGTTATTGCATAGCATACGTGACCTCGGGGTCATATTCGACGACCGGCTATCATTTGTCCCACATATCTCGGAAATCACATCTAGAGCCATGAAGACTTTGGGATTTATATTGCGTACAGTTGGTTGTTTTAATAATTTGAGCACTGTCAAACTTTTGTATTACACGCTAGTGCGCAGCATTCTTGAATATGCCTCTCCCATCTGGACGCCTCATTTCCATGTGCATGTGAATAATATCGAAAGAGTACAAAGAAAGTTTCTTAGATTCATAAACTATAAATTGGGCATCCCTAGAGCAAATCTTGATTATCGTTTTCTGCTTGAAACAATGGACATGGAAGAATTAGCCAAACGTAGAATAACTAGTGACTTAGTTTTTCTTTACAAAATTATCAACTCTAATTTGGACAGCCCTGCATTATTGAATAAAATATCATTTAGGATTCCCGCGCGCTGCACCAGAAATACCGATACTTTTTATTGTAACAATAACCACTACAACACTTTATACATGAGGAACACGATTATTCCAAGACTGCATCGGCAGGGCAACATTCTATCTGACGCAAATATCGATATTTTCAATTTAACCCTTTCCCAATTTAAATCTCATCTCCATGTATTGTCTAAGCTATGATAATGATATCTGTCTGGTAATAATTATTGGATTTATTAATTATTTCTCTCTCTTTTTTTTAAATTATATGTCTACACCACACATTGCAATTTTTTATTTTCTTCTACTCATATATTTTTATTTTATAATTGAATGTACCTGTAACACATTGTATTTTTTATGCACTGTTTACATCTTACTATGGTGTTGAGTTTTTCTTCTGGAAGAGCCTTTGTTAAGTGAAATGACTTTTTGTGGAAGTAGATTTGGTATTATTTTACTTAAGAAAATTTACATACTTCTTTATTGTTGTTGTTATTGTTTTTTATTTTATTTATATAAGCTAGGTATGTGTGCACATATTGTAGTCCTATGCATTTTAGCTGTATTTATGGTTTTATTTCTGTAATATAAACTATTCTTTATAACAAATACTCTATATAATAAACATATTGTGTCTACCCAAGTATAAAGATGCATACTTACACGATATTCAACATTATCTATGTATTACTGCAATTTTGTAGGCTTTAAATAGTCTTGCATGAATATTTCCTTAATATTTGCTATTATGTAACTCTCTTGCCTATTGTTTTATTCTTTCTGTCTTAAAATGTGTTTGTATTCTATGTGTATATTGTTTATTTTCCTGTTTCTGCTTTTTGTTATATTATATTGTTGTCAAAGGCACTTTGTGCCGTATATATTGTTAAAATAAAAAAATAAAAAAAAATAAAATAAAATAACATAATATTAAAGGTATCAGAGGTATGTTGAAAAACGGGAATTATTCCAGCCCAGTCAGGGATCGGACCCTGGAACTCTTGATAAGAATGCTTGTGTCTTTGATAACTAGGCTTCAGAAGTCATAAAATTACAGTAAAGAATAAATGTTATTTTATATACGACCGAAGGCTTTCACAAATTACTTAAGTGACAGCAGAAAACACAGCACAAACAATGTAGTCAGAAGTACTTAATCGCAAATTGGTGAATATTTTCATTATTTTTTAAACACCAATAATTAGACAATTTGTCAAGATTGTTTTGAATCTTTAGACAATCGTTGATGCAGCCCACACTTGTGCAGATTTTCAAATCATCAGCATACATCATGAATTCGCTATTAAGACACGAGCCAAGGTCATAAATGAACACCACAAAAACCAGTAGTCCAAGGTGGGAATCCTGTGGCAGACCCTAAGTAATCATGATAGGAGTTTTGCAGTTAATCTTTTTTATTAAATAAATTTATAGGACTTTCAAATAATAGGTAGGTACCATAATTGGTATTGACCGTTTCTATTACTCGAGTATTTTAAATTTAAAAAAGCATATTTTTCCATTTGAGTGTACTTTTTTATACTTTTCTTTAAAGATCAGGTCCATTGACCACTAGGTACAGGTCTTTAAACCGCAATTGGTCAGAAAAGGCGCAAGAAATAAGCTTGGACCCCATTGGGAGGGGACGTACAGTTGCTGTCCCTCTTCTGATAGCACGATTGAGCGCAATAAAGGACTCATATTGCCTCCCTGTGCTCCTGAGTGCGTTTGAAAGGAAGAATTAGTTAGTATTCTTGAAAGAATATAAATAAAATACACTGTAGCGGTCATGTTTTGTATGACGACATCATCCACCAATAACGTTTCTCCATGGTTTCGACACCCGGTAGCAGGTCGGTAGCTGCAACATCGTACAAAGCCGTACAACTCTCAGTCACCATCAAGTCTTCATAGAGCCGATACAGAACACACACCATCCGTCTAACGACGCGCATCGCGGTGCGCCACTTGGCGCCCGCTCACTTTTCATTCTTTTTGATATGTTCTTTCATCAATAAAACTGTTCAAGACCTACAAAACTTATCTCTGCAAAACACCACTACGAGTATATCCCTAATAATTATGGGATACTTCATGCATTAAACCTTATTTATAATTTTTTTTCGCAAAGCAATACATATAGACATATCGTGGAACTATTTTCATGCTTAGCAACAAAAACTGAAATGACATCGTTACCAAGACTAAAATTGGATCGGGATCGTCATCTAAATGCAGAAAAAGGCCCGGCTAAAATACTGAAAAGGTAGTTTAAAGAATATAATAGTAGGTAATACCAATAGGTACTTCTTCTTGTTCTTTCAAATCCACTACCTTCTTGAAGCACATGGACTCCACAAGTCCTCTCCAATACTAGTGTGCAGGTTATTATAAAAAGAGATGCCCCTTCTGTAGGTATAATGAAGCAATAAATAAACGCTATGTATGAAACAGAATAAATAAAATCGTTTGTGTGAGTACCTTCTCTATTATTGGAATGTTTGTTCATGCATTTCTATTTGATTTTCTCATTTTCAACTCACTACGGTATACTCTAGCTAGAGCAGTGTTTCGCAAACATACAAGTCAGTGTCCTTACATACCGAAAAAATTTATTGGTGCCCCTTAGAAATCAGTGAAGTTTTTGAAAAGAGAATATATAACTAAATTTGATATAAATAAGTGTGAGACGGTTTGGTAGTACGGTACAAGTATCATATTGAATCTTATGCCGAACCCATACAAAACGGTAGATGCACAATTTCAAAGCACAGATGCGGGAAAAGATATTGACGTGTTCTTTGCCGGAAGCCAACTTAATAACGAGTCGAACCCTAAACACTTAGGAATCTCAAATTTAAAAAATTCCAGAATGTGTCAGGCAGAAAGCAAAGAGCAGAGTATCATACCCCCATAATACGACATCTATCATTTTTTTGTATACATTGATTTCTACCCGTTAATATAATTTTAAAAGCTCTGATGATATTTTTTCTGTAGAATGCAGAAAATTTTGGGAAACACTGCTCTAGAGTACAAATAAAGGGAACGTTCCAATGTTCAAGCTAACATATTGTGTTGAATTTCATGTTTAATCATATTTTTTGAGATTTTTACCTAAAGCTTAAATGAAACTTCACCCTAAAAATCTTCATGCTGGAATTAAAATTGTTGTCTTCCTTCATAAAAACTGTTAATTTTTTTTTCTAGTTGTTATCTAGTCAACCAGTCCCGTCCAATCTGAGACAGGCCAACTTCGGGTAGAAATTTTAAGTGAAAAAAAAAACACAGAAAAACTCTGAACCGACCGGAAATCAAACCCGGGACCTCGTGATTTGAAGTCCACGCGGCATCTAGGCTACCGAGGTCGGTTAGGAACTCCTGCAATCTATGTATAGTGTTTTTTAAAGTTTCATAAATTTAACTAAAGCAGATGGTCAGTGGGCACGTGTCTTAGATGCTGAATTACAGTTGCCCGAGGGGCGCGCTGCCCCCGTAGACAAATTCAAACTGGCGTTCGACTACAAACGAAGATTTCGCCAATGTATAGTGCGAAAAAATGATCTGTCCACTGGAACAAGTAAACAATTTTTTGAACTAAGCAATGACACTGATATAAAATAAAAAATAGTGGACAGCTAATTTTCTTCCTACTCTACATTGTCGAAGAATTCGTTTGTAGTCGATCGCCAACTGCATTTTGTCTAGGCCCCCAGTTCTTTCTTCCATCAAGGTCACAAAGAAGAAGAAGACTACCTTACACCGTATGTATTCCATTTCTTTGAAGAAGAGCTGAGGGATGTGGACAATGGAAATGTTGCACGAGGAGATCGTAGATGTTGCGCATGATCGAGCAAAGTGGAGAACTCTCTTTTTGTCTTACTCTACCCCCAAGTGGGATCACAAAGGGAGTATTAATTGATTAAAGTTTTAAAAACGTTTAGAATAATATTGTTTTTTTAACACTCATCAAGGAAACACTTAGTTTTTCGATACTATTATTCACACTCTTCTCCATATATTAATACATAGGTACTTAAAGGAAAAACTTTGTGACTATTTTTACGAAAATTGCACGGACGGTGAAGTATGAAATTTCGCAGACATATCTTCATATATATAAAAATGGAGAGCTATTTCCCAATGTCATCGCATCATGCTTAAACGGCTGAACCGATTTCGCTAATTCTTTTTTTTTGTCGTGTAGGCTTTTATCAGGAGAATGTCCTTTTAGACGAAAAATATTAAGAAAAATGCATGGAAATTAGAAAATTCAAGAAAACTACGTAGACAACCTTATTAGTACTTTTTACCTTATAATTTTTATTCCAATTTTGAAATTTTGACAGAAATTGTCAATTAGTGCGATTGACAGAATGCGTATGGAATATCTTCTTCTTAGCCTTCCCTCCACTGCTGGATGTAGGCCTCTTCCATCTGTCTCCACTTCTCTCTATTCTGAGCCGCTTCAACCCATTTTTTACCGGCGACCGCAACAATATCGTCGGCCCATCTCTTTTGTGGCCGACCGACTCCCCTTTTGCTTTCCCATGGTCTCCACTTTAAGACTCTGGGAGTCCATCTCGAGATTGGCTGTCTGGCTACGTGTCCTGCCCATTGCCACTTCAATTTTGCAATCCGATCCATAATATCGGCGACTTTTGTTCGGCGTCTGATTTCTATGTTTGTAACTCTATCACGCAGACTTATGCCCAACATTTGTCGCTCCATGGATCGTTGCGCGCATTTCATTTTGTGGATAGTATTCATGGTCAGGGACATTGTTTCTAGACCATATGTCATCACAGGCAGGATGCACGCTTCATAGACTTTTCTTTTTAAATTAATGGGGATATCCTTATTTCTCATTATATGATTGAGCTTTCCGAAGGCTGCCCAACCAAGTCCGATTCTTCTGGGTATTTCTGCTACCTGATTTTCTTTTCCCATTTTTAACTTATGTCCGAGGTAGATGTATTCTTCAACAGATTCAATCGTTTTGTCGTTGACTTTTATGTTTCTGTTGGATGGACTCATAATTTTAGTTTTGTTATAGTTCATTTCTAAACCAAACCTCAGGGAAGCGTCATGAAGATCTTTAATCATGATGCTCAGTTCTTCCAGGTCTTTGCTAAAAATTACAATATCATCTGCAAAGCGGAGATGAGTCAAGCATGCACCATCGATTTTTATTCCTCGGTTTTCCCAATTTAGAGTTTTAAATATGTTCTCTAACACCAAAGTGAACAGCTTGGGAGAGATGGTATCTCCCTGTCTGACGCCTCTGTTGATTTTTATTTTTTCTGTTTTGGTGTCATCATCGATTTTCACATCCATTGTGGCATAATCATAGATATATTTTATTAGTTTGGTATATCGTGAGTCGACTCTTGCGTCATTCAGTGCTTCAATTATACCCCATTTTTCAATAGAGTCGAATGCCTTTTTGTAGTCAATGAATGCTAGATGTATATCAATGTTGTACTCTGTTGTTTTTTCGATGAGTAATCTGAGGGTTTGGATATGATCGGTAGTACTGAAACCTTTTCTGAAGCCAGCTTGTTCTACTGGTTGATAGAAATCCAATTTAGGCGTTAGGCGGATAGTTATAATTTTTGTGAGCAGTTTATATAGATGAGATAGTAGACTAATAGGTCTATAGTTTTCTAAGTTTTCTGGGTCTCCTTTTTTGTATAGAATTACCACCTCAGCATTTTCCCAGCTGTTCGGGATGCTTCCTTGTTCTAGGCATTTATTTAAAAGTAGTCTCACTGCTTCTATAACCTCATCTCCTCCAAACTTTATCATTTCATTTGTTACATGATCTTCACCCGGACTTTTATTGTTTTTGGTATATTTGAGGGCATTTAACAGTTCACTGCGGTCGATTTCCGGTATTTCCTCTGATCCAACGTTCATTATATTTCTATCCTTGGCTGTTTGCTGTGTCTTTGTATCGTAGAGTTTCGCGTAGAAGTCATGTATTGTATCAGCGATCTCTTCCTTACTGTTGACCGATTTTCCATCTTTATCTTTTATTTTGATTATGTTTGATTTTCCAATACTATTATTTCTTCGTAAAACCTTCATATTTTTATTTGCTTCTATTGTTTCAGTGATAAGGGCAGTGTTATGTCTTCGAATATCTTTTCTTATCTCTTTTTTCAAGGTTTTATTAAGTATTTTATATTCATCCGAGTCTCTATCTAGTAGTCTCTTTTTCTCCATCATTTTTAGTGTGTTTGGAGATAATTTTTGGTTTTTATTCTTTTGTCTGAAGGTTATTTTCTTTACCGCATTTTGTATACTTATTGAAATTTTGTCCGTGAGTTCGTTCATTTCCATATTCTTTAGCTCTTCCTGCGGCTCTAGATGTCGCTTTAATTCGTTTTGAAATTGAGATTGATATTTGGTAATAATTTCTGTAGTAGGAGATTTTTGGGGTGTTTTGTGTATCAGGTTATATCTTACTGTTGTTGTATTTATTTTGAAGGAGGCTCTCACTAATCTGTGGTCACTCCCTGTGTCAAATTGATTTAGTACAGATACATTTTTGCAATACTTTGCAATACGTCGACGCCCCAATACTATACGGAGACAAGTCGAAAAAGTCCATTTTGAGTAAAACGCATTTGAAGATTTTGAACAAAGTATTTCTTTGATATCTTTAAAGAAAATAAATAAATTTTGTATATTATCTTGCCATGTTGCGAGAAATATTGTTATTTTTATAAAAAACATAAATTTAGTTTATTAAAATGTTTTATAAATATCTAAATATTTAAAAATACAAAGGTATTTCGACTTAATTTTAACGAAAATCTGTCACCCGGAAATTTTTCTAATTCTATACGGAGACATTTGATTTGTCTCTATATAAAATTGAACTTTTTGTGAATTAGTAGTGATTATTAGTACGAATTCTGTGTTCATAACAGTGGGTTGGATTTTTTTAACGGTCGAAAATTTAATTTAAGAAGTTTTATATTGCGGAGAAAGGTTAATAATCTTAAAATGGATACGAGAATTCGCAAAATTATATAAGATGATGGTGGAAAGTATTAAGAGCTCAAGAGTCCCAGAATCGCAGATTAGTGAGTTTTAAGCAATTCTTTGAAAAAATATAACCTAAAAATTGTTGACATAATATAACAAACAACAACAACACTCTTTTACACCCCACTCAAGGGCATAGGGAGGCAACAAGAGCTCTCCATTGCGCTCGATCCTGCGCAATGTTTATGACCTCCTCCCACACGATGTCCCTCAGCTCTGCTTCGAAGGAGCGGAACACAGTGTGAGAGGGTCTTCCTCGTCTTCGGGACCCTGATGGGAGGAAGAACAGCGCTATCCTCGGCCAACTGTCATTCGGCATCCTTAACACATGTCCCAGCCAAGTATATCTCCTCCCCACAAGTGTAGAGGTGATGGGCTCAAGCTGGGTGCGCCGGCGTATAGCGTCGTTTGTGATGCGGTGGTACCATCTTACGCGCAGAATTCTCCTTAGGAACCTTTCAAAGGCTGAGACTTTTTGTGCCTGGGATTTGGTCAGGTGCCAGGACTCACACCCAACTGTTTGATGCGTGTGTGTTGCCAAGATAATGGGGAACACACACGCACAAACAGTTTACATTTCGTCTCGACACTAAACGCCGACGCTTTCCAAATCTTGGTCATGTTTTTAAAGACGCCACTTGCCATTCCGATACGTATCGGGAGCTCAGCCCCGAGCTCACCAGAGGTGGTAATGGTTGCTCCCAGGTATTTAAATTTATCCACCCGGGAGACCTGGTGACCGTCGATGGTTATCGGTAGCTGTTTATCGGGGCAAGCATTATTCGTCATGAGCTCCATCTTACTGGCGTTGACTCGAAGACCAAGGCGTGCTGTTTCGTCGCAGAGTCTTGAAACACTGCGCTGTAATTCCTCCAATGTCGTACTGAACAACGCTAGGTCGTCCGCGTACTCCAGATCGCACAGTTCGCCCATTAGACCATCTCTCTGTGTTATCGGTATACCTCTTGCTCCTTGTATGGACTTTCTCAAGAGGAAGTCCATAACAATAATAAATATAAATGGAGCCAGTACGCAGCCCTGTCTGACTCCTGTGGTGTTCCTAAAAGCTTCAGTAGGACCACCTGGCGTTTTCACGCTACACTCGGAGTTTTCATACAGGGACTGCACCATTTTAACTATTTTCGGAGGTATACCATACAGAGCAAGTATTTTCCATATTGTTGGTCTATGTGGGCTGTCGAAAGCCTTTTCAAAATCTATGAAGCAACAAGCGACTGGAGAGTTAAACTCTTCACACCGCTGAAAGATGCACCTGGCACAGAAAATTGGGTCCGTGCAGGACTTGCCAGGTACAAAGCCGCATTGTTGCTATCTCAGGACAGTTATGACAGGTCCCCGAATGCGATGTAGTAATATCTAAGATAATACCTTACCGGGAACACTCAGTAGAGTGATTCCACGGTAGTTTCCGCATTCAAGGGGGTCCCCCTTTTTAAATATTGCGACGATGTATCCATTCCGCCAATCTTTTGGACACCTCTCCTCTTCACACGCCATTTTAAATATATCTAGAAGTGGTTGGTACTCCCTCCATCTCCCTTTAATTAGTTCGGGGGCAGTGACAGTGGCTCCACGAGAGTTTCGTATTGATTTCACAGGTTTTTTTTTACCTCTTCTCCCGACCTCTCGAGTGATTTCGAAGAGTGTCCTTGAGTCATTTCCGAGTGCAGCAGACTGTGCTCGCCGTATCTGAGAATCTAGATGTCTTCTTTTATCTGTTCGTACAGAGTGTCTTAGCCTTCTGGTGATCTTCGATAAGACTTCAGGACCCATCGAACATCCATATTGGCCTCTTTTTATTCTTATAGCCGACAGAAGAACGTGCGGATTCCATAACCGCGTCGCGAAACCTAGTCCAGGCTGACTCAATTGGAGCAGCTCTGGGTGGATCCTGGAAGGGGGCAAACCTTGTGCGTATCTCAGCCTCGCACGTATGACGACACTGAGCACTCTCTAACCTGCGTATGTCCAGTGGGCGAGGAGCAGACGATCTTAGCTGGAAATTGTGAAATTTGAATCAGAACGAGCCCACAAGGAGTTCGTGATCCGTGTCCATGTCTGCTCCCCGGTAGGTGCGGACATCCCGCAGGTCAGTTTGGTTGCTAGTCCTTACCAGGAGATGGTCTATCTGGCTTTTCGTTCTTCTGTCGGGCGAGGTCCAGGTGTATTTATGGATATCCTTGTGGGGAAGAGAGTTCCCCCTATGAAGAGTCCATGGAGCATGACGAAACCAATGAGACGGCTTCCGTTATCGTTCATCACTCCTAAGCAATGCTTTCCCATGACGGCTGGTCCATTCTGGGGATCGTTGTCAACCTTGGCATTAAAGTCCCCCAGAACTATTAGGCGATGGCGCCTCGGAACATGGGACACAACTACATCCAGACTGCCATAGAAACAGTCCTTAGCAGCCGCGTCCCCATCCTCAGTGGGAGCATAGCATGGAAAGACCGTCAGTGTTTCGCCACTCATCTTAAAGGACGCACTCATCAGACGGTCAGAAACAGGTTCCCAACCAAGAAGACGAGAGAAGGCAATTTACTTAAAAGTAGAGCAACGCCACGCATCCGTGCAGTCCGGTGGCCAGAGTGAAGCATGACATAATTGCCAGCATCACTCTGCCCCGAGCCTGGGATGCGTGCCTCACTCAGTCTCAGGATATCTAGTCCATAATCTCCCGCCAACTTGGCAACAACAAGCTCCCCGCCCGCCCTCAGAGTGCGGACATTCAGAGTCCCGATTTTTAAGCTCTTGTTCCTAAATCAAGCCGTGGTCAACAAAGGCCCACCTGATGGGGTCAAGGCGTCCGAGGCTTAATTCTGTTGCCTTTTCTGACCGATTGTTCTAAGGACGTGAGGTGGTCAACCCCACGGTCTCGATCTGATTTTTCGATTTCCTGCCTCTTACAGGATGCTCGAAAAACCAGCAAAAAGAGAAAGGTGCTATTCTTAGCCGACAACCCCACGGCAAATTGATGATGATGACATTAAACATTCGATAAATTTTATTTACTTATAGTATCCAATACAATTTTCTCCGATCTTGTGCTAATTTTCAAATACCAATATGTATAAGTTTTTCATGTACCTAATAAAATAAATATCCAAAAATATCTTAATCTTGCAGAGGAGTCAACCAGTCATTAATATTCACTGTAATCTGGAACCTTAATATTCACTGTAATAGGTGGATCTACGTTTTTTTTTAACAGAAAATTGGGGTTTGTAAAACATGAAATAATGAAGAATATAATCAATATTACTTTTGATTTATCAACTAAACCTATACAAGAGACCTTAATATGTTGTTTAATATCATAGATATAAATTACTAGATACGGCGTTTCATATTAAAAAAGTTGTAATTATGGATAGAAACTACTATATAGTAAGTGTCAAAAATTGCAATCTAAGAGTTTATGAATTTAGAAATGTATCAAGTACTGTTTTGTCAAGTCTTTTATTAAGTTTAAAATTAAGATTCATGATTTTATTATTGATAGAATGGTTATTTTCAAGAATACTTTTGAGTTGTCTCTCTATAGAACTAGATCTTTTCAGTTGTTGGCGGTTCTATAGGCGGACATCTAAGATGTCTGCCTATAGAACTAGAATGAAAGTTAATCATTGACAGTTCTTAAGTGAGACATTTGAGTTGTCTTCTTATTGAACTGAATGTTCAATTTTTTTTAAATAATTCCATGAAAAGACATCTTTTATAAAAAAATATTTAGGACAAATTTGACTTATCTCTCTAAAGAAATAGAAGCAGACCATCATTTGTAATCGATTTGTATCAAAAACTCAAATTTGATAATTTTTGACTTGTCTCCATATAGAATTGGGACGACGGTATGGAATATAACATGGTTTAAAGCAGACGCATCGTTCAGAATCACATTGGTCAAATGATAAGTAATTCATCACCATACAAATTCGAATTCAATATTCATAGTTAGGAACACAGGACAACGTCTGTCGGGAAACCTAGTAGTTTATATTTTAGAGAAGGAGTGTCGAATGCTATTTGTTATAAAAAATTGATTAAATCATTATAAAAAACATTACAAACACTACTGTAATGTTATGTATTTGACACTCACACACACTTTGATGTATTTGACATTGACACATATTATCTTTTGTTTATCTGTGGTCAAATTAAGAATAGATTAATATTGTTTGTCTCTAATAATAATACTTACATATCGAAATTTCAAATTTGACGTATCCATGTCATTTTTTTAAAGAAAATCGTTGAAACAGCGCTCGCTCATTCTTTGACAATGAGACCTTAATAATGTTCAAACTTATAATTCAAATAAGTTATGGTCGAATTTCGAGTACTGGTCGACCACCAGTTTTTTTAAACAACGTCAATTCAATTAATTGGTTTTAATACAGTACCACCGCGGTATATACATTATTGATATGTTTTGTTCGCTACTTGTTTTAACAAGGAAATTTAACACCTTCCAAAATGCATTTCTAATTTGCAGGAAATTGCATTTGAACATATCTATTCAAATATCGGAATAGAAAACACAAGGGTGCGGATATAATATAAATGCACCCTCCGTTTTAATAATCATCATCCCTCTCGAAGCGGAACTACCCACCTGTTTTGCTGCAGCTACCCCTAGATTAAGGGCGGCAGGTTGGCACAGAACAAGCGAAACATTTGGTTTCTTAGCTAACTCATATTGTATAACTTCATGCGGAGGAAAATCTTAATAATATTGGTTTGAATATGAAAATATTCCAAAAGTGTCCTACTACATACTAACTTCAAAATATAGTTTAGTGGTAGGTAAGTACCTATATAAGATTTGATGCTCTCGAAATCACATACGTTCATATTATGTTTTCATTCACTGGATACCTACCTTTTATGTTTTTGATACTAAATCAATATACTTACCTTTTTTGGAAGGTTTGTGAATAAACATAGTGCTAGTTCAAAATAATCAATTTCAAAGAACACAATGTCATACATTATCGGATTATCGGACTTCTACTGTACTTTCACAAAATTTTGTGAAATCTGGAGAGTTTTGGTCTATAGTTAGACGAATGAGCTCTCGAGATTGAATTAAATTTAATGAAATTGCCACTGTTTTCCCTGAAATTAATCATAAAATAATAGCTAATTAACCTTGTTGTAAAACGCTAAAAGATGCAAAGTTGTATGATATTGTCATACATGTCGAGAAATCTCATGATTAGGAGTTTCGGAGACTCATACATTACCATCTAATGGTGAACGTTGTTAACGTAAAGTGATCACACTAAGCCAGCCTTCGAAACAACAGTATATAGAAGACGGTCGTAAGCCCGTGGTGGTTTGTTCCATTCAAAAATCGAACATCAGTAATGAATTTTTAGAGTCATTAGTTGTTAGATAATTGTATATGATATTAGCAACACTTCTAGATAATCTGATGTTCCTTTATGTATTTTGGGCAATATGGTAGTTGATTGAATCAAAGCGAGAATCGACGAGATGAACATCATTTTTATGTGCTCCAAAATCAGGATCAACCAGTGAAGTGCCTATTTAGGTATTTGGTCCTACAGCCTACAGTTATGTCAAGGCACAAAGAATATCTAGCTGATTTCTCCCTAAAAGTTTCCATTTTTAGAAGGTTGCATTGGCTGCGGTAGATGCAATCAAGGAAAAGATTCGCCATGGAAAAAAGTGAAAAGAAGATTGAAACGTAATACAGCATGAATCATATTTTAACATGAGGATAAAAACTTCTACATTTATATTGAGTTTTATTTTAAAATGTCACTCATTGACATTTTAGGACTTAGCCCATTTTGCACGATGCATCCCCAGGGGGGTAGTTATTTTGGATCCCTGCTCCCAAGACAAGTCATACGCCCCAATTAATTAATTTATTAATATTTTGTGCGGGGGTGCAACGCTAAGCCCAAAAGATGCAAAATATTTGAAAACAGACTTTTAAATTTAGGTATATATATTTTCGTTCTCTTAACCCCTTTTGAATCCGACATTTTAAATTTAACTATTGGATATTCTTGAGGATTAGACGTAAAATATTCATCACTCAATTAATTTTATTTGTTAGCGAGCATACTACACGCTTTGGAAGATACCTTCAAATCTCTTTCTTGGATAATAAAGGTATCATCAACAGCGAACTATTCACCAACCTCAGGTTTGCCGAGGATAATAATAACTGGAAATCATGGCTTACCAAGTCAAGGCGGCATCTCACAAAATAGGATTGAACATAAATATATTTCAAAAACTAGAGTGATGTGTGGTGCAAGTCATCCCCGCAACATTTAAGTAGATTGATAGAAAGCGAGCACTGGTATGGGGAAACGTTTGGTAAACCGTTTCGTCTATCTTGAAATGCGATGACAAACAAAAGAAGGTGCTATGAGTTCTTATCATCAATAATTCCTTCTACGATACCTAATTAAGACCCGATCTGGATACCTGACAACAGAGCCTAACCATTTTGCTCGTTACTCTACATTAGCAGTTGTCCTTGTTTTCCCGGCTCTCAAATCTATCAGTGTGTTCCAACAAATGGATCCCTAGCCTTAGTATGCATCTAAAATGATAATGAAATGACACATTTCAAAAGCAGTCAGACGCCCGGACTCGCTCCAGCAAATGGCCTGAGGTGTTCTGTTGCAGTCCACTCCAGACAATTTAAGACAGTAATTTTAACAGTCGTGTTAAAATTACTGTCTTCCTATTTGAATACCCAAAATATTGGGAGACTCAAATAGGTATTTTTGATATTTTGTTGAAAGCAGCTCCTGCCATGTGGTCTTTTCTCTTTATCCCTGCCTTGAAGCGGACATCTTGGCATTTTCCGCTGAACATAAATAATATACACTTGCAGAAACCTCGTCACATCCAACAATAATATAAGAATCTGCGAAATTCTCGAACAATCATTAGATTATAAAATGAACCTTGAGGAACCATTTTAGCACAAACTGTTGAAAATTTTAATTAGGGAATAATTTCCCCCAAATAACGTGTTTTCCTTTATTGCGTTATATTTCTTTTGATTATCCCAACATTTTCCACTGAATGTAACAACCCCATTATGGTACGGTGTAACGTAATATAATGTAAGTATTTACACCAGTAATTTACATTGCCTACATACAGTGAACATATGCATGGAGACATAATACCATGTAAGTATGTAAATAGGTGTGATTATATTGTTATTATTTCTTTACATATCATTTATCTTTTCCGCTACCCTTGAATATTTTAATCCACCAAATTAAACAAAAACCAGGGATATAATATTCTTATGTGTGTCTTCAAACTAACAAAGTTCTATTAGTATTCTTGTCGTTGTCTGTAAGGGTGCGTTTACGCAAAAAAAAAACATAGAGCCAGAGTTAGAAAAATTCAAATCCATTCTTTCTTGATGTTGACAACGGACAAAAATAACAGAGTGCAAGAACTGGAAACTATGACGAGCGTAATCTATAATAATAAAGGAAAATGCCAGACTGACTGACTGATTGACTGACATACTCACTCATCAACGCACAGCCCAAACGGCTAATCGTAGAGAAGTGAAATTTGGAAATCAGGTAGGTTTCAATACAAAACCTTCCACTAAGAAAGGATTTTTGGAAATTCCACCCCTAAGGGGTGAAAAATAGGATTGAATGTTTTTCAAAGTATGCGAATATCTCGGAAACTAGACATGGTACGAACTTGAGATTTGGCATATGAATTCTCCTATAGAAATAATAAGTAGTTTTCTTGGACAGTTTTTCCAAATTTTCACTAAAAGGGACGAAAAAGGGCACATATAAAAAGGGATGATTTTAAAGTGGCTCCTAAAAAGTTTAAAACTGGTTTTATCGAAATTTCAAAAAAAAATATTTCTTCAGAAAGAGTAAAATTATACTATTTTGTTTTCAAAAGATATCATTAATTAGAGGGGAGGGGGTGAGGGGCACTTTTCCAACGTGTGTGTGTGTCCGTCCCCTCTTTATAACTTTTGATTCGCTTGATGCACAGATCCTAAAACTTCAGAAAATATTGAATACGTTAAGCCTACAAAATTTGTATACTCAGAATTGTGAAAAAAAATTTCAGTCAGGGGTAATCAACCTTTGAATTTTCATTTAATCTGTGATATTAACGAATTGATCATGCATTCTTGGTGAAATTATTTAAATAAAACAAATTGTTTAGTTTTTCCACAAATTTAATAACCTGGATCGATATATTTTTTACTCGTTGCTTTCTAAGCTTTCGCATAATATTCTCTTGATTAATTTCTGCATAAAGTTGGTGAGGCTTCTTTGACAATTTCACAGATCGTCCAGCTGCCTGGGTATGACCGGGAAAATTCAGAAAACTGTAGGTATTATTTATTCATCTTCGCCATTGTAGGTATGTAAGTCCGTAAGATCCTCGTCGGATACTTGTCGAATGGTGTTTCTGTTTCATTTTGCTTTCAATCTTGTAGATAATACTAAACTTAATAGTAAAAAGATGCTTCAAAATTTACCTTAGTTTCGCAGGTCCAGCATGGTCACAGATGACTTAGAAAGTTGTTAAATTTGTGAACTAAATAACAATCTTCATAATGCTTCATGCATTCTCTACCAGTCTGAACCGTTCCCGTCCAATCTGAGACAGGATTCCAACCCCGAGAAGAAATTTCAAGTGAAAAAGCTCATTGAAAACTTCTGACCCGACAGGGAATCGTACCCGGGAACCCTTGATCTGAAGTCGGAGTAAAACAAATCAATTGTTTTATTTTACGTAATTTAATTTGTTATAGCCCAATAATCAGTTCATGGTGGTTATTTTTGCTCGATGTTGTTTGCTTGCTGTCAATTTCAGCGCAAAATCGAGCAAATTGGAAAGTTGTTGTTGCCTCCCTTTGCCCCTAAGTGGGGTCACAAAGGGAGTGTGAATTTATATACTACGACGCATTACAACTCGACTGAAGGCTTTATAAACGAGTAAAATATGCTTGTATTTCTGTCGTTTTCCGCGCGTTTTATTAACAGTAGGCTTAAGTTATGACGTGTGCGAAAGGCAAGTAAGTTTTCAGCAATAAAATCTGTACTATTTAATGCTTGCCGGGTAAGATACAGCTAGTTTCAAAATAAACTGTGAGGTGACAGACATACACACAGCGTTGTATGAATATGGGTTGGCAGATAGGCAAATAGATTACAATGTACACGATAGGTATTATGTGTAACACCTAATGGTTTGTACATGAGTAATGTTCAGTGAAATAAGATTACATCTTAACTCTTTTGAGTGGGATTGTAAAATGTAGTAAGTACAAAAAAAAATTCACTACCTAGTTACTTACTTTAAAAACGACGCACTCTTAAATTAATGTCATACATATTTTTACTTGCTATATGTAAAACGCTTATGTAATTTCATGTTGCTGTTATAATTTTTTTAAACATAATTTGTGCTCACTCAAAGTGAACGAAAATACACTCTTTGACTCTTTCACAGTAATCCACTTAAAGTTTGTGTCGTAAAAGGGGGAAGATAGTCGGTACCCGGGATCGAACCCACGATCTCCAATATCAGTGCGAAAATCAGTATCGAAACCACCAGGCTACCAATCACAAATAATTGTCAAATGAGTCAAGCTATTTTGCGAAGTTCCAAATATCATTAAATAAAAAAAAACTGTCCTTTCGCTTACTGAGTCGACATATTTATCAAGAAAATGTTTTTCTTTTGATTAAAAAAAAAATGATTACGTAGGTAATTAAAAAACACATTATACCTATGCAAGAACAGGTAGGCTAAGTGAGTCAATTATTTATAAGCCAATGTTCGCATACTGCATGCTTTACCATTGACGTTCGTCCGCGAATCGCAAATTACACCTAAAATCAGTTACTGATTTTAATAATCATTTGAAGTGGTTGGTAGTCTAGCCGGTAGCGTGTAGCGTGCGGAGGTCGTGGGTTCGATCCCCGGGACCGACCATCTTCCTCGTTCACGACACAAGCTTTCTGTGGCCTACTGTGAAAGAGTCATACAGTGTAGTTGTGTACACTTTGAGAGAACACAGATACATTTTTATAAAAAAAAAATGGTACACTGTTCTGTTCTTTGAAAGCCGAAACAGTTCTATACTCCATGGGTTTTAGTATCTTCCTAAATTTCTGTAACTATGAATCGTATTATCAAAAAATATTAAAAATCAATACTACGTTTTTTTCTGGAATTACAACACTTTGAAAAAGGGAGACCTTCCAGATTTCGCACGGCGACTGGGTGTATATTATAACCCGCGCTACTGAGACAATTCAAATGATTATTTGCTTAATCTCAGATAACAGAACGCAGACATGAACCATATTTGCTTTGCAGGTCTTCGCGTTATAATCTGTCATTTTAGAACAATAATTCTTACTGTTATACATCTCAAGTGGTAAAATAAGTAGCAGATTGCTTTACTTACCTAATACAGATTTAAAAGCGTATTCAGGATTGATCGTAAGAGGAATAAAGTTAATAACAAATCCACCAACAAAATGACATAAATTGACCGAAACTAAAGAAACGATGCGATAAAATCCAAAAAGCAATCCGGTAAGTACCGGAATGCTTCTCCACCGATATACTTTATATGAAAAACATACAAAAGGCAAAGGAAACAGAACAATCCGAGGCTAATGGAAAGTGTGAAAGGGAAATCTAACGTAGGAAAGTGGCTGGTAGCAGGGTGGGCGGTGCACTTAGACCTAATGAGAAACAACAAGTTCTCCCTGGCTTGCTCCCAGCTTAGCGTCTATGAAGACTGCTAGGGTCAGCTCTCCTCGTCCTCAGGCTGTAGACTCTCTTCTGCTGCACCACTTCCCCCACCCCACATCTTTGCATCTGCTCGCGCCTTTGCGTCATCCAGGAATTCTTTGGTCTCCCTCTAGTGGACCATTCAAGTTTATTGCCTGTTGGACGATATGCTCCTGCGGTAGTCGTGTTATGTGTGTCCATACCATCTCAACTGTTTTTCCTCTAGCTTACTATTGATGCCTGTCACCTCTAAGCTTCCACGAATGTGAGCACTTTTGATCTTATCTCTTAGGGACACACCAGTGGACCATCTCAGCATACGAATTTCTGCTGTCTCTAATTGTCTATTATAGTTCTTGTACATTGTCCAACATTCGGAGCCATACAGCAGTGCGGGTTTGTCAATTGTCTAATAGACCTTCCCTTTCAATTTGATTGGCATTTTTTGGATCACATATAACTCCCGACACTGATCTAACTGCATACATCCTACATTTCTGCTGTGTGTTACGTCTGCCGCAGAGCTTCCGTCATTTTAGATGAGTGATTCGAGATACTTAAAGGAGTTACTATTTGGCAGCGTTACCCCATCCATTATCATTGTGGGCATCTTAGGCTTGGTAAAACTTTCTGGATCAAACGGTAAATATAGGTATTCCGTTTTCTTCCTGCCAAGTCTCAGTCCGTTGTCTTCTAATATTTTTCTCCACCTTTCCAGTTCCATTTGCAGGTCTACATGTTTATCGCTAATCAAAACTATGTCATCGCGAATAAAGGGATTTTTAGGAGGCCGTCCATCTCAGTTTTGGTCAAACAGTCCATGAACAATATGAACAGTAGAACAACGACTCACTATAAGCTGATATAAACTAGTGCATACCGCAATCCTGCAACCATCAATGGTGTTTGAATGTAAATCGTAGACATGGACAAAAAAAGAAAAATTTAGTATAAATGCAGTAGAGATGAGAGCTCTACGAAGAATATGTGGAAAGACTCTGTGAGATATGGAAAGGAATGAGAATATTACGAAGGAATGTGGTATGGAAGTTAGTGTTGTGACAAAGATGAAAGTCAATAAGTTGAGATGGTTTGGGCATATGGAATGAACGGATGCAAACAGAATTAAAATGAGATTATTAGGCTGAAAGGAAAGGTGTATAGAGGCATGACCGTCCGAGAATGACGTGGATCGAACACATCAATCCCGTCCTCAAAGAAGCCTAGGTCAGAGACAAAAATATGAGAGATTGTTTATAAAAAGGTTTGTTGAAAAAAAAAAACGAAAGAAGTGTGTACTGTGTAAAGATATAATAGAATGGAGGTGTATTATTATTATTATTTTACCTATCACGCCGTGTCTAGTAAGGGGTAGGCAGACAAAACGGACATCCACTCCTTTCAATCATATTTCTGTTACTTCTGACCTGGCCTTCCTTGAGGGCGGAATCGACGTTGTTCTCGATCACATCTTTTTATATCTTTTCTTTCAAACTTATGCATTTTTATTTATTTATCCATTCTTTCCGTGCCGTGGGGCTGTCGGCTTAGAATAGCACCTCTGTTATTTTTGCTGGTTTTTCGAGCATCCTGTAAGAGGCAGGTGATCGGAAAATCTGATCGGGTTCGTGGGGTTGACCCGCTCACACCCTTAAACTCCAGCGGTCAGAAAAGGCAACAAAATTAAGGGACTTCCTCTTGAGAAAGTCCATGCAAGGAGCAAGAGGTATACCGATAACACAGAGAGATGGTCTAATGGGCGAACTGTGCGATCTGGAGTACGCGGACGACCTAGCGTTGTTCAGTACGACAGTGGAGGAATAACAGCGCAGTGTTTCAAGACTCTGCGACGAAACAGCACGCCTCGGCCTTCGAGTCAATGCCAGTAAGACGGAGCTCATGGCGAATAATGCCTGCCCCGATAAACAGCTACCGATAACCATCGATGGTCACCAGGTCTCCCGGGTGGATAAATTTAAGTAACTGGGAGCAACCTTTACCGCCACTGGTGACCTCGGGGCTGAGCTCCCGATAGGTATCGGTATGGCAAGTGGCGCCTTCAACAACACGACCAAGATAATAATATGGAAGGCGTCGGCGTTTAGTGTCGAGATGAAATGTAAACTGTTTGATGCGTGTGTGTTGTCCATTCTCCTGTATGGGTGTGAGTCCTGTCACCTGACTTTGGCCCAGGCACAAAAGTATCTGCATTCGAAACGAAGTGCCTCAGGAGAATTTTGGGTATAAGATGGTACCACCGCATCACGAACGACGCTATACGCCGGCGCACACAGCGTGAGCCCATCACCTCTACTATTATGTGGAGGAGATGGACTTGGCTGGGACATGTGTTAAGGATGTCGAATGATAGTTGGCCGAGGAGAGCGCTGGTCTTCCTACCATCAGGGTCCCGAGGACGAGGAAGACCCTCTCATACTGTGTTCCGCTCCTTCGAAGCAGAGCTGAGGAATCTGGACATGGTGTGGGAGGAGGTCATTAACGCTGCGCAAGATCGAGCGCAATGGAGAGCTCTTGTTGCCTCCCTATGCCCCTGAGTGGGGTCTTAAGGGAGTTTGGATTTGGATAGGATCCATTCTTTCCACATGCCCAATTAGTCTTATCATATTATTAACATTCATCTTTGTAAGAACTTTAACTTCCAAACCAAAATCCTTTCTAATATTCTTATTTCTTTCCATATCCTACAGAGTTTTTAAACAATACATTCTTTAAAACTCTCTTCGTAGTGAATAAATGTGCTTTAATTTAAAAGCGTTTTTTTTTAGAACAAAAAAATACGTTGTGACTAAAAACATGTGTAGGAAAACTCCAATGTATATTTTAGCTCCACAAAATGTAATACAATTCGAAAATAATGATTTATATTTGATGAAATTCCACAGAAGCAAATAAAATAATAGTCGTCCGGACGTGGGGGCGTACTGACGTGCCTCAACATGTAAAATGCGCACGGTGGAACAGTGAGTAAACATCCGATTTCATTTCCCGTGTGTCATAAATTCAATATCAGTGCCTGCCCGCCACGGAGGATGTATGTGAGCTGTGTGGTAAGTACAGACGCGTATGGTTCCCTATTATTTTGGATACAAAACAATAATAAATGTTTGCGCACATAGAGCCTTAAATAATATAATAATATGCCAAGAAACTCAAATACAATAAGGAAAGCATATCATTCAGTTTATATATTATTATGCCTAGCTTTTCCGACAGACGTTGTCATGTGGTCCTAACTATTGAATTCGAATTTGTATAATATTATGAATTAAATAACACACAGTTGCACTTTCACAAAGTTTTATATTGAATCTCGAGCGCTTTCGTCCAACTCACGCAGACTCAAGATTAGCCAAATTTTATGGAATTATTATGGGAAGATTTTTAGCTCTGGATCTAAGTATATTCGTTTGGTGTAAACGCACCGTAATATGACTGAAAAATAACAGAAAATGTACCTTTCTTTATTTAACAAAATTCATATTTCGTAAATAATCATCGTGCTGAAAATATTTCGAAATTTCATTACGTTGAAATGAATTATTGACTCTTTCGTTTAACAATATTATTTATACAAAACAAACTCAGGTATTTATGAATATCTGAGTTAATTATTTGATACGAATAATATTATGCCATCTGTATGCAAATGAATGTACATATTTAATTCGATACACATTTCTCTCCAAATATATCACGTATTGTGAATCACATTGATTTCGTATCAAGTAAAATGATCGGTTAGCTTTTGATTGCTGGGAAATGTGATAAGGATGCCGAATGACAGAGCGCTATTCTTTCTTCCATAACGGTCCCGAAAACAAGAAAGACCCTCTCATACCGTGTTTCGTTTTTTTTTTAAGCAGAACTGAGGTATTTGTAAATGCCGTGGGAGGTCATAAACATCGTGCAAGATCGAGCGCAATGGAGAGCTCTTGTTGCCTCCCTATGCCCCTCTACATGGTGCGTAAATTGATTGATTCATGCAATTTACTGTCAAGATTTTCCACGTTTGTTAAGGATGTCCTATGAACGAACTTACAAACACGTACAAACATAAAAACCCCTTTGTGACTCACTAAGGAACGTAGAGAGGCAACAAGAGCCCTCCACCGAGCTCGATCTTTCGAGGTTTCAACGAACTTCTCCAACACCATGTACAAATCCCTCAGCTCTGCTTGAAGGAAAGGAAACAGAGTGTGAAAGGTTTTTCCTCGTATTGGGGACCCTGATAGGAAGACTAATAGAGCTCTCTCTCTGCCAACTATCATTCGGCATGCTTAACACATGTCCCAGCAAAGTTCATCTCTTTCTGCGTCGTTAGTGATGTGGTGGTACCATCATATACCCAAAATTCTCCTAAATCCTTTCATTTCAAAGAGACTTTTAATTTGTGTCTGGGCTTTTATTTGTCAGTTATAAGGACTCAAGCCCATTTTTTTCGGTTCGATGTACGCCAGGATCAATGTGTTCTTATCTAGCGAGCGATGTGCTAGCCCATTTTATGTTCAACATTCAGATACTCATCGAACTGTTTACATTTTGTGTCAACACTAAACGCCGACGCTTTCATTTCGATAGCGGCACCAATAGAAGCACCGCCCCAAGGTCACTGGTTGCTCACAGTTACTTAAATTTATCCACCCGGGAGTCTGGGTGAACATCAATGACAGGTCTTCAAATGGTAAAAAGTTTAAGACTTAAACTTAGTATAAATGTCTATTAAAGATGTTAAAAGCTATGGCGTCATAATTATAGTAAAAGTAAAGTAAAAAAAATCACATAATATATTATTATTTTAGTCTGTTAAATAAACTTAATATTATTTTTACTGGAAAAATTTATGAATGTCTGTATAAGAAGACCGATTGATTAATTTTAGAAGGTATATTGGGAGGTTTCTGTACCGAGCCCGTCAATTTGTATGGCGAAAGGACAGAAGGGGGAGTAAAACATAAAATAGCTTCGTAATAAAATAAGTCTTAAAAAACGTGACCGTATAATTATTTTTTATTTACGAGCCTAAAAAAATACTGAAAATTTTATGAAGGAACTATCCTATCAGTGTGGGGGAAACAGGTCGATAGCGGGATGGTAAGATTTTTAACTATTAAAATAAATATGAAGTGGATTAGATTACTGTCTTTTATTTCATGTGTTAAAGAAGGTCTCCCTAACATCGACTATCATCCAATTTTGCCCATCAAAATAAGATTTAGTAGCTCGTTTAGATACCTCGGCAGCATGCTTACGGAGACCCTTGACCCAGATGTAGAGGTGAAATGCCGGATCGAAGCAGCAAGAACCGCATTTAACAAAATGAAGTCACTCTTTTGCAATGACAATGTCAATTTAAAACTCAGACAGAGGATGATAAGGTGTTATGTGTGGTCTGTTCTGTTATATGGTTGTGAGACATGGACATTAAAAGTAAACACGATGAACCGGTTAGAGGCGTTTGAAATGTGGCTTCACCGAAGAATGTTCAGGATCCCATGGACAGAGTAACGAACACACAAGTCCTTAATCGTGCAGGAGTGAGCAGAGAGCTGCTGACATTGATAAAAGTCCGCAAGGTCTCATATCTGGGTCATGTTTTACGGGGAGAAAAATATCGCCTGCCCCATTTGATTTTGAAAGGAAAGATAGAGGGTCGCAGGTGGGCTGGTAGGAGGCAGATCTCTTGGCTGCGCAATATAAGAGAGTGGACCGGGATTGGAACGGTGGAGGAGCTATTCCGGACGGCGCAGGATAGAGAGGGCTTCGCCAGAGTGATCGCCAACGTCGGGGGGACCTGACAGGGCACATGAAGAAGAAGAAGAAGCTCGTACTTCTTTCCTTAGCATAGAATACTTATCCGAACCAAGATTGTTACGCCTATAGGGCTCGGGAGACAAAAAACATGAAAATATTATGCAATACCTATAAGCGAAACAAACAGAAAAATTTCAAACTACTTCGGTTAGTATACTAAAACCCGTGGGAGGTATTGTGTGAGGAATGCCCTCCCTGACCCCTCTGAGTAATCCTTTCAGAGGCTCTTCTAATGAATTTAATTTAATTGTCACACGACTGTGTAACTTGCAACACAAAACAAGTAAAATTTAAATCCTCATATAATACCAACTTGGGTATGAACAAATATTATGGTTAGTAAACTAGATACTCAAACCTCTACTGCGACCAGCCAATTAATCCAATTTGGTATCACTACACAACAGCGATTATTTATTTAAACACTACTAGCAAATAAACTCAATCACTAGATGTAACTATTACTTAATCTCTACTTGTTTACTTTAATACGTCACTCACTACGCGATTACCATATACCCGACACCCCTCTACGCTTATTTCCAAAAATAAACCGAAATTACACTTTCACCGAATAACTAATTATTTTACAATAAATCTACATGTACTGTCGAATCAAAACACTACGTCAAAACTCTAAAACAACACAGGCAACCGTTAGTAGCGTAAGTCAATGTGCGTGCAACTACGTATTAGCGTGTTATGAGAGCTCGCCTTGCAATACAGCTATTTTTAAGAAAACTTCCGAGAGGCGGAGTCAGGACAAGGAGGGGGGGGAAAATGGAGTCAAAGGATGATCTTATTGGTGGAGGCGCCTGTGATGTAGTGTGCGAGGGAGACAGGGTAATTGTTTTTGTGACCACTACAAAATGTCTACGCGCGTGAAACATATAATAAAATAATATAATTATAACATATCTTTCCGTATGAATCTTCATACCTAGTAATCAATAAATCTTTTCTTTATACATGATTTTTCATCTTAACTGATAGGTTAGTATTATGATCTACGTTTTTCATAAACCTTAATTTAATACATTTCTTAATAATAATCTTTTGAAAGCTTAATTCTTAAAATTAATTACAACCTTATGAATATAGGGAAATCTTATATACTAGACATGTTTAATAATTCTCTTAATATTAATTATTATTAATCTTATTACAAATTTTGGCCATTAATCAATTCTATCTTAGGTAATTCTTAACCTACACATAGGTATATTCCATCTTAATTAAGATGCTTATCAGTAATTAAACTAACGTGCCTTAATCAATAATTAATCTAATAGTCTTATAATATCTTATATTACTCCTTAAGCATATGTGTTATAATTTATCATTTCAAAACAACATTATAATCTCTACACATTATTTATTCAGTATTTAAGTCTTGTTTAAACCATAGTCTATTATAGAACAACAACATACCTACTTATGTTCGTTTACAGTTACAACTACATACCTAGTTTGATAATAACCATAATACCCTCTAAACAATTCTATGTATCATAACAAACATATTTTATTACAAGGGTTTTTTTTTCATTATTCTAATCCGCCAAAACAATACCATGCACTAAAGAGGTACCCTTATCTACGGTGTTTCGAAGCATCCAAAAAAACCCGTTTCACTAGAATATTGTGATTTAAAATTAAACAAAAGACTATGTTAGGGACAAACTGTCGCCGCGTTAACTATGTAAAAACCATATCCATTGTTTCTTATCTTTCGGACCTTTAAGCCTACTCTTTCAACAACAACCTGTGAGACTTCTCAGAACAGATTTTTGAACGCCTCAACCGATCATAACATCCGCCCCCTCTTAAACGTTCAAAATCTGTTATTTAAATAACTGTAAACTAACTTAATATAACCTTCTAGGGCGCCAATACATTCAATGGTAATAAGTATATAGGATAGCTGTGAATGTATAAGCCAGTTATCCTAGTTTAAATAAAAAAACATCCCACACCACCATTAAATACAATTCTATATATGTTTTAAACGTATTTACCACTACCAACTAAATACTTCTAAGTTCTACCCACAACCTTTTTTCTTTTTTTTTGTTTTTGTATTTTTTTGTTTTTTTTTTTTTTTGTTTTTTTTTTTTTTTATAATATATAATTTCTAACTTTGTCCTATATTTCTAATATAACTTATTTTACTTCACTACTTAGCCTATATTCCGATCGATAAGAAACTCTAACTTTAATTTAAGGTTCAGTTTCCTGGACCTCTTCCTGTTGAACAGGGGCTAAATTTAATTCGTCTGAATGTACTTTAATAGGTTTTCCTTTACGATCTATCCAGTAAACGTTTCCCCGTCCTACTGGTAATAGAACCGTATAAGGACCGGAGTATTTTGGTGCAAACCCAGCATGAAAACCCGCTACGCGTTTTGAGAGTGGATGTTCTCTCAACATAACCTTCTGTCCAGTGACATAACCAGGGACCTTTCCGTTGGTCTGGGCGTATTTACTTCTATACCGGTCCTGGTTTTGACGAATATTTTTATTTATATCTAATCTATTTGATCTTTCCGGCTTAGTATTTGGGGCTACCGACGACCATTCGCCAGGTCGTTTAATTTCGTAGCCAAATAGAGCTTGGCTTGGAGTCATTCCCGACGCGTCGTTACGTCTTCCCCTAATTGACTCTAAAATTGAGCTTACGTGCTCATCCCAACGCTTGTGTTCACGCCCTAATAGGTGAACACGGAGCAATTTTTTTACCTCTTGATTTCGGCGTTCTGTTATGTTAGCACGGGGTAGGTAAATCGCTGTGGTCCAATGCTGGCATTGCCACCTATCTATTGCCGAGTTCCAAGACTCGTGACTAAACTGTGGTCCGTTGTCTGAGAGAATAGCCCTAGGATACCCATACCGTGAAAAAATCTCTTTCTCTAACAAACCTACAATCTGTGGTGCTCTCCCCGATCGCATAGGAAATGCTTCTACCCATTTTGTAAACATATCTGTAACTACTAATAAAACCGTATTCCCCTTAGCTGATCTAGGGTATGGGCCCATCAAGTCAATAGCTAAAATCTCAAAAGGATTTTGTGCTACCGATGATCCTAAAGGCGCGCGTGGACGACTTGGTAACGCTCTTGCTTGAGCACAAGTCATACATCTCTTGACAAACCTTTTCGCGTCTCTATTTATGCCTGGCCAGATAAAATATCTCCGAGTCGCTCTAAGCGTTTCCCTTTCACCAGGGTGGCCAGCATGCCTACTGTTATGATAAAAATTTAAAACGTGAGGGATCATAAATTTCGGTACGATCAGTTTCGGAACTGATTGTCCGCTAACCTGTCTATATAAGTAACCATCAATTAATTTGTATATCTCCAACCAAAGCCTATCCCGGGCATTTGTTGGTGGACTGTTGGCAGAAAGTAAGCTTTCCAAATGGTTTATCATTCGAGACAACCGTAGATCGGTGCGTTGCGCGCCACGCACGCGATCTGCCAGTTTTCCAGACTGCTGATCTTCAGCGTCCCGAAGATCCAGACCGTTCCCAATGAGCGTCACCTGAGGTAGACCTCTATCTGCTTTCCAGCCCTCCTGGCTAACATTGGGGTACATTCCCCTATCTAACGAATCAATATCTTCAGTGATATTAGATTCGGCCGGATTCCTCGACAAGAAATCTGGTAACTCATTTTTCCTACCTGGGCAGTGTTCTAACGTAAAATTAAACTCCTGTAATAACAATGCCCACCTAGTTAACTTAGCTCTTTCATCTTTGACCCGTTCTAACCATGTCAACGCCTTGTTATCTGTACGTAGGATGAAATGTGTACCTTCCAAATACTGACGATATTTCTTTATCGCCCAAACAGCCGCGAATGCTTCCTGTTCGTTCGAATGCCAGCGTTTTTCTGCATCAGAAAAACGAGCACTAGCGTAAGAGACAATATCACGACCGCCATCAGGTCGCTCGTGATATAGAACGGCGGCAACGCCGAACTTGCTGGCATCTGTTTGCAATACGAATTGCCTCTCGAAATCTGGCCTGCATAGGGAGAGTGGCCTACTTATAGCAATTTTAATGCTATCCATTGCATTTTGTGCTGAGGCATTCCATTTGAATGGCCTCTTCGTGCTCAACAAATCAGTTAATGGAGCTGCTATCTCTGCAAAACGATAAAGATACTCGCGCAACCAATTCGATAAGCCAAGGAAGGACCTCAACTTCTTTCTTGAAGTAGGCACTGGGAAGTTTGCAATGGAGATTGCATGTAACTTCTGGGGATGGTTACCACTAGCCGAAACTACGTGACCTAAAAATTCTAATTCTGTGGTACCGATCCTGCACTTATCTGAAGCGCACCGCAAATTATATTGCTGTAACCGTTCTAAAACTAATCTCAAATGATACATATGTGAAGCCCAATCTTTAGAATAAACGATCACATCATCGAGATAAACAAGGCAAAAATCGCGTAGATATCCAGCCAAGACCTCTTGACTCATTATCCTTTGAAATGTTCCTGGAGAACCTTTCAAACCAAAGGGCATAACTCTAAATTGATAGCAAGCTCCGTCAGGGGTTGAAAAAGCGGTTAAATGTTTACAATCTTCAGACATTGGGATCTGCCAATATCCTTTCTGTAAATCAAATGACGAGAAATATTTCGCGTTACCTAAATCTTTTAACGTTTCATGAATAATGGGTAAATGTGATGGTTCGTCCTCAGTGACGTCGTTGAGTTTACGATAATCTACACAAAAGCGATATTCATCCTTCCCTCGCTTGGGGACCATAACTACCGGAAAACTATAACATGATCTACTGCTTTCGATCACGCCATCAGCCAGCATGCCTTCCAGCTGGGCCAAGAGATGCTTCTTTTTCTCATCAGAGGTAAACGAATCGGGCGTGCATCTTTCAGCTTAATCTCGTGAGGTTGTAGCGGAGCAGGGCCAGAATATGGAAGAAATACCTCTTTAAAATCATTTAAAATACCTATAAGACTCTCTCGGTGTCCGCGAGGTATATCGGATTGCAACTCTGGCAATTCGACATCACACTTCATTTCCCCACGTACCGGTATCAAATGCGTCGTCACTCTTTCTACTCTACCGAAATGAAGGCAACCCCTATGAAAATCTATAACGCACTTTTGTGACGTCATCCACGGCACTCCGAGAATAACATCATCCCTAAGCTTATCTACGACTAAAAACTCACAAATAACCTCTATACCCTGAACTAAAATATTTGTCTCAAGTCTAGCCGTTACCTCCATGTAAGCACCTTGTTCTGCTAAATATAATCTGTCAATATGGGTCTGTTGCTTACGCAAATTTCTAACTAGTCGGCTACATACAATATTATACGAAGACGCAGAGTCCACCAAAGCTGTACATTCTATATTATTCAACGACACTCTAATACGCGGGAGTAATGGCGTTCCCGAATCTACAATAGCTACACACTGCGGTTCTTCAAAAAATTCTATCGCATCTAAATCTACATCCGATAACCTTTCCCTATCTCTATTACGTTGTGGACTCTCTACTTCTTCAGGATTTGAACCCAAAAGTCTAAAATTATCGCGCTCAACATCTTTACCGCTACTTTCGCGATGTAAGCACGCTTGAACCTCGACTGGCCCATCACTACTATCGCCCGTATCTTCCCATATTAGCACTTCATCTAACGTTTCATTATTATTAGAAATTGGTTTAGAAACTATGTTTCTAGACCTAAGCTTCACATCATTATCAAGGACCTTTGCTACAGGTTGAATAGTCGGTCGTAACTCTGATTCAACCTCCCTATGTTCTAATCCGTTTTCTAGTGATTGCCCTGAGACGGCTTTCTATCCTGTCCTTGCCCATTTCTATTCCAGTTATTATTATTCCTATTTTGACCCTGTCTATTATCAAAGTTATTCCTTTCCTGTCTATTATCAAAGTTATTCCTTGCCTGATTATTGTAAAAATTATTATTATCCTGTCTATTATTGTTAACCGTATTTCTATTCCTATTCTGACTATTAGATCCGTTGTTATTTCCACTGTCCCTTCTAAAGCTATTTCTATTTTGATTTCCTCTATTTTCAAAATTATTCGACTGATTGAAATTATTATTATAAGCGTTTCTAAAGCTACCCGACTGATAATTATTATACCCTTGCCTAACTGTCTGCAAATTTCCCCTGTTATTATTATTTCCCTGCCTATGGAACTGTCCGTCGCTATTCCTATTATCAAAAGCCCTATCGTTCCTATTCCTAGTCAATGGACAATTCCTCTGAACATGCTGCCCGTTGCAGTTATAACACGAAATGCTACTACGCCTTTGAGGCTGATGTGTCGCTTGTTGTGGCTCATTATTTATTACAGGGTATACTAATTCTGTCGGGAAATCAATTTCAGAGACTCGGTTCTCTAAACTGTCAAACGTGATGTCATCTTTGGTGAATTCTCTACGCAGAACATTGGTGTAACGTGGCAGCATCAAATTTAATAGATGGAAAGCAAATTCAGCGGAATAAATAACATCGTTGCCATAAACCCGGTCATAAACTTTCGTCTTTCTACTTAAAAATGAAGACCCAGACTCATTCTCTTGCTGTTTATGTGAGAGTAAATGGCCAGTCAGTGCCAGTCTGTTATTGTCGATCCCATACCTTTGCAACAAAAGAGCGCTGAAGGCCGACCATCTCAGCAACCCATTTCCACGGCTGGTCCACCAGGTTTTCACGTCACCGCGAAGTTTCAGAGCAGCCAACCTGACTTTCTCCGATTCCCTAATGTTCCGAAGAGCAAAATACTCTTGGCAATCCGCGATAAATGCCTTCGGACATTCTTGAGGTAACCCGCTAAAGAAGAAGTTCTCATTGAGAACTTCATCTCTCACATAAACGATCTGCGGTCTTGTATCAAAATTCCTATCCCTCGTTTCTAATGTGTCAGCTGGTGGCACATTATGGTCGTCATCATCATCATGTGACGAAATGGGTGGCGTTTCGTCAACGCCTAACGAACCTGCCGATGCAGCCCCATTTCTCGTGACCACCGCGAAAATAAAAAGTTTACAAACACGTAGTAATAACTCGAACCAATTGAAAATAATCATTTTACTTGTCGATTTAAAATGGGATTTAAACTAATGAAATTGGTGGATAGTAAGGAAATCTTATTGGATTCTAGTATAAACCGCGATGTCTCCACGTGTTCAAATATTCGAAATTTCTATAAAATTCACTATAAAAATAATAAAAATTGAAGACTCGTCTCAGGGTGAATTCGTCAATGCTTAATATATAACTAAACACACGTTGGCGCCAAGTTGTTACGCCTATAGGGCTCGGGAGACAAAAAACATGAAAATATTATGCAATACCTATAAGCGAAACAAACAGAAAAATTTCAAACTACTTCGGTTAGTATACTAAAACCCGTGGGAGGTATTGTGTGAGGAATGCCCTCCCTGACCCCTCTGAGTAATCCTTTCAGAGGCTCTTCTAATGAATTTAATTTAATTGTCACACGACTGTGTAACTTGCAACACAAAACAAGTAAAATTTAAATCCTCATATAATACCAACTTGGGTATGAACAAATATTATGGTTAGTAAACTAGATACTCAAACCTCTACTGCGACCAGCCAATTAATCCAATTTGGTATCACTACACAACAGCGATTATTTATTTAAACACTACTAGCAAATAAACTCAATCACTAGATGTAACTATTACTTAATCTCTACTTGTTTACTTTAATACGTCACTCACTACGCGATTACCATATACCCGACACCCCTCTACGCTTATTTCCAAAAATAAACCGAAATTACACTTTCACCGAATAACTAATTATTTTACAATAAATCTACATGTACTGTCGAATCAAAACACTACGTCAAAACTCTAAAACAACACAGGCAACCGTTAGTAGCGTAAGTCAATGTGCGTGCAACTACGTATTAGCGTGTTATGAGAGCTCGCCTTGCAATACAGCTATTTTTAAGAAAACTTCCGAGAGGCGGAGTCAGGACAAGGAGGGGGGGGAAAATGGAGTCAAAGGATGATCTTATTGGTGGAGGCGCCTGTGATGTAGTGTGCGAGGGAGACAGGGTAATTGTTTTTGTGACCACTACAAAATGTCTACGCGCGTGAAACATATAATAAAATAATATAATTATAACATATCTTTCCGTATGAATCTTCATACCTAGTAATCAATAAATCTTTTCTTTATACATGATTTTTCATCTTAACTGATAGGTTAGTATTATGATCTACGTTTTTCATAAACCTTAATTTAATACATTTCTTAATAATAATCTTTTGAAAGCTTAATTCTTAAAATTAATTACAACCTTATGAATATAGGGAAATCTTATATACTAGACATGTTTAATAATTCTCTTAATATTAATTATTATTAATCTTATTACAAATTTTGGCCATTAATCAATTCTATCTTAGGTAATTCTTAACCTACACATAGGTATATTCCATCTTAATTAAGATGCTTATCAGTAATTAAACTAACGTGCCTTAATCAATAATTAATCTAATAGTCTTCTAATATCTTATATTACTCCTTAAGCATATGTGTTATAATTTATCATTTCAAAACAACATTATAATCTCTACACATTATTTATTCAGTATTTAAGTCTTGTTTAAACCATAGTCTATTATAGAACAACAACATACCTACTTATGTTCGTTTACAGTTACAACTACATACCTAGTTTGATAATAACCATAATACCCTCTAAACAATTCTATGTATCATAACAAACATATTTTATTACAAGGGTTTTTTTTTCATTATTCTAATCCGCCAAAACAATACCATGCACTAAAGAGGTACCCTTATCTACGGTGTTTCGAAGCATCCAAAAAAACCCGTTTCACTAGAATATTGTGATTTAAAATTAAACAAAAGACTATGTTAGGGACAAACTGTCGCCGCGTTAACTATGTAAAAACCATATCCATTGTTTCTTATCTTTCGGACCTTTAAGCCTACTCTTTCAACAACAACCTGTGAGACTTCTCAGAACAGATTTTTGAACGCCTCAACCGATCATAACAAGATATCGATCAGAAACTGTCTACGAAATTTCGAAGGACACAAAAATTTACAGTCTCAGCACAGTTCAGGTAAGTCTGATGGGAGATCATTGAGAGCGTTATATAGAAGACCCTCAGAACGTAATGCAGTAACTTACTTATTTATTACAAGTTCACTTCCAGTGTGGAACATATCGACATTGGACACCAAAAAACTCCTCCAAACCCCTCTAACTTACGCAAGTTGTACAAAATCATCCTAACTTGGGTCAACTGGCTTACAATACACTTCATGTCCCATCTTTCTTTTTTCCTTCTCAACCTGTATCAGTCCACTCCTGGACAGAGGCCTCCTCCAGACTCTTCCACGTCCCCCGATCTTGTGCAACCTGCATCCACTGCAAGCCAACCATTCGAGTAATTGTAGTCCTAGGGCGCCAAAATATGAGGCTTTTGTCAATTTATCCTCTAATCCAGTGTTCCGCAAAGCGTGTGCCGCGGCACACTGGTGTACCGTGGTCATTAGCTGGTGTGCCGCGAATATGACCAAGTGTTTTTAGAGACTCATGGTTCAGATTTGGCTGCTGTGTTCAAAAGAAAAGAATGGGTAGTAAAACTTGTATAAACAGTAGGCAAAAAACTGCCGGACATATTCGCTCATTTAAATGAGCCCAACAGAAAATGCAAGACAGGAATTCTAATATTTTAACGTCTCGACAAAATTGAAAGCTTTCGTGCTAAGTTGGCGTAGATTATGCGAATTTCGGTAGCTAGATATATACAACAGCCTCATGGGTGTTTATAGGGAAGGGGAAGGGGGGAGGATGTACCGGTGCGTTACGCTGGGAGGGGAGGAGGGAATCTAAAAAAAACATTAGTGTACCTCTGAAATTTGTTGATTTGGTAGATGTACCTTGAACACAAAAAGTTTGCGGAACACTGCTCTAATCGAGCGACATGACCGACCCATCGCCATTTTACCGCTGCCACTTGTCCCATCCGGATTGTAGAAAAGGTTTGAATATCCAAGATTCTCGGGTGAGATGCGGATAACAGGATAATCTGCGGTTCAGCAAGACCGAAATAGAATAAACTGCTGTGCTTTTCTGGCGCGTATGCACTCATTTGAGACAAATTGGTACCAAATTCTTCTCAAAATAAATTAAAAACAATATTAGGTTATATAAAAAGAAAGGCCAGTCTCGTCGCTCAATCTTTAGACGAGTTGGAAAACGAAGTATTGTAAGTAGCTTATAAGAGATTTTTCTATATCAAACAATATTGTTAACTTTACAATAATTCAAAAAATAAAAATTGTTATCGTTCTATCTATTTCCTCCGTTGAGCTTTCATCATATGTCAGGATTCATATCCATATTGTATTTTATAATAAAATGGTAAGAATTTACAAATTAAAGAGGCGACACTACTTACTTGGTATAAATGGAATTCCATTAACAAAGTTTGTGGCGTTCGTAAGGAAAAGGAAAATAAAATTAAAGGAAATATTCGAGGATTCGAGCCCATGATCTTTATTAAAAGTATCAATATCCAGGTACAAATGGAGGGACAGCTGTAAGTCGACCTCGCAGACGACTATTGCAACTCTTGGATTACAGACTGTAAGGCCTTGTTACGCCTATAGGGCTCGGGAGACAAAAACATGAAAATATTATGAAATATCTATAAGCGAAACAAACAGAAAAATTTCAAACTACTTCGGTTAGTATACTAAAACCCGTGGGAGGTATTGTGTGAGGAATGCCCTCCCTGATCCCCTCTAAGGATGGTACATTTAGAGGCTCTTCTAGTGAATTTAATTTAATTGTCACACGACTGTGTAACTAGTAAAACAAAACAAGTAAAATTTAAATCCTCATATAATACGAACTTGGGTATGAACAAATATTATGATTAGTAAACTAGATACTCAAACCTCTACTGCAACCAGCCAATTAATCCAATTTGGTATCACTACACAACAACTATTATTTATTTAAACACTACTAGCAAATAAACTCAATCACTAGATGTAACTATTAATCTCTACTTGTTTATTTTAATACGTCACTACGCAATTACAGTATTCCCGACACCTCTCTACGCTTATTTCCAAATATAAACCGAAATTAGACTTTCACCGAATAACTAATTATTTTACAATAAATCTACGGAGACTTTCGAATCAAAACACTACGTCAAACTCTAAAACAACACAGGCAAGCGTTAGCAGTGTAAGTCTAAAAGCGTGCAGCTACGTGTAAGCGTGTTAAGAGGGCTCGCCTGGCAATACAGCTATTTTTAAGAAAGCTTCCGAGAGGCGGAGTCAGGACAAGGAAGGGGGAAAAATGGATGATCTTATTGGTGGAGGCGCCTGTGATGTAGTGTGCGAGGGAGACAGGGTAATTGTTTTTATAACTGCTACAAATTGTCTACGCGCGAACAACTTATAATGAAATAATTATACAAAGTTTTTTTTATGAATCTTTCATATACCTCGTAATTAATAAATCTTTTCTTTATACATCATTTTTTCTTAACCGATATGTTAGTCTTATCTACATTGAACATAAACCTAACTTTAATACATCTCTTAGTAATAATCTTTTGAAAGCTTAATTCAATCTTCTAATCATGTTATGCTAATTTATCTCTTAAAATTAATTACAACCTTGTGAATCTTATATACTAGAAATCTTATATACTAGACATGTTCAATAATTGTCTTAATATTAATTATTATTAATCTTATTATTAATGTTGGCCATTAATCAATTCTATCTTAGGTAATTCTTAACCTACACATAGGTATATTCCTTCTTAATTAAGATGCTTATCAGTAATTAAACTAACGTGCCTTAATCAATAATTAATCTAATAGTCTTCTAATATCTTATATTACTCCTTAAGCATATGTGTTATAATTTATCATTTCAAAACAACATTATAATCTCTACACATTATTTATTCAGTATTTAAGTCTTGTTTAAACCATAGTCTATTATAGAACAACACATACCTACTTCTGTTAATTTACAGTTACAACTACATAGGTACATAATTTGATAATCAAAATACAATGCCATCTAAACAATTATATTTGCCATACCAACCCCTTATTATATTCTATATTTTATTATTACAAGGGTTTTTTTCATTCTGCAAAACAATAACATGCACTCAAGAGCTACCCTTATCTACGGTGTTTCGAAGCATCCAAAAAAACCCGTTTACCTAGAATATTGTGAATTAAACAAAAGCCTATGTTAGGGACAAACTGTCGCCGTGTTATTGTTTTCTTATCGCTCGGAACCCACAATGGGATCTACCCACCTCCCCTACTTTCATGATTTCTCAGAACAGATTTTGAACGCATCAATCGATCATAACATCAGCCCCCTCTTAAACGTTCAAAATCTGTTATTTAAATAACTGTAAACTAACTTAATATAACCTTCTAGGGCGCCAATACATTCAATGGTAATATCTAGGATAGCTGTGAATGTATAAGCCAGTTATCCTAGTTTAAATAAAAAAAACATCCAACACCAACATTAACTACAATTCTATATATGTTTTAAACGTATTTACCACTACCAACTATATACTTCTAAGTTCTACCCACAACCTCTTTTCTTTTTTTTTTTTTTTTTTTGTTTTTTTTTTTTTTTTGTATTTTTTTTTTTTTTGTTTTTTTTTTTTATAATATATAATTTCTAACTATGTCCTATATTTCTAATATAACTTATTTTACTTCACTACTTAGCCTATATTCCGATCGATAAGAAACTCAAACTTTAATTTAAGGTTCAGTTTCCTGGACCTCTTCCTGTTGAACAGGGGCTAAATTTAATTCGTCTGAATGTACTTTAATAGGTTTTCCTTTACGATCTATCCAGTAAACGTTTCCCCGTCCTACTGGTAATAGAACCGTATAAGGACCGGAGTATTTTGGTGCAAACCCAGCATGAAAACCCGCTACGCGTTTTGAGAGTGGATGTTCTCTCAACATAACCTTCTGTCCAGTGACATAACCAGGGACCTTTCCGTTGGTCTGGGCGTATTTACTTCTATACCGGTCCTGGTTTTGACGAATCTCTTTATTTATATCTAATCTATTTGATCTTTCCGGATTAGTATTTGGGGCTACCGACGACCATTCGCCAGGTCGTTTAATTTCGTAGCCAAATAGAGCTTGGCTTGGAGTCATTCCCGACGCGTCGTTACGTCTTCCCCTAATTGACTCTAAAATTGAGCTTAAGTGCTCATCCCAACGCTTGTGTTCACGCCCTAATAGGTGAACACGGAGCAATTTTTTTAACTCTTGATTTCGGCGTTCTGTTATGTTAGCACGGGGTAGGTAAATCGCTGTGGTCCAATGCTGGCATTGCCACCTATCTATTGCCGAGTTCCAAGACTCGTGACTAAACTGTGGTCCGTTGTCTGAGAGAATAGCCCTAGGATACCCATACCGTGAAAAAATCTCTTTCTCTAACAAACCTACAATCTGTGGTGCTCTCCCCGATCGCATAGGAAATGCTTCTACCCATTTTGTAAACATATCTGTAACTACTAATAAAACCGTATTCCCCTTAGCTGATCTAGGGTATGGGCCCATCAAGTCAATAGCTAAAATCTCAAAAGGATTTTTGTGCTACCGATGATCCTAAAGGCGCGCGTGGACGACTTGGTAACGCTCTTGCTTGAGCACAAGTCATACATCTCTTGACAAACCTTTTCGCGTCTCTATTTATGCCTGGCCAGATAAAATATCTCCGAGTCGCTCTAAGCGTTTCCCTTTCACCAGGGTGGCCAGCATGCCTACTGTTATGATAAAAATTTAAAACGTGAGGGATCATAAATTTCGGTACAATCAATTTCGGAACTGAATCTCCGCTAACCTGTCTATATAAGTAACCATCAATTAATTTATATATCTCCAACCAATGCCTATCACGGGCATTTGTTGGTGGGCTGTTGGCAGAAAGTAAGCTTTCCAAATGGTTTATCATTCGAGACAACCGCTGATCGGTGCGTTGGGCCCCACGCACACGATCTGCCAGTTTTCCAGACTGCTGATCTTCAGCGTCCCGAAGATCCAGACCGTTCCCAATGAGCGTCACCTGAGGTAGACCTATATCTGCTTTCCAGCCCTCCTGGCTAACATTGGGATACATTCCCCTATCTAACGAATCAATATCTTCAGTGATATTAGATTCGGCCGGATTTCTTGACAAGAAATCAGGTAACTCATTTTTCCTACCTGGGCAGTGTTCTAACGTAAAATTAAACTCCTGTAATAACAATGCCCACCTAGTTAACTTAGCTCTTTCATCTTTGACCCGTTCTAACCATGTCAACGCTTTGTTATCTGTACGTAGGATGAAATGTGTACCTTCCAAATACTGACGATATTTCTTTATCGCCCAAACAGCCGCGAATGCTTCCTGTTCGTTCGAATGCCAGCGTTTTTCTGCATCAGAAAAACGAGCACTAGCGTAAGAGACAATATCACGACCGCCATCAGGTCGCTCGTGATATAGAACGGCGGCAACGCCGAACTTGCTGGCATCTGTTTGCAATACGAATTGCCTCTCGAAATCTGGCCTGCATAGGGAGAGTGGCCTACTTATAGCAATTTTAATGCTATCCATTGCATTTTGTGCTGAGGCATTCCATTTGAATGGCCTCTTCGTGCTCAACAAATCAGTTAATGGAGCTGCTATCTCTGCAAAACGATAAAGATACTCGCGCAACCAATTCGATAAGCCGAGGAAGGACCTCAACTTCTTTCTTGAAGTAGGCACTGGGAAGTTTGCAATGGAGATTGCATGTAACTTCTGGGGATGGTTACCACTAGATGAAACTACGTGACCTAAAAATTCTAATTCTGTGGTACCGATCTTGCACTTATCTGAAGCGCACCGCAGGTTATACTGCTGCAACCGTTCTAAAACTAATCTCAAATGGTACATATGTGAAGCCCAATCTTTAGAATAAACGATCACATCATCGAGATAAACAAGGCAAAAATCGCGTAGATATCCAGCCAAGACCTGTTGACTCATTATCCGTTGAAATGTTCCTGGGGAACCTTTCAAACCAAAGGGCATAACTCTAAATTGATAGCAAGCTCCGTCAGGGGTTGAAAAAGCGGTTAAGTGTTTACACTCCTCAGACATTGGGATCTGCCAATAGCCTTTTTGTAAATCAAATGACGAGAAATATTTCGCGTTACCTAAATCTTTTAACGTTTCATGAATAATGGGTAAATGTGATGGTTCGTCCTCAGTGACGTCGTTGAGTTTACGATAATCTACACAAAAGCGATATTCATCCTTCCCTCGCTTGGGGACCATAACTACCGGAAAACTATAACATGATCTACTGCTTTCGATCACGCCATCAGCCAGCATGCCTTCCAGCTGGGCCAAGAGATGCTTCTTTTTCTCATCAGAGAGCCTATACGGAGGTAAACGAATCGGGCGTGCATCTTTCAACTTAATCTCGTGAGGTTGTAGCGGAGCAGGGCCAGAATATGGAAGAAATACATCTTTAAAATCATTTAACCCATCCGCATCACAATCGGTACGTAGTACCGACCGAGAGAAATGTGCCGAAATTCACAATCGGTACGTGGTACCGACCTGCATCCGCTTACGAATATTGCCATTTTACTACCTGCTACTGCCATCTATGCAGAACCTAGAATAATGTTATTGTAGATAAGATTCAAACCTTTTTATTCGAATATTTTACTGCTTAGAGTTTTATACAAAATAAATCGCATACACGCCGCTGAAGAAGGGATAGATATTTTACCTGCGCGGTTTGTATGGCCGCCATCATTGTTATTGATGTTTGTTTGCGTGCGCGCTGTGTTATTTATGTTATTTTTATCACGTTTTTGTTATTTTGAAATTGTATGATATAAACTAAAATGTAATTTAACATTTGTTGAAGAACTGCAGTGAAGATTATGATATGAGCTCCGTTTCCTGTGATGATATTTTCTCATCTAATCGTTTGGGAGAGTTAAATCAATATTGGTAAAGAAGATTTACTCCCAAAAAAACACAAAAAATAAAATCACAAAACAAAAAAAAAAGATTTACTCCAATAAATGAATATTTTTTCTACTTAACTTCCAATTTTTATAAAGATTCTCCAACCAATAACTTTGTTTTGACAAAATTAAAATGAACATCTAGTGTGACATTTGGTGAGTACATTTTAAATGGGATTTTAGTGCATAGATTTCTCCAAACAAATGAGATGCGTATGGGTTAAAATACCTATAAGACTCTCTCGGTGTCCGCGAGGTATATCGGATTGCAACTCTGGCAATTCGACATCACACTTCATTTCCCCACGTACCGGTATCAAATGCGTCGTCACTCTTTCTACTCTACCGAAATGAAGGCAACCCCTATGAAAATCTATAACGCACTTTTGTGACGTCATCCACGGCACTCCGAGAATAACATCATCCCTAAGCTTATCTACGACTAAAAACTCACAAATAACCTCTATACCCTGAACTAAAATATTTGTCTCAAGTCTAGCCGTTACCTCCATGTAAGCACCTTGTTCTGCTAAATATAATCTGTCAATATGGGTCTGTTGCTTACGCAAATTTCTAGTTAATCGGCTACATACAATATTATACGAAGACGCAGAGTCCACCAAAGCTGTACACTCTATATTATTAAACGACATTCTAATTCGCGGGAGTAATGGCGTTCCCGAATCTACAATAGCTACACACTGCGGTTCTTCAAAAAATTCTATCGCATCTAAATCTACATCTGATAACCTTTCCCTATCTCTATTACGTTGTGGACTCTCTACTTCTTCAGGATTTGAACCCAAAAGTCTAAAATTATCGCGCTCAACATCTTTACCATTACCTTCACAATGTAACCACGCTTGAACCTCGACTGGCCCATCACTACTATCGCCCGTATCTTCCCATATTAGCACTTCATCTAACGTTTCATTATTATTTATAGCAATTGGTTTAGAAACTATGTTTCTAGACCTAAGCTTCACATCATTATCAAGGACCTTTGCTACAGGTTGAATAGTCGGTCGTAACTCTGATTCAACCTCCCTATGTTCTAATCCGTTTTCTAGTGATTGCCCTGAGACGGCTTTGATCCGGCGTTCCGTCCAGGGCCTTGAGCGTTTAAATTAGCGTTCTGGTTTCCGTTTTGCCTACCCCTGTTTTGATTCCAATTATTTCTATCCTGTCCTTGCCCATTTCTATTCCAGTTATTATTATTCCTATTTTGACCCTGTCTATTATCAAAGTTATTCCTTTCCTGTCTATTATCAAAGTTATTCCTTACCTGATTATTGTAAAAATTATTATTATCCTGTCTATTATTGTTAACCGTATTTCTATTCCTATTCTGACTATTAGATCCGTTGTTATTTCCACTGTCCCTTCTAAAGCTATTTCTATTTTGATTTCCTCTATTTTCAAAATTATTCGACTGATTGAAATTATTATTATTAGCGTTTCTAAAGCTACCCGACTGATAATTATTATACCCTTGCCTAACTGTCTGCAAATTTCCCCTGTTATTATTATTTCCCTGCCTATGGAACTGTCCGTCGCTATTCCTGTTATTAAAAGCCCTATCGTTTCCATTTCTAGTCAATGGACAATTCCTTTGAACATGCTGCCCGTTGCAGTTATAACACGAAATGCTACTACGCCTTTGAGGCTGATGTGTCGCTTGTTGTGGCTCATTATTTATTACAGGGTATACTAATTCTGTCGGGAAATCAATTTCAGAGACGCGGTTCTCTAAACTGTCAAACGTGATGTCATCTTTGGTGAATTCTCTACGTAGAACGTTGGTGTAACGTGGCAGCATCAAATTTAATAGATGGAAAGCAAATTCAGCGGAATAAATAACATCGTTGCCATACACCCGGTCATAAACTTTCGTCTTTCTACTTAAAAATGAAGAACCAGACTCATTCTCTTGCTGTTTATGTGAGAGTAAATGGCCAGTCAGTGCCAGTCTGTTATTGTCGATCCCATACCTTTGCAATAAAAGAGCGCTGAAGGCCGACCATCTCAGCAACCCATTTCCACGGCTGGTCCACCAGGTCTTGACGTCACCGCGAAGTTTCAGAGCAGCCAACCTGACTTTCTCCGATTCCCTAATGTTCCGAAGAGCAAAGTACTCTTGGCAATCCGCGATAAATGCCTTCGGACATTCTTGAGGTAACCCGCTAAAAAAGAAGTTCTCATTGAGTACTTCATCTCTCACATAAACAATCTGCGGTCTTGTATCAAAATTCCTATCCCTCGTTTCTAATGTGTCAGCTGGTGGCACATTATGGTCATCATCATCATCATGTGACGAAATGGGTGGCGTTTCGTCAACGCCTAACGAACCTGCCGATGCAGCCCCATTTCTCGTGACCACCGCGAAAATAAAAAGTTTGCAAACGCGTAGCAACAACTCGAACCAATTGAAAATAATCATTTTACTTGTCGATGTAAAATGGGATTTAAACTAATGAAATTGATGGATAGTAAGAAAATCTTGTTGGATTCTAGTATAAACCGCGACGTCTCCACGTGTTCAAATATTCGAAATTTCTATAAAATTCACTATAAAAATAATAAAAATTGAAGACTCGTCTCAGGGTGAATTCGTCAATGCTTAATATATAACTAAACACACGTTGGCGCCAAGTTGTTACGCCTATAGGGCTCGGGAGACAAAAACATGAAAATATTATGAAATATCTATAAGCGAAACAAACAGAAAAATTTCAAACTACTTCGGTTAGTATACTAAAACCCGTGGGAGGTATTGTGTGAGGAATGCCCTCCCTGATCCCCTCTAAGGATGGTACATTTAGAGGCTCTTCTAGTGAATTTAATTTAATTGTCACACGACTGTGTAACTAGTAAAACAAAACAAGTAAAATTTAAATCCTCATATAATACGAACTTGGGTATGAACAAATATTATGATTAGTAAACTAGATACTCAAACCTCTACTGCAACCAGCCAATTAATCCAATTTGGTATCACTACACAACAACTATTATTTATTTAAACACTACTAGCAAATAAACTCAATCACTAGATGTAACTATTAATCTCTACTTGTTTATTTTAATACGTCACTACGCAATTACAGTATTCCCGACACCTCTCTACGCTTATTTCCAAATATAAACCGAAATTAGACTTTCACCGAATAACTAATTATTTTACAATAAATCTACGGAGACTTTCGAATCAAAACACTACGTCAAACTCTAAAACAACACAGGCAAGCGTTAGCAGTGTAAGTCTAAAAGCGTGCAGCTACGTGTAAGCGTGTTAAGAGGGCTCGCCTGGCAATACAGCTATTTTTAAGAAAGCTTCCGAGAGGCGGAGTCAGGACAAGGAAGGGGGAAAAATGGATGATCTTATTGGTGGAGGCGCCTGTGATGTAGTGTGCGAGGGAGACAGGGTAATTGTTTTTATAACTGCTACAAATTGTCTACGCGCGAACAACTTATAATGAAATAATTATACAAAGTTTTTTTTATGAATCTTTCATATACCTCGTAATTAATAAATCTTTTCTTTATACATCATTTTTTCTTAACCGATATGTTAGTCTTATCTACATTGAACATAAACCTAACTTTAATACATCTCTTAGTAATAATCTTTTGAAAGCTTAATTCAATCTTCTAATCATGTTATGCTAATTTATCTCTTAAAATTAATTACAACCTTGTGAATCTTATATACTAGAAATCTTATATACTAGACATGTTCAATAATTGTCTTAATATTAATTATTATTAATCTTATTACTAATGTTGGCCATTAATCAATTCTATCTTAGGTAATTCTTAACCTACACATAGGTATATTCCTTCTTAATTAAGATGCTTATCAGTAATTAAACTAACGTGCCTTAATCAATAATTAATCTAATAGTCTTATAATATCTTATATTACTCCTTAAGCATATGTGTTATAATTTATCATTTCAAAACAACATTATAATCTCTACACATTATTTATTCAGTATTTAAGTCTTGTTTAAACCATAGTCTATTATAGAACAACAACATACCTACTTCTGTTAATTTACAGTTACAACTACATAGGTACATAATTTGATAATCAAAATACAATGCCATCTAAACAATTATATTTGCCATACCAACCCCTTATTATATTCTATATTTTATTATTACAAGGGTTTTTTTCATTCTGCAAAACAATAACATGCACTCAAGAGCTACCCTTATCTACGGTGTTTCGAAGCATCCAAAAAAACCCGTTTACCTAGAATATTGTGAATTAAACAAAAGCCTATGTTAGGGACAAACTGTCGCCGTGTTATTGTTTTCTTATCGCTCGGAACCCACAATGGGATCTACCCACCTCCCCTACTTTCATGATTTCTCAGAACAGATTTTGAACGCATCAATCGATCATAACAGCCTTAATAAGAAGAAGATATTCGGTAATGGAACGTGGATATTTGTATATAGGTCTATGTATGGCATGTAAATAATGTTTCTTCTTCTTGATATAGGACTGAGCCCTGTTTATTCTCGGATGTTATTCTTCGGACGTCCAGCTGTCCATACATCTTTTTTGTGGGCGTCCAGGGAGTCTGCTGGTTGATGGAATTTCTTTTTCCGCTATCTTCACCACTCTCACCGAATCCGCTCTGATGACGAGGTCTCTCCAGTAACGTCTTCCCCATCGCACGACATCGCAGATTCCCCGTATTTCGGAGTTTCTTACTCTGTCTCGAATGGTTAATATAGCGATGTGGCGATGAGTCTTCATTTTAGTGGTTCTCAGAAGACTTTTCGTTGTCGTGGTGATGGCTCTGTTTTCCACACCGTATGTCATGATCGGTCTTACGCAGGTCTTGTCAATCTTCATTTTACTTTCTTTCATCATGTGTTTGTTTCTCCATACGGTATTAAGCAAGTATCAAACTAAAATGGCAGCTTTATTTGCTTTGTTGCCTGGTTTCTTCGTAAATGTCACTACTGCTTGATACTTCAAACAATGTTTGGCTGAATAAAATATAGTAGCAATAGCCCGCTGTTGAGTAAATTCCCTCTTAAATTTAATACTAGAAAAATGTCTATAATAGAAGGCACTTTAACTGTCCCACTGAGAATAGGCTGAAAGCGTTTCTTCTTCAGCCTAATACGTGTTGTTCATTTTCGTTTCAGAGGGAGACACCCTCTCTTCAGAAAGTAATATCATAATGCTCATTGGAAACGGATCTCAGAAGGAAATAAAAAGATGAACACAAACACGATTCTTTACTTTTCTAATACTTATATACCTACCTTCTTACTACTTAACACTATATACATATTGTTATAAGGCGCGTGTTCATCTATAGGCTCTTACATTAATAACTTCTATCTCTTAATATAGATTGTAGATTTGTTCATACAGGCGCATTTCAATTTTGATGTCCAGTTATCCCGCCATTTTTTCGGTGGTCTACATCCTTCTTAAACTCAATCCTGATCGCAATATCGACACCCAATACTTTTAATACTATAAATTCTTATTTATACCATTTTATTTCCGTAAAACAATACCGGATTTAAAATAGACCTTGATGGAACTATTTTTATGCATATCAACCAAAAAACAATAATTATGATAATGGCATCGTTATTATTTATTTATTTATTCAAATCGCATACGGCCATTAGGCCAATTACAAAACAATAAAACAAAAATCATACACATGATAATAATAATTATTATGATAGATTTGGATCGGTATTGTGATTGATATGCAGATTAACCAACTTTAGTAAATCTATTCAATATGTAGCGGCCATGTTTCGCATGACGACATCATCCATCAATGGCATTTCTCCATGATGTCGACACCCAGTAGCAGCCTGCCACATCGTACACACCAAGAGTGATCATAGGAATATTATTTTTTTTGAAACTATTATGTAGTACACAAAAAATACTGCACCGCATTATCATACTTTCTTCTCACATGCCGACCTCTTTCTGAAGATATTTATCAGTTCTGAATGGGAGAACAAGTTCGATAAAGAAGTTCGTCTAAAAATCTGAAACGAGAATCTTGGCAAAGAGAACATCAAAAATTGTAATGGGGTTGATCGTAAGGAGAGGGCTTTTAACTATCGGTTCTGGGGCGTTTGGTTACATTAGTTTAGTATCGGGCATGCCCGGGGCACGTACGGCCTTTATGTGTCCACTCGGACCTCTTTACTCCGAACGAACTTTATTACTTTTTGGACACGTGTTTCAAGGACGTGCTCCCCCCTTCCGTTTCATCTCAAGACACGGAGTCTAACTAAAAGAATTAATGCTAGTTACAATCATTGGACTCTGTCTCAGTGCGCATAGTACGAGTTTAATAGAATATAAAAAAATATATTTCACAAATTTTGTAAATTAACAACCAATACAATGTTCACAATAAGTATAAAAATAAAAGAATAAGACAGTAATAAAACGAAATTAACATTCAGGACGTAGATACTGTTAAAACCCTTAAGTGATATAAAATTGCAAAAAAAAAATTGTGCTACACTTACACGCTTGCCATGGGGTTTGGCAAGCCACCACAAGCTTAGAGCCTTCACAAACGCTTGGAAGCCATTTTGCACGTTGGCGTGCGCATTGGTATTTTAATACATTTGTCGCGAATTCCTTTGATCTTTGTCAAAAACCAACACTTGTTGCAAGCGTTGGCAAGCTCACACAAGCCAAGGCAAACACCCTGTTACACGTTGGTGTTAGTGGTGGTTTTCCAATTTCTTATTTTTGTATCAATAATTTTACTGTCTATATATTAATGTTAAAATACATTAAAAAAAATAGTGAAGGATTTAGGTACCTACCCTAAAATCCCTAAATAAAAGAAAATAGAACATGTATTAATGAGATCCCACCAAGCTTAGCCTGATTGTGGGTATTGCAACAATTGTGGGAATTCACTACTTTAAACATTAAATCACTCAGTCATCCATCACTGCACCAATCACATATACGATAAATTTAAACAACGCATCATTTTTAGTAAATAAATAACTTTTTTCACTCTACAACAACAATGAATTAGTATCAGATTTTCTTAGCCAGGATTTTATGTAGCAACTATGTCGTATAATTTCAGTTGGAAGGGCGTTAAGGGTTTTCGGCGTAACAAAACCAGGGCATCTCTGTGCCCAAATAATGGCTTAATATTCAATTTTTTTTTTATTCATTGCGTTCTCTGTGATATGATGTTGTTAATAATTGTCTGGCTATCGAGAAACTTTGTGAGACATGAACTTTCGAATCGAGTCATTTGACAGGTCGCATTTTATGAAAATAACATTTCATTTCAATACTCGAACATCGGAAACTCATACTTGGGGTACGGTCTCAGAGCGATCAGTAAAAAGCGAATGTCCGTACAAAGGGATTATAAATTAGAGAAAATACGTTAGAAGAATCTTCGACGTCAGCATCACATTTATAACACTAACTTATCTTGTAAATGAAATAGGTAAAACCTATATGGTATACGGACACTGGACAGTGATTGCGCTATAATTCGATTGAACATTTCCTCTGTGATTGAATTATTTGTACTACATTCCTACTACACTGTTAAAACGAAGTGTGCTTTTATGAAAAAAAAAATGGGTAGAATTTCTGGCTTTCAAATGAGTTAAAGTTTGTAGATTCCTTAGCCAGAAGGTTCTTTTACGGCCCATAGGCACCTCGCCTGCCCTGTATCTTTCCTTCCACAAACAGTTGTAGGAGAACATATTTGTCATTGCGGAAGATATGGCCAAAGTATGCGGCTTTTCGTCTTGACGGTGGTCAGCAGCTCTCTCTCCTTATTCATCGTTCTCAGGACCTCCTCGTTGGTTACCCGATCCCTCCAAGATGTACCTATTATAGGAATGAAACTTAGACAATTATAGACATGGACGGAAAATCTTGAAATTGTTATAAATACTGTTGAACCGCATTGTTACCGCAGTGACTAGAATGATTGTGAGTAAACTGAGGTGGTTCAGGCATGTTTGGAAATGACACCTGTAAGCAGAATAATATGCGAAAAACGACTAATTGATAAGGTGATAAATGATAAGATCAGAAATACAATAGATAATATGTGAAGTGAATGTTACCGCAGTGACTAGAATGATTGTGAGTAAACTGAGGTGGTTCAGGCATGTTTGGAAATGACACCTGTAAGCAGAATAATATGCGAAAAACGACTGATGATTGATAAGGTGATAAATGATAAGATCAGAAATAATACAATATGTGAAGTGAATGTTACCGCAGTGACTAGAATGATTGTGAGTAAACTGAGGTGGTTCAGGCATGTTTGGAAATGACACCTGTAAGCAGAATAATATGCGAAAAACGACTAATTGATAAGGTGATAAATGATAAGATCAGAAATACAATAGATAATATCGCCGTGCCCGTAGAAAAAAGGTCCATGTGATCATGGGTCGAAAATGAGTTTTTAATGCAGTTTAATTAAGTATTAAAAGCTCTATAAAACTGTATTTTTAGTTTTTTTCTATCGCTAATAGTTTCTGAGATATTTTTTTATAAAACGTCCTATCTGAAAACATCTCCGAAGAAAAAAGTGACATGTGCACTTAAGCAGTTTTATTGTGCTCATTTTCATACCAACGATGCATAACTGTACGACCCATGTACACATGCACACTTGTTCGTCGGAGTCTATACGATGCGAACGGTCATATATTTCTCATGAATCTTTTTAACGCAAAATTGTTTTGTATCCACATTTTTTTAAATATTTATCAGAGTTTACAATGTTAGTTACACTTGCGATATTTTAAGATACAAAAGAAAACAAAATTTGTATTATAAATGTCTTATGAATACTATTTTGGTACAAAGGATTGGTTCAGCGAAACCGACTAAAGTATTGATAATTATTAACTTCAGATGAGAATCAAGTTAAAAATTGATTGGAGAAGTAGAAATTAAACATTATTTTATAAACTATTTAAAATAATTAAAATTTAACCAAAATTTGTGATGTTATAATTTATTTTAACAATATTCCATTCAAAAACTTCCGTTGTGCACATAGGATGATTAAAATGTGTATTTTTTAAAAACATCGTTATCCACCTTTTTTGAGTTGTATTCATTGTTTTGATTGAAAATATCGTAATATTTTTACCGCTGGAGAATTATATATTTTTTGCAATTTTTATGTCCTAAGTGCAGATGACCCGTTTTTCTAGGGATACCCCACTACCCAATGTGTAGATGTTCCTTTGTTCTACGGAATTGTTTTCCATTTTCATAGTCCTATCTTCATAACGACCTTTTTTCTACGGACAAATTTTAACATACACCTTTTTTCTACTAACTATTTCCGTTATTATATATATTTTTAAGAATGTTTTTATATGAAAACTTGTATATTGGTGGGGTGTTTCATTGAGATAAACTTTTTTTTACAAATTCAAACGCATTTAATATATTTTATAATTTATATACATACAATATTTTATGAAACAAATCACTCGTATGATGCTGCAACTAAAATTTCATAAATATGTGCTATTAAGCTACTAAATACATTTGAATATATATACGGTTCATAAAAAGGTACTAACATAAGCCTAAGTTAATTTATATGAATACGTGGTAGTTTTTAAGACACTTACTTTAATAATTTTAATTAAATTTAATGTTATACCTACGTTTTGTTTCTTTTTTTAATATGTTATTTTAGAATAAATATTTCTGAAAACATTCCACGAAAAGCTAAATCTATTTAAAATGCTTGAAATATAAACAATACCTAAAACTAGGGCTTAAAAAATGCATCAGAAGTAGAAAAATAATATGAGTATATTGTGGAATTACAACTGGTCCTATAAAAATATATAAATCCTGTTGGAAACACAGTTTAATCAAAAAATTACATCATATTTTATTCGAATAAGTATAAGAAGTATTAGCAGTCTGGAAATGTTTAATTGTACAGTGACTGATGAATCAAATACCTAATCGTTAGAATTAATTCAAATCTAAACACTAAAATAGTTTCCATATAAATGCTAACTTTCATAAATGGTGCAGAAACACCAAAATAAAAATATCCTATGGAGGAGAAAATCTAAATTAAGCACATCACTGATTAAATAAGAGTACTTAGATAATATATTGCATCTCAATTGTAAACTATCTACGCGAACATAGCTTTAAACCTTACTGTCAACATAAAATACTTACAAAATTTGTAAATATGCAAAAGGATTCATCATAATACACATTTCATGTGGAAAAGCTTTGTGAAACAAGAAGTACGTAATTTAGAGTGTTGCTGATGTTAATATGACGTGATTCTTTAGTAAATAAGGTTCCAAAGAGTTATGACTTAAGTCATATACTTTATTGTTTTCCTTCCAATATCATAACGATGAGGTAATAGTTTTCACCATGAGTCCTCATTCCTGTTGAAAGCAGTGTGCCAAATCACCCTTTCCAAAAGCAAAAGGTGTAGATTCAGTAATTAAATATAAATGCCTATGTTTTTCAGAATCATATGCAGATAAAGTAGATACTTAACACCAGAAATAAAAAAAATCTTATAAAATGGACCAAATATGTACACTGTATGAACAGAAAGAGAATAATTAGATTCCATACATTTAAAATATTAATTACAACTTGAAAGTATATATAAAGATAATAGCTAGAAACATTTTTTGAACATGAATAAGCCCCTAATTAATGCAATATATTTATTTATTGTATTATTAATAAAAAAATAATTTGTGTTTGACATCCTGAAAGCATTACTGGTACCATAACTGGTATTCCACCATTCATATCCATTGGATAGCATCGAGGAAAATATACTTGAAATAAAGTACCTCCATTTATAATACGTTTTTATCTTTAATGGTTCTCGTGTTAACTTTATTATATTTTTTTTTAATTTCTGTAATTCCACTCACAATTGAGTAATTTATATTTATTTATTTATATTTTATACCTTTTGAAAATGTAGAAACCCATCTATTAGGTAGTGTATATCCGCGAAGGGGTTATCTAAACAAAACAACAGATCACCAGGTTCCAAAAAAGAAGAAGAAGACTTTTCTAAAATTAACACACATTTAAAACCTGATATTTTTCAAAAAATAACATGCTTATAAAAGTGATATGGTATATTATGTGTTGCATCATTTTATTTCAATACATATATATTTTTTGCTATTTTATATGCGCGTTTGATAAAAAATAACCAAATCATAATGTGAGTATTATTGAAAGTACGATATTTTATGTTTATTTTAAAGAAAACGATGATTGTTGTACTTAGGACTGAACAAATAAACAAATATTTCCGTAGAATAAAGGTACGTCGTAACATAGGAACGAGATTTACGAGACGAAGTCCGTAGAAAAAAGGAACATCTTCACATAGGCTGAAAAATTTCCCTAGAATAACTGCCTATGTGATTTTTCTAGAAAAGTATACACGTTAGGAAATTTTTTAAGATGCTTAATATTAAATAGTTTTATTTCTATTACAAATTTTAAGTTTGAAGAATATAGCTCAAATAGTTATGAAGGAATCTCAAAAAATGTGTATTGGAATCTTTAAACTGCTCTCTTGTAAAATGGACAAAAGTCACATAGGCATTTTTTCTACGGACCCGACGATATGTGAAGTGAATGTTACCGCAGTGACTAGAATGATTGTGAGTAAACTGAGGTGGTTCAGGCAATGAATTAAGATCGAATGATAAAAAAGATACCTTTATAAATTTGAAAGAATGGGTGAAAAGAGAAGTAGCCGACCAAGTATGACGTGGACCGATCATATCAGTGCCGTTTAAAAGAAGGGCCAAGTCAGGAGTTGATGTTTGGAATAGGTGAATGGATCGAAAGAGGTTTCTCCTGATACGAAAAAATGGAAAGTTCGTATTCTCTGCCTTACTCCCAGGAAACGGCGTGAAAGTACTTCGGCATTTGTGTCCTATTATTTAAACTTGTGTACCGTTACATTTTGTCCCATTATTTTGTATTTATAAAGAACGTTCATAAAGAGACATCGAGGAAAGGGAATAGTTGTAGCGATCGCGCAAAAAATCATTACAAATTGTTTTAATAAGTACCTACCGAGGTAATAATATAAACTATGCAAGTGACCTTTTTCGCGAGAATAATAAGGCGGAGCTATATTCGAAGGAGTTTTTGTGTCTTTCCATCTTATAACTTGGAAGCGAGAGTCATCTTCAAATTGAGGGGTTGTAGTTTAAGAGTTAATAAAATGGGCTTAGAAAAGGGTAAGTTTTTAATTTATATTTTCTGTCAAGCAAAAAAAAACGGGAGAAATAAAAACTAGTAGGTACCTGCTAGTACGGGTCGTTTTTACTAACAGGTAAAACATCATTAAAAGTCTACCAAATTTATAGATTTTTCTCTTCTCGTAAATCTTCTATTTAATGTTTATTCTAAATAATAATAATAATATTATCATTATTACTGCCTAGTTTTAGTATCTACTTATTGGAAAAAAGGGTTTCAGGCGTGGTACCGCTGAATCATATTTTAAAAAATAAATAGGCTTTCAAAATACGGGGGTATGGAAAAACTCGCTTATTTAATGGCACACGGCGCAAACAAGTGTGATACATTTGACACTAAATAGGCGATCATTTACATAGAAGAATAGGAGAGGTGTGAAATGTATGGAGGAATTGTGACGATGTTATCGCAGAAAAAGGGCAAAAAAGCCATTTTAACAAAGTCCCGTATCCTTTTTTTAGTATTATTATTTTCTCTAACAGTTTCCTATAATAGTAATAAATTTATTGACGTTATGCTGTTTCTTTTTATTATGTACGGAGTATCATTTTCATCTTCAGGGCCGTTGTTAATGCCTATGAGAGAATTTGAGGTGGTTTTAGGGCATTGACGTGGTATGAAAATTTTAACACTTTCTGAACAAAGGTGTGAGTTACACTAACGGAGTCGAATTGTAGGGAAACCTTCACCATTATTCGAAAATTTTCAAGGCGAAAATATCACACAAACAGGAAAATATCTGACCTAACCAAGAACTAAATCTGGACCACTAAAAGACTCCGACTACATACATATCAGCCTAGAACTCTGACTGATTGAATGATCGAATGAGGCTTTTAAATAATCTGCCTCCACAAGCCACACACACACACACACACATCTAGCGCTATCTATGAAGTGGTGCGTAAGTTCTGTTCTTCAATACGGGCGAATACACTCAACCAAACCCCCTTTGGATTTGTGTGTTGTTCTTTACAACAAGTGTAGACCAGAGGATCTCTATCTTATTAGACTGACGTTTCACAGAAAATGCTAAAAGAAGCTTGATTGAAGATGACGATTCATCAGATTTTGATGATATGGATGAAAAAAAAAATAAGCAAAACTCTTTCACAAAATACCTTTTTTCTATGCATAAAATATGTATCCAAAAGTAGTCATCAGTTTTTTTTTGTTGAGTGCAACCTCTTTTATACTGTTTTTGTTTTCTTAAATTTCATAGTTTTTTACTTTAGAAAAACATTATTTTTATTTTTGATACTTAATAGGTATTTTTAATCATTATTTTGACCAATGTTAAAAAAGGTCTTTAAAAATCAAGAAAATATGACACATAATTAACAAACTTTTTTAAATTGTTTTATTATTTTTATCCGGTTTAATAAAATGAAGCAATTATAATTATGAAACCTGTAGTTTTATTTAATAAAAAAATATATACCTACATAAAAGTAAAATTTAATATTTTTTTTAACTTTAATTATTTGTGTACGAATATACCCCACGAAACCATTTACGTAATTTAAAATAACGAATCCGTTCCAGGGTTAAAAGACGCGCAGCATAAAAATATTCAAATCTGCTTATGTATCAATACGTAAAGTGAATTACCCTTTAACGCATTATTATTGGTGAAGCGATAGGAGTGTGTGTTGGATTGAAAAGAGTGGAAAACCGTTCTCTATGGCTACTCCTTAAGGGATGCGGCGTTATGGATAAAAAAATGGTAGTGCAACCGTACAGACGGGTGACGGTGACATCACTGAACTGAGTCTGTTTGTTCCCGACTCATATAACAGATCGCGTCGACACAATATTCTTTTTAACCCACCACATGCTAGGACTGACATTATTGCGGACTCCCCCATGATATTTTTCACTGTTCCTACGGAGAGTGTAAATCAATGTTAAAAATATATTGCATTAAATATTGTATGCGATGTATCGCTGGTAGATCGATGTGGTGAGATGTGCATCAATAAACAGTAATATTTGGTACCTATAGATGGCGTCAACGTCGTCTGTCGAATGACGGCTGATGAGGCGCCATCTATAGGTACGATTTCGAATGTCATGTTGTTTTTCTCTTTTTTTCGTATTTGTTAAGGATTTGTTCATACTTCATTGAATGTTTGCGATCTTTATGTGAGACCTCGGGTAGTTCTCAAGTGAATTGTTTAATCAGTATATCTGATTGTGTTTTGTTTGCTGATATATTTTGTTGACATCTGCCGGTGCATAGGTGAATACTGTAATGCCGGCTGATGAAAGAAAAATCGAAAATAAGTAAATAAATAAATCACTCTTGGTGATCACTCATGTAACTCCTGGTCAATATACATCTCAAAACGGTCGAAATCACTTTATGAATTGACGTCATAACGTCACTCTATATTCTATTGGTAATATTAGCAGAGTGAGTGTTGTATTACCCCCGCCGTACTGATGCACATCAGCCCCTATGCAGTGGGGGTTGGTATTACAAGGAAGTGAATTAGCAGAGGCGACTGACTGGCTGTGAACTTAGCATTTTTACTACAAGTATTATAGTTTGTTATGATTTCTACGTGCTGAAAATCGAAATAAAAATGAAAAGTCAAGTCACAAAATTCATTTTTCAAACATGAACCGGTTTTCGTAGAGTTTTGGTTTACGAGATAGATACAATTTTAACAGAAGATAGCAGGTAGATTGGCTATTGAAACCTTTTAATTAATTTTTAATTTAATAAAATACCAATTGCATATTGATTGTCTCTAAATATGTAATATACACTTTCGACTGGTGGATTAGGCGCTTACTTTTATATTCTAATGAAATATCTGCCACCGTCAACATTTTGATGGTATCTCCAACGTAAATTTGTTCCAAATTCCCATACAAAGTTGACAGTTAGTCACGCTGGGCGTGGCAGCCATTTTGTTACATCTAATTCAGGAAAATCTTTCACGTTTCTTGTTAATGGAAACAACGTGATCGATGTATTTGAGAATATTTTTGGTTTCAGGTTTCTGTGGGATGTAAATTCTAGCGTTTAATTGTGGTTTCCTACTTTTTGATACTAATCTACTTCACAATTAAGCGGTATTTACAGAACAAACCTAAATAATAATAATTACTTACATTTATATCTGCAACCGGTATCTGCGACTGGTATTATTTTTTTTTTTATTTCTTTTTTTTGTGAAATCACTTAAAATGAACAAATTTTATTTAATTGTATAAAAATCATCTTACCATATTCCCTCTGACTCATCATTATAAATTTAACTCTGACTGTTCTCATTTTATTTCTGACTTGATTTGACTAAAACTTCACCACATTGACTTTCTATTTATTTAATTTGTTAAACTGTGATAATTAAAACTGGAGATTGTGTATTTGTTGTTGATTATATCGTTATTATTTTTTATGTGTTACAAAAATCTAATCCAAATTGACGATGGATATAGAATCGCATTGGTCCAAAATGACTGGCGATGCGATTTTATACTCCTGATTATCATTATAATGTGTACCACCCACTTTGATCTGTCCAAATTTTTGTTGTTGTTAATAATTTGTATACCAAACTGTATTAACATGTAAATGGCTTTACGCCGTGTGTTGAAATAAATAAATAAAAAAAAAATAAAAAATCCTCAAGAAACCATTTTGTATTTCCAGGAAAATGACTTTGAAAACGACTTGTTCTTGCGACGTTTTGTTTAGTTTAACGAGCCATGATTATTCGCTTATGAGGAGGGAAGATTCAAGCCTTAAAATTAAAATATTATAATAATCAGTTTAAAATTAAAAAAAAAACATATTTCATACTGTATTGGTATTAAATGTAATAAACGCGTACAAAAGTATGGAAGCGTCTGTTTTTAACGTCGAAACTGAATGTAAACTTTTACTGATGCGTGCCAAGTATAATGTTGAGATTTCTGGCATCTGATTTAAGCCAAGTTTGCGCATTTGATAAAATTGGTCCAGTTTTTGAGAATTAAGTTTTACCTACTGGAGCAATTATGTTCTACCTATTCTCGAAAACACAGAATTGACCCATAAAAGGAAGAATCAAAGAGACAGAAGACTTAATGATGAAAAAATAGAAGACGGAGTAGACGGAATGAAAGATTTTGACAGGACAAAATTGAAAAGATGAATAGCTATAGTGATTTAGGGTATCTCAGAGGAAATTAAAAGAGTCTCAAGAACGTGGAGAAAAAGCCGGAATTTATCGCCACGTAGACCTGAGTAAGCAGATCATAGATCTGAAAAAAAAATGAGAAAGAAGAAGACGAAATATGATGCTACCATCACAAGTGATTCTTTTAGCCAGCATAACCGGGGCAGAACCGCAATAAGAGAATGTGACATAATAGTAAGAGACTTGCTCTTTTCATAGTACACGTAGAAGAAGAGTGTTAAGTAAACAGAGTTGACAAAGACTTACTTACTTACTTCCGATGGCCATACAACTCCGGCAGAGTTTTGGCCTCCTGAACAATGTTTTTCCAAGCCGTCCTATCCTGCATAATGGACTCCCACCGATCTCCCACACAAAGACGGCATTTAAAAAAATATGGTAGAGCGCAGTTGTTGCTTTTCAATGTTCTTAAGTAGAATCACAAAGGAAGAACTTAAACATTGATTTGAAATGTTTAACTTCATTTGAAACTAGGAAAATATCGTCACCTCCTTTTAAAGACGTATTCATGTTCCTGTTGGTGTATGTAGGGTTTAATTTTATTTCCGGTAAACCACTTAGAGCATAGTTTATAAGTAGTTAGATATCCTTCGTACACGACGTCTAGACATGAAAATAATTAGACATTGCATTAACTATTTTTATTTATTTATTTTCTTGGTACAGGCTTTATTTTCAGGTAATGCGCCGTTAACGTTATGGCTAACTTGGAAATCGTTCCTTTCCAAGTACTCCATTCAAATATAGATTTGAATTTCGTTATTTAGCGTTAACTTTCAGGTACATGAGGTATTTATAATCATGAAAAGTTTATTACTTCATGGAAAAAAAATTAATCTCAGTACGTACTGAAGTTTTACTACGAATTATTGGCATATTGAAAAAAATATTCCAGGTCTTATACAAACTTTTCGTGGAATTTATTTTTCACTGTGTATGTAATGTGATAACCAAAACCGATATGATTTAAAAATAGAACCAATGCAAATATGATAAAAAAAAGTACTGTGTGCTTACAACGGAGCAAAAACTGTAATCAACTCGTTTGTAGTTTCACGCCTAGATTACTGCAATGGCGCTCTCGCCAATCTGCCACAATATCAACTACAGAGGATTCAGTCCATTTTTAATGCAGCTGCACATCAACTGAATCGCTTTTCACACGTATCTTCCACCCCTCACTGGCTCAGACTTCCGGAGAGAGTCGAATTTAAAGTATGCTTGACAGTATTTGAGGCACTCCATGCTATGGTCCCAGAGTATATCACTGAACTCTGCTGTAGACAGGCACTAAATCATAGACAGACAACACTCAGGTCTTGTCAAGACAGCACAACTAGATTGAACTTAATCAGTACTGCATCGAAACCGGTATACTTGGAGCGTGCTTTTGCAGTATCTGAACCTGTAGTCTGGAACAGGCTTCCACAGACAATCAGAGAAACGCACGATATATCCCGTTTCAAGAACCAACTGAAGACTTTGCTTTTCAAGAAATCACACGAAACAATCTACTCGCAACCACAAGCCTTATTCAGCAGACAGCGCCCTTGAACAACTGCCATGACTATTAAAAATATCCGGCGGCATGAGATGGTCATCTTAGTTGTCTAGGCATTTGATTTTGAACAAGATATTTCGTTTCTATAAGTTTTTGGTGTTACTAATAATGATATGCTAAGATAGAAGACTTACAACACTCAAGGCCAGGCGATCTAGAGGTGATCTCATTGAGACATACAAAATTATGAAGGGTTACTATGATATTCCTGATATCAGCTCCATCTACACAATGAATGCCAATAACCATTTGAGAGGACATTCCATGAAGCTCACCAAGGAACAGTTTCACAGTAATCCAAGAAAAAATTTCATCTGTGAAAATGTGGAAGCGTCAACGATTTATAAAATTAAGAAAGCTGTTCTCAAACACTTATTAAATATCTTGACACCATCCTTTATAAGTAGTATCTTCTGATCAAAATATGGTACCTACCTTTGTAGCTTTAAATATGTTACCTACCTTTGTAGCTTTAAATATGCTACCTACCTTTGTAGCTTTAAATATGTTACCTACCTTTATAGCTTTAAATATGTTACCTACCTGTGTAGCTTTAAATATATTACCTACCTTTGTAGCTTTAAATATGTTACCTACGTTTGTAGCTTTAAATATGTTCTAGCTTAATTCCAACAGCAACTAACGCTACGACCAACTAACCGTTAATGACACTAGTCTTCATGCTTCCTGTCTTTCTTCTGAACTTTCTATTTCGCGCATTCATTATTTTACTGCAGGCAGTGAAAAAGATAAACACATAATTTTTTGTACTTGTCTCAAAGAATACTGGGCTTGTAGTGTAACGGTCGCTTTTTAGGAAAACAAAGCATAGGTCCTTTTGAGTAGGCCCCGTTTGATGATCGTAAAGGAAACATAAACCAATGTTACATTGAAACGAATCCTCTGCAGTAGTATGTAAATGGATAACAAAATAAAGCTGTACCTACATAATAACATCTATCTAAATATAAAAGAAAGTTGGGTTAGTGCGAACACTTATAATCTTATAAATCGATATTTGCTGAACAGATTTTTATGATGCTTGATTCATTGGATACTTCTCCGCTCCGAATAACAGAATAACTAGGTAATAAAAATTCGAAAAGTGGATATCAAATATGTAATGTAAAATATAATTTCTAATATAAATGAAAGTCGGGTTAGTGCGAACACTTATAACTCGAGATCGGCTAAACAGATTCTTCCGATGTTTGATTTATTGTATTCTTCTCCGCCCCGGATAACAAAATAACTAATAAAAAATCGAAAAGTGGATATCAAATAATGTAAAATATAATATTTAAGTTAGTTTGAAACGAATTTCGACGCAACAACGGCATCTGTGAAAAATTCTATAGAAACAATATTTTAATTTACCTGACAAACATTAACATTAAAAATATCGGCACGTAGATTTTTATTTTCATTTTTCTAGGTTGTTGCATTTTTTTATAAATAAAAACGCGAAAAGTGAATAAATCTAATTTTGAAATCAAATTGTCATTTGACACAAGCTGTCAGTTGTTTAAATGCGATTGACAGTATTTGAATGGAGATTATATTGTGGTTTCAAACATTTGCATCAAAAGTCATTTATTTTCTATCATTCTTCTATACTAATATATAAAGAGGAAAGATTTGATTTTTTGTTTGTTTGTTTGTTTGCATCGAATAGGCTTTAAAACTACTGAACCGATTTGAAAAATTCTTTCACTGTTGGGAAGCTACACTATCCCCGCTGAACATAGGCTATAGTGAATTTCCAAAAAAAAATTGGGTAACCTACGAAAACTCTAATAATGTAACCCAAGGTGTAAAAAAAATTACCTAAAATATTCTTTTTATCGCGAACGCTGTGAAAACTAATGATGATAGAATAAAATAATATAAAACAATTTAGTAGAAGACATAATTATTTACAAAAAGTGTCGCGACAGCATATTTCTAACTATTATAGTTATGCCACCATAAGTGATCTTTTATTTAAAAAAAAATCAATAAAATGTCACCTCTAGAAAAGGCTCTTTAATAGTATCTTGGAATTACTGTTTATTCAAATAAATTAGTTAATATTCAAGACTGCTTCAATATGTTTGTACAGCTTTTTGAATTATTCAATTCGGACATTCCATTCGAAAGTTATTACGAGTTTAAAAATGAAAAAAAGCATAGTCTCTATCATCTCAACCTATCCGATGGTGAAACGATGTAGACGCCAGCGGGGGGCGGGGAGGGGAGTCATGTCAAGTATTATTATTATTATATAAATATGGCATTACGTCACGTAAAGGACGATTTGTGCCAACTGGCAGCAAAGTAAGACTTACTCACAGACGGAAAATAGACATGGAGAGAGAAAAAAAAAAAATTACTAAACAAAAAAATAGCTATCTATAATAAAATCATATTTTTCTCTATGTACACCAAAATATGTTTGTATATGCTCTTCGAAGGAGTGGACAAGAGATGGGTCATATTGATAGGGAGTTGAATATTCATTCTATTGTACAATTCGTATCTGTCTCTTAAAGGACAGTCAAAGAACACATGGTCCAAGTTCTCCAGATCCAGCTCGCACTCGCAATATGGACTGTCGACTAGATTAATTTTGAACAAATGACTGTTCAGTCTATGGTGACCAAAACGCATTCGGCAAATGTTAACGATTTGAGGTCGGGTCAACTTCAAATTATGATACCAGGGTTTTTTGGAGATACTATTTTTGATAGCTTTGTATAGAGATCCCTTGGTAAGGCTCTCTCTATCCCAGAAGATTTCCCATCTTTTAAAGGCTGCCTCCTCCATAATGCGCCTCCGGTCACTTATAGGAAGAACAAATCCCCCAAGAATGGTCCCAGAAATAGATGCTGATCTCGCTAGAGAATCAACTTGTTCATTATATTGTATACCCTTGTGTGATGGGATCCACGTGATGACTGTCTCCTGGTGGTTATTCATTTGATCAAATAGTTCCTTCTTAATTTGTAATAATATCTCATTATCCATACGAAATGGGTCTGAGAAAGAGAGTGATTGGACCAATGAGAGGGAATCTGTGAATATAACCGTTTTATCGAGTTTAAGATCACTGACGATGTCAAGAGCCTTCAGCAACGCAACACACTCCGCCGTGAAAATCGATGCTTCTGGAGGTAACTTGATTAGAACTTTTATGTCGAGAGAGGGAATAAGGACTGCTGCACCCACGCATTCCTCGGAAGTAGTTTTGGAGCCATCAGTGTAAACTTGAATATGCTTTGGCCATTTAGACTCAATTTGAAACTGAAATTCACTGTTTATTTGTTGGGCAGACATCAAACAAGATTTGTCTAAACCCATGTGTGGAACGGTATCAGGTCTAAAGATTAAAGCTTCGAATAGGAGGTTGTATATAGGGGAGGGAAATGGGTATTTTTGTACATGGAAGTTGATGCTCGAAAAACTTTCACACAGGTTAGGTGGTTGTCGTTTCAACCAAAATCTATAATTTCTTACGATGTTATTGAGTACAGCAATTCTGCTGGTTAAAGGATGTCCTTCGTACATTATCTTTTTCGAGTAATAACAATCCGACAAATACCGACGTCGAATTCTCAACGGCATATCAGCACATTCGACCTGAAGGGCGTTATTTGGAGTAGATTGCATAGCTCCTAGAATCAACCTCAGGGACTTTGTCTGAATCCTGTCCAATTTAGACTCCAAAGTTTTTGGGAGAGGGTCAAATAGGAAACTCGCGTAATCCAAATGACTTCGGATTAAGGCATTATAAAGTAGCTTTAATGTGGAAGGGTGTGATCCCCAGGATATGTTGCACAGAGCTCTCAACATATTGATACCTATTTCACATTTTTGAGATATATGATTAATTTGGGAATGCCATGATAGCTTCCTGTTTATGAAAAGGCCTAAAAATTTGACTTCCTCCACTTGAGGAATTGGAAGACCTTCAGATTTTAGTACGATTGAAGGGTTGTTATGTTTTCTAGAGAATACTATTGATTGTGATTTATGGGCCGAAAGTTTCAAGGAATTATCAAACATCCATTTGTTGATTTTATCAATAGCAGAAGATATGCACTCCTCAGCAAGGGAGAGGTTTTTGTTTGACGTATATATTGCGATGTCATCAGCATATTGGACAATAGAGCAGTTAGGTGGAATAAGAGGTTCCAGATCAGAACAGTACAGGTTAAATAAAGTTGGGCTCAAAACGGATCCCTGAGGAAGTCCCTTCCACACGCTTCTACTCACATTTTTCTCACCATGATTGACGACGATGGTTCTTTCAGAAAATATGTTGAAAATTAATTTGGCAAAGGGTTCCGGAAAGGAAAGATTTATCATTTTTTTATAAAGAGTGGAAAGACAAACATTATCATATGCGGAATCGATATCGAGGAATACTGCGATAGTAAACTCTTTTTTGGAAAGAGCTATATGTACGTCGGAGATAAGTAAGCTAAGATTATCAATACAAGAAAGGGATTTACGAAAACCGTATTGGGATTTGGGAAGGATTGACTTATGTTCAATTAACCATTCAATTCTATTTTTTAGGAGGTGTTCCAGAATTTTCAAAATGCAGGACGAGAGGGCGATAGGTCTGTACGAGGAGCCTAAAGAAAGGTCTTTTTTTGGTTTAGGTATTGGAATGATAAGTTGTTTTTTCCAACTTTCAGGAACAGAAGAAGATATGAGGATTTTATTTACAAAAGACAAAAAATATTCTAGGAAAGATGGTGGGGCCTTTTGGAAAAATGTATATGGGATCAAATCTAAACCTGGAGCAGAGTCTTTTACACGCTGCAGACAGCATTTTAGTTCCCCCATTACGAAGGGTGAAATAAGAAAAGAGAATGTTTCTGAGCTGGAGTAATTTAAACCAGGAGGAGAAATTTGATCAATACGTGGCGCATATGGGGGAGCCAAGAGATTCACAAATTCAGGTAACCAGGTCTCTACTCCTTCCTTAGGGAAGGAAGGAGAGAAAGAACCCTTAAATCTCTTAATCATGCTCCACACGTATGACGAATGAGAATGGGGAGACAGCGAAGAGCAGAATTTCTGCCATCCCTGTCTCTTTTTTTGTCTTAATCTTCTTTTGACCTTAGCCTGGATAGACTTAGCCGTTAAGAAGGCATCCAAACTAAAATTTTTCCGAACTTTGCGCATAGCCTCCTTTCGATCTCTGATGAGCTCAGAACATTCTTCATCCCACCAAGGGGCATTTCTTCTAGGGCGATTATTACATGCCTTTTTAGGAATGCTTTCATCCGCAGCTGAGTAAATAAACTCTAATAATACAGTATTTTCTTCATCCACATTTGAACATTCGTTTCCTTTTGAAATTAATGATGGAACGTTATTATCTAGATGTCTAGAGAAGGCATTCCAATCTGCTTTGTTCAAATTGTATAATTGTCTTCCGTGAGGAGAATTTTTGATAGGTTTAGTATGAAATTGAATCACTATTGGATAATGGTCACTGGATCGAGGGTCATCCATAATCGACCAGTGGAGGGAAGCCATTAAGTTATTGGTACAAATAGATAAATCTACTGCGCTTTTGTTCTGGCCTGGAGGGGTCATTCTAGTTGGGGAACCATCGTTGACAATACATAAGTTATGAGAATCTAAAAACGAAAGGACAGAATTCCCTGCTCTATCTGAGATAGAGCTTCCCCAAACGTTGGAGTGACAGTTCAGGTCTCCTAAGATAACGAAAGATGAAGGAAGAAGTGCGACAACAGCGTCAAAGAATCCGACGTCGAAGCCGGTGTTGGGAGGAATATAAACTGATACATATGCGATCCCATCGACAAGGATCGCCACTATTTCCAAGTACGGGTTTTGTGGTAAATTAATAACAGAGTGAGGTATTCTATGATCAACTAATATGGCAGCTCCGCCACCTCTTCCATATAGTCTATCTGAACGCGAGCATACATAACCTGGTATATTAAAATTGAAATGAGGAAGGAGCCATGTCTCTTGGATCAATGCGATATCAATGTCCAAGTCATGGAGGAGTTGAATTATTTCGTGTTTATTTGATACGGCACTTCTGCTGTTCCACTGTAATAAATTTAAATGATCTCTTTTGTTTTTATTGTTATCTTGTAAATTTGCCATGATTATTATTTTATTGAAATATAAATGTATAAAACGATCGATTAATGCGTTGTACTAAGGTTGTACAACACATCATTTTCGCTCTCAGACATCTTTTCAAATACTTTTGTAAGCATAGGGAGAATCAAAGGAATAACATCATCTTTAGGACTAGAAATAACTAGTGAGAGAATCTGGGAAAGCATTTTAAATAGTTGGTTTTTTTCTGAATCGTATGAAAGCGTGGAAGGAACGGTTTCTATATTTTTAAGAGCGCAGCCATTTTGGAGATTTGTGGATTGCCCATTGGAATATGAAAGAAGGGCCTCTGTGGCTCTTTTATCTATATTTGGTTTTACCACAGGACGTGTAACAGGGGTGGTAGGTTTATTTTTTGTAGATGAACCATACTGTTTTTGTGAGGACGAAACCACCTCACTGTAAAAATTTTTTGAAGGGGGAGTTTGTTTGACGGCTTCAACAAAAGAAATATTTTCAGATGCCATAATGTATTTTATTTTCTTTTGCCTGATGAATTCAGGGCAAGAAACATCTGTCGTCAAGTGTTCTCCCTTGCAATGGGAACACTTTGGAGGGAGTTCTTTATCTGGGCAAGATTCACCAAGGTGATTTTCACCACAACGGAAGCATTTAGGGGAAGAGGTACAGTTCTTTTTAGTATGTCCAAATCTAAGGCAACGATGACAAATATAACATGGACGAGCGTACAACTCCACTTTGATGGAGTTATAGAACAAATATATATGCTCAGGTAGGGATTGGCCCTCAAATGATAACAAAATAGTGGTAGATGGTTTCCATATAGTAGTCCCATCTGGAGCTGTAATCCTTCTGTTTAGCCTTCGAAGTTTATTGAGCTTTCCACAAGAAGAGGGAACCTCAATATTCTCAAAGATTTCTTCGTCTTTAAGCTCTGTTGGTATTCCGCGAATGATTCCATGTTTATACAATTTATAGCTTGGAATGAATGCATTCAAATTGTATGTAGATAAAATATCATTAGAAATGAATGAGTTCGCTGAATTTGCAGATGAAAAAGTCACAGCTATTTTATTTCTACCGTCTGAACGCACGCCACCACTTACGATGCCTTTAACGCCATTCTTAGCCACTAGACCTCCAAATACCATTGGGTGAAGATGTTTGTCAGGGTTTTTATTTTCTACTATGACCAAAAATGGAGCATGAGAAGATTGAGGGTACCTGGCCGGAGCCTTTCCTTCTGGGTTAGGTTGGGCATCGGTACTCGGAGAAGGTACTGATGAAGGAAATTGAGCATCCATGATTGTCCCAGAAGCGGACATCAGAGAAGAATCATCCGTTCTTCTTCTCTTGGTGCTAGAGTTTACATCGTCTAATCTGATTTTATCGGGGTCGGGAGGATCTCCCATGATGCTACATTAGTATTGAAAAAAAAAATTACAACAAAAAAAAAAAAAAATCTAATTTTAGAATGAAAAAGAGAAAAAAATAAATGGGTACTTATACCTACTTAACACTAATAAGTGAAAAAGAAAAAAAAAACAATAATATTATTATTAAAGTGAAAAAATAATAAATGGTTTTATAAATATCTGTTTTTTTCCCAGCGATGTTCCAATGTAAATAAATGACGTCACTACTGAACACCTGCACAAGAAATAATAATAATAAACGTAAACACGACCGCTCGCCACAAGAAGCCGGGGCGAAAAAACTCATGTCAAGTAGAAATACCGCGCAACTCACTTCCCGTGCGAAGCCGGGACGGACATCTAGTACTCTATATTCATAGTTAGACCACAGGACAATGTCTGTCGGGAAAGCTAGTTTTGAATATAGTAAAAAAAAATATTTCCATGTTCAAAAAAGGAACATTCGAATAATTCTCCGATACCATCAGTGACATCATAAACCATATTTTAACATGTTCTTGTTTTATTTTTTTTTAAATCTAGTGAAAACAAAACATAATATCAAAACGAAGCTGTCGAAGTTGTTCCGTGCGCTTTCAATCGAATGTAAAATATCGAAAAAGATAATAATAATGTTATGAAACATGATTTTATGGCCTTTTCATTCGGGATATCATAAAAAGCATAGATATCGTTGAATTTCATTCATTTTTTTTTTGTTTACAGTCCAGTGTAACACTTTATCAGAAAAGAGTAAATAATTAACACATTTTTACATCAAAAATGTAAAAAATGCTAAGACATCGCATTCTAAAATTTCATAGACTCAGTCGGAGGCTATTTCGATAAATCTAAAACTGTCAAAAACTTTTGGAACTACGAAAACTCCTTAAACAAATCTTTGGGCTTTTAACAATATGAATGGATAACAATATGAAGGAGCTTCCTCACTACAAGAATATCGAGTTCCATCAGGGTATGCAGTTTCATAACGCTTTACCTAAGAACCTAAAATATAAAGGAGCTATATCAGTTCAAGACTGTACAGAGTCTCAGGTGGGTCTCCTGCAGTGATATCGTTAGTTTTGGCCTCCATGCCATCCTGTCCTGAACAATGGGCTCCCATGGATCTCCCATACCCAGTATTTGATGGTCCCAGGAAACGTTTTCCATCAGATGCTGTCTTGGTATTTCTAGCAGTCTTCTGCCTGTGAACTTAATGATGGGCAGAAGATTGCTTATAATAGACCTCTCTGCTCCGGACTTACCTAAATGCCCAAATTTTTTGCCAATCTGATCTCACTCACTCGTTCTCTTTTTGAGCTTAACTTAATTCAAACTCCTTGAAAATTCAGTTCAAAGAGTATAAAATTAATTTAAGGTTTGAAAATAAATCATCGATTAGTTGCTGAATAAATAATTTGTTCAGAATTTTAATAATCTGCTCGTTAATTAATGTATAATTAACCCTGGGGCCAATGACGTATTTTTTTGTTTTATAAAATCCGATTCTATACAAAATTTACCCCAGCGAATTAAGAACTTTAAATACCTACAAATAAAATATGAAATCAACGCAGAAGTAACAATTAATGAAAAAGCTTAGTTCGAATTGAATTTAAATTATATTTTCTTACAGGAAAATATTGTGTTATTAAAATATTCATGTTTAGGCTAATGAGACAAATTACACGGTTGCACTTTCACAAAATTTATATCAATCTCGAGCGCTTTCCCTACATTAGGCAAGTACCGTACCAAGTACCCTAGATTAGGCCTTGAAACCCTCGAAAAAGGTACATAAAAGCCGCGACACTATTGTTAGCATTCAAGTCCCTACACCATCTTCTCTATTGTCTTAGAAATAATATGTTTATATCTAAGTTTAATCTATTTATGTTAACCCTATAACTAATCAACTTCAAAATTCATAAGATTTCGGTCATACATTTTCAATATTTACTTTCAAATGATCCCACCCAACAAATACATATGTTTATCTATAATAATAATGCCTAATGTTTGTCAGCTGTTGGTATCCTCTTCCACAACCGTGGTATCATAATTATTGTTTTCTCTTTGATTTTTGTTATATTATTTTACTCTCAATGTCTACATGAGTTGGACAAAAGCGGTCGAGATTTAATATTAATTTTGTGAAAGTGCAACTGTGTGTTATTTAAATCATAATAATGAACTTTCGCTACGTAAATACACAAACCCTCCAAAAAATAATGAGACAATTTCCAATTAGTATAAAAAATTAATTTACGTGTCCATATAAGAATTTAATTTTTTGAGTTATGGATCGAGAAAATGTGAGAGATGTAATAAAAAACAACTCCTAATTATATTTTGTGAAAAGCACTCTTAATTTTCAAATATTACTCAGCCTTATTTTGACTATGTAATTATAAAATTCAACTTTTTTATGAACAATCCTGCAGTACTAAATACAAATCTATCAAAAAAGTTAGTTATTAGGATAAGATTTTTTTTTCTAATATTAGGTTAATGACAATTTTATTTTAACACATTTTGAAAAGTTTGTTTCGATTTCAGTGGCTGATAAAAAGTTTTGAATAACGTCAACACCAAAAAGTATCGTGTTATTTTTCAAAAATTGAAGAAGTTTTACGCTGAAAATTGACCATGAATTGATAAACCCTGAATGAAATGTACAAAGCTTCATCTCAAAACCTTTCCTTTAATTTTTGATTAAAATTTCATTTCAAACACAACAAAAATCAATAAATATTTTTCTTTGATGCCTTCGCTATCTTTAATTATTTTCTTTAATACGAACCATTAATTATTATTTTACAATTAATAAAAATAATATCTCGAGGAATATTATTTATAATAAATTTAAGACCCGGGAAAAACAAAAGTATACAGCACCTTCAGTATCTAATAATAATTATCGACAAAGTAAGTATTCGGCTAAACAATAGCAAATTATTATTATTTAAGTTAAAACAAAAGTTTTCAGCTTCTATTACAACCCTAATGAGTAATAAGATCTCTCAATATTTCTCGAGGGATGAAAATTCTTAAAAATAAAATTTGTCTTGCTATTTTTTTGTGTTAATTTCTAACACGTGTTTCGAAACCCTTGATCACACGCAGGGTACGGAAACTCATCTTGAGGTACAATTTCTTAAATAAATCTGGATAAATATTTGTAGTTTCTACTACTATATTCCATGATATCAGCAGACACTGCATTGATCTGTCAGATCTTGGAGATTACGGCTGAGGGCTAACAAACTCCATTGGCTCGGTGTAAAGGCATTTTATGTAGACTGCGATTATGTCGTCCGTTTCTCTACTGTCGAATGTCTTCATGTTAGGAGTTGTATAGTAGGGTGGTGCGAAAAAAGTAAAGTTGATGATATCGATTCGCTACAGTGCGGAAAAGTTGCGATTGGTATATACAAGAAAAGCAAAAAAAAAAAAGATTTATTCAAATCGGACTTTATCTTCCGATCCCGCAAGCCACCTAAAATTTGAAGAAAGGTTGATAATTTCCGTTTTTTTTTTCAGTTTTTAAAAAAATATACATACATAGGTACCTACTTTTAATCTTTTAGAAAAAATTACGCTCACATACCTACTTACTTTTAATCGCTATAGTGAAAAATAGTTACAGATTTTACAGTTGAATGATAATAAAAAAAAATATAGTTGATCGATTAAATATTATTAACGATCGCGCATAGCTCGTTAAAAATTGTGAGCAATTAAATTTTTAGTGAATTTGATGAGTTATGTAAAGAATCTCCTAAAGTCAGTTTGCGGTCTCAGATTAAGAATTAAAAATGTAGATAAGAATATAATATAAGGTTATTTAAAAAAAAAACAGAACTTACATCGAAGAGTTCGCTGCAGGGCTGGAGGAGCCACGTGAGAGCTATGGCTAAGAAAAGTGTTTAATTCATTAATTATTTAATTTAATTTAAAATTAATTAATTAATTTAATTGTTCAGGAGAAATATTTTACCGAGGGCTTCGCACAACCAACGAGATTCTATGTACTTGGTCAATAAATAAATGGTCTTGGGTCAGTTGTTCCACCATGCAAATGTCGAAACCGACAGTGGTATCAGCGTACTGGAGGTCGTTGGTTCGGTTTCGACCATTTCCACTTTCACAACACAAGCTTTGCTTTATGAGAAAGATGTCGAAAGTGTATTTTGTTCACTTTGGGAGAGCCCAGATTCATTTAAATAAACAAAAAAAAATTTATATGGCATAAACACCTTTCAATCCCTAAATACATTATAATGGATAACAGTTTCCAACAAATTATAAGATTCACAAATATATAAGTTCCAATCCAATCCAAACTCCCTTTAGACCCCACTTAGGGGCATAGGGAGGCAACAAGAGCTCTCCATTGCACTCGATCTTGCGCAACGTTAATGACCTCCCCCCACACCATGTCCAGATTCCTCAGCTCTGCCTCGAAGGAGCGGAACACAGTATGAGAGGGTCTTCCTCGTCTCCGGGACCCTGATGGGAGGAAGAACAGCGCTCTCCTCGGCCAACTGTCATTCGGCATCCTTAACACATGTCCCAGCCAAGTCCATCTCCTCCACATAATAGTAGAGGTGGTGGGCTCACGCTGGGTGCGCCGGCGTATAGCGTCGTTCGTGATGCGGTGGTACCATCTTACGCCCAGAATTCTCCTTAGGCACTTCATTTCAAAGGATGAGACTTTTTGTGTCTGGGCCTTGATCAGGTGCCAGGACTCACACCCATAAAGGAGAATGGGCAACACACACGCATCAAACAGTTTACATTTCGTCTCGACACTAAACGCCGACGCCTTCCATATCTTGGTCATGTTGTTGAAGGCGCCACTTGCCATACCGATACGTATCGGGAGCTCAGCCCCGAGGTCACCAGTGGTGGTAATGATTGCTCCCAGGTACTTAAATTTATCCACCCGGGAGACCTGGTGACCATCGATGGTTATCGGTAGCTGTTTATCGGTGCAGGCATTATTCGCCATGAGCTCCGTTTTACTGGCATTGACTCAAAGGCCGAGGCGTGCTGTTTCGTCGCAGAATATATAAGTTCAGTGTCCTTAAACTAGGTAGGTAACAGTGCTATTAAAAATCATAAAATAAAAATGAATATGCTGTTAAAATTAATATGTATGGAGACCATGATCAGCTCAGACAGCTCACTCTGCGGCTCTGTATTACTGAGCTTATTGGCTGTTGTGCTCTTCTGGCGCGTACGGTCTCATTTGAGACATAGTGGTACCACCTAACCTCCAAAATCTGTCACAAAAATCTGTTCGCAACATAATATAGGATCTTACGTTGAGCCTTCGTCAGCTGCCAAGATTCACATTCATATAACATTGAAGGAATGCACGCAGTAAAGAGGCGATATCAAGTTTTAGTGGATTATGTTAAAAGTTTCCACATTACCTTAATATTGTTAATGACATAACTCGCCAATGAAATTCTTATATAAGTTTAGATCAGTAAAAAATAAGTTATACTCACAGTTACTTACAATCAATTAATACAATAATACGCACTTAGAAAGCAGTACTTAAAATCAATTAATACAATAATACGCACTTAGAAAGCAGTACTTTCAGTACTTAGTGGTGTCACTATGTCTTTCATTATTCCGTACTCAGACCCTTCCCAACATGGAAATTGTGTAGATAGGTAGACAGTACTTGTCTTTCCCTAAAGAGTAGTTGTTATTATGTATTAGTAAATCTGAAACATTCTTCACCGCATATCAGCAACACAGACGTACAATTACTGAGAATCTGTCCGTGTATTTCCAATACAAGTTATAACTTTATAACGAGTAAATGAACCTTGAATTGGTACGCCTATTAAATATTGCCATTCAGTATTTTTAAGATCTTGTAAAGATGGAGCTGAATTGAAAATAAGGGGTTATTTTGATATCTTTGGAAGTTTACTTTATTTCAATAAGGAATATTTTAGTTGTGGTCACAAGAAGAATTGTTGAAAAACCCATTGGCATGGTTTGTGTCGAGAGGAGCAAAAGAATAAAGATAGGACAATTCGACGGTTTGATCACGTTAGAGTAGGTAGTTCTTCTTGAGATGTTTCAAAAGATACATTAGAGAGTAGACATGAAAGAAAAAAAATTCAGAGAGAACGCACCTCCACTCTTTTCTATCCAAGCACATGTACTTATTTCACCTCTTCCACCGACACAACATTTCTCATACACCCTCTCCTATTTCTCTTACTTCTTACCTGGCCTTCTTTTTTAGAAGTGACATAATATGTCTCACTTGAATAATTATTATGTCATTACGTCCAACCTATGCAAAGGAACCAAAATTACCCCGTGATTCCATGAAACTATGGTCTTAACATTGTCACAGATATGATATTACACAAATTGTCATCATCCTAAATTTGTAGATTTGAATCAATTTTTTTTTTAATTAAGAATCAAATCGATACCCACTGCCCTCGTGTGGAATTTATCGGTAACATAGAGGTTTTTATGAGATTTTCTATTATTGCACTTTATTGACAATAGCGTGGATTCCAAACGTACCTATCTAAAGACAAACAAATATTTTTGTTCATGAATTCTGAACGACTGTCAACAACTTGGTGTTTTACCCTTTCAGCACATCCCCGAACAAACACATCTAATGTTGAACATTTCCGGTATAAATAATTGATATAAATGGTTTCACTGTATCAAAACTGATCCATTAATAAAAGGAACCCAGATGTGTAAAGTTTGCGTCTAATTTGTTGAAAATTGATTGGGTATTTCTCGAGCCAGATAGGACAAGCCATTGCCTTCAAAATAAACATTTCTGTTGGTCTATTTGCTTTGTTTCTAACGATAATTTATTGCAAATAGCACTCATTCTTGTATATTTGTATATTATAACTTATTTATATTGTAGAAATAGTTGATTTGTTTCTTTTACTCGGCTTGGTAGTTGGCCTGTTATGTCCCTGCTGTGTCAGCCTCTACTGACGTGAACTCCCAACCATCCTGTCCTGAAAGAGTACGAGATTGGGAAAGGCATCTCTATTCGCCCTTACAGTTCTTGTGTCCGCCATTATGGATGCATATTTGGTCCAGGACCTTCATCCCTATCGTACCTAAAAATAACATAGTCTCAAGCTTCACATAATATACCTACCCTTCGGATTTCTGAGCATAGCATTCTGTCCCGAAGAGTTTAACCAGTGATATTTTGGAATCCTTTCATTTCGCTGGTGTGGAGACTTTTGATTCTGGCAGTATCGGCTTTTTAAATGTACGGATTTGAAACATGGACCTTGAAAGTAAATACCATGAACAAACTTGTCCCATTTGAAATGTGTATTCATTGCAGAAAGCTCAAAATATCCTTCCCCCGTAGACAAATTCAAACTGGCGTTCGACTACAAACGAAGATTTCGCCAATGTATAGTGCGAAAAAATTATCTGTCCACTGGAACATGTAAACAATTATTTAAACCAAGCAATGACACTTATATAAAAGTATAAAAAGTGGACAGCTAATTTCCTTCCTACTCTACATTGTCGAAGAATTCGTTTGTAGTCGATCGCCAACTGTATTTTGTCTAGCCCCACTTGACTGACATGAAAACTTCCGCCAAACATCCAGTTTTACTTCTGTACAGATCCTGGAAAATAATTTTAGCCTGGCGGTTACGACGTCGACTAAGAAGTTCTGTTTCGTGCGGAGTTTGTGGGTTCGATCCCAGGTGCCGACCATCTCCTTCTTTCACGACACAAGCTTTAAGTAGAGAGTCAAAGGTGTATTTTTGTGTTCACTTTGAGCGCATAGAAAGCCAGTGATTTCAACAAATTTTAGAGTAGTCCTGAGGTTTAAGAGAAGATATTGTGGACGAAACTTTAGAAGTTTTACACACCAATTTTGAAGAGGTTATTGTCATAGTGTATTGTATTTGTATAAGATTATAATGTTACAATAAATGAGCAGTCTAGTACTGTCTCTCATCAGCTGTATTTTATTTCACTCTCAAACTTTTCTTTGTCAAGCCTTATAAATAAATAAAACTTTATTATTCCAAAGTAAAGTGTGGCGACAGTAAAAAAGAGAGTCGAAAGGGCGGACTTATCCCGAAGGATCTCTGCCAGCCAACCGAGTTAAACGAAGACAAGATATTGAAATTAACAAAATAATAGATAATGTTAAAGCCTTGCCTTTCTTATAGTTGGTAGACCAGTAATATCAGTGGACGGCTTTCATTTGTATAGCGGATTGAAAGTCCTGGGTTCGAATCCCGGTGCCGACTATTTCCACTTTCACAACACAAACTTTGCTTTTAGATATGTGAATGTTGTCAAAGTGTGTTTATGTGAATGTTGTCAAAAGTGTATTTATGTGAAAGTTGTCAAAAGTGTATTTATGTGAAAGTTGTCAGAAGTGTATTTATGTGAATGTTGTCAAAAGTGTATTTATGTGAAAGTTGTCAAAAGTGTATTTATGTGAAAGTTGTCAGAAGTGTATTTTATGTGAAAGTGGTCAAAAGTGAATTTATGTGAAAGTTCTTCTTCTTCTTCTTTCTTTCAACGCGGCAATCCACTCTCGAGTATGTGAAAGTTGTCAATAGTGTATTTGTGTTCCTATTGAGTGAGCCCAGATTCATTTTTATTTAAAAAAAAAAAAAAAAATCACAAAATATTTTTAATTTGATTAAGTTCGTTTTAAATGATGATTCGATCAATATTTTTTTTTTAAATGAATAAGATTCTAGGAATAAGTAAAGATCTTTCTAATAATAATAAATAGAGGTAGGTATAATTCTTAGAAGACTTGGAGGTCCTCGGAAGAAAAAGTTTTCAAAATTTTTGGGGATTTAATACCTAAGAGTTTTTATGCGAAGTAAGGGCACGACCACTTGAGCAGTCAAGAACGCTGAAAGAAAATAATGAACCCGAATCCTCTTAAAGAAAACTGATCTCGACAGGACCTTGGGTGGGTACTTGTGAAGTCCCAACTTTTATATTTTTTATTTAAAAAATCAAAATATAGAAAAGAAATCGAGAATTATTTTCGAAAAAAAAAAATAATGAATTTTTGAAGTCGGTAACCCGACAAAGTTTTGATTTGACAAAATTTTGTTGGGTTAAAAAAATGTTTTTGAAACTTTGATACTTACCACAAATCTTTTTTTTAAATTAAAATGAATCTGCACACTCAAAGTGAACACAAATACCTACACTCTTTGACTCTTCAATGTAAGCTATTCACAGCTTAAGTCACGGCTAGACTATGGGCCATGTTGGCCAAATAGAGGCTCTGGCCCATCATGGGCAAGTAGTGTGGCCGCTTCACCAATGACCAATATCGCCCAATATTTGACATTGGCCGTTACTTGTTTACTTGTCGATCGAGTCCGCAAGTATTCACCAATATTGGGCCAATGGTGACAGCTGTCATGTCTTCCATGTTGTTATTTTCAGAGTTTTGTACATTATTTTTAAACAATAAGTAATTACAATCGATATCAATACAATAGACAACAATATAAATAAAACAGTATACGTAAAAAGACAGTAGGTTTAATATTGTGTTGCCAAATAATGCGTCCATTGGTTTATGTTGACATAATAACAAAATAAAACAAGATTTGTCACAGAAGAGCAAAATAACATATATTTTTTTAATAAATCACTAATTTGTTTCTTTTATTGTACTTTAAACTAAAGAAAATATATTAAATATTTACTTTGGTCTATTTTAATACACAAAACACGCTCAAGATGCGTTCACGATAACCTTAAATCTAAAATCAGGCGTGCGTACCACGTACCAGCTATCAAAGTTGGACCAATAGTGTAGCCAGGTGTACAAGTGTATTTGCCATTTCTCACGATTTTAAATACCACATAAGTAGGTACCTTCTTACTCAATTAGGTTTTTTTTACTATTATTGTTTATTTATTTTATTTTCATCCGTCAATGATAATGTTGAATCGTTTTATTGATTCTCACGCACGACTTGACAGCGCATTGTACTCAATTATTATTAATTATTTATTTTATATATTTTTGTTTTTTATCATCATTTTGTTTCATTATTATTATTTTTTTTTTAAATAACTAATATATTATGTTTTGGTTCGTCATTTTATACAATTAGATGTCCATTATAATATTATCATTATAAACGAGACAATACATCCGTTTTCATTTTTTCTGTTTATTTTTTTTTTTTCAATTATTAATTTTTTTTATTATTTAGCTATACTTATCTGTTGAATTGTATTCTTTCCACAGTCTTTTTTTATTCGATGACTATTCATTTTTTTAATTAATTAATAAAAATGATTGCTAAATCCATTGTTTTTTTTTTTTAAATAAACTTTTGATATTTTAAAAACTATGCAAATATTGTATACCTACCTACCTATAGCGAATTTTAAAATATGGACAATACCATACCTACTTTTTTTCCTTAACGTATGTATATTATACTTAACACAAAGTCTGGACAAATGTTGGTAGCTTAGCGGCTACGACGTCGGCTTTCGTTCTGTTTCGTGCGGGGTTCCATCCCAGGTGATGGCCAGAGCCCGTATTTGGCCATCCTGGACCAGCATGGGCCATAGTGTAGCCGTAGCCTTGCGTAGTGTAAGAGGAAGATGGTCGGCACCTGGGATCGAACCCACGACCTCCGCACGGAATGGTACGTACTTTAATAGGAATGATGACTATGATAATATTCACGCGGAGAACTATGGACAATAATTTTACATTAAAATTTTCTTCCTCTGGTCACGTATTCTATACATTTATTCTACAAGGGGCTAAAGTGTTTCAAATAAAATTCCAAGCAACGAACGAACATACCAATTATTATACAGGATTTTGGGGTAGGTAGTTTTATACGAAAGATGTGTGTATTAAACTAAACAGATGTAGGTATATTTTGAAAATCTGGATTTGCACTTCACAATTTCAAAATATTCTAGCTACAGTAGGTAGGCATCTTTTTTATCCCACAATTTCTTATGGGATAGGAGATTAATCCAAAATTTAATCATTAGGTTGACCTTTCTTGGATAATGTCCCTATCAAAAACATGTTTTAACCGAATCGTGGCTAAATTGGGAGCACATTAACACTTGAGGGTATTCGGTACATTGGAGGTCAGAAGCCAAGCGGATCAAAATACTCCATCTAGTATGATCATTCATAACTATGTTATTACAACTCTAAGATACAGGGGCGTGCGGTTTTATTACATGACAATATCCTAAGTCAAAAAAATGTTTTAAAAAAAATAAATTATTTAAAATTGTTCTTGGTAGGTACATAATAAATAAATAATGCTTTATTGTTATTAATTAAAAATACAATCCTTATACAATCCATTCACTAGAGTCAGAGGGCGGAGATCTCTTCCAGCCAACCCAAACATTCTATCAGGATAGATTTATTTGAGAGATTCGAGTTCCCCAATAATTACTTTGAAAAATATGAGGAGACAGATTCTGTCTGAATTCTGGCTTCTGAAGCCTTCCACAGATGGTACATGCAAGGTCACGTGACGTTTGGCGGTACCTGCCACCTGCCATGATTTATTTGTTACTTTGTATAGAAGCATCGATAGATAATATTATTTTAGTCTATGTATTCATTCTCTGCGTGCCGCTCAGGCTGTGCACACGCGTATTTCTTTAATCTCGCCATTTTTTTTTATTTTCACATCGACCTTTAGAAGAAAGTCATCCACTATCCTTAAATGTGCACATAGTATAAAACTACCTATATCTCTCATCCTCAGCGTCATAACTCTTGGTTGATCTTTAGCTGCCTCTAAGAAACGTCACCAAACCTCCTTGTCGCCGGCTGCCACCTTACAGTTCCTTTGCTCCAAAGCCCTGCAGTTTGCAACGATATCATCCAACCGTTGCAGCTTTTTTTGATGATTAATAATATGTATGTAACTTAATGTGTATGTACTGCTCGCATAATAATTTACATGTTTATATTGTTAATGGCACATAGCCGTGAATAAATAAATAAATAATGTTTTGATGTTCGGATTAGACATATTATCCTATCCTGTCTAAAATTGATGAACGGATACTGGACGCTGATGAGCTCTATCCTCACAGAGTACTTCAGGTTGCATAAGGAATGAAGAGATTCTTCAAAGCATCGAAGAAGGAAGACACTTTCTCAAAACCCTGACCGAAAGGCGAGCTTTTAAATTTTGTCGATAGTTGATGCTGGTTTATTGTAGCCTTTATTTGAAGGGATTCAATACATTCTACTTTCTATAAGTCTTTTGGAGATGGGAAGACGTTATTTTAGTTCCTGCAAAGTAATTATTTGCGTGTATGTAGGTACATTGTACGTGGTTTAACCAAATGGTGTTAAATTGCGTCGTATGACCTATTGTGTACAACAATGGTCTATAGAAATCTTACCGTTGTATTTACAACAACTGTCATTAATTTTTAATTTATAGGAATTTAGATGATTTATGAAGATACATTCGGTTCTTATTTTGTACAGTTGGTTTTTCCATGAGAAAATAATTATCTTTATTTTATTTATTCTTTATTCTGTAATATCTCCCCTAGGTCTCATTCGAGACACTTGGGTTCATCTTTTTTACAACAATATCAATAAATACAACTTCAATAGTTACAATAAATTAACAAAAGAAAAATAAAATTAAGGGACGACAAACACAACAATAAACCATAATTATCAATAGTCAATAGGAAGGTAGTAAAAAGGTATTAAAAATATTAAATACCAGAAGAATGTAAAGGGTTCTTCTGGCATTGCGTCAGATACATATTATATAGTCAACAACGAGAACGGAAGTAATACAGAGATATTAGGGAAACAGGGAAGCAGTAAGCGAGACAAGAACAAAGTCCATAACGGTCATCTACACATATGCACGTACAGGTTATCCATTCCATTGTCATATCCATTGTCATTGTGGTTTTTTATAATAGATATGTTATTGTAAAAATTTTCCGCACGCCAATGGCTTAAAATAATATCCATTTGAGTCCCTGGGCCATTAATATTAGACGGATTCACCAGTCTAGTAGTGGTAGTAGGTAGGTACCTTCTATTAGTTCTACTTTACTCCTTGTAACTTCATATCACCGGGTTCCATGAATAATAACCGCAACTGTGGAAGTCATCAAGGATGATATAATTTATATTACAATTATTATTACTGAAAGTGCCGGAATATTTACCGTTCACTATTTATCTAGTGAAGTGCCGTAAAAATTCCTTTTACTGTAAACCAGTATACCTGGTGAAGTGCTGTGAGAATTCCTTTTACTGTAAACCATTATACCTAATGAAGTGCCGTAAAATGACGTTTACTTTAAACCATAATATACATATGGAAGTGCGGTAAAATGCCGTTTAAGTATATTTCTTACATGAATTTGTCCTCAATCAAAGTGAACACAAATACACTCTTGACTCTTTAACAGTAAGCTACTACAAGTTTATGACGTCAAAGAGGAAGATCTTCGACTTCAGAAAGAAGCCATTATCCTCAGAATGAAAGTCACCGACTGAACCACCAGCCCACAACCATTTTATTTTTGTTTTAGCTCCCGTAGTGATCCTAAAAGCCTCAGTAGAACCACCTGGCGTTTTGACGCTACACTCGGAGTTTTTATATGGGGACTGCATCATTTTAACTATCTTCGGAGGTATAACAAAGTACAAAGCTAACCAATCCAATCCAAACTCCCTTTAGACCCCACTTAGGGGCATAGGGAGGCAACAAGAGCTCTCCATTGCGCTCGATCTTGCGCAACATTAATGACCTCCTCCCACACCATGTCCAGATTCCTCAGCTCTGCCTCGAAGGAGCGGAACACAGTATGAGAGGGTCTTCCTCGTCTCCGGGACCCTGATGGGAGGAAGAACAGCGCTCTCCTCGGCCAACTGTCATTCGGCAACCTTAACACATGTCCCAGCCAAGTCCATCTCCTCCACATAATAGTAGAGGTGATGGGCTCACGCTGGGTGCGCCGGCGTATAGCGTCGTTCGTGATGCGGTGGTACCATCTTATACCCAAAATTCTCCTGAGGCACTTCATTTCGAATGCAGAAACTTTTTGTGCCTGGGTCAGAATCAGGTGCCAGGACTCACACCCATACAGGAGAATGGGCAACACACACGCATCAAACAGTTTACATTTCGTCTCGACACTAAACGCCGACGCCTTCCATATCTTGGTCATGTTGTTGAAGGCGCCACTTGCCATACCGATACGTATCGGGAGCTCAGCCCCGAGGTCACCAGTGGTGGTAATGGTTGCTCCCAGGTACTTAAATTTATCCACCCGGGAGACCTGGTGACCATCGATGGTTATCGGTAGCTGTTTATCGGGGCAGGCATTATTCGCCATGAGCTCCGTCTTACTGGCATTGACTCGAAGGCCGAGGCGTGTTGTTTCATCGCAGAGTCTTGAAACACTGCGCTGTAATTCCTCCACTGTCGTACTGAACAACGCTAGGTCGTCCGCGTACTTCAGATCGCACAGTTCGCCCATTAGACCATCTCTCTGTGTTATCGGTATACCTCTTGCTCCTTGCATGGACTTTCTCAACAGGAAGTCCATGACAATTATGAATATAAAAGGAGCTAGTACGCAGCCCTGTCTGACTCCCGTGGTGATCCTAAAAGCTTCAGTAGGACCACCTGGCGTTTTCACGCTACACTCGGAGTCTTCATACAGGGACTGCACCATTTTAACTATCTTCGGAGGTATACCGTACAGAGCTAAAATTTTCCATATCGATGGTCTATGTGGGCTGTCGAAGGCCTTTTCAAAATCTATAAAGCAACAAGCGACTGGAGAGTTAACCCATATCTTCCCAGACATAGAAATAGCTGTTAGATTTTCATGAAAATCATACCAGAGACTATTAACGGTCTATGTATTGATAAATAAGTGTCAAAAAATTTATTTGGATTTTTGCATTTTTAGTTATAGAACCGTTCCAATAATGGAACACTGGGAAGATACATACATGTAACATTTGGGATTTTGTATGGGAAATAAAAAAACGATATAGAACGCAGTAAAGTACTTTATGAAGAGATTTTAAAATTTTAATCCACAATTTATAAATTATAAGCCTTGTATAAAATAATACAATAAAAAATCTTCTTCTTCTTCACTTTTATAGACACGGGAGTCTGTTTTATCAGGGTTATCATCTTGACTTGCCTTGTTCCAGGTTTCTTACCATCACTTGAAGAGTATTTTTGATCGGCGCAGCCCATTTGGTACCCTCATGCAGGGCTAGATATAATATTCTTACTTATATTTAACTTCTCAATACATGTTGGTGCCAACAAAACATATAATAACAAATTATAACGTACCCACCTGACCACATTGTTCGACTTATGAGATCTCTCAAATTACTGTGTTTCTAATTCGATCACGCAGAAATTAACCATGGAGTGTTTTTATTTTAGATGTTCTAAGCATGCTTTTTGTTTTGGCAATGTCTGCCCTGGATAAAATTTCATGTGTCTTATAGAGACGAACCTTTCTGTCTGTCCTCATAGCATTGTTTCTCCATATTATGACATCTTTCAAGCAGACTGCTTCTGAGCCAGCTTTATCAACCTGTGACCTTACTTATCAGGCAAGAAGGTTACGTCGCTATTGACTGTAAAGCAAAGCACTTCAATAGCTTGCTGATGCAGGATTTTCTCCTGTTTTGAAGATATAACATCTGCTTCAATGTTATTCATAGCGTTCTTGACCGAAAAAAATATCACCACTTCCTGGTAGTATTGTCACTTATCAAGCCCAATGAATTAATTTTTTTCTGTTTTTGAGCGTAGCAGACCTTAGGTGGAATCCGATGGTTAAGATGATTTTGCAGATCCTTTTTGAAAATCAACATCATTCACCTTCAAAGTAACCATACAAATAACGTTTTCTTACTGTGTAAGGTTCAGTTGTACCGGCTGTGTGCGCATATTTTCTTTACATAAAATACTTTTTTCGTGTCTAGATGTTCAAATATTTAGTACACTATTAAACTACGAGCAAAAAAAATAAATTGCCAACAATAAATAAATTTATTGCATGAAAATAGTACAAAAATTTTACATTGGCATATTATCCCAGTGTTCCAAAAATGGAACGGTTAGGAAAATGGACATAAAAATACCTACTTATAGTCATTTTTATTTTTATTATTTTTTATAATGATAAAAGAGACTACAATAGATCTGGTAACGTATTATTTGAATGTTAACTATAACAAACAAAAAATATACGAACATTTTACAACGAGCAATGTTTTTCCACAAAATCTGCTATAAAGAATGCTTCATAACAGAAAAAAGCAGATGCGAATATTGTGCAACAATATCTCTAACTATAGCCTATTAATCGAAGATTTTAAGCACATAAAAATAAACGAGTTGCGCAATTCCAAAAAAATAATAAAAATTATTAACTAAACCGTTCCAATAATGGAACACTGGGAAGATATGGGTTAAACTCCTTGCACTGCTGAAAGATGCACCTGGCACAGAAAATTGGGTCCGTGCAGGACCTTCCAGGTACAAAGCCGCATTGTTGCTCTCTCAGGACAGCCATGACAGGCCCCCGAATGCGGTGTAGTAATATCTGAGATAATACCTTACCGGGAACACTCAGCAGAGTAATTCCACGGTAGTTTCCGCATTCAAGGGGGTCCCCCTTTTTAAATATTGCGACGATGGATCCATTCCGCCAATCTTTTGGGCACCTCTCCTCTTCCCACGCCATTTTAAATATATCTAATAGTGGTTGGCCAAGGGTGTCTATGCCTTGTTTGAGGAGCTCTGCGTGAATTCCATCGTCTCCTGGCGCTTTGTTGTTCTTAAGTCTCATCACGGCCAGCACCATCTCACTGTATGTCGGCGGGTCCTCACATATCCCAGTTGCCTGAGGTATATTCAGACCAGTCAACTCCTCCTCAAAGTTGTAAGGTGAGGAGGGCTCGGGACGGTTTAATATTGACTCAAAGTACTCCCTCCATCTCCCTTTAATCAGTTCGGGGGCAGTGACAGTGGCTCCACGAGAGTCATTGTACGAGTATTGCCGTCACGGGTCTTTTTTGACCCCTGCCCCAGACCTCCCGGGTGATTTCGAAAAGTGTCCTTGAGTCCTTGAGTCATTTACAAAGCTAACAATTGTCTTAAATAATACAAATAGGTAATTTGACGGTCTGGAAATGGACAAGTGCATTCAAATCGAAGCACAAAAACTATTTAAAAAAATTACGGTAAAAAATAAGGTGCCACAAATTTTACCGTGGTGTAAATTTCTATAGCGTTAAGTTATAAAACGGGACGTTTCAAATCTCACAAGTGTCAAGAGCATTAAGAAATACATAGCAGAACTCGGAGTGCTGTTGTAATGGTTCGTCGGGTTACTTCGAATCTACTGTTTTTAGCCAAGTTACGTACTTATCCACAGTAAAGGATACATACCAATGCATGTCATATAAGTTACATATTATTTTCTTATTATTTGAAACTTTTTAATTTAAAGAGAAATTAAAGTATGAAGATAGTATACAATACGATGAAAATCAATAGCATAATAATATTATATACGTAGGAACTTTTATTCAAAATATCAAACTCTTTGTAGAATGGTAACACTGTGCACACGAAATATTTAGACCTTCTTTTATTTCCTTCCCCCTCCCTTCACTATCCTGTACTCATCAAAATTGCAACGAAATACTGCCCTTTTGCTGTGAACTGTCATTGCTATGACAATAATTATTCATAAACGGTATCCGCGTAAATACATATTATATTGGTTCAATATGTGACACTTGTTTAGACATTCCTAATTACAACGTTTGCTTCGAGAAATGGCAAAAAATATAGAATTTCTAGAAGGATAAAATGTGTCAAAATCTTACCATCTTCATAATGCGATGTGAAGATCTTCGTTATACTTAAGGTGATCTACTAAGTTATATTACGGTCATCGCAGGAATTTGAGAACCCAATTTTGATGTAAGTTTCCAATACGGCATTAACTAGATTAACCAAGTTACTGTAAATTGCATTAGTTCACGTATCGGCTACACTTCCAATAACCATTCGAATTCACTTCTCAAGACTCAACTTATATAATTTAAACGTAGGTACATAGTGGAACATAATATTATTATTAAACGTCGTACAATATAATATAGCACAAAGCCTTGTTCCCACTACACTCGTATTTATTAAGTACAGTTGCTAGTAGTTTACTTAGTACTTAACTAAACATGTGTGAACATCAAAAATTTTGTCAAAATCTCTGGGATCTGAGTCAAATCGAGTCAAAATGGCCGCAGTCATAAGTAAGAACAATATGAGTGAATGAAAATTTAAATTTTTTGTGACACTTCAGGCCCCTTTTCATTTGTGTTTTGAGGATATCACCATGAAAACATCGACGAGCGTTCGCCATTTTAGCAAACCATCAATCATTTTGTCAGATTTGACTCGGACCCCTTTTTACATTTTTTTTATTTTCTATTTCTTTTATTTATTTTTTGTTTCTTTTTTTTTCAATTTTATTTTTTCATTATTTAGTTCAGACAGAACTTAATAGTTTTTCAGTTGCAACTAAATTTCTATACGCTTGGCCAAGTCTTTAAAGTGTTGCTGGTTGTTTGGAAAACTCTCTTACTTGTGAACTGTACTCGAGTAGTGCTATTTTTTTTTAGTACCTAGAGACTTAAATACTTTCAACTTGACTGTAGTGTGAACTAGGCTTAATTCTATGAAGGTCGATTTCGATATCCTACATTTGATAAATCCGATAATTCATATAACTTAACTACTTACTTTTAGCTCTGAACTCTTTCGTTCTTTGAAATTTATAAATCCAAGTTCATAACAAAAAAAAAATTGAAATGAGAATATTTACCCAAAACAACCGCTAGCAGGAGTTCTCTCTATTATGGAATAGAAATGAATCGTTTTCATATTGTCAAAAATTAGTTCATCAAAATTAACAGAAAGGCGTATTGAGATTCGTTCTCTATCTTAATAGTAATTAAAAAACGACAGCTTCATAGTCTTATACCCCTACCTGAAAAATGGTTATGATTTACAATTGAAATTATACAGCTACCATAAGTTTAGATCTTCATTTGACCTAAGTAAAAATGAACTAGGTACTCCAAAACTATAATCATGTTTACTGCCGAACAATCAAGACCAGTAATGACAGGCTCAAAGGTTATTGATAGAGTAGATTCATAATATGGATACCTTGGCCATTTATTCAAGGTAGAGACAATAAAAAGCGGAGATCGAACGGAGCCGGGGTTTGGCGTGGTCTACTTTTGGAAAACTGTCATAAATTAATTCTAAAGTCCAAGCGATTCGCAAACCACTTAAGGAAAAGGGTATATTATATTTTGATACTTGAATTCTCCTTGAATTATCTACGGCTTTGTAACTACCACCTTCAAAAAAATAACCTTGCAAAAGCTCCTCATAACCCAATGAGTAATGGAGAGAAAGATGCTTGGTATCAGTTTTCGAGACAGTAGACGCAACGAATAGATTAGGGACAGAACAAAGGTGAGAGATATGGTTCAAAAAGTTGCAAACGGACGACCGGTGGACCAAAAGAACCCTGAAGTGGAGACCGAGAACCGGTAGCAGAAACCCAGGGGGGCCACAAATGCGACGGTCCGACGACATAAGAAAGGTGACCGGACACAAGTGGCACAGGGTGGCTGCCGACAGGGAGCAATGGAAGTCGGGAAGGGAGGCCTATGTCCAATACTGGACTGAGGAGGGCTGATGATTAGTTATATTGAATATTTTTTGCCTTGTTAATTGGGTAAGTATATAAAAGCTGAAAACCCGTTGCTTGAATTAAAATTTGAATACAAAATTATGTATCACAATATTTTCACCATTGCTTCTTTGTATTTATTAAATTTGTCTATGGAATTTTTTACAAAAATGTATCTCTCAAAATTTTTCAAGAGAATTTTCCTATTAACACCAATCGAAAATATCCAGCTAATCCAAATCTGTGTCCAGATTTTCAGCAAATGTAAAAATACACATACACATAACTAACAAACGTTTGTGTGATAAGTAGGTAGACTCATATGTGTATGAGTTTATTTAACGTGGGATTTTTTTTCGTCTGAAAACCTTTCAAATAATAATATTACCAAGACTAGATAGGTAAATAGAAAATGCAAACACACACCCACACATATACAAATACATATACACACTCACACAAAGCCTAGGTGTAGGTAAAATGGCTTAATATTTTACATCTTTTGCTCTACTACTGCGTTGGTCCAATGGCTTAAAGAGTGTTCACAAAGATGCGTTAGAACAAAATTCATTTCAAGTTATTAAGTATCGAATATTTAAAATCGCATTTTGTATAGTGAAAGAAAAGATCATGTACCTACATGTACCTATATAATACCTACGTGAAGCAAAACTTTGTGACCATTTTTTACGAAAATTCGCGGACGGAGGCATATGAAATTTCACACACTTATACTTTATATAGACAAGGAGTGGCAAATGCTATTTTTTTTAATTATGCATAAAAATAGAATAAATCAACGAAAAATACATTATAAACACTACTGTAATCTTATGTATCTGATACAAACTCTTCGATGTATTTGACATTGTCACAGACGGACATATTATTTTGTTTATCTATGGTCAAATTGAGAATAGATTAATATTGTTTGTCTTTAAAAATATAATATAAAATTATTTTCAAACTTATAATTTAAATTAGTTATGGTGGAATGGATGTAAACAGAATGACAAAAAAAATTACAAGGCTGAAAGGGAAGGTGTATCGTGCCGATCGAGTAGATCGAACACATCGATTCCGTCTTCAAGCCCAGGTAAGAAGTATGAGAAATAGGAGAGGTTGCATGAGAAATGGTGTGTCGTTGGAAGAAGCGAAAGAAGTGTGCTTGGACAGAAAAGAGTGGAGGCCCGTTCTCTCTGCCTACCCCTTACGGGACAAGGGGAGATGGGTAAAAATTAGGTCCTCGTTTTTTCCCACGATACTCGTATGTTCTAGTAAGTATATATTCACGACATGTTCTATTTTGTGCATGTCTATTGCTCTTAACTTAACAATTCACTACTGATGTTCGATTTTTAAATGGAACAAATCACTACAGGCTCACGACCGTCTTCTATTGTTATTTCGAAGGCTGGCTTAATGAATGTAAACTTCTTATCATGAGTATTCTTGACACGTTCAACATGTCGAAAAACCCCATGTATACAACAGGTAGATATTTAATAATTATTAATGAAATATAGGGATTCAAGTTGGAAATTATTGAAAACAAGAGAACAACCAAATTTCAAGATTGCGACTGCTGCCATGTATATGCTATTGCTCTTGACTGATAAGATTTAAAAGTTACTTTTGTGTTGAAATAATTTAAATTTAAAAAAATATTGAGATAGTTTCGCACGACTTTAAGAACGCACTCGATTCTGTTCATACACGTAAACGTTTTGTTCGAAATCGGTTTACGGAGTTGGGTGTAAACCCAGCGTTATACGAAATGGAAATCTTTATTAGAAATTATTATAAGTAGCGAGATGATTCAACTCGGGCACCCGCCACCCAGCTCGTACGGAACGCACGCTCAACCTGTGCAAGGATCCCGATTCTTATTCAAATAACGGCGCATAATGTTATTATTAAAAAGATACTAGAAATAATAGGTACCTAATTGAATGGCGTCGTTTCTAAGCCGAGGCTTACCTTAGTGGGATCAAAAAGTTCCGGGATTGTAAAATGCCTCCCTTTTGCGAACACGAGATTTTATAAATACCAGTTTATAAATAGAGGTCGACCAGTGCTCTTAATTCGACCATAAATAATTAAAATTATAAGTGTGAACATTATTAAGGTTCCATTGTCAAAGATTGAGCGAGCGCTATTTCACAATTTTCTTTCAAAAACAATGACATGGATACGTCGAATTTGAAATGTTGATTATATTATGTACAAAGCTTTTTTTTTAGAAATATGAATCCGTGCTTACTCGAAGTCGAACACACAAATACACTTTTGACATCTTTTACACAAAGCAAATGCTTGTGTCGTGAAAGCGGAAATGATCGACACGGCCGGAATCCGAACCTACGACATCCAATACGCTGAACGTACGAAAGCCGCCGATTGATACCACTGGACTACCAATCAATCCATATAATTATTAAAGACAAACAATATTAATCTATTCTCAGATTGACCACAGGTAAACAAAATAATATATTGTGTCTGTGTCAACATCAAATACATCAAAATGTGTGTGATTATCAAATATATAAATAAAAAACAGTTAAAAAATAGTTAATTTTTCCAAAACATAAAAATGTTAGGAAACTGTTTTATAGTAAGCCCAAAAAAAAAATATAGAAAAAATAGTTTTTTTTATTGATTTAATTTATGCATTATTTAAAAAAAATAGCATTCGTCACTCCTCCTCTATATAAACTACCTGAAAGTCTACGAAATTTCATACTCCTATTAATATAAAGATACTTATAAATTGTTGAATACTTTCTCTAAAAAAACCTTCATAAAAAAATTATCATTGGGACATAATTTGCCCAAAATAAATCAAATATGTATTGTATTGTATTGATGGGGAATATATTAAAACATCACATAAACATAAATGAAGGACCTTTAAATTTAAAAAAAAATAACGCAACATAATACCCAGCTATAATTTATTTTTTTCATCTTTGTTTATTTATAGGTAGGTATTGTTTAACCTATTGTTTAACAATAATAATTATTGGTGTAGGTACTAAATTCAAGCAATCCGACATTCAACATAATTACCTACCATGAAGTTTTTCCTCATATTGAACGTATAGAAAAAACTTTAAAAAATTTTGTTCAGTTAAAATAAAATAAGTATCTACTAGATACTTAATAAAAACTCACATAATAAAGACATTACCAATATACCTACAATTTATAATCAAATTATCATACATTAAATTTATTTCGAATGCTGTGCAGCCAGACAATAATAAAAAAAAAGTAAATCAACGAATAATAATAATTGTATGAAATGATTGGAAAGGTAACATAAGTTTATTTAGCCTTAGAAAGTTAGTAGGTAATATCATTAGTACCTTCGTACCTATTTAGGGGGTGCTTTTTTGGTATTCGGCACTTGTTGGTACCGTAGCAGTCTAGCACTGGCCTCCTCATATAAAGTGATTTCACTCGTTTCGGACCATTTCACAATAATACCAAGCAACCCTCTGTAATTATTGGGTGGGGTGCGGAATTGTCCAATATTATTAACCCTAGATCACAAACCTTATTTTACACCCGTTAACACAAACCATCGTCATTTTGACTTAACAGTATTTAAAGGGATTAATTGCATAAAATATATATTATTTTTTTTATTAATTTATCTTAACAAATGTTTTTTTAAATATTTATTATATTTTATTACATAAATTTAGTTTTTTTTTTTTATTTTAAATTTGCCTTTCAAACGAGAACCCACATATAAAAATTCGTGTTTTCGTTCTCTTTAAATGAGTCTTAAATTATCATGTAATATTTAAAAAATAACTCTTAAGATTAAAAGATAATAAAACAAGCAATAGAATAATAAAAACGGTTTAGGTATATATTAACAATTAATACATTTGTGACACACATCAAGTTTGTGATCGTCACACAACCAAAATAGCACCTCCTATTAGCCATTTTTTCCTATGAGCAGGGGCGTGAGACATATATTTTCCTTTTTTTTTGCATCAAAAACTATACCTTAAATGGTTGTAAGATGAAATATACGTTTTTTCATAATGGACATCTTCTCTGGATTACATTTGTGATGTCAAAGAGGACACTTCTTCAATATTGTCCTTTGCAAGCGGGATCAACCTCAAGATGATCTTCCAGCTCATTTCCAGAAGAATTTACCTCTTAGTTATCTTCTCTTTATTAAAACTTGACATTTTATATCAATCAAAAGAAAAAAATAAAAAAAAAATGAAAGATTTTACCTCAAGGGTCGAACTCTCAAAGTGAAGGTAGATAAATCTATCTCTGACTCTATTTATACATATAGTGGAGTCCCGCAAGGATCGTACTTGGGGCCAATCTTATTTAACATTTTTATTAGTGACATAGTTGAGATCTTTAGAGATGTAGAGGTGATTCTGTTTGCAGATGATTTAAAACTTTATAAATGCATACAGAATACATATGTCTGCATACTGCTGCAAAACAACTTGGCTTTGTTGAATTACTGGTGCATGTAAAACAGTGTGAGTCTTAACGCGGCAAAATGTCAAGTCATTAGTTTCCATAGAACAAACTAGATCACACCCAATTTTAGCTACTCTATTGAAGGTATCGCTCTTCAACGCGTCTCAAACTTGAAAGATCTGGGAGTCACCTTCTCTGAGGATCTAACTTATAACCTGCATATTGAGGAGATTGCCAGCAGGGCTATGAGGTGCTTGGGCTTTATTTTCAGGTTGGCAAACGATTTAAATCAAATTAAGTCTTACAGGCTTCTCTATATATCCCTCATAAGGCCTTTATTAGAATATAATACTATTATATTCTAATAAAGGCCTTATGAGGGATACATAGTATTTCAAATCACAAACAATGCTACTCAATAACCCATTTTATTCCTTGATGAGTTGAAATAATTATGTTATTCTGATATGGACAAATGTGGCCATGTCCCGAAAACATTAGAACCCCCAGCACAGGATATTATCACCCTTGTGTTCGTGTTGCTCGGTACTTGCTTGTGTTTTCTTTCTCAACCCCCTGCCGTGTATTACACGCGGCCCATCTACCCTCAATAGGTTCAAGAATTTACCTATAGGCGAATACAGTATTATTATATATGGAGAAAAACCAATATCATCTTGCATGACGTTAAGATTATGATTTTTTTTAAATGATACTGTTATATGTACTTAATAGCAAAAAATCGCCCTCGCCTTTGTCCCAGTATTTCGTGTCCTGTTGCGCCAAGACTGTCTATCCAACGACATCTCTGGCTCCACTTCGCATTCTTTGGGGTCCCCCTTGATGCTCCACAACCATGTGGCGAGTGGTCTGCCTGATCTCCTGGCTGAAGTTTCAATGTCCATGACCCTTTGGATCATGTTGTCCTGTGTTCGCCTCATAACATGCCCATACCATCTTAGCCTGTTAGTTATCGAAGTGATACAATAATAAATCATTTGTTTTTAGCTAGATGTTACCCATCTTTCAATTTTGTAACCTACTAGCTTTCCCGACAGACGTTGTCCTGTGGTCTAATGTGAATATTGAATAAGAATTTGAAAAAATATATAAAAAAGACTTTTAACCAATGTCATTCCGACCGATGCGTCTATTTTAAACAACATATTTACCATTCGAATACTGTCAATCGCGCCAACTAAACAACTGACATTTTGTGTCAAACGACAATTATTTATTTACTAGCTTATACCCGTCTTGCTTTACGTTTTTGATTCCGATTGTCAGGCTTGATCGGTAGGTAATCAAACAGGTTCTAGTCTAGCTTCCCATTGCTTTGTAGACCTCTATAACTGACATAAGTACAGAAAAAGAAGAATGACACTTTTAATGTTTATTAAAATTTTGTATGAAGATCCTAAAAAAAAGAGTTTTTTTAAATAGCTCTAAATATAGTAAAGTTAATGCGGCAAATTGTATTAAAGAACCTTCTCCGGCATTTTGCACGGCTCTGTGCAGATTCATATCTGACGTAGCATTTGTATTTTGAGCGTCATGCTATGGCATACGGTACATCAAATAAAAAACATTTCTGAATTATTATGTGGATAGAGAAGGAGGGGATAATGCGAGTTTTATTTAATTTCCCAATTTACCACGCAACTTTCTTAATTTTTTCTTTCATAAGAACCTTCTACTGATAAAAGCCAACACGACAAAAAAAGAATTAGTGAAATCGGTTCAGCCGTTTAGGCGTGATGCGATGACATTAGGTAAAAAGCTAATAAAAAAACATTTCTGAATTATTATGTAGATTTACCACGCAACTTTCTTAATTTTTTCTTTCATAAGAACCTTCTACTGATAAAAGCTAACACGACAAAAAAAGAATTAGTGAAATCGGTTCAGCCGTTTAGGCGTGATGCTCCGACATACCGTAAAGCAACGACAAAAGGCAAATAAAAAAACATTTCTAAATTATTATATAGATTTATTTTATTTTCCATTAGCAATTACACAAACAGTTTACATATATAATTATTGTTTATAATATTTATTTTATTTTATATAATTTAATATCAAAATTTGATTTATTCACTTTTCGCGTTTAAATCTATAAAAATGCGTTCAATATAAACAAGTTAGAAAAAATCTTAAAAAAAAAACATTTAAAATTGTGTTTCTATAGAATTTTTCACAAAAATGATGTCGTATCGAAATTCATTCCGTACTAAGTTTAATCCTCACAAATCACTCTTTGAGGGTGGATGCCTAATTAAAAAAAAAGTTTCATCTTATATTAAGTATTTGGTATATCCATTTTTCGATTTTTTAATAATTATTCTGTTATCCGAAGCGAAGACGAACCCAATAAACCTTAAATGATAAAAATCTGTTCAACCGATCTCGAGTTATAAGTGTTAAAATAATCCAAAGGGGAGTATTTTAGTGAACATTTATCCCTCATAATATGTTGTATTGAGAATGTCCAATTAAAGGCTGCCTGGCAAAAATAATAATTATTTGTAATAAAAATACTACAACCCTCTAATCCATGCTTATGATGGTAAATTATTTTCCCAACCACCCACCCTTATGGCTAACAAAAATAAATAATTACCCATTGCCCAGGAATTATGCGGAATGTGATGAAAGGGAGGGGGTCATATAGGATCATTATATAAATGCACAACTGCATGGGATACGATCATTAAGCATATTGGTTCATTTTTGTGATGAACATTGGCAGTGAGAATAGACTGACATTTTTGCAGAAACATTATTTATGACTTAACTAAATTAATCTTATGTTTTTTTTTTACTAGAACTATTTTTATAACACTAGCTGACCCGTCGAACTTCGTTCCGCCTTAAAATAAATAAAATATTGTTGACATTGCTTAACATAGCTGAATTTCGTTTAGTTAACATTCATGAATAACTTTTAGCGGCATTAACAGAACCTGTATATTATTGTGATGCTGCATTCATGTTGTTCAAGTTAATCTCTTCACTGAATTTTTTTGTGAAAACTTCAACAAAATTCTGTCAAAAATCTGCGCACTTATCATGTGAAACCCAATGGTTGTTAAATAATATCTAAAAATTGTAATGATAAGGATTTTTTTTTTCTAACATTGCAAAGTAGTTAAGTACCTATCCACCTACTTTAGTAGTTTTTTTTTGTAATACCTACCTAGAAACAATATTTAGGGCTAATAATCACTCAAACATTTCTATACTTACATAATAATATAACACAACAAAATGGTTTAGAAATTTTGCATTAAAAAAATGTTCATTAAGGTTAGTAGGTACTAAGTATTTAAAATTAGAATATTATTAGAATAACAGATAATTAATTGGGTAGGGTAGATACCAACCTGCCATTAATATGCATAAATATCTACTTTTAAAATGAATTTGTTATAATACGCATTTCAAATGTTTAATATTAGGTATTATTGTGTTAGGTTCAAACCATCTCTGATATACATAAATGGATGAAAGTCGGGTTAGTGCGAACACTTATTACTCGAGATCGGCTGAACGGATTCTTCTGATGTTTGATTTATTGAATTCTTCTCCGCTCCGGATAACAGAATAACGAATAAAAAGTTGAAAAAAAAATGTATAAGAAATGATATAAAATACAATATTTAAGTTAGTATGGAAGGATTACCTGCGATTCCCCAACACCATTGTGGGTAGTTCCCTCTCATTCTCGCATACGTGATTGCCGCTCTTAATAATAAATAATAAACATAATAATAATAAACTTTATTATAAACAAATATGGCACATGAAAAACAATACAAGCAAATCAAAATCATTTAAGACAAATAAACACATTCAAGTGCAGTCTTGGACACCCTCACTAGGCATAGCCTGTGTCGAGTAGTGTCCATAGAAACAGCCTTCTTCTTGAAAACAACAAAGGGAAAATGATACAATACACACTCAAGTAAAGGAACATCGTAACAGATTAAAAAGAAAGACAAATAAAAACATTCAACAGTGAAAAGAGTAAAATCATATTGCATCTATAATGTACCTAATCGAAAAGAAAAACAGAATTTAATATATCCGAAGTAATAAAATTAGTCAGTCATCTACATAAAATCCTGAATATAATAAGTTCCCATGCATTAGACATAAAATGCAAATAAAAGAAAAAAATCATAAATATACAACAAAATATACAAATTTCAAAAGCACAAATTTTTAAAAACATCAAACAAATACAGCCACACAAAAGGATATATGCGATTACAGAAATTTTTCCTTTTTAATAAAAACAAAATATATATATAAAAATTATAAATCCACCAACTGTATAATAGATGACACAATTAAAAGGAACAATTACACAGATTATAATCATTAAAGTCAAAAGTAGAAAAGATAAACGTGATGGGAAGGAAAAAAAACTGAAAATACAGTAGCCCAACCCATTTACTCCACCGCAAAGTCAACAAAATTATCGGGCACATTCTTTTCGGTACTTACCTACTTCATAGGTGAGGTAGAATGTGTGCGCGCGCATATATTCTCACGTTGTTCCCGCCTGAGCTTTGAATACGAATGAAATATGGATGTTTTTACTCACATTGGAGAGCAATCATTTAATGATTTGTATTGCCTTATTTTTGTATATTGTAAATTGTCTTATATTGTAAACTTTTTCTTTTCTGTGAAATAAAGAATTTTTATTATTATTTGGTATTATTTTAACATTATTATTTTATAAGTAACTTAATCGGTTTAATTATGTATTTTTGTTTCTGGGGGCGCAGTGCACATAATATGAACGGGCCGCCTCTGGTTAGGACTACAGGACAACGTCTGTCGGGAAAGCTAGTTAAATATAAATTAAAGGTAGGTACATACTTAATACTACTTTTTTTTAACATAAATTAATTTTTCTCACTTTAACTGTCAAAATTTAAACATGTTTATTTTTTTTCAATTGGTTAACGAGGCAGTAATTTAATTTGAGTTTGTATATACAACAATAAACAACCAACTTTATGAAAGCACTATTTTCGTTGTACAAAAACTACCCCTATCAGTGAACTTAGCGCCCCCAACTTGTTAGTCATCACCTTGTCGTGTTAATAACACATTCGCCAAATTGAATCTATAACGTGGCAGCTGTAAAATAGATATTTCACTACTGAACTACTTACCCTTGTAATTGTGTGTGAGTTATAACATCATCGCATTAATGAATAATTATTGTATGATATACGCAACAAAAATGTCTAGGCGGTTGGATCATTTAACAAACAATTATTTCGTTAAACGTTTTAAGGCTTATAAAATTTAATTTAAAGGGTAGGTAGAGAAAATCAACCACCACCGTAAAACATAATATTCCTTTCGCTTCTTCTGTTGTTCATACCTATTGTTTTTTTTTTTTTTTTTTCATAAACATGTACACAAATATTGTTTTGAACATACACGCTAATCAAAGGTTTTGTCTTAAAAAAATATGAATTTCAGTACTAAAGTAAATTAATAAATTGCTGAGGTATCTCCTTATGAATCATTTCTTTTCTCATAAAGCTTCTCGTGTTAAAACTTTGTTCCCAAGCAACACTGGAGATTATTTCAGAAAGTCTTAAAAAATGGGTTTTAGATGTTGAAGGCTACATAAATTCTTGACAACCTTTCTTTCTACTTCTTAAAAAACTTTCAGTCTGTTGCGACAACCTTCGCATAGGTACCAAGTTTCAAATTGAAGAAAGTGATCTCATTTTATTAAAACAAAGTTCTTAAGCAGTAAAGAAGGTTCTAGTTGAGTTGTAGAAAGAAGGCTACAGAACCTCTCCCATTATGTTTCAACTCGGGTTGTTACTGGCTTTGTTTTAAAATTATTACCTCCTCTAGACATCTATATATTTACAAAGTCAATATCATTGCTTATTTATTAAAAAAATTATATAATAACTATAATACAGGATGTATAAGCTATTAAAGCTGTATAAATAAATAACACTCTTCTATACATAGGTGTAAGCATAGCCGGCGGAACTCAATGCTCGAAGCAATCTCTACCAGTCAACCGGTAACATCCAATCTGAGACAAGATTCCAACCCCGAGTAGAAATTTCAAGTGTAAAAACACATTCAAAAAATTTATATCCGACCGGGAATCGAATCCGGAACCACTCGATCTGGAGTCGGAGCCTCTGCCACTAGGCTACCAAGGTCGGTTGTATTCACCCTGTATGTAGGTATTCGATTTATTGAAATATGATAAATTTTCATCGCAAATAATATTTTTTTGGATAAAGATTTTTTTTTCTTAGAAAAATTTAACGATTTGAGAAATAATGGAGTAGGTATTTTTTTTTTAAATTTAAATTATGTTGATAGGTATAGTAGAAAGAAAAAAATTGTGAGTACCTAATGATTCTAAGAAATGCTTGTAGTACTATCTATTGAATTGAGACTTATATATTTTTAAAATAAATACCTAAATATTTTTATAAGCAGATATTTTTTTTATTTTTATTGGCATTCGAAGTGCCAATTTAACACCTGTGAATAACTAATAATGATAAACATCATCTAAAGTAAGTGCTATTATTATAAATGGAAAAGAGAATGTACACAATGTACAGATTATTTTTGACGGCTCATTCATTTGGATGTTATGACCTTGGTGTCATCATTGCAATCCAAATCATCATTATTTGTATACTGAGCTTACAAACAATAAAATACATTCGTTTAAAAATATCTTGTAGATATATATTAGAAATATTAGAATCATACACTTTTGGACGCATTCCCAGACAAAATCATGGACCTGATGTGAGTTAAACTCAAGGATATATAGACCATAATCGGGTACCTACTTGACATTATCATGATCTGGAGTTTCTTAGTCCCAACAATACCTGCAATTGGAAGATTCAAAGTTCAACAATACTAAGTCGAAGGTAAAGTGCAGCCAGTCTCATGTGGTCAAGACGCACAACGCAGTCTAGAAATACAAACCAACACACTAATGTGGTCAGGACGCAGTCTAGAAATACAAACCAACACACTAATGTGGTCAGGACGCAGTCTAGAAATACAAACCAACACACTAATGTGGTCAGGACGCGGTCTAGAAATAAAAACCAACACACTAATGTGGTCAGGACGCAGTCTAGAAATACAAACCAACATACTAATGTGGTCAGGACGCAGTCTAGAAATACAAACCAACACACTAATGTGGTCAGGACGCAGTCTAGAAATACATACCTACAAAGTGGATAAGCTCAATAAGCAGACCAGAGAAAATAATCCAGGTTCTTATACATGTAGTAGAGAAGAAAAAACACATCTATATTTGTTGATGTCTGATTTAATACCATTTTTACAATGTGAAAAATAATGAAAAGTGAACACACATTTTCAAAATAAGAATTATTCGCGAGTACTTTCATAATAAAATAACTTCAAAGCAGGTACCTAAATTAAATACTATGGATTAATATTCTATAAATAAAATGAACATTCGTGTTTATTCACAAAGAGTGTTGCAAAGAGCAATGGAACGAGCGATGCTGTGTATAAGAAACACTAAAATAAGAGCCAACATAATAGGAGTGTCAGACATTGTCCAATGAGTAGCAGCAGACATAACCGGCCCAATGGCTATGGGCCGGTTATGTCGCTCGATTCCAGGATAAATGGAAAAAACGCCCCATCTGCGGGCGCCCTAGGTCTACAATAACTATTATTAGAAACCCGGGCCGTCCACGGCTTCGATGGAGGGACGACATCGTAAGAAGTGAGCCAAAGTGGATGCCAGTTGCACGGGATCGGGGGACGTGGAAGAGTCTGTAGGAGGCCTATGTCCAGGAGTGGACTGATACAGGCTGAGGAAAGGAAAGAAGGATGTTGCGAAACGATTCTTATAGGACGAAAACCAATGAAGGCCAGGTCAGAATTAAGAGGAATAGTAGAGGTTGTATGAGAAATGGTATGTCGGTGGAAGAAACGAAAGAAGTTTACTTGGATAGAAGAGAGTGATTAAGTACTCCTTACGGGATATGGCGTGATGGTTTATAAAAATAGAAGATGGTCTCTTTCGCATACGAATAAGAGAGATAGCAATCTGTCTCTTTCGCATAATTATGTCAATAGCAATAATAATAATAATATGTCTCTTTCGCATACGAATGAAAGAGACAACAATCACAATGGTCTCCCATCTAGTTGAACTTTTGAAAAGACGATATTCTACCGGTAGGTACTTTTTTTTTTTTTTTTTTGTAGCTTGCAACGGATTCGGCAACCGGTAGGTACTATTTGTACAAAAAAAAAAATACCTACCTTTAGTATGAACGTGTTCTTCTCTTCTTTTTGGAATAACTACAGTATAATATTCATGTTCTACCAAAGCATAATCAATCATTCGAATTAATAATAATTACAACTGTATTGTGCAAGCCAAACCGAATATTGGGTGTAACGAATGATATCTAATTACAATGATGCATCAGTATTTAGCGCATTAGAAGGTCATTATTGCTTGTCCATCAACAGTTTCATTACGTCTTTTTTAACCTTTAAGTAGTGACGTGGGTGTCCCACAGACGGCGCTGTCACAAATTTGGACATGATTTCGTCATTTTAAATCATTTATCCCCGCGCCTTCCGCTAGCTTCATGGTTTGTGATCCTGATTTATCAGTTACGCTTAGGCTCGCGTCGAGTGAGTAGTTTTACGTGTACGGTACTCCGGTGTCTCTGAGACGTGAGGTCAGTATTAGTGTTTGTATTATTTTAGACATCACGTGAAATCTTATAAGTGTATTGTTTTAGATGGACGAACCAAGTACTTCTGGAAGTAGTGCTAAAAGGAGAAGGATGGTATCTAACGGGGTTCCTGACTTTGACAACACGATACAGACATGGTGAGAGCAAAAAATAGAGGGTGACTTCAGTGATGCCGATGACGATCAAGTTGATCCGGATTTTCAATTGTACAGTGAACATGAAACAGAATCTGAGGAATCTGAGGTTGAAGATGAAAACAGATTGCCTCTAATATTACAGCTGCCGGCTACTATTGAAGAAACACCAATACATTCAGCAAGTTTTTCTATTCAATGTTCTGGTAACCAAAAATATACCTAATTATGGCAAAAATGGTTTCAAGTGGTCAACTCAAGAACCTGTCGGCAGATCTTGTCGTTCTTTGAGCCACATTTAGGCCCTAAAGGAAGGTTCCTTCAAGATCTTACTCGATAATTTGTTCGACCTCATCTGAATAGCAGAGTGTACAATGATCGTCTGCTAAGAGAACTAAGATTGACAATAAAGCGTGTTCTTGGAAATGATTTGCCCCACAATCTGAAAGACCTCCACCTGCTGACACAGAAATGGTAAAAAAATCATGCAAAATATGACCATCGCTACTCTTGAGGCGTATTAAGTTCACGTGTGTAACATGTTGCAAGCCAATCTATCTCGGATGTTCTAAAACTATTTGCATTGTTTGCGCTGATACTATTAACATTTCAGGCTAATATACAAATACTTATTTCTTTCTAATATTAATTCATTAATAAAATGGTAATTTTATAGCATTTCCAAGTTTGAAAATTCCTATATAATGTTAAAAAATTAGAATAAAGATAAGTCAAAATGTTAACACTGTTATTTGGTAAGGTTATAAAAGATGCCGAATAAATACTGATTTTGATAATATTTCTTTCGTTTTTTTTATTCATCATGTTCCTAAATATTGTTAAAACATATTTAATAATTCACTGACTATTATCCATATGAAAATATATTAAATAATACCTACTACTAAAGGCCGTCTGTGAGTCGTCACATCACCATTAATAACCTAGCCTAACCACGTCAGTACTTAAAGGTTAAGTCATACGCTTGAATTACTCCACATAACCATTCTTATAGAACTAACAAATAAGGATGACCCGTTATAAAATGACGGACTTATGAGTTATACAAAAGCTGGTCTGACTTTTTCTATAAAAATGACAACTAAAGGTAAAAAAAATAATGTAATTTTTAGAAAAGCCAGATTTTTTTGTTTTGACCGCATAGGTGTTGAGTAGGCGCATAATGTGGCCAAAAAACACAGATCTGTGATTCACAGCAGGCGTTCTATCGTCTTTCTTTCTTCAAGCTTTTGCACGAGGGTTAGTGTGAAAAATGTCAGAAAGTGGGTGAGGCAAAGTTTACTGGAGGTCAAGACTCGATATGGGTTGTAGAGCCATCGGAATTAAGGAGACGCGTCGATCATGTTATTTTAGCGTAGTATGGCATATGCTGAGTATCCAGAATATCAATCAATCAATCAATACTCCCTGTTTGACCCCAATCAGAGGCATAGGGAGGCAATAAGAGCCCTCCACTTCAATAACCTAAATAATATACATACATAAGCTAATTTCTAAGCTAACCTTTCTAATTCGTAATATAAGCACCAATGAATCTACATCGGTAGCCTAGTGACTTGGGCGCCGACTCTAGATCTGGAAGTCCCGGGTTCGAATCCCGGTAGAGACAGTTTTTTCACTGGATGTTCCTACTCGATTCCTTTCTCAGATTAAATGAGACCAGTTGGATGGTATACTGTACCCCTATTCTTAGTTTTATCGGAAGGCAGTCACGGAAGAAAAGTGAGTATATTACACGATACACTTTGTATGGAAAACGTGTATAGCGCCGCCACAAAGACATTTCTAGAAACGAAAGCGATTCTCGCATTCGATACGTACCTACCTATAGACGTTTTCCATTAAAAATGTATTGTGTTTCTCACTTTTCTTCCGTGACTACCTTCCGATAAAACTTAGAATACGGGTAGGTACTGATGGAAAGTGCTTTAAAAATAAGATTAGTTCCGTTTACCATATTGGCAGTTGTTGTTACGGAGTGGTTTTTTTTCCTTTTCTTAATATAACATAAGACATCAGTGTTACAGATATTGTGACTTTGGCTATTATAACACTGGAGATAATTTATTATTTTTATACTAAGCGATGTGCAATCGCCATTTTTTGACTCATGATTGATTATGAAAAAATTAATAGTTCTGTCTGATACATACCTATTCTCTGTAACTAATCGACCGTTTAAATCCATCCCTGTAACCATAGGGGTTTGTCATTTAGTGTGGGGGAACTCTGACTAGAAAAAGTCATTCAACATCCTTAAGACATGTCCCTACTATGTTCAACTCGTCTTTATCATGATAGGCAGGTAGTGAACTTGTAGCTTTTCCAAGCCGTCAATGATTAAGGTTTTGGGATGGTCAAACAAACTGACAGCTCCGACAGGTTCGAGAAGATGACACCGTCACTATTTCACAATTTTTCTGTCCAAAGCAATTACATCGATACGCCAAATTTGAAGTGTCGATAGGTATGTAGAAAGTTTTTTTTCTATTATTATTAAAGACAAACAATATTAACTTATTCTCAAATTGACCACAGATAAATAGAATTTTAGATAGAAAAAGAACTCCACCTTCCATTTGAATATACCGCCTTCAAAAAGCTTTCTGAGCCCATTAGGTATGGGGCGCTTTTCATTTTGCATTTTTGTCTCTATAAAGTTGATGTTCTTTATAAGTTAGTCTGTGGAAGTGTGTGTGAGTGTCAAATAGGTATCTACATAATAATATAACATTAGGTACTGTTTGTTTTTTTATTGATTTAACCTATTTTTGTGCATAATTTAAAAAAAATATTAGAATTCGCCACTCCTTCTCTATATAAACTATAAGTGTGCGAAATTTTATGCTCTTCCGTTCGCACAATTTTTGTAAAGATGGCCACAATGTTTTTCCTTCGCGAATTAATATATTGGTGTTGACTGGGGTGCGGCTGCTAGAATCGCAGGAAACAGGACCGCATGGCGAGGACTTGTGGAGTTCATATGCTCCAACTAGGAAGCGGACATGGATGAAGAAGATTAATATACATACCTTGGCCAGGCAGAGACAACCAAGAAGCGGAGATCGAACGTAGATCGGGTTTGGCATGGGCTGTATTTAGAAAACTTTCCTACATTCTGTCAAATCAATTCGCAATCTATTTAACCAGTACTAACATACGGTTTTGAAACTACCACCTTCACAAAAAGAAAAAATAACAACTAATGACTCTAACAATTCATTACTAATGTTCGATTTTTAAATGGAACAAACCACTACGGGCTTACGACCGTCTTCTACTGTTATTTCGAAGGCTGGTTTAGTGTGATCACTTTACGCTAACAACGTTCGCCATTAGGTGGTAATGTTTGTCTCCGAAACTCCTAATCATGAGAATTCTCAACATGTTCAACATGTCGAAAAATCTCATGTATGCAACAAGTAGAAATATAATAATAAATGAAATTATAGAGATAAAAATTGGAAATTATTGTGAACAAGAGAGCAACCAAATTTAAAGACTGCGACTGCTGTCATGTATTTGGCGCCAGGATATGACTATATCCATTTTTGTTACTGTATCATATTTATTGCCTATTGGCTTTGTTGGTGCACAACCTTATAATTATGTCTAGATTCTTGTGACCTTTTTTCAGGACTAGATCTTAAAGAAAAAATAACAACTAATGACTTTAACAATTCATTACTAATGTTCGATTTTTAAATGGAACAAACCACTACGGGCTTACGACCGTCTTCTACTGTTATTTCGAAGGCTGGCTTAGTGCGATTACTTTACGTTAACAACGTTCGCCATTAGGTGGTATTGTTTAAGTCTCCGAAACTCCTAATCATGAGAATTCTCAACATGTCGAAAAAAACCAAGAGAAAAACTCCGCATAACCCAAAGAGCAATGGAGAGAAAGATGCATATTGCATAGTAGGTATCATTTCTGAGACATAAAACGCAACGAATGGAATGGAAACAGAATAATGATGACAGATATGGTCCAAAAAATTGCCTCACTGAAATGAAGCTGGGGTGAACACGTGGTCAGAACAACGGATGACCGATGGACAAAAAAGAACCCTAGAGAGGAGACCGAAAACCGGTAGCAGAAATCGAGAGAGGTCTCTGTAGTGTTTTGACCAAAATATAACCAATTATTTTATTCGATAGTGTTACCTATGCTTGCATGAAATTTGGTGGTATATTTAACATTTTAGTGGCAGTAATACATGTACCCTTTAGTTGTATTTTAAATATGCATGAATAATAAAAATTAAAAAAAAATAAACGCAGTTAACATAAATTTGATCCATGAAAAATTAATTCAACTTGTTAATCATAATGTGGTAAAAATTAAAAAGAAATTAGTGGGAATTTGGGGGGTTCTTAGAACTATTTATAGAACACTTATGTTCACATCGCGGGGTAGCCGGTATAATGTAAGCCGAGATTAATCATCATAATATTACATAAAGTTAGCTGGAATAAGCAGTGAACACGCTATATGATATTTTGCTGTGAGCAACCCTATTATAGTAGAATCAAATTTGCCTAACGACTTTTGATGCATCAAAACCGAGAAAGAAATAATGTAGATAACCAAAACGCTGTAATACAATAAAAGTTTTTTTATTTCAATTTTACGGTGTAACACCGGTAGTGGATAATCCGAATCAGGGAGATAGAGGACCTCAATTACCTGTCGATTTAACCCCCATGTATGTTCAGCGATATTGGGTGGTTCAAAAGTTATTTACCTTTTTGTGACTTTTGAATAAAACCCAGATTTCAGACTAAAATATATAACTGTGGCCAAAATATCAATGTTAAGATAGTGATTTTTTTTTCTGAGAATAGTTCGGTAGTGGTAATAATGTTATGGAATATATATGTAAGTCAGGACCCGGCGATAACTTTTGTTTAAATACATTCTTTTCTTAAATTTTTCTTCCAAGCATAATTTTTCCACAAATTTTCAAGGGCACAAGAAAAATATTTCCTTGCTAACAATTTGAAAAACTGTCTATTTTATTATCCTATGCTTTTTATGAACAAATGTTATTCACAAGTTTTTTTTAATGTAAAGCTAGTACTTACATTAAGTAATATTTTTTTTATATTTACCTATAACAGATGAGCGCCACACTACAACACAACACGTCAGACAAATGTGATTCGACTTTACCTTGCCTTACGTTAGTTTTAGCTTTAGCTTTACGACCTCCCCGTTGCAGATCACGTGCTCACAACTGAACATAAACAATATTAGAAGTTGGAACCGTAAAGAAACTACACACGTGGTTTATTAACACAGTTGTGTTAAGGATCTACTAAATGTACTAACATATTTCAGCATCTTATAATATAAAATAAATTCGGCCTAGTGCGGACACTTAAAACTCGAGATCGACTGAACAGGTTCTTCCGATATTTGATTTATTGGATTCTTCTCCGCTCCGGATAACAGAATCTCTAATAAAAAGTTTAAAAATATGGGTAAGAAATTATATAAAATATAATATTTAAGTTAGTATGGGACGGATCACCTGTGACGTGCCAACGCCATCGCGGGAAGTTCCCTCTCATTCTTGCAAACGTTATTGCCGCTCTTACAGTAGTCCATGCATCCCACTTACTCTAATTTTCATACTCATAAGTCAACATCGGGAACATAGAGATAGAATGTCTGCGCGCGCATATTATATTCTAGCGTTGTTCCCGCCTGAGTTTTGAATTCGAATGAAATATGGATGTTTCAAAAATACTTTTTTAGTTTAACTCAATCAAATTAACCCATTACAACATGGCGTCCGATATATCGGACGCCATTATTTTCAATTTTTCTCAAAATTTTATGCAATAATTTGTATTTTTTCTGATTGAATGTTATGCAGAAATATTTTTACTAACTTAAAAACCTAGTTTTTTTAATGGTTACACATTGGTTTGTTCACGGTTGTCGAATTTCCAAAATTTAAATCGCCAATCTTGTTTGCAAGGGACAGGGTAGCCTTCCTGCTTATTTTTCTATTTATCAACAGTAATATTGAAATATTATTTTTTGTCAATGTAAATCATAAAAATCACTCATTCGAATGGTATAATTATTTTGAATAAGTTTTTGTAAATAAATGTGATTTTTCCAAAAATATTTGTGTGTCCGATATATCGGACGCCATGCACAGTGACCACTTCAGTTACCTAAAAGTTGTTCATACATTATCATTTTACGGGTGGATGCTGCATAAGATATCTAACATATTTTTTAAATAATAATGCTGACAATGATTACGAAGGCCCGTTAATGGACTGCCTGATAATTCTTCACACACTTACTGATGAACATGAAGCATATTTGAATAAATTGAGCTGTTTTTAGCTTCAAACAAGATACGAACTATAAATCGTTGGGGTTTTAGGTCCATAAACTGGGTTAAGCCATCTAACTTTTATGGTGCTAAATCTCCATGACAGTCAATAAATAAATTAAACACTTTTACATAGAAAGTTGACATTTTTTTCTAGTCAACCAGTCCAGTCACAAGCAGTGACTGTCCAACTGCCTCTTATACTGATTATATTAGGAGAGAGGCGAATATCCAGCAGGAAAATTTGTTGGTAAAGAAAAAAAAAGGAAATCCATTAAGTCAATTTAAAAACAAGGCACTAATATCCAGCTGGTCTTTTAAAAAAACACAGCGAGAAACCGAGAAGAGTGAATTATGGTGTAAGAAGACCTACGTGTAGTGCCCAACCTTTCAAAAGCTGGCCCCCCTTATTATCGCACTTCTTGAGGACAAAGTACTCTTGGTTCACTTGATGTCTACAGATTTCAAGCTACGGATTTCTAGATTCATAAAATTTTCTTGAAGAGATGATGTTCTTTCAAATGCGTAGAAAAATCAACTTTAGGGTAATAGATAGGGTCAGATCCAAAATATTTTGTTCCATCATAGTCTACAATTTTGACAATAAACTCACTAATTATTTACAAAATCCATAAATAAATATTCATTGGTCAATAATTTGATTACATCAGACTAATAAAAATTAAATTTCTATCCCAAAATTTGCATTTTCTTCATCAAAATAATGTATGTAATATAGATAGTAAACATAAGTACGGCCCAGTAAAGTGTCTTGTATGCATGGCGTCCGATATATCGGACGATCCAAAAAATATATAAAAAAATTTTTTTTTCAAAAAATCTTTTTTGATTTTTATTTTAATCCACATTTATAGCAAATTAATGAAAAAAATATTTTAAAAAATGCGACACACAACTTTATGCACTAATGGGTTAATTATGTATTTTTGTTTCTAAGGGTGCAATGCACATTATGCACATGAACGGGCATCCTCTGGTTAGGACTACAGGACAACGTCTGTCGGAAAAGCTAGTGTAACAAAATATCAAACTAAGTACAGTGTGCTTAAACTAGTACATAGCCCAATCATGTTACCATCAATGATGTATGGATCTGAAAGTTGTATATATCAAGGAAGAATATTTCCTGTGTTCACCTTGAGTGAACAACAAAAAAAAAATATTAAATATATTGTAAAAACTTAAAATCCTTAGAAAAAAAATATATATCAATATAACCTAAGTATTTGAATGGATTAACACAACATGACATTTCGGAAACACCTCGCAAAACACACAGTTTTCATAATATTCAGTGGGTACAATGATTTGTGGTCTAGTGAACAGTTCAATGTTCATTGTGATTTATGAAGCAATATTATATTTTTACGCTGGAGAACTTAGCACATGAAACAAAATCAAGCTAGTCACAAATCAAGGGCGAAATATTCATACACTAAGCGCATAAACTAACCAGAAGCAAAACCAGTTGGACGACAGATATTGACAACGTTCGTTTACTTTTTGATTTTCCAATAAGTCAGTTTTTTGATAGTAGGTAAATGCGGTTGACAGAATGCGGTTGGACAATATCTATATGGTTAAAAACACCGAAAATACTAAAAATTGATTAAGGTAGGTACTCTGGTTAAACCTCTGGTGACTTCGGAGCTGAGCTTCCGATACGTATCAGTATGGCAAGTGGCGTCTTTAACAACAAGACCAAGATTTGGAAAGCGTCGTGTGCGTTTGGTGTCGAGACGAAATGTAAACTGTTTGATGCGTGTGTGTGGCCCATTCTCCTATATGGGTGTGAGTCCTAGCATCTGACCAAAGCCCAGGCACAAAAAGTCCCAGCATTTGAAATAAAGTGCCTCAGGAGAATTCTGTGCTTAATACGGTACCACCGCATCACGAACGACGTTATACGCCGGCGCACTCAGCGTGAGCCCATCACTTCTACCATTATGGGGAGGAGATGGACTTGGCTGGGACATGTTTTAAGGATGCCGAATGACAGTTGGCCGAGGAGAGCGCTGTTCTTCCTCCCATCAGGGTCCCGAAGACGAGGAAGACCCTCTCATACTGTGTTCCGCTCCTTCGAATCAGAGCTGATGAATCTGGATATAGTGTGGGAGGAGGTCATGAGCATTGCGCAAGATCGAGCGCAATGGAGAGCTCTTGTTGCCTTCCTATTCCCCTAAGTGGGGCGTTAAGGGAGTTTGGATTTGGATTGGAATGGAACGGACTTCCTAAAAACAATGCCATCTATGAACATTCCATAATAACACAGTTTTTAATTACCTGACAACCACATAGTTGCATGCAGATTATTGATAGAATTTCTTTCAAGCTTTCAGTAAAATGCTTGTTTCACATTCAAAAATAATATTTTTACTGTATTTTTGTATAAATTACAAATTTGAAATCAATTATAGTCAGGGCTACAGCACAACGCCTGTCGAGAAAGCTAGTACGTAATAAAAATTCGATGCAAAAAAAATATTTTTTTAATGAATCAATGCTCACTCAAAGTGAACACAAATACATTATTTGACTCTTTCACAGTAAGCTACTTAAAGCTTGTGTCGTGACAGTGGAGACTTATTGTACTTTTGTATACTTGACTATTCCTGTCGTGCCAAATTCATGGCCTAAGGATGAAAAGAAAGAAAAAATAATAAAGAGGAAGATGGTCGGCACCTGGAATCGATCCCATGCGCGACCTACGAACGATACAGTAAAAAAGCCAAGACTTATTGCAATTTACTTAATAATAATGTTTTTTATTTTTATTTTAATGAACAGATAGGTATACAAACAATGATATTACAAAAAAAAAGTTGCTAACCTAGGGTAGCCCAGAACTCATAGTATATTATAACAGCCTTTTCGTGTAAAACATATATTTGCATAAAAATTCATAATTTTAGATTAAAATGAATTTATCCTTGGAATTATTATAGAAACTTTAAAATGATATCGACTATTGGAGCTTTTTATTATCTGCTTTAGAACTACATATTCAATTTTAATCGGTACTTTAAGGGGGACCCACTGAAGTTACGGACATAAGACCAACCCGTATACCAAATTTTATGAAAATCGAAGAATTTTTTTTTTCTTTTTTAGCCCTTTTTCTAGAACTTAAAGTGAAATTTTCTTTGGATATTTTAAGAGGGTTCCCCTGAAGGTACAGATCTCAACATTTTACTGACTCATCTACATCGAGGGGCTAACCGTTCTACCAAATTTCAATCAAATCGGATAAGAATTAAGTACTATGAGTTATATGAAAATTAATTTCAGCGAAATCTATTTTTTTTTTTGAAATCCGATCACAAGACATGTATAATCCATATACCATGTATGAGTAATAATTACTCAAATAGTATGGACAACAAAAACACCAGTTATGTAAGTATGTACGTAGAAATTAACAGCGAGTAGGTTAGAAGTAAGACAAACAACACAAAAAAGGAAAATAGAAAACAGGACAATAAATAATGGATTCAAATTTAATCATTATAAAAAAATTAAATAAGCATTTCCACTAGTCAAAAGCCTGTATCGGAGAGTGAAATATTCATAAATCCACAGATTTTTTTACGTTCTGTATAAAAAAATGGTTATTTCATGAAGATCCTTGTTACATCGCTGATCATATTCAAGCTTTAATTTTTTTTCAACGAAAAAAATTAACATGACGTAAGATTTCGAAATTTTGTCTATGTTATTTCGAAGGCTGGCTTACTGTGATTACTTTACGTTAACAACGTTCGCCATTAGGTGGTGTTGGTTAAGTCTCCGAAACTCCTAATCATGAGAATTCTCAACGTGTTCAACATGTTGAAAAATCTAATGTATGCAACAAGTAGATATTTAGTAATTATTAATGAAATATAGAGATAAATTTTGTGTATGTGTGTCATACAAAATAATAATATAATAGACATGCGTTGAACACGGATTCACGAATAAAAATAAATCATTAAAAATTCAAAAAAGTTGTGTCCATAAATAAATTTAATTGTATGCTATAAAATAATAATATTATTATTTTCATACGCTTTATCATAAACGTTATCGCTTTCAACATATTGACTCCAAAATCATTTATTTTGTATACAATAACAACACGAGAGAAAAATAATTATTGTGTTTTTTTATCTGTGGGTAATTATTTATTTTATTAATTTAGTTTTTTTTTTTTTTTGTTATTAGGAGCACGTATTAACAATAAAACATTGGTTTAATTGCTGACATAAATACAATAATACAAATTTCACTAAAATGTTTGTATTTTGGAGGGCGCTGGGAGCGATAAAGCGAAGCTTTATGGATAATTTCGATTTAATTTATTGACCCACCACAAGCTAGACATTATTGTTTGAGTATTAAAACGACTTATTTATAGTCATTTATTCCAATCATTTGAAATAAAAACCGCAGTTAAAAATAACGAAATATTTGTTAGTTTTTTTATGGAAAAAATATTCTTAGCTTATACTAAATAAATCTTATATAAAAAAAATGGAGAGCTATTTCGCGTGGTCATCGGATCACGCCTAAACGGCTGGACCGATTTCGCTAATTCTTTATTTGTAGTGTCGGTTCTTATGAAAGAAAAAATTAAGAAATTTGCGTGGAAAATGAGAAAATTAAAGAAAACTCTACGTACGCAAGCTTAGTACTTTTTACCATATAATTTTTATTCCAATTTTGACAGAAACTGTCAATTGTTAGATAGTCGTTGCGATTGACAGAATGCGGAAGAAATACACAACATGCATGGTTTAAAACAGATGCATCGGTCGGAATTACTTTGGTCAAATGATACTTAATTCATCACCATACAAATTCGAATTCAATGTTAATAGTTAGGAACACAGGACAACGTCTGTCGGGAAATTAAGTATTGCAATAATCAAATAACTTCGTCAAAATCAAGGTAATTTAGATTGAAATTGGATCGGAAACGCGAAGTATATTAAGAATAAGGCTCCAGATCGCGTTGCTCTGACATACGAGACAATCATATACGCAGCTGCTGTCATCGGAGGTAAAATTTCAAACAACTGTAAAGAAAAAAAAAACAATAAAGTTCACATCCTAAATAATTAATGCTATACAAAATGAACCAGAAATATCATAAAAAAACATACAACAACATCATAATCTATGTACTTAAATCCTTACAAAAACAAACGGTAAGTATTGTTTTGCCTTGAACGAAAAGCAATAATTGAATATTATTATACAGTTTTATTTTTTGTATATTATTTTTATGTGTGTGTATTTTAATGACTATGGTACTCAAAGAGAAAGTAGTAACCCACATAGGAAAAATTAATAATAATTAATTCCTTAACTAAATCGCTACAACTGCCTACAAAATTACGTTTAATAATACCAGCTATTATTTTTATATCGGCTTCGAATAAAACCCCAGTTAGGTAGCTTTTTTTATAAAACTAATTCTATTTTGATACCTTCGTAGGTCTTTAGAGTGGTCAGTGTTTCTTATATTATTACGTTTGTTATTGTTGAGGCTTAGTTTAAGACATGACATAGATATTTGTTTGGAAAAGAATGAGCAGAATTAGTTGATAATAACGAAAGATCTAGTACTGGAAAATGGCACTAGAATTATTCATAAATTTATATTTAGAATGTTTTGTTCAACATAGCCAATAGACAAGAAATAGAGCGTAAAATGGATATTGTTTAGATACTAGCGCCATCTACCGATTTTTTCTTAGCAAAAATATCCTCAAGACTAAACTTTTCCATACATTTTTTTTTAGCCATCACGCCGTGTCCTTTAAGGGGTAGGCAGAGAGAACTGACCGTCACTCTTTTCTATCCATTGTCGCGGAGCCCTTTTTTAAGGAGGTCCAGCAGACTTGGGAAAATCACGTAGACTGCTTCGTCTATTGTGTTTTCCTGAGGATTGGCTGAAAGAAAGAACACCTGGGGTCTTTTCCCCTTCTGCCCGGCTAGAGGCTCTCTGAAACAGACTCGTTATCCCTCTGGATTAACTTTGCACAATCTCAAGGGTGGATTAAAATAGTTTTGGCTCAAGAAGACTCTGGAAATGGTCATAGGCTCTAATAAAAGAATTTGTTTATAGATACAAAGGAATTTCACAGTTTATTCAAAACATATTTTTCATTGATTATTGCTTTCAACTTAATTCCATTCTAATATGGAATTTTTCAAATAATAATTCGTTTAATCAAACCTATAATTAATTTAACATACAATTCACTATAGGTGGAACTCAAAACCCAAAATTTGCATTGTCATCGCAGTTTATCAAAAAAAATGTAAAAACAAATTATGACCCAAGGTCAAACAAGAAAATTACAATTCTACATACAACAAAGCTTAACGTTCGAATTATCCACCTTCTCAATCATCAATCTATGTAAATTTATATTTTACCCTGGTTATACCAGTCAACAATAAATAGCACAAGTAAAATACTACACTCTTATATGACTTCAGTAAAAAGAATTTGAAAGAAAGAAATTGAAATAAATTCGTGTACTGTTTGCATGCTTATGGAAGGAAATTGCGGTTATATACTTAACTCAGGTCCGTAGACTTCTTCTAAAGTAAATCCTGGCTGACTACAATCACTCCTCCGATCCTCTCAACTACTAGGCATTCCCTCAAATATTTGGCATCCGCAACCCTCCAATTTATAGATTATCTCCCCAATAATACTGTTGAGCAGCTACTTTGCTCGGTTCTCGTCTCCAATCCACATCGTTCCAAAATAAAAATTCGGAGCCCGCATCGACAAATGTGAATATAAGTTTTACCCGCGATAAGGGTTAAACTGTTTTATGCACTGCCCAATACGTTCCATCCAACCTCTAGTCCAAACGATTGATTTCAATTATTAAAACTCCGGGTTATTTGCCCATGACTAGGAGTTTCTTTTCTCCCCCAATACTACGATATTTTCTCCATATACTAAGACATTTTCTCCCCAAGACTAGGAGTTTGTCTCCCCCAGACTAGGACATTTTCTCCCCAAGACTAGGACATTTTCTCCCCAAGACTAGGACCCGCTTTTCTGTAAATAAAATTTACAAAAAAGTGTCACTAATAAGAAAATTATATGATTGTCACAAAGGCTACATTGCAAAGACATTACTGTATAAATTTCACGACTAAATTTAACTCTTATTTAAACATTACGTACCTCTTTATACTGCGGGTTGAATTTAGCACATTATAATTTACACCACACAAAATTAAACTTAGTTAAATAAAATAAAAATCTATATTTCTATTCATCTCGCGCGATGCAAAAATGCACCGTCACGGCCTGTATCCCCCGCTGTGATTTTTACAAATGCCGTCGCATAGCAGAGCGCTTCGGGTTACCTCGCTAATCTTCGTAACACCTAAGACCCTTCGGCCGTCGCCGAAACGACACTGCCCTACCACTCAAAATATCTGTTACACCATGCACACTTCTTTCGCTTCTTTCAACGACATACCACTTCTCATACAACCTCTCCTATTTCTCGTATTTCTAATCTGGCCTTCCTTGAGGACGGAATCGATGTGTTTGACGTCATTCTCGGTCGAGCACGCTTTCTTACACCTTTCGTTTCAGTCTTGTAAATTTTCTTATCATTCTGTTTACATCCATTATTTCCATATGCCCAAACCATCTCAACTTATTGCCCTTCATCGTTGTCACAACGCAACTTCCATACCACATTTCTTGCTAATATTCTCATTCCTTTATATATCCCACAGAGTCTATCCACATATTCTTCGTAGAGATCTCATCTCTACTGAATTTATACTAGGACATTCAAAATATCTCTGTATAAAATTAACAAAGATAAGTATTGAAATATATTGTTAAAATTATTGTTAAACTTGGCAAAGCGAGACAAAATAAAACATAATAACGCTTAATTCAATTGTAAAAAAAACAAGAAAACTTATATCAAAGCTGTTGAAAGGAATGGAAAACAATTTTTTACTGGATAAAAAATTAAATTCTGGTAATTCTTTGGACAATTTTCCATCTTATGAACCTAATATTCAAGATATTTTGCAGGTATGATAGCTACGATAAGTTGGAAATCCAGGAGGAAAATGAAGGGTGGGCAGGCCGAGACTGAGGAGGGAGGACGATGTGAAGACAGAGGCAGCGCAACTCTTGCAGGCGAATAATTGGAGAGCGGCGGCTGGGGAAATCTTGCTGTGGAGGCGAAAGTTGCAGGAGCTCACTGCTCGGTTTGGGCTGTAGCGCCATTGAAGAAAACGGAGATGATAAGAAAAAGACCATTGATAGGAACCAAAGGCCCATGCCCAAGTGTTAGATGTGAAGGACGAATGACAGTAGTTCTCGATGCAAAAAAGAATACAATGGAATTTCAACTGTGACAATTCAATCGATGTTTTCTAAATACCAAATCTAAGCATTTATAAACATCGATGTTGTCGAACATAAAGTATTGGCGTAGTGAGTTCGGCAGGTACATCTTACACAATAATAGTTTTTAATAAACAAATACCCCCTTCATAAAAATAGAGCTAGTTCTAGTGGGGTAGGTATTTATTTTCAGTTTTAGAGATTATTATAGTTTGGCATTTATGACTGTATATTTTTTTAACGAAATTATATGTTAGCAGACCGCAGAGGTTTACTTTCAAGACAGGGGTGTCAAACCATAGGTTATGAAAGCTATTTATATCATTACAAGCTTTCCCGACATACGTCCCGTGGACCCTTTGGTCCTAACCAGAAGCGCCCCGTTCATTATGCACTGCGCTTCAAGAAGGAAACAAAAATAAACTAATAAAATAATAACATTAAAATATTAATTCTAAAACGTCCATATTTCATTCGTATACAAAGCTCAGACGTGATCAACGTGAGAATAGGTATAATAATATGCGCGCAATTTGGTTGACTTTGTATGAAAATTTCTAAAACTGGAGAAGTGAAATGGGCTGGTAATTACGTATGTGATAATGAGAGGGTGCAGGTGCAGAAGACAATAATTTTATTTTTTTTATAATTTCCAAAATAAAAGTTCATACCTAATACAATATTATTTAAATATATGTAATGTAATATATTTCCTCACTAGACCTAAGCCTGTTATCATAAGATAACTAAAAAAAAACAATATTAATTTTATACACAAAAATTTTGTTTTTAAAATATTCGTTCAAATGAACCGTGAGAACACTTCAAAAATTGCGAGGAAAAAACATGAACTTATATTTTGTTTTCCCAAAACAATTTTTCCAAAAACAAACGTATGTTATTAATGGTATCTAGTTACCTATAACTGAAATCGATTTACATATTATGTTTAGGATGTAGGTGTTGGAAATTTCAATATTAAAGAACACAGCGTCGGTCTACTCAAGCTTACCATTTATTTTATTTATTTTATTTTATTATTTTTACACTAAATTGATACATAAAATTGTAACATTAATTAGTAGGTTCCCCACCACACATGACAGGTAGGGTTGCCAAATTATAATTATATGGCTAAGTAAAACATTCTCTATGTCTTTAACAGTAGGTGATACAATGTTTAACGGGTGATCTAGTATTTTAATAATTATTATACATTAAAAAAAAGCAATAATATTGTTTCGACAACGCAAGGTGTCTACCGCTGGAGTCCCGTACCCAAACATTATTGTAGCCGCGATAAATGTCACGCGATATTTTCCTATTTCTATGGCTGGTTCACCAGAATGCGACACCCCTTTTTAAGAGTATTTTTCTAAAAGGAAATAATACAATATTCAAACATAATACCCAAGAAAAAAAAATGAATAGGCAGGTGTATGTACCAAAAATAAAAACAAACTCATTCTTTATTATATATTTTCAATTTGGTTTTTATTTACTTACAATAATGAAAATAAGTGAAAGGGTACGTTATTTGCGTCGGCGTTCAGTGTCGAGACGAAATATATAACTTGTTTGATGCGTATCTGTTGCCCATTCTCCTGTATGGGTGTGAGTCCTGGCACCTGACCAAATACCAGGCACAAAAAGTCTCAGTTTTTGAAATGAAGTGCCTAAGGAGAATTCTCGTTTTTTGCTTTTTAAACAGTAAAAATAGCAATGTTATTCTCTCTCTCTCCAATGGCGCTACAGCCCATATCGAGCCTTGGCCTCCCGTAGCATTCGCCTCCAAGAAGTTCTGTCCTCTGCCGCTGTCCTCCAAATCGCTACCAGGATTATTTATTTATCGTATGGTCATAGATGTATGTCATATCTCATGTAAGTTAATAGAGAATATTCTTGCAAATAAATAGGTATACATACATACATTCTCCCTTTAAGGCACACCACAAGCCAGCCCGGTGGAGACCAATCCGCAGCAAACCCGACCCGCACGAAACCGACCTCCTAGCTCGATCGAAGCAATCAAACCAAAACGATCAAACAATAAAAAAAAAAGCTCTGAGACTGCATTCGGACACTACGTGATGCACTGTCTGCCTTTCTGCCCCACAGTCGCACTCTGCGGATTCTTGCCATCCGCATTTGAAGAAGTCGGCACATCTGCCATGACCGGTGCGGATTCTGTTCAGTGCTGTCCAGTGTCTAGGCAGGTTGAAACCGGGGTGGTGTCTTAATTATACACGGTAGAGCCCCGGTCAACTGGTCCGAGGACTCCTCCCATCCCAGCTCTCCACGATAGTTACTGTCGTAGAGACCCAGGATGATCTGTGCTTCATCCCTTCCCACCACATCTTCCCACATAAGTCGAGGTCTGCTGACTCGTCTCCTTCTTCCTGGATGTCCACTTAGGATACTTTTAGGGACGCGTGAATCGGGCATTCGCTGTAGGTATTGGTCCAGACCATCTCACCCTAAGCAGCTTTATGTGCGTTAAGATATTTGGGGCCTCATATTATTATATTGTACAGCTCTTCATTGCTGCTGTTTTAATGCGCCACTGATCGCCCTCTCTCACTGGTCCACACTCGACCTTCCTTTCAAAGATGTCCAGCATATCTGCCATTCTCATTGTGAATGTTAGTGTCTCGCACCCTTCATAGGTCAACACAGTACGTTTTGTAGATGATTATTTTTGTTTTCCTGTGGATGCCACGCGATTTGAACACTGGCAGCAGGGAGAAGTAAGTTTGTTGGCCGCTGTGATTCCCTTCGAATATCTCCTGGGTTTTCATTAATCTTATTCAAGAGGTATATATGTGGGAGGTGTTTTTTCTACAATAATAGACAAGAAATGGGCAGTGTATTTAATTCTGTAGTTCATCGAAAAAGGTCCAAACTTTCCTATATCGAAGTGGTTGTTAGTCCAGTGGTATCAATCGCCGGCTTTCATGCGCACAGCGTATTGGAGGTCGTAGGTTCGAGTCCCGGCCGTGCCGACCATTTCCGCTTTCACGGCACGGCCTTTGTTGGTAAGTGTGAAAAAAGTGTATTTGTGTTCACTTCGAGTGAGCACAGATTCATTTTTATGTAAAAAAAGGTGTAAGTATAGCCGGCGGAACTTATTGCCTGAGGCAATTTTTTCCAGTCAACCGGTCCCGTCCAATCTGAGACAGGCCAACCCCGGGTAGAAATTTTAAATGAAAAAACACTGAGAAAAACTCTGACCCGACCGGGAATCGAACCCGGGACCTCGGATCTGAAGTCCACGCATTAGCATTAGCGTTGAAGTCCACACGTCCACGTCCACGAAAATCTGAGTTAAGTAATTAGAAAAATGTTCGACTCTGGTCAAAGCAACAAACGTACCTACCTACCAATGGTAAAATATGAAATTTTATTACAACAATTATTAATACGCTAATAAAAATATATTTCGGGATATTTTTTACTTCCTTATTGCGTCCATACAACATTTTTTGATATGGAGTCATAATATTCAAAATAGTGGTGTAAAATACAGAAGCTACATAATATACATAACATAATAATAATATACCTACTGATGTATGAAAAGCCTTAACCTAAATACCAACTGTAATATTGAAATATAATATCGAGAAGTTAGTAGGTACCTACTCTTACGTGAACATCTATCCATCTACATTCCCTTTAAGACCCCACCAAGGGGAAATCTCTTCTCACACCATATATAGATTCTACACCATAACCTCAATAGAACGGAACACGCATGACAGGGTCTTCCTCATCTTCCGAATCCTGATGGAAGAAAGAACAACACTCTCCTCGGCCAACTATCATTCGGGATCCATAACACGTCATGGCAATCTCCTCTCTATAATGGTAGAAGTGATGAGCCTGCACCGGGCCTCGCAAACCTAGATCGTCGTTCGTGATGCGACGGTATAGTAGCATCGTACACCCAATTCTTCTTAGTCACTTCGTTTCAAACGTGGAGAATTTATGTACCTGGGCTTTGGTCAGGTGCCAGGACTCACACCCATACAGGAGAAAGTTAACATCTCTGCTCAACACTTACTAAACGTCGACACTTTTCAAATCTCGGTCTACAATAATTTCTAAAGTTTCAATGGATGTTGGTAGACTTTGTATTGAAACACTATTTTCAGTTTTATTTTTGACTTAATTCGAGACAAATTTTCTTCTAAGCAGTAGACATTTTTGGTCACCTACTAAGAAAGTACCTGCTAAGAAATTTCATAATGATTTTTAATACCTACGCGATATTTAATACCTACGCGATGAATTTAAAAATAGCATGATATCATTTTGGTTTGAAACAAAGGAGTTTATTTAAGTGTAAATTGTGATATTTTTTAGGTACCTACTCTTATTATGTTACAAAAATAAAACAGAAGGATCTACCAGCTACCTGATGAATACCTACGATTTTCTTTGAAACGTATGTATCATATACACTTCACTCGAAGTCTTAAAATATAATATTTTATTTCTGAGAAGTTCTCATCGAATATTCAATTCAATCTCAATTTCTTTTCGTTTCATCATTCTGTCTACTTGACTAGGAAAAGACTGTATGATGTAAAATTGTAAATAGTCTCCAAGATCCTTTGGGGTTTAACATACCTACATATGTAGATTAAAAAACACCCAAAATATTGAATTTCTTCCATATTTTCCGGAGGTTGTTGGAAGTCTAGCGGCTCAGAATATCGTGGGTTCGTACCTCAAACCGACCACATTCCTCTTTCACGACACAAGCCGTAGCTAAGTGTGAAAAATAACCCAAATTGAGCACGAAATTTCCCTTCAGTGTATTTTATGTAAGAAACAACGTATTCGAAGGCGTGGGCTGATACTGAAAGGACGAAGCAGCTACTCCGAACAGCGGAAATGAGTTAGACCTATCCTGGGCAAAACACTCAGAGATAGAATCCCAAATGAGAAAATCCGCAGGATTTGTAACATTCAAGATGTTGTAAGGTGGGGTATAGAGAGGAAGCGTCACTGGAGAGACCACGTTGGTAGAATGGTACAGAGAGACTTCCGAAAATAGTACCTAACGGAAGAACTACCAGAGGGATGTAGACCACCGGGGAGATCGCCAGAGAGATGAAGGGAGAGAGCTGTTCATCGGCATACCAAGAACCAGGCTAATTCCAGAGAATAGCAGATCCCAGATCTGGATAGGAAGAAGAAGAAAGAGAAGTAATCCGACTGACCTCGCTAGCCAAGGTAGGCAAAGGAGCTCACTTCCGATCAAGAGATTCCGGGTTCGATTCCCGGTCGGGTCATAAATTCTCAATGTGTATTTTCACTTGAAATTTCTACTCGGGGTTGGATTGGGTTTTTCACTGTCTAAGATTGGACGGAACTGATTGATTGGTAGGGAATGTTCCAAGCATTAAGTTCCGCCGGCTATACTGACATGCACCCATGTAGGTATAGAAGAATGTTATTTCTTTATGTATTAATAATATTATTATTCTGAAGATGATGTTAGATGAGGACGTCAAACGGAGATATTGGCTAAATCATATGGAAAGGATTAACATAACGAGTATAGCATATTCATGCTCCAAACAAGCAAAGCCGACCAGGAATACACTACTACAGCCAACGTTATAGAAAGAGAGCAATAAATCAGCGGTAGAATAAGGGAGTACCTACCCCCAGAACTTGCTTTATAAAGAACGTCAAAGCAAAAACTAATCTGCACTATTCCTAGAACAAGCAATGTTTTTAACGAGTTTTTTTTTTCGATAAAATGTATTTACTTTTAAAAGAAAAAGGTATCTTTTGAAATCAGAGGAACTACACTATGGGGTAGGTTATAAAAAGGTTCATAAAAATAATAATAATAATAATACTCCCTTGATTGAATTCTCGTTATAGGAAGTTCATTTTATACATTTAATTATTTCAGTATTTATTTTTAATTAACTTTTTCTTGTTTGTTTCATTATTTTTCAAACATTCGAAGTGGAGGTACCTAGTCATTTTTATTATTGAACGCTAAAAAGGTAAATAGACTAAGAGCCATTATCATAATATTTTTTATATCGAAGTAATTTGAAAAATTTATGAAAAAAAAATGCAATATTTTTTTAGAAGTGGTTTGAGCAAATAAAATCATTTACTTACTGAAACAAAAGTATTAATTAAATATTTATTCATAAATTCAAAATATTATATCATTAAAAACATACATCAAAAAATAATTTGAAACATTATTTATTTAATTAATATTTTTGGTGTTTACCGTGTAGTAATAATTCATAATGTGAATGAAAAAACACTTGTCTTATACTACACAAATTATTTATTGCAGAGGCGCGTTTCGTTCTGTTAGAACATTTTCGATGGGAGATCGAAAATGTTCTAACAGTGTTTTTTCATTCAGATTATTTACTTCATATGAAAATATCAGTCTTGTCTGTTAAATACAATGCTATATACAAAATATCAAAATATCGGTGTTATCTCTCAAGATACATCACGATGTAATGTTATCATGAGAGACTTTTGAACTATAGAGAAAGGAACTTTCTTAATATCCTACATGAGGACAACAAAGCTGCCTTTTGAATGGTATAACTGAGACCACTACAGATGCTTAGTTTCCCTAGAATCTCTTTAAGAGACCTAGGAAATACTCCATTCGTTGATATCACTATAGGCATAATTATGTGGGTGGTTGGTGTATGCCACATCTCCCTGATTTCGTGAGCAAGATCAAGATATTTAATTATCTTGTCTTTCTCCGCTTATAGTATTCACAATATTAAGAATATCGATAATTTTCTTATTTGGTTATAAATTTTCAGAAAGATAACTTTGACAGTATTGGTAGCATCTCTTTGAAGGTAAGATTTTTCTTTTTGAAGACCACTTCGTGAGCTCGGAAGATTTTGGCGTAAGGTAAGAATTTGTTTTGTAAAAAACAACCAAATTAATGAAGTTCAGGAAGAGCTAGATTTCTTCTAATTTTTTTTTCCAACAAAGAGTTCATTTCCTTCCAATAAAATGTAATTATGCATGCTGATTATCCATCCTCATTTCTGTAAATTCAGGCTAGGTACTCTCTTTATTACTCCAATTTTGAGGCTAAGGAAGGTAACAAGAGCTTACCACTGCGCTCGATCTCAAGCAAGTCAAAGACATACTATTACAAAGCTGATATTCATTGCGTTCATTTCAGATATAATAGGTAAAGTTTTATTTTTGTTACATATTTCATTCACCCTCCCAGTCCTCCAAATCGCCGTCCCATTGTTTTAACAATTAAAAAGTTTTCCATACGCCTAAAGTACATCATTAAAATTGACTTATCAGAAAAGTTTATTCATCTACTTTGTGTTTTTTTTTATTGTCACATAAATTATTATTGAACCCATTATTTTTTAAATTTTTTTTATTTATTATTAATTTTATAAAGTTATATTAAAATCTGTTTATGTATATATCTCATAACAATTATTATGTATTTGAAAAAAAAAGTAAGTAGGTAGGTAATCGAGTCAAATTGAGTTCAGACTATTGTAATGGAAACAACCGAAAGATTATTTTGCACCACTTTTCTACAGCCGAGACCGTTTTGTGTTTCTTATCTCTTGTATCGGTCTCGCTCGCGAACTAGGCTCATGCAAAAAAAATATTGATATTCTCTGGTGACGATCTCGTGTCTTGGTCCCTAATGGTCTATTTTCCTAGGAATAAACAGCGGTGTGTCATGTGTCAGTGAAGAAAATTGTCTATGTCGTTACCTTAGTGACAAAAAAAAAACATTGTCATACTTTTCGATTATAGCCGTCTTGTCAGACGACGGAGCACTCCTTGGTTAATAATTATGCCCTGGCTTCCTAGGAAGCGGTACATCGTCTGATAAGACGGCATTCTTTCAAAATTATAACAATGTTTTTATATTACTGACAATGTTTTAAGTCAAACTGACACATTCACAGTTGTTTGATGTTTATATAGCTGCACCGTAATCCTAGGAAAACAGACCATAACCCATTGCATTAGCATTTTTGAGTAGAAACTACTATGATTATGCAGATGTTAAAACGATCTATCATGTCCGTCACATCCATTGCTAAGTAGGTTCATAAGGACAATTTCCTAATTGGAATAAACGCAATTAACATGTATTACGTATGTGTATTAATTCTTGTCATTTTAATGGTTGGATTTATTTTTAGATGTGACTAACTTAATATTATATTTTAACGTCTCACTTGGTTAACTTTAGAAACAAAAGATTCATAATTGAGGAGGTATAGAAACGTTGATGCTTTGTCATTCAAAAACCATTCTTTTAAAATTCTTTTGTTTTTGTTCGATGTAAAGAATTACTTCATTATTTTTTTTTTTAATTAATTAAAAAAAACTTTTTCGTTCCTTCTAGTAAAGTAAAGTAGTTGATGAATATTCTACACGGATTAGGCGTCCAGTATTCGAAAATCAAAGTACATAATATTAACTGTCCAAAAAAATGTCGATGTATTTGCCAATTTTCAGGATTTAATTATCAAAGACTATCCATTATGTAGATTGGAAGGAACCTATTGGGTGTGTAATATTGTCGTAGTCAAGTTTTTGATAAACAAAACTTCCAAGATTCGTATTTCAAATGTCCCTAGCACTGACTTATGAACAAGTACATACCTATTATAAGGGTTGACTAGCAGGTATCATTATTGTCTCAAATTGAACAGCAGGTGTATTCTCGTAGCGCTTGAATTGCAATCTAGTTGAAAAGATATCTTAAAGGGCGGCTCGGAAAGGAGGAGAAAGGGGGAGTGTCATGATCGTTCCACGATTGGCTACATCGTATTGTAGACACTCCCCCTTTCTCTCTAATTGGTCCGATCCTTTCCGAGCCGCCCTTTAAGATATCTTTTCAACTAGATTGCAATTCAAGCGCTACGAGAATAACCCTGCAGGGTCAAAATAAATAGACGCGTATGGACGAAATGAAAATAAAACAATTATGTAATTTGTTACTCTACAAATTATTTAATATATCTACTGACTAGTTTCGCAGGCACAGGTCCTGTATGGTCACAGGTAATAAATAATATGTGGAATAACAACTTAATTGTTTCATTATTTAAATTACATAATTTAAATAATTCTAACTAGAATGCACGTTCAATTCGTTAATTGTATACCTACTATATTAACGTATATTTTAGTCGAGTTCATTAGTTGCAACAAATATGGCGTTCCGCTAGAAAGAAACAATTTATTTTATTTTATACTATTTTTTACCCATCACGCCGTGTTCTTTAAGGGGTAGGCAGAGAGAACGAACCTCCACTTTTTTCTATCCAAGCACACTTCTTACGCTTCTTCCACCGACATAACATTTCTCATACACCCTCTCCTATTTCTTTTACTTCTTGCCTGTCCATCCTTGAGGACGGAATCGATGTACCTATTCGATCAACGTCATTCTCGGTCGGCCAACCCCTCTCACCTTTCCTTTCAGCCTTATGAATTCTCTCTCATTCTGTTTGCATCCATTAGGTACTTCCACATGCCCAAACCATCTCAAATAATTATTATTAACTTTCATCATTGTCACAACACAATGACATACTACTTCCATACCATATTCTTTCTCCGTGTTTTACACTTTACTGTACATTATAGGTACAAGGTATATTGGTTAATGCATCAATGCAAAACAATGATCTATATTACCTATAACACGATGACTTTGAACCCCTTCATTGTTTTTAAGATTTTCCCTTTCAAAATTCCTTGTCACTAACCAACTATTATACTTGGTTAAAGTGTGAACAATTTTTGGTTCAGTAGTGTTTGCCTAATTTAACTATCTACTACATTACTCGCTAGTCGTCTTTATGCGAACTAGGCTCGCATTAAAATAATTATCCATAGGTTTTTGCAGGAGCTGTTTCGGGTAGCAAGAGATAGAGAGGCCTTCAAAATTATTGCCAAAGTCGGGAAGACCTGAAAGGGCACAACAAGAAGAAGAAGAACAGTAAAAATGCTTCAAAATAAAGTTTTTTTCGTACTTATTTCGAGAAACATTGACATCTTTATACTCAGAAATGAGTCTACTTCGACCACAGTCAGTCGTGGTAATATAAACTATGCAGTCTACTTATATGATGTAGATGTGTATATTATATGAAGTTCTTACCTACATAATAGCTGTAGATGTACCTAGGTATTTAATATAGAATTGGTAAGGCAAGTTGATTCACGCCCCATTGTGTGAATTCGAAACATTAGCGAGTGTCAGATTTATATTTTAACCCCTAACATAACCCCTAATTACAAAATTTTGTCTTACAGTAACGGTTTTTTTCTGCCAAGTTTGGGCAAACAGTTACAAGATTGAAATATGCGAAGGAACTGATTACATACAAGATACTCGTAAAAGTTTTTCTCCTAACTATTCTTAAAAAACAAAATAAGGATCCTTACAAGGATCTTGATAGCAGATTATTGAGGCATAATAATATGTCCATTATTGGACTATCAGACATCCCAATCTGCAGATTCTGCTGACAGGAAGACGGAAACGCATTTACATCAGATGTCACAATGTATCCCTGACTCACTAAAGAAACCGTGCACTTGGAGGTCTACTATTGATTGAACTCTGAAAAGGCACGACTGCTCGAGCCAAGACAAAACATGTGAGCTGCATGACTCACATCAGCCCTTAGAGTGAGTTGTAACTAGTTGTGGACGCCACAATATCTCTGTTATGGTCATTGTGATGACCTTAATAAAACGGTTTGTCATTCTTTAATTGATAAGATAAGAAATGTATCCAGTCCTGCAACACTGAAGTCAAAGTCAGGACAGCAGCCCGATTCACGGAAAAGTTTAAGTCTAAGTTTAGTTCGAAGTTCGAACGAAGTTCGATTCAAACTTTTGTGAATAGGGCTGCTGGTAATAATAATTATTGTAGGCGGCGACTATCTACAGTCTATGTACCTATTCACGGAGGGTTTGAATCGAACTTCGTTCGAACTTCGAACTAAACTTAGACTTAAACTTTTCCGTGAATCGGGCTGCAGGTACGGAAAGAAGGAATCGCACAGAAAGAATGATCGGAGGTTAACATATGAAAAAACGAAATTCCGGACTAATGTAGAAAAGTTTGGACTTAGGTAGAAAATTTTGGACTTAGTAGATAGAATAACCCGGACTTTATTAAAAAATCCGGAAAAACAGTAAAAAATCCTGAATCAATAATCAGCACAAAGTAAATAAAATTTGACCTAAATTATAAATTTAATTTTTTAACCCGTTTTATACCGTGGGCCCCATTTGGGGATCGTTTCTTTAAATCCTGCCAGCAACACCATCTAGGAGTTTTTAGTATATTTTAAAGTTAGATATCATCGAGAAAGAGTGCTTCTTTACATAGGAAAACATTTTATAACTTTTTGTTAGTATTTTTAGTAAAAAAATAATCATCGAAGCTTAATTTTATCGATAATTTTTTCGATAATTTTGAACCAATTCACATCTGATTTTGAATGGTTAAATTAATTAAATTTTTTACTTTTTTCGTTTAAAAGTGATAGAAACATGTAACTGATAAGCTACTGAGGCTATTGAAAATTATGTACCTACAGACGTTTAAAATTCCTCCGGAATTTCGAATATGTCTAAAATGATCCGGACGCAGTAACGCCAGCATACCTGAGGAGAAATTTTCAGTTAGTGAGACCTTCAAAAAGATGGTGAAACAGGTGTAAAAAAATATATTTTAATATATTTTTAAAGCAGGGCAACAACTAAAACATAAAAAAAACTGAAAGAATAAAGTTGTTAAATTCAGGTAATTTTTTCCATGAAAAAAAAAACAAAACAAAGAAGTAAATAAAATTAAAATAAAAAATACGTTTCATGCGTTACTAATGACGGGTCTGAATTAAAACTATAGTAGCGTTCATAAAGCGTTTTGTGTAAATGTGTTTTCTATTTCATATTGTTTTGTATCAGGTGGGGGCAGAGGGAGGGGGGAGTGGAAATGGTATACCTATATAATAAGTAGGTATATGTTCATAATAGTATTAGATTGTATAAATGCAGTAAATATGAGTATACCCAAGTAACAAAATAAATGTCAGTTGAGTATAATAATATGGGTAGGTATATGAGTATACGGAGACACATAAGAGTAAAAGTATTTTATTATTTCTGGTGAATATGTTTTGAAAACAACGAATAATTGGTTTTTAGTGCAAAGTACTAAATTATTGTGTACCTTAACTGAATTGTGGAAATGCGAGGTGGTTCTGTTGTTCTCAAACTTTTAGCAATAACGTTCCTTATATTTATGCAGTTTTTGATGACTATATACTTTGAATCAAATGAAGTGGTTGGTAGCTTAGCGGTTATGACGCTGGATTTCGTACTGTAGGTCGTGGGTTCGATCCCAGGTGCCGACCGTCTTCCTCTTTCACGACACAAGCTTTAAGTAGCTTAATGTGAAAGAGTCAAAAAGTATATAACCTATGTATATGTGTTCACTTTAAGAGAGCACAGATAATTCCAAATCCAAACTCCCTTAAGACCCCACTTAGGGGCATAGGGAGGCAACAAGAGCTCTCCATTGCGCTCGATCTTGCGTAACGTTAATGACCTCCTCCCACACCATGTCCAGATTCCTCAGCTATGCTTCGAAGGAGCGGAACACAGTATAAGAGGGTATTCCTCGTTTCCGGACCCTGATGGGAGGAAGAACAGCGCTCTCCTCGGCCAACTGTCATTCGGTATCCTTAACACATGTCCCAGCCAAGTCCATCTCCTCCACATAATAGTAGTGGTTATGGGCTCACGCTGGGTGCACCGGCGTATAGCGTCGTTCGTGATGCGGCAGTACCATCTTATACCCAAAATAATTCTCCTGAGGCACTTCGTTTCGAATACAGATACTTTTTGTGCCTGGGCAAAAGTCAGGTGCCAGGACCACAATATGAACCCATTCAGGAGAATGGGCAACACACACGCATCAAACAGTTTACATTTCGCCTCGACACTAAACGCCGACGCCTTCCATGTCTTGGTCATGTTGTTGAAGGCGCCACTTGCCATACCGATACGTATCGGGAGCTCAGCCCCGAGGTCACCAGTGGTGGTAATGGTTGCTCCCAGGTACTTAAATTTACGCGCATTTTTAAAGCACAGATAATTACATTAAAAAAATTGATTCAAATCATTACATCAATTATTATAGTGTTCGATTTCAAGAGGTAAATTTTATACAAATTTGAATCACCACGGGCTAAAGGCCGTCTCCTACTGCTGTTTTAAAGGCTAGCTTAGTGCTATCACTTTACGCTAACAACGTTTGCCATTTAATTATTACTTTCTTTTCGTATCCGTTCTATATTTTACCAAAGTAGGTAGTAAGCATTGACAGTCATCGCCTTGTCGTTCGCCAGGATAATGTCTTGTAGATTGCAGCTTGAAAAAAATAATATCATTACTACCTACTCGTACATTGCTTATATACACGTATTACGAAGCATAAAATGTATAGAGAAGTTATAATAAAACATAAATACGATGATCGAAGTTTGTGAAGCGCTGCTTGGCTGACACTACGTGGTACAGTGGTAATAATAAAACACATGTACATTTTAGTTGTTTCATTATGAGGTCTCTAGTCCGGGAAGATATAAAATGAAATAAAAACACTAAATAATTACAATAAAAACATTCAAAGATAGGTACAAGCTCGCTTGTTGGGGGTCATCTGTATGCAGTTCTTTAAATTTATAATGTGGAATAAAAGAAACACGAAAACCTTCTATAATAGAATACGCCAGAACACTGTCTGACTGATAGACTAACGCCGCCTATCCACACATTCGTACGGCACTGCTGTGATGCGTGAGTTCTGCTGTTTGAAACGGGCGGATATAAAAACATACAAACCTCAATAAATTTTGCGTAAAAAAAAAACTTTTGTGTCGTATTTGTATATAAAAAACGAGCGACGAAGTTCGTCACATAGTCACGGGTAAAATAATATTGTTATAGGTATCTTAGATACATACGTAAAAATGATAAAATCTGCATTATAAACATTAGTTTTCAAATGAATTTGAATTTTTTTATGATAGTTTATGAACAAAAAAATAGGTATTAAAATAAAAACCATATTACACCAAAATTATTGTAAAGTCTCTGTTTTTTTTTTTATTATAAAGCAAAGAAAGTATGTACCGTGAGGCTTTTCTTTTCGATCAAATGCTTTTACTTTTTTTTGTTTCAGTCAGGTTCGAATCCAGACAGAGCTTTTTGACTTTATAAATCTATGCTCACTCAAAGTGAACACAAATATACTCTTTGACTCTTTCACGATAAGCTACGTAAAGCTTGTGTCGTGAAAGAGGAAGATGGTCGGCATCTGAGATCGGACCCACCATCTACTTAACTCGCCGATAATGGATTATCGAATCTTTCGCATAGTAACAGATATCGTACAATGCCTACATTTTTTTGCTTCCATTTCCATATGATTTTAATCCAAATCCAATCCAAACTCCCTTAAGGCCCCACCATATGATTAAGTTTAATTTTTTTTTACCTTTAGTAAAACCTCTAGGCTTTTTGTATAATTTTTGGATATATTATAGTATATACTTCCTCCAACATTATAATAATTAATATAAAGAATTGGCGGTTCTTGGGTACATACTCTCTTAAAACATTAAACTGGAGGTGGAAGAGGCTGATGGTGAGAAATGAGAAAGCTAATTGGCTGAGACATAATACCCTCAAATAAGGTTAGGAAATTAAGGATTCAAAGAGGGTAGGGCGGGCAGTTGGGGAAGACGAGGTGGGATCTCAGTCTGGAAAATGATTAGCATTGACTGATAGAAATAACAACTTGAAAACAATTAGAATTAAGGATACACAATATTTTTTTTAGTGACTATTTAAACTATGAGGAGCAGTAATATTTAAAAAAAAATTATAAAAGCAACAGATCACGTCGTAACCAGACCACTAAGGGGTAAGCAGACAGAACGCACCTCCAATATTTTCATTTTCAATCAATCAATTCTCCCTTTTTACACCCCACTCAGGGGCATAGGGAGGCAACAAGAGCTCTCCATTGCGCTCGATCTTGCGCAATGTTTATGACCTCCTCCCACACCATGTCCATATCCCTCAGCTCTGCTTCGAAGGAGCGGAACACAGTGTGGGAGGGTCTTCCTCGTCTTCGGGACCCTGATGGGAGGAAGAACAGCGCTCTCCTCGGCCAACTGTCATTCGGCATCCTTAACACATGTCCCAGCCAAGTCCATCTCCTCCCCACAATGGTAGAGGTGACGGGCTCACGCTGGGTGCTATTTTCATTTTAAGAACACTATTTTTTATTTTTCTACCGGATATCATTTTAAAGTGGTTGGTTGACTAGCGGTAACGACGCCGGCTTTCGCACTGTTTCGTGCGGAGGTCGTGGGTTCGATCCCAGGTGCCGACTATCTTCCTCTTTCACGACACAATGTTAATGTAACTTAATGTGAAAGATTCAAAGATTGTATTTGTGTTCGCTTTGAGTGCGCACAGATTCATGAAAAAAAAAATCTTAGTTGGCAATCAACATCTGCTGTTTCTTTTGCTACTGACTCACTAAAAGACGCAGAACTTTAATTCATTCACACATCATGGGAATTGGAAAAAAGAAGTGTGCTTGGATAGAAGAGAGAGAAGGTCCGTTCTCTCTGCCTACCGCTTATGGGACACGGCATGATGGGCAGCAAAAAAACACATTGCCACCTAATTGCGAACGTTGTTAACGTAAAGTGATTAGGTGCACTATGCCAGCCTACGAAACAAGAGTAAGGGGCGGTCGTAAGCCCGTTGCGGTTTGTTCATACCAAAATAAATGTTCATTTAAAATCGGACATCAAGCTGGAATCATTGATTGTTGTATATTCGTTTTAAGATCTAATCCTAGGAACAATAATCTGGATGTTCATTGTTCAGGTGCATTTATACTAAACGAACAACACTTGAAAATATATAGAGTATATTTTCGTAATCGTTAATATCGGCACCATGGAAATAATAACCAGAAAGAACTGTCATCACCTACTAATAAGCTGTTGTTCCCATGGTGTCCAGTATCAACGATTAGAAAATATACTCTACTAGCTTTCCCGACAGACATTGTCATTTGTAGTAGTCCTAATCAGAGGCGACCCGTTCATATGTTCACCGCGCTCCCAGAAACAAAAATATAATTTGTGACTGACAAGAGCATGGTTGGGCCCTTTACACTCACCATGACTCAAATCATTAAAGTTATTATGATTTTTTTATGATTCCTGTGTTTGTAATTTATACTTACTTATTGTTATAAATTTTGTTTTCTCTTATTAATTTTATTATTATTTATTTAATTTTATTTGGGCAAGCACCCAAAACAAGGGTGAAGCAGCCCACCAAAAAGTAAAATACAGCACGAGTAATTCAAAATGCACAATCATCAAAATGAATTAGGAAATATTCTCAATCATATTTTTTGTTATCTACACCTGGAGCGTCAGCGATGTGATGCCGTCTAAAAATAGATTTAATGTTGTTGTCACTAACACCTAGGCGGTGCGGAGACTAAGGGGAACGGGGTTGGTCATGTAAACGGAAATTAAATTAAAAGTTGCGCATTAAATTCAAGTTTTTAAGTTGGAAATCATTTAATGTATTAAATCATCTTTTTATTTTTTATTAAATGTTTGGCAATTGTGGATATTATTCTTTTGTCATTTTGGGCTAATAAGAAATTCACTGACACAGGGAAAGTAGTTCCCTGCGCCAGAATGTCCAGTAGAAATTCTTCGTTAGGTAGGAGAGGGCAGTTGAAGAAAATATGATTGACAGTTTCTTCCTCCTTTTCACACTCACACATGGAAGAAGGAAGAATGTTGATTTTGGCAAGATGTGACGCAATGATACAATGACCCAATCTCAGCCTTGATATGAGAGAGACGGTCAGCTTGGATAATTTCATCCCGTGGTACCACGGTTTAGACAGGATTGAGGGTTGAATTTCTTTGTAGTTAGAACCGTGTGGAGACGCCACAAATACTGCGTTCCACTCAGTTCTAACTGTGTTTTCTGAAAAATTAATGCAGTCATCTAAGGAGGGTGCAAAGTATGGGGGGAAAATACCACAGGAACAGGCCTCTTTGGCCAACAAGTCAACTGTTTCATTTCCAGGTATTCCAATATGGGATGGGATCCAGACGATTGATAAAGGTATGTCTTTACTGTTTGCTATAAACAATAGTTTTTTAATATCACAAATTAGATGGTTGTTGGCGTGGGCATTGAAATTAGATTGCAAAGCGTTAACCAAGCTTAGGGAGTCAGTGAAGATGACAACATCAGAGGACAATAATGTGATGGCTTCTCTCAGAGCCTCTCTCATTGCCAAGCATTCCGCTGTAAAAACAGAGCAAATCTGAGGAAGCTGAAATTTCTTGTAAATGCTGGGAGCGGGGGAATAAAAAGCGGCACCGCATCCGCCAACAGAGTTTTTGGACCCATCTGTGTAAAATAATACTGATTTTGGCCAACGGTTTGAAACTTCATTTTGGAAAATATTTTTCACATGTTTAGGGGAAAGAGATGCGTGGCTTTTGTCTAAATTTATGGATGGTATAATTAAAGGGGAATACATTAATGAGTCGAAAGGAATTGAGTATATTGGAAGTGTGTGTGCGAAGCAGGATTCAAATTTGTCATTTATTAACTCCAATGAATTACACAGTAGAGGTGGAAGTTTGTTTGCATACTTGGGGGAATCTGCATATCGTTGTGAAAGTGAATTTATTTTCTGAAATATCGGATGATTACTTTGGTTCATTTTTTTTATAAGAAAACGGTGTGCGGAGGATTTTCTCCTCAGGAAAAGAGGCATCTCAACGCATTCAGCTTGCAGGGCTATCAAGGGAGAGGAACGCATGGCTCCCAATATGATTCTCAAACATTTTGATTGAATTCTGTCTAATTTTAATGAGAGGTAATGTGGGAGTGGTTCCATTAAAAAGGCTCCATACTCCAAGTGGCTACGAATGAGTGCAATGTAGAGAGTTTTCAAAGTGGAGGGATGTGCGCCCCACCACACTCTTGATACGGCTTTCATGATGTTTAAGTTTTTCTCACACTTAGCAATGATGTTGTCAATGTTCATGTTCCAGGATAACTTCCTTTGCAATACTATTCCCAGAAACCGTATAGATTCCTTGACTGGAATCTCCTCCTCGTTGATTGATATGGATATTGGTGGAACGCGGTGCTTGTTTGTAAAAACAATTAATTGACTTTTGGACGCTGATAAGGAAAAGCCGTTATTAATGAGCCATTCATTTATAGAGTTCATAGTTTCGTTGAGCATAACAGCAGCTTTAGATATAACGCTTTCAGCACAATAAACAACAAGATCATCAGCATACTGCAAAATTGAGCATTCAGGTGCGATTGTTTGACCAATATCAAGTGTGTAAATATTAAACAATATCGGGCTTAGAACAGACCCCTGTGGTAGTCCTTTATATACGTTTCGGAAGATACTTCCATCTGGGGTATCTATGATAATTCTACGTTCTGACATTATATTAAATATCAAACAACAAATTTGCTTCGGCAAACCAGCCTGCAGCATTTTTTTAAAAAGTATGGGTAGTGTGACGTTATCATAAGCGCTCTGGATATCCATAAAACATGCAACCGTCGCCTTTCCGCTAGTTTTTGCAAGCACAATATCCGACACAAGCATCGCAATATTATCGATGCATGATCTCCCTTTCCGAAACCCACACTGCCACTCCGGTATTGTATCATTGCTCTCCAAAAACCATTCCAGTCTACATTTGAGCATGCGCTCCAATAATTTTAGAAAGCAGCTTGATAGTGCGATTGGTCTGTAAGAGCTATCCAAAAAGGGGCTTTTTCCAGGCTTTGGGATGGGGACAATTAGTTGACTTTTCCACTCCGAAGGAATATTTCCAGAATTCATTATTGAATTAAAGAGGTTCAAAATGCAAGCCAGAAACTCCTCCGGAGAATGTTTGAAAAATGTGTATGGGACGTTATCTGGACCTGGTGTGGAATCGTTTGAGCAATTAATAGCTGATTTCAGTTCGTCGAGGGTAAACGGTGATGTTAAAAAATGGGAGTCTTCAGTATTGTAAGTGTTCTCTTTTTGAATCTCAGACAGATTTGGGACGTAGTCCGGGGCCAGCCTTCCTACAAAGCCCGCAATCCACGATGAATAATATTTCCACGGATCTGACTTTGGGGAGTAAACTCCTCGGAATTGTCGAATTGACTGCCATATCTCCGAAATGTTGGTATCCGGGGACAATGATTTGCAGAAGTTGTACCATCCGTGACGTTTCTTTTTTCTCAATAATTTCTTTGTCAATGCTTGCACCCTTCTAACCTCCAAATAATTGTCCGGTGTCAAATTTTTTTTGTATTTTTTTAAAGTATGTGCCCTATTTTTAACCATTTCGTCACACTCGACGTCCCACCACGGGGGATGTTTTCTGTTAGTTGCCATGGACGTTGTCCGTGGTACAGTGTTTTTTGCCGATTTGTCGAATATGTCGTAAATCTGCGAAGCGCAGGCTTCTGCTTCATGTTGAAGCGGCGACATCGTGTCAACAAAGTTGGTTAAGTTTGAAGAGAACCTCGACCAGTCAGCAAATCGAGTGCAGTATCTTTTACGATTCCTCTGGGGCCTAAGATGTTGTGATTTATTATTAATGTCGATTAAAATGGGGTAATGATCACTCGACATTGTGTCATCCAAAACCCTCCACGATGTCAATGATGCGATATCACCAGTACAAATAGAGATGTCCAGAGCATTTTGGTTTTGGTGAGGGAGGGAGAATCGGGTGGCACTTCCATCATTAAGGATGCACAGATTTAGTTCATCTGTTACGTCAATTACTCCTCTTCCGGCTGAGTCTGTTGAAGCGCATCCCCACGGCATGCCATGTGCATTAAAGTCTGCTAAAATAATATACGTTTTACCTAGTTTGGAGAACGTGTTCTTCCAGAATACTTCATCAAAGGAGTTACGTGGGGGAATATATGCGGAAACTATTGAAATGTCTCCCAAATTTACAGCCGATAGCTGCACATTTAAAGGAGAGGAGATGGGAATCTCTTTGTAGTAGAGGGAATTTTTAATTAGAATTGCAGTTCCACCCCCACTTCTCCCGTCAAGGCGGTCATTCCTATGACAAGAGAAGCCAGGGAAGGAAACATAAGAATTGTATGTATACCAAGTTTCGCAAAGTGCAACAATGTCAGGTTGGTGTTCTTTAATTAGAAGTAGAATGTCGTCTCGATTAGCGCTCGCGCTACGACAGTTCCACTGTAAGATCTTTATCTGTTGAATTTGAGGCATTGTTAGATTTACAGAATTCATTCAAATAATTTAAGAGGTTAGCAGCGATGGACGGTGAATTTTTTTCGTTATTTGAAATAAGGTTAAGCAAAAGAAGTGAAAGGTTTTCTATAAGTAAAGATTTTGTGGTTAAGTCTTTGTCGTCGGTCTTATTGGAGTTAAGGGCGCAGCCATCCTTAAATTTAAGGGGCTCCCCGTTCGTATACATGAGGTTGCTTTCATGCTCTTTTGGGGAAAGTGTGGGTGGAATAAACAAACGTTGTCGCGGAGATTTTGGGCGAGTTGATCTTGGAGAAATGATTGACGTCCCGGAGTATGAGTTATTTGGCGCATTAAAAGCTGTTTTTCCAGCGTAAGTGGAGGAGATGCTTGGATGGAGATCTAATGCCTCCTTATATGAAATATTGTCTGTTGCCATAGTCTTTTTAACGTTTTGTTGTCTTTTGAGTTCGGGACACGATATGTTCGATGCAGAGTGTTGACCTCCGCAGTTAACGCATTTCAGAGACGAAACGTTACATTCATCCCCAGCGTGTTGTTCTCCACATTTATAGCAGCGGGGTTTTGAGCGGCACTTCGTTTTTGTATGACCAAATCGACAACAGTTGTAGCACAATACGGTCGGAAACACATACTGTTCTACACGGAAAGCATTATGATACATAAATATATGTTCAGGAATGCGCTGTCCCTCAAAAGTTAAGACCAGTGTTTGGGAGGGTTTCCAGGTAGTCCCTTCGTCGGATTTTACCTTTCGGCTCAATCTTCTTGCTTTTACGATATTGCCGAAACCATCCGGCAATTGAGCATCTTTAATTATGTCTTCAATGTCAATATCCTCGGTAACTCCGCGGATAACTCCGTGTTTAACCAGTTTATGTGCTGGTATAAAAGCCTTGAGCCTTTGAGATGACAAGAATTCACCATTTTTAACAAATTCGTTTGCTTGCTTTGCAGTTTTAAAAGATAGACAAATTTTGTACTTACCTTCTGCCTTTATTGAGCCGTTGACAATACCTGTAAATTTATTTGTATGTAGGAGGCGACCAACTACCAGCGGGTGAATTGCGGAGGAGGTATCTTGATTCTGAAGGTACACGACGAACGGGCCTGTAGAAAATATTTTATATTCTGAGGGTGGGAGATGCGTGGATGATGGTTCGTTGGGTGTAAAGGCCACGACCTTCCTAGGAACGTCGTGGTCTATATTGACAGGTGGTGGCCGTTTTCTGCCATCAGGTGGGTCTGGTGGCTGGCCTGCTTCCTCCATAGTGGAGGACACTTACTTGTTCCGAAACCAAAAGAAAACAAACAACCAAAACAAATTAATCAAACATAAAAAAGTAAACCAGAAAATAGAAATAAATTTTGTTTTTTTTTTTTTACGACCGACTCCAGTAATTTTATTACTAACGATATAACAAAAAACACTGAAACTAAGCGACGTTGCACAGACCGCACGACTGTTCATCGGCAAGCGGCGAACGAGACTCTCTTATTAATTTTATATGTGATCTATAAAATCTAAATACATTTTTAAAATATATTGTAAAACCTATCTGACGTTCCTATGTGCCCAAATTGGGCCTATGGTGGCAATAAATAAATGAGATAATTAGTGCGATTGAGTTAAAGAAATAAAATAATAACATTAAATTTTTTGACACGTTGAAAGTAATCCGTACTAACAATTAAATTATATTTTATATCATTTCTTATCCATTTTTTTTTCAACTTTTCATTAGTTATTCTGTTATCCGGAGCGGAGAAGAATTCAATTAATCAAACATCGGAAGAATCTGTTCAGCCGGTCTCGAGTTATAAGTGTTCGCACTAACCCGACTCTTTTTTATATTATAGATTTTCAAGTATTGTTCGTTTGATATGGATGCACCTTTATACTTAAAACGTTCTGTTTTTTATCATCACTGAGGGTCGTGACCTGGCTCTCTCTTCGCCGTAATAACATCATGACAAGGTTGTCCTCCATATCGTGTTATTGCGGCACTGCTCCAACAACTATAGTGTTTGCAGCAACTCTGGTATGGTCTGTCCATCTAGTGGGTTGCTCTTTCTCTACCGAACCTGTATGTTTCATAAAATATAGCTGTTCCTTACAGAGAGATACCGTCCCTATTGTTACCATACTAAATGAATAACAAAGTATGTAGTACCTACGTCTTGTTCTACCCCTCCCCAGATCCCGACCCTGAGTTTGATATTTGTTTGGATAACACCTCTGGATTTCCTTACCTTCGGGATTATCATTTTAAGTTGCAAACTGGTTTCAGTAACTTCTATATTTATATTTATTTTTCGACGGTCCCGTTTGGATGAATCAGCGATCGTCTTCTTAGAAATAGGGATGAAAACAAGTAGGTAATACAAATTATTGAAGTGGTTGGTAGACTGACGGTTACAATGCCGGCTTTCGTACTGTTTGGTGCGGACGTCGTGGTTCGATCCCAGGTGCCGACCATCTTCCTCTTTCACGACACAAGCTTTAAGTAGCTTACTGCGAAAGAGTCAAGGAGTGTATTTTTATACCTGTTGGAGAAACAAGAAAAAAAAAAAAAAATCATCGCCCCAAATTTTAATATAACACGTTGAGGACTGACGACAATTTCATATATACCTACCAATTTTTTTTAAATCATTCTGGGCTAATCCAAAGTGAACACAAATACATTTTCGACATCTTTCACATAAAGCAAAGGTTGTGATGTGAAAGTGGAAGTGGTCAGCACCGGGATTTGAGCCCACGACATTCAATACGCTGTGCGTAGGAAAGTCGTCGACTGATAACACTGGTCTAACAATCAGTTCTCGTAGCAAATAATTGTTATATGTATGTAGGATCCTTAAGTATCACATTTTATTTCTTCGATACATTATTATCGACGGATATCCGATTACGAACAGTACAAATTACAATTAAAAAAAAAAAACACCCGAAAAAACTCTGACCCGATCGGAAATCGAACCCGGGACCTCGTGATCCGAAGTCCGCGCCTATACCGGCTATGTCGGCTTTCGCACTGTTTCGTGTGGAATCGTAGGTTCGATCCCAGGTGCCGATTATCTTCCTCTTTCACGACACAAGGTTTAAGTAGCGTACTGTGAAAGAGTCAAAGAGTGTATTTTTGTGTATACTAACATAAAAAGAGGAAATATTTGTATGTTTGTTTGTTTGCATTGAATAGGCTCCAAAACTACTGAACCGATTTGAAAAATTCTTTCACTTTTGGGAAGCTACACTATCCCAGGTGAACAAAGGCTATATTATAGCACAAGCCTGCCGATGTTGGTGAAAATAATTAAGTAAGTTAGTATGAAAAAAAAATATTTTTCGTGAATGTTTCAATAAAAATACCGAGTTACTGACAAACTAGCCAGTTATTATATAGATGGATATGTAAGTGGCAACCTATTTGTGCGATTGTGTTGTGTATTTGAGTCTAGCCAGAAATCAATGCCACCTACGTTCAAACATTGGTTGTGGGTATGTCTTCAATATTTCTATGACTTCTTTAAAGGCAAAGGTTACCCTCAGCAACTCTGCTTGGATTTCAACCGCTGATGTTCTTATAATGTACAATAGTATGTGTGATAACGGCAATTGGAAACCTTTCCAATCGTCTAGATATTAAACTATGGTAAGATATATTCTAGGAATAGAAAAAGCAATATAAAAATTATGATGGCACCCAAATTAAGTTTATGGCCAGTAGTAACGTGCTGTCACAAAATGAGGATGATTTAAAAAGTGCTTTCCCAGCTAATGCCAAGGTCTGTAAGATCATATAGGTAACAAAATTTCTGGCAAAAAATATAGCCTACTGCAATAATAGCTGATTATGATGGACAAAATGGAAGAATTCCAAAGGCTTTTTCTCCACCTTTCCATTTCAATTTGCAGATCTGCAAACTTTATCGCTAACAATACTATATTTTCCGCAAATAGGAAGTTTTTATAGGAGGCCGCCCAACGTTCTTTTGTTTAATAGTCCATGCATGATCAATATGAACACTGAACAGTAGCGGGCTAAGAACTGAACCTTTGGGCAACTCCACTTTTCTAGGAAGTTCAGTAGAAGTACACAATACACGTGTGCACCTACGGAGTTTTATTTTTAACTAATAAGATTAAATGAGGCTTTTGAGAAGAAGGTACCTATTTGTTGCTTGAATCTGAAACCTTAAGATAAAAAAAAAAACAACATTAGGGTCCGTTTACCAGAAACAGAAATATAAAATTCAACGATAAAGAAAGAATGCTCCATTTCCAGCTCTTAATCTATGTTCGTTTTATGTAAACTCACTCTTAGTGGCGCAAGCAAGAACTTTGAGCCATGACAGATTACGCAATCAGAGTTCTGGTTCTTTCTCGTTATTGCTTCCTTGGTGTCCAATATCAACCATAAAATAAAGAATACTCTGCTTCTAAATTCGGCTCTATGTTCTTTAGACGTAAGCGTAAAATTTTGGTCATAGATCGAAATCATAATACTTTCTGCGACAGTTCTACTTATCTTCGCTACATAAAACATAATATTTTTATTTTTATTGGAATTATTGTTAACCAACAGTCATAATATTATTATCAACTAAGATCCTTAGATTCTTTGAGTCCACAGCGAATCCGTACAAATCCGTCTGCAGAACTAGAATGCTTTGTTTTAATATTATTGTGAATGCAAGAAAAAGGCAAAAAAGTGTGAATAATGCGATTTAAATAAATTAGCAATGTATGTTAAGCACGTAAGTACCAACTGCAATTATCAAAGCAAATCCCGCACTTAAGAGTGCTTGTGTAAATCTTGGGTGATTTAAATAAATCCATTTAATATTATTATGTTGAAAGTCTATAATCTTTCATAATATAAGAAAGTTTGTTCATAATATTAGTAGGAGAATTTGTAATGTAAGGCAATCTTGGAATCGACCCCATGATTAAAAAATAACACTCTTCTATGCCTACATAGGAGTCAGTCAATCGGTCCCGTCCAATCTGAGACAGGATTCCAACCCCGAGTAGATATCGTGCGCATAAACGCATAAATTTTTTTTGATCCGGAGACTCCGGAAATCGAACCCGGGACCTCTTGATCTTCAGCGGCTTTGGCACTAGGCTACCAAGGTCGTTAAAAAACATGGTGTTACGAATCGGATTTTGGAGAAGTTTATGCTAGGCATTTTTGTTACTAAAAATGCTACAACAACGCTCTTTTACCAGTCTTTTAGAAAGAATCGTGGAAAACTAGGCATCTATAGAGCTTTATTTGTCCCAATCTATTACGTAAAAGGTTTCAAGGTCGAAGGAGGGACTGACCAAGGGCCGTACTCTGCATTTACATCGCAATTCCGATCCAATTACAATCTTAACTTTAATAACCATCTCATAATGACAATTGGTTGCTAAGCATAAAAATAGTTTCACTTAGTGTTTTATACATTGAATTATAGATACATACAAGTATTTTTAGTATTAAAAGTATAGACTGTCGAGTGTCAACATTGAAATCAGGAAAAAAAAATCAAAGCAGTCCCCCAGCTGATAGAACCTAACCTTTCTTTGATTGAGGGTATCGTTGCAGAAGTATTCTTTATCTTGTGAAACGCTACTTGATCCGCTGTAATTCTGCATTTTTGATTTCTGTATCAAATTAAAACTATTCGTAGATTTTTGAACTTTCACAATCTCTCTGTGCCTTTTAGACCTGCTGATTACTTGATATTTTTATGGAACTTTTTAAAGTGCGTTAAGTTGACATAACAAGTAACGCAATAGAGGTCATAACCCTCAGCCAGATAATATTTTTTTCGCTGATAATAGCTAACCCTCGCTTGAATCTATTACACTATTACAGTATCATTGTTGTGCGAGGTACGTTTTCGATTTTGTATACATTTTGTAGAACATGCGATATGCCAATTTGGGATTTAACGGCGTCTCGGGGCTACATACAATGTGATTACGACAATTGCGTGTAATATCTTCGTCTGGGTGAAAGCGCGCCTAGGCCTGCCTCTGTGTCGACTTTATTATTGCGCAATATATAACTCGGATGTAACCACAATAATATTGCGCAAAACCTAATATTTTGGATACAGCAGCAATGAAAAAAAAAACTTCCTCGTGATTTAAAGGGTCTGACTCATCATCAAGAAGTCCCGGGTTCGAATTCGGGCCGCTATGTGCCTACGTATATATGTTTTTTACTTGAAACTACCCTCTCATTCAGATTTATTTTTATTTCCCTTTTTTTAATAATAATTATTTTTTTACCTATCTCGCTGTTTCCCGAAGGGTGTAGGCAGAGAGTACGGATTTCCATTTTTTCGTATCCAAACAAACCTCTTTCGCTTCTTCCAGTCGCATAACATTCCGCACACATGCTCTTCTATTCCTTTTGCTCCTGACTTGGCCCTCCTCTAAGACTGAACCGATATGGTCGGACCATGTCATTCGAGGTCGGCCTCGTCTGCGTGCACCCATTCTTTCAGATATATTATTTTAGTCATTCTCTCCTCGTTCATTCTCTCTTCATGCCCAAACCACCTTAATTTATTAACTTTCATTCTAGTCACTACGCTAACATCCACTCCACATTCCTTTCTAATATTATCATTCCTCACCTTATTAATCAGTCTCTTTCCGTATATCCTACGCAGTGATCTCATTTCCACAGCATTCATTCCAACTTCCAGATTTTTCGTCCATGTCCATGTTTTACTCCCATACATCATGGATGGTATCAGGATTGCATTGTGCATCAGCTGTTTGGATTTAAGAGATACGTTCTTATTTTTCATTAGAGGTCTTAAGTATCGTTATGTGACTCCTTCCTGTTTCTTTTGTTTATAGAACAACTTTGTTTGCTTTCAATTGTTTACTAACAGCAAAACCTATCGGAGAGGTATAGAAAGAGTCATTTTGTATATAGGAACTACTGATCAAGTAGGTATCACATATACGTTATTATAAATAATTTTATTGTCATTGCAAGTATGGGACCGTTCAAGTATTACGTAACGCAATTTTTTTAACATTATTGACCCCCCCCCCAGATGTATCGTAACGCTATTTGTTTTTCCTCTTCCTATTCTCTAAACGTTGCCTAACGCGCATGTTACAACTATGTATGCCTCAAATCACAATTAATATTGGAAAGTCACTAAATACCTTTGTTGCGGCGCCGGTAATACAATAGTAACGTTTTACAAGACTAACCCCCCCCTCCCCCCCATATTGCGTTACGTAATACTTGAACGCTCCCTATCTACTTAAACATGATTTATATGTTTGGGTATGAAAAAAAAATATTTCCCGAAGTTCGATTTGTTTTTGTAATTTGTATATGAAAAAATATTTCGCATGGGAAGAAAATGAAAAAATGTATTCAATAGTGAGTTACAAAAATAAGTTAGAATAAGAATAGATATTCATCCAAATAACTTTACATATTATGATTATTGCACAAGTTTATTAGATAAAAATTTTATGTTGTCGATGTTTAGAGTGTAGGTATTTTTATTAGGAAGTTAAAATAGTGATTCATCACTCCACCATGATTAACTTCAAGTAAATTGCATCAATTTTTACTGAAATATTATTCTTTTCATGAATTGTGGGACATTTCAGCAAATTGTAAAGTATAACCATGAGTTGTTAATTGTTTTTATTTATTAGCTGTCTACACAAAGACAACTGGCGCGGTACTGCCCGTTGGGTATCCGTCCATTTCAAACAACGGAACTCACGTGTCACTACATAGATAGCGCGTAAGTCGATAATTAATTCATTCGCTTAGTGTTAAAAAAAGATTTGTGACACTTTTTTTCAATAAAATGAATCTGTGCTCACTCAAAGTGAACAAAAATACACTCATTGTTTCTTTCACAGTAAGCTACGTAAAGCTTGTGTGGTGAAAGAGGAGAGGAAGATGGTCGGCACCTGGGATTGAATCCACCACCTCCAGTATGTTTGCGTTGTAGCCGCCAGCCTACCAAACATTTCTGTAAAAAATACTTTTTCCTTCGACGTTCCATAACCACCGCAACCCTTAAACAAAAAAAGGTATGTCAACAATTTTTTTTTTGTTCCGAATGCTATGTATAAAATAAATATAAATCAATGAATAAGAAAGAAACAAAAGGTTATTGAGAAATAATGAAAAAAAAAAAGAAAAAAAAAACAATGTACCTAACTGTTTTTTGTTTTCTCAAACACCGGAAACAATTTTGATTTACATATTTTGTTACCAGAATTTTATAACTACGAAATAAACGGTGTTTGCGAGTCGGGGGCAATTATTTGGAATAAAAATAACATATTTTTACGATACCACAAAAATGGTAAGTAGGTATATAAATCAATTATTAGTTTAATTGAGAACCAAATTTAGTAAACCAACCACCACCTTCTTGTATTTCAGAATGTTTTAAAGGTCTGTATGACATAGTTTGTTTTAGAAAGAAATGCTTAACAGTAGATGCTTTAAACTTTGATAAAGCAAAATCACTCAGTGACGGCTCGCCTCACTGACGAGTAAAAATTCTTAAAATCGGTCAAAATAATTAAATTTCATGCATGTTTTCGCGACCTTTCTCCGGATTTTTGGGAGCAAATATTCCGTATATATAATCGTATGGTTGTAGAGAAAGCCACAGTCAAAGGTTAAGATCAATAAGGTTAAGGTTAATATTCCATAATGCTCCATCGACATTTTTTTGTTAAAAACATGTCTATTATTGTTTTGTAGTAGCTTTCCCGACAGACGTTGTTCTGTGTTCCTAAATATAAATATTGAATTGGAATGGTGATGAATTAAATATCATTTGAACAATGTGATTCCGAACGATGCGTCTGTTTAAAACCATGTATAATCCATCCGCATTCTGTTAATCGCACCAATTGACAATTTCTGTCCAAATTTCAAAGTTGTAATAAAAATTATAAAAAGTACTAATAAGGTTGTCTTCGTAGAGTTTTCTATAATTTTCTAATTTTCCATGTATTTTTCTTATTTTTTTTCTTCTAAAAGGACATTCTCCTGATAAAAGCCTACACGACAAAAAAAGAATTAGCGTAATCGGTCCAGCCGTTTAGGCGTGATGCGATGACATCGGGAAGTAGCTCTCCATTTTTATATATAAGACTAAAATGAAACAGCAGCAATAATAATAATTTGACTAGCGTAGATTGATTAGGCCGAAGTCCATAAGCTACCCTTCGAACGTGATATTTCGAGTCGACAACAGCTCACGAGCTAAAAACAATAACAATACAAATTATAACTCATTCGAAATCGTTTTTCTCTTCAATTTATATTCAAATCATATTGTTTGTTTTTCGTATCTAAAACAATAAAACTTCGCTTATGCGTAGGTACATACAATTAAAATTAAATTACGCATCCAAATTTGGATCTTATCATCTCTTATAATCTTTATGATGTGGAGTGTAATAATGTTTTTTATGCTTTGTAGGGGTTTTGTGTTGGTAAAATTACAATATAAAAAAAAATATGCAGATTATTTACCTCAAAAGCCTCGATCTTTTGGCGCCGAATTTTTTAATCTAACTATGGAGGTTCTAAATAATATAATATTATGTTCACTAATTCAGTCTGTGAGGAACAATAAAGTAATAAAGTCAACAATAAAGTAAATAAAGGGTAAAACAGGAGATTTTCTTAAACTCTGGACCGGAGTCTCTGAAAGAATATGCAGAGAGAAATAGGACCTCCTCTCTTTAACATTCACAGTTTTTGTTTATTAATTATTATTGCTACCATCATAATTTTATAAAAAGGATATTCTATGTACATACATACATACATACTCCCGTTAAGGTCCCCCACTATACGCAAGCCAGTCCGGAGGAGACCAATCCGCAGCAGACCCGACACGCACGAAACCGACCTCCCAGCTCGATCAATGCAATCGAACCGAAAAGCCGGCCCCACACAAATCAAGCCCGTCGCGGATCCCCTCAAACCATCCCACAATGCGGGAGACCTAAGCCCCACTCAGGAGCATAGGGAGGCATCAGGAGCTCTCCATTGCGCTCGAAGGCGTCAGAGGCTCTTGTGCCTTTTCTGACCAGTTGAGGTTTAAGGACGTGAGGTGGTCAACCTCGCGGTCCCGAACTGATTTTTCGATTTCCTGCCTCTTACAGGATGCTCGAAAAACCAGCAAAAATAGCAGAGGTGCTATTCTTAGCCGGCAACCCCACGGCATAAAAAGGATATCAAAGAATCATAATATGCACCTTGTGTCGCTACGAAAAAAATTAGGTCTATTGTGACTTTATTCGATTCGTTCATGAAACATTCTCATATTATTCTCGTCTCCAAACGTCTTTTGTAGAGTACGACTGCCTCTTCCCGACTCCTGACCTTGTGAAAAAATCTTTTTAATCGTCTTTTTACTCCGCCGAAAGAAAGGTTCTTGTAGGATTCCCATCAGAATCAATGGCAAATTTTAAGATTGACATCTTGCATCGCGTTTAAATTAATAATTGATGTTAACAAACTCGTAAAAAGCGTGAAAAAAATACTAAAAAAAATCTGCGTGCCAATATTTTTAATGTCAATGGCTGTCAGATAAATAAATATTACAGGTGGCATTGTTTTGTTGTATCGAAATTCGTTTCATACTTACTTCCTTTCATATTATATTTCAGTGGTGGGTGACCCAGCCGTTACAACGCCGGCTTTCGTACTGCGGACGTCGTGGTTCGATCCCAGGTGCCGACCATCTTCCTCTTTCACGACACAAGCTTTCACTAGCTTACTGTGAAAGAGTCAAGGAGTGTATTTGTGTTCACTTTGAGTGAGCACAGTTTCATTTATTAAAAAAAATTTTTTTTTTTTTCGATGATTTATTTCTTTTATTGTACTGTTCACACTAGCCCTTTTTTTATTTATATTATAAGATTTGATTTGTTATTGTATAATAAATTGTTATAATTAGATTTATACCTACTTAGTTACTTTTTAGTTTTGTTTTGTGTATAATATGTGCTTGAAAAGGTGTGTTTTGTCCCTACTATAATCTTTGGATTTGGATTGGATAATCTACCTGCTTGTATTTACGCCGTAAATAAGTTAAATAAAGAAGAAGTGGTTGGTAGCCCAGTGGTTACGACGCCGGCTTTCGTACGGTTTCGTTCGGAGGTCGTGGATTCGATCCCAGGTGCCGACCATCTTCCTCTTTCACGACACAAGCTTTAAGTAGCTTACTGTGAAAGAGTAAAAAAGTGTAATTGTGTTCACTTTGAGTGAGCACAGATTCATTAAAAAAAATGAAATTAAATAAAAATAAATTTCATATCATCTTTTCAATATTCATATTTGTAACAACACTATTCATACGTAATGTATTTTTTTTGCCAATACCAAAACTTGTTGTTGATAAAATATACCTACTTACTTACTTTTAACAAACAAAGAATCTCAAACGGATACGTACTTTAAATAGTGTATAGTAATATTACTTTGATTCATGCACTTGCTGTAAAAATTGAATTTTAATGATAAAAGATGGCGAAATGCAGGCGTGCTGTTGCTGAAAGTTGGAAAGCGGCGGAAAGTTGCTGAGGATGCAAAAGGAAATGGTACTGCCAACTGGGTCAGAGGCATTTTGCTGATTTCACTTCCCGAAGAACTCTTCTATACTTACTCAAATTTATTTTAATCTGACGTGATTTACTCGGCTATTATTTTTAACTCGAATTGCTCGCAGAATGTTCTTTTAGATACCTATTTATCTTTTTAAAATAAGTAGAAAGAAAGAGCAACAGGTTTGAGAATAGATACGAGAATAGACTCTTACTATACTTTTAAAAGTATTCCGTTCAGAGTGGAAAATCTAATAAGTAAAAAAATTTACAATAATTATTAGCGTATGTACGCATGTAAAATGTAAACATGTAAAAAAGAGGAATGTGGAATAAATGCAGTACCTACAAATGAGAGATCTGCTTACGAAGAATATGTGGAAAGACTCTGTGAGAAACGAAAAGGAATGAGAATATATAGAAGGAATGTGGATTAGATTATAATTATATATATATCTCTCAAACCCTCCAAACTAAAAAGTGAACAACGGAAACAGAATAGACACGACAATATTCTAATAAAATTTGTATTATTTTCAGCCAACAACATTGCGGAGGCAACGAAACTCCAGCACGTACAATACGAGCATCGAGCACACCACGTTCTCTCGGCACGACGACGCTCGTCCCAGCAGCAAAACACGTCGACAATAACGCTAACTCCAGCAAACATCGCAAGGAACATAACGCATCGGAACAACAGTACAAATTTTATCATACTTATTTCATTTTCATTTGGTCCTTACGACATACAAAAAGATATATACCTTAAAAATTTGTAATATTTTTTTTGTGCATATTAGTCAATCAATCAATTAATAAATTCGCATGGTTTGGGTATATCGAAAGAATGGATGCCAACTGCTAACTAAAAGGAAATGAAGGTAAGGTAACGTGGATATTATCAAAAAGTCCATGAGAAGTAAAAGAAATATGATAGGATGTTTGAGAAATGGTATTGGTGGTAGAATACGTAGATGGAAAGAGTTGCTGGATGTTCTTTATTATGCCTACCTCTTTAAAGGACACGAAGCGATGGTTAAAAAAACCTACCTACATAGAAAACAAATTCATATAGATAAATGGGTATGTTTTTATGAATTTCAGCATGATAATATGGACCTTCAACTTTGCGTTCATTTACATAAGGTCATCTTCTCTCCTTGGTTGTCTCATTTAAGGAAAACTGCGACAGAAACCGTCCAATATAATATAAGTTGACTGCCTTAGTATAATTCTTTTTGACTTTGAGAAACTTTTAATTACTTACTGGTATCACGCAATATTAATTCTTATAAAGAGGATGTGAATTTTCAAAGCCCCGCAAAATAACAAAAAAGAAAATAAAGTTCTTCAACAGTAATTATTATATGAGTAAGTTCGGTAGATTTTTTCATAAAGTTTGCTATTGATTCGCTATAAGCGTAACTTCGTATTGGTTGGGCAAATTCTTTCTTTCTTATAATAATAATGAATACTCGAAAAATACTATTTTTTCAGGGTGTATACCTAACTATTTATTATTTTATTATTATTTAAATAAATAGTGTGTTATGTATGTGAGAAAATCAATAGGTATAGTTTGAGTTTATTATACGTATTGCTTTACCAAACTCCATAACGCGTTGGCGTTTAGTTTCATGCATGTAGTTTGTCCATTTCTTTATGGGTGATTTCTGACATCTAACCAGTATTGACATCTAACCAGTATGCACAAAAAGTATTCAAAACAAAACAAGAGTTAAAAGAGATGGTACAACCGCATCACAAACAACGCTTTAAGCCGGAGTACTCAGCGGAGGTTCATCATTTCTACCATTATGGGGAGGATTGCTGGGACATGTCATTGAGTTAAGATGCCGAATGACAGTTGGCCGAGGAGAGCGCTGTTCTTCCTCCCATCAGGGTCCCGAAGATGAGGATGACCCTCTCACGTTGTGTTTTGTTCATTCAAAGCAAAGCTGATGGATTTGAACTGTAGGAATCCACAGGACAAATTATATCGATGAAATACGCTATACCTAAATTGATCTACATAATACTCTTGTTACGGGAAGAAAGGTCGAGTTTTCCAGAGGCGTCTTCGTAGTAATGTTTATTTTAGCCCATAAGAATATCACTGTATTTTAGCTATAAAGATTCTAATTAGACGAAAATGGGTTTGTTCATATTCTGGGGCCAAATACCTACATGACAGCAGTCGCAGTCTTTAAATTTGGTTGCTCTCTTGTTCTCAATAATTTCCAACTTATCTTTCTATATCTCATTAATTATTATTAAATATCTAAATGTTGTACTAAAATATATTATCTAAAGATAATCGGTCTTATTAAAGCACTTCATCTCAATAGCCAATCGAGGGTGCGACTGGCAGCCAAGACTACTGAAAAGTTTCCTGTCACAACGGGAGTCCGTCATGGCTGTGTGCTAGCACCTTTCCTTTTTGCAGTCCTTATGGATTTTGTGCTGAGATTACTCACAACGAATGGCGGGGGAATTCAGGTCCAATCGAGCGCTCGACTCTGTGATCTGGAATGCGCTTACGACGCAATCCTGTTAGAGACAAGCGTGGCAAACCTTACCTCTGCACTAGAATGTCTTCAGGAGTAATCGGCTGCTCTGGGTCTGAACATTTACATCTAAAAATTGTGTGCATGAAAAACAAAAGCGTAACAGACGAGGACAAACAGCTAACACTGTATGGCCGGGCCGTAGAGGACGTGCAGTATTTCAAATATCTCGGTGTCCACATTGAAAAAGATGGTACCATGAATAGGGAGCTCTCCATCCGCTTGGCATAATGGCTGGAGCGGCATTTAGTACTTAAACTTGGGAAGGTTTGGACGTCGAATAATAATAATAATAATACTAAGATAACTTATATTAAGAGCGCCGTTTTGTGGCCTAGAGGTCACCTCAAGGGCGCTGTACAAACTATACAAAGGCAAAATTTACATTAACATTAATGGATTCAATAATATTATCTAATTTCATACACAATCGTGCATATTATGAGACATACAATAATTATTATTATTCAAGATGAAGGATAACCTGGATATGATTTTTGGAACAAGAATGTTTTTAATGCCTTCTTAAACTCGTCTAAGTTCTTGCAGCTTCTGATATTTACGGGAAGTGAATTCCATGATTTTGGTCCAGCAACGCTTAAAGCTCTATTCGTGTAATTTGGCTTATTTGTTACGTTGAGTTCATGGAGCTTATTAGTTGCTTGTGATTAAGACCGAAATATGTCTGTCATTGGGAGAAAACAAGGTGAAAAGTTCTGATATGTATACTGGGGCCATATTATGGAGTGCTTTAAAAACTAGGAGACATATTTTGAATCAATGCGCTCTGGACCTTTCAACCAGTGAAGTATTTCAATGCGTTCAGCATATTGCCTGTGTTCTGGCCGTTTTACTGTATGGTTGTGAAACCTGGCACCCAACGTGTGCTCAAAATACACGTATCGCAGGATTCGAGAACACGACGTATCTCCGAAGAATGCTGGGTGTCCAGTGGTACTATTTCATTCCAAGAAGTACCTAAGTAATAAAATTGTGGAAAAAACTAAACATTTTGTTGTAAATTATTTTTTTATCATCTAGTATCATCTTGCTTAGTTCTAGTATCATCTTACTTAAATGTACCTCGCATGGCTATTGAAAATCGGTATGGTTGCTTCTCTTGCCTGTCCTCCATATGAACTATTTGATGGCAGGAGGCTGAAAGGGCCCTTTACACCTTTTCAGCCTCGCGGATTGATTTTGAATCTGTTCTGTTTTTCTTTTGATTCATTGCTTTGTTTTTGTGTTTTTTTTGCTTTCTTTTGTATTTTTTTATTATTTTTATGTCAAATATTTAAAAAAATGTACAAACATTGACGAATCCAAGTTTAGTGCTCTAAAGAAGCCTAAGGACGAGAGTTGATAAATAAAATAATATAAGACATTGCAGTTTCTATGGTATCATGTCTATCTGAAGGGGTTTCACTAGGATACTTTGATCTAGTAGGCTGTGTTTGTTTATACCATTATATTGAAGTACCTTTATGCCATCTTTTTCAACATTTACATAACAACTACCCCAAGTTCATTTATTGACTAATTCCACAGATTTTCATTAGTTGTGAGAAGCCCTCAGTAAAACATTTCTCTTGAAACAGTCTGCCTGGCTTTTAACATTTTACTTAGCCATACCTCTCTCATGTATCTCCTCCAGCCTTGCAAATAACTCTGTACCTAACTCTGTAATGTAAGTTCTAGGTTGTTTTAAATCAACTTTATATGATTAACCTGAAACCGTAAACTGACTTCAGGAGATTCTTTACATTATTCATCAAATTCATCCAAAATTGAATATTTCTCAGTTTTTAATGAGCTATGCGCTATCGGGAGATATTCTTTAAACGCGATAATATTTTTTATTATTATTAAACTGTGCAATCTGTAACTATTTTTCACTATAGCGATTAAAAATATGTGCCTAAAATTTTTGAAAAATTCTGAAAATACTGAACTTTTCAATTTCGTTCAAACTTTAGGCGGCTTGCGGGATCGAAAGATATAAAGTCCGATTTGAATAATTCTTTTTTTTTTGTTTTTCTTGTATTTACCAATCGCAACTTTTTCGCACTATATTATTAATTTGATTTTTTTCGCACCACCCTAATATTACACACAAATGTAAAATGTGCAATTTCGAGCACAGTAAAGAGCACTTTGTTGTCTCCCTATCCTCCCAAGTGAGTACAGAACATTGATTGATCTATTTTTATATTACCTGTATATCTACTTTTACTTTCTTAATCTACCTCAACATAGAATGTATCAAGTGAAAAAAAGTGTAGGTACCTACTTGTAACAATCATTATTGCGAAGTATTGTATTCAAGCAATTGTTCTCATATGAAGAAAAAAAGTGCGGTCACTCCCCTTACAAGAGTCCACAAAGTATTTCAGAAAGAAAATTTCAGAAAGTATGTATAAGTACGTGCATCCTTATAGGTACGTGTGGCTATGTAGCGTAGCCTAATCTCCAGATCGCATGCTCGACAAAAGAGTGGTTAAGTTACAATATAATGTTCAGCATGAGATTTAGTTAAAAATACTTTTAGGAGCGTAGTAAGTTTTAGTGAGTTGTATAGAAAACTAGCTCTCCCCACAGATCTTGTCCAGTCTTTATTTTAAATAAATAATGAATTCACATTTTTATACTAAGTGATATTATATTGATTAACCATTATTTAAAAATTTGACATTCATACAATCGCACTCACCTTCAAACAATTCACAGAGTCAAACGCAAATAATTGAAAATATAAATGCTTATATTGAAATATAAAATCGAAAATATCAAAAGTATTGAGAAGGTTACCTGCTTCTATATTTTTTTTTCACACAAGAACCTTCAACCGACAATGACGAAGGGTAGAAGTGCTCCATTTTTATGTTGAGATTGATTTTTTTTTCTTAATTTAACAATTTTACATTAAACATGTGAATACAGGTCGCATGGAAACATGTATTCAAATGTTTAAAGACTTAAATAAGAATCAAACAATATTAATGTAAACGGTAGTATAGAGAGAGGTTTTTGGAGACTATCGCCCCCATTATCAAAATGTTTTAAGACTTAAATGAGAGTCTTAAATAATATCTACTTAACTTAAGAGTATTAAACATTTGTTAATGTTTCCAAAAAACCAGTTCATCTTTGAACACTAAATTTTGTACTACTCGACTCTTCATTTTTATTTTGAGAATGGTCCAGCTGCTCACGTGTGATGCAATGACCAAGGGCATCATCGTGTCTCTAATTTTATATATAGAGATTATTACAGTGTAATATTATTATGATGCTTCCAGCTAAGAACTTACCCTACATTGTTAATCCGTTATTAATTCTTATGGGTTACGCAGAAGGTATAAAAATATATACCTATCTAAATATACAAAAACTTCGATGTGTGTTCACATTTTTGATGAGTACATAATATAAAATATATAATCGAAACATTCGAAGTACGTATCACTTTTCAAAGTTACGAAAAATTTGAGGTGGATCATTAAAAAATAAGCCTGCCTTTGAAAGAACAGTAGAGTGGTTAAAATATAAGTATTTAAAATCGAACATCAATCTCCTTCATTAATTTAAAACAATCATGGAAAAAAACTGATTGTACCTACATGTACCTACATCAATTTCTTTGGAAATTCTGTATCAAGGAAACTTCGTTCAGTAGATTGAATTGAAAATGACTGAAACCTATTTTTTAAGATAACGATACTTGAAAGAGTATTAAGCGTAAGCGACACATTGCCAAAATTATCATTTTTATAGGTAACGTTAAAAAAAGCCGATGTGTCTGACTGCCATTTGTATAAACATTCAAATAATTCGATAACCCACAGTAAAATTAATTTATCGTAGGTTTTGATTCGTTGAAAATTTTGCGTAAACGACCCGATTGGGGTCTAAGCTGTAAGCGATCAAACTGAGCATTTACATTGAAAAGTGTCCGATTTTTCTTTAGCAACAATTGCATTTTCTTTCATTCATACTGAAGTGCGTGTCTATTTTTACACATCCACTCAAATATATTATTTCTAATGAATTTAAAAGTAAAACAAAAAAAGTACATAATTAATCCGGCAAATTATCGTAAGTGACAACAATAATCAATACCTCATCGATCGCAGTAAAACTTCAAACGTCCTAAAATTAAAAAAAAAATTAAACATAAAAAACCTCTCCTGTAAAATTAGGTTTTCGTCGCTTACTTATCCATTCAAATATATTATTTGTAATGAATTTAAAAATAAAACTAATAAAAATAAACAATTAGTCCGGCAAAATTATCGTAAGCGACAACATTCGATCGATCGTAGCAAAACCTCAAACGTCCTAGAATTTTGAATTTTTTTAATCAAAAAAGCCTCTAGCTCCTGTAAAACTGTTTTCTTTTTGTCGCTTACGCGACTTTTCAAATGTGGATAAGCTTGTATTTCGAAACTGTTCTCCATTTCAAGATCCTCCCGATGTCGTCACAAAATTACAATGGGGTGAAGGAATGTGGCTTTAAGTATGCAAATAAGTGGTTTTCTGGTTTGACATATTGACTCCGTTTCTCTCAACAATCTACATAACTTCTTGATGTCGAAATGATTCAATTTTCGAGACTATATCGTGGACTAATTGAGTTGAATAATTTTTCTAGGCCTACAGTTGCCGACCATCTTCCTCTTTCACGACACAAGCTTTAAGTAGCTTACTGTGAAAGAGAAAAAGAATGTATTTGTGTTCACTTGGAGTGAGCACAGAAGAAAGTGAATAGGTACAATTAATTTAAATACCTACAAACATTTTGATAAATCTCTTAGAACTTTACGTTTTGATCTAAACCGTACTTACATACATACATACATTCTCCCTTTAGGGCTCTCCGCACACCGCAAGCCAACCCGGAGGAGACAAATCTGCAGCAAACCCGACCCGCACGAAACCAACCCTCTAGCCTGATCGAAGCAATCAAATCCAAAAGCCGGCTCCATTATATTGAAAATGATTTAAATCCAATTCTTTGCTCTCTTAGATGGATGATAAGCAGACGGTAAATAGATAGAATAAAAATAGACAATGAGTGCTTCAGACTCTGAAATAAAATAGGGATGTACTTAACTGTACCTGTTATTTCTAGGTAGGTTCTGAGGTAAATTAAACACGACGGACTCATTTTCAAATTTCGTTCATTATTTACAAAGCGTTTTGTCAAACAACCTTCGGAACTCAATATTGTTCGACTTGAAGTCATTTCATATCGCGATAAATATTTATAAACCATTGAACTGTTACTTTGAAATATTGTAAAGAAGACTTCCCTCTTTCATGAGGACGCGCTGTTTAGAATAGAATAATTACTTGGTAGGTACCTTCTCAAATTTTAAGCAAGTTTTTTAATTGCAAATCTAGTAAATAATAATAAAGAATAAAAAACGACAAACCAAGAATTTTGTCCATTTTTGGATGGAGGACTTTTGTTGCCTCCCTATGCCATTCAATCATATAGAACTATTCAATCCCAATTTTGTCTCCTTATGCCCTTAAAGAAATATACGATGACGTAAACGCCGCATAATTCATAACGCTTAGCCAACTCCTGGCTGGGCCATGTTCAAAGATCGAGCGAACCGTCCGTCCTCAAGGAAGTTTTCTGTTGGGGACCTGCTGGAAGGAGGAGCATTGGAAGACCCAGACTGAGATGGCTGGACGGATAGGAGAGAGACCTCAGACTGCTGGGGGTGGACGATTGGCGGAGCATGGCGAAAGATAGGGTGTCATGGAGAAATCTTTCGGAGGAGGCCAAGACCAAGGAGGACAAGGTTGTAGCGCAACGGATTTACGTATGTATGCCCTTAAAAAGAGAGATAGTAATTAGGTGGGTCGATAGAAGTAAGTGGGCGGCTACAAATTGGTGGGCTGTAGCTTTTTAAACACCCTCGATACCAAATACGAACTGCGTAGGTACATAATATTATCAGAATGTTTTGAAAAATAGATATTGAAGGTTAAATCTTGAAGCTTTTCTCAATTTTGATATTTTGACGAAATAGGTACTTGAAGACGAAAATAATATCGACGTCTTGTTCTCAATGGTTGTCAAAATGCTGTCAATAGCACGGTATTTATGTAGTCTTACATACTTCCAGAAAGCACTTTGACAAAATCTACCTATTAGCGTTTATAACCTAGGTATTAAGTACTATTATGTTGGGTTTTTTTTGGTAAAACTCAACAAATATTTCAATAAATTGTTCTCTTACATACATAATACCTACCAAATAAATAAAATAACAATTGCTACAATTTCAAAAATATTAGATAATAAAAAAGTATGCCTGTTAGTTCTGTTATCGTTATTCTAGTAGTCAATTAATGAATTTATATTATGTATTTTAATAAAATTTGTCTTTGCTCGCCTTTGTCCCATTATTTGGGGTCGGCTCTCCTTGTCCTATTGCGCCAAGATTGTCTAACGAACGCCGTCTCTGACTCCAATTCGCATTCTTTTAGGTCCCTATTGATGCTCGACAACCATGTGGCGGGTGGTCTGCCTTGTTTTTCAAAGTCCATGGCTCTCTGGATCATGTTGTCTTGTGGTCGTCCCATAACATGCCCATATCATTTAGCCTGTTTTCCGTTATCTTTTCGGTTATGGGTGCAACCTTGAAACTTCCTCGGACATTTCTATATAACTCTATCGAGTCTGGTTACTCCTCCAGCCCATCTGAGCATCTTCATCTCTGCAGTGTGCATGCTTTGTTGGTGTTTACGTTTTAATGTCCAACATTCATTGTTATATGTCAATTCTACTCTTACTGTGGTCTTGTATACTACTTGACCCATTACTCTCACTGGCATTTTTGTATCACACAGTACTCCATAGAGGGACCTCCATTTTTAGCCATCCTGTGTTAATGCGGTGGGTGACATCTATGCTCTATTTCAACTGATTGTGGAAGGGAAGATAGAGGGCAGGCGAGGTATGGGCCGTAAAAGAGCCTCTTGGCTTAAGAATCTACGACAGTGGTTTGGTGTGCCAGAGGCTGCAGAATTGGTGAGACTTGCCCAGGACCGTGAGACTTATTCACAGATGGTCGCCAACCTCCGATAGGAGTGGCACTAAAAGAAGAAGAAGTCACATTGTGGTGTTATCACGCTGCCCAGGTATTCAAAGGATGTTGTTTGGGATAATGGTGTGTTTTGGATGTAAAAAATGTCTATGTATAATAATAATATTACCTAATCCAATGTGTAGTTTATTCTTATCAAAGCAATTTTAATTGTGAGTTCCAAGTTTTCAGCATTGTAAAAGCATGAAATTCTTTGGAACAAATTTTTTTTTTTTATGATTAGGTAAGCGTGTATACATATAAAACCATAGAAGCATCCCCTTCAAAGCATTACACTGAAACTTTTTCATTGCAGATGCATCGTTTATGGGGTAGGTAGAGAGGGCATGCACGCATTTCCTGTTCACGACTTGCAGCCGACATGTCTATAACTATTTTAATAACACGCCTTTTACTGACTTATAAAAGTTGCTTACACAGCTGTATGTTTCGTATTAAAAATACTTTCCCCACCATAAAACAGGAAATGATTTTACTTTTTCTCTTAATTGTTATTCCAGAGCCGTATTCTTTTTGTACAAAATAAAAACAAAAAGTATAACAATGTTAAAAACAATTAAACGATGGATTATGACGTACAAAGAGTGAAATTTTCGAAATAACGCAAATAGATGCATACCTAGTTGAACATATAATAATTCGTCCCTGGATTAATGAGTTTCTGTTATATCCAGATGGAAAGTCCTTTAAAGATAAGAAAAGAAGAAGAAGAACGAATAAATTCACCCTTTAATAATAATTATAATATTTTAATATTAAATTTCAAGGGAACCTCGGGTAGAAAGGTTGAAATTTCAAATGGAAATAACACTTCTAGAAAAACTCTTAACTGATTGACAATCGAACCCGGGACTTTTCGATCGAGAACCGCGAACTCCAGCGTAGTGAAATGGTATCGATTGGCGGCTTTCGTACGTACATCGTATTGGAGGTCGTAGGTTCGAATCCCGGCCGTGCCGACCATTTCCGCTTTCACGACACAAGCATTTGCTTAGTGTTAAAGATGTCAAAAGTGTATTTGTGTTCACTTCGAGTGAACATAGATTCATTTTAATAAAAAAAAAATGCTATCGAGTTCAGAAATTTGCATTTTATGAATTTTCGGGATAGTTGGACTGTAAGCTTTTAACATGTAGTTTAAACGGGTTGGTATGGGTTTGCTTCAGGTTTTCCAACATGTTTCTTCACCTTTCTTAAAAATCTTTTACGGACCTCAGCTCGGTCATCAGAGCCTTTCCTTGTTAATTTTCTAGTGGGGGAACAAAGAGCAATTATTGAGGTTTACATTTGATCAGAAAGGTGCTTTTTGCTATCATCACTAAGGTCTCTCTTTTCCTTCATTCGAGACATTAATGACAAATTCCCATGTACTGATCTCCCATTCGAATTCATTCGAGGGCTTCTTGATCCTCAGCTAAAAGACATCACGTAGTACAGACCATTACTGATTCTGTATTCCTTGTCTGGAAGGACTTGTTTCCCCCATAGTTGCCCAATTACACGTCTGCTTCTCACGTTTTTGATATCATTATAGTGTTTTTATTAAAGTTTGCTGTATATTTGCGCACGTTGTGATATCTTTCAGTGATGCTGTAGCCCTAGTATAAGTTTTCGATGATCGAATATAGAAACGACCATCGAAAGAATTTCGAAAAATTCTCATACTAAAATGAACGAATGATTCGATCGTTTGATTTAAGAACACTATTTGCACGCCAATAAGAGCTTATTTGCGTGCAATTAGCTTTCGATAAAACTCGTACTAGCGTCACTGAATTTGTTAGGTTGAATATAAAAACATTTTCGATGATCAAATAAATAGATAAGAAAAAGGTTTTAAAGTATGATAGAACTGTTATTTTGTTAGGTATACCGAGTTGTAAAATGAGTGAGATTTCATTAAAATCTTTAATTAATTGTTTTCGAAGAGTTTTTGTTTTGACAACGTTATCTATGAACTTTATGTCATGTTTGGAAGGTCACAAAACTTTTCATGCATCTTACCTTGTTTGATTATGAAGCAGTAGCAGCACCTTTTATACTTCACCATAGAGGTTATGGTATACTTAGTACCTTAATATTTGAATTTCACCACCTGTTCAACGCTGTATCTAAGTTGCCTTCTGCTTAGGGTTTTATTTATTTATTTCATGGCACAACAAACAGACAAAACATATACATCTAGGCTATAAAAAGACATACAAATTAAGTGATTCATGTAATGCCCCACTTAAATGTGTGCACATATTAATAACAATGGTTTATCCAAGAATGCTTCAAATCTTTAAAAAAAAAAAAAAAATAATAATAGTCTAAAATAAAATTAAAATAAAATTTCTCAATACAAAATTAATAATAATAACTTAACATATAAGTCAAAAAACAATAAAAAAATAATAGATTGGTTATGCATTAATCTGGTCATGGTGAAGAAATGTTGAAATTTTGGATGAGTATGATACCTATCTGTAACGGTGCTTCTTATGTGGTCCAAAAAAAATCCTTTTCCAAAATTGTATGTGATAACTCTGTATTTTTATCCTATGCTATAATTTGATGCTACAATTTTTTGTTAAGTCAAGTTTGATGATTTGTTACACTGATGGGACCATTGAAAATACATTGAATTAAAGATAGGTTCAGTAAACTGTTGGATCTTATTTTGAAGTAGAAATTATAGACTACATCATCATCTTCGTTGGTCCCTCAATTCTGAGAATAGTGACCATCATCACACACCGGCTCCACCAGTATGCCCCAGGGCCCCCGGTCCGCTGTCATAGGGTTTTTCACAATGTTCCCCCCGTTTCCTCCCTCACTCGGTCACTCCATCTCACTGGACCCCTATCCTAAATTGTTCAAAAATACTTGTATGCTGAAAAATCGAAAGTACCTACCTACTTATAAAAAAATCGAGTATTCGAAGACTTTTCTTGTGACCAACTGTCAAAATCCTTTCGAAAAATCCCTACATCGACAATAAGTCTCTCGAAATATAGGTACTCTATCTAGGAAGCTTGGTTTTACGCTTCTGAAATAAGGACATTTTGAGTTTCCCATGCGATGTAGAAACGGCAGAGTAGGTACACCTATTTTATTCGTGCTTCTTACGGTTTTTAGTCCCTTTCAACACGTACCCCTGACCATTGTCAGTTGACAACGATAACAATAAGAATGCACGTCTTTGCTGGATGACTGGAGGAAGGGGGAGGGTCCCGGCAAACAGACCTCGTCCAATAACCACCTAAAACTAGCTGCGTAGGCTATTACACCGTTTTATTACTTTTTTATCAGTCATTGAAAACAATTGGTGTTCGCGCAAAAAAAAATTTTTTAAGAAGATATCTACCTATTTTAAATAGGTACCTACTTATAATTAAATCATTATTTTAAATAAAACTCTGTTTATTTCACTTTTTTATTTTATTGGCAGAGGCCTTTCCGTCCTTTGTGGCACTGGAGATGGTCTTGTGACCGAAAGGCCTCTGACAATAAAATAAAAAAGTGAAATAAACAGAGTTTTATTTAAAATAATAATTTTATTAAAAGTACCTATTCAATAATATGGGATTTCATAAAGTTTCCGCCGAAAACATCAATAATACCTATTTTATTTGCCAAATATATGGATTTAGTGAATTCTTCGCCAATATTTCGTTTTTAATTCACTTTTACAATTATTTTTCCAATAATCCATACAATGCTGCATGTAGGCCAAAGAAAACACGAATCAAAAATGTCTCATTTTCCAATGAAATATCCAAAACTCCCTATTTTATAACTGATATGATCACGCTTAATGTCTAATAAGGCTGAGTGTACCAGGTACCTGTACATTATTCCAGTGAGTCAATTCATTCCAGTGGTAGACAGGTAAATTATTTAAAAGTTCCTAAAATGGCTGGACTGGAATAATTGCCCCAACATAGAGGCATAGGAAGTAACAAGAGAGCTTTTCACACTTTTATGTGTTTAAAGAAACACTGTTGCGATTTGCCAAAACTCAATGTATTGAATGTTTTGACGATGTATTTTTAATTTCAATAGGTACATAAGAGGTTGTCTTGAGTGCTGGTTTACGACCCCTGTCATTTCATCGTAATCGCACAATAAAGAACGTGTGTATCTTGGTAAATAGATACCTACAGCCAGTCTGTGAGGCTCACGCAATTGGGGGTAGGTGGCTAGCATCGTCCACGCACCCCTGCCATCACACGCACTTTCTATGCCACGGCGTGGGTGACTGTGAATACTATTACAACGACTCCACGCAGCAATACCGGGGTGTATGCCGTGTCAACAGTGATTTTTGGACAACATTTTAACAGGTTGTGCACACTAATAATACCACAGAACGAGTACCAACCTCACGGCACTAATAATATTATTATTGTCTTATAGTCTGTTCATAGAAACTGTGAAAGCAGTCTTCTTTTTGCTTCATGTAAATTTTTAGAGCGTTTTGTTATTTTAATCGAACAGTGAATGAGTATGAATGTTCAGATATCAGCAACTTCCTAGACAAATTGCATTTGGCGATCGACTACAAACGAATTTTTCGGCAATCGAAATTCGACAATAGACACGTTCTCAATAATTTCCAACATTTCTCTATACATCTCATGAATTATAATTAAATATCTACTTGTTGTATGCATGGGATTTTTTGACATGTCGAGAATTCTCGTGATTCGGAGTTTCGGGGACATAATAAATTACCACCTAATGACGAACGTTGTCAACGTAAAGTGATCACACTAAGCCAGCCTTCAAAATAACAGTACAAGACGGTCGTAAGTCCGTAGTGGTTTGTTCCATTTAAAAATCGAACATCAGTAATGAATTGTTAGAGTCATTACTAGTTGTTACATATTCTATAAATAATTGTCATAAAAACCATCAAAATAAAAAAAAAAAAAACTTTTTTTTTTGCTATAATACTATGTTGTGATTAATTGTTTTGAACGATTTTGAAATTTAAGTTAGATACTTCAAATATTTATCAAGTAGTAATTCACTCAGAACTTCACCGCCTTGTGTGTGACCCAGTGTTAATCTTATGGAAAAAAGTGTTAAATATTATTTGAAAATAAAAATACCTACTTACTTCTTTTACTAATTTCGTAGATTCCGTGAATCGCGAATAACCGAACAGTATCATCTTCTATTTCCGTAAGGCGCACAGACAATAAAAAAATAACACGAAATAATATTGAAAAAGTCAACTTATAAAGGCAAAAGTTTTTTTATGACAGAAATACAGAAACACGCCATCTTCAGACAGACAAAAATATTCCACTGTTTTGTATTTCTACATAGAAAAAGACGCAAGTAGTGTTCTTTTCCATTTTTTTCTGTTAGACTTGAATGTATTGTTTTACGGTAAAAAAAATAACATACAAAAATACTGAAACAAAATGATGATAGGATAAGATACATGTAGATACAATTTATATTTCAATTTTCACGCGAAGGATATTTTTTAAATTTATAATGAATATCTTTATCCCTTGCTCTTTTTGTTGATTATTCGAGCATCCTTTAAGAGGCAGGAAATCGTAAAATCAGATCGGGACCGTGAGGTTGACTACTTCGCGTGCTATACTGAAATATTTGAAAAATACCTTTTCGCGTAGTTATTTTTTTCGTAATTATAGGTTTAAGTTTCGATGAATCAATATAAAAATTGACAAATATTTTTTTAGTGTCTATTTTAATCATACGAACATAGATCCAGAGCCAGAAATACAACATTACCTCCTGATTGCTGACATCGACACCAAACAAACAACTATGAACAAGTTAGTATAATCACCAAGAACCATAATCAATGGGTGGTGACAATAGAACTGTAATTCCTCTTCTTCTTGTGCCCCATCAGGTTTCTCCGACGTTGGCAATCGCTTTTTTTAAAGGCCTCCCTGTCTCTTGCCACTCTAAACAGCTCCTGCACTCACCCTGTTCCGGTCCAATCATGCACATTGCGCAACCAAGAGATCTGGTTTCTCCCAAGTCCACGGTGTCCATCTATAATAAGTTGGAGGATTTCAAACATTTCCCCATGCATAATATGCCCCAGATATGAAACCTTGCTGACTTTAATATTTTTCTGCAACTCTCTGTTCCAGTCAGCTCTCCTCAGTACATACTTCTGAATTACTAACTAAATCTGTCCAAGGTAAGTATACGAAACATTCTTCTGTGGAGCCACATCTCGAATGCTTCCAACCGGTTCATCGTGCATACTTTCAGGTTCCAGGTTTCATATAACAGGTGAGGAAAAGCGCAAGAAATAAGCTTCGGACGCTTGGCTCCCATCAGGGTGGGTTCAGCCAGATAGTGTCTCCCATGTGATGGCGTAAGATCGAACGCAATGGAGAGATCTCGATGCCCTATAAGTCCTCAGTAGAGCTACTCGTGAAATTCATCCGATTACAATGTCGACCGATAGTGCTTTCGAGTTATTCGAATTTTCATACTTAGCAACCAAAATAATATAAATGTCATAATGTCGTTATCGTTATTGTGATTCCAATTAGATTGGAATCGCGATGTAAATGCAGAGTAACATCCCGCCGAAAGAAGTAACCAAATTTTATTTGGAAAAGTTGTAGGCTATGTGCCAAAATACTGGCTTGCTAATAATTATTAAAAGCTTAATAAAATTTGTTCGTTTAAACATTAATAATTTTAAGTCTCCTTCTTTGGTTTATAAAAGTTTAACCCGTGCTTTGTAGAGAGTTTTCACGGTGTTATTAATGATTGTAAGGGTCTTAGGATATACCCCATCGTTATGGGTAGGTGGTATATTAAATTATAACATTAATTAATCACTTCCCTAAACACCTTGGAGGGGTATTGTGTCGGCCAAGTGTTAGCAACAGTCTGTCTAAAAAAAAACATAGTGTTAACAGAAGAAAGAACTTAGCAAGTAGGTACCTACCCAAAGAAGCCACCCGGTTAGGAGGGTGGTTAATAAATTAACCGCAACTGAAGCGTTGATTACCTACCTGAAGTTAATTACTCGTTGCTGATTGGGACTTGCAAGCCTTGTTTTTTTGTATGTTTGTTTTTTTTTTCAAAGATAAATCGCTGTTTAACAACCACGCCTACTTGACAACAAATGCATCTGGTGGCAGTAAGGAAAAATCAATACACCCTTTTACACCCCACTCAGGAGCATAGGGAGGCAACAAGAGGTCTTCATTGAGCTCGAAGGGAGTGAGTAAGGATAAATAGGAAAAGTATTAAATGTTCTAGATAGGTAGGTACTTATACCATACGTTTTTTGGATAAACTGTTTTATGTGTGCATGTTGCCCATTCTCCTGTACGGGTGTGAGTCCTGGCCCCTGACCAAGTACCTCAGGAGGACTTTGAGGCCTATTAGCCTTTTTTGTACGGAGCTACTCATGGGAGGGGAATCCCAGTTGTCACGCCGTATTTTCGGTGGTCTTCCTTGAGGTCCAGTACGTGGGACATGTTCTGCAGAACGATATAAGGGAGTTTGGCAGTGTCCATTCTATGAACAACATTTTTGCGGATTATGGTGTTCCTCACTCGCGGTCTCTCGAAGTTAAGCCGGCATCTTCTTCGACCATCTCCCTCTTTCACGAAACAAGATTTATACAGCCTACTGTGAAAGAGTCAAAGAGTGTATTTTGTGTTCACTTTCAATGAGCACAGATTTTGTTTAAAAACAATTGTCCTTAATATCTTCATCTCGGAAGTTCTCATTATCTGCTTGCTCCTGATCTGCCTCCTCATTCGTCAGGTCTTGTGCATCCTGAACGCATGGCGACAAATTGATGTCTAAACTAATTTTGTATTAGGTGTTTAGTTCTTTTCAAAATTTATTTATTTGTCATCAACGTCGCAAAGGCCTTTTACAAAAAGAAAGCAATAACAAAACAATAAAAATCATAATTTATATAAAGTGTTAAATTTCACAAAATAAATAATAAGGACAAAAGGTAAGTAATTCTCACACACTAACTAATAATAATATAGTTAATAATATTCTTAAAAAAATACAGCTAGACATTTAGTCAATTTTTATACAAAATAAAAAATAATTAAAATAAATATGTAAAGTCTTGAATACATTTCATAAGAAAGTAGGCAGGTAAACATAATGCACCTACGAAATATCAACCATCAAGATTCTCACAAAGTGCATGTTGTCAACACTGACCACCAAGCTGGATGATGTTGCTCTTTGATGAAGCCCGGTAAATGCTATATGTTGCTCGTTTGAAAAGGGATACAAGCAACAAACCTCTTTGATGAAGGCTGCTAAATGTTATATGTTGCTCGTTTGAAAAGGGATAGGTACAAGCAACAAACCTCTTTGATGAAGGCTGCTAAATGTTATATGTTGCTCGTTTGAAAAGGGATGCAAGCAACAAACCTCTTTGATGAAGGCTGCTAAATGTTATATGTTGCTCGTTTGAAAAGGGATAGGTACAAGCAACAAACCTCTTTGATGAAGGCTGCTAAATGTTATATGTTGCTCGTTTGAAAAGGGATGCAAACAACAAGCTCGTGTACTCGTGTAGGCTTTTATCGGGAGAATGTCCTTTTAGAAGAAAAAAATTAAGAAAAATGCATGGAAAATTAGAAAATTAATGAAAACTCTACTTAGACAACCTTATTAGTAACTTTTACCTTATAATTTTTATTCTAACTTTGAAAATTTGACAGAAATTGTCAATTAGTGCAATCGACAGAATGCGGATGGAATATACATGGTTTAAAACAGACGCATCGTTCGGAATCACATTGGTCAAATGACAATCAAATGATAATTAATTCATCACCATACAAATTCGAATTCAATATTCATATTTAGGATCACAGGACAAGGTCTGTCGGGAAAGCTAGTTAAATAAGTAAATATAACACTTTTCTAAACACAAAGGTGTCAGTATAGCCGGCGGAACTTATTGCCTGAGGCAATTTTTTCCAGTCAACCGGTCCCGTCCAATCTGAGTCAGGCCAACCCCGGGTAGAAATTTAATAAACCATATCACAGAAATGACATTTGTGTTTTGTCTAGGTCAAATTAAACCAACATTTACACCGAGCGTTGAATAAGCTCTAATTGTTTTCAACTTTTTTTCATAACATCAAACACGAAATTAACCATTAAGTTAAACATTCTACACGATTACAGATAACTACGTTGACATTACCCTACACTGCACCCGTAACGGACACTATTGTTGGTAACTTTTATTTTTAGTACCTTTTAGTTAAGTCCTTTTTACGTTGTACCTAAATTAATTCTAATTTTGAAATAAAATTGGCGTCAAAACTCTTTTGCTCCTCTGACATGGTGAGAATTGATTAATTCTGGTTTACTTATGTATGTAGTTTTTTTTTTCTTTGTTTGATAGCTCTTTCGTTTGCTTGAAATGTCTTATAAATTGTACTTTGAAATGTAAATGCAACTTTTGTTGCGTAGATTAAATAAATAAAATATGCTTTTAATCAAATCATATTATGTAATATAACTCAATAATTGAAAACTTATAATGTATGTTTTAGTCGAGCATTATCTAAGAATTAAAAGTCACACAAAGATAGCCCATCGTGGTTGATAAATTATTATGATTCCATAAATAGAGAACCGGACCCCTATTCTGTAGCAAGTGTAGGGTAGTCACTTGAAAAAAAGTGACTATTAGGCGATACATTTTGTATGAAAAACGTCTACATGCGATTCTCGCATTCGATACGTATAGACGTTTTTCATACAAAATGTATCGCCTAATAGTCACTTTTTTCAAGTGACTACCCTACACTTGCTACAGAATAGGGGTACCGATTACAGGTTGGTTCCCATACTTCACGTGGGTTAGTAGCGTAATGTAATTAACTTAGCAAAAAGTGGCACAAAGTACCTAAGTATACATCTATACCTTTCTGTAATAATTATGTCAATGCTTTATGAGAACTCAGTACCTACCTACGTTTCTAGTGTTGTGACTTAGTTAACCCTCTAATTGGGCTATCATTTCATACTCGTTCTGGAGACTGCGGGGTGTAAAAAACCCCTAATAAAGTACTTAATTGTAATCAAATTGACTACTTACAAATTGAAGTTTTGGTTCATTCAAGCAGTGAGAGGTCCTTTTCGTATATTTTATTAAGGCGGTTGCAATTATTATTTCAGTATAGTTTTAAGGAATCCAAGCACTTTTGTGGATTACCAATTATTGACATTTTAAAAAAGAAACTATGAATAAGGGTCTAGGAAAATTCTTTTTTTAATAAGGGTCTAGGAAATTTTGTATATAACTCTATACTTACTTATTATTTTTGGTAAAACTTCAGATGGCGGCGATTTTGACATAGGCTGGAGTATTACCGAGTTATCACTCGGGGAGGTATCCAAAAAGGTATGGGGGGGGGTTCCACCCTCCATACCCCCCTTTTTAACTACGTTCCAACCTAACCTAGAAGAGCATCTATGCGGATGTTATGCGTTTGGAGGAAGCGAAAGAGGTTTGTTTGGATAGGAAAGAATGGAAATCCGTACTCTCTGCCTATCCCCTTCGGGAAACGGCGTGATGGAAAAAAAATAACAATAATATTATGATATTAATTTAATAGCGATTCATCTCATGATTAATGAATAAATTAACACTTTTCAATTATATGTAGCCATATATACAAAAGTGTCAGTTTACCTGACAGAACTTGTTTTTTGAGAGGCAATTTTTTGTAGCCGACCGGTTCTGTCTAAACTGAGTAACGCCCATGACGACGGATATTCAAAGCGAAAAACACTCAGAAAAATCTTAATCCAACCGGGAATACTTGATCAGAAGACAAGTGTAGTACCTACGCCTATTATGTACCACTAGACGACCGTTCTCGGCTAATAATAAACGTTTTTAATGCTACATAAACAAAGTCTTACATCACAACAGTTCTGCTTCGTTTTTTTTAACGTTAGAAATTCACAATTTTTTTTTTGGTACGATTGTACCCCATTCGATTCACTGAGGGTTTTATCAAAACAAAAAAATTCAACAGTCACACGGGCACATAAAAGTCCATAGGCGGTAAAGGTTAGTACGAAGGTAAGTAGATTCTCATTTTATTTTAATACTTTATACGTCATGTAATTTCATGTTTTTTTTAATATTTTAATTTCATGTGACGTGAGTATTTGATTATAAAATGAAAAAAAACCTGTGATAACTTTGATGTAAGTATAGTTCAATAGGTTTGTTTTCAAATCACAGCCATTGATTCTGAACGTATTTGAGTTTTTTTTTCTTTTGGACAGTTATCATACTTATGTACTTTAATTTTTTTTGTAAAAATATCGTGTCACAGTTTTGTTTATGAGGTACCTACAACTGTCATTTTCCATATAAACCAAATTTATATCGATTGAAGGATTCCACTCGGACAAAAAAACAAAACAAGAATACCTATGTATAAAAAAACATGGTAAATCATCGACCTCGGTAGCCTTGTTGGTATAGGCGTGGACTTCAGATCACGATGTCCCAGATTCGATTCCCGGTCGGGTCAGAGTATTTCTTAGTGTTTTTTTTTTCACTTGAAATTTCTACCCGGGATTGGCCTGTGTCAGATTGAACGAGGATGGTTGACTAGACAAAAATTCTTCAGACAATAAGTTTCGCCGCCTATCTTGACCGTTTTATAGAAAAGTGTTAATTAAAACATAGCCTGAATATAATATCGGTATACAAAAGAAGAATTGTAAACAATTTTTTTTAAATTTTGTGTGTTAAAGTAGTTGGAGAATCTTTACGGAGCATTGTTTTGAGGCTCCCATAGAAAGAATTCGAATTTGAATTTGAATTTCTCCGAATCACGTGACCACACCACCGTTTGTAATATGACAGTTCACTTTACCAGTCCATACTGATATATTAATTTAAGTCTATGGGTTTTTTCTCGGCAATAGAGATTTGGTGATATTTCAAGTGTTCGTTTTGTCATGAACTCTGTCTTACTGGCATTTACTTGAAGGCCAGGGCGTGCTGTTTTGTGGCACAGTCTTAAAACACTGCGCTGTCATTCCTCCACTGTCTTACCTATACTGAACAATTTAAAGTCGTCCGCGTAGGTACTCTGGATCGCACAGTTCGCCCATTAGACCATATTCTCTGTGTGATTGGTATAAATACCTCTTGCTCCTTGCATGGACTTTCTCAAGAGAAAGTCTTTTTAGAGTTTGTCAAAATATCAGTATAAATATAAATATATAATATATATAAATATCAAATAGTTTGGTAGGACGAGACCATTTTTTTAACTAAAAAAATCTCCCCACAAATTAGGCCCCAACAATAATGTAGGCACTTTTGCATTGATTGTACAGTTCTATTGTACACCAATGTTCTACCCTGAGCCACCATCAACTCTTCGCGAATGATTTCGTTATAAAACTTGACACATAAAAACTTTTTTCATTATTTTGTATTTAAACGTCTCGCGTTCGTGTTTTGTTGTTTTTTATGTATTCAATTTATTTGTGGGCTTTCGTGTTTAACAGTGTTCTTTCGGTCGTGAGTGAAACCGAACACAAAACTTTATGTATTACGCCGCTGTTGTACGGTCTACTTAAACACTTTGCTACCTTTTATACAATTGAAAACATATTATATAATATATGTACCTATAGTATGTTGCTAATAGCCTATTATTAGGTATATACAACCTTAGCAAGAGGTAGGATCAACATATTTTAGACAAAAATATCGGTTGAAATGAAAAAAAATACAAAGATAAACGCCCTCTTTGATTTTAAACATTTTTAAGTGTGATGCAATGAAGACAGCTTGACAAAATTTGCAGGATACATAAATTGATAAATGGGCAAGTTTTTGAAAATAATGATTACAAAAAAAAATGTTTTTGATATTTTTTTTTTAAATCGTCTTCCAAGGCTTTTTTTTAATTGTATCTATCCTATTTATTTTTGAGATTCAACATTTTTTGTTGGCATGATGGTTTCAAAATGACCCATAATTGTTTTTTAAATTTCCTATAGGCATATTCATACTAAGTATTCAGCTACCTATTTCAGAAAAAAACATGCGCATGTGCCTAACAATTGATTGCTGTCACTGTTACCATTAATGCTGTAAGTCAGGGTTCGACAAAAAAGTACTGAAATTTTTTTAGCTAGAATTTAATTATTCGAGAATGGTTTTTGTCCATTGTTTGCATTTGAAGAACTTTATACATTTCTTGTACTTCAATAAAATAAACTTACTAACAAAAGTAGTTAAATAATGTTTTGAATGTATCTAAAAATCTTATGTTTGAGATGTACTTTGTATCTTTCTTCCTTGCGCAGGTTCTACCTAGTTGGGAGAAAAAATGTAATCAAAATACCTGTAAAACGTTTTCGTGAAAAAAAAATAATTGATTATTACTATCTGTGATACCACCAACCAAGTGCCTAGTTTCTTTAAAATTGCTGTTCGGAGAACGAGATGTATAATAATTGAATAATAGTATTAATTTTTAAATCATGATATTATTATTTTCATAATTTTGTCCATGCGGTTAAATAATATGGCAGATTGTGTTTGGATGTCACGTGTGATGAAAGGACGCGCCAGTGTTCCCTGGAGACGACCAGAAATGCCAAGAAAATGTCCTGACGAATCAAGTGAAAAATATTAGACGGTTTTTTGGTAATAGTGAAGCATTTGTTTTCGAAGAAAATATTTCTCTCCCTTAAGACTCTGTTTTTAAACACAATCCATATAATTTTTCAGATTTTTTTTATTGGTATCCACAAAAAATATTCTTCTTTAAATGCCACTCACATTGGAGGTTGATGGCCAAACCAACACCACCTATATAAGAAGGCCTTAGCGCTACGTCACAGCGTGAGGCTCAGCATTCACTCTTCTATATCTGTATGTACTTACCTGTACGCTATGATATCTGTCTACACGAGAGACGCGAGAGGCCAAAAATGGCCGCCAGCACTAAGGAATTCTTATATAGGTGGTGTTGGCCAAACCATATTTCTCTCCACAATAATAATTAATTTTAGGGGAGCATATTTTTCATTGCAGAATCTACATAATAATTCAGAAATGTTTGTCTGCTTTCTATCGTATATGGGAGCATCACGCGCAAAATAAAATGCTACGTCAGATATTAATATGCCCAGAGCCGTACAAAATGCTGGAGAAGGTTCTTAAATACAATTTGCTGCATTAACTTTAATATATTTAGAGCTATTTAAAAAACTCTATTTTTTTAGGATCTTCATACAAATTTCTCAAAAAGATAGTAAGCCATCTTTTGGAAACAAAATTACTCATGTACTTAAACGTTGAATGGAATCTTGGTATAACGGTATGAAAATGTAATAAAATAATTGTAGATTGATTTGTTATACATATAAATGTTATTCAAATCTTATTATTCTCAATAAATAAAGATTTAATGAAAAAATTTGCAAAATGATTCCTCCATTTTGAAGTTTGACAGCGGCTTTTATACTTAACTTTTATACTTAGCACAAATCACCCTCAATGGGTGGAATGCCTAATTAATTATCACACATTAGAGGGTGTAGGGAATGTAGCTAAGATTCAAACCACAGAGCTCTCTCTATGAAAACTTGCAAATTATGTCGTATAATATTATGAGGTCGGTAAAACAAAAATTGTAAAAGAGTCATTCTTCTTTTTCTGTGCTTATGTCAGTTATAGAGGCCTGTTAAGCAATGGGAAGCTAGACTAGAACCTGTTTAATTACCTACCGATCAAGCCTGACAATCGGAATCAAAAACGTAAAGCAAGACGGGTATAAGCTAGTATAAAATAACCAAAGTATGAGGCTTTTCGCGTTTTTTAAGCTCAAAAGGTCAACTGCTATAGTGTATTAATGCTATATTTTCGTATATAAATGAAAAGCGGCCGCAAAATTATGAATGCAATATTCTTTGAGATAAGTAGGTACAAAGCATTCTATACAATTATCTCTTTCAATGTTGGTGGTTAAATATGAAAGAGCAAAAGAGACAGCGTAAACCGTATCTGTGGTGTCATACGGGGTAGCTTGGATACCGAAGTAAACAATACGCCTACTGAAATAAAATTAGATTTTTCCAGAAAACCATTGCGTTGGTAGACAGATTAAAACATTTCCGGAATTTTATACTTTTCCAGTGAAAAGAATGCGAATATTTTGAACGTACTTGCGGTCATATTTTAATCAATTAATTTGTCTTTTCAATTATTATTCATTTATTTACCAACTGGGAAATTGAATCTTGAATCACTCAGCAGCCGCTAGACAACTAAGTTACGGATCGCTAAGCAAGTTGTTAGTTAAAGTAAATACTATTTCGCAGCCATACATTTGTTTACAAAATGCAATATGAATACACAACCTTAGTTTTAGATAAATACATACTTACATAGAAAGCTATCCACCTTTTGCGAATATTGAAACTTTGTGCAAAATAAACAACGCTCCCGCTATTGGAACAAGGGCTAAATATTGCTAGCGTCTCAGAACATTGCGCTCAAGAGTAGATACCTACCTATGTTAGTTATTAAGAGATCTAACAGCATCAAAGGAAGATAATGCTTTCGCATATTTTTTTGGTAGGTACTTACTTTTCTAAGTAATCAACCGAAAAAAAGTCGATAACAAAGGATGGCTAAATCGTTATGCAAACTTTATACTACTGTTTGAGCTATGACAGATTAATTTGCATATTGCAACTGTTTCCGAAACATGGTTCATTTTCATTTAAAATGGTTTGTAGATAGGTACCTTGATGGCCGTTCCGTCGCAGGAAATCATACTGTTTCGTACCGAAGTGCGTCTGTGCGATTTCAGGTTAAGCCCATCTTTCTCTTTCATTAAGTAGCTTACTGTGAAAGAGTCAAACAATGGATTTTTGTGTTCATTTCGAATGAGCACAGAGTCATTTTTATATAAAACAAATGTTTGAGTAGTACTCTTATAGATTAAAGCTTGCCGTCATTAATTTTGAGGATCGCTTTGCTGGATTCTATCGCAGACCATTTTTACCCAGGTATGTGTTTCAGGCAACCATTACCACCTCTGGTGACATCGGGGCTGAGCTCCCGATACGTATCGGTATGGCAAGTGGCGCCTTTAACAACATGACCAAGATTTGGAAAGCGTCGGCGTTTAGTGTCGAGACGAAATGTAAACTGTTTGATGCGTGTGTGTTGCCCATTCTCCTCTATGGGTGTGAGTCCTGGCACCTGACCAAAGCCCAGGCACAAAGTCTCAACTTTTGAAATGAAGTGCCTAAGGAGAATTCTTGGCGTAAGATGGTACCACCGCATCACGAACGACGCTGTACGCCGGCGCACCCAGCGTGAGCCCATCACCTTTACCATTGTGGGGAGGAGATGGACTTGGCTGGGACATGTGTTAAGGATGTCGAATGACAGTTGGCCGAGGAGAGCGCTGTTCTTCCTCCCATCAAGGTCCCGAAGACGAGGAAGACCCTCTCACACTGTGTTCCGCTCCTTCGAATCAAACCTGAGGGAAATGGACATGGTGTGGGAGGAGGTCATAAACATTGCGCAAGATCGAGCGCAATGGAGAGCTCTTGTTGCCTCCCTATGCTCCTGAGTGGGGTGTAAAAGGGAGTGTGTGTGTGTATGTGTTTCTGCAGCCAAACGATGAAGTGTCGAAAAGTCATCAGCTCGTTTAAGTCAGACCAACTTCTAGATGTTACTCTTGGTGAAAATCCTTCAATAAGTTATCTAAAAAAATGTTTACAAATACAGCATTTTGTTTGAAAAAAAAAAAGTTTACAGCACCCTCCCTTAAAAAAATATCGACGTTCAAACTCATTCAAGTAACACACCAACTTTATTGTTTTCATACAAGATCCTTTGCTGGGGGTAAAATGCAGTTAGTGTTTCACCTAAGGGTGTATTTTTATGTTATTCGATTTTCTAATAGAACCTTGTAGATATACCCATTACCCACCAATGCAGACTCACACAAACCGCTATAATACCTATATATATTTTTACTTACTTAAGTCTTCGATAATAGAATAAGTTTACTTATACCCATTATGTATCTTACGATTTTATAGTTAGATATCTTACCATAATAATTTGGTAAAATTTGACTTTGATGGAGTCTATTCATCCCACAACACATACCTGCGTTCGACACAAACTGTCAGTTCTGTTGTTTGATTAGTAGTTGGTGGGAAATTTTTATTTTTTTTATTTTACGCTACCTCTAGGAAAGAGAGTTTCGCTGTCGGAGGCAGCACATAATAAATTTTACATGGTTTGGTACATTATTTTATACATAGAAAACAGACTGAAACCTAGAACATACTTATGAACTATTAAAACTTTAATATAACATGACGATAGAAATTAAATTAAAACTAAAACAAACGAAAACCAATTATAGGTATACAATAAAAAAAAACGTAAGAGAAGAAAATAAAGAAAACGATAAGTTATTAATAATAAATAAGACGAAGGAGCATAGAGCCAATCAACTTAAAATTAGAATATAAACAAATCACCAAAATACAAAATTCAATAACAAAATAAGATGATGCTTATGCTTGAAAATTCACTGCAGGAGCCCCTGTAACAGTTGGGTTTACAGAGTTTGGATGGAAAATACCTATGTACGTGGATTAAAACAGATACATCTGCCGGAATGACATTGCTTAATAGTAGATTTTATCATTCTTTTCAATTCGAATTCTATATTCATAGCAGTAGATATATATAGTAGTTAGATTGCAGGAAAACGTCTGTCGGGAAAGCTAGTTAATCATAAATGAAAGTATCTCTGTGTGTCTATAGACACTTTCAAATTGGCGTTCGACTACAAACGAAGATTTCGCCAATGTATAGTGCGAAAAAATTAACTGTCTATTGGAACGTGTAAACAATTAATTATTTAAGCCAAACAAAGGCACTTGTATAAAATATAAGAATGGACAGTTCATTTTCTTCCTACTCTACATTGTCGAATAATTCGTTTGTAGTCGATCGCCAAATGCAATTTGTCTAGGCCTACTGGACCCCTATTCTGTAGCAAGTGTAGGGTAGTCACTTGAAAAAAGTGACTATTAGGCGATACTTTTTGTATGAAAAACGTCTATATGCGATTCTCGCATTCGATACGTATAGACGTTTTTCATACAAAATGTATCGCCTAATAGTCACTTTTTTCAAGTGACTACCCTACACTTGCTATAGAATATGGGTCCGGTTTCTAGATTCAGTTGTATGATAGTATGTTTAAAGCGCACACTAAGAAAAATATCGCGTGTTCTTAAGCATATATAAATCCATTTCAATCAAAAATTTTGAACTCTTTAATAAAAATATGGTGACAAAGTGTCTGATCTTAAAACGTCTATTCATTGTTTTAGTGTCAAACGGATTTTTATCGCTCCCATACTCCCATACAACAGCTCGTAGTGTTTTTTTTAGTGGTAGCCCGAGGGTGTCGATTGACGGCTCTGATGTCTGAAATGATTGTTCTTTCACCATTATCTTCCTCGGCATTATTTGTTCTAACAAATTGGAAGAACACACTAACGCTCAGGGCGAAGCAACCGTCAAACATTTATTCCTATCAACGCACCCCTCACACTCTTTGAACCCCATCACGAACCACCCTTAACCAGTCACCATCTTTCTACTTACCCCCGTAGGTACCTACACTGTTTTCAAAAAATATTTTTGTTAAATAATTCAAAAGTTTATGAACTTAATTTTTAACCTGGTGGAAATTAATTAAAATGATATTCTTGGACCCCCCGTCTCCATTCGGGCACAGAAAAATAATTATCCTTGCAATTTTTCAACATTTTCTCACCACTTAAAAAACCCTTGAACTTAAGTATAGGAAGATATCGAAACTAGAATTAAGCAAATTGTTTTAGCCGTTCTCGAAATACACACACGGTAAATCAGTTTAATCTATTAATATTAATACGTAAAGGAAAAACTTTGTGTCTATTTTTACGAAAATTGCTCCAACGGGGGTGTATGAAATTAGGCATAGGTACCTACTTACACTTTATATAGAGAAGTTGCGAATACTAATATTTTTTTAAATCTATCTCTAATATAAATGAAAGTCGGGTTAGTGCGAACACTTAAAACTCGTGATCGGCTGAACATATTCTTCCGATGTTTGATTTATTGGATTCTTCCTTCTGCTCCGGATAACAGAATAACTACCTAATAAAAAGTTGAATGAACGAATTTCATTCGACATCATTTTTTAAATAATCGAAGAGGTTTGAGTAGCACACCTCTTAACTCTGACCACCACGGTTACGATACTAGACGAAAGGATGAAATCAGACCCATCCAGCACCGGCTAGCAAAGTTTTCACGAAGTTTTGTGTGTAGAGGTGTTCGTTTTTATAACAAGCTACCTCAAAATATCAAATCAACAGATGACGTAGCCTTTCAGAGAGAGATAAAATCGTTCCTTGTTGATAAATGTTTTTACTCTATTGACGAGATGTTAGATTGATTACACGTATTCACTTACCGTATCTGTGTATGTGTGAGTGTATGTATATATATGTGTATGAGTAGACATTCCGTACTGTTGGTTGGTTGTTGTTCGTAATTGTGATGTTCCTCTTCTTGACTTGAATCCGCATTGATTTAATCTACGGCAAACGCTCCTCAGTAGAGTGGTCCAACGGGATGATTTTTGTTTATGTATTCTCTCCTCCCTATTGTTTTTGTCTTTTGCTCTCATCAGATGAACGCAATGTGGCAATTTACACCACGCAGGATCCCTTATAAAATCTTTACCTGACGAATGCTATATGGCCCTTTACACCATGCATGATCTGATCTCTCTCTTTTACACTTTTATTTAACTTCTATGGATTATGTTCTAAGACCCTATGTACATGCTTGTTTTGCTTTGTTACATTTCATTATTGTTAGTATTGTTTGCATTTTGCTGTATTTTATGTTTTTGACTATTCCGAGTGCCCGTAAGGGCCTATGGAAATATTTTAAGAATAAAGAATAGAATAAAGAATAATCCAATAACAAAATTATTGTCTTCTGCACCTGCACCCTCTCATTCTCGCATACGTAATTGCCACTCTTACAGTAGCCCATTTCACTTACTCCATTGTTTCGGGCGTTTTAGACAATTTTCATACAAAGTCAACCAAATTTAGCGCATATAATTATATTCTCGCGTTGATCCCGTCTGAGCTTCGAATACGAATGAAATATGGACGTTTTAGAATTATTATTTCAATGTAATTATTTAGTTAGTTAATTTTTGTTTCTAGAGGCGCAGTGCATAATGAAACGGGTCGCCTCTGGTTAGGACCACAGGGTCCACAGGACAACGTCTGTCGGGAAAAAAAAAGTTGAAAAATGGGTAATATAAAATATTAAATATAATATTTAAGTTAGTATTGAACGGATTTTCTGCGACACCCGCGCTATCTTTGAAAAAATCTACAGCAACAAAATTGTTGTTTACTGCACCTGATATTAATTCCATCTCATTCTCGCAAACGTAATTGCTGCTTTTACAGCAGCCCATCCCACTTACTCCAATATTCATACATAGTCAACAAATTTTTCGGGCACTTTCACAATAAATACGTATATTGTATTGTGCAAACGCAGCATCGGTAGGTACTTGATGAGGCTTTTGTTATTACAGGTTGTTAAAATATTATCTGAAAAATTCGAACTCTCCTGGTTGAAAACTCGATAAATTTCGTTAACGGTCGTGCAGTCAAATAATTTCGGAAAAGATTACCGTACAGAATGAGGAGGTTAAAGCCTGAGGCGAGACACTTATATTACGACGTCTTCTTTCCTTTGTGTAACCCTTCGCATCATCTCAGCCAATAACTATCCACCTCCCTCTACCACTACCAGTTAATATGTCGTTTTACGAGTATGTCTCGTACCCACCTATGTTTTATTAGTATGGGGTGTGGGATATTGACTGCAACCATCATAACATCATTCCTTAGAGATAAATTCACCGGCAAACGATGTTTTTTTTTTTTAATAATTTGAGATTCATCATACAAAAAATATCATGTTATTATACATTGAAAACGAAGAATTTGGGGTGCATTTCTCATTATTTTATAGTCCGCTAAATTACCCAGTGGATCACGTTACCTGAGAGGGTGCAAAAAGTACAACTTGCAAATCATAAACCCTTATTATTTCTTTACTAACTAGCTTTCCCAACAGACATTGTCCTGTGTTCCTAACTATGAATATTGATTTCGAATTTGTATAATGATATGCTAATTACCTTTTAACCAATGTAGTCAATGCATCTATTTCGAACCATAATATTATATTTTCCATCGACATTCTCTCAATCGCACCAACTATCAAACAACTGACAGTTCCTGTCAAACTTTAATTTAACTTCAATTTTTCAAATTTGGAATAAAAATGATATTATTAAATAAAAGTACTAGGTACCCACTTAGAATGTTCGTTGATTTTCTAATTATCCACGCTAGTTTCTTACTTTTTTCTTTCATAAGAACCTTCTCCTGATAAAAGCCAACACGACAAAAAAAGAATTAGCGAAATCGATCCAGCCGTTTAGGCGTAATGCGATGATATCGGGAAATACTCTCCATTTTTATACCTTTACCTAATAGAAGATAATATGTGTTTTTAGGGACGTTTTAAGCAAAACATTAATGACTTAAATGCTTGATAATTATTGGTACTAACAATAAATATAATATTTGTCTTGAACACTGACTCACTGACTGACTGACTGACTGCCTGACTGACTGACTGACTGATGTCATTAACGCCGCTAGATGGCGCGCCACTCGCAACTAAAGGCAAATAATAATATTGTTCTTCTAATACAATATGGCTGACAGCAGTGACAAGTGACAGTAACATAATGATATTATGCCTGGTGGCTGAGCACTTTTTTTAAAGGTCTTGACGTAGAGAAAAACAATTTTTTGGGTTATTAAAAAACTCACGTGCGAAGTCAGCGATAAGAAAGCAAAGTGTACCAAATTAGGAAACTTTTACGCACAGCGGGAATTCATAGTGAAGAAAAGCCTTACTAATGCCATGAGTGCAATAAAAAGTTTGCGGTTTCAAGTAATTTAAAGAGTGACATGCGAACTCATAGCGGAGAAAAGCCATACGAATGCAATAATTGCAATAAAAAGTTCAATCAATCAAATAATTAAACAACCAATGACATGCTAAAAGCTATTTGAATGGTAAGTTTGCAATAAAAAGTTTAATTTCATTTTTAAGTTTGCATAAATAGTTCAATCAACCGTGTGCTGTAAAGTATCACTTGCGAATTCGGCTAAAAAATTGACAAATCAGGAAACTTTTACGCACAGCCGGACTTCGCTTTACTAATGCAATGTGTGCAATAAAAAGTTTGTGAACTCATAGCGGAGAAAAGCCATACGAATGCAACCATTGCGATAAAAAGTTTAATCAATCAAATGATAAAATCATGATAAAAGCCATTTAAATGCATATTTTTTAGAAAAAGTTCAAAATTTGTTTAAAGTCTGACATATGAATTCGGCCAAAAGAAAGCATAGTTTGTATGAAAGTTTACCAAATCAGATCTTTAAATCACAGACGCGATTTCATTGCCAAGAAAACTCTTACTAATACAATGTGTGTAATAAAAAGTTTTTTTTTTTTCATTTTTATAAATAGTTATAGTATCATGAATAGTTATAGTCTATCATCGAGTGCTTTACAGTCACACAAATGAATTCGGCCATAAGAAAACAAAGTTTCCATGAAAAAGTTTACCAAATCACGAATCTTTAATCCACACACACGAGATCATACCGGAGAAAAACCATACGAATGCCATGTTTTCAATAAAAAGTTTACACACCTAGAGTAATTTTTTAAAGATTTTCATGTGAATTCATAACGTTGAAAAGCCAAACATATATAAAGTTTGTTATAAAAAGTTCACGTTGTTTTTTGAGTTTTCATGAAGAATTCAATTAATCAAGTGTTTTAAAGTCTCATATAAGAATTCGGCAATACGAATGCAAAGTTTACATGAAAAAGTTTAATCAATCAAATCGGTAAATACGCACATGCCAAAAGCTATTTGAATGTACACTGTACAGTGTACAGTTTGTAATTAAAAGTTTAAGTTGTAGGTATTTGAGTTTTCATAAAGAGTTGAATCAACCAAGTATTTTGAAATCTCACATGTGAATGCTCACATCTATGCTATGAGAAAGTAAAGTTTGCATAAAAAAGGCCATAGGTGCATGATGGGCGCCACGGGCGCCTTTAAAAAACTAGTAATAATTAATTGTTTATATTAACAATTTAAGTATGCTTTAAGTAAACATTTTTTATCTATGTAGGTATGATTACAATTTTTATTAATAGATGGTAATTTTACTCTTTGACACGCGCTTTATCTACCCTATATCAATGTCGATGGTTATTGCTTAAGTTTGTTTTTGTGCGTAGGTAGCTCTATAACAATTATCATACAAACATTATTCTTCTTGAAAGTAATATTTTTTACCAAGACAATTATAACAATCACAAGTGTCCACGGAAAATCGACGAACTTTGTGACTTGATCAAAAGTTCTTACATACAACTGCTGCTTTGGGAAAAATAGCAAATTGATTGAAGTCCCAAACGTGATAAAGTTACATGGGGATTCTATAAGGAAGTATATACCTATCTGATTATTATGAAGATCAAACAATAGGAATTAATGATCTTTAACTAACTGTCCAACATCTATATTTTTTAATGAATCTGTGCTCCCTCAAAGTGAACACAAATACACTATTTGACTCTTTCACAGTAAGCTACTTAAAGCTTGTGTCGTGAAAGAGGAAGATGGTCGGCACCTGGGATCGAACCCACGACCTCCGAACGAAACAGTACGAAAGCCAGCTTCGTAGCCACTAGAATACCAAACACTTTTTTTTTTATTAAGTTACAATATTGCATCACAATAGGTCCCCCGTATTGTGGGTTGGTTTGGAGGGGGGGGGGGGCGCGGCGGGCTTGATTTGTGTGGGGTCGACTTTTTGGTTTAGTTGCTTCGACCAGACTAGGGGGTTGGTTTCGTGCGGGTCGGGTTTGCTGCGGATTGGTCTCCTCCAGGCTGGCTTGCGGCGTGCGGGGTGCCTCAAGGAAGAATGTATGTACCTACCTATGTATATATGTATTGCATCACAAAAGTAACATCATAACAACCAAATTTTACTGCTATCAAACAAAATGTCCAACATACTTTTTTTTTACCCATCACGCCATTTCCCGAAAGAGGTAGGCAGAGAGTACGGACTTCCATTCTTTCCTATCCAAACAAACCTCTTTCGGTTTCTCCAAACGCATAACATTCCGCATACATACTCTTCTATTCCTTTTGCTCCTGACTTGGCCCTCCTCTAAGACGGCACCGATATGGTCATACCATGTCATACATACTTAACTTGAAAAATTTTAATGAATCGATTTTTTATAATTTCTCAGAATAGAATGAAATGCTGATAGATCAAAACCTGTCTTTAACTTGACGTAACGAGTATATCTAACGAGAAATGGTTGGAAATTGGATAGCAAAGTGATTCGGCTTCTTGTGACCTTAAACAAAGTGCATTCCTGGAATACAATAAGTTTTATTACTAGCCACTTTCTGTTGACATTTTGTGCGGAAAATCGAACCGAATCACTATACCTAGAAATGGCAAACGGAAGATTGATTTTATGAGTTCTGATTTTTTTTATGCGAAGATACAGACAATTTCGAAATGTGTTAAATTTATTTGAGAAAATATAAAGAATAATTTATACATTTAGTTTATTACTGGGTACAATAATTAAAACTGCAAAGATCTGCGATGATTTGCTTAATAATAAACATAGTTTGATAACTGACAAATAAAACGTATATTTTTCTAAAGGTTTTGTAAATTAAACTGCCCCGCGAAAAAGTTAAGTTTGAACAAAACTTCATTAGGTATATTATTTTACTTAAAAGGTGTCGTTTCCTTTAAAAAAAACTTACTAGATGAATGAAACTCTTTTTTTTATATATAAAATGAATCTGTGCTCACTCCAAGAGAACACAAATACACTCATGACTCTTTCACAGTAAGCTACTTAAAGCTTGTCTCGTGAAAGGGGAAGATGGTCGGCACCTGGGATCGAACCCACGACCTCCGATACGTAACAGCACGAAAGCCGGCGTCGCAGCCGCTAGACTACCAACCAATCCCAATCATTATCTATTAAGATTTATTTTCAAATTTTTCCGCAATAAAACTAGTTTAATTATTAATTAATTAATATTCATTCTAAAATTAAACAAAAAAATCAGTTTCGTATATTAAGAAATCACGGAAACATTAACTAACTATTTAATCGATTAAGAAAAAGTGCCAAAATTGGTTTTTTTGAGAGAATGGGCCCTTAATTTTTAAATATTTGACTAGTTCTAAGCGTAAGTTTTTTCATGAATGTTGTATGAACAAGGTCATCAGAAATTGTAAGAACCAAAAGCAGAATTCGATGCTAGGTATTGTTCACATTAAAAAAAAATCGTATAGGTATCTTATAGGCTGTTCAGCTTGGATTTAAATAATTACTGTATATTCACGTGAGTTTATTGTTTGTTAGGGGGTGAAATGTCTTCGGCCAAGTGGCACCACTTTTCCTAGAACCCACCCTCAAGAAATGCCTTAGCCACCTTCCTTCCAGCAAGCTGGGTCAGACAGCATAGCCAACATAATCACTACATGGAATAAAGTTATTATTTAGAAATGGTCGACCACGCTATTAAAATATTTCAAAGGGAAAGTCGACCAGCTAACGAGTATCCATACTTTTCACTGAGTAGGTACATCTAGCATCTAAAATTATGAACTGTGAGGTGCATTTTACAACACAACATTTATGTACAAAACATTAAAAAAACAGTCATAATATGTATGTACAAACCGTACAATATTATGACTGATGCATAACGTATGCTTTTAATTTGAATTAATTAAATATTGCGAGACATGACAGTTACATAAATTAAAAAATAAGATAGGTATTTATAAAACGAAGTGCTTAGAGAGAATTTTGGGTAAAATATGGTACCACGCATCACGAACGATGCTATATTATTTTTTTATTTTTTTATTTTCCTTATTTTCCATAGGCCCCGTCTGGGGCACTTGGATTCGTTATTGTACAATAATACTGTATACTTAACAATGAATTAACAATGATAAAATAATAATAGTTTTATATTCAATGCCATTCTAGATGTAAAGGGTCCAGAATGGCATTTCGTCAAGCATATAAAAAAATAAGAATCACAAAAACATTATACAATTAGCCATTTACCTACATACAATTTGTTGCCAAGAAAACTATATTAGATATCAATGTTAAATGTTGCATATTGCTCCATTTAACATGTCGTCAACAGAGTAGAATTCGTTGTCGACAAGATACTTCTTCACTCTTCTACAAAACTTATCCTCACTTTCATTTCTTACTTCGAGAGGTAATTTATTAAACAATCTAATACTGATGCAAATAAAGCTTTTCGACATCTTGGCAAGTCTGTGTTTTATTTGTCTTATGTTGGAGTTATGACGGGTCTCATAATTGTGAAACTCGGCATTCATTGGGGTATTGGGTGCGTTCTTCCTAGCAAAAAGTAAGCACTCCCAGATGAAAGCACTTGGCATTGTTAATATACCCTGATCTTTGAATACGCCACGGCAGGTATCTCGGGGTTTCATACCCATGACTGCTCTCAGAGCTCTCTTTTGCAGAATAAAAACCCTGTTTGAGTCAGCAGCTTTTCCCCAAAACATAAGACCATACACCATTAAGCTGTGGAAGTATGCAAAGTACACACTTCTTGCTGCCCGTTGTCCACAAATTTCTTTGACCTTCCTTATAGCATACACAGCAGCACTGAGTTTATTACACAATTTTTCTATATGAGGGGACCATTGTAATTTTTCATCAATTATGATACCCAAGAACTTGCAATTTTCAGTTAGAGCAACGGATTTTTCTGTTAAGATATCCGTCACTGGACAGTTTTGGGCTTTTATGCCCTGTTTTAGAGAAAAGTGAAGAGCATTTGTTTTCGTCATATTTAATATTAAGTTATTGTCACCAAACCACTTCTCAACACAATCAAGGGTAATTTCAATATTTTTTGATGTCTTTTTCGCATCAACTGTGTCAGCAATTAGAAGGGACGTATCGTCAGCAAACATGACTATTCTATCATCTGGGTTCACTGCACTTGGAAGATCATTTATATAGATCAAGAATAGCAGAGGGCCCAGTATAGAGCCCTGTGGAACACCATATTTAATATTGCTCATTGACGATCTAACATCACCAACTACTGTTGTTTGCCTTCGACTGGTGAGGTATGATGTGAAAAAATTTTTTTCCACATCTCTCACACCATAGTGATGGAGTTTTTGTATTAGTACATCATGACTAACACAATCGAAGGCTTTGGTTAGATCGCAGAAAACACCATAAGTATCTCTGCCCTTTTCAAAGGACAGCAATACTGATTCTATTAAAGATGTTATACCATCCTTCGTGCCCTTGTTTTTTTGAAATCCAAACTGTTGCATATGTAATATATTATGAGAAACAAGATAATCTGTGAGTTGTTTAGTGACAATTTTCTCCAATATTTTACTAAATACAGGAAGAATAGATATTGGTCTAAAACTATTACAATCATTAGGATCACCCTTTTTAAATATAGGAATGACTTTTGCAAATTTAAGAAGGTCTGGAAAGGTGCCGTTTTCAAGACATAAATTGAATATCACAGTTAAGTTGTCAACAATTTCATAAATTATAAATTTTAATAACTGTGGAGACATGAACCACAAATCTTTAGATGTTTTATTTTTTATCATTTTAACTATGTTTATAATATCACATCTGGTGACTCTTTTAAATCTAAACACACTATCAAAACCCGCCGAGGTTCTCAAGTGCTGCATAGCTGCTTCAGTACTACAAGTCAAACTCCTTGTAAGGGATTCAGCAATGTTCGTAAAGTATGTGTTGAATTTATTTGATGTTTCTAAATTTTTCTCATAGCTATGATGCGAGAGTGAGTTCTGACCAGAGTCACCAGATGATCGTCCAGTCTGATTTTTTATTATATCCCAAGAAGTTTTGATATTATTTCTAGATTTTAAAATCTTTCCTTCAAAATATAATCTTTTAGCTTGAGTGCATACCCTTTTAAAAACATTACTATACAAACTAATATATTTTTGAAAATTTTTATCGTTCGTATTTCGTATACTGTATAGATAAAATAGTCTTTCTCTAGATTTCCTTATACCGACTGTTGACCAATCACCAAAAGATTCTCTACAATTACTTTTTATATTTTTGACAGGCAAAAAATTATCAAGACGTATCAGTATACTATTGAAGAACTTACTAAATGTTTTATTAGGGTTTCCATCATTAAATTGATCCTTAACAGATATCATGTCTTCTTTCAGTTGATTCAACAAATCTATTTTTATGTTTTTATGTACTATTCTCTTTTTTACAGAATGATGCTTAATATTACGATTGGAAATAATTTCAGTGTTAACTCTAATCAACTGACCAACATGATCAGATCTTGAGAGGCTCACAGAGCAAGAGTCCTCTAAGACCAGATCCGTGAATACATTATCTATGCAAGAAGTTGTTGTGTTTGTAACTCTTGTTGCTGTGTAAAAACAACGTATCAGTGAGTAACTGTTCATTAGGTCCATAAGGCCATTCTTCATAGCTGATTCAACATTTAAGTTAATATTAAAGTCTCCACATAAGACAATCTTTTTATTATTTTTGTTTGTTATTTTATTTAAGAGATTTTCTGTTATTTGCATAAAGGATAAAAAACTACCAGATGGTGGCCTATACATACATACTATGATAATATTATACAACTCTACACAATATGATATTTCACAATGGCCCTCCTCGGATAAGATCACGATGTCATCTCTGTTCCTTGATGGGTAACTCTCTTTCACAAGAATCATACAACCACCTCTCGTTCTAGATTTCCTGCAAAAGTAACTCGCTACCTTATAGGTAGGAATACTGAGGCAAGCGAGCTCACCTTCATTCAACCAGACTTCACACAAACACAGCAAATCAATATTTTCACTCAAGCTAGACAAATATAGTTCATGGTCCTTTCCCCTTATACCTTGGATGTTTTGATGAGCGATGGTCATTCTAACTTTTTTTGTGTTTATCGAGGTTGAGGTTTCTGTTTTCGAAGTCCTCCGCATAAAAAACTTAAATTGCTCCCAATTTCAGTCCCCTTCTCCTCATGAAGCAATGTTGTGGCATTCTTATGCCTTGATTGCCTTTCCAGGACGTCAATATTGTTATGGAATTTTTGATATTTAAAATTTATACTAAAGATAAACTGTTCTAGGAGTGCACTCCTTCTATGGTGATTATTAACATCTATTATATGCACATTCCTGGTTTCCTGAGCTAATTTATATAATTCTATGTTTGCTTTATAGATGCACTTATTTAAATGGGCTGCTTCCATACAACTGTATTTTATAGTCGTGATGTACACTGTGGGTTTGCTTGTGGATGCCTTTCTAATAATATTTTTCATGTGATAGTTATACTTGTGTAGGTCTTTTCCACTTTCGTTGTTTCCTGTAACAATCAGAATGGTGTCATCATCTTTGGCCCCATCCAACGTCTTATCTATGTCAGTTAAAAAATGGGTGATTTTTGCTCCTGGTTTCACCGTACACAGTATTCTTCTATTTCCTATTCTTTCCCTCAAACTAACTCCAACTCCCTTGCACAATTGATCACCCACTATGTGGACATTATATCTAGTTTGCTGCATGTTTCCATTCCTCTCCTGCCTCCTCGGGTGTTCGTCTGCCACCACAGATAATTCGTCTTTGAGTATGTGATTTCTATCGTTTGTCTGCTTTCGGGGCTCAGATCTGTGTGTTACTATTTTTGGTTCAGCATGTCTTCCCGTCCCACCATCCTTTTGCCCCTCCAATCTTTCAAACAAATCGTCGAAATTCCTCCTCAGAATCAAATTGCTATTTTCAGCCTCTCTTAGTTTTTCAAGCAAATCGTGGTTCACCTTTTTGAAACTCTCAACAAGTGCTTCTCTCTCTCTTCCGGAAGATTCAATTTCCTTGAGAAGCTCGCTAATACTAATATTCTTTTGTTCAATTTCCTGAGATTTCATTTTATTGAGCTTCTTATAGGCATCCAAATCTTTGGTCTGCTTCTCCAGAAGAGTTATTTTCTTCCTGAGCAATGCTACTTCCCTACATCTCTCCTTTAATTCTCTCCTACAGACACTCAACTCCTCATTCACTCTTTCACCTTCCTCCTCCAACCTCTCAACCTTCTCACGCATAACCTGACTTGTATCAACTGAGCTGTCATCAGGGCGGCTCATTGATGTATCAAACATAGTTATATAACCATTCCTTTCAGCCCTTGCACTACTTCTAGTCTCCATATTTGGGTAAGAAATAAAAATGTGAGCAAAGCAAAAAGAAAACAGAGACGCAATCAACAATAATAACAATAACAAAAAAAAATATTATCGCGAATGGAGTTTTTAAATGAAAAATAATAGTAACCGCCGTATACACACAACAAAAATAAATGAGAGTCTTGAAAAGCGAAGGTTCAGCGCAACAAGCGTATATACCGACTTAATATTAAAAATAAAAAAAAACAAAAAAAATAAAATATCAATAATAATACTCAATAGAAAGAAAGATTAACATTACTCAATAAGTAATAGAATATTTGCCTACCAGTCACAAAAAGTCAAAAAAAAAAAAAAGTCACACTAATATATACACACATATATACAATAATACAATAATTGGTTATCAGTCAAAAAAAAAAAAAATAATTATAATAATATTTATAGCAAAGTGAAATAATAAAAGAAAAAATAGGTATAAGCAGAAAAAAGTCTTTATCAGAATTTCACACAAAACAATATCTCGTGTCTATGGTCAGATGATGGCAGCAGGAGTCCGCGACTGCGCAGACGTTTGACAGTTATCAAAACAAACTCTTGCGCGTCAGCTGCATGTGGCCTCGGTGTTTTGGGCGGGTTAAATTGATATAATGGTAAAAAAGGGTAAACATAAAAACCAAAATAATAGTAAGTAAAAAGAATGTCGCAATCGAATAAAATAAAAGTACTTAGAAATTGGATTAATGTTAAAAAATATATGCTTGTCTATGCAATAATATAGGTAGTCAAAAGGTGAATAGGTATAATAAGCTATCTCAAATCCTTTATATATAATAATATCAATGTAGAATGTAGATGAAATCCTACATAGAAGTATTTACCTCAGTGGTTCAGCTTTAATTATATTAATAGTTAATTTGTGTCAGAAACGAACAATAAGTTAAAGAGAAAAACAAAAACAAACAATGACGATTTGAAATGATTAGAAAATTGGTTTATTCTTGCTAAGCCGTGTGTGGTAAGTGTCCTGATGATGTTGTGATGATTGATGAAACGAGATGCTGTGATGAGTGATGAAACGAGATGTTATGTAGAAACGATGCCACTGCAGTCGAAGACTCAGAAACGATGAAAAATCTCAGAAAGATGATATCTCAGTTAAGAGGTTATGTTCGTGTTATGTATTCTAATTCAGTTCCTGGAGTATGTTGTCAGTTTCTGGTGTATTTGTGAGATAAAATGCTCCAAGGTGTTTGTTGTGTTAACTTGTGAACGAGGCGAGGTTTTAGCTTGTGCAGAGGTTATGTTTGTTCTTGTATGGCAGTAATGACAATACATATACAATGCATCTCCTGATTCGAACGTTAATGAGGTTATGTCTGTACTCATATGATTATAATTATAATGCTGAGTGTATACAATCTCCTGGTTAGATTTTTTTTATCGGATATGTCTTGTTAATGTCATAAAATGTGATTTGAATGGCTGTTACCGGTGAGAGAATCTCCTGATATGCGAATCACTGCCCAGAAAAAAAGTATAAGAAGGTTGAAAACTAACTGTAATAATTAGTGAACTCACAGTTTATGTCCTCCTTTATAAATTTAGCAACAATTCACTCTCCTTACACGATATTATTTTAAATGATCACACTTTAAAATTTGCGATTATCTGTCACTGAATTTGTCCTTAATTCACTACACCGAGTATGCTTATTTGGTCTCTATAAGTTCGGAAAACACTTTTGTTTACTTAATATTATATAATATATATTCAGAAACGATACTTTAGTTATTTTAGTTTAAGTTTTAACATTTTTTAAATGCAGAAATGTCGAGAGCGACATAGCCCGCCAAACCATAGATAATCCTCCAAACCTCGGCGCACCTGGCGTAGACCCTCCATTATGGGGAGGAAATGGACTTGGCTGGGCCATGAGTTTGAGTATGCCGAATGACAGTTGACCAAGAAAAGCGCAGTTCTTCCTCTCTTTAGGGTTCCGAAGACGAGGACCCTCTCATACAGTGTTCCGCTCATTTGAAGCAGAGCTGAGGGATCTGCACATGATGTGGGAGGAGGTCATAAATATTGCCCTATGCCCCTGAGTGGAGTTTAAAGGGAGAACGAATGAATAAATGAATTAAGTACCTACATATTACCTAATAGGTACTCTTACATTTTTTTTTTAATAATGGTTATGATAGTACCATAACTAATCGATTAATACATAATTAATAGGTACATACTCGGGTAGTTCTTAAGTGAGTTGTTTTTAATCAGTATCTAATTATTGTGTCATATGTTATGTTTGCTGATATATTTTTGTCCTCTGTAATGTGTTTTGTCAAAATAAATAAAATTATTGCATAATTTTAAAACGGAGCGAATTCGTCAAGGTGTTATTTGTCGTTATTGAATTAATATTCATATTATGTTAAGGGCTTAAGATTATTTGGTTTGTTTTCTCGTAATATTGTGAACATGCAGGTATAACTTATAACGCCTCACAAGTTCAGATGTTGTGGTAACCTCAACATTTTTCAGTTCACAAACAATGATATCAGGTTACATAGAAGGAGTTAGTGAAACAGACAACCCTTCGGGTCTTTGTTGGATCGGGTTTCACAAACCACAAAAAGGAAACAACCTCCTTGCCTGTCTAACATAACAACACCTTGTGCTTGATCCGAGGAAGACGAGTGGATTTAACTTACATTATAATATTACCCACTTCACGTCCCACTACAACTATTATAAAGTCAGACGAACAAATATAATAATAAATCTCACCATTGACAAAGCTATTCGATTTGTGAAGATTTTAAAAGAATGACAAGAGATTGTCTTCAAATAATATAAAAAATGGAGCCCATATGTCGATTATTTTCAAATAAGTAAGTGCTTGCAATACTTTTTTTTTTTAAATGAATCGGTGCTCTCTCAAAGTGAACACAAATACACTCTTTGACTCTTTCACAAAAAGCTACATAAAGCTTATTCGTGAAAGGTTGGCATCTGGGATCGAACCCACGACCGCCGCACGAAACAGTATGTCGTGACCGTCAGGCTACCAACCACTTATTTGATAATATAGTTAAGAAAATAAATATGTATTACGTACCTATCCACGCCTATGCCGCCGTATCTTGTCAAAAGATTTATATATTTAGGTTCACATTTTATGAATTGAGCACATAAAACATGAATCGCTTATTTCCAAAATCTTTAATTTTTCAGGTATTTAGCTGACATTGAAGACTGTCTTAGGGTGGGCTTTTCGACACCGCGAGTAATAGTAAAGTATTAGCACAATACTTTACTATCCGATGTTATTCGATCGTAAGGAATACCAAATCAAAAATGATGATCGATTAGTAACATGCATACCAACAACACAATGCTTTAAAACATTTTTTTATCAAGCGAAATTATGCTAAAATGTCCTTTAATTACTAAAATATTGCTTTTACTAACGATCGAGAAACCCACCCTTAGAAGAGCCCAAAAACTTAAAAAAACCGTTTTGGAAAAATAGTGTGACTCATGGAGTTTGTGATATACCCTATTCATATAGAAAAAAGTGAAAAAAAAAACTATGATATAAAATATTTTGTAAAGGCCAATAAAGAGTGAGAGATAACTATTGTGAGAATAAAGGCAGTAAGAATTTATATGACGGTCCGTTAAATACTAACATAAAGAGCATAATATAAATAATTACTCTCCGTGTTCATCTAGGAGAGCATAATGGGAATATGACCAAGAGAGCTCTTGCCCCCTGGAACAGAATAAGCTTTAAACAAAACTCGTGGATGAATTTTGAACAAATTATAATAAGCACACATGGGGTTTAAAGCGTGCAGAAACTAAACCAGGAGAAATGACCGAGTTCCTCTTTGCGAGAAGAAGATGTTTTTCATTTCCTGTTTACATGTTGTTCAGCGAAACAAGGGAAGTTCGTGACTCTAGAATTTAGCTTCTACAAACAGGATGTATTTTCCGTACAGCTCGAACTTAGGAGAAGAAGCATTTGCGAGTACTTATTGTTTTGATAAAATGGAAAAATACTTGTTGACAGTTTTTATTTTTATTTCTGGGTATTAAGTCTCCTCTGATCCTCTTTAACCATACCCACTTCTTAGACGTAGCTTAAGTTATCTTCATTCAATTATCATTTTCCCATCCTTACCGACACCCCGAAATCGTTTTCAAGTAGTTAAAATTGAGAGAGATCTTCTTCGTTTTCTTTTGAGAGTAGTTTGTTCAATTCTGGAATGGTCATCTGCAGACTTCCTCAATTCTTGTGGATTTGATCTCGACTTACAAAAGTTTTGGTTACATGTTACATCAGCTGTGGGTATGTGAAAATGATAATTTTTATCTTGTAATATGGTATGATGATGTATATCTTTTCTTATGGTCCAAGAAAAGTTTGTTGTTTTTTGTGTTTGCATCTGGCATTTTCAAGTCCAATTTCTCGGTTTCTTTCACCTTCGCGAGAACGACGCTTCACGCCAGCGCATCCAGCGTAGGCCTATCCCTTATACTATTATGAAGAGAAGATTGACTTGGCTGGGACATATTGTGTTAAGGATACCAAATGATAGTTGGCCGAAGAGAGCGCTGTTATTCCTCCCACCAGGGTCTCAAAGAACTGGAAGACCCTCTTATACCTTGTTCTGTTCCTTGGAGGCAGAGCTGAGGGAGTTGGACACGGTGTGGAAGTAAGTCAAAAACATTGCGTAAGATCGGGCGCAATCGAGGGTTCTTGTTGCCACTGTGTGCCCCTAAGTGGGGTTCAAAGGGAGACTGATCAGTCTGATCAGTTGATTGATCAGTTGATTAATCAGTATTATCTCATATTATTATAGTCTTAGCACCTAAAGCTGAAAGTTTTGGGATCTAGGTTTCAAGCTTTCATGTCCAAGTCTTCGGTTTCTTTGAGATTCCAAATACAAATACCTTTACATTGTTATGAACGAAATTTTGAGCCAGTTCAATGTAAATGGTCCTCTTATCGGAGTTTCCAAATAAACTTCGAAATGACATTAATTGGTGTTTTTCTTTAGCTTTATTGAAATGGCTCTATGTACCTGTTTTTCCGACGCATTTATCGTAGCAAGCTCCATACTCTAATATACCTAGGTACAAAGTGGATTCGGTTTTTCGGAAGATCAAAGATCTAATGATACAAAATACCTTGAAAAATCAAACATGTGCTAAAATAATAATAAATGTTACATTTTAATAAGATGTGTGTTCATACATTTCATTCATCATTTGGAATGTTAGCATTTTTATTCAATGTACAAATGAGTCATAATCGTTTAGTAGAATACCGGGGCTTTATACAACATACTCATGGAGTGATCACGATAAATGGCTCTAATAGAACGACAAGCAAATATCAATCATATAAACTACTTATTTTTGAAAATTTTCAATTCGATTTTAATCGCCACTTTATTGGAGTGGTCTCGAAAAATCGCCACTTTATTGGAGTGGTCTCGAAAAATCGACACTTTATTGGAGTGGTCTCGAAAAATGAATCAATATTTTGGTACAGCTTGAAAAATTATTGCAGGGTAATGGAATAAATAATATGTCAGAGTACGAACTATTAATGTAAATATAATTGGCGTTTTGGCCAATATTGGACGTAAGTAAACTGTTAACAACTAACAATTTGACTCTAATTGTTTTCTAATCAATTTCGATTTTAAATGAGAATTCAGAACGAACCACTACAAACTTATGATTTTTTTCTAAGAATAGAATAGGTACTTCTATAAACAGCGGTGAATGTGTCCGTGTAGAATATTGTTTATGAGGTTAACGTAGCGACAAAAAACATTGTCGCGATTTTCAAAGACAGCCGTCTTGTCAGACGTCGTACGGATTCCTAGCAACCCAGTACATTACAACGTTAGGCTGGCTTTTGTCAACAGGTAACCATGTTAATAATAATAACAATTATTTTCTATACAAAGGTGTGAATATAGCTGGTCGAACTCATATTAGAATCTAAGAGTAGAATATAAACCATGTATTTTTCAGTAAACTAACAATGTTCCGAATCCACCAACTAAAAAACACCTAAAAATATTCATTGTAAATAATATTCTCAAAAAAGTTGATTGTAGTACTTAGATTTATGCTATTTTCTACCCTAAGTGCGATGATCATAATTAATCTATCTATACAAAAAAAAAAAAAAAATATATATATATATTTTTTTTTTTTTTTTCTAAGTCATCGCATCATTCTAGAACCTGCTGCTTATTATTTTTTATTGTATTTGCTATTGTCACAAGAATACATTAATTCAAATTCTGAAATGAATCGTGCGTTGGACAGAAAACGTCAGTGGTTTGATAGTCGGTGCGATTGACGAAATACGGATTTAAAAATAGGTATGGTTCAAAACAGATGCATCGCCGGTGGGAATTACAATAGTTAAAAGGTTATTAATTTATCATTAGGTATACAAATTCGAAGGCTTACATGTTTTTTTTTATATTTAATAATCTTTATATTACTCTATAAAAATCTAGCCGTTTTCTTTGTAACCTAACTCCTCCTTTATTAACAGACGGATTTCGATGAAAAAAATTGGAAATGTCGAGGGTTATCCAAGGATGGTTTAGATGAAAACAGAGGCTTTCTAGATGCCATATTTTTGTTTTAATTAATGTTTTTAGTTTTTGCGTTTTTTGCTCCCATTTCATCTTTTATGTCAAAACACGATCGTTATCAAACTACGTTCGTAAAAAGGGTGATCTGAGAATCGTTTGTTTTTTTTAAAACGTCATAAAATTGTCGTTCGTTTTCTAAGCAGGTATTATGTTAAGGTTTTTTTTATATTGATAGAAAGATATAGGTAGGTATGTACTATCTGTTGAATACTCAATAAACTGAATGCAATTTAGCTAATAAATAAAAAATAATCATGGGTTCAGAGGAGGGACGAAGTTCGACGGGACATCTAGTATATTATGTAAAAAAAAAGAATTACAAATAAATTATTATATTCACCAAAAAATCTACCCAACTGGGCAAAAGCCCGTAGACGTGTGGAAAAATCATATTAAAACAATAAATTTTAAAACTAAAAACCAGAATAAAAAACTCAAAAGGAAAAATAAATCGTAAAGAATGAAAATAAAAAAAATATGGCTAAAACAAAAGAAGGTTTAAACACACATAATAAGGTTATACGTACCTAAAATGTTAAAATAATAAAATGACAAAAATGTTAATGCAAATTAGGATCACAGGACGTCTGTCGGGAGAGCTAGTTTAAAATAGATAGATAGGTAATTACTGGTGAAATTTAACACGTAGGTAGGTAGCAATTTCGAATTTGCCATTCAAATTGATGAAATGAAATTATCGAATGAGCGCGACGGTGATAATTCATTCGAAAACAAAATCAAAAACTCTTCAAAGGCGTCCCCACCTCTTTTGTTCCAGTTAAATGATTATTGTAATCAAAATGTTAAATGAGCCGTATTGTTAGAAATTTGCTTGGAACATTTTCAATGATTTCGGACTGTTTGCGAGTGTTGGGTGGAAAAATATCAACACTATTAATGGGTGCTGATGAATGATTTACCTATTGTTCTTTTGGACGTAAGGATTTTTAACGCAGTGAATAAAGATAGCATCAACACTAATATTTCCAGTCAGTCAGTCAGTCAGTTGATGATTATTCGTTAATATTTCCATGAATATGTCTTAGCATTCAGGTATAGATCCGAGCAAGTACTTTGATACTATCTTTTCTTTTTTTTCTAAGCATGTCAAATCTGTTGATGGACTCCTCTCTGTCACTCGCCAGCCTCCTTATTTCTTGAACGGTGCTAAGGAGCCTAGATAATATAAATTCGGGAAGACTCATACGGGTCGGTATACCTACTCGTAAACAATAATATATCTTATTGGAACAGTTTGTGGCAGCATAATTACCAATATTATACATATTCGAATGAGAAAACACACTTATTCAAAATGCAGCTCAAAAACAATTTCACTAAAAACAACAACACAACCGCAGTGACAGTTATATTCAAAATGGTGGAGATTAGTGGTCATGTAGTTATATGCGGCTGCCTGAATTATATCTAGGTTCGCCAGTAGATGCTGCAGCGCATTTTCCCATCACCAGGTCTACTGGAGCCTCCGTGATCTTTGCCTTCGATAATGGTAAAGAGCACACCAGGGTGCCTGATTTTATCGCCTATCCATTTAACATGTTAATGGGCAACTTTTTTAACAGTTATACTTTGTTTTTCTTTATCTACTCAGTATCTCTTCATTTGTGGTATGAACTGACCAATAAGCACCTAGCATGCATCTATAGTATCACATTTCAAAGGCAGTAACTAGACGCCCTGAATTGCTCTCTAGCTTATGGTCCTTTTTTCGCTAAATTGTCATTATGCTATAATTAATCAACAATTAATGTTCGATTTTTAAATGGTATCCGATTTATACTGTCATTTTCAATTAACACTGGCTGGATTAAGGAATCTTGCTAGGGACGTGAGTTCGAGTCCTGTCTCGGGAATAAGATTAACCGACCATATTTAACGTCCCGTTTATAAAAGTCCCATGATGGGATGATTTCAGGACTTTGAATTTGAATCAGACTTAACCAGCATTTTAAGACGGTCTTACATTCGACACATCATATGTTCAAATTTTAGACATATCTTTACTTAATTAACATGTAGTCTTAGTACCCTCATTATGTTTCTGATTCAAAATATGCTAGGTACTATGGGGCTAATACGAGTTTTATCGAAAGCTAATTGCACGTTAATAAGCGCTTATTAGCGTGCAATTAGTGGTCTAAAATCAAACGATCGAATCATTCTATCATTTTAGTATGAGAATTTTTTGAAACTCTTTCGATGATTGTTTCGATATTCGATCATCGAAAACTTATACTAGGGGTACAGGTTACTTTAATCAAACCTCATTTCTTGGCAATCGGTGAAGATTTTTCAATTAACATGGATCTTTCTACAGCTGTTAAAAATCTATCATCTTTCTCCAAATTCATAACCCTTTTGTATTCTTGCACACATCAGTGATATTGTCGCGTGTCTTTCATAAAAAAGTTTAAAAAGTTGGTATAATAAACCATCAATTAATGTTGGAATAAGAGCATTTTCATAAAACCTACGTTAACAGTCAAAATTTTACATAAAATAAGATTTGAAAAGATTTAATTCACATTTATCTACTTGTACTTATCTCAAAATCCGCTATCTAAGTGAGAACAAAAGCTACTTTTGAAAGCAGGTGGTGGAACTAGGTACCTACATACCTACCCCGAAGCAAGCCTCTATTACCTGTCGCGCTCGCTTTGGTAACTATGCAGAAGTTATCCTTTTGGAAAATCATAAAAGAATCGCCAACATTTTGAAAACTGGTCTTTTGTCACACGGCTAACTCATTTTACTAAGTTTTTCTTTTATCGCTTTTGAAAATAAATTTCCCCCCATGGAGTAGCGCCGGGTATTTTTGTGGTTGAGTACGCATCCCCCCAAAAAATAAAGTTGCAAGTTTCCAAAATTTTGGGGGTGTTTCTATTCAAAACGTATAAAGAATAATATTGTTCAGAAATACGGTGTGAATTTCGTCGGCAATTTCAATACCTACTTTTAGTTTTGAATTCTTTTCACAAAATTGTTTGGTTGAAATTTGTATATTATTTTAGTATCTAAAAGTTTTATTAATTTCGTGAATGAAGATTTTATTCTAATTTTCTTAAAGATCATCTTTCATATTCCATTCACTTTTCTACAATGTTTTTCTTCTTTACAATCAATCATATTGTTGAATTCTTATATCTCTATATTAATAAAAAATACGAATGATATCTGAAAAGTAACATATTTAATAAACAAATTTTGTTGAATAATAGCTGACCCGTCGAACTTCGTCCCATCTCGGATTCCAAATGATTGTATCGTTATATTTTATGTGTAGGTATTACGTATCTGAATTTAATTTCGTTTTCTACCAAATGGAAGTTTTGGATAAAAGCGCGTTATTCCAAAAATTAAACATCCATATCAAATCAAATAAATCAAAATTCCCTTTGAACTCCACTCAGGAGCATAGGGAGGCAACAAGAGCTCGCCATTGCCATTGAACCAAGGAAAATCCTTAAAAAAAAGGATCTACCTACTTATACGTACATACATTCTCCCTTTAAGGCCCCCCGCACACCGCAAGCCAGCCCAGAGGAGACCAATCCGCAGCAAACCCAAACAGCACGAAACCGACCTAGCTCGATCGAAGCAGTCAAACCAAAAAGCCTGCCCCGGACAAATCAAGCCCGCCGCGAACCACCTCCAAACCAACCAGCAATTCAGGGGGCCTAAGCCACACTCGGAAGCATAAGGAGGCATCAAGAGCTCTCCATTGCGCTCGAAGGCGTCGGAGGCTCATTGAGCCTTTTCCGACCAGTTGAGATTTAAGGACTTATCAATATAAAGATTTCAAAGCTAAAAATAATATTTTCACGGTAGGTAATTATTATTTTATTTATAAAGTTTACACAATTCTCTTGAACTACAACGCTTTCTGTATTTTTAGAGTTCCAACTTACGTGACTAATTCTACTATTTTCAGTAGGTAAGTACCTACGCCAAAAGAGAACAATATTAAAAGTACGTTAGCATATTTCCATAGGTTACGTTAATTATTCCTGTAAGGGTCCAATTCTGTTTGATGTTATATTCACAGTTTGCTAACGAATAGTTTCGGGACTTGTTTGTTTCAGCGACATGCCGAGTAAAAAATACCGAAGATTTCTCGGTATAAAAATTTCATTCGCATCATTTGGACAACTGAACAATATTAGGAAGACCTTCTTCGTTGGCGAGACAATTTGGACTTTACCCCAAAAGATTTAATATATACTTTAATTAACTATGCCAATAAAAGACCTCTCGAAATCAATGTGATTTTCCTATGCATAGAAGCTAGTATAACCGGCGAAACTTAGAGCTTATTGTTGTGTAATCGACTAGTCAATCTGTATTGTTCAAAATGAGTCAGCATTCCAACTCTAAATATTGAAACTGGACTCCAGGTTGTGTACGTGATGTTTATGTGTAGATACCTACCTACCTATTTTCTTTTTTTATTAAAGATCTTTGATATAATATCTTATGAAAATATTTTTTGTGAATATTTATATTAGGTACTTAAGGGATTTGGTTTAACCTAAGTCCTACATTTTTTTACATTTTTCACTATTCCTTGTTTTATTTTTAAGAATCACCCTGATGGGTAGGTAAAATCTAATAAAATGTAATTAACATTATTTATTAAAAAATAATATGTTGATAAAGCATTGCAATTCAATTATGTAACCAAAAATATGGGTAATTTAAAATTATTTGAAAAAAGACAATTAAGGAAAAGTTTAATTTTTTATATGTTCATAACAAATAAATTAAAACTGTAGCCTTAGAATAAGTTTTCAATGATCGTTTCGATATTCGATCATCGACAGAGTTTCGAAAAATGATCGAATGATTCGAACATTGAATTTAGAACACTATTTGCACGCCAATAAGCACTTATTTGCGTGCAATATGCTTTCGATAAAACTCATACTAGCTCCATAGGTTAGTTGGTATCCTCAGGATTCCTAGATACTTATTTATTTTATTTATTTATTATTTATTTTATTAAAAAAAATACAAACAGTGATAATATTACAAACAATTACACAAAAAATAGTATGGACAACAAAAACACCAGTAAAGTACATTCGTAGATATTAACAGCGAGTAGGTAAAAGTATGACAAACAACAGAAAAAAGGAAAAAAAAATGTTACAATATGTGCAGGCTCAGCTGGGAATAATGGGAAGAAGGAAAAGAGTGAGGTATAGGAATAAGGGACATGGAAGAAGCAGGAAGATAAATAAGTTATTGCTATTTATCTATAATCTATTTACAAAACATGTTAAATTCAAGGAATGAAGTGGTTGGTGACCCAGCGGTTACAGCGCCGGCTTTCGTACTGTTTGGTGCGGACGTCGTGGTTCGATCCCAGGTGCCGACCATCTTCCTCTTTCACGACACAAACTTTCAGTAGCTTACTGTGAAAGAGTCAAGGAGTGTATTTGTGTTCACTTTGAGTGAGCATAGATTCATTAAAAAAAAAATCGTGTCATATGTAAGGAAAAAACACCGCAACACTCCCACATACCACTGCACGGTTAGAAGGCTGGGTAGAGCATACAGTACATACGACTATGCGAAGAAAATAAATGTCAAATTATTCCTAGTCTCAAACGTGATTAAGTAAAATAATTAGAACCACTTAAGGATGACATAACTGATTTATGGGACAATCACACAATAATGTCCCTTTTCCTTTCCTATCGTCCGACAGGTTTACATATTGCTCATTGCACCCAAAGCGGAAATTAGCGTTACAGCGTTATGATGATGAAAATGATCCTTTTTGGCAGCCGGCATTTCAGATGCGGCGAGGTATCTTGAGGTAAAATTAGACGTAGTAGAAACGAATAGAAGCCAATGAAAGTTGAAAACAACGACATTTTGAAATTTAGGCAGAAAACTTTATGTTTTGAAAAATGGACTTGGACTGCCACCAACCGTTTGAAATTTTACAGTTTAATTACACACCGTCAAGCAAAGAACATACTCGACCAAATCGAATGGGCAGTCCATTATTTTAGAATTGAATGACCCCCGGAATGTGACAAGAATAGCATTGTAATTTCTACGTACTACTAGGTACATATTATTATTCCAATTCAATCACATATTATAATAATTTGTTATGTTCGTTCTTAATTAGTTTTTTTTTTTCGAGAAAACACTCGGACAGTCTAGAAAGATGAGAACATTTTCTATATAAACTACTTTTTTTACAAAATACGAAACTTATTGGGATTTTTTTCATACATACCTCAATCAATCAATACCCCCTTTTACACCCCTCTCAGGAGCATAGGGAGGCAACAAGAGTTCTCCGTTGCGCTCGATCTTGCGCAGTGTTTGTGACCACCTCCCAGAACATATCCAAATCCCTCGGCTCTGTTTCGAAGGAGCGGAACACAGTGTGAGAGGGTCTTCCTCGTCCTCGGGACAATAATGGGAGGAAAAACAGTGCTCTCCTCGGCTAACTGTCATTCGGCATGCTTAACACTTACACATGCACACTTATCTCCTCATAAATTTTGTGGATTTTCGATGCAACTATTTTTGAATAAAATATTTGTTATTTTATAGCTGGGTACTGTTTTTTTCTGTTTTCTATAAATATTATAAAGATATTCCTTCCTACTTAAGTGTAAATTAAGATTGAAATGATTCCTACCTAAATTTGATCGTTTGGTTGAAAGATGGATAACAAATACCTAATAAAGTAAAAAATATAACATTAATGTTAGTATAGAACGGATTTACTGACAACATCTGTGAAAAAATCAATAACAACACATTTTTGATTTACTTGACAACCATTGAGTTTCAAAACATTGGTTCGCAAATTATAGAACAAAATAATTCTTTCAATTTTTTAGAAATAATATTTTAAACATATTTTTGTATAAATTACAAATTTGAAATCAATATTCATAATAAGGACTACAGGACAACGTCTGACTTGTGAAATATAAAAATGGTCGGTTTCTTAAACAAAATCCAACCAGTTGACTGTTCGTTGTAAATATACTAAAACAATTTCACTTATAGATAAATATCTTCGTAATTTGGTCACAATTATAAAAATACCGTCAATCCATTTGGCATTCGTGATTTTGGTTCTCTACTTCTGCCGCGCCTATTAAATTCCGCAATCACATTTTTGATAGGAAAACTATTTGATAAATGAAAGACCATTGTTGTTAAGGTTATGTGAAAAGCAGGGGAGCAAAACATTGACATCGTTTACATTTTGTTTTAATAACAAAGTATAGACTAAAAAATGCCTTTTAATATGATTTAATGGAACATGCTTTGAAAATTCGGTGAAAAAATCGTCAAAAGTTGCATTTATGGAGATGGAAACAAATATGTAATGGATTCACAATTTTCTATTAAAAAGCGTTACTAAGCCAACATTGGTAGAAGATTCGGATGTTTGGGGAAAGCCTAAAATTTCCGGGTCCTAAGTTTAGTCAATAAATTAATCAAAAATAAGTGAAATTATACATTTCCGGATACAAATTTTTGTGGCAACATATTTATTTATTTATTTAGAATTTTAGAAACACCAACTGAACACTGTTATAAACATTATACAACAAAAGCACACAACACATACAAAATTCACCAGTGCTCCAATAAGAGGTGTCCATATTATAACGGGTACATTCTATTAAAAAACCAAAACTAATAAATAATATTTATTTTATTAATACTATTAATATTTACATAGGTATTATGTAGGTTTTCTTACTTGAGGACTGCATTTCCATCGCAATACCGATTAAATTTCAATATCAATAACAATGTCATTATGACATTTAGATTTTAGTTGTTATGTATGTATGAACCCTCTCATACTGTGTTCCGCTCCTTCGAGGCAGAGCTGAGGAATCTGGACATGGTGTGGGAGGAGGTCATTAACGTTGCGCAGGATCGAGCGCAATGGAGAGCTCTTGTTGCCTCCCTATGCCCCTAAGTGGGGTCTAAAGGGAGTTTGGATTTTGGATTGGATGTATGTATGAAAATAGTTGCACGTAGGTCTATTTTACATCCAGCATTGCTTTAAGAAAAAAAAAATGGTTTTAAGAAGAAATTGCAGATGTACTTATATAATATTACTAGCTTTCCCGACAAACGTTGTCCTGTGTTCCAAACTATGAATATTGAATTCGAATTTGTATGTTATGAGTTAGGGTAGAAACACGTAGAAAGCCGATTCCGACCCGCGCCGACCGGCGCAAAGAATGTTTTATGCATTTGAACGGGGGTACGCAGTCACTACGCACAGCAAAAGCAGGAACCCGCTTTCCGGCATGCCCATTTAAATGCATTGAAACCATAGACAATATTCTTAGCGACAGTCGGCGCGGGTCGGAATTGGCTTTTTACGTGTTTTTAGCCTTAATTATCATTTGACCAATGTAGGTAATCCCGACTTATGCATCTGTTTTAAAACATTCATATTCCATTCGTATTCTGTCAATCGCACCAACTATTTAACAGCTGACAGTTCCTGTCAAAATTTCAAAGATGGAATAAAATTTGTATGGTAAAGTACTAATAAGATTGCCTAAGTAGAGTTTTCTTTAATTTTCTTATTTTCCGTGAATTTTTCAAATTTTTTTTCTTCTAAAACAACCATCTCCTGATAAAAACCTACACCACAAAAAAATTTGCGGAATCCGTCCAGCCGTTTAGGCGTGATGCGATGACATCGGAAAATTGCTCTCCATTTTTATATATAAGATTGACGATCGACATTGAAATCTGGATTGCATTCCAAATAGTAGCTTTTTTCTGATTCTGCCCCCGTAAACAATTTGAATTTTGTGAATGAATTTTTCGTCATCTCGTAGAGTGCGAAAAAATGTCCACTGAAACATAATATAACAATTTAGGAAAAATTCAAATATCTTTTTTAATGGAGAAAATATATTGGTGCTCTCGATTTTGAACTGTTGACCACCTCTGAAAGAAGGCAGGCACGTTGTGGACGCCATAACAAGGCCACTAGCAAAGGAAAGAACAATCCCCTCCGGTCTTGTGGTCTGCGCCATTAGGAATATTAGGATGCTCCATTGTGAAAGCAGTTGAGGACAGCTGCCAAAAGACATTAGACATTAGATGGGAGTCGCAAAAACTACTGTCTAGTTTTTAATGACATTGGAACGATTCAGACAAATAATATGACATGCATACTGCAATATTTTTATTGCTTATGTAATGAGCTCCAGAATTCTGAATTGTACTGTCAAGATTATTTAATTTTTTTAGTTCCGAAAAGGTATTTTTAACAATGCAATTTTTTCCGTTCCAGATGTGGAAGGTCCACTCGCCAGATTGTTTAAAGCAGAGAGAATTAACAGAGTCAAATCGAATTTCTTAGTTTGTTTACTTGGATACACTATGGAACAAACCAAGTGCTAATGCGGCCGGTTGCGAACATTTTAGAATGTTTGTTTTAGTAAAATATGGTTGGATTGCTTCGGCTATTGCCACTTGTTTATAAATACACTATTTTTTTAACATGCATAAAGAATAAAATAAATAAATAAAATACTCACCAGGTGACTGTCTAGAGCAGTGTTTCGCAAACTTTTTTGTTCAAGGTACACCTACCAAATCATGGAATTTCATAAGTACACCAACGAAAAAGAGATTTTTGTAACGTTTACCCCCCCCCCTCCCCCTTCCTTATCACCCATGTGGGTATTGTATAATTGTGCATAGGTACCTGAAAATCACATTAAATATTAAGTAATACCTATTTCGCAAGATATTGGAAATACACTTAATTCATCTAGCCCTCATTACCACCCCGGAAACACACAGTTACATTTCACAAGACATCACCCCCCCCCCTCCCCATAATACTTGAACGATATCAAAACATTTTTTATTGTTTGAAATCATAAAATAAATTTTATAACTGTACGTAAAATCCTAATTAGTAGGTACCTTAAATGAACAGATATTTTAATTAGAAAAGTGAGACATTTTAACTGACACAGCAGGCGATCAAAATTTGTAGCAGTCGATAACTTTTTTGATCGTCTGAAGCCGTTCTTTTTTCGGTTTCATAAAAATTTGAGTTGAAAATCGTAATTCGCGTAAGCAGGTTGTGGTAAATAGAATTGCAACAGCATGCTTTGAATGCAGGGATACTAAAAGGCCCTGTCCTAACTGAAAAATGATAGCGCGACCATGCGATGAGCAATCGTACAATGTTCTCAATTATTATTTGAACGATCGGCCCGCGTTTGATTATAATATGAAACGCTCTCTAGTTATCTAGGACACACGGTTACCTTTTCCACTTCCAATTTTTTAAAAATGTTAATGTTCGGTCAGTGTCCAAGTGAAATGGTATCCGAGAAAAGGTACCTATACGTTTACAGGTCACACTTAGGAAAATAACAACTCATTTTTTTCTGCTAATAGCTCCAAGTGTTCCGCTATCAATGCCTGCATCTTTTTTCTTAATCGGCAGGCATGACGTTTGGAAACATTTTCAGACCTATATAAAACACAAAATTTAAAATAAACAAAAACAAATTAAATACAAGTATGGAGAATCTAAGTTTCCCTTACATACATTTATCAGAATAATTCAATTGTATTCCACTATTCATTTTCAGTGAACTCCTACCTTCTTCGTCTTATAGTATAGCACCGCTGGTATTATGAGATCTATAACTTCTTCATTCTTAAGGAGTCAAAGCAGCATCGAGTGGTCTCTTTATTCGCATTCCCCGAACCAACCCCCCTGTCCATGCGGGGTGATGGGGGCGTCTGAATGTACCTTCCCAGGGAATCTTGCATTTTGATGAGAAGTAATAATGCTCACTTTACGACCTGTTTCCATAGCTCGCTGGACCGCTTCAACTCCATTTTACGATTTCCAGTTTCCTGCTGGTTCATACTCGAGAAACAACCCACGAAACAGAAACACAATATCGTTTTTGTTTCTTGTTTAGCAACAGAATTTCAGCTCATGTTTTTAAGACACACAAGACACAACTAGAACAACTATGCAACATTTTAGTGTTAACACTTGGTCACCCGCAGGGCAGTTAAACTCTGTTTAAGGTACATTTTTTTAAATATCTTGATAAATATTTAAAGTATCTACCCTATATTTCATAACGAAATCCTTCTCAATTAATCAAAAGCAACAAAATATTATAGTGAAAAAGTTGTGAGTTTGTAAAAATTTGGATAGTCTTTTAATTAATTCATTCCTAATGCCTAAGCATTGTTTCTAGTACTCGTTTTAAAACCAAATTTTTGATGACTTGTCTTGACTTGACTTTTTTTTAAATAAGTATACTATTATGGCTTCTTCGGTGATTGGATTTGTTTTTATTAAATAAGACACTATCAAATAGCTTGAAGATGAAGACGCTCGGTCTTCGAAAATCGGCTAGCTTAATATAATGAAATGTTTAATATCTAAATTTTGTGTGTGTCATTCAAATAGATTTCAAAATAATTTATGTTCCACCAAGTAGTCTAAACTGAAATGTTAATAATATTGTCACACGTTTTCCAGTACACTTCTACGAAATTCCGGTGAACTAAATCACTTTTTAAGGTTTTGAAAATATAATAAAATCATTTTAAAACAACGAAAAATTATCGGCAATCGCTTTAAATATGACAAAAAAGCTATGGAGGGATTTTTTGTGATATATGGCACATGTTTCAATAAATCTTAGCAACATGTTGTTGAGGTGTGATTCATTAAATATGTAAGGACGCACAAAAGCTTCATAAATTCTCAAGAACTTAACACAGCAAATCAGTGAGCGATCTTATAAGGATCTGTGTTTCCATAACTTGGGACAGAAAAATCTCTTGTCGGGGACAAAAATGTCTTTAATTACCTGCCAGCTGGTCCTTGGAGGCGCTGAAGGTGGTAGTACAATGGCAGGTCATAAAAGAAACCAGAAAAAGCTCAAGTAAGTACCAAAATAAGGACAAGAAAATTTTTTATGGACAAAAAATAAAATGCATAAAAAATGTCGGACATAAATATGAAATATAATAAACCACCACTTTTACAGCTGATAAATTTTATGATTTTTTTGAAGCTGGATCTTTCACCAAGAAAATAAGGGACCAAAAAAGTATTTTTGGTCCCTTTTTTCTTGGTCTACAGGAAGTGTGAAAGTGTCACCCATTTAATGATTCCGATGATGCACCTAATTGTATCCTTTACGTTTTTATACTGAACTAGCTTTCCCGACAGACGTTGTCCTGTGTTTCTAGCCCGAAGTGGCCCGTTAATATGTAGGTACATGATGTGCACTGCGCCCCCGTTAAACAATACAAAATTAATTCGATCGAGATAAGCTAAAAAAATAATAACATGAAACTATTTCTGAAACATTCCTATTTCATTCGTATTCAAAGCTCTGGCAGGAACAACTTGAGAAAAATGCACTCGCGCACACACCATACCTCGCCTATTACCAACACGAATGTGCCAGATAATATTGTTGACTTTGTATGAAAATTTTATTAAACTATCGAAACGGTGCGGTGGAGTAAGTGGGATGGGCTACTATAAGAGCGTATGCGAGAATGAGAGGGAACTACCCGCGATGTCGTGGGCGCGTCCCAGGTAACCTCTCCATACAAACTTAGATATTGTATTTTACATCATTTTTTATCAATTTTTTTTTACTTTTTATTAGTTATTCTGTTATCCGGAGCGGAGAAGAATCTAATAAATCAAACATCAGAAGAATCTGTTGAGCCAATCTCGAGTTATAAGTGTTCGCACTAACCCGGCTTTAATTTATATAGTAGATTAATATTTATTTATTACTACTGGCAGGCACCAACAGAACATTGTACATCATACTTAAACAAAAAAAAATCGTGACCCAATAATAAAGAATATTCAGTGCTCCAATAACAGTTATCACCGTATAGTTATATACAGGGTAAGGTAGGTATAATAAACCTATCCTGATTAAGTAGATCAATATCATGGTAAATTAAAAATGTAACTGAATTAATATACCTAATTATAATAAACTGTGTGATCTTGGAAGAAAATACACTATAGATTTTTATAGGTAGGTTTATAATGGACCACAACGCAGCATCTTGTTGACATCACGTGGACATTCATCTCACTTGACCTGTCAAAACCATTAAGTCATTTTTCTTTTAGGATTTTTTTTCGAATAATATATGTACCTGTTTTTGAATATGTAGGTATAGGCCGAAAACTCGAATTTTGATTCTCTAATGCTAAACGTCAAAAATGTCGCTCTTTTTTTTCGTGCTGAGAGTTTTACAATCCTTTCGAATTGTCGTTATGCTGAATAAATATGAAGTGGTTGGTAGACTAGCGACTAGGACGCCGGCTTTCACATTGTTTCATGTGGAGGTCGTGGGTTCGATCTCAGGTGCCGACCATCTTACTTTTTCACGACACAAGCTTTAAGTAGCTTACTGTGAAACAGTCAAAGGGTGTATTTATTTGTGTTCACTTTGAGTGAGCACAGATACATTGAAAAAATAATGTCAAAAATAATCTTATAATATATATTCAAAAGATGTCGCAAATGAGTTCACTTTTTAAACTCAATTTGATGATACACAACGTAGTAAGTTTGTCTAGATTCTTGTGTCGTTTTTTCAGTACTAGATCTTAACGATATATCAACAACTACTGATGACCGACTAATAGCTTCTGTTGGATTTTTATATGGTATGAACAAACCACTACAGGCTTACGACCTTCTTCTACTGTGTATTTCGAAGGTTGGCTAAGTGTGATCATTTTACGTTAACAACGTTCGCATTAGGTGGTAATGTTCAAATTCCCCAATATTATGTGAAAGTTCAACATGTGGGTATAAATCCCATGCCGCAGATGATCGCAGGTTCGAGTCAATTTGTTAAGCAACTGATGAACTCGGCAGCCTAGTGGTATAGGCTTGGACTTCAGATCAAGAGGTACGTGGTTAGACTCCCGGTCGGTTCAGAGTTTACATATTTCTCTTGAAATTTCTACCAGGATTGGCCTGTCTCAGATTTGACGGGACTAGTTAACTAGAAAAATTTTACTAGAAAAATTTTAAAAAATTTAGAAAAATTGTCTCAGTTCCATAGAGTATACCTTTGTATATATATATAGAGAATTGTAAATTTTATTTATGATATTAATCTCATATATAAAAATGGAGGGCTATTTTCCGTGGTCATCGCATCCGGCATCACGCCTAAACGGCAGGACCGATTTCGCAAATTCTTTTTTTTGTCGTGTTGGATTTTATCAGGAGAAGGTTCTTATGAAATAAAAACCTAAGAAAGTTGCGTGGAAAAATAGGAAATTAAAGAAAACTCTACGTAGGCAACCTTATTAGGAGCGCCAAATACATGACAGCAGTCGCAGTCTTTAAATTTGGTTGCTCTCTTGTTCTCAACAATTTCCAACTTTTATCTCTATTTTTCATTTTATTATTAAATTTCTACTTGTTGCATACATGAGATTTTTCGACATGTTGAACATGTTGAGAATTCTCATGATTAGGAGTTTCGGAGACAAACATTTCCACCTAATGGCGAACGTTGTTAACGTAAAGTGATCACACTAAGCCAGCCTTCGAAATAACAGTAGAAGACGGTCGTTAGCCCGTAGTGGTTTGTTCCATTTAAAAATCGAACATTAGTAATGAATTGTTAGAGTCAAAAGTTGTTATTTTTTCTTTAAAACCTAATTAGTATTTTTACCATATAATTTTTATTCCAATTTTGAAATTTTGACAGAAACTGTCAATTGTTAGATAGTTGATGGGATTGACAGAATGCGGATGGAAAATACATAGTTTAAAACAGACGTATCGATCGGAATAACATTGTTCAAACGATAATTAATTCATCACCATACAAATTCTAATTCAATATTCATAGTTCGAAACACAGGACAACATCTGTCGGGAAAGCTAGTAGTTAATAAACGTTGAGTATTATTTAACTTAAAAATGATGACGTCAATTATAAACTCCAATCATAAATTTCCAGCACATGCCTATTCTTGGCATGACTTATGTACTTACAAAGTTGAATAATTTAACACGTGACTTAGCTTTGTGACGGAAGAGATATCTGGCCCAGACATTAAGTAGGTACGAGTATATTATTATAGCTATTATTGTCCTTAAACTCTAAGTTTGTTAATTGTCCTAAATAATATAACAGATATTTTACCTTTAAACTTTAAGATCAAGCAGGTTCTAATGCAAGCCTTTTAACTTTAATAAAATTCAAGAAATATATCTATTATCTCTGTATTATATCATATTATATTGTATACATGAGATTTTTAAACATGTTGAACATGTCGAAAAATTCTCATGATAAGGAGATTCGGAGACTTAAATATAACCACCTAATGGCGAATGTTGTTAACGTAAAGTGATCACACTAAGCCAGCCTTCTACAGCCAGCCAGTAGAAGACGGTCGTAATCCCGTAGTGGTTTGATCCATTTAATAATCTGTTATGAATTGTTAGAGTCAGTCATTAGTCGTTACATATTCGCTAAAATTCAAGAAGATGAATTTTACTTAACTTAGAACTCTATTTTTTTTTTCGAAATCAAATATTTCGAATATCGTTGACATAATAAATAATGCAATAGAAATTAAGTTCATTTTTTTTAATATTTAAAACTCCACTACTACTCTTACCATAGGGTGTGTTATTTTTCGACCAATTTGACCACCTAAAATTACCACCTTAATGTAGAGTGATCTGATCAGTCATCGCACATACATACATTAATTAGTTCTTACTTGTAATTGTTTCCATGGTGTCCAATAACAACCATTAAAGAAAGTATGCTCTGTGTCTATGTAGATTCGGCTCTATGTTTGATGCAAACGCACCCTTAGTTTGAATACAAGCAAATTTGTTTGTATTCTTGTATCGGCCTAAACACTACATTCACGCGTATCTACTTAGCAAGTTACCACACTTTCAACGCCCTTCTCCTACCAAGCTACCCCGCGGTATTAAATTCATTCTGTTTTCATTTCCTTTGCTTTTAATTAAATTTCCTTTTTACAAATCGTTTTCTTTTTATTTTGTCTTTCACTTCTCTTGTTTATTTTCTTATTTCTTTTGTTTTTTTTCTAATAGGAGAACCATCGCTTATTGTTTGTTTAGTTTGGATAATTAGAAAGAAAATGATTTTTTTTTTTTATTAATCTGCTGAATCTTTAAGCATTTGCATAAAACATGTTCAATACTTAGGTAATTGCTTTTTTTTTTCGTAGTATGTGATCGTGCTAAGTTGTCGAAGATATTCTCGCATATTATAACATAACAGCGAGTATAGGTAAGAAATAAAAAAACGAGTCTAAATGTTGTACTCTGTATCAGTGTTTTTTTATTATGTACCTCAATTTTAACTATACTGTTCTTTTCACCTATAGTTTTTGTTTTGATTTATATAGACGACTGTTTCCTTATGTAAAAATATCATTTTTTTGTACCTATAATCCTTTCTCCGTATTGGTGTTTTTTTTTTACTATTTCTATACGCCACAGTCTCTCAGTATATTCTTTGTAGGTACATATTATAGCTCTCATTTCTACTGCATTTATTCTGCATTCCTCTTTTTATGTCCATGTTCACGTTTCACAGCCATACATCATCGATGGTTTTGGAATCGCATCGATGTTTCTCATAAAAGATCTTTGAGAACCCCCCACCCTGCTACCAGACACTTTCCTACGTTTGATTTCTTTTCCACCCCCTACTAAACATAGTTTCTTAATATGATGCATACCTACCCGTTCACTTGATTAAGACTCAAGACCTAAGGCAAAAAAAAATCAGGTTCATCTATTTAGAGAATCTTATTTATTTTGTTGAAAGAAAAAAAAGATACAAACAATACTTAGCCTATGAAAAAAAGATACGATTGGGGAAAATCCGGGCCGTTTGTTAGTCGTTAAATAATCATTAACGGGCCGTTAAGGTGAACTGAACTTTTTGTATAAATTAACTTCTCAACTCCCTTGACCTAGGGCTTAGACTCGCAACATTACAATCTGACTTAAATAAAACACCATTGATATTATTATCAGTCTGCAATATTTTTTACCCTGCTTAGGGCACTCCGGTCATTAACGGCCATTATCGCCTGAAAAAAGGGTTTCTCATATCATATTGTTAATCTAACCTGTTGTTTTTTTTGTTTTGTTAAGATGTTATTTGACTTTGTATATTACTGTTTTTAAGCTATTCGTTGATGGCATGAAATTAGCTGAAGATCTTCACCTTTCCATGATATATTTTTACAGTTTAATAGTCAGCGAAACAAATCAAGAATAACATCTGAACGATAAGAACTCGAAAATGGTACGTCGATTTAAAAAAAGTTTTAGTTTTATCTTATTATTTTTTTAGCAAAACGTAGGATGCCAAATGACAGTTGGCTGAGGACACTGTTCTTCCTCCCATCGGGGTCTCGAGGACGTGGAAGACGTCTTCGAGACACTGTTCCGTTTCTTCGAGGCTGAGCTGAGGGAGTTGGACATGGCGTGGGAGGAGATCACAGGCATTGCGCAAGATCGGGCAATGGAGAGCTCAGGTTGCCTGCCTGTGCCCCTAAGTGGGGTGTAAAGAGAGATTGTACCTATGTTTGTATGTTTCGGTGATCTGAAGATAGAAAAACATACGTAAAGACTTAAAGCTAGGTAAATCTGAACTCACATTTTTTTATTTTCTTTTTTTATGCATTTCCACTCACAAAGAGGATAATTCTGTGTTAGTGTGACTATGAGTTACTTAAAACTAAATGAGAAACATTGATTTCTTCAACAAAATCAAAATGATCAATCGTCTAGCCATGGCTTATTTTAATTTAACAAGTTATTGTACAATAAAAACCTAGTTAATATGAAAACATCGTTTTCAAAATTACATCAAGATTTTAAAATTGCCGCAGAAAATTCAGCCTTATGAGAAAAGTCGATATAAGTTAAGGTTATTTTTAAATAAAATACCTTCCCTTCGCCGTCTAAAATTAAAATTAAAATAAAATTATTTCTTCTATTGACAAGACGTGTGAACCTATGTAGGTACGTACCAGGCTGTGTTGAATAATAATTATTAACGGTGGAAAATTTAAAATTGTATTCTTAATCAACATGTTCACCCGTCCATTTGGACTGGAATAAAAAGAATTGAGCGGTGCGGTGTTTATGGAATTTGTACTAGAAAAATTCCCTATTCATAGAAGAGGGAAAGATTTTGATTCAGTGCTTTGCAATGTGAAACGTGCAATTCTGAATTTAGATAAGTATGTATATCAACCAATCAATCAATGTCTTTATAAAGCACCTTTAAAAGTATTTTTTTTCAAAAACCTAATTTTGGACAATCATTTAAAGTAACAAGATGGAAAGGGATAGACGAAACTTAAAGAAACCATTCAAATACATTTGGCTGCACCCGGTAATGACAGTTGGCCAAGCAAAACGCTGTTCATCCTCCCATCAGGGTCCCGAAGACGAGGAAGAACCTCTCACCAATTCCAATCTTTCGAAGTAGAGCTGAGGGATTTGTACATGGTGTGGGAGGAGGTCATAAGCATTGCGCGGGATTGAGCGCAATAGAGAGCTTGTTGCTTCCCTATGCCCCTAAATGGAATTTTAAGGGAGAATATATTAGGTATCTACGTATGGTAATTAATTAATTTTTCAGAACACTTTCTCTATACACAGGCTTATATATAATATATTTATTTTAAGAGAATATTGTACCTACACATAAATTTGTTGGATAAAAAAATATAATATACCTACGTACGCGTATTTGCAAATCGCAACAAAAAAATTACCTAGGATAGTAATTTTCTATTATTAAAACCAATTATCTATCTGCAAAATATTTTTGACAATGACACTGGACGTTGGACGTGTATTTACAAACAAAAATGTGACATCATTTATTATGTTAAACATTTTGTTGTGAATGCCGTATCGGCTCGTAGGACCCATAATAATAAGTGTATTCATAATAATATAATGTTCACTGTTCCTTAGTTGTTTAAGTAAGTAATTCTTATAGTTATACCGTTACTTAAGGACAAACTTATTGAAGAAAGGAACAAAACAAGTGAAGAGAGATTGTGATGTTCGATAATAAAGTCGCGACACGCGAACCCTGAATTATGGTTACACTATTATTTTGTAGTTACATTCGAAGCACAATCACTAGTTGGAGCCAACACTAGTTTTTATAACATCAGCCAATGTTCAACCGGAAAAATCAAGGGATACAAACTAATTTTAATGATACAAAGTAGTTTTTATCTACATTTTTATATCAAGCTAACCGGTTTTCGATGACCGAATAACTTCTTTTTCAGGCTGTGTGATGGTAACTACCTGAATAAGAAAATATCGCAAAAACCGATTAGCTTATAAGAAAATTAAGAAAAAAAATATTTATAATAAAAACTTTTCAGTTAACCCTTTGAAGACCAAGGGAAGCATGCTTCCCAAAACTATTAACTCATTTTTTTTCTATTCAGGATTTTATTTAATTTATTATATAACACAAAACATGTTATGGAAGGTTGAATTCATCGTTATTTATTAAAACCGGTAATAAAGTATCACTAAAAGTGTCAAAATATTTACGTTGAAAAAGTAAAATTTCATCTGAAAAAACTTCGGTTTTTCTGCGGTATTGTGGGAGTAACTATGCTGTGTTGTTCGTGTATTTTTTCATCATTTGATAAGTTGGCCTTCTCTTTATGTGTAGAAATCAAAAGATTATTCCAAAATATTGACAAAGGTGGGAAAAAATACAATTTTCCAAAAGGGAAGTATACTTCCCTATGGTCCATAAAGGTACTTTTTATGTTTTTATTAAAAGTTTTTAATTTAAAAATACTTAATGTTTTATGTATGTAGACTAATTTTATTGATTGAAATAGCAAGAAAAGGGTACATAATGTTTTAAATTTATGATAATTAGAGAGTTTAGTAGCTAATATCCGATAACAGGGGTGGAAAAGATACGTAATCATGTCGTACAACAGCACTTGGCAACTTCTAGTCAACCGATGGAGAACCTGTCTAGATATACACATTATAGCAAACATCATGTCTAGGGAATATTTGAAGAAACTTGATATGTTTCACATTTTTTATAATTATTATGTGACCTAAGATTTTTGAGAAAAAAACTTTAGAAGAATAATATAGGATTTTATTTCAACTTTTCAAGCCTCCACGATTATAGAACTCGGTCAATTGATAAACATGTGCTGAAACACAATGGCCACTATATCACAAAAAGTATACATAACATAAACAATACCCATAAATTTATAAAAGGTGGCCCAGCGGGTATTCAAAAATTGTTATGGGGCCAAGCCATCAAATGGATATCTTTTCCAGTTTGGTGTGTAAGTACATGATCAAAATCTCACAACTGACATGATTCTTGACCAGGGGATCCATAACATACAAAATAAGTGTGAACGCAATGAGCTATTTGGGTATTATATCTATTTTTCTTCAACAAAAAAACTTTTTTCTTGGCTACTATTCCTAACAGTAATATACATAATATAAGTATTATATACTTACTATATAAAAATAAATGACAAGTTAAAGTCATTTTCTATCTTTTATGTTTGAAAATATTGTAAATTTTGACATAAAAGTAGTTAATATAGCATCTAAAACATAACTCAATTTTCAATATAAAGTTACCTTTAAGGACCGTAGGGAAGTATACTTCCCAATCATTTTCTAAAAATCTGAAAAAAAAAATCGAGTTCTGTTATATTTTTCTATCATGATACATCATTTTTGATAATAAAACCCACTTCAATGCTTAAATTTATTTCTAGAAACCTTACGGTCTTCAAAGGGTTAAAAGTTTCTCTAAAGCCAGTTCTATCACCTACATCACATACATTTCCCCCGTTCTCCCCCCAAATCCTTAAAATGTGATTAATACTACTAAATTAGTGATTACTGTTGTGTAAATTTTAGTTCTTCAAGCAATCATGTTTTTTATTATTGAAATTTAATTTGAATGCTCAGGAGACATTGGCTATACCTACCTAACCATGCGCAATAGCTATACGGTAGATACCTGTTATTGGAGCACTGGAGATTATAAGTTTTTGTTTCATGACTAATTTCATCAGATCCTAATATCTCCACAATAAGAAAAAAAAACAAACCAAAAAAATCCACCCTTGTCGGAAGAGGTGCTTCATCTGTTGATGGAAGAAGCAGAGCCGCATCTGGCAGAAATAGAAATGGAGCCAGAAGAAAGCTCGGGCGAAAGTACAGACTCAGATGTATATCAAATAACCACATCCGAGGAATCTGACTCGGACCATGTTTAAAATGTTTCTATGTGTGCATATAATATATTTGTAAAATTATAAGTTGTTTTATTTCACCCATTTTTTTTCATTTTGTATTATTTAAGTTTATAAATGAACTCATCACTTTGAAAAACATGCATTTAAATCCCCCAGAAAATTCAAAAATGAAAGGCTTGCTCCCCTTTCCTGGTCACATTTTTTTCAGGAATTTGTCCCCCCCCCCCCTCCCCCTGGGACCCCATTTGGTTTTTTCACAAAAATAAGTCCAAAATGAACTCAGCGACACAAAAAGCATATATTTTGATACCCCACACGAAAAATTCCAAAATATTAAGATTTGTCCCCCTCCCCTTGGCACCCCATTTGATTTATTTTCGTGAAAATAAGTCCTTAAATGAACTCAGCGACACAAAAAACATGTATTTTGATACCCCACACGAAAAATTCCAAAGTAAGATTTGCCCCCCTCCCCTTGGCACCCCATTTGGTTTTTTCGCAAAAATAAGTCAAAAAATGGACTCAGCGCCTCAAAAAACTGAATTTTGGCGCCCTAATATTTTTGTGGGACCACTGTGCGCCAGTGGTCGAGAGAAACTAGATAGAAATTTCTCCCATTTGACCATCTGCAACATCTACTGATTTTAGAGAGAAATTTTTTTTCAATCTTTTTCTGTGAGATTTCTCATAGAAATCAGTGTACTTAAATGGTGAACGTTATATACGTAAAGGTGATCACAGCTAAACAAGCCATCATGATTGATGAAGGTCGTAAGCCCTAATGGTACACATACTAACATTGAAATAGCACTCATACAAATGTGATGTTTGCAACAGATATTGAACGTGTATTCAGCAGAATTTGTGTTTTTTTTATTTATGCATAACACATTACCTATGCGCCAGTTGATGTCAACAAAATATAAAACATTATTCAAAATTGGATACACGTGCGAGTAAATTGATTGAGTGGTATAGTCAGATGGAGCAGACAGCGAAGGGACTGGTTCAGCCACATACAAAGATCAGTAGCCCTAGTATAAGTTTTCGATGATCCAACATCGAAACGATCATTGAAAGAGTTTCGAAAAATGTTCATACTAAAATGATCGAATGATTCGATCGTTTGATTTTGGAACACTAATTGCGCGCTAATAAGCTCTTATTTGCATGCTATTAGCTTTCGATAAAACTCGTAGGTACTAGCCCCACTGACTCTACAAAGCCCTGTTGAATCGCACTGTAAAGTGGATAATCAACGACGCGGTACTCGCTTACGATAAAGACTACTAAAAACTGGGATTCTAGGTTACAGGATTTGATTCAATAGAACAGCACTGATAGGTCAATAGGCAAAAAAGAAGACAGTTTTAATAATTTTTTATAACTTCCCAAAGTTTTTCGGGTAGCCAACGCTCTCACACTGCTTCAGCTGATAATAATATGCAATATAATCACAGCGCCGGGTATTTCAGACCATTATAAATATCACAACAACTGACTCCGCGCCAAAGGTATTTGTACGTTGACCGGAATTGTCGGTTTTCATTTAAATATTTCCACGTCTTCCATATTTGATTTATGACCGTTCGTGAGATTTCTCATGCAATTATTAATTTGTTGCTAATCATTACTAAACCCGTCATTTTAAACGGGCTGCTTATAACAGTATCATGACAGAAGTATTAGTCCGGTGTTTAAAGTGTGCTGTAAGAATATATTATATGAAAAACCTGAGAAAAGTATAGTACAAAGCCCGTTAGGGTTCAATTAATGTAAGATGTCAATTTTAAACAAAATCTTAGAATCTCTAATGTCTTATACTGCAGTTCTTTAGTCTGACTTGTTGTTATAACTATCTAAAATTATAAAATATAAAAGAATGTTGGGTTAGTGCGAACTCGAGATCGGCTGAAAAGATTTTTTTTTATCATTATTGGTTCGCTCCGGGTAACAGACTAACTATTAAAAAGAGTAATATTAATAAAACGTAGGTACCTATATTATTATTAAAGTTAGTAAGGAACGGATTTCCTGCGATGCCAGCGCCATCTATGAAAAATCCACAACCACACAATTTTTATTTACCTGGCAACCATAGAGTTTCAAAACACTGGCACGCAGATTATTGATACAATTTCTTACGAGATTTTTTAAAATTCAAACATGTTTTCAGCATAATATTATTATTATTGTATAAAAGCGCAAAAAGTGAATTAAAAGATATGATTTTGGTTTCATTAAAAATCGGAACGCGCAAAGTGAATAAAAATAAGTGAGTTAAGTTTGATAAATGTGTTGTGAGGTTATGCCGTCTGTCATCGGAAATTTTATTTGTTTCATTAGCGAACTTTAATTCACCATGATGTTTCAGAAATTAAGCATACATTTTGGAAAGAATAATTATCGTACGAAGTTAGACGGGTCAGCCAGTTATAGATAAATCCTGGCGGCATCCACTGATCTGCAGTAGCTAAAATGTTATAACCACTAACCATTACATCAATCAGTATTAAACCAATCAACAATCACTACCTAAACGACTCACAGTGATTTTATACCTTTATCGGCCTTTCTTATCCCCTCGACGTTGGCGACCACCTCCGCAAAAGCCACTCGGTCCTGCGCTGCTCTGAAGAGTTCATCTACCCTTGATATTCCGGTCCACTCCCGGGACATCTGCTTCCTGCCCACTACCCATCTTCTCTCAATCTTGTCCTCCAATATGAGTTGAAGACGGCGGTACTTCTCCCCTCGCAACACATGGCCCAAATATGACACCTTCTTCACTTTAATATGCGACAGCGATTCTCTCCTGGTGTTGGCTCTCTCTAAGACTTCTGTGTTACTAATCATGTCAGTCCACAGTATTCGAAACATTCTTCTGCGTAGCCAGATCTCGAATGCCTCTAACCGGTTCATGATGTTCACCTTGAGTGTCCATGTTTCACATCCATAAAGGGGAGTTGACCACACATAGCATTTGATGAGACGCTGTCGCAGTTTTAAATTTAAGTTATCATCGCAGAAGAAGGGTCTCATTTTATTAAATGCAGCACAAGCAATTTCTATTCTGCATTTTACTTAATCTGTGTCTGGGTTAAGTAATTTTGTTATGATGCTGCCGAGGTACTTAAATCGGCAAACCGGTTTATGTTAATGTTCGGTTCTTGGCTCAGTGGCAATCGTATTTGCTTAGGACGTATAGGGATCTGGATTCGCGTCCTACAGAGGAACCTCAACTTGAACATGATTCTTAAAACTCTAATCTGATATTTTAGGGAAAGAGTCTACAACAAAACCAACGATTTACAGACGAGCTTTACCAATTATAATATACATAGATAGGTAATGAAAAACAGTCAAAACAATTTAGAACTTTGTAAGAATAAACAGTCAATATATTATTCTGAGTTAGAAAAACCGTTTCCGTATTCTAGAGGTTTGTATTGGAGTCCAGAAGTTAGATTAAAGGGACGCCCCTTTCTTTATTATAAATCCTCATGAAATGGGAAAATATTTCAGAAGGACGTAAATCGTTTTCTGAAACATTTAACTCAACATGACATTGTATCGCTACACTTCTTGGTTGCACTCCAAATGTGAGTCATGTGCATTTTTGGTGCACGCATGATATTGCATATTATTTGTGATCCATGAAATTGGAATGCATAATTGATAAAATATAAAATTCTTTTTTCTTTTATGTTCGTATTTTGTATCATTCACTCAATGTTGGTAAATATTTAGAGAGCAGGAAAGTATATAAATGTTTACGACCGTCTTCTACTGTTATTTCGAAGGCTGGCTTAGTGTGATCACTTTACGTTAACAACGTTCGTCATTAGGTGGTAATGTTTTTCTCCGAAACTCTTAATCATGAGAATTCTCAACATATTCAACATGTCGAAAACTCTCATGTATGAAACAAGTAGAAATTTAATAATTAATGAAAAATAGAGAAGAAAAGTTGGAAATTATTGAGAACAAGAGAGCAACCAAATTTAAAGACTGCGACTGATGTCATATATTTGGCGCCAGGATATGACTATATCCATTTTTGTTACTGTCTCATATTTATTGCCTATTGGCTTTGTTAATATCTTACCTAAAATAAAGAGAAACAGAATTTAAAGTATAAAATTTCTACAGAATGACATTTTCATAAAAATAAAACAAAAATAAGAACTATTGCAGAGTATTTTTGAAATACAAGGAATATTAATTTATCTGAATCAAATGGTAGTTATTAGTTGTTACATAATTCTTTACATAAATATCTAAATTGTTTTATTGCATACTGAACATATATATTCCTGGTGCTTTTTTGTTCTATCTAATGTGATAGGTAAACAAACATTTTTTTATGGTTTATTTTGATTATGTGCTGCTATCATTTGCTTTTTTGAATTCTTGACCAATCAACCGTTAATGAATGATGAATCAATCAATCAATGACTAGTTCAATTTATGTAGGTACATGAGTAAAAAAAATACAATAATGCTTATAGTTGAATGGAAGTGAAAACCCAAGGTTTGTCACGAAATGCATGTGAACAACATGCACCTCGAAAGACAAAAAGGGATAATCAGTTTTTCACAGGAAACAATATGAAGATGGAAGGTTTACTCCTTTTCACTGTGATGAAATCGGCAGAGACTGTGCTACTGCACTTGCATATGGGAAGTTCTGTCGGAAAAAAAATCCACATGACTCTTCATGACTTTTATGAATGGCAAAACTACACGGCATACGAAAAAATTATCTTACCATAATAATTATTCAGTAAAATTTGGGTTTAACGGAGTCTATTCATCCAACAACATAATATAAAATATCGTAACACGCTTCACATGTGACATTTTTCCTATTACACCGTCACCATGATAATAATTATAATTATTAATTATTATCAATTAGCTTTCCCGACAGACGTTGTCCTGTGGTCTAACAACGAATATTGAATTCGAATTTGTAAATAATGATAAATTAATTACTTTTTAACCAATGTCATTCCGACCGATGCATCTCTTTGAAACCACATATTTTCCATCCGAATTCTGTCAACTATTTAAACAACTGACAGTTTGTTGCAAAACGCGATTTTATTTCAAAATTAGATTTATTCACTTTTCGCGTAATGCGTAATTTATAAAAATATGCGCTTCAATCTTAACAAATTACAAAAAAAATCCATTAAAAATCATTAAATAAATACATTTTTAATATCCATGGTTGTCAGGTAAATAAAAATCGTGTTGTTGTAAGGAAATTCGTTCCATACCAACTTTAATTTTACATTTTATTTTATTTGATATATATTTTTAGTTTTTTTATTAGTTATTCTGTTATCCGGAGCGGAGAAGAATCCAATAAACCAAAAATTATAATAATCTGTTCAGCCGATCTCGAGTTATTGGTGTTCTCACTAACCCGACTTTCTTTTATATTATAGATAATTATTTTGTTCTAAATTTCACTGTAGGTATTGATTTATGATACTCATTTTTGTGTAAAATTTTCACTCAAATCTAATTTTTCAGAAACTAAAATAAACACATAATGCATATTTTGTGTGGAACAGTAACACTTCTATTACTATTATCTGCCATTTCTCCACTCCTGATTCTTTCTTCTCTCATATTCTCTATTGTTCCATTATGTGAGTTTACGTAGAGATTTGTACTAGAGCTAATATGATTCTTTATATCTGTAATGCTTCCTGAATTTCTATTAAATTCTACATAATTTACTATACCTGCATTCTTCAATGGGTTAAAAATGGAGATGCATTCGAATAAAACTCGTATTATTTCTGGTGATTTACAGTAGATTTGGTGCTTTTTTTGTTTTACTTCCTGTTCAATTGAAAGTTGGGTTAGTGCGAACACTTATAACTCGAGATCAGCTGAATAGATTTTTATGATACTTGGTTTATTGGATTATTATTCTCCTCTCCGAACAATTATTTAAAATTCGAAAATGGTTAGCAAATAATATAAAATACCCATAATATTAAAGTTAGTATGGAACGGATTTACTGACAACAATGCCATCCGTGCCAAATTTCATAGCAATACAATTTTTCTTCGCTTGACAACCATTGAGTTTGAAAACATTGGTACGCAGATTTTTGATAGAATTTCTTTCAAGCTTTCCTCTTGAGAAAGTCGATGATTCATTGTCTTATGTACAAAATCTGGCACGAAACAGCACTCCTTGGCCTTTGAGTCAATGCCGGTAAGACGGTGCTCATGGCGAATAATGCCTGTCCCAATAAATAGATGGTCACAGCCTCCCGGGTGGATAAATTTAATAACCGGGGTGCAACCATTACCACCACTGGCGATTTTAGAAATAATGGGTTCAAAGAATGTTTTTCTTGCATCTAGTGACACTCGTAATCTGTTCAGTGTCTTCCAGGTTGGGTAAGTTAGTTGGTGTCCCGGTCCTAAGCTTTCCGACAGTTCTATCACATGCATGCACAGGTGGGGTTTTAGTGTGGAAGAGGATGTCTCCAGTAGCTGCGGTGAGACTCAAAGTAACTAACACCTCACATGCCGAAATATGCCTGTGTGGTGTGATATGAACCTTAATCATGAGTAATGACAATGCGGTTGCAGCCCCCGTAGACAAATTCAAACTGGCGTTCGCCAACTGTATTTTGTCTAGGCCCACAACTGCCGAATAATGGAGTGGAGTGGTCTAGTGGATGGGTGATCAGACTCGTTAAGTGAGCACGAATGTTTTTAACGAAACTTACGTGAAATGAACGCAAACAACCTCCTTGTTAACTGGCTAAAAATGTAGGTAGTTAAAAAGTTCGTTTGAACTTTAAACTATTATGAAGTTGCCTGAAAATATAACATACTGTTTCCTTGTCAGAAGATACATACGAGGAAGTAAATTAATAATTATTCTATATAAGATCAAATAACAGGCACCTACTTATAAATACATACATAGCTTCAATAAATATTTCAAAACATATGATTGTTTGCGATACATTTTCAAGACCGCGTTTGATTCAATTGGTCTACTCTGCATTTGCATCGCGAAACCGATTCAATCCAAATCTTTAAAACAATGTCATAACGTCATTTAAATTTTAGTTGCAATGCATAAAAATAGTTACACGTAGGTCAATTTTAAATCTGGTATTGCATTACGACAAAAATTGATATATCTAAATATAGTTTATATAAATGTGCTTTTAGTATATATATATGAAAGTGATGACCTAAGATTTGTCACGAACTGCATGTGTAAAACATGCACCTCGATAGACAAAAAAGGTCATCAGCTTTTCACAGGAAGAATATTAAGATGTAAGTTTTACGCCATTTCACTGTGATCAGTTAGGCAGAGACTATGCTACTGCACTTGCATATGGGACGAGACTGTGCTCATCACCAGAATATGCGTTGGATTCGTCAAAAAGGTGTAGTGTTTCGACATTGTGCGCATGTGTCTCGTCAGGACCATCTCACAAAATGGCCGACACACATCGTGGAATCCGATGAAAGCGGGGAGCGCCGCATAACATGACTGAAAGTGATGACCTAAGATTTGTCACGAACTGCATGTGTAAAACATGCACCTCGATAGACAAAAAAGGTCATCAGCTTTTCACAGGAAGATTCTTCCTGACGAATCCAACGCATATATTGGTGATGGGCCTATATATATAAGTAACCCCACCAGGAGCTTAAAGCATTAATTAGTTTAAGGAGATTGATCCGCAGCAAACTTGATTTGTATGGGAACCCGCACACTGAAGCGATCAAACAAGATTCAACGTGAACATCGCAAGATCCTCAATGACTGATGAAATCAGCAATAAACAATATTTCAAAGGGCAAACGAATTCCTTGGGGAACACCCTAAAGATAGGTTGGTTAAAAAATGGAGACAAAGGCCCGATATAAGCTGTAGAGCCATCGAAGAAGAAAAATAATATATTTGTCATGGAAAAGAATGGTACGATAAAAAAAAAACTTCCAGAGTTTGAAGGTATCGGCTGAAACAATTTTGCATCTTATTATTATGCAAAAACGCCCGTGATCGGAACATTGGAAATAGTATGATAATACTTCATATTATGGTGTCTGGATAAATAGCAATGTTTATGAAATAAATAGAAAGGAGAAAACGATGGTTGAAAAAAGCAGGGTTCGGATAACCTTCTATAAATTAAAGAAGGTATAAATGATTTGTTTCTACGCGAAAATAAAAAGTCAGAACCACATTTTATGCGTTTGCAGGGAGGAAAACAAACTGACAATTATTTTTACGATCAATTTAACAATGTTTTATGAAGCTACGCGCCTCTCTTATACCCCCCAAGGGATGGGAGATAATTGGCATTCCACATTTAAATGAACTGACGCTTGAACAAATAAAACCTACGGGGAAGCAAATAGATTTTAGATTCAAAAGTATTTTCAAATTGTACACGGATTAAGTATCCAATAGAATGAAGGTTATCTATTTTTTTCAAAGGGCTAAAATTCCAATACTACTAATGTAAGCGTAGAGTTGAAAACTAGGGATAGTTTTCTGCCTGATATGTATATTTTTTGGCCATCCTGTTGGAGGCAGGAAATCGAAAAATCAGATCGGGACCGTGAGATTGACCATCTCATGCCCTCAAACCCTAAGGTTAGAAAATTCTAGAGTCTTGTACGCTTGGACCCTTTGAGGATTTTTCAGGCAGCTGATGCTGTTATTGCCTCCCTCCCTATACCTCTTAGTCGTGTTCAAAGAGAGATTATAATAATAATATGCATACATGTCTTACATTTTTTCTATTGAGGCCTCATGATCCACCTTTAAAGCGAACGGAGATAGGTAAGGTATGGTAAGTTTCTATACAAAAATCTATCCAAAGATTTGCGCGACATTATTAGATTGCATTTTTATAGCTTTCTTAATAGATTTTGACTAAATATTCCTTTCTCATGAAAAGACCCAATAAATCCAGATCTCTGAAGGCTGGGTGTTTATTTTAGCCCTTTTTTTGTTTTTGTGTTTTGCAATTGGATTTTATACTCAGGTTAAGGCCTACGACTGAATGGTTTACTAGAATAAAGCATCAGGATATAAAATTAAGGAAGGTTGACGGTTCTTCTTGCCGTAGCTTGTTTGTTTGTCGAGTGGAACATTTTTTATTCGTCTGCCACATTGAATTAAAAATCTACACAGAGTCATGAATATTTTTTTTGTAACGTAGAAGGATTTGGATATTAGTACATATCACTCTTTCGGGTCGCATTCAATAACAAGGACATTTCATGCGTGGGGAGGAGTATTACATGATCAACCTAAAACTGGAAAGACAGATCTTGATCTTGACGACCCTTGGGTCGTAGAGGATCTGGAAGAAGGCAGCTGATGTGCCAACGGAATATAAGAGAACGTAACGGTTTACGTGCTGTAGAACAAAGCATTTTTCGAATGACCCAGGACAAAGTGGAATTCGCCGTTTTGTTTTTTGGAGTTCAGTGCCCGATAAACAGCTACCGATAACAGTTGACGGTCACCAAGTCTCCCGGGTGGATAAAATAAAATACCTGGTAGCAACCATTACAACCTCTGATGACCTCGGGGCTGAGCTCTGGATACGTATCGGTATGACAAGTGGAGCCTTTAACAACATGAAGAAGATATGGAAGGCGTCGGCGTTTAGTGTCGACACGAAATGTAAACTGTATGATTTGATGCATCTTTGTTGCCCATTCTTCTGTATAAGTGTGAGTCCTGACACCTAACCAAACTTAACTTATTACAACAAAAATATTCCCTTCTAAAATTTCATATATTATGAATTCTCATTCGAATTCAATAAGCTGCCTCCCTCCCAGATGGAGAAGCTCCGTGTGGTTGTTTATAGGTGTGGAGTATAGGTAGGTGGGCGCTCGGACGTGTACTCCTCTAGGAAGGAGTCTTTTTGATGAAGATAAATGTTATTCGCACGGAAACTTCAAGTATTTTAAATCAATTTTAACTGTTTTCAAATTTTCGATATTTTCAATTTTACCTTTAGGTAGATACCTACCGTATTTTCAAAGTAAGGAATATAATAAGGGAATCATTGCTCATCCTCAGTATGTAATTGCTATGGAAACCAAAATGCCATCTTCAAATAATAATGATCGATGACAGCAAGGCTGGTTGACATATCCGTACTTATTTACATCGCACACTTTTACACCAAACAGGCAAGGAAAACGACAGTCAGTTTGACATTACACCTACTTATCTTGGCCATGAGCCGATCGCATCACGCGTGAATGAATGGTTGAACTGATTTTGCATTTTTTTGTGTTAGATTTGCTATTGAATCTCTCTGTCTTGTTTGCCGTCTGTAGAAGGTTCGTGTGTAAAATAAAAAATGATGAAAGTTGCTCGGGACATATACATGTTCAGAAAACTTAATTTAGGTAACCTTCTTATTGCTTTTGACAATATTATTTATTAATTTAAATTCTCGTGACTGTCGGTTGTTTGAGAGTTGTTGCGTTTGACAGAATGTGTCCTGTTAATATCGTTTAAAACAGATGCATAGATCAGTAGGTATAATATTGGTTAAATAATTTCATTTATTATTCTACACATTCTTATTCAATACAAGCTTTCTCGACATAAGTTGTCCTGTAATCCTTACTATGAATATTGCTTTCAAATTTGTAATTTATACAAATTACGTTTAAAATAGGATTGAACGTAAAAAGTATTTCAGAAAGCTTGAAAGAAATTCTATCATATATCTGCGTACCAATATTTTCAAAATCAATGGTTGTCAAGTAAATGAAAATTGTGTTGTTATGGAATTTTTCACAGATGGCGTTGATGTCAGTAAATAGGTTCCATACTAACTTTAATATTTTTGCTATCCATTTTATTTTTTTTTTTTTTAATGATGATGTTAGCCTGAGCGGAGAAAAATCCAATAAACCAAGCATTATAAAAATCTGTACAGCCGATCTCGAGTTACAAGTGTTCGCACAAGCCCGACTTTCTTTTATATTATAGGATATTCTATGTTTTTGTTTCATGTTTTTATTTTGTTTGTGTTGTTCAGTGTTCTGTTGGTGTCTCTATGAAATAAATAAATAAATGAACATAATTTGATTAAAGACAAAACATTGTCTGTCGGGAAAGTTAGCACCTAATAAGTAAAACGGCCTTATACCTGTCTTTTCTTTTGTCTGCCTTGATTAAATCAGTTATTAAAATAATTTGTTGAAGACAATTATTAAAAAACTCAGGAAAAATCTCGTAATTAAGGGTTAAATTAGTTGGACCCAAGACCCTTTGTCTTTTATTATTTCCCTTCAGAGTAAATCATAACAAGAACAAAAAAAAACATAAATAAAAATAAGGGGTTACTTCGCTATGTATTTTGTGTGAAAAATTATACGAAATGATTAAATTAACAGTAGTAATGTTGCTCTTAGGTGGTCGGACGCTCTGCTTTGATAAATTCACACAATTACCTCGACCAGAGAAACGAGGGTGAGATGGAGAAAGGCCAACGGGACAAAAATGGTTATTAAATTATTTAAAAACACATACGCCTTATTTATAAAAAAAAATCGTTACTCGTAAGATTACAATATATTATAACTCACTGATCAGTTTTTACTTCATATATAAAAATATTTGATTCGCGTCTTTTAGGTATGAAGATGACATTTCACACAAAAATTTTCTAAACAAACAAAATAGTAGCCGAGCAACGCGAGTGTTTACAACCAATATGCGCTATGTGAGATTTGAATGATTTTGAGTTTGTTATTGATGCAGAATAGTTACTTTATTTTTTCATTATTTATTTTATATCTAATTTATGTTTGATCATTTCAATTTCAATATTTGTACCTACTTAAAAAGTATTCTTTCGATATTTTCTTCAATTCTTCATTATATTTCTTACAAATTTAGTTGATACATCATGGTTGTAAGCTCTCGAATGATTACAAGAATGCATATTATTTGCTTTATTTCTTTAAATTTCCTTATATTAAAATGATAAACTAAAATACAATGGACCAAAATATGAAGGGGGCACATATTTGGACGGGTAAAAAACTTAATTACAGTGTATTTATTACAAAAAGCGTTCTTGTTTACTCGAAACAACTGTCAGTTGACGTTAAATCCAATATGGCTGGTCAAAATCTACAGAGACCAGCTCATAATCAAGCGATTAGCGTTAAACTATGTCGATCACAGCTTCATCGTAATATTTTCTATGGTTGAGCCATTTTTTCCACTGATCTTAGTTTTTAAATAAATCACACAAGTAAACACCGTTAATTCCTTTGAATAAAATACCTTCTTCTTTTGAATATTTCTCCTATCGGAGGTTGGCGACATCTCCAAGATTTACTTATCTTCAATTACCAGCACACTGAACCCCTTTCTAAGATTGTTCAATGTTCAGCAACGAGGCTACTTTTTAACGCCCCATATCGTGACTGTTTTCTAGTTTTCTATGTTGCCTTCCACATTTAATAACAGAAAGGAATATTTTTCATTGCGGAATGTTTGGCTGATGTACCTGATTTTCTTCTTTTGACATTAGTTAGTAGATTTCTCTCTTTATTCATTGTTCGCGTGACTTCAATAAATAAGTAGATAAATTAACACTTTTCTATACAAAGGTGTTAGTATAGCCGGCGGAACATATTGCCTGAGGCAATTTTTTCCAGTCGACCAAAAGACTTCTTCATTGTGAACTCGTTTCTTCTACAAGATTCCGAGGGCCCTTCGGACAGCCAGAGCTCAAACGCCTCAGTCTTAGCTGAAACTAAAAAAAGATTGGTTGTTGAAAAGTTGATTGGTTTGATTTTAATTTCAACATAGATCAATACTATAATACTCCTGCAGACCTTACCGTCCCTAAACAAAGTGTTATTCTAGCTGCTTATAAAAAAAACACGAGGTGACAACTAAAGTTGATAATTTTAAAAGGCAGACGTTGGCACTGTTACGCTTCTAAAAACGCATATTATCATTATAAAATAGTTTATTTACCTACCTATTTATTCATTTAATAGAGACACCAAAAGAACAGTGAACAAAATAAACAAAGAAAAAAACACGAAACAAACACAATATATAATCCCCAGTGCTCCAATAACAGGTACCTCCCGCATAGCTATTGTGCATAGTTAGGTGGGTACATACACGACGTGGGTGGGATAGAAATACTTATGTAGGTACAAATTAAATTCAATTAGATTATTCAATTGCAATTTAAAATAATTAACGTATTCTCGAAAAAATAATGTTAAATAATAAATATCCGGACGACAAAAGATACAAGGAGAAGGGAAGGTAGACAACATTAATTAGTAAATATCTTTTTGTAATAATTTTTTTTAAATTTCAAAATCGTCGTTTATGCCGTTATTCCGTCCAATCCCCCAATAGATAGAAGATTCTTTGTTGAAATGCTGAACCCGGCACCTACAAAAATGAACCTTTTTATTTGATGGTTTGTCATTTTGGTGCAATTATTTTAAAGTGTTGACGATTTTTCATCCCTTTGGGAACAAAAAATAAATATCCGCTATTACTTGAACAAATACGATGAAAGACAATTTCTTACCCAACAAAGAACATTATTTACTCGCCAGAATTATATTTTATTCTGAACCACAATAATTATTATTTTATAGGAAAAATCTTATGTTTATTATTTTAAGACACCTTCCAAATCCAATCCAAACTTCTTTACGCCCCACTTCAACAAGAGCTCCCCATTACGCTCGATCTTGGGCAATGTTTATGACCTCTTCCCACACCATTGCCAGATTCTTCAGCTCTGCTTCGAAAGAGCGGAACACAGTATGAGAGGGTCCTTCTCGTCTACATGAACAACAGGGCCGTTACTTGTGAACAGATTCTACTAAGCCATCTCTGCACTGTTGTTGAATAAGAGTACTTTTTAGCACCAATTCTACTCTTTCCTATTCTGTTTTCTTTGTGTCCAATTAATTTTGGGGGCTTTTATCATCTCTACTACTTAGGTACCCCTACATTAGTAAGTGTTGTACCTTTTGATGGAAAAGAATGAATTCACTTTAATAGCTTCAATTAAATTGTTCTGAGATACAATGAAATCCAATTATTTGAAGACACAAGGATGTGATCGGAAGGTTTTTTTATGAGAAAGAAAGAGGGGGTAGGTACCAAAATAAATTGATTTTTATTCATTAACAATAAAACAATTGAAATCCAATTAGAATGGAATCAAAAAGTAATGAGTTGTTTTCATATTGTACCTTTTTATATGAGTAGGAAGAGGAAGCTATCAGCTGCAATACAGAATACGGTAGCTGGTTGTACCAATAAAAACTCTTACCTTTCCAATCAGCTACTGTAAAAAACATGATGCGTCCTTTTAAGAAAAACTTCTAAATTTTACTCAAAACAATTAAATACTTGAGGCATCTTTCGGTTGATTTTTTTTATTTTTATTCGATTATCATCATATTTTTTGATATTACGTAGACCTAATTATGAAGATACCTACATTAAATAAATAAAAGAAAATTGTAAAATATGATTGTGTGTTTTCCAGTATCGCGCCATTCGACTTTCTTTTCAAATTAACTGACCTTGGTAGCAGATTTCCCGTCGGGTCAGAGTTGTTCGACAACAGATTAACATGAAATTTATTATAGAAATCATATCAGGAAAGTGTTGTATGGTAAATCTAAATATTTTCTTTTCAATTTCTCAAAAATTTTTTCATACTTCAAAAATACCTCGAGCTTACATAATATAAGAAAGTTACCCAAACCAAAATTATCCAAATCGGTCTAGTCGTTCCTGATTATTAGAAAAACACACGCACAGCTCATCATTTATTATATAAAAGATTCAATAAAATCTCGTTTTTGAATTACTGAATTCCTTAAATTTCGTGACTAATATTGTCTTGTCTCGTCGATTTTGAATCGTTTGGGGAATAATTTTTCAATCATAACGAAAAAAAATTCAATTAAACTTTGCATGAAAACTAAACCTACTTATATTTTCTTTGAACAAAGTTATATGCAATCAAAATGGTAGCGGGACTTTTCCCCCCACCCCGTAGATACTCGTATTGTTCAAATTATTGCCAAAAACAAACAATTGGGTAGTGTTTTGAAAACAAGAATTTAAGAATGAAATCATCATAGAAACGGCAAACAATTTGTATATTTCCCGTAACATTTTAGGGGTCTGCACCCTAGACTCATCTCTGCCTCCTTGTATCGTCAACTTTCCCAATGAAGGCGAGGGGTGGGCGGACGCTGGACAACCCTCTCCTAGATCAGTAAATTTTACGATCGGGTATCCATCGTTATGAAGAAAAGAGGTAATTTTGAGTTCCTTAAGATACTACCAAACGTTATTTTCTCTATAACAATTACCCTATCCTCAAACATTGAGGGTTTTTTTTTCAAACTTGTTTCTTTTTTTAAAAAGGTTTTCATAATTTTGAACGCTTATCTCATCATTTTACTAAGGTATTCTTTTTTTTTCAATGAAACTGGGCTCACCCAAAGTGAACACAAAAACATTTTAACTTTTTCACAAAATGCGATGTATTTGTTGAGAAAAAAGGAGATCGTTGACACCAGGAAAAGAATTGACTATTAAGAAACACTTATTGCTAGCGAAAAAGATTTTTTTTATCAAAAATAAAAATGAACGAGTCTTTTATTATAGTTCTTTCACAAAATATATATGTAGGTAAATCAAACTTTAAACGATTTTCGGGGACTATAATGGTTCATGTTTGACCAATAAATTTTCTGACAGAAATTTACAAGACTCTTCCATGTTTATTTTTAAATATACTATCAACAAAAAACTTTTGCTCAAAACATTGAGGATCAAAAAAAAGTATATTTCACAAAAACTGAATGAAACTTTGAAAGATAACACGTAAATAAAAATAATTACATATAAGTACCTACCTACCTACTATAATAAATACAATTTTAGGTCTTTAAAGAAATAATAAAAATAAAATTGACGAATCGAAAGTGCATTCTTGGTAGAATTATTCAGAGAAAGTAATTTATTAAAATAAAAAAAATAAGAATTGACAAGGTTATTAAACTTGTGGAATAACAAATCAATTGTTTTATTTAACCCTGGATAGCTTACGTTCCTGAACTTTAAATCCTAATTTACTTGCTCTGTAACCTGTAACCACTAAACCATCCTTCCTCTCAAAGGAAATATTATTATTGCCCACTAAATCTTCATCAAATGAAAGAGTTTAAGTTATTTCGTCATCCCTTAGAATATAATTTGCAGTGATTCTTCACTATCCATTTAAAAATAAAGACTAATACTTAACATCGAATACAAGGTATACCTGTGAAGGTCGATGAAAAGCTAAGCATTCGTCAAAATGACGACTATGGTGTAGGTATTTGAAAAATAAGACACGTTACTGGAGAAACAAAACCGCTTCATTACACACACAGGCTACCCGACACTTAGTCGACACAAAATATCAAGGATGTAACCAAACCACATAATGGTAGATAGGTGGTCATATTTATTAACGTTAGCTTTCAAGGGTTAAATTAAAGTAAACAATAAAAAATCAAATAGGTACATATGTATTAACATGACTGCTCTAAATAGCGAACTAGATAAAATCTTCACAGATAAATCATTACATTTTAGCAATTATATCGGTACTCTACAAAAATATCAATCAAATAGGAACATGAGGTCGTCTAGTCAAAATTAAGCAGAATCTACATATATTATTGAGCCATGCAACGAATTTCAAGTAGGTACTTAAAACTTTCAAATACACAATCCCGTCATGTCAATATTCCCAAAATGAGACTTGATTCCTTAGCAAAATGTTTGAGAACATTGAGTAAGAAACAATAGATGATAATGTATGTACAGTAAGTTTGCAATGTAAGACTGCTAGTTTGGGCTGTTTGAATAAACACACAGGTAGGTATATACAAGATAAGAAGCACAACATCAAAGATGTCTGTGTCTTCGTTAAATTTGTAAAAAAGGAGGCGGGTGCGGAATAAGAATTACAAGAGTACAAGGGTAGGTTGGGGGTGCGGGGCCGAGGCGCCTGTTTGGTCTTTATGTCCCTTTTATAGTTCCCAAACACCGTTTTCTTGCGGCCAATGTTACATTTTAAATAGCTGAACATCGCAACGATACTTCAATATCGGAACAAATCTACTATTTTATCTTGTATTGTTTGATAGACTGGTCTAAAATCTTGCAATTAGTTGTTTTCCATTAACATCTTTTGTTTAGGTATCTCGAATATTTACAAAAACTTGTTCTAAAACAACACAATGCACCTGTGCCTGGAATGGCTAAGGATACCTACGGGTTCGAGCCCGATCGTGTACATGGGATTTTTTTAGTGTACTTTCCACCAAGCGATCATAGAGCCAGAGTTAGAAATATGGTATTCTTCAAACACATTATTTGTAACTCTGTAATAATAACAGCCAGTTTCATAAAAAAAATAAAGGATACTCTAAGTTTCCTTTAAAAAATAACGCGTTTCATAAAAACAAAACGACACTTTTAAAGTTCCGGAGTTCGTAAAGAAATTTGTGGCGCTCTCTCGTTCACACAAATGAATGAACGTTTTTTGTATAAGGCGACACTATGGACGAAAATGACTAAAATAGGCAGAAAAACATGACAAAACGGGAAGAATATTATCGTTTACAAATTTTGTTAACTAATTCAAAAACCGGAATAAATTAACACAAAAAACGGCACTTTGATGCTCTATTGAGAAATGAAATTGAGAAATGTTTTCCATACATTTCCATGGTAACACCTTTAACACTACCAAATGCCACCAATTTTCAAATACTTTTTTGACTTTTCAAACTTTAGCGGGAATATTTTTTTAGACTTTAAAAGTTCCTTTATAGTTCCTTATATTGTTATTTAGCCACTTTTTTGATACCGGCTGTAAGTCATTATACCAATTATTTATAATGAAAACAAACTTTGCAGTATTACTATGGAATATATATTACTTATATTAATTCCGAAATATACTTTCGGCCGACTATGCGACCATCTTCAGCGGAGAGTTTTTTGGATTATGTTTTTTGGACTAACAAAAAAAATAATCCAAAAAACTCTCTGCTGAAGATGGTCGCATAGTTGGCCGAAAATATATTTCGCAAATAACAATATATAATCTATAGCAATACTTCAAAGTTTGTTTTCTTTATAAATTCTTAGAAATATGGTAAGTATTTTTTCTTGATCGTTGATATAGACACAAAGCAAAGAACAACAAACAAGAACTAATAATAATTATTGAGCGATGATATTTCTTTCTCGTTGTTGTTTTCTTGGTGATCATAATATCACCAATCAATAAAATAGAGTATATTATTATATTCTCGATCGTGATATGGTCACCAAACAAATAATAACGAGCAAGAATTAAAAAAAAATGATGATTGATAAAATTTGAGAGCACTTAGCCCATTGTGTCTCATAAACGTACAAAGTATAACATTTATAATGTAATTTATACAAAAAAAGTTCCTTTTCAAATACCTACCTACCTTTAAAAAGTAGATATTTAAAAAATGTATCGATATAAGTGTATTGGCCATAAACATTGCGCAAGATCGAGCGCAATGGAGAGCTCTTGTTACCTCCTGAGTGGGGTGTGAAAGGGATTGTATAAGTTTGTAATTATTTACCTATTTTATTTATTTAACGGCTAAAAAAATAATGTTTAGAAACAACCAAACTATAGATAGCTTTTAAAGAAAAGACACAAAAATAAATTACATATTTGAATCAAAATAAATAAATCATAACATTTCCAAAGAGTTTTTAAAAGTTTCCAAGAGCCCACACTAGGCATTTAAAAGGTTTAAAAAACTATAGGTTTCTATAAAGTTTGTTAACAACATGTTGTTCTTGGCTTGCAATTTATACTCGCTCGAATTTTAATTAATACCTACACCAGATTACATTTTTTAAGATGGCTTAAATTATTATGTTCTCTATCAGTCAGTTGTCGCCAATGTTGCCCGTTTAAAAAAAACAACACTAAATTTTTGATTTGTTCCAACATTGAAATAGAGCACCATTAAATATTTTCCCGGTACTGACATAAAAAGGTAGCTATTTCCTTCTGTTTTATTTATTGTAATGATCTCATGCGTAACACTGTGCTGGTGTTGCTCGCAGCAAAAAAATGATAGGACCCACCTTCGGGGTTTGGGAGCCTTCATTGTACCTACACTATCGGTGGGAACCAACATTGAACCTATACTAAGGTGAATGGTAATAAAAGGAACCTTTACCTTCTCATTTTAAATTTAGAATACTTGGACTCTTCAAACTCATTATTTAACTATTATTCTACAAGGTAGGTACTATTTTTTTGTTCTTTCTCACAATTTTTTTTTATGTAATTAATCTGGTATCACCCAAAATAGAACACATTCGACATCTTTCACAGAGAGCAAAACTTGTGTAGATACAGTGAAATTAAACATATGACTGCATTTTTTTATACGTATGGTGTCAATGGCGCTTTAATTAAAATTTTCACATAATAAATAAATAAATAAAAAGAATTTAAAAATGACAAATTATAAAATTTAAAATCATAAAATAGAATTTTAATCCCGAAGCCATTCCTTCGCTTCGGTCGTCTGGATATTAAAAAGTTCATCCAATGTTCCATCGAACCTATGTATTGGACACTCAGTGATTATGTGGTTGAGAGAAACATTTACCTATATGTTATACCGATGATTTTCAAATCTAGACGGGCTGTTTTGTACCTACATGAAATTTCCATTTCAAAAACTCACCTAGTAGACAAAACTACACAATGACATATGTACCTATGTATGATCTCTGATGTACCTACTTTTTTCAAAAAATTCGGGAAATTTTTCAATTGTAAAAAAAAAATTTCGAATGTCTTAACATATGTAAAATGCATAAGAAGTCCTTTAATATGTATCTAGAGATTCTTTTTTTCTATTTTTCAGAATTCGATCTAAACTAAATTATAATTAAAGTAGCATTTTTACATTAGAAATTTATGCATTTATAAATTGTTTCAAAAATATGAAAAACACAATCATACAGATATTAAAAATCAGCGAGGCTTCAATTATCTACTCGCGCACCATGTCCAAATCCTTCAGCTCTTCTTCGATGGAGCGGAACACAGTATGAGAGGGATTTCCTCGTTTTCAGAAATTTTACATTAATCAGCAGGGTTATTCTAGTAGCGCTTGAATTGCAATCTAGTTGAAAAGATATCTTAAAGGCCGGCTCGGAGAAGGATTGGACCAATCAGAGAGAAAGAGGGAGTGTCTACAATACGATGTAGCCAATCGTGGATATCCGAGCCGCCCTTTGAGATATCTTTTCAACTAGATTGCAATTCAAGCGCTACGAGAATAAGGCCGCTGTAGAGAAATGCAGTATCTAAAGCTCGGTACTCACTTGCGCCGCGAATCGTTACATCAATTTTATCAAAAGGATGCATGTGTTCCGCTCGCGCTCGCTTGTTCGAATCACGTATACACTACTTAACCTTTCGATTAAATTGATGCAATGTCACACGTTCACGGCGCAAGTGAGTACGATGCTTTAGAAGAGATGGAAGCTCTACAAAGAATATGTGGAAGGACTCTGTGGAATATGGAAAAGAATCAGAATAGCAGAAAAGAAAGTAGTATAGGATTGAGTGTTTTGACAAAGATGAAAGTTAATAAGAAGAGAGGTTTGGGCATATTGAAATAATGGATAGAAAATTTATAGAAGGCTTGGTCAACCTAGCATAACGTGGATGAATGTCATCGATTCCATTTTCAAAGAAATGACATGTCAAATGACTTGACAAAAGAAATGACATGTTGTATGAGAAATGTTATGTCAGTAAACGTAGCGAGAGAAAATGTGCTTGGATAGAAAAGAATGGAGGTTCATTCTCTCTGCCTATCTGAGTGATGGGTAAAATAAAAATTCTAGGCTGATCCAAAAAACTATTTGTCTTTTCTGAGTCTTTTCTATATTATTTGTTCATGTCGTAGGAACAGGAATCATGTACAATGTATGAAGTAATTATTTCCCAGCAGTTTCAATTAGGTACGTGGGGTTAGAACAGAGAGACAAATTGCTCGCAATTCCTTCCAAAGATACGCAACTCATTGAGTGGTAATGAATAGTAAGTAGGTGCTGTGGAAAAATATCGTATTCCTTTTTGTTCAGACCTCAAGAGTTAAAGTAAAAACCGTCTATGTTAAATTTTTTTTTCTTCTTCTAAATTAAATGGATTTAAAGCATTGTTCCTAGTCATCTCCTCCACTCCTCTCGGTTCTTCGCTGTTTTCTTTACATCAATGTATGAACTGCACTCCATGTCCTGTTGCAAAAATATTCCTGACGCAGGTGACCAATCGAACTTTCGATCATTCTCTGCAATATTGTATTGAGAAAATTACAATATGTCCCAGCCATCCCGCGCATCTCTCAACTGTCTTAAATGAAGGGAAAAAACGTGCATGAGTGTGATTTCGATAAATTTTAGCTTCATAAAAAGGTAAGTACCTACATAGATACATTTTCTTTTCTTCTTAGTTTTTATCTTCCTTCTTTGAACATATTATTAACTTCTTTGTTTTGCTTTGAGTCAAGTTTGAGTTCATTTTTGACTTGTCTGCTTGATTTGTGTAACTTGATCTATTTGACTTTAGGTATCTTGACTCATTTTATTATATCTTAACTTACTACTCTATGAATATTATTGGAGGATGAAAATTTGTTACAATCTGTTTTTTTTTCATGATTGCATGTGTGTATTTTATGTATCATTTTCATGAATAAACCATTTATTATTATTATTATTCTATTTTTGAAAAAGAGTCAGCATAATATTGTTTGAAAATGATGCTAGACGTTATAATAAAAATATAGTTAAGTACATATTAGATTTTTTAAATGATAAGTTTGAAAATAAAATGAACTTTTTCTGTTACCTAATGGGCATCTATGTATGGTATCACAGATTACCTTGGAAAACAAACCAAAGATTTTAGTGTCATTTTCTCAGGTTCAACAATAAAAAAAAAAAATGCTTTTAACATTGACCTTTTTTCCCAGAAATACGTGAACACAGGGATAAAGATAACGACAAATAAAACTTTCTCAGCGTTGATGGTTCAAGCTATCTGAAATTGACGCAAAGTTTATATTTTTGAGAAAAAGAAAGGGATTATTCATTCCAAAAACGATACAAAAAGTGGAAAATTTAACGGTTAACGTTGAGGAGAAAATGGGCACAGTTGAAAGTTGATGTGAATGTTTTAACGTCTTCAATTTGGAATTTTCGAATTCATTGTTCTGCTAATGGGCGCCAGTTAGTTTTTCAGAGGACTTGCTTATCAAAAGTATGCAATCCCTGCAGATGATGGTCCAAAGTTACATTAATTTCACGTGTTTTCAATGTTTTCATCCATGTCGTATTCTCATGTTTAAATAATCTTTTAGTAAAATAATGTTGATCTATTCCATTTTTTTTAATGTTAGAAAAGAAGTTTCATTATATTTTTTATGTAAAAAAAAAAAACAAAATATTGGAGAAACTGTTTATTATTAAAATACTAAAATAAAACATAATATACTTAAGTAATAAGACTATCAATAATAATAATTAATCTTTGTGGTAACAGAGGTTATATTGAAGTGGTTAGTCGTCTGGCTGTTACGATGCCGGCTTTCGTAGTGTTTCGTTATGGAGGTCGTGGGTTCGATCCCAGGTGCTGACCATCTTCCTCTTTCACGACAGAAGCTTTAAGTAACTTTCTGTGAAATAGTCAAAGAGTGTATTTGTATTCACTTTGAGTGAGCACAGATTCATTTAAATAAATATTAATTTTAATAATTATTATTCATATAATTGTCAATCATATTATATACATACACACGCATACACATTCTCCCTTTAAGGCCCCCCGCACACCGCAAGCCAGCCCGGAGGAGACCAATCCGCAGCAAACCCGACCCGCACGAAACCGATCTCCTAGCTCGACAGAAGCAATCAAACGAAAAAGCCGGCCCCGGACAAATCAAGCCCGCCGCGAATTACCCCTAAACCAACCAACAATGCGGGGGCCTAAGCCCCACTCGGGAGCATATCGATCTGACTTTTCGATATATACATACTTTATAATAATTATTCTTCTCTGAAAAATAATAATAAAAAAATGACAATTTTCATCGAACTAATTTGTGCGTGCCACGGGTGACATTTGACGCACCGTATTCTAGTGGTAGCAAACACAAGTAAAGAAAATTTTCACTATAATGGTGAGAATCCCATCCAACCTTTGGGGTGTTTTCATTTATAATAATGAGCCAGTGACAGGAGATGGAAAAATAATAGTTTAAGGGATACACGTTTTTATCAACACGCGTACCTCCAATGATTCCAAACCTTTGGGATTACAAATTTAACAAATTTTATGAAAATTTCATGAATATTCATTTTTCTCTGTCTTTCCGTGTTCTATCAGGTCGCCCCAACGTCAACTATCACTCGGGAGAATGTATCCCGATCCTGTGCAGCATGACTCAGTTCCACAACATGTTGTGATCCTTGTCCCCTCACGAATATTTCGGAGGCAAGATATTTGCCGTAGGCCCACCCTCGTCGACCCTCTTTTTTCCCTTAATAATCAAGTGCAGCAAACAGTATTTTCCCCCTGTTAATACATGACCCAATCAGCCCCCGTAGACAAATTCAAACTGGCGTTCGACTACAAACGAAGATTTCGCCAATGTATAGTGCGAAAAAATTATCTGTCCACTGGAACAAGTAAACAATTATTTGAACAAAGCAATGACACTGATATAAAATTATAAAAGTGGACAGCTAATTTTCTTCCTACTCTACATTGTCGAAGAATTCGTTTGTAGTTGATCGCCAACTGTATTTTGTCTAGGCCCACAGGACACCTTTTGGATATTGGTAATTTTTAACAAATTCTCTATCAACCGTAGTTCTTTGCAGCACTCTTGTGGTACATACAAGATATGACCATTGTATATGGTTTATTCTCCTGGGCACCCACATCTCAGCAAAGACATCCGTTTTGTTAGAATTGAAGAAAGAAAAAGAAGAAGAAAAAAGAACGGACGCACCGCTCCCTAGGAATCCATTGCATTACTGGGCCGGTCATATAATGAGAACAACGGATGATAGAAGAAAACTCTGGGTTGAAAGCCAAAACATTATCATAGAAACCAAGTTGGGCCACAGCTGAGGTGGACTGATGACATTTGGAGAGTGGCCGGCAATCAACGGCACAGAATGGCAAGAGACAGAGAATCGAATAAGTCGGGAAGGGAGGTCTATGACCATAACTGGTCGAGCGAATCAGAATGAAATGATAATTAAATTACCAATTTTACTGTATGTAAGGGAAAAACATCAATAAGGGTAGGTGAGACCTGTACTAAATGATCCCTTGAGGTAAAATGATCCCTCGCGATTTTAAACGGACCACTAACTCTACGTAGTGTTCAAGCACTCAAAATAATGTGTATGATATCTGACAGCAATGGCGGGCTGTTATGTAAAGTTTTAACGGCTGTGCGCAGAAAAAACGAATTTTCACATATTTGATCTTAAGTAAGTCATTTTTAAACGTTATGTAATGTTATTAAAATGTGTTATATTTGTGCTGAATCATATGTCATATTAATAAGCTATATTTTAATGAATTATATCAATGGCTATTTTAAAAAAGTTCTTATTGCATTTTTTGGCTATGTTGTTTTTACGAAAGCTCTACGCAAGGGGTGAAATGATCCCTCTATGTTGGTACAAATTTTACCGAAGGTGATTTTATCGATATAATATTTTTTAATTAATTTTAAGCAATTCTATATAAATTTTCTATTTGTTTTTTATCCATAATAATATAACACCACATGATTGATTGAAGATTTACTATTTTTACCTTTTTTGAGCAATTTATATTATTTTTTAATTGTTATTTATTTTTAGATGCCTCGAAACAACGTCAGTCAAACATACCGATTGAAGTGGAGTATGCCTTGACCGCATTATTAGAAACTACAAAGAGATCCATGCCTTTCAAAACAGCGAGCAAAAAATTCAGTGTTCCATTAATGTTTTTAATGTATTTTTTTTAACGTTTTTTTTTCTTTTTCATTAGGTACTTGTGTTTTTTTTTTTAATAAATATGTTATTTTAGTGTAATTTTGTTCATTTCTTCCTTGTTTCATGAGTTAAATATATTATTTTGACTTTATTTGAGAATCATTAGGGGTATAATGATCCTCAGGGATCATATTGTACACATAGTGGGATAAAACGATCCTTTGTCAGAGTTTTGCTAAAATAATAATAATAATAATATAACACTTTTCTATACAAAGGTGTCAGTATAGTCGGCGGAACTTATTGCCTGTGCAATTTTTTCCTGTCAATCGGTAAAATCATGTTTTACAAAAAAATGGATAGTAGAAACACATTTTTTCAACTATGGTAGATAGAAAAATAGTTATACTGTTGAATTAAATTTTGATCAATACAAGAACTTACTTTTAAGAATACTAAAATTCGATTCTCCCTTAGGGGGATCGTTTTGTAAAGGTTTCCCCTAATATGGATTGAATAAAATAAAAACGGTTTGGAAAACACAAAACACCTATTAACCCCATAGACGCGAGATGAAGGCCGAAGGTGTTAAGAGAAAAATGAGAGCCCATTCAGGGTGAAGATATAATTGCGGTAATGGTAAAACAATTTGTTATATAAGAGGCAGAGCACCGTCCTAATGGACGTACTTTATTTTATCGGGAAAAACAAAGGGTAGAATAGAGAGAAACCCCCGAAATATTTGATTCTTAATACCTTCAAATTATTTATTAAGGTGTTGTGTGCTCAACTAAAGCCCGCGTTTGAATAAATAGCTTAATTGAATTTAGTAATAATCAGGTTAAATAGGGTTGGCGTCCTTCTTTGATCCGTTAAAACAGTAAAAGTGACGAGTATGATCGGTTAAAACAGTAAAAGTCACGAGTTTGATCCGTCGGAACAGTAAAAGTCACGAATATGATCCGCTGAAACAGAAACAATCATTGATTAAAAATGTGTTAGGTTGAAACAATGAAAGAAACCAGAACCCGTAAATTGGCACTCGCTTAACCCCTTACTTGTTGAACACAACTAAGCGCTTACTTGGTCTTTTCGAATCATTCGAATTTTTCGAAAAATTCAAATTTTTAAACACTCATTCTACAGGTTTCCTTTAACGTTTCATTTAAATATTTTAAATATACTTACTTATATTATATTGTATCATAATCGTACAGTTTTGTATTTTAAATATTTTGTATGTTTGCAATATACATTATTCGTATTTTTTTGTATAGGTATTTTAGAGTAACGAATAATATGTAACAACTAATGACTAACAATTCATTACTGATTTTCGATTTTTAAATGGAACAAACCACTACGGGCTGACGACCGTCTTCTACTGTTATTTAGAAGGCTGGCTTAGTGTGATCACTTTACGTTAACAACGTTCGCCATTAGGTAGCAAGTCTCTGAAACTCCTAATCATGAGAATTCTCGACATGTTCAACATTTCGAAAAATCTCATGTAGGTATACCTACAAGTAGATATTTAATAATTGATGAAATATAGAGATAAAAGTTGGAAATTATTGAGAACATGAGTGCAACCAAATTTAAAGACTGCGACTGCTGTCATGTATTTGGTGCCAGGATATGCATAATATATATCCATTTTTGTCATATTTTAGAGTAAATTACTTCTTATAAGGTGTTGATTTTCAACTGTCTATCCATTTTCAAAGAGTTCCTCCATCCATCTCTCTCTTATACCGTAAACGCATAACATTCCGCATACATGCTCTTCTATTCCTTTTACTCCTGACTTGGCCCTCCTCTAAGACGGCACCGATATGATCGGACCATGTCACTCGAGGTCGGCCTCGTCTGCGTGCACCCATTCTTTCAGATTTATAAATCCTTTTAGTCATTCTATCTTCTTTCATTCTCTCTACATGCCCAAACCACCTTAATTTATTCACTTTCATTCTAGTCACAACACTAACATCCACTCCACATTCCTTTCTAATACTATCATTCCTCACCTTATCAATCAGTCTCTTTCCGCATATCCTACGCAGTGATCTTATTTTATACATTGAATATTATCTAATGGATTGTTTGTTTGATTTTAAAATGAAACTGATGTAATTAAAAACTAATAAACTTAAACTGACTTGGATGACACAGCGCACAAGTAAGCAAGTGAAGAGTTACTCCAGAAGTCCTTTCAACTTATCTCTGAGAGCTATTCAATGAATAAATTTATTGAAGTCGGCGCGCAAACGAACAAGTTGCATCTGAATTATCCACCTTCCGACTGCAGCCCGACTCTACTCTAGGAATAATAAAAATAAGGTTAATTAAAAGAACTTTCGTTAAGTTAAGTTGAAAGCAAATACATACCGAACGTATGAAGACTGAAGAGGCAGCGACAAAATATCCGATAGGCATTCAAATACCATGCACATTGCAACACTGAAATACTTTTCTACATCTCCATTTTCATCCCACATAGGGGCAGAGGAAGGTAACAAGAGCTCTCCATTGTGCTCGATTTTGCGCAATACCTACTACTTGTTTACTTCTCTATTAAACAATTTATATATTTGTTTTTTTTTGCTACAGATTTTGGGGATTAGGTGGTACCACTGTGTCTCAAATGAGACCGTACGCGCCAGCGGCCGTATTCTCGTCTTATTGAAAAGATATCTTAAAGGGCGGCTCGGATAAGGATTGGACCAATCAGAGAGAAAGGGGGAGTGTCATGATCGTTCCACGATTGGCTACATCGTATTGTAGACACTCCCTCTTTCTCTCTGATCGGTCCAATCCTTATCCGAGCCGCCCTTTAATATATCTTTTCAATAAGATTGCAATAATAAGACCGCTACGAGAATAACCCTGCAGAACAGCACAACAGCCACTCACCTCAGTAATCCAGAATCGCAGATTGAGCTGACTTGGCCATGTTCTCCGCATGTCCCCCGAGAGTCTTGAATTATGCAAGTGTTTTATACAATCCGGATGGGACAAGAAGGCGAGGCAGGCCGAAATTAACGATCAAGCGGGCATTCATTGCGGTTCTACAAGAGGCTGGGCTAAGCTGGGATGAAGCTGTGCAACTCGCGCAAGATAGAGAGGCTTTGTGGCGTCCACATGCTCCACACTGGGAGCGAACGTGGATTAAGTAAGTAATTTATTTACATTTAATTGTCGTCTGTAATGTGGTATCCATGATCCATGTTCATGATGTCCATGATTTGAGACATTCCATGATGATTATATTTTTTATAATTACATTTGCTGATAGGAGACTGAGAGGGCCATTTACACCTTTTCAGCCTCGCCTACGTATTCATTTATTTATTTCGTTGTGTACTTTTGAAGATTGTTTCATATACGATTTTTGATTTTATTTTCAATGTTTTTTGTTGTGATTGGGTAATGTATTATTTGGAATAATTTAAATCACTCTAAGTGCCTGAAAAGGCCTATGGATGAGAATAATCTTATATATAAAAATGGAGAGCTTTTTCCGATGTCATCGCATCACGCCTAAACGGCTGGACCGATTTCGCTAATTATTTTTTATTGTCGTGTAGGCTTTTATCAGGAGAATGTCCTTTTAGAAGAAAAAAATTAAGAAAAATGCATGGAAAATTAAAGAAAACTCTACGTAGACCTTATTAGTACTTTTTACCTTATAATTTTTATTCCAATTTTGAAAATTTTACAGTAATTGTCAATTGGTGCGATTGACAGAATGTGGATGGAATATGGTTTAAAACAGACGCATCGGTCGGAATTACATTGGTCAAATGATGATTTATTCATCACCATACAAATTCGAATACAATATTCATAGTAAGGAACGCAGGACAACGTCTGTCGGGAAAGCTAGTAAATAAATAAAATTTAATAAAATAGCTTAGATACGGCTGTTACTGCTGAGGCTAATATTTAAAAGCAACCCCGCTTTCAATAACAACACAGTCTTTACATTCTAAAAGCAGGTAGGTACTTGTATAAATTATTGTTTTATACTTTTTTTTTCTTACATGATTTTTTATACTAGACTTAGCAACCAAAATAAAATAATCGTTATTAAGATCATAATTGGATCGGAATCGGGATGTTTTTGCAGAGTGAGACTGTTGGTTTTTTAGAAAATAGGTGAGCGCTCTTCTTTCTCTCATCAGGGTGCCGAGATAGAGCTGAGGGAGATGGACATGGTGTGAGAGGATGTCATAAACATTGCGCAAGATCGAGCGCAGTGGTAAGCTCTAGTTTTGTTAGCTACCTGCATACATATTCCCTAAGTGAGGCTTAAGAGAAAATTAGCAGGTTCTAGTGTGTGAAGAAAATATTTTTCTATAAATTTTGAATATCAAAGTAAAGGTTGATGTAGTAGGTTTGGTATTTCATTGAAGTCTAACGAAATACTTGATACGAAATACTTAATTTGTGCATTTCTTTCGTAAGTACACTTCGGTAAAGAGAAAATTAAATCATTGAAATCTTTGTCAAGTTACTCCTTATTAGTTTGAATATAACAACTTTCTAGGACCAACCTTCTTGGTGAATTTCCAATTTCTAAGTACATAGAAGATTCCCATCAATAATAATTGTGCAAACATTTTGATTTGGCCAGAAGTAATAGTCGAAGTTGCAAATTTCAATATGTCATTACATTATTATTAGGTTCTTTGATGCAGACGGTTACATTTTGTCGAGAGATTTCAAATTTATTAACGATCACTAATGAATTCTTGGAAGTGTATTTTGGAAGCTTACCTAATTACTAAAATCTTAAAATAAACTATCTAGGTGTTTTGGTTTTATTCCAATTCTTTATATAGATGAATCTGAATCTTGGAGTTTTAAAACAGTAAATGGAACACCAATGGTCAAAAATCCTTAGTCAATGTGCACCGACCTCGAGAGCCCAAAGGTATAGGCGTTGAGTCCAGATTACGTGGTCCCAGGTTCAATTACCAGTCCGGTAATTTAATGAGTTTTCAGTCTAGCCGGCGGAACTTATTGCCTGAGTGTTTTTTTCTAGTCAACCAGAAATTTCAAGTGAAAATACAATTAGAAAAACTCTGAACCCGATCGGGAATCGAACCCGGGACCTCGGATCTGAAGTCCACGCCAGTTCAACTAGGCTACCGAGGTCGGTATTTAGTATACAGTCGGTAATATACTACTTGCTTTCCCGACATATGTTGCCCTGTCTTTTAATTTGTGATTCATATCTACAAAAATATGTTGGAATGTTAAAAAAAAAGATTTCTGAATGATCGAAAAAAACTGCATCAATAATCTACGTACCTACCAATATTTTTAATGTCAATGGTTGTCAGGTAAACAGTAAATTAGTTCCTATAGAATATTTCATAGATTGAGTTGACGTCGCAGGAAATCCGTTCCATACTAACTTTAATATTATAATTTCTGATATTTCTTATGCACTTTTCAACTTTTCAACAGCTTTTCCATTATCCGGAGCGGAGAAGAATACAATCAAACATCGGAAGAATCTGTTCAGCCGATCTCGATTTGTGTGTTTGCACTGACCCGACTTTCTTTTATATTACAGTTAATCCATTTTTGGGCGTACGAACTCTCACAGGTGCATTATTACTACTAATCCCTCCACTCCATACAGCAACATCGGCAAAACGATACTGTTTGCTTCCATTGTACTCCATCTAGTACAAGCACATTAGTATTAAAATCAATTTCACGACGTACACATACATGGATTGATCATTGAGCTAATATCAGTCTCCCTAGAGGCCAACAGAGAAACCAGTATGCAATGTTTAATAATTAATTACAACACTGATGACGATCAACTATTGTCTGCAAAATACAATTATTTTGGGCTCACGTCGTATGAATTCTGGTTGAATGTCCTACCACTAGGTATATGTATCGTTTCACTTACTAAAATGAGCCAACAAGTACCATTAATGGTTTACCGGATCCGGCAAATCAAAACGGTGGTATGATGAAATTATTGAAAATTCATGTTTTGTTAATCTTCAGAACTGTCGTAGTTCCTTTGTCTGATAACCTGTGTGTGTGTGTGAGAGGGTGTGTGTGAGGGTGTGTGTGTGTGTAGTTTGCTTGCATTCATGATTTTCAGATCTCCTTTACCTAAAAATGGAAATATTTTTAATACTTTGTAGGTACATCTTATTTACGAATCAATAGAAATACTATCTTGTCTTTTAGATTGATAATCATTTCAGCATAGCAAAAAGCAACATAGCTTTTTTTTGTTCATCAAAATAATATTAGAGAATGATCACCGTTTTTAAATCTACAAAAATGACATCTTCCCTTGTTTTTGTCAAAACAATAACAAACAATCAAAAAGTTCATTGTTAGTAGTGGAAGCTCTTTGGAAGTCTGGTTTTCCGGATTTGGCAAACCATTAATAGTAGGTAAACTTCTTAGCTCATCAAATTTTAACTAGGCTAACTTTTGCCGAATTTATTTAGTTATTTACCTATTCATCAACGGCATAATTCCTTTTAAACAAAAAAGATAATACAGACAACAACAAAATATAAAACAATAATGTTCATAAACATTACAGTGATAAAATTACATTCGAGATATTTGTTCAGTATAATAGAAATGAGAATACATTTAATTAGTTAATGGATGACTGAATATGGTTGCCAGAAAGATGATTAGAATTCTCAATTTACAATGACACATAAGAGGAGAGGTATTTGGAATACTATAAGTGATTAAACAAGACGATAAGAGTGTGATATATTAATTACAAAATATCTCAGGGCCCTAAATTACTATGCGTTGAAAAACGTCAAATAGAGCAAGGTAGGTACAACAATTCTACAAATCAACTATGACAAATTATTAGTCAAATGTTCCAATTAAAAAGAATGAAGTATGCAATCAGCCATAATAAAAATTATCCAAATAACAAGAGTTACTCATTGTCTCGATAGAGCAATAAAAACAACAGGAAAATTACGTAATCGACCCGTTTCCTTTAAATCTTTAACAACATTTTGGTTGAAAATCTCTGAATATATTATGAAACTAGCTACTAGCTTTGACCGCTACAACTCCACACAATAATGTATTCAGAATTAAATTCACAAGCACATTCTCTTCAACAAACATTAAATCAACACATACACATACATAGATACTAACTAGGTGAGAATATATTATTTTCTATAGGTATAAGACAGGATCTGTTAACTGGAACTGAGTTTCTCTTACCCAATTCACCATGAGGCAAAGCTTCGAGTTTCCAACCCCATGAGAATATCCCACGTTCCTACTATGGCTCTCTTCGCAGTTATACACTACGCTCTGCACACTTTGGTTAAACTAATCAATTATCTTTGTAGAATAAATTAACAACATAACCTAACCTATAGTTTTTTTAATACTCTCGTAAGGACACCTATTAACAGTAAACTAAGCCATCTTATATAATAATCTTCTTTTTATTCTTTTATAGTCCTAGTACGGCATCTCCTTTCATGTCTTTCTGTTTCACGCTTTCTGCATCCATTTCCATTGGATAGAATTTTTTTTAAAGATGAACATCGCTCACCATTATTTACAATGTTTGACCTTCTCGGTGAGCAGTGTAATAGAAAGATTACATACATATCATATACGATACAAATAGAACCTTAAGTAAGTATAGATAAGGGGTCCAAGGAAATGTTACGCGCAATAAAAGAGCATTTAATGCCTCTCAGCCACTGCATTTCAACTCGACTCTCACCTACAAGTGGAGGACCCTGTTACGTTGGCCCAGGCTGAAACGGCGGTTACATTCGGTCCCTGTGGATGCTAGGGTCAACAAGCCGAAGAGAGTACGGGGTGCCTTGCATGGCTGTCCAACATGCAGGGCATTTCCTACACCTGATTCCTTTCCTCCTGCCTTCTATGAGCCCTCCCATCCATATTCACCTAGTCCTATCATTCCGGAAGGAGTAAACCTTTCTGCCCAAAAATCCCCAATCCAAGGTGTCATTCGACCCGTGCCGAGGGATGCGTGACTAACGGGTAGGTTAGTAACTAACGGAGGCTCCCTGATACCAGGCAACCTCAGGGTGACTTTTTGCCTTACCCCTACATGCAGGGATCTGTAGGGGCGGACTTTTATTTCCCTAGTTCTGGCTATGGAGGATGTACATGGCACCTTTGTAAAGCCGACCTGGTGTGATGGATATAATAGGTACTTCCACATCAGTGGTCAAAGTGGACAAAAGTTCACATGATCAAAATAATTTGTTGCAACCGAGAGATGGGAATCCTGTTGGGACCTATCTTTCAAAAAGAAGATTAAGGAGACCTTTTGCGGAGGGCAGGAGCCGGGAAGAGGCACTGTCACTCTGCAAGAGGCCTCTGGAGACGTGGCACAATAAGAGGCAGCGCTCCACGAATTCATTGAAGGATGTCACAATAGATCTTATTGGTCGCGGTGACTCAAAGGGCATATGGTCCTTTGACCTTCTTTACAAAAAAAAAAAAAAAAAGTATAGATAAAACAATAAAAAAAATACATAGGTAGGTACATAATTCTTATGTAGCCGTACTTATACAAAACAAAATATATGCTAGTATGAACAAAAGAGCAAATAACATAATTGAACATAATTATTCGTATTAGTCCAGAAGAAATTCATATAACACAATGACATATGTAAATAAATCGCTAACTTTTTGTTCAAAATTGTTGTGATATACATAAAAGATGACAATATGCTGAGACAATTGATTAAAAATTCTGAACACTCTATATCAAAATATTAGTTCCTCCACTTGGAAGATAAAATAGGCTACGACGTCTAGATCTGACTAGATGGATTTAGATCGGTCAAATTAAGTTCCCTTCCCGACTTCTACGATTCTCTGACTCTTGCCTATCTGTGCCATAGATTGCAGGCCACTCTCCTATTATTGTCAGATAATAATATTTTGTTTTTAATAATATGTATTACGGAAACTCGATTTTACTATTATGCACCTTCTGGTATCCAAGAAAAAAATAACAAATAAGGAGGTAAAACAAAACAATTGATGCAATATCTATTTCCCATTGGTACATAATATCAAAAGGCATTTATATGATAGAAAGTTACGTCCAAGTATTTGTCTGGGAATATTATTATAATATTATTTGATAAGAAGAGTCTTACGGGGAATGATCTCCGTATCGATAGAGAAGTTGACGGGTGCTATGAGCGACATCTCTCGAGGGAGTTCTTCTCATCATCTTCCTAATAATATTAACATCTCTCATGCCGTGCCAACTCCCTCCTAGCTTTGAGGCAGATCTTTGAAAACTTTTCTCTTTTCAAAAGACAAATATCCGTATCTTGTGGACACTGTAACTTATTCAAACGACTAGAGCCCATATTATAGATAACAGAAACTGGGTGGGTCGTGTGGGTTCGAATCCCTGTGCCGACCATTTCAACTTTCACAACACAAGCTTTACTCTATGTGAAAGTGTATTTGTGTTCACTTTGGGTAAGCACAGATTCATTTTTATAAAAAAAAAATAAAAAAACAAACTGCAAAATCAGAGACGAATTAAATATAATGGAAGGATAGTTTGATCGAGAAAGAAACATTTTAAGAACACCTAATACTGGATCCTATAACCCGAATATCTGGGTTTGATCTCCCATAGAAGGCGTGGGTGCAACAAAACAGTGTAAGAATAGAGAATATTATGTAGGTGTTGCAACTACACACTCTGGTCACAATCCTAGAATCGGTCACAATAGATACTCTTGACGTGGTCTTCCAAGAGAGTTTGCCTCTTCAGGCATCCGTCAATGATGTTATTTAGGAGACCTCCTTCATTTCGTATCGCGTGTCCTATCCATCTTGCACACCTTTCGGATAGGGTTTTTGAGAAGGTGCCTTCCGCCTTCGATTCTTTGGAGAAACTCTTCATTTGTTGTATGGACCCTCCAGGATATACCTAGATGTCTTCAATAGAAACACGGCAAAGATAAGAATGGGTCGTAGCCCTGGACGGGTGAAGTTGAAAATGTAAATCTCCGAAGAGTCGAATAACTCTATAAAATTCTCAACAGCTCATTATAGCCTCAAATTTACTTGATGAAAATATTTTTTATGAATCTAGGTAACTCTAACGGCCGGTTTCAAGGATGATAGACCAATATACATAATATTATTATTACTATAGCTATCATAATGATTAAGATAATGCACAATGCAATCCTAATACCATCCATGATGTATGGGAGTGAAACTTGGACATAGACGAAAAATCTGAAAGTTGGAATGAATGTTGTAGAAATGAGATCACTGCGTAGGATATGCGGAAAGAGACTGATGATTAGGTGAGGAATGAAAATATTAGACAGGAATGTGGAGTGGATGTTATCGTAGTGACTAGAATGAAAGTGAATAAATTAAGGTGGTTTGGGCATGTAGAGTGAATGAACGAATGAATGACTTAAATAAATCTGAATGAATGGGTGAACGCAGACGAGGCCGACCTCGAATGACATGGCCCGACCATATCGGCGCCATCTTACAGGAGGGCCAAGTCAGGAACAAAAGGAATAGAAGAGCATGTATGAAGGAATGCGTTTGGAGGAAGCGTAAGAGGTTTGTTTGGATAGAAAATAATGGATGTCCGTTCTTTCTGCCTAACCCCTTCGTGAAACGGCGTGATGGGTAAGAAAAATATTGTTCCAAATGGTAGAAAACTGTTTTGGACAGCAAACGGTAAAAATCGTTCTAAAATATTTTATCATATTGTTTTCGCAATTTTAATAATCATTTTTAATTCTTGGTCTACTTTATGTCAATAATTTGACTGGTATTTGTTCCATTAATGCTTCGTTTTAAGATTCTGAGTACCTTTATGGAGATACATAAAAATATAATAAACATCAATAATTCACGAATGTCTTACGTGTAATTCGGGCGGTCGGAAATTTTCGTCAGTAAAATTTTACCGCAATTTAACCAACGGATGTTTATAATATCGGGCCTTAACTGTAGGTACACAGGTACACTATAACTTTGCAAAATCAAATTTTCAGTTGGGTTTAAATGACGTTATTATTAGTGTAAAGATGAAATTCCTCTGTCGACATTTTATGCTAAAATGTTATCGGAGTAAGCACTTAGTATTTCGCTTGAGTTGCATAGAACACGACTATCGTTTTAAGCTCAAATATACTGTATTGTTGGCAGATCTTGAGAAGTCTGCATATTAATTTATGTCTCTTCATCCAAATATTACATTACTGCTATATGGTGGTGGATAGTAATAATAATATAATGGTTAATATTTACCTCTATCAGCAAAAACTGAATTTAAATTTAATGTCTCATATAATAACTAGAGGTCGACCAGTGCTCGAAAATCGACCATAACTAATTTAAATTATAAGTTTGAACATTATTAAGTTTCCTTTGTCAAAGACTGAGCGAGCACTATTTCACAATTTTCTTTAAAAAAGTAATGACATGGATACGTTGTTTGTCCACTAACTGTCTATTGTTAAGAGTTAAAAATATGTTTTGTAAATGACTGTTTGTTTACATTGATAAATAAATAAATAAATACGTCAAATTTGAAATGTTGATATGTTCAAAGTTTTTTTTTTGTGATTATTTAATACAAAAAATATTAATATATTCTCAATTTGACCACAAATAAATAAAGAAAAATGAATTATTATTGATAACTAGCTTTCCCGACAGACGTTGTCCTGTGTTCGAATTTGTATGGTGATGAATTAATTATCTTTTGACTAATGTAATTCCGACCGACGCATCTGTTTTAAACCATTCATTTTCTATCCGCATTCTGTCAATCGCACCAACTATCTTACAACTGACAGTTCCTGTCAAAATTTCAAATTTGGAATAAAAATTATACGCTAACAAGTATCTTCTAATTAGGTTGCCTACGTAAAGTTTTCTTTAATTTTCAAAATTTCAGTGACATCGCTTTAATTGATCAGAGGGAGTGATCATGAATGAGGGGCCTAAGAGGCAAATGACGAAGCAATTGCTGCAGTATATCGGATAGAAAAGGCCTAATTTATCGGACTTGGTTTATTTAAACTATCGGTAGCCTATCGATTTGTACAGCCGCCAAATTACGAACCAAAGATTGTGGGTTCGATCGCCGATGTTAAGGTACCTACTTTCTTTCTTTCTTCTTTCTCCTTTACGACACAACTCATGAATTTCTTTAATTTGCATATTTGAGAAAGCTAGGGGTAGGCATAAGTATCACTTCACAATGAAATCATTCATTTAGATCTTCCTCATTCAATATCATTATTTGGAGTGATACCGTTCCATTCGGATGCATGGAGCGATCATGAAAAAGGGGTCTAATGCGGTGGGTTCCTAGGAAACGGTCCGTCATCTGACAAGACGGCGTCTTTCAAAATTATATGGCAATGTTTTTTGTTACTACGGAAACAATATTGGCAATGTTCTCAACTGACATATTATACCTACACCGCTGTTTATAGTAGCGGTGTATCCGTAGGAACCCAAACCATAACAGCTCTCTCACTACCGTATCAGTTAATGCATAAATGAGATCGAGTTTTATATGGTGGTGAAGAAATATTGCACAAAAAAAAACCTACGTGAAAGTACCTAATATGTTTGAGGTAATGAATAAAAAAAAACGTATGAATGTCCTAAAATAACGCGATGGAGCCGTCATAAATTACATTAAACAAAAAAAAGATAAAATAAAATAATAATAATAATAATGGGGTAGAACGTAGATATTATTATTTGAACAGAGAGAGAGAGAGCTATTCTCTATGCGCCGGCAAACTACAAAAATCACGTTTTATTAAATTTTAAGAGATTAACCTTGTTATTTATAGCTTTGGAAGGCTCTCTCGCTTTTATGGAGTTCATATGCAAATGTGACGATAGGACGTGAAAAAATGGGAATATTAAAAAAAAACATACATACGCGTTTTAATAATACTATTTATTATGTTTCTGTGTCAAAACGTAATATCAAAGGATTTGATGGTTTTGTTCAATTTTTTTTTTGTATTTTACGCTTTTCCCATTTTATCCTATGCATGAGGCTTAACCCACAATTCAGGTCAATCAACGGGATATGATCGATGTTTATAGGTACTATAGAAAGGTACCATTTTTTTTTAAATGGCGGAGCTGGGCGTTTCCTGAACTACGGCTAACGACCGCTGTTTACAAGGTAAGCTTATGCACTGGGATCCTAGGGGGCGCTGGAGATGCGTCACGTCGTCGGAAAAGACGGCGGGTTTTTTTTAAAGTACGACGCAGTGTTTTTATTGCTAGGATAACCTTTTGGACAATGTTCTACGCTGATATATTCACCGCTGTTTATGCCATTCTTCTTCAGCTTATCGCCGTCCACTCCTGGACGATAGCCACCTCCATGTTCCTCCATGTCGATCTCTCCTGCGCAGTCTGCATCCATAGCACCCCAGCGTATCGCTCCAGGTCATCCCTCCATCTCATATCTGCGGTTTTCCTACACTTCTTATCGTGCCTTTTGATCTCCAATTCAGCAGTATTTTCGTCCATCTTTCGTCTGTAGCTCTAGCGAAGAGTCCTGCCCATTATTTACATTTTAGAGTCATCACCCGGTGGATCACGTCTGTGATTCTAGTTTAATGCCATTACTCATAAGAAAATAGATCATAATATTATGATGTCGTCTGTAGTGGTCAAAATTTGTAAATCTTAACCTCTAAAAATTTAACACTTGTTGATTTAATCAAATAGTTTATTCTATTGTAAGATTTAGTTCAAGAAAACCGCGCAAGGATCAATTTTATATTATGAACGTTGTGTTTGACATCAGAATTACTATAATACTTCGGTAAAATTTGAGTGGAACATAATATTCTTTCAACAATATAAACAATAACGTACCATGTATCACATGTGACTTAGGTATTTCTTACTACACCGCCATCTCTTGGATTTTTTCAAAAAGCTACGGATTAAAGACATCGTTTTCATTACAAACTTGTAACCCGTCGAACGAGAAAACAATACCTAATTATTAGGTACGTAATGGAAAATATGTTTATAAATAAAATAAATGAAATAAAAAAAAATCAGTGTTTATATCGTAAACTGCATTTAATTCATGTAATTAGTCATTTTTTTATTCTGGGATAGGTCGAAGTTCGACAGGCAGGTAAGCTAGTAAATACGTTTTAAATATTAGACAGCTTGAAATGCAAACCCTTAATTTCCTGGCACCATCAACTGATCAGCGGTAAATAATACTTTGTAACAGAAATCAAAATTCGCTAGTCGCATTTTATTCCAAACGGAAAATAATTTGGTAAACAAAACATGACGAAAATATCTGAATGATTGAGGTAGAAAAAAAAGCTTCAGACCTGCGCGTGTATTTAAAAATTTATGTTCGACTCATCATACTAATTTTATAGAACGGAAAATAAATTCCCCACAACCCTACCACAATTCAAACCCTTAACCGATGAGAGGGTTTTTTTTTTCAAAGTGAATAATAATTAATGACAAAAAATCAGTTGTATATTTTGAAGCAGATTAAATATTAGAAATTCTTTGCGTTTCTACTTCTGTTGGAGTTTTTGCGATCATAGCTATAAAATGCTCAAGACAAAAAAAAAGAATGTAGTATAAAATAAATTCAGTAGATATGTGAGCTCTACGAAGAATGTGAACCTATACAATTTTTTTCATAAAAATGAATCTGTGCTCACTCGAAGTGAACACAAATACACTTTTGACAATTTAAATTCTTTCACACCTAGCACATGCTTGTGTCGTGAAAGCGGAAATGGTCGACCTCCGCACGAAACAGTGCGGAAGCCGGCGTCGTAACCGCTGGTCTACCAACCACCTCGAAAAGAATGTGAATAAGTTGAGCTTATTTGGGCATGATGAAAGAATAGATGAAAGCAAAAATATTAAAGCAATCATGTATGAGGTCGAAAGGAATGTTGTAAGAAAGCGTAGTCTACCGAGAAGTACCTATGTGGTTCGAGAACATCGATTACATACGTTAAGGAAGGCCAGACCAGAAGCAGATGAAATAGGAGGGGTTGATTAAGAAGTGGTTTTTCAGTAGCGAAAGAAATGTGGATATGAAAGTGAATGATCGTTCTCTATACCTACCCCTTAAAGGACGCGGCGTCTCTAAGCCGTATATTGTGACTGGGTGCATGCATTATTCCTAGAATTTTCTTTTAAAATTAATTATAAAGGTGCATTTATACTAAACCAACGAAGATCCAGAGCCTAAAAAAAGAGTACATTTACTTTCCAAATCGTTGATACTGGACAACATAGAAACAACAACTTATTAGTAGGCGATGACAGTTCTTTCTGGCTATTATATCTGGTTAGTGACCATATTAATATCACAGATAAATAATTTTCGTATTTGATTTTAAAGGTAACGAGCCCTATTTTAAATTCTTTGAACATTATACCAATATATATTACAAATTAATAATGTGTTTGAAGAATTCTTTGAACATTTTTACCGAGTAGCTTTCTAAGTTCATGTTTCATAGTCATACACCATAAAAATCACACTATTACCTTAGCTTGAGATACGTATAGACGGTTTGAATGTTTAGCAAGTATATGGGGAATGAAGCAAAAATATAAATCAATTAATTATGAAACGCATTCGTTCAAGGCACAGGCTCTGCGCTAGTAAGACATAATTCAGATCCATAATATGTTATTCGGAGCATTGATTCTGCTAAGGGTCGTGAGAGCTAACATAACCTAACATTCGTTAAAAATGATTGATTAGGCTCGCGCAAAAGGTTTAGGGGTGCCAATGATCGATTCATTTTATTTCATCGATTATTTTTTCAATAATCTTAATAATTATTACAGTTTTATTTTATCAATTACTTCTGTTTTAGAGGCTGGGTGGGATAGCTTCTGACTTAATTTCGAAATCAACCATCTATGTATCATAAATCGAAAATCTAATATAAATTTGTTAAATATCTATGAGAACCAGATTACGTTACATCAATCTAATTGCAAATAAAAAGATTTAAATTTGTGAAACAGTTTCTTTACAGAAATCAAAAATGTGCATTATTACCTAATGTAACAATATTTTGTAGGCCCTGTCCTACCTGGTCGCAAGATGCGCACGATCGTGCGATTGCGATGATCGCATGATCGCATAAACAAATATGTGATCGCACGATGAAAAATTTTGTGTCCTAACTGCCATCGCATGATCACGCGTCCACTTCCCTTGACAACGCAAACAAATAAATATGAATGTTAATAAGTAAAAACTTTTGTAAGCAGGTGTCGTATTAAATATAATCGATACGATAGAGCAGCGGTCCGCAACAGGCGGACCGCGGTCCGTTTGCGGACCGCGAAAGGTTGAACTGCGGACCGCCAAATATTATAATGCAAGTACATACCTTTATTACCTACTTAAAATATTTTTTTAATAACAAATAGAATCTTACTTGGTAAGTACTTAGGTATTATACTTTAATGGTGACTTTCACCAACGTTCCCTAGCTCTAGGAACTACATAAATATTTTTAAACAAAACGATAAGCTAGGAACTACCAAAGATTAGGTAACTCCTAACTAGGAGACAGCCTTGGAACCATTGGTGATTTGAACCTTTAGTTGTCTAGATCAGTGTTCCGCAAATGGTGTGCCACGGCACACTGGTGTACCGTGGTCATAAACTAGTGTGCGGCGAAAAAATGAGACCCAAGTGTTTTGTAAAGTTTCATGGTTCATATTATGTGTTAAAAAGAAAATAATGTGTAGTAAAACTTATTTATCTGCTGGATATAAGCACCAATTCGCCCATATAAATGAGCACAGAGAAAAATTGAAGTCGCCACAGTCGTTAAAGAATTCCACTTTTAGGAAGATCGATGAACATAGGAGAGCAACCTTATCAAGGATTGTACCAAATTTTGATCGCCTGCTGTGAAAAAAGTCACTTTCCTAATTAAACATTGAAAAACGTTACTCCGAGATTAATGGGCGAAGGGGATGGGGGGGGGGGTCGAACTCCAAAAAATGGGTGTTGAGGTGCAAGTCGGGGTAGCAGGGTACCAGAAGTAATCTTATAGCGCGCCGGGTATAGTATCATTTGTTTTTTTCTGGACCTCGTTTGAATTTTCCCACAGTATTCGGACCCCAACTAAAACTACTTGCCGACCCCTGCGATAGAGCATTACATGGTACGCGCGATCATTATTCAAACAAGGGACCGATCGAACGATCGAATTTACGTCCGTCCTCTGCCCAGTTAGGACACGTTCATACAATGTTGTATATTTGAACAGGGAGTCCGCGTTCATGCGATGCGTTCAGCTAGAACAGGGCGTCAGTTGTTTAAAAAACACTTATTAAATGTCAAATTTTATCTGTCACATTTAAACAACAAACTAAAAAAAACGCGATGAACTATATTAAAATGTCCGAATTCGACGTAATTTCCGGAAAGTCCCTAAAGAAGTCCGCTTCCGACAAATTGTTATAGATTAGGAAATATATGTATTGTAATATTATTATTATGTGATGTAGCATAATATAAGTATCAAGGCAGGTGGTTATACGGTATAACTCCCATATGGTAGATGGCGATTCATGGTGTTATATAAAATATCTAATCAATAATAGGTATATTTTCGCCTTTATCGGGCTGGGACCTTATTTATTTTAATTTTAACTTAAGAGATATTTTTACTTCTTCGTTTCCTTATATCATTATAAGTTTATCACACGTATCAGTATATTTTATATGGATGGAATTATGCTCAAGATTGTTTCAAACAGTCAACCGGGTCTGTCTAATTTGGTAAAGAAGTCCAACCCTGTTAAAAACTAGCATGAAAAAAAAACTAAGTAAATAATTAGTACTTAAACATTTTGCAAAATTTGATTCTTTCATATTATTATAGAGCCAACTAGTTATTTGATGATGTCATTAAACATCAATTATTACCTAGTGCTCGAAAAGATGTAAATTGTATACAAATACCTAATTGGAATCACTACGGGATTATGACAGTATTCTACTGCTGTTTCGAGGACGGCAGTAGAAGATCGAGGACTTCTAGTGTGATGTTGGTATGAAATACTTGAATAATGTAAACCAAAAATCTCTAATATAAAAGACATTCGGGTTAGTGCAAACACTTACAACTCGAGATCGGCTGAACAGATTTTTATCATTTTAGGTTCATTGGCTTCTTCTCCACTCCGAATAACATAATAACTAATAAAACATCGAAAAAGGGATAGAAATGGATTTACTGACAACAACGCCATCTGAGAATAATTCCATAACAACACAATTTTTATTTTCTAGAAAACCATTGAGTTTCAAATAAAAGGTACTCAGATTTTTTAAAAAATTTCTTTCAACCTTTAAGAAATATTTTTTTAACACTAACATATTATTTTAAAGGTATTTTTGTATAAATTACAAAGTTGAAATCAATATTCATAGTAAGGTCTACAGGACAACGTCTGTCGGGAAAGGTAGTGTTGAAAGCAATAATCTACATAATATTTTAGTCCGTTTATATTTTTGAAGGCGCATCAATCGTAGAAAACAGACGTTAAGGTCAGATATTAATATGCCCAGAGCCGTACAATATGGTGGAGAAGGTTCTTAAATACAATTTGCTGCATTAACTTTAATATATTTACAGCTATTTAAAAAACTCTATTTTTTTAGGATCTTCATACAAATTTCTCAAAAACATAGCACAAATCACCCTCTATGGGTGGAATGCCTAATTAATTATCACACATTAGAGGGTGTACGGAATGTAGCTAAGATTCAAACCATAGAGCTCTCTCTATGAAAACTTGCAAATTATGTCGGTAGGTTCGTATAAAAAAGTCAATCTTCTTTTTCTGTGCTTATGTCAGTTATAGAGGTCAGCAGCCCGATTCACGGAAAAGTTTAAATCTAAGTTTAGTTCGAAGTTCGAACGAAGTTCGATTCAAACTTTTCCGTGAATAGGGCTGCTGGTAATAATAATTGTAGGCGGCGACTATCTACAGTCTATGTACCTATTCACGGAGGATTTGAATCGAACTTCGTTCGAACTTCGAACTAAACTTAGACTTAAACTTTTCCGTGAATCGGGCTGCTGTTAAGCAATGGGAAGCTAGACTAGAACCAGCAGCCCGATTCACGGAAAAGTTTAAGTCTAAGTTTAGTTCGAAGTTCGAACGAAGTTCGATTCAAACCCTCCGTGAATAGGTACATAGACTGTAGATAGTCGCCGCCTACAATTATTATTACCAGCAGCCCTATTCACGGAAAAGTTTGAATCGAACTTCGTTCGAACTTCGAACTAAACTTAGACTTAAACTTTTCCGTGAATCGGGCTGCTGTTTAGTTACCTACCGATCAAGCCTGACAATCGGAATCAAAAACGTAAAGCATGACGGGTATAAGCTAGTAAATAAAATAAATCGAAGATTGACAGACACTGCATGTGATCGCGGTATTTTCTTAACGCGTGTGATCAAGTGGTAGAACCTAAACCATTATATAGAAAAAATAATCGTCAGAGTAAAAAAAAAAATAGTGAATCATTCCTAATACAGTAATTGTGTACCTTCTTTCTTAGGCCTTCTGAGATTACAGAGATAGCCATTCTGGACAGCCCGCATCGCATCAACCAGCCGCACAGTGGTCCCACAAAGAAATTTAGGGCGCCAAAATTAGAAAAATGAAATGTACCAGAGAGACAAACTAGCTATGATCTGATGTACTGTGACATAAGAAAACTCGCTCGAGGTACGTCTCGTTGCTATGGAGACGCAATAAGATGGTGGTTATCTACAGCACCTGGTATTGTCAATTTGTGTGTGTTTTTCAAGCGCGTTTTACAGTGCCTTGTTCCGGTATTTTAAAATTAATAAACATGTTGTTTTATTGAATTTTCTTCGCTGAATACAAATCTGTGCTCGTTCATTACTGTAATTTAATCGGTAGTCTGGAAATTTGCATTTGAAGTAAGTACTTTTAAGTCACTTTTAACTGGCTATATGTAGTGTTACAAAATTTTCCCATCGTTTCCCATAAAAACTTTTCAGATAAAAGTTTCTCCTTAAAGCCAGTACTATCACCGTACTTACATTTCCCCCGTTTCCCACCCAAATCCTTAAAATTTGATTTATACTACTAAATTAGTGATTACTATTGTGTAAATGTTAGTTCTTCAAGCAATCATGTTTTTTATTATTGAAATTTAATTTGAATGCTCAGGAGACGTTGGTTGTACCTACCTAACTTTGCACAATAGCCTTGCGGGAAATACCTGTTATTGGAGCACTGGAGATTATATATTTTTGTTTCATGGTTTCTTTGTGTTGTTCAGTGCTCTGTTGGTGTCTCTTATATAAATCAATAAATTCAGTTAAATAAAACTTGCTAAAAGAATAATTTGATTCTTCTTTGTATTTTGATTTTACTTCTCAGAAAATGTAATTAATAGATAATGGAACTTATTTCCCACACCCAGAGATATGTAAGACTTGCAACGCCATACAAATTTTAGTAAAAAACTGTCCATCATAAATAGGGATGCTATCCTTTCTAATTTGTCACCTGATAACAGAATACAATAGAATACTCTCCATCTCTTTTACTTGCATGTTTCTTGTACTATCTGTATCTTCCACTTAGGAACAACATGCGAACAATAAAAAAGTCTAACTGTATCTTTCACCCCAAAAACAATAATGAAGAAGTGGAGCCAGAAGAAAGCTCAGACGAAAGTACAGACTCAGATGTATATCATCTAACCACATCCGAGGAATCTGACTCGGACAATGTTTAAAATGTTTCTATGCGTGCATATATTTGTAAAATCATAAGTTGTTTTATTTCACCCATTTTTTTCAAATTTAAGTTTATAAATGAACTCATCACTTTGAAAAACATTTCAATCCCCCAGAATTTTTTTTTTTTAATAAAACGAATCTGTGCTCACTCAAAGTGAACACAAATACACTCCTTGACTCTTTCACAGTAAGCTACTGAAAGCTTGTGTCGCGAAAGAGGAAGATGGTCGGCACCTGGGATCGAACCACGACGTCCGCAGTACAAAAGCCGGCGTTCTAACCACTGGGTCACCAACCACTTCAAAATGAAAGATATGCTCCACTTCCTTGGTCACATTTTTTTTTCAAAAATATATCAAAAAATGGGCTCAGCGCCTAAAAAAATTGATATCCCACACGAAAAATTATAAATTTTCAAATTGCCCCCCTCCCCTTGGCACCCAATTTGTTTTTTTTTGCAAAAATAAGTCCAAAAATGGACTCAGAGATACAAAAAACATATATTTTGATACCCCACACGAAAAATTTCAATATATTAAGATTTGCCCCCCTCCCCCTGGCACCCCGTTTGGTTTTTTCGAAAAAATAAGTCCAAAAACGGATTCAGCGCCTCGAAAAACCCCCATACACCAAAACTCAGAATTTTGGCGCCCTAAATTTTTTTGTGGGACCACTGTGAGCCGAGCCGCCTTGCTGATTTTACGTGCTATCACACAATAATGCCTCAATATAGGTACATAAGCTCTTACAACTCAATGGTAAGATCAAAACCTCTAAAAATAAAGCTGGTTGGGTTTTGAGTCATAATAAAAAAACTCAGATTGCTTCTTAACTATGACAAGATGAAAATATGTCGGTCCCTCGATGCTGAGGATCGCGAGCGCCATCCATTCTCACCAACTGCGACCGTCTCTCCCGATCTTCAGCAATTGGTGTGGTCTCCATTGATGGCTTGATAAGGTGGACAATCGTTACAAACAAACCATTACATGGACAATTATCCCCTTCCCCTACTTCTATTAAAGTATACTAACCATTTTTTTTTCAAAATCCTTCTATACTATTCTTAAAGATCTATTATTGTGGTGTTTCATAATATAGGTACCAACCTCTCAACTATTTAATATCTACATTTTTCAACCGTAAGTTCTTGATAAGAATCTTGGGTATTAGAAGGTACGACCGCACCACAAACGCCGCTGTACGCCAGCGTACCCAGCGCTGGTTATTAGAAAATGCGTTAAGGATGCTAAGTTTATCATCGTCATGCAACGATTAGGAGTTTCGGAGACTTAAACAATATTACCACCTAATGGCGAAAGTTGTTAACGTAAAGTGATCACACTAAGCCAGCCTTCTAAATAACAGTAGAAGACCATAATGGTTTGTTCCATTTAAAAATATAACATCAGTAATGAATTCGTGGAGTTTTTAGTGTTACATATTATTAAACAAATAAGCTAAATTTTGTTAAGCGCGAATGGGATCAGCGATCCACTAGTACTAGGTTTGTGATACCCATCCCCAAATTTGCATGGGGTGTCTACCCACAATAAAAAGAATGACTGGGCAACTTTTTGCGCAAACATATACACACACAATTTTCAAATATAGCTATAATAATGTTATTGTGAAAAAATTGGGGTTAAAGTATGATGATTCGATTTTTCGCATGAAGTGTAGGTACATACATAGGTATTATTAATTATTATTACAAAAAAAACATGGATGAAAATTTGAGTGTTTCCTACCTACGTAAATTTTAAATACCTAATATCAATCAATACAAGAATACCTACTTATTAAAAAAATGCCAGCTCAAAAGGTACGTGAAATCATTATTTTCAACCTTTATACAATACATTTTATCTGAAATTTTATTAAATGTGTTTTTTCACTTGAAATATCTACTCGGGGTTGGAATCCTGATGACTCAGATTGGACAAAACCGGTTGACTGGTAGAGAATGCTTCAAGCATTAAGTTCCGCCGACTATACTGACACCTATGTATTTTACATGACAGCAGTCGCGGTCTTTAAATTTGGTTGCAATAATTTCCAACTTTTCCTCTACATATATATAATTAATTATTACTGAATATCTACTTGTATACATGGGATTTTTTTCGACATGTTGAATATGTCGAGAATTCTCATGATTAGGAGTTTCGGAGACATAAACATTACCACCTAATGGGGAACGTTGTTAACGTAAAGTGATCACACTAAGTCAGCTTTTGAAATAACAGTAGAAGACGGTCGTAAGTTCGTAGTGGTTTGTTCCATTTAAAAATCGAACATCAGTAATGAATTGTTAGTTATTAGTTGTTACATATTCGTTGTAGGTATATTTATTTATTAAACAAGTAACTTTCCCGAAAAGCGATACAAGAGTTTGAATACCATTGTACAACTTTTACGGGGTTTATAATATATATGGCGCTTTTCGAGATTTCTTCGTTAACTTTTATGGTAATTTATCCAAATACTAAATATTATGGGATGTGTCATCAGTAGGCGGAGATCCTTTATCGCAAAAACAGGAATAAAGCAGTCAACGACCTTCCTCACACTATTTTAATAAAGTTAAATGAATATAAAAATTACGATGAAATGTAGCGAAAAGTTACATCCGGTGAGAGACCATCGTATGGTCATTTGGGGCCGAGCGTATCTCCAAAACCGGAAGTGAAATCAACCACCGCCATCATGATGTATGCGAGGAAGTAGGTACTCTGTGAGAACCGGAAGAAAATCAATTCAAACCTTATCTAAAAAAAAACGGCTTATGTTTATAGATATACTTTTACTTATTTTTTTTATAGCTAAAATTAACCCTATGTATTGTTTTCAAACAAATTATCCGTAAGAAAAATAAAAACGAGTAACAACTTTGTTAAATCTACTCAACACTTTATTAAAAATGTTAAAACGTTTTCGGAATTTCGCCCATCATCAGTAACTTATTACACCAAAGATATGTGGATGATATATTCTTCGTTTTCAAAGGTACGGCAAGACAATTAAGCCAGTTACTAAAATTGTTCAATTCACAACATCACAAAATCCAGTTCACAAGTGAAGTCGGGGAAAGTAATTCATTAAATTTCTTAGACATCAACATTCAAATATTAGATAATAAGTTCATATTCAAAATATATCGAAAGCTGACATAATACAGACAATATAATTCCTGCAGATTCACATCATCCAATACCTCACAAAATGGCAGCATTCAACAGCATGATCCATCAATTATTTTCAATACCACTGAATAAAGACAATAATTACAATAAAGAAGTTAATACAATTAAAACAATAGCCCGGAATAATGGATATAGTAATCAAATTATCACTAGTAAAATTAATAGAAAAATAGAAGATTATAAAATTTATAAATATTTATATAGTAAACCAACTAAAGACAACGACAAGATGTGGAGGAGAATGTTATGCATCGACGACAAAAGTGCAACCTTTTTTAAACAGTGCATAAATACTAAATTTAAACCAGCGTATTACACAAATAACTCTATTAAAAAATATATTTTGAATAATAAATCTAAAATTAACTTATTAGACAATAGCGGAGTATACAAAGTGGAGTGCAACGATTGCGATGCTGCATATTATATTGGCCAATCGGGTAGGAAAATTAGAACAAGAGCAGAGGAACACATCAAAGCTATTAAAATTTTTGGTATGAACTCCGAAATGGCGGACCACAGAAGAGAAACTGGCCACTCATTTGATATTAATAGTTTTAAAGTTTTAAATAAGTGTGACAAAGGACTAAAATTACACATTTTAGAAAATTTACAAATTCATAACCATAATATCAATAATAATTTAGTTAATATTCAAATCCCCAAAATAACATCCCCACTTCTAAAATTACTAATCCCACCCACCACTGGTTCTGTCACTCTTCAAAGTCCAGCCCCCTAACCCCTTCCCCCGTAGCAATAAGTTCATCCTGTGTTTCTATTTTTAAGTTAAGTAATAAGTTACTGATGATGGGCGAAAGTCCGAAAACGTTTTTACATTTTTAATAAAGTGTTGAGTAGATTTAACAAAGTTGTTACTCGTTTTTATTTTTCTTAAAAATGGAAATCTACAGTGTTGCTCACGACAATAAGTTCGAAGATAAATTATCTGTATTTTGGAGGTGGTGAGTATAATAAAAAAAACAGTATTTATTAGATACACTAGCTTTCCTGACAGATGTTTCCCAATACTAACTATGAATATGGAATTAAAATTTGTAAAGCTACTTAAAAAAAAGAACCAATACAATGCCGATAGATGATTTTGTATTGAACGATGTTAAGGCACATTCTGTAATCAAACAAAATGACAGTTAGTCAAACGTTAATTATTACTATTCAAATATGGATAATAATTTTATATTGTCAAAAATACTAATGTTACCAACGTTAAATTTTCCTTAATTTAGGTGTTTGAATTCGTCAAAATTCCAAATCATGGAAATCCTTGACATTTTCAACGATCAACGTGTCGAAAAAACCCATGAATCCTACAGGATTTGAGTCTGCATAGACGCTAATCACTGGGCCAATTAACTCGACGAAAATTAATCATTACCTCGCAATACGTGAGTACATATAATATAACCATTGTGGGTATTGATGATATTAATTAGTAAAAATTAAATGTAGAATGTAGAGGCATCTGTTGCAAAGTGGTTACAACATTTTAGCTACCAAATTATGTTAACATCTGTTAACGAAATGAAATGAGACTTTATTTCCACAGGCCCAGTTGGGCACTTAGACATGTCAAGTTACAACAAAAATACATAATAAATAGCAAAAAGAAAAAGGACTGACAACTCTCCAATTCAAAGTATTAAGATTTAGGAATGAAAACAATTCCCCAAAAAGAAAAAAAAACATCGATCATCACAATTATTATCAAGAAAAATATCAATATGATTATCATTATCCATTCCGGCAGGTGTACCTAAAGGGCCCACCAAGAATTTCGTTATTTACAATTCAGATATACTAGAATACACATACATATTAGAATGATTAATAGCAGAGACAATAAAGTGAGAAAGATCGCAAAGGATCTACAATAAATTATTTATATTCTATTTATTTATCTATGAAACATTTTATGTAGGTGAAAGGAAAACCCAATAATTATTGATGCCAACCTGAATACTATCCCAAGATTTATGGGTTCGTCATCTCGTGGAGGCTATAAAAGCATCTATCTAATAGATAAGCCTTCACCTCCCTTGGAAATGAGTCATCGGTGGATATCCTAATTCTTTGGGGAAGTTTATCATAAAGTCTCTAGGATATTAGCTTCATCCATTCTACGGAAGTCACAACAATATATATTTCATTCGGGCAAAATTGAATGATTCTTTATACTTATGACCAATCTGATTTTGCGCAAAACTTCATCACTTATCTGAATTGTATTTATAGTAATAAAAAATTAATTAGGAAAGAAATGAACAACTTTAGATCGGTAAATTTAGATCGACGATTATTTCTCTACGCAATGTGTGTATTTTTACTTATCGTCGGATCAAACTTGCTTGAAAAAGGCGAAAGTGTAATTCGAGTCTACTTAAAAACCAATTACATCAAGTTTTACTATTATTGTATACATTATCGTATGGGGAAATCTCTTTTTGGTAAGAAAAAACACTATTGTGTCCCAAGGTCTTGATAATAATAATATAACTAATTTTAGCAAAACAAGCCACAAATAATAGTCATATAACAAATAATGGCAATACTTCGAAATACGAACTTTATATTTTATAAATTTATCTCGCTTCTCAAAGCATATTTCTGAAATGTCATAAATCGAACGAACTTGACAGCCTAGTAGTATAGACGATTACTTCTTATCAAAAGAATCCCAGTTCGATTAATGGTCGGATCAACATTTTCCTTAGTGATTTTCGAACGGACCTCCTATCTCTTCTATCCAAGCACACCCTTTTTTCGCTTCTTCTACCGACGTAACATTTCATCTACAAGCTCACCCATTTCTCTTACTTCAGACTGTCCTTCCTTGAGGACGGAATCAATATGTTCGATCCACGTCATTCTCGGTCGTCCACTTTTTTTAACACCTTGCCTTATAAATTTTCGGTAAATATTGCCAATAGCGCTAACTTAGGCCGGCTTTGTCTAGAAAATTGTTCATTTTTTTTCAAGTCGCTCAAGCATTAAATTGCTTTAGATATCTTATTATTTCAATCAGCCTGGTTGTCTGTTTGTTCTATTTCTCGTCTAATCTGGACTTCATAGATGTTCGTCAAATTATTGTCTTTGGGTGTCCTCGGTATTCTGTTTTCAAAACTTGCGGCTGACATGCCCATTTTCAATATTGCTTCCTTTTTACTAAACTTTTTATGATATCCTCAGCTTATTCATATGTTATTTTTGATCAACGAAAATGTTTAATACACATTACAGAATATTATAAGTTAAATTGTATCCACAAAATCTTTCAAATGCATTTTCGCCAATATTATCTTTTCATGCTGATTCGACTTTTGTCAATGGAAATTATCACTCGTATGTCAAGGCACTCGTATCACGAGGTATCACTGTAATGGTGAAGTGTTATTAGCTTTGGGCGACTGTTACCGTCAATGTTCGAAAGAATGCATTAGTAATCATTAGTCAAAATTATAGTGGAACTTGCTTCTACTTTCAACAACACAACTTGCTTCTAATAACACGAAAAGAATGAAATAATAAGAAAATAACATTTGTGTTTGTCAAGAAGTTTTTACCTTACGAAAGGAAGTACAGTCATTCCTCGGCTTATCGACGCTTCGTATGAACACAGTATGCGGCGTACCTCAAGGCAGTGCTTTGGTTCCACAATAGGTACTTGATGAGTGTCAAAACCATTACAAAATTTGCAAAATATATAAGTGCCTACCTACATATATTTGGATTATGTAGGTATGTATATTTTATATTTTTTTCCAAATATAATAATATACCTATTAATATAATACATTAATCTGTACCTACATAATATATAAATACATATTAAGATAATGGAATTTATCACCTCACTAGACAAAAGCCCGACACTTACTTAATATTTTTTTATCGATTCGGGTTTCATAGCAAAAGCCTTACGCCTGTTTCGTAAGACGTCTTTATTTCTTCTTTTCTGGAAGTTGTCTGTGGTGCTCTATTTACTCGAGGTCAGTCTGGAACTTTTCTTTTCTTTCTGGATCCTTGTCAGAGCATAAATATATTCAAATTTATTACCAGTTAGTCAAAATGCGATGCGAGGTAGGTACCGCATATATTATTCTGTCAACACGACACGAAAGCTCCCGTTTCTGTTCTTCGTATGTCGAAACGACAATGATAAAGGAACGACTGTACGCAATACCAAGTTATTAACACTCAGTCAACACAATATACCGGCAATAAAAAAAGTAATTTTACACAACGCTTGTATTATTTATAATATAATATTAGTACATATACCTTCTAGGTATATGTACCTACATATAGAGAGGCAGTATAGTACCCACCTGGAGGAAATATGTTCTCTTAAATTACCTCATAAACAAAAACTATATTCTCAACAACTTTCCAAAGATTTCATGATTCGATAAGTGAAGCAATCATTTTCATGCGACTCGAAATGTACATGGATATCATTTTCAAAGATCACGAGTAATCAAAATCATAAATCAAATCATATCTCCCCGTACACCCCACTCAGGGGTCATAGGGAGGTAAGAAGAGCTCTCTATTAAGTTCGATCTTGAGCAATGTTTATGACCTCCTCCCACACCATGTCCAACTCCCTCCGCACTGCTTCGAATGAGCGAAACACGGTATAGTTCTTCATCTTCAAGACCCTGATGGGAGGAAAAAACAGCGCTCTCTTCGTCCAACTGTCATTCGGCATCCTTAACACGTGTCCCAGTCAAGCTGTCTCCTCTCCATAATGGTAGAAGTAATAGGGCTTTTAACGTCTTACGTGATGCGGTGGTACCATTTTGTACTAAAATTCTCCTGAAGTAATTTATTTTCGAATGTGGAGACTTTTTATGACTGGGCTTTGGTCAAGTGCCAGGACTCACACCCATACAGGAGAATGGGCAAAACACACGCATCAAACAGTTTATATTTTTCGTCTCGAACACTAAACGCCGACGTTATCCAAATGTCGATCTTATTGGTAAAGGCGCCACTTACCATATCGATACGAATCAGGAGCTCTAGTGGTGGTAATGGTTCCTTCCAGGTACATACATTTATCCACCCTGGAGACCTGCCGACCATCGATGGTTTATCGGGGCAGATATTATTTGCCATTAGCTGGCCATCTTACTGGAATTGACTCGAATTCAGTATATTTGTTTTCTTCAAATGGCTCCGGTGTTGCCAGATCTGAAAATCAAACGCTTCTCTGTCCTCCGTAGTTAGAAGATTTTTTTTTGTAAGTTTCTTTATCATGCCATATAGATGCCTTGAACCTGTTATACCCACCCTAACAATAAAAATAGAGGTAGATACTTACTACATATTTTCAAAAAAAATTGTAGTTACTTGAGCAAGAATCAATATTGTATTAGGTTTTCTTAAAAATGTGATATTTACAAAAATGCTGTCTTTTTATCATTTTGCCTGCATGTTTTGAATTCGTCAGTAATTAAGAAACTGTTAACATTTTAAAAGTTTCACCTTTTATTTTTGTAACCAAAATATTTTCAACCACAATGTGGTCATCTTCAGTGGTGAGTTGAAACAAACTTGCAAAGTTGCGTTTTTATTTTCATTATGGAAAAGTACCAAAAGATACCTTTAACCGAGTCAAAAAAGATTTTAAGCCGTAAACATGCTATCCTAGAGCTAATATATAATAATATTACGGTTTAAGAATCAGTTAATATCGTTTCTTAAGCCCCCTCTAGCAGATTTCCCGCTCGCAAAAGAACCTAGAAATGATTGTTTGTTTTGTTACCATGTACCTAACAACATTTCGAGATTACTTGTGTTCACCTCGAATTAGTTACATCACCTTGAAAAGTTTTGATAAGTTTTCGAAACTAACATTAGAATCTAAATGTTATTCGAGACACCGAGGTAATTCCAAGTTTCTCATTTCGATTTCACCAAAATTTCTCGCAGGATAGTAGCATGTGGGTACCTACTCGAAGAAATAAATTTTATTTATACATTTGTATTAGGTACCTACCTGCAAGTAAGTAAAGTAAACCGCTGGTATCTATGATTCTTTTGAAAGAGGTGAAGATTGCCTTTTTTTGTATATTGTTATGTTTTTTTTTTAATCAATGTAAAGTATTGTGTAACCCGTCTTAGTCTCAACTACCATCCAGAAGGCAATCGAAGACGCGGTAGGCCCCTCCAAACAATTAAAAGGCTCTACGAAGCTGACCTTCAGGCCGTTGGTGTTGACTGGGATGCGACTGCTGAAATCGCAGGGGACAGGACCGCATGGCGAGGACTTGTGGAGTCCATATGCTCCAACTAGGGAGCGGACATGGATGAAGAAGAAGAAGAAAGTATTGTGTAATGTACCTATTTATGAAATAATTAACCTACTTTTAAAAATTAAAATATAAAAAAGCACAATATTTTGTATTATTTAAGTTTAAAAAATAAGGCATTTTACCGAAATTATCTCGTTATGGTGTCCAATCGAAAGGGACTCAATCGACAGCCAAGAGTGAAAGATCTATAACTATCAACCGAATTTGCACAGGTAGATCCCCTTACTTCTAAGGGCTATCGACAATATGCGAAATCACCCCTAAGATATCATGAATTCATATAAAAATATATTTACGTTTGTTAAATAATTAATTTCTATGTAGCCCTAAATAGAATACACGAATGCATATAAATAGAATAGAATAAAATAACTAGCTTACTCATTATTAAAAATATACCTATATATTTTTAAATCTGCAACACATCTTTATACTTTACAAATACATACAATTTCCAAAACCAAAACATATTACATACATTAATAAAAAACCATTTTTTATGGAAATAATTCAGGGCCCACCCTTACGAGAAAACCCTTCAGACATCCTCCACAGAAGGCAAGGATACTGTGTGGAAATGGTCGAATTTTTCTAATGTATTATAGTTTGAATAGATTTAGCCAGTGCTCAGATTTCATCGAAAATAGTATACCTAGCCATTATAACTTTTGGAAGATGAATCTAAAGATTTGTGTCGTGAATAATGTTTAAAGTATAGAATCTAAATTAGAATAATCCGAAACACTGACCGATTGACTTACTGAATAAGTAATCGACTAATGATGCCTACCCAACGATAGGCGCACAAATACATGCACACGTATTATGTATACATAGACACTCAGCGCTATCTATGTAGTTGTGCCTGAATTCTGCTGTTTGAAAACTTATAAAAATATACTTCACACAAGTAGATACCGCGTCAGTTGTCAATTTTCTGTGGACAGGAACGTCGAATCGAAAATGAAAAACGGGTGGCGAAGTCCATGACATTGTCACAGGAGCCCCCTAGTCGACAGATAATAGGTTAATGCCTACGTCTATATAAACAAAATAAAGATGCCCTATGAATGCTTTCAAACAAAAGTCTTTTCCGCTCATGTCAGATTCCAAATTAAATTATATTTTGAAATTATTATTGTCTGAATAGAGTTTCTCCACCACGAAGTACAATTTTTAAGAGTCTCAAAATGATGAACTTTTCAAGTTTATTGGGTTTCTTTTGTGTCTTCCCCACTTCAGCGATGCCTTTTGAAAAGCTCGAAACTAAGAAAGTGTGAGTAATATTTTAAACTGTTTAGAAAGGCAATTCAAATAAACTTTCTTACTTTTGTATCCACTCTTTTCAGTCACTTCATTATTATTATAAATATCTTTGTATTGTTATTTTCTCAGATTTATCAAAAGTGCTACCTACTTAAAATATTTCATTTATATAATACTAGCTATCCCGATAGACGTTGTCCCGTTGTAGTTATTAATATCAACATGGTACTATGAACTGTAAAACCTTTAAGGTGAACCCAACAATATTAAATTCATTATAATAGATGGTTGGGGCATGTCCAGCGAGTGGAGGATGACGAAACTCCAAGAAAGATTCTTGATACAAAATCAGAAGGGAGACGTAGTGTGAAGAGTATGACCAAGGCTTATTGGGTGGAAGGTGTGAAGGAAGATCTCAGGGCAATGGGAGTGACATGGCAGAAAATTCTGGTGGAGGCAGAGGCTCACAATGGACTTTAGTGCCAATGATGATGATAGTTTGAAGAAAACAGATTTTCAAGCATTGAATAGTAAAAGACTCTCGGAAAAAGAGTCTAAAACCAACCGAGGATGACGATTTGGAAGAAAATTATTGAAACAACATTAGAAAAATGATTAAGAGTCATTTTCAAATTATCACATCCTTCAAGGATGGACTGGAATATAGAACTAACCCACAGATACTATCATATAAAAATTGAGAGCTTTTTCCCGATGTCATCGCATCACGCCTAAACGGCTGGACCGATTTCGGTAACTCCTTTTTTTGTCGTGTTTGCTTTTGTCAGGATATGATTCTTATGAAAGAAAAATTTAAAGTGGAAATTTGAAAATTAAAGAAAACTCTGCGCAGGCAACCTTATTACTACTTTTTACCATATATTTTTTTTTATTCGAATTTTGAAATTTTGACAGGAACTGTCATTTGTTAGATAGTTGGTACGATTGCGGATGGAATATACATGGTTTAAAACAGACGCATCGGTCGGAATTACATTGGTCAAATGATAATTAATTCATCACCACACAAATTAGAATTCAATATTCATACTTAGGAAACAGGACAAAGTCTGACGGGAAAGCTAGTCAGAAATAAAATTGAATGATGAATAAGTTAAGAAAAAAAAGAGGATTGCCTTCAATTAAATTATTAAAATAAGCGCATCTTCTTCTCTTGCAGTTCATCATGATTCTTTCAGTAGAGAATGAAGCTTTATTCTCAGATTTTTTCTCTTAAGTGATAGAATAAGTTTTTTCCGACTGCTATAATGAATTCCGGTGGCGCGGATGAAAGTTTTGCATCTTCTTGTCACTCTGCTTGAAAACTAATTAAACTTGAAATCATATTTACAAGCTTCTTTACCCTAATACTATTATAAAAATAAATTAATTATGACAAATTTATTAAAACCAATAGGCATCAAATCGAGACAGTTTAAATTTGATAAATATCTACTTAATATGGATATAAGGTAAGTATTATCTAAAATGAATCAACATTAAAATTTGAAAATAGAACGAAATAAATTCAACCTTGTAAAAATTTGTAGGTAGACAAGATTAAAAATTTGAAAATGGAACGCAATTATTTTTAACATCATCTTATAGTGACAACGAATTTAAAATTTGAAATTGGAACATAATTAAAAATACCTATACCTAACCGAAAAGTGTTGTGTATAAAATTAGACGATGATATTATTTTCAACAAAATTCAATAGATGGCAGTCGTAAGTTATTGTCAATTTTTTTTTCTTAGGGAACTAATTTTTGACATTTATGCATTTGATGAGGCATTATAGAAAAGCAAAGTATATTCTTTGAGTGCCTATTATTTAGTTTAACTTTAATTAAATTAAACTTCTAACAACACATTTTACTACTTTAATATTTTATTATTACAAGATAGCCAGCAAAACTTTTAATATTATTTTGATAATAATAATAATGTTATTTGTCTTGAAAAACCATATTTCAATTCTTTAATTCTATTCACTTTGTCTGTCTGTAAAGTTCTTACGGGATGTTCAGGTCAAAAGTGAATCAAATAACAATAGGTATACTTTTTTAATTCAATTTACAAACTTTAAATAATTTAAGTACATACCTACCTACCCACATATTTAAAAATCTAAACACAAACCCATCTACTGAGTAAGTAGGTACCTACTACAATGAATAAAAAATGTCCGCTTATTTGGTTTTTGTTTTTATTCTTTAAATAGGTAACTACCTAATTATTTAAATCATGGCTTTTTCTGTTGCTCCTGAACGTATGCAAGCTTTATAACAAACTATTTCCGTAAAAAAACTTAATGCCTAAAAACTGGTATGTATCTAAATTGTAAATAACTCATTATAGTTAAACAAGCAGAAAAACCTTTCGAATAGGCATAATAAAGGTTTATTAATATTGTTCTATTAATCAGATTTATCGTCCCGATATTACTTTACCACGCTGAGAACTGCGGAAATTTAAAAAAAAATCACCGTAGCAACATTTGAACTGATCATGTAAGACATATTTCATATATCCGTCTTTTGATATAGATAATTGAAGATTTTATTCTTTTTATTAAGATAAAAAAAACTTCTTCTACATATTTGAAAATTAGGTACTTCTATGCTAAATTAACTTTTATGAAGACTTGATGGTGACTGATAGTTGTGCGGCTTTGTATGATGAGGCAGGCTGCTACCAGGTGCCGGCATCATGGAGAAACGTTATTGGTGGATGATGTCGTCATGCAAAACATGGCCTCTACATCTTTAATGTAATTTATAGGCTTGTATACGCTTTAGCAAACTTGTTTTGAACTAAAATAAACACATCTTGATTGATACAATATAATCCCTATAATAGATAAGTACGTTAATGCACAAAATATGTTATAAGGTATTAATGGTGTGACCACAATTCAGCAATTAAATGAATCAATTATTGTAGCATAATCTTCTTGTACGCCCTAATAGATACCATATATCAGTTTCACAGGAAGTAATAATCGCCCTATTTTTAAGCCTGTGGCAATAGATAGCTAAAGCGGTGGGTACCCTATACACCACCATCAGATATGGGGTGTTCTTTAGTAGTGATTTTTTCAGTTTTCTTGGAAAAAATGTTTTATTATAATTTTTTTAAGCATTGACGGAATGATCTTGCATTTTGACACCTACTTAAATAATTGAAAAAAAAATATATAATCAAACAATAAAGTTATTGAAAAAAATATCTCATCATGCTAGTTGGGTTTTTTGTACCTTTTGAATCCAATGGATTTGAAACAATTATTTTGTAATGAATGTGCCCACAAACAAAAAGATTACGAATAAATCAAGGTTGCATTTTATATTTCGGGATTTCGATGGTTAACTTGCAATACCTCATATAACCCACAAAATTAAAAAAAATGAGTTAAGTATACAGAAATGAGTAAAAATGTAACTAAAATTAGAGATGGTTACTCCATTTTTTCACAAAATGTCATTTAGCATGTTGTAACTAAACTGTAATACAAAATTGTCATTGTTAATTCATAATTACGAATTTGAAACAGTTTTTATGCCCTCCTTGTAAATTTTTGTCAATGTGGGTTAGGAGGTATTGCTTGTTAACCATCGATTTGTAATAATTTACTATAAATTTCCAACAAGTATTGCTGTGTTATGTCTCTAAATCATTTCAAAGATGTATGTATGTATTTTGGCATTGGTCTCAATTATTTTACTTTATCATAGTAGAGATTGCAAGCAATTTAATATTTCTTCCCTTCGCAAAAGATGTATGTAGGAAAGATATTTCTTGCGGTTATAAAAACCATGTACGTACAGATGAATATTTTCCATGGTTCGTCTCATGGTTTTTTCCAATGTATAAAAATATTTCGCGTGATGTTGTGGTGTTTCAACAGAAATACTGAGTTACGAACGAACTATCCAATTATTATGCAACGTTCTAAGTATATCTAGATTTGTTTGTCTCTTTTTTAAGGACTAGATCTTAACGAATATCTGTATCAACCTATGACTCTAACAAGAACAAACCACTAAGGGCTTAAAACAGTCTTCGAAATTACAGTTGAAGTCGGTCATAAGTCCGTAGTGGTTTGTTTTACGAGTATACCATTTAAAAATCGAAAATTATCAGTGAATTGTCAGAGTCATTACTTACATTGAATTCTGTGCTCATTCGAAGTGAACACAAACACACTTTATGACCCTTTCACAGTAAACTTGTGTCGTGAAAGAGGAAGATTGTCGACACCTAGGATTGAACACATGACCTTTATAACGAAACAGTATGAAAATCAGCCACGGAACTGCCAGGCAAACAATCACTTGGAGACCGAATCACAGTCGAATTAGTTACATACTTCTTATAGACGATTTTAACGCCATCTATAAAATAAACTTTATAAATCTTGATATATTTTTAAGCAACACGTTTTATATACAAAATATGGCGCCTATCGAATGCGTACCTACCTACGTAAGTCCTCAGTAGAAACATCATTCTACCGAACGTTTATTGAGTAAGTAGGTACCTTTACGTGTATTTCAAACTAACTAATTCCATCCATAGCAATATTTCAATTGATGATATTGTATTAAGTGTGTATGTTTGTTTCGCTATACAATTGCATTCTTTTTTCAAATTGTATCTTTGATATATTCGTTTTCTTCTTTTTTCTAGTGTGGCAATCCATTGTCGAGAGAGTGATCTATGCCAACCTTCAAATTTTTACGTACCTTCCTGTAAAATTAATTGTGATTCTCAGAGAAATCATATCTTACACATAAAAACAATATAATTTAGGAAGTGACTTACCTCTTATAACAAATTATAAATATATTTAGGTACATTGTTTTCCTGTAATATTATGTCCAAAAAAAGTTAAAAGAGTAAAACAGTAAAGTTTCAAAATAAGAATATCGATAAATGTTACAAATTCATAGCTCCAATAGATAAACATAATAATATTTTGTTGTTTCTTCAAAGTTTAAGAAGCTTATTATTATAATTTCGTTCCATTTTCAAATTTAAAAGTATTTTCTCGTATCAAACTGTAAAATTGTACTGAGTAGGTACTTAACTATCAATTTCGTTCCATTTTCAATTGAAAATATTGTTATTGCTTTTAACTTTGTTAGTAGTCAAAAGGTACATACTCATTAATAATTTTGTTCCATTTTCAAATTTTGGCGCTACAAACTATGAGTAGGTATGATCAATTTTGTTCCTTTTTCAAATTTTAAATTAAGTTCTAGCGCATTGGAGTATAAAAGGACAAACGGCTAGTACAAACACAAGTTATCTCGGCTGAAGCGTTCGCGTGATAGGAGTAAATAAATTATTTGTAGGTTTAGGTTTGCTGATAATGGGAATAATAGAATATTGTTATTCAGTTGTTTTGTATTGTGCCACTCTATATACCTACCTTCTTTATTTTATTATTATTATTATTCAAATATAGTTTCTATATACTTAGTATATAATTATATTCATACCTACTTTTTCAGCTTTTACTGAAATTCGTGTACTTACTAATAGTACACGAATTGCTATATTGAGTAAAGCAATGTTCGTTTACACGTACATATGTACTTCGTTTATATTTACTTATTTGTTTTTGTTTTTTTTTTTCATCATACGTAGGTATCTACTTATTTTATAATAATTCAAATTTTAATCTTTATGTAAGCCTTTTTAAAATATTTTTTGAACTGCCAAACAAACGAAAATTCTACACAACGTGTACGTATAGTGACTTAACTCTGCGTTGAACTCCGTCATTGGGGCACTGGTGATTTACGTATTAGTATCATGATTTTTCATTTTTTTTAATAGAAACTTACCTAATCTCAATTTGAATTGAACCACATTTTTTATATGTCTTGATTCTTGTGATCATTTTTCAGGACTAGAGACGGTAGTAAGCCTGTAGTGGTATGTTCCATTTAAAAATCGAACATCACATATTCCACATTTTTTATGTTTGCAGTTAAATCAATCAATCAATCAATTCGCCCTTTTTCACCCCACTCAGGGGCATAGGGAGGCAACAAGAGCTCTCCATTGCGCTCGATCTTTCGCAATGTTTATGACCTCCTCCCACACCATGTCCATGTCCCTCAGCTCTGCTTCGAAGGAGCGGAACACAGTGTGAGAGGGTCTTCCTCGTCTTCGGGACCCTGATGGGAGGAAGAACAGCGCTTTCCTCGGCCAACTGTCATCCGGCATCCTTAACACATGTCCCACCCAAGTCCATCTCCTCCCCACAATGGTAGAAGTGATGGGCTCACACTGGGTGCGCCGGCGTATAGCGTCGTTCGTGATGCGGTGGTACCATCTTACGCCCAGAATTCTCCTTAGGCACTTCATTTCAAAGGATGAGACTTTTTGTGCCTGGGCCATGGTCAGGTGCCAGGACTCACACCCATAAAGGAGAATGGGCAACACACACGCATCAAACAGTTTACATTTCGTCTCGACACTAAACGCCGACGCCTTCCATATTTTGGTCATGTTGTTGAAGGCGCCACTTGCCATAACGATACGTTTCGGGAGCTCAGCCCCGAGGTCACCAATGGTGGTAATGGTTGCTCCCAGGTTTTTTTGCAGTTACTAAGTGTTTTTTTTTTTTTTTTTTTCTGAAATAAGTATAGGCAGGTAGGTAAGTTGCGTTGTGTGATATTGAAAAAAAGTACCAGGTTTTTGTTTAAAGTTAAAAAAGTTTGAAATTTTGTTAACGTAAAACTGTGTTTCACCATTTTTAAATGAACTCTTAATTTGCAAAATATGGACGATAATTAATTTAAAAAAAAAAATATTTTTTATTCCATAAAAATGCATATTTCATGATTTTATATGTTTTACCATTGCATCTCAGAAAGTGAAAATTCAACACAAAGATATCGAGAAAAAAACATTTTGAAACTATCATTTAAGATAAACAACATAAAAAGCTCGGCAGCTTGTTACGAATATCATAAAATTATTTACAAAATTCACATCATTATTATGTAGGTAGGTACTTAATTATATACAACAATAGATAATCATAAAAGATGATGCTATTTATTATACATATATATACGCGTATCTACTTTATTATGTTTGTGTTTTAACGAAAATCGTAGTTGAATTCCTTATCAAAATTTTGGAAAATAACTCAACCAAGCATTCGATAGTGCTAATGTTTTATCGTCAGCTATACAGAGAATTTCTTAACCTATTATATCCCAGCGTTTGATATATCATACGTAAAACATCAACTTTTGAAAATTCTATATTTTATTCGTTTAAAAATATCATGAGTTTATTTCTGAAGTTTTTAAAACAAGATGAATCCAATTTAACTAATCGTTATTTTTTTTAATGGTAAAATGATATGACAAAGCTGTCAACCGACCTTGAAAATCACATTCTGATTTTGCGTATGCAACCATGGGTCGCCGGTAAGTTATTTGTGTAAAAAATTAAAAATACTATATTTTAATTAAAAATTATATAGTATTTCATTGTAAACTATTCAAAAAAGTTGTATTATAAGTATTTTTTTTTTAATATGACATTTGTTTTGTGAGTTGGTAGATACTTGATGATTTTTTTGACTAACAACAACCTTAAAAATGTGCCTCTCTTTGTAAGTTCTAGATTTATTACACTGAATGAAATTAAAAAATTAAAAATCAATTTTCATTATTTTTCCAACTTGCTTTATTGCTATGACATAGGGCGTATTATAGCTGGTGATAAATAAATCTATAATATGAAAGAAAATCGGGAAAGTCGGGTAAGTGTTCGCACTTACCCGACTTTCTTTTATATTACTCGAGATCGGCTGAACAGATTTTTATGATTCTTGGTGAATACAAAAATCCAATAGGATTTTTCTCTGCATCGGATAACACAATAATTACTAAAAATTCTAAAAAAGGATTGAAAATAATATAAAATATGATTTTAAAGTTAGTGTGGAACGGATCATACTGCAGTAAGACAACAACGCCATCTGTTAAAAATTCTATAACAACGCAATTTTTATTTACTTAACAACTATTGAGTTTCAAAACATTGATATGCAGATTTTTGCTAGAATTTCTTTCAAGCTTTCAGAAAAAAATTTATCATTTAAACATATTTATAGGTATTTTTGTATAAATTATAAATTTCATATCAATTTTCATAGTAAGGACTACAGGACAACGTCTGTCGGGAAAGCTAGAACAATATTATGACTAGTTTCATAAGCACACTTATTCTCAAATGTACATAGAAGATTTTCTGAGTACTACAAAAGTCGAAAATCTTCAGTTTCTTAGTCTCCCGTGTTTTTTTATAGTTAGCTCATAGATTTTTATATAGAATTCTGTAAGTTAGCTACCTGACATGAGTCTACGAAATTTGACAGAAAAAACAAGTGCCTACTTAAATGGTTTAACTTCAATTTTATTATTATTCCAGTGAAAATAAGTATTTTTTTAATACCTACTCATGTTATCTATACTAATATATAAAGAGGAAAGATTTGATTTTTTGTTTGTTTGTTTGTTTGTTTGTTTGTTTGTTTGTTTGTTTGTTTGTTTGCTTCGAATAGGCTCCAAAACTACTGAACCGATTTGAAAAATTCTTTCACTTTTGGGAAGCTACAATATCGGCGGTGAACATAGGCTATATTTAATTTCCAAAAAAAAGTGGGTAACCTACGAAAACTTCAATAATGTAACCCAAGGTGTAAAAAATTTACCTAAAATATTCTTTTTATCGCGAACGCTGTGAAAACTAATGATGATAGAATAAAACAATGTTCTACAATTTTGTAGAAGACATCATTATTTACAAAAAGTATCGCGACAGCATATGTCTAACTATTATAGTTATGCCACAATAAGTGTTTTTTTATTTAAAAAAACCCAATAAAATGTCACCTTTAGAAAAAGCTCTTTATTGGTATCTTGGTATTACTCCTTATTAAAATAAATTAGTTCATATTCAAGTCTGCTTCAATATGTTTATATAACTTTTTGAATTATTCAATTCGGACATTCCATTCGAAAGTTATCACGAGTTTAAAAATGTGAGTATTGGAAAAAAAAGCATAGTCTCTTATCATCTCAACTTATCCGATGCAGAGTGCGTATGGGAGCCGGGGAGGGCTGAGGGGAGTCGTGTCAAGTTTAGTAGAAATACCGCGCAAAGTAGTCACGGTGGTAAAGTGACGTGACACGATACATTGCAATGCAATTATTCCAGATTAACATATTTATGCTATAAAATATTTTGAAAAAGTTAGGGATCTGTCTGAAAACTAAATTATTTTTAAGTATCTATCTACCCGTGCGAAGCTGGGGAGGACCTCTAGTATATTATAAAATAATTAATCAACACTTCTTGTCTATATATACGAAGGTATCAGCTAATTGCCTGAGGCATTTTTTGTCTAGTCAACCGATCACGTCCAATCCAGGGTAGTAATTTCATGTGAAAAATAAAACATTTAAAAAAACTTAATCGACCGGGAATCGAACCCGGGACCTCTTGATCTGAAATCTCTTGTTTCCAAGGTCGGTCTTAGTCAGTTTTTTGTTCAATATAAATATTTAGACTTTTCAACATTATCAAATTAATTAATTTTTAAGGCCGTTTTTTTGTTTTGATTATAATTTTGTATCTACTATCTTCATGTTTTCTGCATTTTATGAGGATAAGCAATTTTTTGAGCTTGGGGAATATTGTTTTTTTTTTTATTTCTACTTAATACCGTGTTGGATTTTAATTTGTTTTTTAGAAACCAAGATATGATATATTGAAGCAACTGTCAATTCAATCAATTAATGAATCTGCGTTTTATTTTAAGATATTTTTTTTTATTTTTTAAATTTAGAACGGCTTGACGACGTTCCACCACAGCTCTTTCGAAGGTTGGTTTATTGTCAATACTTTTCGTTACTTTTGTCAAACATTTCAGGAAAACCTATAGCAAAATAAAAAAATTTATATAGGGTATATTTTCACATTCGCAGAAAATCCCTGTATGTACATACGTTGTTATTACTAGGGAGTGAATGTACCTAGTATTCGTTTCTTTTGGAATAAACAGCACAGCAAAGAGCGCGGCGGAGCTGGCGTCTCCGCCGCGGTGGAAACACCTAATGAACAAATTTATTTTCAGACGTTTGAATGAACTTTCTGATAAATTTGTTTTCCTTCTGTGGTTCCAGCCCTATATTTAACACCCCCTACACACTGCAAGTATATAATATCACAAAGTAAATATGAGTACCTACCTACATTATATTGAGGGAAATATATACATACAGACATACTAAAAGAACGTTATTCATCAAGCAAATCCTCCAAACCAGCGTCCCAAAAGGAATGTCATACCTAAACATGTTATTTCTATACATTGGTTTATTCTCAAAAGAAAAAAAGAGAACAAAAAGATAATTAAAACGATGATTTAAAAATAAAAAAGAACGAAAAATGGAGTCGATAAAAACATACATTATGGCCCATCATATTTTAAATAATAAAGACAGACAATAATAATTATTAATCAACGGACAAATTCTTCAACTGTTGTGGTAGATTAGCTTATTCCATGCTGCTTATTCGACAAAAAGTATTCTATTACTATGGCTGATTGTGTTCTTCGTCTTCTCTTGGATTTTCTCTTTAATAAAGTCTTACGTCTTGTTTTGCTTTATCAAAAAAGGAATAATGATATACCTACCAAGTTCCACGAAACCCGCAACATATTTCAAGTACTTCAACTATACGAGCTTGTCAAAAAACCTATTTTGTCCTTCCCCACTCGATAAGGTTCTTAAAAACTTAAATTAGCACATATTATTTATATTACATAATATATCATGCCTCAAACAGAATTCTAATCTGCGTCTAAAGATGATCTGCACCAAGTTGCTACCCAGTTAGCTGCATTAATAACATCCGGTTGTGTCAAAATCCCAAAAAAAATTGTTAGTGGCATTAATACCAAATCTAAAGGTGCATTAATACCAAATGAACAAAGACCCAGAATTTTGCGATTTTCATGTAATTATAAATCACAATTCTTTCAATATTCATTAAAATATCGATAGTTTCCATTGTTTTATGTAAAGATTTTGATAGATATAAAATTAATGTCATCTTTAAAACCACGTCCATCTTGTTGTTTAATGTTGGCACGACTGCCTGAATTCAGTTATAGAGAATATTGTAAAGGTTTAATAAGGTTGGTATTCCTGCCACGTATCAATTATATTTAAAAGGCATTAAGCGTTGTGGAAAATAAACGCATAAAACCACACGCCCGCTGAATACCCGATCAATCTCTGGTTTACTCCTTTATTTATTCAGTATTTTATCCTGGAATTTGTGGCGGGGTCCGACTATCTGTTTCTTTGATATTTACTATCGGCTTTTCCCAAATAAAACTAACCTCTAAAATCTATATGTGTGCTATTGAGTAATACCCTTAGAAACTCGAACTTGATTCTATCTATAAAACACGCGAATTACAAAATAGAGAAGGTACCTATATAAGAAATAACATGAACTCATACTGATGAAAATCCCTTCCCATAAGGGAATAACTAACAGGTTATAAACATGATTTTATGCCGAACATAGTTGTCAGAGTCCTAACAGGCCAACCATTGGTCACCACCCCTATAAGATTCCGCCGACTGACCTGGCTAGGTCACGTACTCAGGAAGCCTACGGAGGACATAGCCCGTCTTAGTCCCAACTAAGACCAGAAGGCTATTGAAAACGTGGTAGGCCCTTCCAAACAATTATTAAAATACCATTTTTCAGGACTAGATCTTAACGAATATGTGTATTGTAACCAAGTAACAACTAATGACTCTAACAATTCTTAACTGATGTTCGATTTTTAAATGGAAAAAACCACAACGCGCTTACGACCGTCCTCTACTGTTATTTCGATAAAATTATTAAAAGGCTCTACGGAGATGACTTCAGGGCGTTGGTGTTGACTGGGGTGAGGCTGCTGGAATTGCAGGAGACAGGAACGCATGGCGAGGACTTGTGGAGTCCATATGCTCCAACTAGAGAGCGGATATGCATGAAAAAGAAGAAACACGGTGACTCCGTGCTGGAAAAAAGATCGAATCTGGAAAGAATAGATCCAAACGACTTTACTTCACCCTTTTGTGATTGGAAGGATAAGCGTACGACTAATGGTCTGTGGGCTGGATGAAACATAGTTCTAAAGGTTTAAGACAACGTCCAATACAGCCTAACATAGGCCAAGGACTCCGTGATTCAAATTATTCAGGTATTTCACGAATGTGACTGACGAATCGTTTGACTTTTCAACCCCTTCACAAGATCGAAATCCTGCCAGTGTAAATGTGGTGACTGGTAAGAAGTTACAGTCGATTGATCACATACTGGTCCGTTCTCTTGCGGAGTTTGCATTTGCGTTGCGTGGTCTGAGCTGATGCGGCGCGTGCTTGTTGGCGTGGGACCCCGAGACGATGCTTTTTTATATTTACTAAAGGAATCTTCAAATTCCTCTAATACTCGGGTGGTGGAGGGTCTTTTTCAATGATCACATATTCTTGGCTTTCCCAATTAGAGGATGGGGTGACGTATTTATTGGGGAAAACTTACAGAGACACTTGGTTCCATCCCATTACTATCTTGCGTCCCTTGCGATTATATTGTTAAATTTCTAAGAATACCTTTTTTAAACGAATCTGTGATCATTCGAAGTGAACACAAACACACTTTTGACATATTTCACAGTAAGGCAAAGGCTTGTGTGGTGAAAGCGGAAATGGTCGGCACCACAGGGATTCAAACGATGACCTCCAATATCTTGTACGTACTAAAGCCACCAATCGATACCACTGGACTATCAACCACCTCATTATTAACAAAAGCTTGAAAAATTAAATACTTCTTCTTCTTCTTTAATAAGACCTTTTTGCCTGCTCTATCGAAGCTACTTTTGTGAGGTATAATCCCAGTTGTCTCGCCATCTTTTAGGTCTTTCTTGAGGACGAGTACCGTGGGGCTGGCTTTGCAGAGCGATATAAGGGAGTATGTTAGTGCCCATTCTTTGGACATGGCTATACCATTCCTTCTTCGCTGTCTGCTCCATCTGACTGTATCATCAGTCCCACATATTATTTCGTACATTCTGGGTGTTCTTCACTCAGTCCCTCGAAGTTTGCCGGCGATTATCCTAAATGTCTTCTTCTCAAAAGTTCTCAATATCTGACTACTCCTGACCAGGATTGCCAGGTTTTTTTCAAAAATATACCGAACCAAAACAAAAAAAGGTCATTTTCAAAATTTGCTATCCGGAAAGTAGAAATTTCCCCTAAAAAAAAAAAAGGTCATTTTCAAAATTTGCTATTCGGAAAGTGGGAATTTCCCCTAAAAAGAAAAAAAAAAAAGGTCATTCTCGAGATTTGCTGTCCGGGAGGTTACAACTTCACTAGGAAAAATGAATATTATTCCCGAAAGTAAAAATACCGAACACCGAACATGGGGCAAAATTACCGAACACCTGGCAACCCTGCTCCTGACCGTGTCTGCTCTTTTCGACATCATTGGTCATACCAGGTCTCACGGACTCCTTGTATATTCTTATATTGCTTTCAACAACCATTCGTTTGTTTATGAAAATTTTGGTCTTTAAAGCACCTGAGATTGCAGCAACCTTGTTGATCAACGAGATCTGCTGATCCTTTTTGGTTGTTTTAGAAAAAAACAGGTCATACAATATTATTTCATTTAATATTTTTGTCAAATCAATAAATTATTTTTAAAAAAGGTTTACAATGCCTGCTTAAAGTTATAAAGGTTATTTTTACCTTAAAATTATATGTCAAACTCATAATGAAATCTGTAAAATTAACCTCTAGCTTTCATCGCCTACAAATTTAGCTCACACACACACAAAGGTTTTTGACATATTATTTTGGGGAAAACGTGATTTGTCGCTAATGAGGCATATTCCGGATATCGACACTTTATTTCCATGCATGCTGTAGCGAGATCAGTTTTGGAATGACATATTTTAAAATTAAAAACCCACATACCTAACTTTTTACAACTACATAATATTATCGTACCTGAAGTTTGTAGATATATTCAATGAAGTCAAAAAATTAATATATGGAATAATTGATAATAACACTTTTGAAAATAATAATAATTGATGCAGCGACTCGCGCTCGCGACTCTAGTGACTAGTGAGTACGCGGCCTTAAGATAGCAATTTGCTCTTCCCAAACCTTTTTCAACTCCCGTAACTCTATTTTCAAAGCATAATAAGGAGACATCACGAGCTATACACTGCGATCGATCTCGCGCAGCTTTGATGATTTCCTCCCACACCATACATACAGATTCCTCAGCTCAGCCTCGAAGGAACGGAACACGATATGAGAGGAATTATAAAAATAAATATTCAATCAACACACAAACCAAAACACTTTTTTCATGTTTTTATTTTCCCGACTAGTTTTTTTTTTTAAATTCGGTGACCATATTTTTGACACTTTTAATCAATTTATACTGAAAACTAAATACCTACAATTAATTCACGAACCTTTTACGATAAAGAAATATTATTTTCAACGACAATAATTCTACAAACTCAACTGTCAAAGTTTTCAATTAAGTGGTGTCTAATTATTAGTTAAGAAACACTTCAACTACACTTACAACAGAACTTGTACCAAAAACTGTCTAGTAGATTTTTTGCTGGTTTTATTTTATTTTCAAGCCTTGTTTTTTTTTTCAACATAAGTAAGACTAATTAAGTAGGTGAACTCCATCTTCCATAGACAATTTTTTTATCAGGACATTATTATTTTTATTTAGAAGTGGATCTTCAGAACTCGTGTAAAGTTTGAATATCGGTGAAATGATGGTAATATAGGGTGATTCTTTTTCAAAATTGTTTTTTTCTCCAATGCCTCAAATGTAGTCAGTATGGAATATTGATTGATTGATGCACTTTTCAATTTAGTTTCCGATACAATACCTGAGAGGGATTCAACAGTTCCATGAATAAAAAATGATGAAATAGTTTAAATGATGCTTTAGTATAAACATGTATCTAATATATTAATTGTATTTTAACGGCCTTCTGAAACCAGCAGATTTTACCTGCTGTTTGAGGGTTTCTTTGCAAATAAATCTAATCTAACATCGACGAATATAAAATTGAAATTTGATAGATCGAAGGAACAAAATTACACTAAGGTTAAGGTATATCGTGGAAGTCGCAGTATCCTATGTATAATGAGAAAAATCGAGACAAGCTTTAGTGAAATTTTGATCTCATGGAATTCGAGAAAATACGGGTAGGTACCCCTACTCCTACTACCCCCATAGAACTTATAGAGATATCCGTGGTGTCCCCATATAACTTATAGAGATATCCGTGGTGTTTTTTTGGTGAAGCCTGTAAAAGATAATCTTGGAAAACTAGCTGAAGATGTCTCATAATCCATTCAAAAAGTAGCTCTGTTGGCATCATTTAGAATAGTGTGAACGTTCCTCTCTCTGCAGTACGAAGGTCTCTCATGATTACATTTCATAGCATAGAATAATCCAATATTATTTGGCAGATAGTTCATATAGCACTAGCTGACCCATCGAACTTCGTTTCGCCTTGAAGTCAATAAAATATTGCTGGGTAACATAACATAGCTAACATACAAGACTACTCTTTGTAAAAAAAATCAAAAGTTATGTGGTTATTATGAATCAGTTATTTTCAAAAGCACCTTAACTCACCCGTTCCATACTAACATTAATATTACATTCTTTCCATCCATTTTTCGATGTTTTAATAGTTGTTACTCTGTTATCCGGAGTGGAGAAGAATCTAATAAACTAAACACAATAAAAATCTATTCAGCCGATCTCGAGTTATAAGTGTTCGCACTAACCCGACTTTCTTTTATAATTATAGATGTTAACAAATTATAAAAAAGCTTGAAAAAGTACCATAAAAAATGTTTTAAGAATATTTTTAATTTCAATCATACCACCATCTGTGGAAAAATAGGGAAAACATTGCTCTATAGAATCTTTCTACCAAAATATCAATCTGCCAGACATCTTCCTATTTCCCCAACAGATGTCAGTGGCAGTAACTGTGCCGAACCCGTTCCATGCTAACTTTAATATCATATTTTACATAAGTTCTTATTTATTTATTTATTTATTTTCTGTCAAAATTAAGCATTGCTCACCATTACAGAATAATCCTTTGCGGAGAGCAATTTATCAATTCATTCAACTTTTTATTATTATTTATTCTGTTATCCGGCGCGGAGAAGAATGCAATAAATCACACATCGGAAGAATCTGTTCAGCCGATCTCGAGTTATAAGTGTTCGCACTAACCCGACTTTCAATTATATTAGAGATTATCATTATCGGTTAGTTAACTTAATTAATTGATTAATACCTACTATTTTTAAAATCACTCTTTATAACAAAAACAATAATATAAAAATACTTTGCAGAAAATAGGTAGGTACATACTTTGATATTTCAGTACAAATAAAAAGAAATTATTCAATATAGAAAAAGGTGGTTCGATTTCAATGAGAGAGATTTTCCAATTATGAAATAATGAATATTGAATTGAATTGAAAAAATATAGGTTCCTATCAAGTAAAAACAGAAATAAAAATATAGATACCTACCTACTTTAGTGTTTTTGTATTTACATAGGTAGGTCTAGGTACCTACTGAAAGTTGATTTTTAAAAGATTAACAGCCGGTTTCGTAAAAAGCTTCAAAAGAACACTTTAGTTAAAGTTCCTTTTAAAATTTAAAGACTCCTTTAAGCTGACGCGTTTCATAAAAATTATTCCGGCTAAAATTTGAAATGTCAAAAAAATATTTTAAAGATGGTATCAGTTGATAGTGTTACCATGGAAATCTATGGAAAACATGGGTTGTTTACTAATATTTTCGCGGAATTTCTGTTGATCTGTCAATTTCATTTCTCAATAGAGCATCAATGTGCCGTTTTTTTTTTGTGTTACTTTATTATTATGGTTTCACAAATCACCCTCTATGGGTGGAATGCCTAATTAATTATAAAAAAAAAATATTACGGTTTATGAATTAGTAAACGAAATCTGTAAACAATAATATTCTTCCCGTTTTGCTATGTTTTCCGCCCTATTTTAGTCATTTTTGTCCACAGTGTCACCGCATACAAAATGTTTATCTTTGCGATAGAGAAAGCGCCACGAAATTTTCTATGAACTCCGGTGGTAAAAATTTGAACTACCTAAAGTCGATTTTAACTAAAAATAATAATCAACAACGGTACTTTAGCTAAAATTCGGTTTTAAATGTCGTTTTGTTGTTATGAAACCCGTTATTTTTTAAAGGGAGTTTAAAGTCTTCTTTATTTTTTTATGAAACCGGCCGTAAAACAACGAAGGTACGTAATTAATTATATACGTGGTTTCACTTTCGCGAAAAATATAATTAGTTTGAGCACTTGCATAAATTTTCGTGGTGACATTTTCAAGATTTTTACCTTAAAAAGGAATACATGTATTTTGGTTATGGTTATATTAGCTGTTTGTTTGGGTTATGCTCCCACCTTTTGATTTAAAACATTATTTTTCTTCTTCTTTTTAGAACACTTCGAACACTAGTGAAACATGAGTCTCTCCCTAAGTTTTAAAGCGGGTGGTTTTGGACAGTCATTGAATGTGACAACATACTAATCTGTCCCGTTGGGTTGACGTAGGTTTGATACAGGTTTCCATCTTGATACTTACTATTGTACTGACTTAGTCACATAAAAGTCACGCGGTTGTTTATACCACCAATAATTATTCTCTGTCGCCGGAGCCTCGTTATTTTGCTAGCGGGGGGTACCGCGTGCAGGTAAGGTTTTAGTTCGGTGTTTTTTTTTTCGACATTACCTCTTACTCACCCTTACTACAACTTTTGCCGCACTTATATTCCCATAATGGCAATCTTCGATCGACATATCTCGCTGGGTGCGAGTGTGGAGCAGAGAGACAGACCATACATAAATCACATAGTGACAGACCGCAGAGGAAGGCCATGAGATGCTAATGGAGTGAATAGAGACCTCAGATTGTTAGGAGCGTTGGGGTTAGAGAGTACCGAGAAAAGTAATGTGAGAATGTGTAAGTCTCGTCGTTGTGACATAGTTAACCATTTGAGTTCCGTTCTGAACTGAGATACTCTGTCAAATTTTCTGAGGCCAAAGATGAAACGAATACAAACATTTTGCAGACGTTCCAACCTTTGTAGTTGCTCTTGTGTAATATCCAAGTAAACAAAATCAGCATAGGCCAATATTGGATGTAAGAGAGATTGACATAAAAGAATTTTAGTGGAAATGGGTAAAAGGTTTTGATGCTTCCTCAAAATGTGAAATTGACAGAATAGTTTGCGACTGACTTCACTGATCTGTGGGTGCCAAGCAAGGTGTTTATTCAACACGATGCCGAGGTTTTTTTACTTGGGAACTTAGTTTGACTTCAGATCCATTCAGAAGCAAAGTAGGGAGTGGTGAAAGGGATTTTTATTGATAACTTAGACATAAACATCTGACAAGCAGTAAAATCGACCCTGTGCTACTCTCTACCTTATTTGTATTATTAATCCTTTCCTGTAAAATTGTAATAAATGTGACTGGCAAATCGTTGGATTTGAACTAGCATCCCCATCAGCCATCTCAAGCAGATATGCAATAGCCACTTGGCTAACCAAACGATGCTTATTCGGAGAGAGATAAAATCTTATCTTGTTGAGAAATCCTTTTATTCAGTCAACGAAATGTTAAATTGATATGTAATGAGCGGACTGAATTTGTTTTTATTTATATTGTGTTGTCCTTGGCCACCCAGCCTATAGTAACACCTCCACCCCTCTAAAAACGTTTTTGTAAGCTTATTATTATTTTTGTACTGACGAATGGATTAGTGGTTCTTTACACCACGCAGGATTCACGTTTTTGTCTATCTTATTATTTTATGCTTCAGTATCTTGTTTGTTTTATTTCATACTCAGTGTGAACCTATAAAATGTTGTATTTTTGTATTATGTATTGTTGACAATTATTTCGAGTGCCCTATGGGCAGTAAAGAATTTGAATTGGATTATTCCTTAATTTATATAAGTCAAATAAATACTGTCTCCCGTCTAGTTTTTCTGTATCTCTGACAGATTCTCTTATTGTTATTCAATTCTATCATTTGAAAAATATATTAAATGTAATATATTCAAGAAAATTGAATAATTTCTTATCTAGCATTACTTCGATTATAATTGCAAGTATCAGCTATGATTTATGCTTTCCTTTTGACTCTTGAAATTGTATTCTCCGAATTGTGCTGATTTATGTAGGTATATTGTTTCTTTTCCTTGTGGTTTAAATTCTTATGTGTTTTGAATATCTATTTTTCCTTGCTATACTATTTTTGTTCGTGTTTTTTGTATGATTTGTAACATGTGATGATCCCAAGAGTCCCGCAAGGGACCTACGGGTTGATAAGAGAGAATAAAGAATTAAAATAAACGTAGTCAATAATTTAAATATAAGTAAGTACCTACATACATAACTGAATTACTATGTAGATATTCAGCATGTGAGATGATAATAAAAATTATTATCGATGCAACAATGAAACATCTATTGAATTTTTTTATATTTTTTTTAACTCCAATCTCCAATAATGTGGATTACATGTTTTTAATAATAGATACCCAAGTTATGTCTTTATGTACCTAAGCATATTTCCCTAACCCTAACACTTGACAGACTAGATTTATTTTGTGTGTTCAGAAAATCCTATGTAAATAGCCTTATTACATAAGTAAAAGGTAGGAATACGTTCCTATTATAATAAAATGAATGACCAAGTGGTGTATTGTAGGTATGGTTTACATCTTCACGTATATTTTTTTTATCTGAGCAGAACATTCCAATTAAGCGAATTTCCTAACCCCGTTCTGATTTCTATATCAAACAGAACCGCACTCTGATTATTTTTATATAAAACAAGCTGACCCGTCAAACTTCGTTCAGCATCTTCGTACGATAATAATTATTTCAAAAATATCTGCTTACTTTCTGAAACATCATGGGTAATAAAAACTCGATCATCAAACAAACAAAAATAAAAAATTTCCAATTACAAACAACATATTAATCAAACTTAACTCACCACTTTTATTCACTTTTCGCGTTAAAATTTTTAATCAAACTAAATTCATCTCTTTTTATTCACTTTCTGTGTTTAAATTTATACAAAAACATGCCTAAAATATGTTTAAAAGCTTGAAAGAAATTCAATCAATAATTTTTAGTACCGGTGTAGGTTTAACTCAATGGTTGTCAGGTAAGTAGTAATTTTGTTGTTCATAGATGGCGTTGTTGTTAGTAAGTCCGTTATATACTAATTTTAATATTATATTTTACATTATTTCTTATCAACTTTTTACTAGTTATTGTGTTCCGGAGCGGAGAAGAATCCAATAAATCAAACATCGGAAGAATCTGTTCAGCCGATGTCGAGTTCGCACTAACCCGACTTTCATTTATATTACTAGATTATTAATGTGAACTGATGAATTTCATACATTATTATTACTCGTATGAATACAAAAAAAAAAAACAGGTTACGCTTTCAAAAAAATTAAAAGCATCTAGAGATCCTGAATGCAGGGAGTTGTTTTGTTTTGAGTAATTTACTTTCCCATTGCCATGCTAATTTTTCGGCCCCTTATTTAAATGAGAACAATGTCTTTATGAATGTAGGGTTTGAAACGACTGCAGTGAAAATAATATTTTCTCAACTGAGCTGAGACCCTCAAGTAAGTAACTCATCGAATCGAATCAAAACCATTTAGGGGCATACAACAACAAGAGCTCTCAATTGCGCTCGATCTTACGCTATGTTCATGATCTCCCTATAATTACAATATCCTCGACTCCGCGTATCTTAAATAAATAAATAACACTCTTCTATACATAGGTGTCAGTATAGCCGGCGGAACTTAATGCTTGAAGCATTGTCTACCAGTCAACCGGTCCCGTCCAATCTGAGACAGGATTCCAACCCCGAGCAGAAATTTCAAGTGAAAAAACACATTGAATATTTCTGACCCGACCGGGAATCGAACCCGGGACCTCTTGATCTGAAGTCAGAGCCTTTGCCACTAGGCTACCGAGGTCGGTAATCTTATACCTACAATAAACAAAAATCATAATTGGTCCTTTCCTTAGAAGCTGGGCTGAATGATTTGGATATGGTGTGGGAGGAGAACATTGATCTTCAAGATAGAGCGCATCACGCCCACATCCCTCAGCTCTGCTTCAAAAGAACGGTATACGCTATGAGAGGGTCTTCCTCGTCTTCGGAACCCTGATGAGAGAAAGTCGCTCATACCAATCTTCATTCACTTTTTCATATCTTGTCTTTCTGTATGTTTTTCACCAGCCCTCTGATTATTGGTTACAGACCTCGATCTAAGACTTTCACAGCTTCCTTTCCTGCGCCTCTCGCATCCATCCGCCCGGCAACTTCTTCTCACGTCATCAGACCACCTTCCTCGAGGCTTGCCAATACTTCTTCACCCAGTTCTCGGACGCCGGTAAAGAACATATTTGGTCCATCTGGTGTTCATTTTAACCGAGTTGGCCTGTCTCAAGTTGGACGGGACCGGTTGACTGGAAAAATGTAATACTGGCAGATTTTTATAGAAAAGGATTGATTTTTTTTACATTCAATTTTTTTTTTTAATAATATTTTTTTTTTTTGATTCATCCAAATTCAGCCCTGCCTGTCATAAGGGGAAGTTTAGTACCGAGGGGCTGAAATGGTACATTCACTCATCGGAATATTATTCATCGATTCGTTATGAAGCGAAATGGTCAGGGCAAATTGACCGACTCAAATGAACACCCTCGATAATGATCTGACCATTTTTATTTTATTTTTACAACATTCTACCCCATTTCTTATTTTTATTTCTGGCCTTTTTTACTATAGAAATATTCCGTATTATTTTTGTACCTTAGAATATAATTTTCTTGTTGACTTTGCTTCGAACTTATTACTTTCTTTTATATTATAGATGAATAAAAATAAATTATTTCCTAATTATACTGTTCTGCTCTAATAAGATTCTCGTGATTAAAGCACGGAATACACAATGGATGGAGCTTTTCAACGAGAAACTGTATTGCAATACTCGTAGTTAGGGAATTTCTCCACGGTTCACAAAACAAAAGCCTGTTTTGACAACAATTGGATGACAATAAAAAAAATGAAAGAAACAAATGAATACAATTCGGAAACAAAACAAGCGAACCCCGCTCGACTACATTGTTTCTTTTGCGCTGATAACACTCCACGTGTGACAATAATTACTCTTGTCTTTGCATCAAAGAGGCTGAACCGCAACAATATAATTGCACAGAGTGCGGAACCAGGTTGGCTGGAAGGCTGGAGAGGCCAGGCTTTGTAGAAAGTAGTTCAGCTGGAAGCTTACAGCGGATCCGTTCTTCTTGCTTATTGAGTGTGCAGGATTCTATGCACGCTCTGGAAATACATTCAGAATGAATTGGAATAGCAAAACTGGTGAACCAAACAGATCAAATCATAATTTCAAATTCCTTTTTTTAATGTTTTTTTGTTTATCCAGGTTGTTTGTTTGCAACTATTATCACCTCTGGTGAGCTCGAGGCTGAGCTCCACTATGGATTTGGCATGGCAAGTGACGCCTTTAACAACATGACCAAGATTTTGAAAGCGCAATGGAGAGCTCTTGTTGCCTCCCTATACTCCCGAGTGTGGTGTAAAAGAGAGAATTGATTGATTGATTGAATTGATGGTTTGTTTGACATGAAAAATGCAACTGAAAATTAATAAAACTTATGAGAGACCGATTATGACGTACTTACGGCATTGAGTCTAAAGCGGATACCATCACAAAAATAATGTACTGAGATTCTATAAAATGAAGGGTCAAAGAAGCTTTGCTGGGAAGACCCTCGGAGATAATAAGAAATACGGCGGTACGGTAAAATATGTGAGTTTGTAGATATAGTAAGATGGGGGAAGCAAAGAAGAAGATTCTAGTATGCACATGTGAGGAGAATGGAGTCATCCAGACTTTCTCATATAGCATTGCACGGCCAACCTCATGGAAGGACTCCCAGGCAGACCATCAAAGAGATGGAAAGACAACTAGGAGTCTACCCCGCAAGAGGCTAACTCTTGATAATAGGTAATCAGGCCTAGGAACTAAGAAGATTTTTTTATCAATTCGTCCCTGAATGAATATTTCAGCCCTCTACCTCAGACTAGTTCTCCCTCCGTATGTTCCACGGAAGCGTAAGTCAAAAGCCATCTTACTTTACAATCCGGGTGGGACAAGAAAAAGAGACAACCATTGTACGAGCCTATTGTGCGGACTTGCAGAGTATCGGACTGAACTGGGACGAAGCGGAGCAGCTGGCATAAAACAAAATGCATGGAAGACCATAATAAAAAATTATGAAGGTACTAAGAGTATTTCAAAGTGCCTGCGTTTGAAAAAACACTCTTGCGCTTATGAATTAAGGGCAAAAGACTTCTAAATTCTCAGCACTAAGAAACCACGGAAGGTTGACTACGAAAATCCTCAAGTGGTGGTCATGAGGTAGGAGCAGAAATGAACAAAAAAGGTGGTCAAACGAAGAGGCAGTCTGAAGATGGATAAAAAGAAGTAAAATTTGGTTTCAAGGAACTTCTTCGTCCGCATCCATCAAACCGTCAACGCCAATTTCTCGCAGCGTGCTCCTCCACTTCACCAGAGTAGGCAGCACAGCGCCGCGCGTCACGGCGGGCTCATCAGGTATCCGCACATACTCATCAAGGAGGCACTCGTGCACCGCACCGTACTCTACGCCTAGCCCACAAGTATGTCGTTACGTTAGTTGTTGTTTTTTATTATTACATCATATCGTGCAATGATGGAATTATTATTTCACCGCAACAATGGGTTTAAGATGTACTCTGACGTCCGTATGCACTTTGCAGTGCAATCTTGTTAAAAAACAATCCAGTGACAACCGGAAAGATTTTGAACTATTCATTTATTTAGCTTATAGTCATATAATTGTTGGGTGCGACCCTACGTATATCATCCTTTATAGTCTATGGTTCCAATCCTACCTACAGTCTAATTAGTAGTCACCTATTCCCGCCTGGAAGACCCTTCTGGTGCGACTTACGAGTCACCGGGGTCAGTGTTAATTGGATACCTCGCGCGAGAAGGTTGTATTGCATTATTCAATCGAGAACAACAACTGAATCGTAGAATCATCATACTTAGTTAAAAAAAAATACACAATTCATTGTTCTTTTGTACAACTGGAGAAGAAGAGAAGATATTGGGGTAAGTCGTACTCTCTCTTCTTTTCCTTTCCAGTTTTTGGCATTCACCGATCGGCGTGGAGACGCCTCGCGTCACGAACACATATAAACAGGTAAGTACATCACATCTTTACAGGTAGAAATAATTCAGATAAGTAGGTAGGTAGGATGTATAAAAAATATATTCTAAACGTCATTGTAATCGCTTGAAGTTTCTTCTTCTTCTTTCTTCTTGGGTTGAAAAGCCAGTTTGCCTTCTCGTGGTTCACCCTGGGTAACGCTAAATGGACTCGCAATGCAGGTCTCCGGACTAGGGGGTTGGTTTCGTGCGAATCGGGTTTGCATCAGATTGGTCTTCTCTGGGCTGGCTTGCGGTATGCGGGAGGCCTCAACGGAAACATGTATGTATGTATGTAATAGACAGCGCCTTTACAACAAAATTTGGCGAAGATAAATATCTCAACCAGCTTAGGTGGAAACTGCGTCTGAATGTGGCTGCAAACATCAATGGATCAACGCAATAAACACAAATAATAAGATATGATATTTTTGTGAGATTGACTGTGTTTTTGTGTTAAAGTCTTTAAAACATAATATGCAGTCAAAATAAGTTTTAGTGGCTTAAATTAATCATGTACGAATTAAAAAAAGACCGGTTTTTCGATTGGATGGCATAACTTGGACAAACGTAGAAACATTTCTTTGTTTTTTTTTTTAATATATATATGGATACCTAGTAGTGGTCTCAAACCACCTTCGCTTTAATTCCTTTTTAATGAGACCGGTTTGGATTCCGAGTATAGACACATTTTTCGTCTTTTATAGAAATGAATAGACATAAAATGTATTGAAAGAAATGTCATAATGTTTTACATTGATTGGTTGAAAGAATAAGGCCTTTGAGATTTGAGTTTTCCCAGTTTTTGACAGTTGTTAAAACCTACCTAATAATTTCAATATTTTGTTCCGTTAGGTATTTTCCACCTAACTTTCGGGCTATCAGCAATCTGCAATGTGTAGCTTCATCGGTCGAAACAATGAATAAAAATATGGCAGGTTTACATTAGATCCAAATGAAAGCTGAAATATAAATCAATAATAATGTATTGATACTGAAGTGGTTGTGTGTATATAATTATTCAGGGCGGTTACTCTGAATTTTAATCACAATACCGATCTAGTTTCAATCTCAATAACGATGCCATAATCACACTTAGATTTAAGTTTCTATGCATGAAATGCCATGGTCACCAGGTCTCCCGGGTGGATAAATTTAAATACCTGGGAGCAACCATTACCACCTCTGGTGACTTCGGGGCTGAGCTCCCGATACGTATCGGTATGGCAAGTGGCGCCTTTAACAACATGACCAAGATTTGGAAAGCGTCGGCGTTTAGTGTCTGTTTGATGCGTGTGTGTTGCCCATTCTCCTGTATGGGTGTGAGTCCAGTAAGGCCCAGGCACAAAAAGTCTCAGCCTTTGAAATGAAGTGCCTAAGGAGAATTCTGGGCGTAAGATGGTACCACCGCATCACGAACGACCCTATACGCCGGCGCACCCAGCGTGAGCCCATCACCTCTACCATTGTGGGGAGGGGGTGGACTTGGCTGGGACATGTGTTAAGGATGCCGAATGACAGTTGGTCGAGCAGAGCGCTGTTCTTCCTCCCATCAGGGTCCCGAAGACGAGGAAGACCCTCCCACAATGTGTTCCGCTCCTTCGAAGCAGAGCTGAGGGACATGGAGATGGTGTGGGAGGAGGTCATAAACATTGCGCAAGATCGAGCGCAATGGAGAGCTCTTGTTACCTCCCTTTGCCCCTGAGTGGGGTGTAAAAGGGAGAATTGAATTGATTGATTGATGCATGAAAATAGTTCCACATAGGTCTATGTTAAATTTGGCATCGATTTGCGAAAAAAATGGTATAAATAGGATTTAGATAAGTATCGTGGATTTTTTCAAAACTATCGCGTTAGTAAAACTGAATTTTCAAAATCTAATAAATAGGTAGGTACCTACCTACAATTAAAAATACCTAATGCAAAATAAATTCGCTTTTTTCTAGTTTTGTTTTTTTTAAGTTTGGTATCATCACGATTTTCTAAATAAAAAAATAACATTTATTTTCGATAAAAATATAGGTAGGTATACATAATATACAATGTACTTCAGAGGTAGGTATCAACATAATTCATTAAGGAAAAAATAACAACTAATGACTCTAACAATTCACTACTAATGTTCGATTTTTAAATGGAACAAACCATTACGGGCGTCTTCTACTGTTATTTTGAATGCTGGCTTAGTGTGATCACTTTACGTTAACAACGTTCGCCATTAGGTGGTAATGCTCGTCTCCGAAACTCCTAATCATGAGAATTCTCGACATGTTCAACATGTCGAAAAATCTCATGTATGCAACAAGTAGAAATTTAATAATAAATGATATAAAGAGATTAAAGTTGGAAATTATTGAGAACAAGAGAACAACCAAATTTAAAGACTGCGACTGCTGTCATGTCATGCTGGCGCCATAATTCATTAATTTTATTTAGCTTTTTTCCTGTATATTTGACAAGTAGTATGAACGCATCTTTATTTCATCTACCGCGAGTTCCTATAGATGCAATGTTATGTATTATGTAATATACTCAATATAATATTTATTTATTTTTTTTATTTATCGTATGGTCATCACATCTTAGAGTTAAAAACTACAATCACTATCCATTTAACATACTTTGATAAAATTAGCACGAGCAAGCTCGATTGTCAGATGTTTAAGTCTAAGTTTAAAATGTATTCTGTTGCCAATTCATTTAACAAAAAGAAATCGGTGTAGTCCCCTCCATACGCTCTCAACCTGCACTCGGACACAATGTGCTTCACAGTCTGTCTCTCCGCTCCACAGTCGCATTCTGCGGACTCCAGTAGACCACACTTGTAGAAAAAGTCAGCACATCTACCGTGTCCCGTGCGGATTCGATTCAAAGCGGTCCAGATTTTACGTGTGTGACCAAATCCAGGCGGTTTCATAGATATACAGGGCAGACCATGTCCCCTCGCGCCCGACGCTTCCTCCCATCCAGCCCTCCACGCATCCGTAACGTCGAAGCTGGATTCGCTCAGGATTTTGGCTGTTTTTAGTGGAGGGTTTCTCGATCTTAACCTGCTGCTGGACAGGAGAAAGTCGAGATCTGGATGGCTTGGTAACTCGGGATTATTTTGTAATTTTTTATATTCCCTAATGAGGGCATTTTGTCTTCTGAGGTCATGGGGCGCTATATGACTCAGAGGTGGCAGCCAGTATATTGGAGTAGATCTTAGAGTGCCCGTGATGGTCCTAAGAGTATCGTTCAACTGCACATCCACCAGGTTGGTGTGGGCACTGTTTATCCAAACAGGTGACGCATACTCCGCTGCTGAGTGCACAAGACCCAATGCAGATATGCGCAGAGTCTCCGCTGTTGATCCCCAGGAGGTGCCAGCAAGTTTGTGGATGATATTGTTACGGGTTTTGATTTTGGCAGAAAGTTTAGTTAAATGTTCCTTGAAGGAGAGAGTCCTGTCAAGCGTTACCCCCAGATAAGTAGGAAACATGTTGTGGTTTAGAGTTTTTCCTTCGAAGACTACCCTCAATGTTTTATTTGCCTCTCTATTGTTAAGGTGGAAACATGTAACCTCTGGTTTAGATGCGTTGGGCTGCTATCTCCAGTCTCTGAAATATTGACTAAGGATGTTCAAATCTGATGAAAGGGTGGTTTCCCCTTCCTTGAATGTTCGGTATTGGCACGCAAGTGTCCAATCGTCAGCATATCCAAACTGTCGAGAAGCTGTCATAGGCATGTCCGAAATATCCAGGCTAAATAGGAGGGGAGCCAGGACTGATCCCTGAGGAAGGCCATTGTTTAATTTTTTGATACTGCTTTCGGAGTTTCCCATATATAATATTATATTAGTTGAGAACGGAATATAAAAATAAAAATGTCTGTAGGTATACATTATCTATGTATATTCATAAAATACAATAACAATTATACCGACTAATTATTAAATTAACAATACAAAACAATATTTTTTTATTAGAGTAAATATATTATTTTCTGTACATTTTAATAAGAATTATAAAAAGGATGAGTAATTTATATAAAAAAATTAAATAAACATAAAATGAAATCTTATTAGATAGATATTTCAAATTATAATTCAATTTGACATTTCAAAGCATATTTTTTATTATCAGTAAGCAATGATTATTATGCTCATAATAACTTCGTTATTTGTAGGCAGGTATTATTTATATGCATATTATAGGAAATAATAATTTCCACATTTTTTATGCTATGAAAAAAGAACTCATCATTGCATTTTTTAAATAATTTTATTTTTTATTTATTTATTTCAATTCACGGCGTTAGCCATTTATATGTAAAATACATTTTTTTTAATAAATCATTAAACAACAAAGCTTTGACAGACAGATGGAAGTGTAAAATAGTTATCAGGAATGTAAAATCGCATCGCCAGATGAAGATTCAGGTCGATAACGATTCTACATTCATCGTCATTTAAATAAAATTTAAAATAAATAACAATAACAAAGACAAGGTTAAACTCAACAGTGTTAAACCATTCAATTCTAAAAAATTCGCACAAAAATAAATAAATTAAATAATTATAGATGTACCTATAATATTGATGAAATAATGATTTTTTTTCTCAGATCTAGTGGGAACTTCAATTAATAAGTAAACTTATATCATATAGTCAGTAATAAAAAAACAATAAACGTCAGTGATAAAAAGTAAATTAGGTGATACGAGAAATAATCTACATAATAATTCAGAAATGTTTGTGTGCTTTCTATCGTATATGTGAACATCACACTCAAAATACAAATGCTACGTCAGATATGAATCTGCGCAGAGCGGTGCAATTTGCTTGAGAAGGTTCTTAAATACAATTTGCTGCATTAACTTTAATATATTTAGAGCTATTTAAAAAACTCTATTTTTTTAGGATCTTCATACAAATTTCTCAAAAAGACAGTAAGCCATCTTTTGGAAACAAAATTACTCATGTAAACGTTGAATGGAATCTTGGTATTACGTATTTTTAGTATGAAAATGTAATAAAATAATTGTAGATTGATTTGTTATACATATAAATGTTATTCAAATCTTATTATTCTCAATAAATAAAGATTTAATGAAAAAATTTGCAAAATGATTCCTCCATTTTGAAGTTTGACAGATAGCTCAAATCACCCTCTATGGGTGGAAAGCCTAATTAATTATCACACATTAGGGAATGTAGCTAAGATTCAAACCACAGAGCTATCTCTCTCTCTATGAAAACTTGCAAATTATGTCGGTAGGTTCGTATAATATTATGAGGTCGGTGAGACAAAAATTTTAAAAGTGTCATTCTTCTTTTCCTGTGCTTATGTCAGTTATAGAGGTCTGTTAAGCAATGGGAAGCTAGACTAGAACCTGTTTAATTACCTACCGATCAAGCCTGACAATCGGAATCAAAAACGTAAAGCAAGACGGGTATAAGCTAGTATGAGAATAAGTTAAATTAGAGTAAAAGAATATGAAAAAAGTAAGAATGTCTAAATATAAACAGATCAAATAATCATGCATTACAGTACAATAATGATAATGATAGTGACTAGTGAGCCAGTTAGCAATCAACATGGTAAGTCAATCCATAGGTACATATAATAATATCAAGTGAGTTAGCGAGTTGCCCATTGTCAAGTTTACATCGAATGGAAAAAGTTTACGATGTCAGATTTATATCATTTGTGGAAACTGTCGGCAACGATATCCGCGCACCTATCCACCAAGTTTCCAAGTCTGTGTAATCGGACCATAGGAGAATGAAACATGTAGTTATTTCTAGTTTTTTGCTCCAGAAAGAGGCATGTCTGTCTAGTGCAGCGATGCACAACCTACGGCCCGCGGGCCGCATGCGGCCCGCCGTCTTTTTTTCTGCGGCCCGCCAACGAAAAATGAAAAGAATACCAGAGTAGATAATTTGAAGACGCCAGAGTCTGTCATGTGTTTTTGGATTGTTTGTGATATTAATTGATGTTCTGTGCGACATTTGGAATTATTTAACTATCCATTATAAGTATATTGTATGTAAAAATGTTTCCACACGATTTCCATGTTATGTGTTGTGACAATGATATTTTCTATTTTCCTAAACTATGTTGTGTTATGTTGTTTTTCTCAATCATCAAAATTCATAGTTTATTGCTCTTCCAAAAGTATTAATATGTAGGTAATTTGTAACATGCCTTTGATTGTCGTTTCTTTTTTTTTGTAAAATTTGGTATTTATGACACATCTACTACTACTGTGAAAATAAATAAAAAAATATGATTACATTGTTTGATCATTAATCATTAGTATCATAATTTGTACAAATTAAAAAAATATTAGTATAAATTTACAAACGAAGTTGGTGTGAAATTGTATGTCAAAATATGAGGAGTTGCGGAGCTAACCCAAGACAGAGCTCAGTGGCGGAGTAAAATACTAAAGGCAGACCCCACCAGCATGTGGGAATAAAAATTTCCAAGGAGAAGAAAAAGAAGAAGAAGAAGAAAAAGTGTTAATTTTCCTTCTTGCGGCCCGTCCTGGCTCATAAACTTCACCAGTGGCCCCTGTTAGCCATAAGTCTGTGCACCCCTGGTCTAGTGGATCTAGCTGGAATGCGGTAATGGATAAGTTCAAGCAGTTCTGGGGAGTTTATTGCGCCGTTAATAAAATAATGGCGCATGTATGTGTCATTTTTTTATACAAGAATGAATGAAGTTTAATACCATAAGAACGAGATAATGAAAGTGAATAAAATGGTTTACTTTATTGAAATTTCCAAATTCATCATTTTATATACATAGGTACCTATGCAATAAAGTAAATTTCGTGGACAAAATATTCTTGCATAAAACAAAATAAAAAAGGCATGCACCTACCTACTTACATTTATTTTTGAAATATTGGTTAATTAAGAAACATGTAAGAAATATGTATTTTTTTATTCAATAACTACCCTTTGTACCTATAAAAGACAACATCACAAGGTTTCATAATGTATAAAAAATGTAAGTACCTACATAATATTGGACCAACGTTTTTACGAATATTACTTACTTAATATTATTTTAATAATCCTCTTAACATTGATGTTATCATTTTTTAAGAATACCCTAAAACCTCGTTCTACTTTTATTCACTTTACGAATATTCTGCTTAGAGTCTTCATTGATCCGATATCAGGCATCTATCGCAATACTTCACCACATAGCTAAGCATATTATTGTTACTGATGTCTTCGTTCGGAAAATCCGTCCATTTCTGTGGTGGTCTGCCTGAAATTTTTTCGGCGTTCCGGTATTGAATGTTTTAAGTAATTTAACAATTTACGGTGTTAGCCAAGATGTGAAGTTGGCGCATAATACAGGCTGTTAACACAAAAACACCGATCTGTCAAAGTTTTTTTTATGATTTGTGGCAATTGCTAATAATCATCGTGGTAACAAACGTCGGTTATCCGCTAGTAGGTAGGTATATATGTCATAATATGCAAGACTTATGTACATAGGTATTTAAAGCAACAAAAAAGGTAATAAAATTACGTACCTACCTACATATTTCGTTACTTTGAAGCAGATCTAAGGTAGCTGAAGTCATGGTGGGGGAGGAGGTCATTGAAATCGCGCAATATAAAGCTTAGAGGATGGCAATTGTTGCCTCCCTATGCCTCTAAGTGGGTCACAAAGGGACTATATTGTAAAATAATAAATACAACATTTCTTTATTTCTCGCAAGAAAATCACACAAATTATTGAAACTTACCAAAAAATAATAAAAATATACGAATAATAATTTAAACAATTTAAACAATTGGGAATAATAATGCATGCACGAGAAATCTCACAAGGCAGTGCCCGTTGGTGGGTATTACAGAAGTATTAGGTAATTAAAATCTAATTATTAATGTACTAGCTTATACCCGTCATGCTTTACGTGTTTGATTCCGATTGTCAGGCTTGATCGGTAGGTAATTAAACAGGTTCTAGTCTAGCTTCCCATTGCTTAACAGACCTCTATAGCTGACATAAGCACAGAAAAAGAAGAATGACCTTTTTACAATTTTTGTTTTACCGACCTCATAATATTATACGAACCTACCGACATAATTTGCAAGTTTTCATAGAGAGAGCTCTATGGTTTGAATCATAGCTACATTCCCTACACCCTCTAATGTGTGATAATTAATTATTAGGCATTCCACCCATAGAGGGTGATTTGTGCTATGTGTGATAAAGGCAGCTGTCAAACTTCAAAATGGAGGAATCATTTTGCAAAATTTTTTATTAAATCTTTATTTATTGAGAAAAATAAGATTTGAATAACATTTATATGTCGTATAACAAATCAATCTACAATTATTTTATTACATTTTCCATTCAACGTTTACATGAGTAAATTTGTTTCCAAAAGATGGCTTACTGTCTTTTTGAGAAATTTGTATGAAGATCCTAAAAAAATAGAGCTTTTTAAATAGCTCTAAATATGTTAAAAAGTTAATGCAGCAAATTTTATTTAAGAACCTTCTTAAGCAGTTTGCACGGCTCTGCGCAGATTCATATCTGACGTAGCATTTTTATTTTGAGCGTGATGCTCCCATATACGACAGAAAGCAGACAAACATTTCTGAATTATTATGTAGATTATGCAAGTACATTGTTATGTGATGTGAAGATCTAGACCTCCAATAATCTAATAGAAGAATAGTGTTTCCGTCTAAAATTCGGAAGATTAGAACCGCAATTTTATTTTTATTTTGTTTTATTCATACTTAACTGTACATTGGTAGAGCAGCACATAAAAACTGAACAATATATTATTATCAAAGACATCACAGAATCAACATACAGAGGGCGAGCTTACCGCAACAAAGTTGCGGTCTCTAACAACTAACCCCAATGTTGTGTAAAGGTGCGTTTTTACCAAACGAAAAATTATTCAGAGCTGGAAAATAGAGTATATTTTCTTGATCTTTGACATATTCACCAAGGATATAACAACGAGAAAGAACTGTCATCGTTCATTAAGTAGCTTACTGTGAAAAAGTCAAAGAGTGTATATTTGTGTTCACTTTGAGTGAACACAGATTCAAAAAAAAATTGACTTGATGTTTCCATGGTTCCAATAAAACGATATTATAAGAAAGTATAATCTACTTCCAGCTCTGGCTTTATGTTCGTTTGGTTAAAATGTTTTTTTGTGTTCGTTCTAAGAGGATCTACAGTACCTACATATTAAATTTACCTACCTTCATGCTTAAAAAAAATATAAAATAGAGTATATTTTTTTTCAATGGTATCTAATTCCCAAACCATAGTTAAATAAATCAGCTGATATCAAAAACATTTTTCTTCTTTTCTCTTTCGTAGATATTGTATAAATAATTCGTTTTGTGTGTAAATAAATATCTTTTGATGTTTTTTTACTGAAATAATATCTTATATTATATTTTTCTCGTTCCGAGTGTTTTCTTACGTTTCCATTTCATATTCTTCTCAAAGTAACTTCCTGCGAACAAGGTCTCTCTTTCACAGAATCTTACACAAGTATCCTTCTGAGTTCAATGAGATTGTTCACATTCGATTATGCATAATATATCGAGATTTTATCTTAATACTTTGAGGTAAGTAAAAAAAAAATGTTGTCTACAAAAAGTTACTGATTAGCTCCGTAGTTTTTTTTTCAGACAATTTATACGTTATAACTTATCTCTACTTACCTATATATAAAAAAGGGAACCTTATTTTCCTTAGTCGTCGCAATACGCGGAAAGGACTAATAGTTTTGCTTAATCTTTTTTTTTTGTTAGAGTATATTTTTAGGATAGAAAAAAAATGAAAAAAAAAATTATTGTTAGAAAATTTAAGAAAACTTTACTTCGGCAACCTTCCCAGGAAGTAGGCACCTACTTTAGAAATAGTCATTTTTTTTTTTTTAATTTTAACTGACATTTAAAAAGCTATTAATTGTTGATTGATAGGTTGGTGTGGTTGTCAGAATATGTTTTATAAAAAAAATATATAAAAAATTAAATTTATTATAAAAATTTTAATGTTATATTCATTGTTAGGACAAGACATTGTCTGTCGGGAAAGCTAGTATCAAATAAATAATAGTATAAGGTATAGATATTATGAATGTTGGTGTGCTAACGCAGTGAAACTTCAGATTTTTTAAAGCATTTGACAAGGTATTACAATATGAAAATCTACTAATAAAACTACGTACGCATGCAGTCGACGGAATCTTTCGCCGGTGCGGTGTTTGAAAAGTTACCTCAAAGGAAGAATACAGATAGTGAGGATTGGGGACAGCACAATTAATGCGCGTACTGGGATACCACAGGGATCGCACTTTGGACCACTATTATTCAATATTTTTAATATTTCTAATTGACATAGTCACGGTTTTCAGAGACGTAGAAATATGCATCTTTATAACATAGTATTTGAAAGTTTTATTCGTATCATACATTCAATCAAAGTGGTTGGTTGTGGTACAGCGTATCGGAGGTCGTGGGTTCGAGTCCCGGCTGTGCCGACCATTTTTTACATTTTCACGACTCAACCCTTTAGTTAATGTGAAAGATGTTGCAAGTGTATTTTTTTGTGTTCACTTCGATTGATAACAGATTCATTTTCTTTAAAAAAAAATCTGCAAACGTAAAAATGGGTGACGAAGACCGTCAAATAGTAACTTAATGTATTTAGGCTTTCATACAGATATTGATTTCTGAATATTATTAATATGGCTACTTTTTTAATGTAGGTAGATACTTACATCACATTACTTTTTTACACAAATAAACGACTGGTATGTACCTAATTCATTCAATCTTTTTTATAAGCCCATAGAATCGCTCGACTTAAACAAGCAAATGAAGCGGATACTTCAACTCCATTAAGTAATTTTCATAGTGCATAAAGTACAGCAGTTCGCTCGCATAGTTTCAAACTCTGGTGAATAGATTTGAGCCACTTTGTGAATATGAATCGAATTATTCAATGATGAAGTAATATTTGATGTATGTATGAATTTGATTTTAGATTGCGAGCTCAATTCTGTGTGTTGTTCATGTTTTTGTTTCAAAGTATGGGAGTTTTCTTGAGGATATGAAAGTCGTGATCAGAAGCAAAAAATAGATCAAAAGCTGATTAACATAATGTTTTAGAGGCTTACTAACAATATAATACTGAAAAAAAAAAAAACAAACAATTCATTACTAATGTTCGATTTTTTTTTTTTTTTTTTTTTTTATAATACTGATTTTTTTACGTAGGTACCTATGTCTTTTAACTGTTAAAAAATCTCAGTGTGTCTAGACAAACTCAAATTGGCGTTCGACTACAAACGAAGATTTCGCCAATGTATCTATAAATACATACATACATTCTCCCTTTAAGGCCCCCCGCATACCGCAAGCCAGCCCGGAGGAGACCAATCCGCAGCAAACCCGACCCGCACGAAACCGACCTCCTAGCTCGATCGAAGCAATAAAACCAAAAAGCTGGCCCCGGACAAATCAATCCCGCCGCGAATTACCCCCAAACCAACAGCAATGCGGGGGCCTAAGCCCCACTCGGGAGCATAGGGAGGCATCAAGAGTTCTACATTGCGCTTGAAGGCGTCCGAGGCTCATTGTGCCTTTTCTGACCAGTTGAGATTTAAGGACGTGAAGTGGTCAACCTCACGGTCCCGATCTGATTTTTCGATTTCCTGCCTCTTACAGGATGGTCGAAAAATCAGCAAAAAGAGCAGAGGTGCTATTCTTCGCCGGCAACTCCACGGCAATGCATCTATAGTGCGAAAAAATTAACTGTCCACCGGAACATATAAACAATTATTTAAACCAAAAAAGACACTTATAGCTAATATAAAAATAGAAAAAGTGGACAGTTAATTTTCTACCTGCATTACATTATCGAAGAATTCTACAAGTTCTATTCGCAATTTCTGGAGGAAATCAGCAAAAAAGTATACGAAATTGTTGCACAATTGATGACTTGCGGTTGCACTTTCGTCCAATAAAAAAAATATCAGTCAAATGTCAATGATGGGTGTGTGACAATCAGCCTACCTTTGTTTTGCTCAAAAAGTATCAAACTCGTTTAGTTTGTCTCCTCAATCCCACGTTTTTTCTAGGATATTTGAAATGGCTTTATCCATATTTTTATGTTTTTAAGTAAAAAATGACCGTGGGCACGCATTTCCAAAATGGACACAATAATCATAGTTAGATATATGCATAATGTGACAAAACCCATCTCTTAATCAAACAGTTTTTAGAAGAACTTCGAAAACCCTACGTTATTTCATCTTTCTTTTGAATTTTAATACGAGTTATTTGCCAATTATCTTCATAGCTTGCATGTTGATTGATAATACCCGTATCACCATCAATCAGTGGGTTAAGATAATATTATTATTGTGGACGTATGAATAAAAGTTTGTTACCAGAATTAGATAAGCGGAGATCAATAATTATTATTGTTATCAACGGAATTGAGGTATACATTCAAGCTTTTTTCTGCAGATTAACAATTATTAATAGTATTAAGATAAACTTGATTTTTTTATACATCACGTCAAATCGCTTAAGGGGTAAGACGTTTATCATCGCATTTCTGACGTTTTTAGTTTTGACTGATGACGCCAAATACATGACAGCAGTCGCAGTTTTTAAATTTGGTTGCTGTAATTGTTCTTAATAATTTACAACTGTTAGATTTATATCTCATAAATAATAAAATATCTACCTTCTTGTTGTATACATGGGATTTTATGACATGTTGAAAACATTACAACCTAATGGTGAACGTCGTTAACGTGAAGTGATCACACTAAGCCAGCCTTCGAAATAACAGCAGAATACGGTCGTAAGCATGTAGTTGTTGGTTCTATTTAAAAATTGGACATCGGTAATGAATTGTTAGAGTCATTTATTTTGTTGTTAGGCACATTTTCGTTTTTAGTTTAACCGATAAAGTCTTTAATACCTATATTACATGGTACATACACTTACAAGAATTAAATACCTTTTACAACATCTGATATCAATGAATATATTATGTTTTGTTGGTCTAGGCCTCGAAAATTCGCTTGGGCATTAAAAAATTAAGGACATTAAAAATAAAAATAAATCAATTTGTTAGAAAAAAGTGTTTCGACGACAATTAATACGGAGCTACGAACGAACTTAAGCAATTACAATACTTAATATAATCTAACTAAATGAATTGATTCCGTTAGTTTATAATACGGTTGGACTTATTGCAGCATTAACCAATGAATCAATATCCCTTTCACACCGGCTTATGTCCGAGAGTGAATTATTGACTAGTGGAAAATGCGACCATCTGTGAAAATGGTAACATCAGATATTCATAGAATGGAAATGGAACTTACTAGGTACCTACCCAATGATTCAATCTGCATTGTTCTAACCGGTTAATTCAGGTAGGCTACTACTAGGTACCTGAATAATTATTATCAAAAACGATAATTTATTGGTAGGTTCGTTCATAACGGGCCGGTATTTTTATTGAAACACTGTAACCTCGCGCGAATATTTTTTGTACCTTGTTACTTCAAGACTCTCAATACAATATTTTTTCGTACAATGAATAAAAAAAAACACATTACAAACACTACTGTATTGTTGTGTTTTTGATACTCACTCTGATGTATTTGACATTGACACAAACGCATATATACTTTTTTTAATCTGGTCAAATTAGGAATAGATTAATATAGTTTGTCTTTAATACCAATAATATAAAAAAAACTTTGTACATACCTACCTATCAACATCTCAAATTTGACGTATCCATGTCATTGTTTTGGAAAGAAAATTGTGAAATAAAGATCGCTCAGTCTTTGACAATGGGACTTCAATAATGTTCAAATTTATTATTTAAATTAGTATAGTTATGGTCGAATTTCGAGCACTGGTCGACCTTTGTTAATTATAATTGGATCAACTTTTATAGCTCCGTTTAGTGAACAACGGTCACCGGTCACCAAAAGCTTCCTTCTTTGTTTTTTTTTAATGTGACAATCGACATAAGAGACAATAATTGAGAAAAAACAGCCTCGGTAAGAAATGGAAAAAAAAACTGCAACAAAAACCTAGAAAACCAATATACCTATAAAAAGATAGGTACTTTCGCTTAATCAAAGATTTATTGGAGGATTTTTTACGAGATATCTACCTACCTCTATTATTACCGAAACTGTTGTCCGCACCGGAATAGTACCTACTCGTTATAAAGTGAAGGGGTTTTAAACCGCGCTTTTTTTTAAATTTATTTTTGAAAAAAAGGATTAAAAATGTTGCCCAAATAGGCTCCAAGCCTGTGCTAGGGCAAACTAAAAAAAGTTCTAAAAATATAGTCTTATAATAATATAAGTTGGTACAAAAAAAAAAAAAACACAACACACTCTCACACTCACAAATACCTTCACACCCTCATTCACTGACATTCACATACACAGCATAATATAAGTGAGACAACAGACAACTGCATTATCATCTTCATACGGATTAAAAAATAATGAAATTACAAAAACTAAAAACAATGTGATTGTACCTACAAAGATCTTATAACTAAGCGGAGTTGTATGAAAAGAAGTCCAGAGACAGAACAATGAAGGATTTTGAGAAAAGTTTAAATTAGTTTTAACAATATTTTGTCTTTTTCAATTTTCCCCACTCTATTCCCGTCTCCTTTATCTTCCATAATTTCCTATTTTTTCCTCTCTTTAATAGCCCTTAATCTCCGGCTAAGGTAGTTCTTTTTTATAAAATAATACACAATAAAAAAAATGGTTGACTTTGGTAGGTACCTACTTACACCCAAACAATAAAATTGGGCGTTATTTTTTTTTTAATTTAATTTGCTAACGATATTATAAGGTTAAGATTATTTTTTAGATTAAAAGAAGCAGTAGTTAGGCAGATACAACCAAATTTATGATAAAAATTTGCGCTAGTAAAATATTGGATTTTTTTTGTTTGTTAAATAATGGGTTTATGGATTTAAAAAATTGGCAATCAATGTATAGGTTCCTGGTATAGGTATAACTTTTATATTTTTAAATAGTTATCTACTAATTTGGTTATATTATTATATTGTACCTTTTTAAGTAGGTATGAATTAAAAATTTCCACGGGATTGCCGACTAAGAATAGCACCCCTGCTATTTTGCTGTTTTTTTTAGCATCTTATAAGAGGCAGGAAATCGAAAAATCAGATCGGGACCGTTAGGTTGACCACCTCACGTCCTTAAACCCTAAAAATGACATTTCTGGAACTAGCATGCGTCCAGGATGGCTTACACAAGATCTGTAAAAATGAGGGATGGTATTCCAGGACGACCACTAAGAATGAAAAGATGCTAGGATAGTTGGGAGTCTATATCACAAGAGGCAAATAAATTAAGTAAAAGAGAAAGAAAAAACACTAAGTACTTTATTCTAAAATCTATTAAATAATTTTAATAGCCTAAAGACGAAAATTAATCAGGTATGTCTATATACAGATCCCAAGCAAGAATTACCAAAATTTCGTACGATTACCGACATCTATTGAATAATAATATCATCTTGTAGCTTGGACTATTCCTTCACAGATGGCAGTTTAGTAAAACGGACATACCAAAATACGTTTCATCTCTCAATCAACAGGTTGTTGACTTTTAAGTTTCTTTGTGTAAATGTCGCTTAAAGTCGACTTTAGTGTAGTTTGTTCAATCTTATAATTTTTTTATTAGGTGTAAAAATAAGGGTGAATAGAATAGAAACTATAAATTAATATTTTGGGTTTTATTTTATAATTTTGTAATGTCACAATAATGTAAGATTATCCGTAAATAATTTACAAATGAGTATCAATATTATGCTGTCCGGAATACAATCTACTACACTCTATTAACTATAAAAATAAAAATATGGTTACTTTATTAGATATATTATGCAGTGCTTATAAACTAGAACATAAAAACTAATCATAATATACTAAAAACTCATACACAAGACAAACTCACAATAATACCACATTAAAATAAATGAGAGTGCTAGGTAGTCCTAGCGCCATCTAGTGACTTATTAAAATAAATGGTTACCTACTTAAAAGTTTTCATAAAATTCAAGAGATGTGTCATCAACTACTTTACATTTTCGTACACCCAGTTGGTGATCTGAAGGTAAGTACGTCGGCATGGCTAGGGATATACATATTATGTTTGAATTCTACCAATGGCATGAGATTTTTTCAACACATTTTACATATTGAAAAAACTCTTGATGTGTCGGAGAATTGAAATTTGACCACCCAATTGAGAACATCTTTAACGTAATGTGATCATATCAAGTCAACCTTCAAAACAACAGTAGAAGACGGTTGTAAGGTCGTAGAAAAAAATGCATGACTCGAACCCCCATCCCTAATAGTCCCATACAAGTACGCTAGCCACTGGCCCGATGGTCAGTTGTTTGCACCCTTGATTTAGACATCTGTTGAAAAATGTGAAAAGTTTTAAGTAACTAGGTACATTTGATTAGCAACTTTTAATCAGTAGATGGCGCCAGTATATTTTCTATATCCATTATAAACGGTTTTCTTTTTATTTCTTTTTTATTGCTTGGAATAAGTTTTGTTATGGCACATTTTTAATCCATTAATCTGGACAGTTGTTGGATTAAGTTGGACAATAGTAATCCTACAAAATATTGATTTATTCAGAATATTATTATGAAAATTGATTAACAAAAAGATTTGATGGTTTGAATTATATTATATGACGCATCACATGGAAAATTTTTGAATATGTATACCAATAGTTTGTATTTGAAGTGGTTGGTGACCCAGCGGTTACAACGCCGGCTTTCGTACTGCGGACGTCGTGGTTCGATCCCAGGTGCCGACCATCTTCCTCTTTCACGACACAAGCTTTCAGTAGCTTACTGTGAAAGAGTCAAGGAGTGTATTTGTGTTCACTTTGAGTGAGCACAGATTCATTATTATAAAAAAAAAAAAAAAATTATTCTATGTTTTTCCATGCGATGGGTCATTTACATAAAATGAATCCCTATTTCCCAATTTAGCTAATTCTTATATTTTTTTTGCTGTTGTCAGGAGAAGATTTTTACGAGAGAAAAAATCAAGAAAGTTTTGAGTTACGTTAGAAAATTTAAGATTACTTAACAGTTAAGTTTTCTATCTATGTTACATAAGTATTCTTATTGCTTATGACAACATAAACTTTTGTATTTTTTGAAGATGGTGTTTGACATAAGGGAGCGTTCAAGTATTATGTAACGCAGTTTTTGAAGATTTTATACCCCCCTCCCCCCATGTAACGTGCCGTAACGTTTTTCTGTACCCCCCCCCCCCCTAAATGTTACGTAACACCCAAGAGACTATTTTTTTACTGAACTCTACAATAATACTATTTATATTATGTTCCATAAATTTTTCTTTATTTTTTCTTTTGCTGTTTTTCAAATTTCGTGTGTATTTTTTTGGCATAGCTGCGTTGGCAAGTCAGCATGGCCAAGAACAGTTGATGATGTAAATCCCCCGCTTTTGAGGACATTATAGTATCTACAAACTCACTTTAACAACACTCACTACAAGCAATTTGTGTTTATGCGTACTGCATGTTTTAAAGCACTAACGAATACTGACAATGAAAATAAAATAAAAATGACGTAAGTATAATACAGTCGAGGGATTCCCAGTAAAAAAAATAAAAGAAAAGGTTTGCTAACTTGGGAGAGCGAAATAAAAATTATATAATGCAGTCGAGAGGAACTTCCCGTAAAACATAAACGAAAAGGGTTGCCCAACTTGGAAGATTTATTTCCCATATTTTTTTGTTTAAGAAAAAAAAACCTTTACGTGACGCATTGTTTGAACCCTCCCCTCCCGCCCTTGTAACGCACAGTAACGTTTTGCAAGACCCACCCCTCCCCCAAATTGCGTTACGTAATACTTGAACGCCACCTAACTATCAGATTTTCCAATTTTCCCATACACACCAATAATTGATATCTCTAAAAGATATCACGTTTACAATAAGTATTTTTATTCACAATATTTGCAAATTCTCGACGATCTGTTAAGTCAAAAAATAAAAATCTCTAACCTACTTAGGTGTAAAATTTTGGTCTTTTTCAATCTTTATCATCTATGTATTTTTATTCTATTATAACTACTAATTTTAACTAATATTAAACTAAAAATTAAATAAACTCAATTTATGTATTTATATTATTTTTTTGAGTTTTGAGCCTGAGTTTTTAATTTTGCACATCTACCTACATATTTTTTTTGTTTATTTTTGGTATGATAATTATTGTTTTTATTTTATGATTTCTAAAAATAATATTGTCTTTTTAAATACCTATCTACATGACTAACTTAAAAATGTGATTTGATGAAATTTTACTAGACAAAAATAATACACGCATTGACAAGTAGAATTGCAAAAAAAGTTTATTGATCTTGTCTGGTAAAATTTTATGCTGGCAGGTTAATAATTTAGGTATGTATTAATTATATCTATAAAAATGAAACACAAATGGATTCTTAAAATAAAATGTCTTAAATAAAAAAATCTTAACATTATAATATTATATTCAAAGACTCTACATTAAATTTTTACAATAATTTTAATTTTTTAATCGTAAAATCTCAATGAATTTAAGTATAGTATAGTACCTATATTATACCTAGTGTTTATATACCTAGTAGATGGGTAGTTATAGATAGGTATAACTTACGAGTCAGTTATATTTAGGTAACTTTTAAATTAATATACCTAACAATATTGTATTCAGAGAAAATATATAAGTACCTAACTTCTATATTTCAAAAAAAAATTGTTGTCTAGGCTATTCAGATTTTAGCATTGAAAGACTTGTCTAAGTATCCTAGTGATTATAAAATTTATTAACAACACTGCTGATAAAAGGTCCACCTATTTAATTTGTTAAACTGCAATGAGTTTTCTCGACACTTGTCCAAGCTAAATCTTTCAAAGTCTGAAAATGATTTCTTGCTAAAACGGATGGACTAATTTGAGTAATTTTGATTCCAAAATATTCATATAAGCTCGGGGTATTTTTAAACGATGAAAATATATGGAAAAATTGCGAGGGAAAACAGTAAAATAAAAAAAATTTCTCATATAAATTCTTCCTGCCTGTCAGATTTTGTATAACAATAAAGGATTGTTATTTTTTTGGTTGTGGGTTACTGGAAATGAAATGTGCTTGGGTTCTAGGTGACAGAATTTTTAATCAGTCATCTAGCATGTAACAAATTATAAAATTCAAGAAAACATACTAAAAAGTTCACCTCAATAAACTAATTTAAAAATTAGATAGCAAAGACGAACTTTTTTAACGGGATTAATTTCAAGAAAATAGACCGCTTAGTTAAAGAAAACACATACCTAGTATGAATTTTTCAATTTCTAAAAAATAAAGCCCCTGTATATTTAGTAAGATCAAGTGTCGTGATAACACATTGTTCATTTTGAATTTTTCAGGTAAGGTAATACAAAAAATATCTAAATTATGAGAAAGATACAATCGTATTAAGGAGTTCTTATTGTAAGCTATACAAATATACTACCTACTTAATTTAATTTATTAGTATTACTTATTTTCATTAGTACTAATAGTGTGATAAGTAATGTACGCCTCTTTGATAATAGTACAAATATTATTAATTCCATACATAGTCTTTATTTTATACTTTATAATATAGATCATCAATTAATTTTTTATACCCCTGGTCGTACGCTTTAAACTGTTTTGACGATCGCGGTTTGCTCCATTTATTGTGATGCTGTTGTCTGCTATTCGTGCTGATCGCCGTGCCACTGCTTTGTCCAACCGAACTCCCGCCGATGGCTATTTCTTCGTACTCGTTATCCGATTCCACAGCGACATACGATACTGAAAATCCTTTGTAGTAGACGGTTTCGTCCGTCCGGAAACGTAGTAATAAAGATTCGCCCATGGATGTGATTTCACCAGGAATCTGAAAATAAAACACAGAAAAGCGTTACTTTTTTTTTAAATGAATCTATGCTCACTCAAAGTGAACACAAACACACTCCTTGACTCTTTCACAGTAAGCTACTTAAAGCTTGTGTCGTGAAAGAGGAAGATGGTCGGCACCTGTGATCGAACCACGACGTCCGCACCAAACAGTACTTTTATCATAGTATCTGAAAAACTTTCTATATAACAGGGATTTCTTGATACGAGGCAACCTTATGGTGACTTAACCTCTTAGCCCTACATACAGGGGGTTTGGCTATGATGGAGGATGCATCGGGTACCTCTGTAGGGAATTTACTTCCACATCAGTTGTCAAAGAGGACATAAGTTGATAAGACCAAACACTATTCTTGCAACTGGAAGATGAGAATCCTGTTAGGATCTTAACGAATATATCAGCAACTGATGACTGACTAATACTGATCGATTTTTAAATGAAATGAACAAACCATTTATGGGCTTACGACCGTCTTCTACTGTTACTTCAAAGGCTGGCTTAGTGTGATTACTTTACTTAAACAACGTTCGTCATTAGGTGGTAATGTTCAAATCCTTGATAATTATGAGAATTCACAACACACGGGAAAATCCCACACCCCGGGCAGGATTCGAACTTGCGCACCTCGTCGACTCATCCAGAGACGGATTGAATTGATGGAGACGAACCCCTGGGCCAACTACCCTCACGTTAATTCCTTCATAATACGTGTATATAACAAGTAGATGATGTTAATGAGATATAGAGCCATCTGTTGTAAAATTTTCTAAAGAATCTAGACAAACTTATAACGTTGCCTACAAAAAAAATTATCAGGACAAATATAATTGTCTTGAACAATTCAGATAGCACAAATTTGACACTTTTGAATTTGCACAGTACTGCAAATATACAAAACATCAAGAATAGAATAGATGCACTCACTGAACTACCACAGAATCTCCCAAAACTAGGTCCACTTGACGGATCAGGCCCATTGAAGACTTCCACGTAGTCGTAATTACAATCCTTTTCCTCTTCCAGATTGAATGTGAGGAAGGTAATCTGAACGTTCCTCCCTGGTGTTGTCTCTATGGTCCAATCGCAATCCGTACGAATCTCATAATTGTCATCCCCATATTTGGCGTGGGAGTATAAATGTTTCACACGGGATGTTGCTATCAATCTACCACCGCATACTGAAAAACAAAAGAATTATGTTTATCTTCTCAGTCTTACACTCTTGTCTGAAATTGTTTCCAATTGTCGACAATTATGAGTATCTCATTTGGAATAACAAACATTCGACTTAAGAGGTCAGAATCTTCAAAACAAAAATTATTATTGTTTTAAGGTGCATTTATACCAAACAAATGTAGAGTCAGACCTTTATAATCTATACTACTATTATAAAGAGGAAAGTTTTGATTGATTGTTTGTTTGACGGGAATAGGCTCCGAAACTACTGAACCGATTTGAAAAATTCTTTCACTGTTGGGAAGCTACACTCTTCCCGCTGAACATAGGCTATATTTACTACAACTTTGTAGAAGACATAATTATCTACAAAAAGTGTCGCGACAGCATACGTCTAACTATTATAATAATGCCACAATAAGTGTTAATTTATTAAAAAAAAAATAATTTGAAATGCGGCAGAGATATAGGCGTCACTGGGGTACGAGCCGGACGGGAGGGGACCATTGGAATGCTACATTATTCCAGATTAACATAGCCTATAGAATATTTTGATAAAGTTAGGGATCTATAAAGATCATTAGAAAACTGAATTATTTTTTTAAATACCTATGTACCTACCCGTGCGAAGCAGGAACAGACTGCTAGTGGAGTATATTATTATCTTGTTCGTTGATATAGTCACCAAGGAAATACTAACCAGAAAAAACTGTCATTGCCCATTAATTAGTTCTTGTTTCTATGGTGTCCAATATCAACGATCAAGAAAATATACTCTATTTTCTAGCTGTGACTATATATTTTTTTGGTATAAGCACACCCTTCGACAATCGTGAAAACAGAATGGGTTGAATAAAAACTGAAAACCTGTTCAAAAAGTTCTATACTTATGACTATTTTAGGTTTTAATTTCTATTATATACAAAAGGATGTTAGTGTGTTGACAAAGATGAGAGTTAGTAAGTTGAGATGGTTTAGGAATGTTGAAAAAATGGACATATTTTTAACAGAATAACGAAAAAAAATTGTAAGGCTGATGAAAAGAAGGTGTGGTCAACCAAGAATGACATGGATCGAGAACACTTTGAACTGGAGACCTCTTTGGGTCTTCGTCTATCTCACTTACAAGTGATGGGTAAAAAATTGGTTTTTTTTTTCACCTGTTGAATGAGTGGCAAGAAATCCTTTGAGCTGTACACTAGGGTCACTCCTAAACACCATGAACATCTCGTTGGAGTTTGAGATGATTGGATGAGGCGTCTTCGCCCCGCAGAACTTTCCCAGGGTTTGTGACTCCGGACTGTTGCCATCGTAGACAATAATGTGATCGTAAGCGCATTCCTGAAAACAATAACATCAATATTTTAATACAATCACTATAATTAGTGCTGTGTTTTTTTGTTGTAGATAATGAATCTGAGCTGACTCAAGCAAATGGTCAAATAATAGCGGATCAAAATTTTGGTAGCTTAAAAGCTTCTAATAAAGTCCCATAGATGTCTCATAATTTCACTAATCAAGTTGTAAATATCTTCGCACATTCAGCTAATGGCCTGGACAGTACCACCTCGAAATAGCACAGCTAGGGTTTTAGGTTCAAGTCCTATCGGAGGCATAGGATTTTTCAGCATATTTTACATATTGAAAACACTCATGAAAGGTGAAATCGTCGGCAGACCAGTGGTATCAGCCAATGACTTTCAATGACATGGGTTCAAATCCTGGTGCCAACCATTTCCACTCTCACAACACAAGCTTTTACTTTACGTCAAAGATGTCGAAAGTGTATTTGTGTTCACTTTGGGTGAGCTCAGATTCATTAAATAAAAAAAAAAAGGTTTACATTTGTTGGCAAACGTTTACTTATCATGATCACACTAAACCAACCTTCAAAACAACAGTAGGTATAAGATGGTACCTAGTAAGTATTGAGTTTTTCAAATTTACAATTAAAAATTCGCACATGATAGGTGTGATGTTTGTCTTGTCATTAGAATACAGAGTGTTTTGTCCATCTCCTGAGGTTCAGTCATCAAAGAAATATTAAAATTGCTTTAGTAAGCGAGCTTTTTTGATAAGACATTAGCAATGGTCTATCTAAAAAATAAATAGATATTTTCAATTAATATACCTGATGAGATTCCAACTCAAAAACAGTGAAAAGAAGCTTGATTCTGTGTCCTGGAGTTGTTGTAAAATGCCACACACAATCCTTTCTTGATGGGTAATGGTCGGGATAACTTGGGCTGAGAAAAAAAAACTTGATTAGTAATAAATACATATTCATGATAAACCACAAAGACTTTTTCCATCTGAAGAAATGACCATTATTCACTCTTGGCCCAGCCAAATGCACCTCCTATTATGGTGTATAGAGTTGCTTATTATACTTGGTACCTACAGTGTAACGGCCAATTTCAATAACATATCCATAATTGTAAAGTTAATTTATTTTTTTACAACAGTTAAGTGATTAACAATGAAACCATTTGTTAACTAATTTTTGGAAGACCATGAATTGTTAACATGGACGAATTTTTGTATTCTCATGTGAACCAAATTCGATTGTCATAGAAAGTCGAGCTTAATTTTTTGCAATTATACTCTTACAGTAAATGTTCCTGGGTACTTTGAGTTAAAAATTGGATCGTTATTGCTAAGTGCCTAATTATTTATGTTTATATAACTTTTTCAGAGTGGTTCGTTCATTAGACTATTGTAATTCAACACTGCCTAAGTCTATAAAATATTTGTGTATTACCACCCAAGTCAAAATAAAACTATAATAAACTGAAAAAACATAAATATTAGCAACTATCAGTATTTCTCATCTACAAATATAACAAATTAAACTAAAAAAAAATTAAGTCTTAAAATCTCCAAAACATGCAGTTTCTCACACTCCTGAAAAGTTGGTAAAAATAGGTTGAGTGGTGTTGTTCAATAAGCGACGATAAGTGATTAAAGAGTTTTGAAAGTTCACCTGTTGATAGTTCCTTGTGGCTTGGTGACTTCGTACTTGCAGCCCCCTTCTTTGCAGTCGTGTTTGTTCTCATCCAACATGTAGCCATTGTGACAGGAACAAACGTAGGAGCCCATAATGTTGTGACATTCGTGTTGGCAGCCTCCATTGTTTACAGCGCACTCGTCAAAATCTGTAAACAATATTTGAGTTAACTGGGATACAGCAGGATATTGGGTCTATGGAAATCTCAGGCGCAATTTATACATTTCAACTATACTCCTACCTTCTTTGGTCGACCCAGGTCGAAACCATGTTAGGGTTGACTATCAGACAAGAGTGTGGGATGCCTTTCATGGCTGTCCAACATGCAGAGCTTGATCCTATTTTCTTTCATTCTAAAATCCCTCCCTCACGTAGTCCTATCATTGTAGAAAGAGTAAACCTCTCTGCCCAAAATTCCCCAATCCATGGTGTCATTGAGATAAAGCTGAAGGATGCGTGACTAACGGGTGGGTTAGTAGCTAAAGGAGATTCCCTGGTACTAGGCAACCTCATGGTGACTAAAAGTCTTACCCCTACACGCGGGGTCTGGAAGGGTGGACTTTCATTATACTAGGTCTGACTATAGAGGATGCACCTGGCACCTTCGCAGAGGTTATTATAAATGTGGAGGGTAGTCCCAGTTTCTCTACATCAGTGATCAAAAGGGACAAATTTGGTCACATAACCAAAAGTAATTGTAGAAATCGAGAGACGGGTATCCTGCCAGGATCTATCATGCTGGGGAAGCAGTAAGACGATTAAGGGCACAAGATGGGAAGAAGCACTGTCAGCCTGTGACTACTGAGGAAGCTTGAATATTATGGTGTACGAGGTACAGAGTTGAGTTTTTTCACATCATATTTATCTAACCGTCAGCAAGTCACTGACATAAACGGCAATAAGTCTTCAATAGATGGTATAAAATACGGAGTCCCACAGGGTTCAATTTTGGGCCCGTTGCTGTTCCTAGTGTATATTAATGACTTACCGAATATAATTAAAAATAATAACAATGTAATTATGTTTGCTGATGACACATCTCTTCTCATTAAAAAAACAAACAAAATAAACACCGAGTCTGAAACCCTAAAATTACTGGAAAGCGTGAAAACGTGGTTCAATGACAACAACTTGATCCTCAATATGACGAAGACAAGTGCGATCCTCTTTTCCCTCAAACAAACAACCTAAGATTCTGTTGCACATGCTCTAAGTGAGGAATCTATTGACATGGCTGAACACTGCAGGTTTCTAGGTGTAACTATTGATGGAAGACTGCAGTGGTCACCACATATAGATCATCTGTGTAATAGGCTTAGTACAGCCATATATGCAATAAAAAAAATTAAGGCCATCTGTGGACAGGAGGCGGCAAGGTCCGTATACTTTGCTTACTTCCATAGTATAATGACTTATGGGATATTATTTTGGGGACAAGCGGCGGATTCCTCTCGGGTATTTATATTATAAAAACGGGCAATCAGAGCAATCCTTGGTATGCATTCCAGAGATTCTTGCCGTGAAGCATTCAAAGAATTGAATATTCTTACGATGCCTGGCGTATACATTTGGGAATGTTTACTATACGCGAGAAGGAACCTGCCAAATACCCCCAGGAATGCCGACATGCATGAGCATTATACTAGAAATAGGGGTGACATTAGAGCTGTGAGGCACAGACTGACTTCATCAAGTCATCAAAGAGCTATACATGTCTTAGTGTCCGTCTCTATAATAAGCTCCCCCTGGAGATGAGACTCATGACGGAAAATATGTTTGAGAGAAGGCTGAGGGCGTACCTTGTCCAAAAAACTTTTAAACTTTTTACTCGGTAGACGACATGCTAGATGAACCATCCTGCTTGATTGAAAGCGGGATGCAATCGTTTGGTATTGATGGATCATCATATGGGTAACTACTGACCATGTTCCAACTGTCTAATAACTTGCTTGTCTTTTGTATGTTTAATGTAATTTGACAAAACTCTGATTTGAACCCTTTACATTCAAATCAGAGCCGCTACTGGTTAATGCATTATTATTGTTCACTTAATTGATTTCTATATGATTTTATTCAGATTGTAATTTTACTCAGATGTTTTTGTAATTATGACAAACCCAAGTGCCCGTAATGGGTCTATGGAGGGATAAAGAAAAATAAAAATAAAAAATAAAAATAAAATGACTCTGCAAGAGGCCTCTACGAAGACGAGATCCAACAAAAGGCAGTGCTCTATGAATGAATTGAAGGATGTCATAATAGAGCTAATTTGATCCCAGTGACACAAGGGGCATATCATGGTTCATTGACCTTCTTTGTATTGAGATATTAAGAAACTAGAGTAATAATAGAAGATACACTTACCGGTGTAATAAACTGCCGAGAATCCAGTTTTATGGATGCTGTTGTCAGACGTGAACATGAGTCTCAAAGCGTTACTTTCGCTGATGACTGGCGGAGGAAGCTTCGAGCCGCAGTATATTCCGTGTCTTCTCAATATTTGAGCTCCGATCTTACTATGAACTGCGAGACTGTCATACTCACATTCCTACAGAATAAAGAATAATAGTTAAAGTACAAGTTCATTCATAACTCAATATTCATCGTCATAGAAAAATGCATCGCCAAAGATCATGAGAACATCGCAAAATTGTATAAAACTCTATTTAAAAGCAAACCCTTAAGAAAAAATTCTTGAAACAAATCACTTTGATTTTGCATAAAGAAACTAAAAATCAAAATGCCGTACCTTACCTGTTGGTAGGCATTGTTTCCTTCCAAGTCAAAGTGGGTGAAGTTCAACATGATCCTGTTCTGCGGGGGGGCTATGATCTCCCACATGCAACTCTTGCTGGCCGGGTACAGGTTGGGGAATGATGGGCTGGTGATGGTGCCATTACTTGCATCAAACACTCCTCCACAGGCGTCTGAAATTATCAGTTTTATCATGATAATTATCAGATGACCCGGTAAGTTTCCTATACTAAAACGAACTTCATGGATACAACCAAAAGAATAATGGTCCATTATTGTTGTGACATGATTAATGATGGATGGAAACACTTTTGTTTTGAAAAACGGTATTGATGTTTTTCTATTTTCCTCGCAATTTCTCCATATTTCTCACCAGTTAAAACATCACTGTTCATTCACAAATATTTTGAAGCAAAATTATCTAAATTATTCCAGTCATTCTTGAATTTTAGAGAGACTAACAACCCATTTTCATAAGATAGGATAAATAATTAACGCTTTTCTACACAAAGGTGTCAGTATAGCCGGTGGAAGTTATTGCATGAGGCAATTTTTTCCAATCGACCGGTCCAATGTGAGACAGGCCAACCCCCGGATAGAAATGGCACCGGTACACCAGTGTGTCGCGGCACACACTTTGCAGAACACTGCACTAGGCTACCAAGGTCGGTTAGGATTCGTGATTAATAGTGATTTTGAACCCGCCTTCTCGAGTCACTGGGCCAGCTCTCCCAACGCTAATACCAGGCATTGTAAGTATTGATTTTTTTACTACGCCCGCTGTCTCCAGGGAGGTCGCTGTCACTGTGTCCCATAATGAAACTTTTGTAGAGTTCCTAGAGTTCATCGTTCAGCCCAGCCTCCTGGAGAATCTGAGGATTTTGCTGATTGTAGGTAGTAATTATATTTTTTATTAATTTTAATAAGGAGACATCTGTTGAAAATATTAATAACATTTTACCCACAATTCTAATCGGTATATGGCGCTAGGATGTTACATATATGCATTTTTAGTGTCTCATATTATTGTTCATCAAGAATCCATAAATAACATTTAGGGCATTGTAAATAAATTAAATGCCTACCTTCACAGCTGATTCCATCAGAATTGAGTTCGTAACCAATTTTGCAGGAACATTCATATCCACCCAACGTGTTGATGCACTCGTGTTCGCAATTATGCTGGGACAGGGCGCACTCGTCATATTCCTTCATAAACGTGGCGGAAAAACCCGGCTTCTGCACCGATCCATCCGAAATAAACTTTACTCTTAGTTTATTTGAGGTTGACCTGAAAACAAATTTATTCAGTAGAACAAAGGCAAAGAGTCCTATGTCTATTTAGGTTAAACTGGGAAGGGATAATATGGATGCCAAACTGGAAAGGCGAATAGCTTTAGGATACTCAAATGTCCTAAATCCATTTTTAGAAGAAAAAAACTCTTAGATGCATGTGTACTCTCGGTGCTCTCCTATGAGTTTGAGACATCCACTCTACTGAAAAGAATCATTCATAAACTTCGGGTCACGCGAAGAGTAATCGAGAGAAGCATGTTGAATATATCACTTAGGTGCCGAAAAATGAATGTTTGGATAGGGGAAAAGACCAAGGTAACAGATTAGGCTTAAAGAATCGCGGAAGAGAAGTGGAATTGGACAGCTTATGTGGTGGGTATGTCTTGTGGTAGGTGGATGAAGAGTGTGCTGGACAGAGGTCTAGACAAGACGGTCCGATGATAGCGGACCTGCACTGGAAGAGAGTCGCGTCCTTCGGAGAGTAATAGAACACTGGACACAATAATAAGGCTGAAGTAAGTAGGTTAAATTGTTGCTCATCGAAGACATTTTATACATGAAGTCGATAAGATTTAATCGCACCATTCACTCAGAAATTAATATAAAAAAAACTCAAGCGATTAGGTGAGAATATCTACCTTATATCAGGTGGACTCTTATAGCCGCAGAATACTCCGATCAGTGGACTGTCATGACTGTGTCCATCTCGAACTTCCACTGAATCATAAATGCAATTGTCGTGGTTTTCCACTTCGAAAGATTGAAACTTCAACGCCACCTATAAAAAAAAATACTATGTAATAATAATTTGGTAAAATTTGGTTTTGATGGACTTCCATTCTTTAAATTACATATAATAGAATATCGTAACATGTATCATATGTGATTTATTTCCTACTACACCGCCATCTCTTAGATTTTTTTAAAGTTACGCATCTATAGAGGAATTTATTCTTTTTATTACAAACTTCTATGACCCGTCGAACTTCAACTCGCATCCAAATCAACAATAAGAATTATAATATGCATAATTAAATAAATTATTAGCTAAATTTGATTCAGTTTTAATGTCATAAACAATAATGGGGTCCAAGGAAATGTTACGCGCAATAAAAGAGCATTTAATGCCTCTCAGCCACTGCATTTCAACTCGACTCTCACCTACAAGTGGAGGACCCTGTTACGTTGGCCCAGGCTGAAACGGCGGTTACATTCGGTCCCTGTGGATGCTAGGGTCAACAAGCCGAAGAGAGTACGGGGTGCCTTGCATGGCTGTCCAACATGCAGGGCATTTCCTACACCTGATTCCTTTCCTCCTGCCTTCTATGAGCCCTCCCATCTATATTCACCTAGTCCTAACATTCCGGAAGGAGTAAACCTTTCTGCCCAAAAATCCCCAATCCAAGGTGTCATTCGACCCGTGCCGAGGGATGCGTGACTAACGGGTAGGTTAGTAACTAACGGAGGCTCCCTGATACCAGGCAACCTCAGTGTGACTTTTTGCCTTACCCCTACATGCAGGGATCTGTAGGGGCGGACTTTTATTTCCCTAGTTCTGGCTATGGAGGATGTACATGGCACCTTTGTAGAGCCGACCTGGTGTGATGGATATAATAGGTACTTCCACATCAGTGGACATAAGTTCACATGATCAAAATAATTTGTTGCAACCGAGAGATGGGAATCCTGTTGGGACCTATCTTTCAAAAAGAAGATTAAGGAGACCTTTTGCGGAGGGCAGGAGCCGGGAAGAGGCACTGTCACTCTGCAAGAGGCCTCTGGAGACGTGGCACAATAAGAGGCAGCGCTCCACGAATTCATTGAAGGATGTCACAATAGATCTTATTGGTCGCGGTGACTCAAAGGGCATATGGTCCTTTGACCTTCTTTACAAAAAAAAAAAAATGTCATAAACTGTATTTAATTCATGTAATAAGTCAAAATTATTTTTTATTCTGGATTAGGCCGAAGTTCGACAGGCAGGTCAGCTAGTATTATAATAACTTAGTCGTGTACGTATTTTTATACGTCATCGCATCACTTCAATACAATTTCCATTCATGTATAATTGTAGTAATATCAGATACAAATTATTATATTTTCCTGTATTAATTTAAGGATCTTCATTGTAAAATAGACAGTCATCATTTGAAAAATATTTATTAATCATCTTCTAAATATGTAAAGCAAGATAGGTATCAGCTAGTATAATAATATAATTTTATGATAATTAATTTGATTTCTACAGCTGTAAAAATGTAACCGAAAATCAAATTTATAACAGACCTGATAATTTTCTGGAACAGTCAAATTCCAGATGCATTCCTTATTGGGTTGATAGTCATCGGGATAGTTGGGAGACTCTAAATGCCCTCCACCTTCAAGATTTAGATCTCCGCCACAAAGAGCTGCAAAAGACATGATAGGTATTTTGTTACCAATGATTCCCTTGAATTTTAATATTTATTTTTCTTAATTTACACAAGCATGTTCTATGTCAACTACTCATTGTATCTATACAAATTTAAACAATAATAAACATTCTGACTGATGGGAGATGCAAAATATAGAAAACAAACTGATTACATACCTTCATAGTACGCAGTGAAACCTTTGTGAGGTTGTTTTCTTTTGGTGGTAACAAAATGCACTAGAAGTCTAGGTCCAGATGAGATGATTATGGGCTCGGCTCTTTTGCCAACTCCACAGAATCTTCCCAAGACCGGAGATTTCATCCAATAGCCGTCCCGAATCTCCAAATAGTCGCTCTGGCAGTTATCTGATTTGTGGATGTCTATACCTAAAACGAAAAATAATAATTTAATGTGTTATCTGAATAAGTATTTATTTTCAATATGGGGAATTTCGTTTCATCAATAATTATATAGACATTGAAAAATCTTTTTTGACTAAACTCTTCAGAAACTGCGTGAACGGTGAAACCTCACTGACAGTAGTGACAGTTGGTCGGAGCAAAGCCATCTATTGATTTTTGTTGCAAGCTTGTTGGTACTAAGCAAATTAATGAAATGCGCCTGAGATCCGATTCAATCATTCCTTGCGTGCAGTATGTACCTACTCCTATTCTAAATCTCCGTGATATTTACGCTGGTGTGAAGTAACAAAATTTTATATGAAAACGTGTATATTGCCCATAGGATACTTCTGAGAGCTACGCAGCCCATACAAAATTCCCGTGAGTTTCTCATTAAAGCATGTTATTAATGTTCGGATGCACGGACTTTCGATTCAATACAAATAGTTTAATTTGGCCATTTCTTATTTCTACACTACAAGATATTTGGACAAAACGCAGATCATCCACCGAGCAATATACATACATACATACTCGATTTGTGACCCCAATAAGGAGCATAGGAAGGCAACAAGAGCCTTCCACAGTGCGGCTTCAACGACCTCGCATACCACGTCCAAATCCCTCACCTCTACTTCGAAGGAACGAAACATGGTGTGATAGGGCTTACTTTTCTTCGAAACGCTGATGGCAGGAACCTCACCTCGGTCTACTGTCATTCCATATTCTTAATTCCCATCCACTCAATAATGACAGAAATTATATGCTCAGGCTGGGTTCAACAGCGTATAGCATCATTAGCATCATTCGTAGTGCGGTTGATACCATCTCTTATACCTACCCTGCCTATCCATGATTCTTTCGAGGCACTTTGTGTCAAAGGATGAGACATTTAGTGCTTAGACTTTGATCAAGTGCAAGAACTCACACCCATACAGGAGAATGGGCGACACTAAACGCCGACCAATATTACCTTACCTACCTACCTAGTACCTACCTACATCTTAATGAGTTAACTAATATTAACAACAAATAAAACTTACTTGTGATGTTCAACATGATGGTTTCTCCGTGTGTCGCTGTGATTCTCCATTCGCAGTTGAAGGCATTGCTACCAGTAGACTCGTATGGAGGAGAACGGAATGTTCCGCTGCTCTCTTGAAGAGTTCTTCCACATTCTGTAAAGAGAAACAATCTCACAGTCCGAATAAAAACAATTCTTACACAATGTCAGCTCTGAAAATTACTTCTACTTGTGTTAATCACAAAAATTGATAATTCTTTTCTAGTTTTACTTATCACTTAACACCACCTGCATTAGCTCTTAACATAAAGTGAAATGGACTCAAAAGTTGAAGATGAGAAACTTGCCTAAATATACATTATTGTGCGAATTAATGTGAACATCGTGCATTTTTTATACTTTTTTTTCTAGTTGGCAACACTGCTATATAGCTATTTTGACAGCAGTATCAATCCTTTCACTATAGGATAATAGTAGGTATTAATTATTATTATTATTAGGTATTAAATAGGTTTGTAAATAGTATAGATTATTGGCAATACAATAAATACAAAACTGCATGACCTCTACGAAGACCCTGATGTCAAGAAACCAAATTGTTAAATTTAACTGGGATGAGCACTTTATGTCTAATCAAAGAACCCAGCTCAGACGCTTAACCCACACACACCCAGAAGGCCGGGAGTGGAAGAAGTCTCTTGGCTCAGCATAGGCTTTCCAAGGGCTGATGTGCTGACAAAGATGGCAAAAATTGTTAAAGCTCTAATATACCTACGCATAAGTATAGGCACACAACTTATTGAATGCAAGGCTGTCTGGGTTTTCATTAATTTGGCCAATACTGTAGATATTTTATAATAATCGGGATTCCTAATGTTAATTTTTGTAATTAAAATGCATCATAAAAAAGTAAATACCAACTATTTTAATATATAAATAAGCAAAATAAAATTTTAGGCCTCTTCTAGGTTACGGGTTAACTAAGCCGTTAATATTTTTTGATATTGATAAAAATATGCTAAATAATTACCGTGACAATTGTATAAAAGATTGGTTTGTGCAATATCACTGGCGCTCAGTTTCAACCGTTGGCCTATTTCAGGCCTTTTCCTTCCTTGGACTTCTAAGGGTAATATGGTGTCCAAATAGGTCCCTCTGGAAAAAGTATTGCGAGCGTAGTGCATTATGCTGTCATAGTCGTAGCCTTGACCCAAAGAATTGACCTCTTCTTCAGTCAGTTTGTTGAAATTATATTCTTGACCTGAAACAATAATGCGAAAATGTTACATACAGTGCCATCTATTGAAAAGTAGAAAAAGCATAGGTAATCAGAAGTAAAAGTTTGTGTTTTGATTCAAAAGATGTCTCTAACATTACGGTCGTAATAATTATTTTCTCTATTGGAGGCGTCCATTAATCACGTGATGTTTTTTGCAACTTTTTAGAGCCCCCCCTCGAAATCACGTGTATTTTTTGTACAATTAATAAATATTGTTATGCTTTTTTTCGTCAATTTTTAAAATTCCTTTATTGGCAGCCCCGTGTTTCTTTAAAGTTGGTAGAAAAAATAAATGCACGTGATTTTGTACTAGACTCCCCCTCCCCCTACGTGCTCTTTCGTGATTTTTTACCGGACCCCCTCCCCCTTTTGAGCTCACGTGATTAATGGACGGCCTCTATGTCATGTTCAAATCCAAATTGTTGTTTTTAAACAGTTAAATGAAAAAAAAAAAATACTGTAATAATGTTATTTCCAAACATATTTTTTGTGGAAGGATTAGGTACGTAGGTAAAAATTATTTTTCAGAGCTCCCTACCAGCCACAGTACCTACATATTATCCTAAATTTCAAACAGAAATATTTTTTTTATGCAAAAATCGTGTTTTTAATCATTCATATTATGCAAGTTAGGCCACCCTTTGTTTTACGAAGTTTTCAACAATAGATTGGGTTAAAAAAGACAGTTTGTTTTTTTTTCTTTTCATTTTTAGTGGTCTAAAACCATCTTCAAATTGTTACCTTTTGAATTAAGCAAATTTGAGTCACATAGATTTCACAGTTTCGAAGTCTTTAATGGACCTATACATTGGTACAAACATGATTAGTCTTCTAAACAAACAAAACAATATTTTTTGGTAAGTGAAAATTATTGTCTTTGAAATATAGCGTCAAAACGTTGAATATGAATAGAAAAAAATGAGTGTACCTACCGATATGATCTATAGTTATCGAATATAATAGGTAGGTACCTACACAATAATTTTCATCATTATAATTTATTTTTATTGATTGAATCATAACAAAATACCTACAATCATATGTGACGTTGTATAAAATCTAAGAATAATTTTAGGTAAATCCTGCCAAAAATGTTCGTAAAACTGTTTTTCGAAAATATTTGATTCGAATAATTGCCCCCCTTAATGTACCGATTAATATTGAATATGTAGTTCTAAAGCAGATAATAAAAAGCTCCAATAGTCGATATCATTTTAAAGTTTCTATAATAATTCCAAGGATAAATTCATTTAAATCGTAAAATTATGAATTTTTATGCAAAGATATGTTTTACACGAAAAGGCTGTTATAATATACTATGAGTTCTGGGCTACCCTAGGTTAGCAGCTTTTTATTTGGTTTCATAGGAATTGTCAAAAGTTTTAAGCGATAACTTTTAAGAATATAAGTTAATCTTTACAATGTGTTATTTCGACATTTGATCAAACGAATTGAGCTAATAAAAGTAAAAAATTCACATATGTGAAAAATAATATTTTTTTTATCGAGTTTCGTTTGATTTTCTTTTTTTTCTTCTGATCATTAGGAGTTTCGGAGATTTAAAAATTACCACCTAATGGCGAAAGTTGTTAACGTAAAGTAAGGTAAGTCAGCCTTCGAAATAACAGTAGAAGACGGTTGTGAGCCCGTAGTAGTTTGCCCGTAAGTAAAAATCGAACATCAGTAATGAAATTATGAACACTAATGAGTCATCAATAGGCTATGCTTAGTGAGGGTGTCCGAGACTGCACTTGAATGTGTTTATTTATCTTAAATGATTTTGTTTGTATTGTTTTTCATGTACCTTATTTGTTTGTATTAAAGTTTATTATTATTTATTTATTAGTTGTTAAGTATTCGTATTACTGTGACACCGTATACATGGTGTAATTATATTTTTTTTATAATTAATTAGGCATTCCACCCATGGAGGGTGATTTTGTGTTATATAAAATTTCAACCACAATTTTACTTCCATGTTTACTCAGTAGTATACGTATACTAAATTTTGATTGAGCATTCGAACAAATTATTAACCAGCGTAAAAACTCTATAGTGTCATTGATTTTATGACCTGACATTCATCAGAGAGAAAGTTAAAACGCAAACAATTCAAGACCAAATGAGTAAATCCATACAATAAAAGTCACACAAATCCAGACAAAAAAAGTATATCTGGCAGATAAGCCTCTCGCCCTTCTTCGCGTGGGAGGGGGAAGTGGAAACCCTTGTACTCTTTGACTCGTTGAAATGCATCAGCTATTTTTCATTGTCACTCATTTGAAAAGAAATCCCTTCCATTCTGAACCTACCCGACATTGAACCAACGTTCTTTGAACACTTAAAACAGCTCGATTATATTCTAATTAACTTCTCTGATCATATTAAGGGGAAATTGTGTAAAATGAAATTACCATTACCCACTGATTCATATTCTATTTTTGTGTTATTCAATTACTAGCTGACCCCGCGAACTTCGTCCCGCCTTAAAATCAATAAAATACTGCTTAGGAAATATAACATAATTAACATACACGACTACTCATTGTGAAAAAATCAAATCGACAGACGTTGTACTGTACCACTAGTATAAGTTTTCGATGATCGAACATCGAAACGATCATCGAAAGAGTTTCGAAAAATCTCCATACAAAAATGATCGAATGATTCGATCGTTTGATTTTCGAACACTATTTGCACGCTAATAAGCGCTTATTAGCGTGCAAATAGCTTTCGATAAAACTCGTACTAGCCCCACTGTAATCCTTACTATGAATAATTTTTATTTCAATTTTTCTAATTTTATACAAAAATAGGTAGGTACGTTTAAAATATGTTTGAATGTTAAAAAAATCATATCTGAAAGCTCGAAAAAACCATCATAAATGTGTATACCAATATTTTTAATATTAATGGTTGTCAGGTATACAATAATTTTGTTGTTATATATTTTTTCATAGATGGCGTTGTTGTTAGGAATTCCGTTCCATAGTAACATTCATTTTATATTTTATATTATTTCTATTCATTAATCAATTTTTTTATTAGTTATTCTGTTATCAAGAGCGGAGAAGAATCCAATAAACCAAGCATCATAAAAAATCGGTTCAGCCGATCTCGAATTATAAGTGTTCGCACTAACCCGACTTTATTTTATATTATAGATAGTAAGAGTCAGTTTACAAACGATGAATCTTTCTATAATATTAAAGTAGGAAGTATATGGACGGATTTCCTAACAACATCGCCCATCTGTGAAAATTCCATAACAACACAATTTTTATTTACCTGACAACCATTGAGTTTCAAAACACCGCGCCGGTACGAAGATTATTGATATAATTATTTCTTTGAAGGTTTGACAAATAATATTTTTTTTACATTCAAACATATTTTAAGCGGTCTTTTTTATAAATCAACCCATATCTGCCCATATTTCTTTTTTGTGATTTTTAGACTTTTTCTGCTTAAGTGACGTCTAAATAACATGGAAAAAAAAATATTTTATGAAAAATAAGCTAGATTTCACACATACTATACATATATAGTAGGTTGGGCAGATACGAGTACAAATTAGAACATATTGTTTTGTTAAGTATTGGTTTATTTCTAGGCACATAATATTATGGACGTTTTTTTTTTAATAAATATTACAATATTATTGTTTTTTACAGTGTGGAACGGAACACTTGATAAATTAACCGCCATTACTTTTTAAGCAGACTTAAGAGGGCCTAGATTTGCTCTCTTTGAATGCACACATCCACATTTATTTTTTAAATGTTGTGAATAAAATGTACAACATGTTCAAATCAAGTGTCTGCTATAACTTTATAATATATCCAGCATAGTTCCCAAAAAGCATGTTGCTCTACTCCACACAATAGGACTGGTGAAATATGTTTTTTCAAGCTCAGTCGGCTTATTTCGGGTTATTCATCTACCTAACCCACCTAAAATGAGCTAAAACACCTTTTTGTGAAAAGAAAACACTTTTATGTTGTCATATCTATATGCGTATTCCCTTCGTGATGCCCTCATGGGCAAAGGGAGGCAATAAGGACCCTCCACTGCGCTTGGTCTTGAGCGGTTTCAAAATCCTCCTCCCGCACCATGACCAAATCCTCAGATGTGCTTCGAAGGAATAGAACACGGTGTTAGAGGAGTTTCTTCGTTTTCGGGGAAGGGAAGAACAGCGTCCTCCATATCCAACAACTGTCATTATTTGATAACCTTAACATTTACCTATACCAATTTTCTCTCTATAATGGTTGAATTAACGGACCCACACTGAATGCGTCATCGTTTAACGTCGTTCGTGATGCGATGTTACAATCAAATACCCACAAATCTTCTTCTATTTTTGATGGGGCATAATAATAATCGGAAGAAAATATATCATCAAACAGTGAATGTTTAAGACTGATGACAAAATGCCATTCAAGAATGTTTTCATTTAAGGAATTTTAGAATGTTTTAAGCATAGTATTTAAGATTCTTAAGATATGATCAATTATTTAACAACAATATTTTATCATGATAGGAGCTCGACCTGTGGTATTCCAAATACCTATTGGGGATTATTTTGTCGTGCAATCAACGTTGGTACTTATTGAAATTTATATTAAAAACCAATTTCCAATATCAACAGAAATCAGCCAAAAAGTAGGTACGCATATATAAGTACCTATTATCAAAACAATCGGCATTCAATTATCGACTATTCAATTTAAATATTAAATTTAGATGAAATAATTGTTAAAGAATTTTTATCGTACTTTCACAAACTTTCACAATCTTTTCTTTTTTCATTGCCTCTTCAATAGGACCATCTCAGTCTTTTTCCTCTAAATTCTAGATTATGTGCCAGTCTTCATAATATTTTGTTGGATTATAATGAACTAAGGTTTTTTTTTTTTTTTTATAAAATGAATCTGTGCTCACTCAAAGTGAACACAAATACACTCCTTGACTCTTTCACAGTAAGCTACCGAAAGCTTGTGTCGTGAAAGAGGAAGATGGTCGGCACCTGGGATCGAACCACGACGTCCGCAGTACGAAAGCCGACGTTGTAACCGCTGGGTCACCAACCACTTCAAAAACCAAAAAGCTGTTTTACGATGTTTGTTAATTCCAGGAACTCAGGAAGTCCAGATTTTTCTTCATATTTTCAGCGTTTATCCTAGAGGTCTACGTTTTGTATACTCGAAAACTCAAACTTTAGTAGGTCTTTTTCGGGTCTCAACCTGTAAATTGGTCTTTCTCAAACACTAGCAGTCTCTTTTGCGAGCCTTTCTGTCACCAACCAGCTTCTTCATTTCCGCGTAGTTACATACAAGCTAAAGGGTATAATGTCACGTTCAGTACACACTCACCCCCTCCGTCCCCAAATATAAACACCTTTCTTTCGTAATTTTGTTGATTTTCTGGTAGAGATTCCCTTTCGAAATAAAAAGTTCTTGCAACTAGGTCTTTTTTCCGAATTCGGAGGTAGTTAAATGGTTTTCGAAGTCTGCAAGCGATCCCAAAAATAAGGGTACGTCTTTCCGAGGCTTTCGAATTCATTTTCCGAAAACTTCTACTACATTTCACTTATAATTAAGGGGTTTTGCCTAATGACAGAAGATTCTTATCAAACTGGAGAATAAAAAGACATGCATATTAGTTTTTTTGTGATTTTCTGCAATTCCACATCACCACAATTGAGTGATTTTATGTACCTACCTATCATTTAAATAATTATTTTTTTGTTTTCGTATCTACGCTATAAGACGATGGTTTCCATACTTAGGTCATATTAAACGTCACTTGCTACATTAATATTTTTATTAAAAACCCAATAAACAGCATTGAGCTTAAGTGATTGGTTCCAGGCATTTGATTTCATTCATTCGCAAGACCTGATAAACATTGATGATTATTTGACTATTTTTTTTCAGCGCGAGTGTTATTCGCCAAGACCTTCGTTCGAGATAAACGAACTTTCGTTTATGAAAGTTGTATTGTATTTGAAATTTGCCACTAATTTTGAATCGATTTTATAAACCGCAAGTAGCTGTAAAAGACTTACAATATTATGGTAAGAGGCTCCAGAGAACGATGGAAATATTTATTAGCAAGAAGTATACATTTTTTCTGTTTAATGAAAACATCAAACATGTAGGTACAATTTTTATAGAAATATCTATCCAAAACCACTGGGAGCGTAGGTATATAGAACCAATCAATACAAATTTTAATTTGACATTATTGATTCTTATTTTTTAATTTTTATTCTATATTTAAATTTTTATTCTATTTTTGAAAATTGTTTATATTCTTATTTCCCCCTACCCTATAGAATGAATTTCTACTATTTTCTATCTAAAAACATTGCTTTTTCTTCCTCCAACTACAGCATATCTTTCTTCACACGGTTTCCCCTTCTTGCATTTGACCTGGGGGAGTAACTCTGCATTTACATCGTGATTCCGATCCAGCCGCAATCTCAATTATGATATTTTTAGACAACCGGTCCCGTCCAATATGAGACAGACACAAACAGGGTGAAAAAAAAGTGAAAAAGTAGCATATAGTAATTGGTTAAATATAGTAAATACAGTAGTAAGGCCAAATATAGTAATTGGTCATAGTAAATAATAAGGCCAAAATATATAGTAATTGGTTAAATTCGTCGTAGCTCGATATTTTCCTCGAAACGCTTTTACCCAACTCGAAATATTTTTCGTTCATATTTTTAGTAGGTAGGTACCTACAAACGTACGACAAACCAATCGAACTATTTCAATATATTTTTCATACTTAAAATGTTTCTGTATACAACTGTTTTTTCAAATTTTCATCTAATCTTAAATTTGAGTGCACTTTAACAATGCGAGTGTCAACCACTTCTGTAGTCTAACAAATGTGCTATTCAACCAACCCCTTAAAACTATGCAATGTATTGGACTGCTGAAGGAATTTTTAAAATTGAATTTCCCTAGGTAATCTAATAGACTGTTTGATGTACGTGTGTTGCCCATTTTCCTGTATGGGTGTGGGTCCTGGCACCTGATCAAAGCCCAGGTACAAAATATATCTGCATTTGAAACGAAGTGCCTCAGGAAAATCTTGGGTATCAGATGGTACCACCGCATAAGGGACGACGCTATACACCGGCGCACCCAGCGCAGGTCCATCACTTGCATCATTATCGAGAGTAGATGGGACATGTGTTGAGGATGCCGAATGACATTAGCCGAGGAGAGCGCTGTTTTTTCTCCCATCAGGTTCTCGAAGACGTGGAAGAACCTCTCATACCGTGTTCCGTTCCTTCGAGGCAGAGCTGAGGGATTTGGACATTGTGTGGGAGAAGGTCATAAGCATTGCGCAAGATCGAGCGCAATGGATAGATCTTGTTTCCTTCCTATGCCCCTAAGTGGGGTGTAAAGGGAGTTTGGATTTTAATCCAAAAAACATTTCTTATATAGAAAAAGGTTATTATGTTATGTTTCTAGGAGGTACCTAGCAATGAAGTTGTTTAGTAAAGTAACTAACTAATTGGTTGACGGTATGGTAAAATACAATGCTGGGTGAGTTATTAAGGTTTTTTTTTTATAAAATGCGAAAACTGCATGAATTTTTTTTTCATACACTGACTGCTATATTTTCGCGTAATTAACCTACTAGGAAATGCATAAATACGTATTCAAATTATACCTAAGTAGATACACGACAATATAAGGTGCTTACACACTGTAGAGGAATTTTAGCGAGTTTGGCCTAATTAATATACGTCGTAGTATTTTTAACCCTTTGCATTCGTCGTCGAGTGATTTGGGTTTGGTGCGACGTAATCAAAATAAAAAAAGGCTAAACTATTAGACCCATCTGTTATGGGTCTTGAGGAACCCAACTAAATTGTTATAAACTTCTGTCGACTCCATTGCCAGGAGGCATTATAAGTTTATGGAAAATGTGGAGCGTTCACTCTTTATGCATTCATAGCAATTCTGTTGTTGAAAACTGTCCGCATTCAAAAAACATGTGTTCAAGCGTCTCATCCGCCTGTCCGCATGTACACAAAGGCGAAGATACTATGCCGATCCTAGCCAGGTGAGATGCATTCAAGCAATGGCCCATTCTCATCCTATTGCAATAAGCGAAACGCTGGTTTTGGAAAGTTTGATAGTCTTGTACCAAGGAAAACCCGGTATCAACGTCTGGACTGCCTTGAAATATGATCCTGTTGAGGAGCTTTGCCAGATTGCAAACATATTTTTGATTATTTGTGTGGGTGGGTAAGTACTAATGAGTACTACAGTATTTTTTGTGTTTTTTTATTTTTATTTCTTTTATTTTATTTTTTACTTTTGTCAATATGCATGAGGAGGATTTTCCTCCTTTTTCCATTTCTCCCTTATTTTAGCTTGTATGTTCATTGTTTGCAGATATTACCGCAAGGTATGTTTTGCCTTTGTATACAAGTATTTGTGTTTTGTTTTTTATTTTTTTACTTTGTTCATCACCTAAGATTATATAATATTGTCATATGAACTCCTCCCCGAAGCACGAGTTTTACTCATTTTCGGGGAGAATTTCAATACTTAATAGCGATTTTGTCTCAATTTTTTTATTTTGTATTATATTATACTCAGGTAATTATCAATAAAGGAATTATATTACTACAGTATTGTATTGTTGTATGCACCAATTCTGTGCTGAATATTATTTGCTTTTACCGCATGACTACTCGTTTAATTTCAAAATTAGTACGACAACTAATTTGATTACAAAATTAGATTTATTCACTTTTTACGTTTTTATTTATAAAAAAAATGCGCTTCAATGTTAACAAATTAGAAAAAAGCATGAAAAAATGATAATATCTCATGTAACGTCTTTGTTGTTGTCTTGATTTGGCAACATACAAAAATGTTAACGAATATTGTAATGGTTGTCTACCCCTGATGGTGTAAAGTAGTTTTGAGTATAGTCACTTACCCGACATGATGTTCTCCCGGATGATCTGCACGTGATTGTCGCGGTCCGGTCGCGTGTGCTCGTGCCAGAAGCCGACCACGTGACCCAGTTCGTGCACCACGATCCCGAACTTGTCGCAGTTTTTGCCGATGGATATCGCCTGAGCGCCATTACCTCGCTTGCCCACGAACGAACAACATCTGAAAAAAGGGATAAACAAGAAAAATTATAGTGAAACAATGAACAAAAATTATTTTATTGTAAAAAGGAATTTATTTAACACACATCTTACATTGTCACATGTTTACTAGGTGGTCAAATTCATCGAAATTCCGAAATCAATGCCCTCTGCGGTAATCGAACCCGCATCCCCAGCCGTCCCAAATCAGAGGCGCTGGCCACTGGTCCACCCGACTCAACGAGAACACCTTCTTAATACGTGTGTATAAGCAATCTAGGTAGTAATGATTTTATTATCTAAATGTACGTTGGATAGCGATGAAAACATTAAGCCACAAATTTTTATTATCAGCAACTGCTAATTAGTAGGTACATGGCGCCAGTACATTAACTATGCCCATTTTCATTAAATTCTTGTTTTTGGTGCCTAGTATTAGAAAACCTAGCACCTCATTATACATTCTTAAATTTTATTTTTACATGCAGGACAGGTACTGCAACTCGTCATCTGTATAGATACGTCAAGCAAAAACTTTGTGACCATTTTTAAGAAAATTGCGCGGACGGAGGGGTATGAAATTGCACACACTTAGTTTATATAGAGAAGGGGTGGCGAATGCTAACAATTTTTTTCAATTATGTCTAAAAATACATTAAATGAATAAAAAAAACATTACAAACACTGATACTTTCACACACTTCGATGTATTTGACATTGACACATACACCCATAATATATTATTTTGTTTACCTGTGATCCAATTGAGAATAGATTAATATTGTTTGTCTTTAATATTAATAGAAAAACTTACTTACATATCAACATTTCAAATTTGACGTTTCCATCTCATTGTTTTAGAAAGAAAATTGTAAAATAGCGCTCGCTTAGTCTTTGAATGGAACCTCGATAATGTTAAAACATACCATTTAAATTAGTTATTTATTTATTGTCTACGCAATCAAAGTATTGCTTTTATAAACATTTACTGCTTTATAAAAAAACTGTGATCACTGATCAGTGGAAAATAAGAGTTCAGCGGTAGAAAATTTGCGATCAAACCGTCGTCGAGGTAGTTTAACCCATATCGATTGATTGCGAGCTGATCTCTGTAGATCTCTGTAGTCCGCCATGTTGGATTTTATGTCAACTGACAATGGTTTCGACGTTTCGAGTGTACAACAACGCTTTCTGTAATAAATATACTGTTTTTAAGTTTTTTCCCCGTCCAATTAGGTGCTCCCTTCATATTATTTTGGTCAATTTTGTTTTGGTTTATCATTTTGATAATAGAATTTTAAACAAATAAAGCAAATATTGCATTCCCGTAATCATCGAGGTCTCACGACCATGATGCACCAACTAAATTTATACGAAATATAATCACGTTTGAAGAAAATACTCAAAGAATACTTTTTAAGTAGGTACAAATATTAAAATTGAAGTGATCAAACATGAATTGGTTTATTTTGGCTGAAACATAAAGATTTCGTATGATTTAATAAGGATTTAACTATATTTTGATATAAAATAAATAATTAAAAAATAAGGTACCTATTCTGCATCAATAACTCGTTCAAATCTGACATAGCGAATATTGGTAGTTACCACTCACGTTGCCCAGCTACTATTTGTTTACAAAAATTTGTATGAAATGTCATCTTCATACATAAAAAACGCGGATTAAATATTTTTTTTTTATAATTTAAGTAAAAACTGATCAGTGATTTATAATACGTAATCTTACGATTAACGAATTTGTATGAAAGTTAGACGGTTAAACATCTAAAAAAATACAATAATTGGTGATGCTAAGAAGCAAACACCAAAAGAAAATAAACTAAACACAAACAAGAGACACAAAACAAACAGTGAGAGTTATGGTCAAATTTCGAGCATAGCTCGACCACTAGCCAAGGGGAAAATAGAGGACCGCAGAGGAGTCGGACGGAAGCAACTTTCCTGGCTCCGAAACATTAGTCAGTGGACCGGACTGTGGAGACTTGTTCAGGGCAGCTGAAGATAGGGAGGCTTTCTCTCAAGTGGTCGTCGACGTCTGGGGGACCCGATAGGACACCAGAAGAAGAAGAAGATCTTATCAAAACTTCATAATAAAGAAGAGTAAGTATTTCACATGTCAGTAGGATAAAATCATTCATACTTATTTTAACATTTTAGTATCGCAGTATTTTATTTATTTATTGAACACATACGGCCTCCAGGCCAATTACAGTCAATCGATATTACAAATGTAACCACATTACAAAAATCTCAAAGGATATTAAAATTGCTGAAAAATTAAATAGACAAAATATATAATAATTTATAAAATATGGATAAAAGCTCGCAATAAGCATGCGAAACGAGCAGACATGAAAAATAAAACGAAATAAATTTTACAACGATGTAAATGAAAAACTGCATCATTTAACGATAAATACTAATTAGGTACTTAAAAACCTGCATAAAATGGAAAAAGCCATTCACGAAAATGCAATACTTTTGTCTCTAAGCCATTAATTCACCCGAACAAAAAAGTTCATATAATTGAGCTAGCAGTTTGAAAATGCGCTTTCAGTTTCTGAAAAAAAAGCAATGCATATCTGTTCTGCTAAAGGCTGAAGTCAAATGAAAATATATAAAACCTTCTATCTTATATCTATTATACGGAGCATGTAGAAAACATTTTGAACTCGTACATCAATTCAGGAGGTATTTTTCAATAGTAGTCAAATCCAATTTTCGTAGTTTTGAGAAAGCCACGATTTTTCGTTCAGGGAAACCTTAATCTTACAATAGTAAGAAAGTCGGGCTAGTGCAAACTCAACTCGAAATCTGCTGAACAGATTTTTATCATTCTTGGTGTATTTGATTCTTCTCCGCTCTGGATAACAGAATAATTATTTTTAAAAAGTCGAAAAATGGATAAGAAATAATATAATATTAAAGTTAGTATGGAAAGGATTTCCTGCGACGCTAACACCACCTGTAAAAATTCTGTAACAACACAATTTTTATTTAGTATTTATTAACCATAAAAATTCAAAACATAGGTGCACAGATTTTTGATAGAATTTTTTTTCAAACATAAATTTTAAAGGTGTTTTTGTATAAATTACAAATTCGAAATCAATGTTCATAGTAAGGACTACAGGACAACGTCAGTCGGGAAAGTTAGTAAGATATAAGTATAAATGTAACTTGTGTGGTTGTAAATTAAAAAAAATAATAATAAAATATTGTTTTTTTATTAGACTACGTTTATTTGCGACAATTGGATTCGACAGTCTCTGAATGTCACAGTATTGAATTTGACTAATTTTGATAGAAATCGGCGGAAAAACAAACAAAGAAATCCGTAATTTTGTACGAAAATTTTCGAGATGGCGTCAATGAATCCTGCGATCATATTGGTTGAATTGGATTTGAATAGATTTGATCCGAGAGTTTGATGGATTTGGCTAATTTAGAAAATCGCGAAGATTTTAATTATAGGTAATTTACTAGGATACAAAATTTGAAACTAACTTCATATTATACTTTTTTTACCCATCTCGCCGTGTCCCGTAATGGGTAGGCAAAGAGACGAACCTCTACTCCTTTCTATCCAAGCACAGTTCTTTCGCTTCTTCCACAGACATACCATTTCTCATAAAACCTCTCCTATTTTTCTTACTTCTGACCTGAACTTCCTTGAGGACGGACGGAGTCGATGTGTTCGATCCATATCATTCTCGGTCATATATTTTATAACTTCACATCTTCTTCTTCTTTGTCAGCCGTCCCTCCACTTCTGGATCTTCTAGGCCTCTTCCAAAGTTTTCCACCTCTTTCTGTCCTGCGCAGTTTTCAACCAGTTTTTCCCCGCGACAGGAACCACATTATCCACCCATCTCTTTTGCGGTCTCCTAATTGATCTTTTATTTTCATAGGGGCGCCATTTTGCAATTCTGGGTGCCCAATCCATCTTTCGTTCCCCTGTCTCGCCACATGTACTACCCATTGCCATTTCTGTCTTGCCACACGGCAACTATGTCTGCAACTTTTGTTCGTCGTCTTATCTCTTCATTTCTTATCTTGTCTCTAAGACTTACTCCTAGCATTTGTCGCTCCATAGCTCTTTGTGCGCATCTTAATTTGCGTATTGTGTTGGCTGTGAGTGAGATTGTTTCCATTCCATATGTCATCACCGGGAGGATGCATGTTTCGAAGACTTTCTTTTTCAGGTTCATTGGGATGTCCTTGTCTTTAAAGATATGGTCCAGTTTGCCGAAGGCTGCCCAGCCCAATCCGATTCTTCTAGGTATTTCTCCTGTTTGGTTTTCGGACTCAATATTTTAGTTTTGGAGATATTCATTTCTAGACCCAGTTTTAGGAAAGCGTCATGCAGTTTTTTTTATCATGTCATTCAATTCTTCCAGGTCTCCGCTAATGAGAACAATATCATCTGCGAAACGAAGGTGACTCAGGAACATACCATCAATCTTAATTCCCTTCTTCACATAACCTCCAATAATTCATACACAAAATATCACAATTTTGGATTTGACCACTACTGAAAGTTACCTCCTGAATTGAGTTAGCTGCAATCTAACAGATTAAACTAATTCAATTGGACCAATTCCAAATGGAGATATAATCTCATTTTGAAGCAATTTTGAAGTTGTTTGTTTCGTTATTTATGTAAGATCAGAAAACACATTAAAAACGACGCGACTTAGAATAAAATTTATCTAGTGTAGATTATAATTACTACTACCTACTTTAATTTCAAAGTATGTAGTTCTACACTTCAAGACAATAAAACTATTAAAATCGTGTGTGTGAGTATCAAATACATAACATTACAGTAGTGTTTCTAATGTTTTTTTTTATAAATTTAATGCATTTTATGCATTATTAAAAAAAATATTAGCATTCGCCACATCTTCTCTAAATATTAAATATTCTCTATAAGTAAACTATAAGCGAGCGAAATTTCATATATCTCCGTCCGCGCAATTTTCGTAAAAATGGTCACAAAGTTTTTGCTTCACCTATAAATATATGTACATATAGATTAACTTATTGTTCACTATCATTGTGCGACCCTTAAAACGGGCGACCGGTAACCCCTTTGTACAATATAATCTAACAAGCGACCTACCCGCATTGGCGTTCCGTGAAGATGATATAGTTGATGTGGTCAGACGCCTGTCTCTCCACAAACTTGACACACGTGAAGTTCTCCCAGTGCTTCATGGCTTGTCTGAAGAGGGCCTTTTGTGGGCCGCTGAAGTTGCCGTCTATCTCATAGGGGATGACGCCGTACTCCCAGATCCTCTCCTTCCTGCCCGTGGCGGCTCTCTTTGAACGATGTCCCCTTTCTCCATCATCCTATGGAATGAGAAGATAAATTAGTAACAAAAAAACTCCTTTTTAATGCCTAGAATGTCAGAAGCAAAGATGATGATATACACGATGTAACATCGGTAGTGAATACGGAGGCATAGAACCTTTCGATTAAGCACCCGTGTGTGTTCAGCGATATTGGGTGGTTCGAAAGTTATTTACGTTTTCTATGAATTTTGAATAAATTCCGGATTTCAGACTTAAATATACAACTATGGCTAAACTATTCGTTTTATCATCATGATTTTTTATGAGAATACTTCGATGTTGTTTCTAAAGTGAGTTTGGTATAAAACAGCACCTGATAGCGTTTGTTTAAAAAAATCTTTTCTAAAATGTTTCTTCCAAGCTACATTTTTACATAAAGGGCTCTAACACATTTTTCCACCAGTTATCTTTAAACTACCTACTGTACTATTCATGGAGAATCAGCCCTGCAAATTTCATTCGGCTGGTTCTCGGGTGTCATGCTAAAAATATCACATAGCCTGTGCAAGTATCAATTTTGTCAGACAGACTTGTATGAAAGTTTTTAAATTATTTATGGTACCCTACTGCATGATTTGTTGTTACAATTAAATTTAATCTTGAATTTACCTCAGGTTCTGGCCAATCATCGTAAGGTCCTGGAGTTGAATTATACTTTTCCGTGGTGATATTCCCGAAAAAACTCGAAAATGTTTGATTTTGCAACAGGACATTGGAAGACGTTGTTGGAGCTATAGTTGTCGTAGAAATATTAGAAATACTAATTGGAGTTGTTAAGTCTTCAGCCGTCACTTTTGGAGGAGGGGTTGGCTCAAATTTTGCCTCAAATTCGTGAATAGGAATGTCGAGCTTTTTGAAGGTAGGTGACCATTTCTCCTCTTCCACGTCATCTCTAAAGGCATTTTTGGTCTTCTTCTCAATAGCCACACTCCCATTATAGGTCATCATCTTGTAAACTTTGGACGGCATCTCTTGGGTGTCATCCCTGTTAAGGTCCGACTGCAGCTTGAGTATTCTGGAGTAGTAGGGTCCGATGTGACTGCCATGACGCAAGTTATGCCTCTTGTGCTTTTTGCGAGTTGTGCCACTCCTGCTGACTGATTCTTCTAGCGCTTCTTCGACAGATGTCCTGAAGACATAATAAAAATATAAAATAAACAAAAAGTGTATGAATAGCTAAGTTTTCCAAAGGGCAACTTATTATTTAACATGAAATTATGAGGCAGACCGTATTTCCTATGATATCTTTAAAAATGTATGAACCATCAATTTTTTTACTCAAACATGACATTGGGTGTTGAGAAAAGTGCAGAGACGATTTACCAAGAGGAGAGCGGGACTTAGTGACATGGAAGAGGATCGCCTTGAGACACTAAGTCTTACCAATCTTCCGTGAGAAGACTCGCAGGGGACCTAATCGAAACTTGAATTTAAAAAATATTGAGTGACTACAATGATCTCCAGAGCTAAAAACCATGTTCTACAGAAGCCAATGAACATTTGAGGGGACACATTCTTAAATTGATTAATGATTGATTCACCCGGATCTCTAATCAATATTTCCTTCGGAACAGAGTTGTAAGTGAGAAGAACAGGTTTCCTGCGACCATGATTATTGCAGAACACTGATTCTTTCGAAAACAGGCTTGACATATTTTAGTATAACAATACAAATGTGGGATACTAAGCACATCAGCTGCAAGCTGCCTTCTTGATGGCGTTTAGTAATAATACTAACATTTTATTTCATTTCTAATTTCTTAACATGAATATAACCTCCATGGGCAAACTATCGTCCTCTAGAGCTGTTTTGAAAGTTGGCATTAACTGATCACATAAACCTTCAAAGACGTGAAATAGTACGATGTCATATAAGCAACTTAGGAATCGACATATAAATAGCATATGGATTAAATCCAGACCCAACACGGTCGAAATCAAAAACCTTTCACAAAACAGGTAGGTAGATAAATAATATTTGGAGAAACATATCCAGAAACCGAGATTAAAAAAATATAATATGCTTAGTTCAGAATGTTGTGCCTGAAGAAAGTTCTGGAAAGACAATGGCATAATTGGAAGACTTAGGAGCCGCAAACGCTACCAGGGACAAAATAATAACACTTTAAAACATACATACAGGGACTGTCAAAAGATATTAAACGGTAGAACATTGTTGCAATGGTAAAGAACCTTTCCAACTAAATCAAAAGATGCCGTAAGCCCCATTCCTGCTATTCCCTGTAACAGAATTTTTTTGAGTGGGCAACACAGCCGCTTCAGGTTTTATGTCGAGTCACGGTGCGAGGTGAGGGGTAACAATACTGAAGACAGGCGGCCATTGCCACAATTTTTCAGTCGACGGGACACGCACTAATTTGCGGTGTAAGATCTATTTGAGGGTTAAAAAGGGTTTTTAATCGAAAGAAGTTAAATCGAGAATGATCTCTCTAATGTGAGTTACATAAGTTCAGTCTTACAAGTCAAATAATTTAAAAATATAATAACAGTTTTATAGTGTTGAGTGGCGTCATATCAAACGACGAGCCGCAGTTAAAAAGGTATGTCCCTTGATACTTATCGAAATAACTTTTAAAAGATAAATTAAACATCAAAACGTGCTTCACACGTAAGCCAATATATTAAGCGTTCCGAAAATTAAATTTTCAGAACGCGGCTCCTAGCTGACGCCACTTTCTGGGGCGTGCAAGGGTCCCATCTACGCCACTTTCTGGGCCGTGCAAAGGGTCCCAGCTGACGCCGCTTTCTGGGCCGTATAGTCCTCGTAGAGGAGTAATAGGTTGACGTCACCTTTTGGGCTCTGGATGAGCGACCAGACCAGTCAACACTTCTGGCCACCGGCTAAGAGCCAACCGTTGCTGGGCGCATCTACCGGGGCGGTCTCCTCGCCACCCTGCAGTCGGCGTGACTGGTGGACCCAAGACCTCAAAGACAAGAGACCGCTGAATCTTTAAGCTGAGTTTTATACAATTTTACATCTAATTTTTTACATAAGAAAATTTGGTTTGATATTTCCACTTTACCTGTGAACCTATAAATGAAAGTACCTACCATATTATACAATTTAATCGCAATACAAGTTTTTTATTGTACAATCACCCACTGAGAGAGGACAGCCCGTCACATTATTGGCAGCCCAGCTTTGGGGCCTGGAGTATCATCTCAGTAGTTGAGAAACCCCAGGATTCGAACCCACGAATCTTCCTGCTTGTGACGTTGTTCTTTCTTAGAGGGGAGTTGTGTGGTTGGCTGAAAACTTGTGGCAATCATTTAGGTTAATGTGATTATCATTTCAATGTATCGCACTCATTTTATTTCTAAACATTGACTATTAAATTGCATTTATTTTGTCTTGTGAGTCTTGTGACAATCAATTTTTCAGAGTAAGTACCCTAGAGAGGTGCTTACAATCTTGTACGTGTCGATGGGTAACTATTAAACAATCCAATCTATACCTAGAAATTTTCATTGCAAAATCAATTGTCCTAACAGTGAAATGAACTTTATTTAAATAATTCCACAAATTAAATTTTTTTAATTATTTTAAAACCCACTCATAACTGCTCAGTTTTATTAAATGTATAAATTACATTCATAGCTGTTCATTGCATTAAAATCTTGTTACGAACGCCATACATAACTGTATATTGGGTATTTTCAGCCTTGTCCAGTGAAACCGGCACGAGCATCAGAACGTCACGAGCGCGCAGGCCACATGCTGCAGAGGATTTGGACGATATCCTGAGAGCGAGCTTTATTTGTGCGGAACGTTTGCGACTCAGCAAAGCACGACAGAGGAACGACTATTTCACCCTCGGATGCAAGTGAGGTTATTTTGTTTGTTGTAATGATTTCATTCACATTATGAATTTTGTTGCTCGACATCATCAAATCATGTCATTTGTATTCAGATGCAGCGCCCATAACGAATAGATACGTTCTTGCACTTAATCTTTGTTTCATAGGTCAGCGTCAACACAGAAAACACATTCGTATATAGCAGGAAATTTTGTGTGTCAATTACGTGAACCAATGTAAGGTGTGCGGCGGGCCCACACACAGCGCAATTTCATAAAAAGGGTGAACTCTGTTGCGTTACGCGCGGGCGACACGATTCGTTGAGTGGGCTCCCTTGCGGACGGCTATAGTGGCGCGAGGTGATCGACGGCTGGCCTGGCACACATCTCTCTCCTATAAGGTGAGGGGCGCGCGCCACCACTGCAACCCGTTGTTTGCACGGTTGGAAAGAGATTACACACTTTAAATCTGTAGACCGGCGCGGCGTATTGGGGAATTTGCCGATATTAATTATTATTATAGTAGGTAAATTTTATTGAATTATCGTAGTGTTTTATTATGAATGTTTTTATTTAAAACGAGCATAGAATATTTACAGCGTGTGTTGTCTGTCGTTAGATAACTTTTAGAATCAGGTACGCCGTAGAAAGAACTAAACTCAACACCATAGATACATTGTATTTTATCGAACTAATTATAAATATATGTAAAAATTATCTGCAAGCGCATAATTTTACAGCGACTGCGCGAAATTTAAGTTTAAACTCAGGTGTTATTCATTCATTTCGTAAATACTCAGCGACATGGAAGACGACAAGGTGACTTCATTGGAGGTTCCCAAGCCCGATAAAGCCGAGAGTCCTGCGGGATCTGACATCGAGCAAGAAATCGAAGACGGGAACAAATACACTTATGTCCAAGGATATTGGCGCAGTAAAGCAAAGTCAGAAAAAGCTGGCCCCAGCTCTAAAGGCTGCACTTCACCTAATCCCTTAAGGCAGATGCAGGCCACAACGCACATGGTGCATCCCAGAAAATGGGGAATCAACTTCTCAGGCACCGGTGATGCGAGAGAATTCGTAACCAGAGTCACGGAATTGGCGGAGGTCTATGAAGTGGCACTGGATTCCGTTGTGAAACATATGCCAATCTTGCTCTCCGACTTCGCATTAACATGGTTCAGGGCGACTGAAGTGGAGACTAAGTGGAGCGTGTTTAAAAAAAAATTCCTGGAACAATTCGAAGGACATGGAGAACAGAGAGCCATGAAATCCGAAATTATGTCGGCCAAGCAGTCCCCGCTCGAATCTGCCTCAGAATTTATATTAAAACTGATTTCGAAGAATAGACAACTCGACGCTCCCTTCGAAGATCAAGAATTTCTAGAAATTGCTAAACATGGATTGTCGGAAGACTATTCCTCCGTGTTGGCGTCGTCCGTGATTCGAAACTCAGTTGAGTTGATGTCGCTATGTGCCAAGTACGAGTCTTTGTCGGGAAGGGGACAAAGCATGAAGGGCAAAACAAAGGGCTCAGTGTTGGAAATAGGCCAAAGCAAAGACGAAAGGGACGCAAGCACACATGCAGAAGCGCGCTCCAATAAAAAGCGCGTCCAGACATGCTTTTATTGCTCAAGACCAGGACACATCCAAAAAGAGTGCTACAAAAGGAAGAGAGAACTGGGTATTAAACACAGTAAGGATGCTAACTCAAATGGTGCCAACGCTCACTGGGATCGTGACAGCGGAAATAGTCATGCTCCAAAAAACGACTAAGGAGCCAGCCGTCCGTTGAAATAAGGGAAGCCGAATGGCGTGACTGGCTCCAATACGTTGAAATCTTCAATAAAACGCAAAACGTCGCTCCCCTCATTTGCGCCAAGAGTGGAGACAACCGGCCTTATCTGGAGGTGATGATAGAAGATGAGATATACGTGGGGTTATTAGATTCGGGGGCATCAATTAGCGCAATGAGCAGGGAACTTGCGGAGTATTTCGTGGCGAAGGGGTATAGCTGGAAGAGGGCCTCCTGGGACGTAACTTTGGCAGACGGGAAGCTTGTCGACAGTCTTGGAAGTATCACCCTGAGTGTCGAGTGCGGGAATAGCAGAAATGAGGTGAATTTCGTCATCCTGAGTAAACTGAGTCAAGACCTAATATTAGGAATGGATTTTTGGATGAAATTCGACATCGCTCCCTCTGTACTAAGTCATGTCAGATACTCCAAGGAGAAGATCGTAAGTGAACTGGGCAAGTTGGAGAATAAGCACCATCTCAACGAATATCAAAGGACTGAGCTAAAGAAAATCGAGGAAGAGTTCAGGGAAATATCGTTCGAATGTATGGGATTGGGCTGCACGAACTTGATTGAGCATAAAATAGAGACGGTGGGCGAGCCGATTAAGCAAAGATATTACCCACTGTCACCCGCTAAGCAGAAAATTGTAGAAAGGGAACTAGAACTCATGCTGTCATTGGGAGTGGTGAGGCCGTCAAACTCTGCTTGGTGTAACCCTAGCCTGATCGTCAATAAAAAGGATGGATCCGCTAGGTTCTGTCTTGACTCCAGGAAACTCAACGCCGTGACAAAAAGAGACAATTACCCTCTGCCGAACTTGAGCAGAACTCTATCCAATCTTAGAAATGCGAAATATATAAGCTCGGTGGATCTTTCCAAGGCCTTTTGGCAGATTCCCTTGGAGAAGTCCTCATGTCAGAAGACGGCCTTTGCACTGCCAGGTTTGGGTTTGTACGAATTCGTCAAGATGCCATTTGGTCTCGTCAATGCGTCCAGCGAGCTGCAAAGACTTGCCGATCGACTTTTCGGACCAAAATTTGACCAGAATGTGTTCTGTTACGTAGACGATCTAATAGTGGTGAGTTCCGACTTCGACTCTCATATAGAACTGCTTCGGAAAGTAAAAGAGAAACTGAAGGAGGCGGGGCTTACAGTGAAATTTTCGAAATGTGAATTTTGCAGGAGTCAGCTGAAATACCTGGGTTTCCTCATTGATCAGGAAGGACTCAGACCTGACCCAGACAAAGTAAGGTGCATTGAAGAATACCCTTCTCCTAAGAACTTAAAGGAGTTGAGAACGTTTTTAGGTATGGTTGGCTTCTATAGAAAGTCCATTAGGAACTGTAGTGAGCTTTCAGCACCTCTAAATAAGCTTCTGCGAGTAAAACGGGGAGAAAACAACTTCGCCTGGAACAACGAAGCTGAGGAGGCTTTCATCAAGCTGAAGAGAGCTTTGACCACCGCGCCAGTGCTCACTTGTCCTGATTTCAGCAAACCGTTCTTGCTACACACTGACGCAAGCCAAAACCAAATAGGAGGCGCATTGCATCAAGTAATAGAAGGTGTGGAAAAACCATTAGGCTATTTCTCTAGATCGTTGACGAAGAACGAGAGGAACTACGGAGTCACAGAGAAGGAGTTATTGGCAATTTTGGACTCTATAGAGTTCTTTCGGCCATACATTGAGGGAATGAAATTCACTGTCATAACTGATCATGCTGCCCTCAAGTTTCTTACAAACATTTCCAACCCCTCGGGAAGATTAGCTCGATGGAGCGTTCGAATCTCTCAATTTGACTTTGATGTGGAGCATAGAAAAGGGAAACTGCACCACGTCCCAGATGCTCTGTCCAGGATTCCACAAGTTATTGAAGCTTTGTCAAATGGTGACATTCCCTCAGGGCAAGATCCCTGGTACGATAGAATCTATAGTGGGTGTGTGGATAGTCCTGCAAAGTTTATAAACTATCGAATTGAAGACGACAAGTTGTTCCGACTGTCGAAGGATGACAATCCTTTCTACCAAGAATTCTCTTGGAAAGAGGTTCCCAGATGCAACGCACGACAGGAACTGATACGAGCCATTCATAATAATGGGCACACGGGTGCCTTCAAGACCTTCAAAGCACTGGAGAAATACTTCTATTGGCCCCGTATGTTTAACGATGTCAAAGGGCTGGTTAAGGCCTGCGATATATGCAAACAATACAAGCCGTCGAACGTCCCACCTGCTGGCATCATGCAGAACAGGAAGAAGGTGAATAGGCCCATGCGAATGATCAGCGTCGATGTCCTTGGGCCACTGCCGAAGTCGTCCTCAGGGTTCGTGTATATCCTATCAGCTGTCGACGTATTTTCCAAGTACTGCTGGATTTTTCCAATGCGGAGGGCAACGTCTCAGGAAATTGTCAAGTGGATAGTCAATAAGATATTCTTACACGAAGGCGTGCCTCAAGTGGTGGTATCAGACAATGGGAAGCCATTTATTTCGAATCACTTTCAGGAATCGATGAAGAGTCACGGAGTACAAAAGATTTTCTACAACACCCTGTACACTCCTCAAAACAACACAGTAGAAGCCTACAATAAAACTATAGGTTACACTTTGGCAATCTTCGTGAACAACGAACAGAGGAAATGGGACCAATTCTTGGACAGGGTTCAGTCGATAATAAACAATTCAGTATGCTTATCGACAGGTTACACTCCGTCCTTGCTGATGAAAGGCAGAGAGCTTGTGTTAGACGGAGGTGCCTACGGTGAGTACACGGACTCCGACTCCCTCGGTGGAAATAGGTTAGAAGAGGACAGGCGCCTGTACAGGGAAAGGTTGAAGGATCTCAACACTCTATTTAACATAGTTTCAGAGAATCTGTGGACGGCATATAGAAGGAACGCTCTCTATTACAATAAAGGTAGAACGGACCGTAAACACGAAGAAGGCGACGTAGTTTGGAGAAAAAATTTTGCGCAATCCAAGGCGGGCGAGTATTACTCTTCGAAGCTGGCGCCTAGATTCGTAAAATGCAAAGTCGTTAAAAAAATAAGTGACATAGTTTATCAACTGGAAGACGTGATTTCGGGACAACGGAACCGTTTTCACGTGAAGGACATCTTAAAATGGGAGTCGGACGACCATTCGCTCGGTCGGACGACTGGCTGAGGCAGAGATCCTCGTCTTCCCTCAAGGAACTCTTACTCCACAGAGTTACGGGTATGACGCACCCGAGGTACCTTAGTTAGGTCACTGTTAAAACCCTTGTCCTTACCCTAACAGTGCCTCCCCCTCCAAACAAACCCAATCCTTCATCATCCCATCCTTTGTCTCTAAAATTCCTTCCCACAAAATCCTCGAAACATAATTCCACCTGTAAAATACTTGTAAATACTGCTTGTAAGATACGTCAGAATTTTATTAAAATAGTTGATATTTTTTCCGAGAAAAATGCATATAATTTAGGTATTAGAGCTTAATAATAATAGTTTAGGTATATTGGTGATAGTCATGTAGGTATATATGTGAAAACAATAGTTTCATAACAGTGTTCTGAAACTTTCTTTTTTTTTGCGAACAAATCATATGTCCGCAACATTGTAGTGAGCTATAATTATTATGACAATATTGAATCTCTTTATGTTAACGAGTTCGATGAACGTACATAGTGATTAAACCTAGTGCAAACATAAGGGCTAAAGTTAGTCGCAACTCCTTTTAACGAGTCGATTCTAGCTAATGTTTTCTATTAGGTTGTCTTTAGCAACACACACCAATGAGCTGGCATCCCTAGACATTCACTCAGTGGTCAGACGCGCTGTAGTGTGACACTCGCTTGAGCTGACACTAGCGTGTGGGACATTTCTTTTGGTTGGAGGTAAACAGAAATCTTAACTCATTTTCGAGTTACTTATGGTAAGCCTTCCATGTAACGAAGAATTAAAATGACCTAGTCGAATTTTAAGATCGGCAGGAGGTATTGGTCTTTTATTTAGGAGATCGTGAGGGTCACGGTACGATTTAGGTAGTGTGATGAGCACACATACGTTTTTTTTTTGGAGGTCGTAACAGTTTCGTACGACATAAGTAGTGTGAAAAGCGCACTCATGTTTTGTGTAGGAGATCGAAAGAGATGAGAAAAATGTTCACTAATAGGGTGAGGTCTGGTATGAATGATCTATGAATGAATACTTTTATGAGAATTGCGAGGGCCAGCGCATGCGTGAAGTATGACAGATGAATGATAACTTGGTAAGATTGGTTTTGAATGGATGCTAAAATGACTCATTACCTAGGCAGTAACGTTGTAGAGCTAGGAAAAATCTAAGGAAACGCGTGTTGTGTAAATGACCGTGGTGGGCGGTGTATCTGCGAATGACATGATAATTTTATTCTGTTTTATTAATCTTATATTATAAAAGCACATATTTCTATGCGTCCAGCATGCTCTCAGGATGACGTTGTTACTAGATTAACCTGCGCGTTCCTGGCGACGATGCGTCGTGCATAAAAATAAAAAAAAAACATGTAAATAAAATATATATAACAATCTATGCTATAATTTTTCATTATAACAAAAGTTAAATGTGTTAATTTTATTGAACTTTATATGATGTGTTGGATACTACTAGTATGTAAGTTAAGTCGTAAGATTTGGACTCAATTTAGCTTTAAAATAACTCGTAATAAATAAGTAATAATAATAATAATCTCAGTGCCTGTCATGCATATATTATAATATGTATGTAATTTAAGCTGTAAGAATTAAGTCTATTGAAAACCTTTATGTTCTTTTATTGAATGCTGCATAGCATAAAATGATAGATGCGATGATAGAAAATCGATATTTATAATGATTTTACTCAAGTAAACAATTCTAGATTGATAATATAAAATAATATGTCTTCTCTAGACTATGTACAGATGCACATGACTGCAACATGCAATAATTTGTTAGATTAAGTATTTAAATATATTTCATGTATTTTATTAGTTTTAGATTTATGCATCGAGTTTGGCATTTTTTGTTCTGATTACCTTATTGTGAACAAGGTCCAGAGAGTAGTTCATGCACATATGTGATGAATATTGGCAAATCACTTTGAGGTGTGACTTTGCAATGAGCAAGCTAGTTTCTCAAACAAATTATTTTTTTGTATTTTTTGAATTATTCAAATTAACGGGACTTGTGTCCTATTGTGTTGAGCAATCTGTGTTGCGAGCAGATCTGCCTGGTAATTTTTTACATTGAGAAGTAAACCTTTAGTTCATAGACTAATAAGTAATGTATTAATATTAGTATTTAAGTGATCTAGAACTTAGTTGATTTGAAACAATTTTTAAACCAATATATTTTTTGTAACACGGAAAATATTTCTCATGAAAATTACTTTAAGTTGTTTATTATGAACTAGCTAGGTATGTGAATTGGTATCGATGTGGTGGTCAACGCATTATGAGTGATGCCCAGTCAGCAGCTCTTCCCTGGACTGTTTCATTTTTTCTTCTCTATTTGTCTTGTTTTTTTTTGCCAGTCCAATGAAGGGGATAAAAAAAAAACTAAGCAAATAGTGGCGCCGGGCTTTGCACAACCGTTGCTTAATAAAACGCTTGTGCAAATTTTATTAATTTTTAACATGAGGCTGGACTGAGGCCAAACCGCGATCGGACCATCAGATCGATGCTTGTCGCAGGGAAGCATCCATCAGACTTGGAGCTTCACTTTGTCGAAGGTTCACCCGTCTCTGTCTGGTCATGTATTGGGATGTCGTAATGAAAGCTTGCGCAGGGTGATGTCACCTTTTATTTCTTCTTCTTCTCCTTTCTGGGTTCCTCTTGAAAAAATGGTTGAAAGCCAGGCGCTTCCAACATTTTTCGTGGGTGGGGCGGATATTTGTAACAGAATTTTTTTGAGTGGGCAACACAGCCGCTTCAGGTTTTATGTCGAGTCACGGTGCGAGGTGAGGGGTAACAATACTGAAGACAGGCGGCCATTGCCACAATTTTTCAGTCGACGGGACACGCACTAATTTGCGGTGTAAGATCTATTTGAGGGTTAAAAAGGGTTTTTAATCGAAAGAAGTTAAATCGAGAATGATCTCTCTAATGTGAGTTACATAAGTTCAGTCTTACAAGTCAAATAATTTAAAAATATAATAACAGTTTTATAGTGTTGAGTGGCGTCATATCAAACGACGAGCCGCAGTTAAAAAGGTATGTCCCTTGATACTTATCGAAATAACTTTTAAAAGATAAATTAAACATCAAAACGTGCTTCACACGTAAGCCAATATATTAAGCGTTCCGAAAATTAAATTTTCAGAACGCGGCTCCTAGCTGACGCCACTTTCTGGGGCGTGCAAGGGTCCCATCTACGCCACTTTCTGGGCCGTGCAAAGGGTCCCAGCTGACGCCGCTTTCTGGGCCGTATAGTCCTCGTAGAGGAGTAATAGGTTGACGTCACCTTTTGGGCTCTGGATGAGCGACCAGACCAGTCAACACTTCTGGCCACCGGCTAAGAGCCAACCGTTGCTGGGCGCATCTACCGGGGCGGTCTCCTCGCCACCCTGCAGTCGGCGTGACTGGTGGACCCAAGACCTCAAAGACAAGAGACCGCTGAATCTTTAAGCTGAGTTTTATACAATTTTACATCTAATTTTTTACATAAGAAAATTTGGTTTGATATTTCCACTTTACCTGTGAACCTATAAATGAAAGTACCTACCATATTATACAATTTAATCGCAATACAAGTTTTTTATTGTACAATCACCCACTGAGAGAGGACAGCCCGTCACATCCCCATTGCCTTTCACGATCACTCCAAATGGATGGTATTCATTTGATAACATCCAAAAAGTTTGGCCCATTAACTATCACTCCACATGGATGGTATCCATTTGATAACATCCAAAAAGTTTGGCCCATTAACGATCACTCCGAATGGATGGTTATCCATTTGATAACATCCAAAAAGTTTGGCCATTAACGATCACTCCAAATGGATGGTATCCATTTGATAACATCCAAAAAGTTTAGCCCATTTACGATCACTCCAAATGGATGGTATCCAGTTGATAACATCTAAAAAGTTTGGCCCATTAACGATCACTCCGAATGGATGGTTATCCATTTGATAACATCCAAAAAGTTTGGCCATTAACGATCACTCCAAATGGATGGTATCCATTTGATAACATCCAAAAAGTTTAGCCCATTTACGATCACTCCAAATGGATGGTATCCAGTTGATAACATCCAAAAAGTTTGGCCCATTAACGATCACTCCGAATGGATGGTTATCCATTTGATAACATCCAAAAAGTTTGGCCATTAACGATCACTCCAAATGGATGGTATCCATTTGATAACATCCAAAAAGTTTAGCCCATTTACGATCACTCCAAATGGATGGTATCCAGTTGATAACATCTAAAAAGTTTGGCCCATTAACGATCACTCCGAATGGATGGTATCCATTTGATAACATCCAAAAAGTTTGGCCCATTAACGATCACTCCGAATGGATGGTTATCCATTTGATAACATCCAAAAAGTTTGGCCATTAACGATCACTCCAAATGGATGGTATCCATTTGATAACATCCAAAAAGTTTAGCCCATTTACGATCACTCCAAATGGATGGTATCCAGTTGATAACATCTAAAAAGTTTGGCCCATTAACGATCACTCCGAATGGATGGTTATCCATTTGATAACATCCAAAAAGTTTGGCCATTAACGATCACTCCAAATGGATGGTATCCATTTGATAACATCCAAAAAGTTTAGCCCATTAACGATCACTCCAAATGAATGTCATCCATTTTTTACATGAGTTTTTTTTTTTCAATTTTTAATAGATAATTACGCATTTCGGTATTTTTAATTAAAAACAGCAACTACTTTCAAGCCCATAGCCTAAAGTCCTTTAAGGCTGTTAGCACACCTCCACCGCGAATCACGGAACACGAAACTGCAGAAAGCGAAATCGCAGGTAGTGTTAGTACACTAACGGGTAAACGAGTAGCGAAAGAGAAAAATACACATAAGTAAGTATTCTATGGTTATGTTTTGTTGGGAAATATAAATAATTAAAACCACAATAATATTTCACATTTCATATATATTTTTAAATATTACAACATCAACAACGTTTTTACTTACAATTTAGAAAATATGCACATCCAACTTCTGCAAACCATCCCATAACAAAACGAAATTAACGTTTTCCATCTTTGATTTCTATGGAAAACATGACGTTCGCTTCAATTTCGCTCCAAAAATCTGTCGATTTTGACAACTTCAAAAGCGGGCGGAATGCGAAACACACGGATCCGCGAAATATCAGGCGGAGGTGTGAATACAATTTGAAGTAATCTATGGCGAAACACCGCAAGAGAGAGATGAATGTATAGAAAACAGTACGGGTTTGAGCATGCTATCTCACTCTCAACATGGCGCGCAGAAACTGACAGATGTGACCGGTTTCGCATCGGCTAATCCGCAGCGGAGGTGTGCTAACGGGGTAAACAGACATAAGGCAACACGTGAACCCTGGTGGAAGGATGAAGACAAAATGGAACGAAGTTGAAGCATGTTTTTAACATCCGTTTGGAGTGATGGATGAATGGCTGGACGCCGTTGAATTTTGGATATCCGACTAACCCTATCAATCCACACCATCCATTTGGTTTTACCCAATCACGGACATTTTTCGGAATGAAATCACCCCATTTGGAACTTGACACTCCAGCCAAGAGACTAGGCAGACCATCCGTCACATGGTTGTCGAGCATCAAGAGGGACCTCAAGGAATGCGAAGTAGAGCCAGATATGTCGTTCGATAGACACGAACAGCCTTGGCGCAATAGGACAAAAAAAAGTAGACCCCAAGTAATGGGACAATGGCGAGGGCGAAGAAGAAGACATCACTCCATTTGGGCGGATGGCTTGATAGTGAATTACTTTACTTTGTTTATTTCACGTCAATCAAAATGATATCCAAAAACAAATCAAGTAAATAGATACCTTTGTAACGGTTTTTATGATGTCGGATCGTATTTCACGTAAATTCTTACTTTCATAATATTTCTTTTTTCGTTTACGAGTCATTATACAAGATGGATACTCATAAAGCGAATCAATCTTTAAAAAAAACTTGGAAAGTCTGAGTATGATAAAGTCGTTTGAGGGAAATCAAACTCAGACAGCTTTCTCAAAGGAGATAATCAACTGTAATAAGCGGATGTCTAAACTTCTCCGGAGACGAGAAACTTGAGTTGGACGGGAAAAAAGTTGTGTGGAATATTGTTTGGGATTGCCGCATTGTGTCCTACTAGGTAGAGAGGATATTTTTTATTTGAGTTTTGTTGGTAAAATTTTATAGCTTTTCGATGAGAAAACCAATCTTTTTGAAGAGCCCGTTTTGAACAAGGTCATTAGGAAAAAAATATCCAGAACAACACTTATTCTATGTCTGTCTAATTGATTTGGTGTAACACCCTATAATCTGTGATGAAAGTGTATTAACATATTGAAAACGACGAAAAACTTTCATTGATTCTTTCAAAAAAGATCCTAGTTGTAGGTCGTTGAATGCGTTTTGCCATAATTTCAAAAAATCTAACGGGAATCACTCCTATATGGACCATTACGGCGATGTCATAATCCTATAATACTTGGAAGGTGTTTGGTATTATGCAACGATTCTTGCTCTGTAATATCATAACCTTCTGAAATTGTTAGTTTTTAGTTTAGTTAATTGAAAAGAAGGTAATTTTGTGGTATTTTTACGGGTTCTCGTTAACATTGGACGACCATTCTAAAAAGGCGAGCTTAATGGATCCGTCACAAAAAGGAGCCATGAAAATCTCGTGGAAGATCTGAAAGATGACTAAAGAAAACTATTCCAAAAGAAGTCATTGACGAGAAGAACTCTGGAAAAAGAACCTGTAATATTAAAGGACTGCAGAGAACTAAACAGGGAAAATGTCTTGTAGAACAATTCATTGGATTACATTGGAACACGTATTAGTTTTATTAGGTTCGATTCGAATGTACTAAAGAGACAAAGCCCGTTAAGGCGGTTCACGCCTACTGAATGAAATGACGATTTTGTTGGAGATAAAGTTTTGTAATAATGAAAAAGTTGGTGCATCACTTCCTTCGGGGGATAAACTTTCCCTTAGGTTTAGGAAAACTCTACGTGCACTCAGTGAGTAGGAGATGACAATATGTACCATGAGACAGACATTACTGTTATCGCTTATACAAAAAATATCAATCTACTTCATACTTTAAAAAAATATATTTGGATCAATGTTACTCTTTGGGATTATGGTATGGAAGTAAGTGTGGTTAAAAAGATGAAAAATTTTACGTTGAGATGGTTTGGGGATATTGAAAGAATAGATGCAAGCAAGACTACAAAAATAATTTATAAGGCTGAAATGAAAGGTGTTGGAAGGACGTGGATCGAACAGATTGAGTTGTTCACAAAGAAGGCCAGGTCAGAATCAAAAGAAATAGGAAAGGTTGTATGATAAATAGTATGTCTTGTAGAAGAAGCACAAGAAGTGTGCTTGGTAGAAAAGATTGAAACTCCGTGCCCTCAGCTTACCCCTTTACATAATCTTATTAGTTCTAGTGGTTAATGGTCTTATATCTTGGAGAGCATACAAAAATATGCTATTGAAGATCGATGTGCGGAAGATTTTATATTGGGAAACGGAACTGATTTTTATAAGCAACATCAAATATTGCTGATTTCTGAACGAAGACAAAATGTCCTACATACGAAGCGTGATATAGAGGGCTTTGCAAAGCCAGCAAAATTGCAAGAAGCTCGAAAAATGGGAATAGGACAGAAGTAAATAGCTGAAACGTTTATACAAATGTTGAATTGCCAAAAGTAAAATGGAATGTTAAGACAGCGTACTGAATAACAAAAAAGAATCGAGGAAATATGCATGCTAATCAAGGAGTCTGATATACTTAAAAAATGACAATGCAGAAGTAGATATGGGTAGGACAAATAGTTAAAACAAAAAACTACAGAAGAACGAAAGGAGAGCTACAGTAAAGAACCCAAAGAATCATGCTTGAGAGTAAAAACGATGCCTTTGTTCGGTTCAAGAACAGAATTATCAATGTGCATATTTACCATTTCCTTTTATATCCACGTCGTCGTCTTCGCCTGTGTTTTTTGATAGTTCCATTTGTCACTTCAACAGTGGTATTTTCTGGTGCAGCAGTACTTGTAACTGCAGTATGTTGAGATAAATCTGTTGTAGTTTCAATGTTAATAGGTTCCGTTCCTGACTTCTCCACAACAGGGATTCTAGTGACTTCTTTATATTTATGTAGATTACCGTTTGCATCCCCTGTGATTTCTCTACTGTTGCTTTGAATTTTGCCTTTCTTTTCTTCACTATCATCATCCAATTTTACATTTTTTTCGTGACTTATTTCTTTTATTTTCTTTAACGTTTCAAGACTCAAAACGTTGCTGGTTGATAGATTCACCATTAAAATCCCTTCTTGTTCTATGCTTTCGTCAGATTTTTGCGATTCCAACGACGAAGAAGTCTGTAGATCACTTTTTGATTTTTCTGTAGTCGTTGTTGGTAGTATTTCAAATAGATTTTTGATATCACTATTGTCTTGCCTAAGATTATGTCCATTGCTTTGTTTGTTTAGCTCCTGTTTGCTCTTATCAAGTGCGTATGTTGCTTTGACGTTACTAAATTCCTGTAAAAATAGATTTATTTAGAACTGGGATGTTGTACAAAAGATGAATTCATTGAAGAAGTTGCCCGTTTTTTTGGAACATAGGACCATCAATATATTTGAATATTAGAAAGAGGTGCTTGCGGAAAGAGCTTATTGATGCAAAATGTCAACTATAGGGATTTTTTGATCTGATGAACCCTACACGAAAAATAAACAAAGCACATACCTTAATTCCAAAAGTAGGGTCATTGTAGTTATTGGTCTTAGTTTCTGATGCTGGCGGTGGTTGTTTAGTTCTTTTCCTTATTATGTCAGTCAATCCTTCTTCTTCCACTTGCAGCCCCTCCAAGAGCACCTCTTGCTTCAGCTTTTCCACTTCTTGTTGTATGGATTTGTTTAATTTGTCTCCTTCCCATATCTTATCGTAATTTACATTTGGGATGGCAATGTCTCCCATGAAAGCATCTGCAACAAAAATAAAAAAAGTTTTTTTTTAACTGGTAAATATCATAATTGGTTCTACAGCCCATTGTGAGCCTAGGCCTCCAGATTTCTCTGGCATTCCCCCATGTCCATCGCTCGCCTCCTCCAGTTAGACATTCCTCATTAAAAATATCAGTGTTAGGTTAAAACAAATTGGCTTATTACAATTCCAAGTTTCAGAATGATATTTGTATATCCAACATATCTCTAAACTTATTAGGTTAACATATTTCCTTCAATTAGTTGGAATAATTTATTTAAATACTTATTTTTTTCTTCCTGATTGTGCACTTGTCAACGAAACTCAAAGATATTGACAAAAATAGTGCAGATATGAGGGCTTTACGTACAGAACACGTCAAAAAGCTCTGTAGAAAATGAAGAATATATATAAGAAAGTCCTTGTTTCGGAAGAAATTGTTTTAGAAACAAATAAAATATAGTAATTTTCATTTATTTATTCAAAATAAAACCAACAGAACACTGAGCAACACAATAAAAAAAATTGTGTTCCAATAACAGGTATCTCATAAAATATGAGATTATTTTTGGTATATTATAAGAATAAGTAAGTGCTAAAATAATAATGAAATCCTTGTCGAAGAATCATTAAAAAAGTAGACTTTTTATGGGTAGGTACATAATAATTCTTCAACATCAAGGATAATACAAGTTCATGAAACAGTTAATTTTTAACATACATATTGAATATTGTTAAAGAAAATTGAAAATGAAAGAAAACTGTTTGGAAGTTAATTTGTTTGTTCGGTCTAATGTAAATATTCTTAGATCTTGACACCGTCAAAAGGGTAGTAAAGTTGATGTAGAGTGTAGACATGTTGACATAGTTTACCTGCGAAGATTCAGGGCAAAAGGTGCGGCAGCGGGTCAACATCGTAAAGATAAAGTATATAAATAAAGGATGAAATAAATTTGGTTTTTCTGATAATACCGTAAGATGATAGGTATTACATAGTCTGAAGAAATTATTGCGAGTATCTAAGCCTCCTCGTGTATGTTTTCCTATAATCAGACAGGAGTAAAGATTGTATAAAAACTAATGAAGTAGTATCGTAACCCCAGACGATAGGAAAGATAAATTACTTTCCATAATTTGTCCTTTGATAGAATGGGCCAAATGTGGAAATCCGTTACCTTTTCCACCAAAACTAAATGTTGTCTCTTTGGTTAGGTTAATTCCATTCTGCAAAATTTGCAAAAAACATTAATTAATGTTGGGTGTGAATCCTAGCACCTGACGAATAGTGTTGAATAGATAGATGTTGCGTCAGATTTTTGGGATTATGCGGTACCATTAATCCTTAAAATCCACCACCGTACCACCTAATCCCCAAATGGGACCGTATGCACTATAACAGCTCAACAGCAAATCATTTCAGTAATCCAGAAGCATAGATTAAGCTGTCTTGGCCATGTCCTCCTCATGTCTTCCGAGGTTCTTGAATATACAAGCATTTTCTTCAATTTGGACGGGACAAGAAGATGAGGTAGGTCAATATTAGCAATTACGCGGCCATTCACCGTTGCCTTAGACAAAAGAGGTTGGAGTAAGCTGGGATGAAGCTGCGCAACTGGCGTAAGATGGAAAAAAAATTCGTTGCGTTCACATGCGCCATATTGCGAGTGAACATGGATAAAGACGATGCAGAAGTGTTTATTTTATTTTGTTTGAATAATAATTAATTCTAGAAAATAGTGATAATAAATCATTTTTCAATACTAATGTGCAGGACACTTTGACAATATTAAAAATATTCGCTAGTACTTGTCATTTTAACTAACGTCATACAATCGCGAATCAACTAAGTAATTAAACGAACGAACAATAAATGACAACAGGTTAATTAGTTCTGCTAAAGCAGGATGCTTGAACGGAAGAATTGATAATAGTTAATCGTAATGTTGCAATTGACTTAGTATTATGTTGGTACCTCTATCTGTAGCCATTTCAGCACATTGTTAACTTGCATTGTCTGGATACTGGCTTAGAATGAGGTCAGTTTTTATCCGGATAATGTGGTTAAAACTTGCACTGAACTGTGAATTTTGCAATTTATGACCCGGAAGTTCTAAGTTACAGGAACAAGTTTCGCTTTTTGCGAAAGATGTTGAGAGTGTATTTGTGTTCGCATTGGGTGAGCCCTGATACACTTTGACAATGCTAAACACAAGTTTATCGGTTTAATCTACTTTGACGACGAATATTACGACAGTGGTAAATATGGATCTTTTTATAGTTACTACTGGTCGTGGGGCTCGAAATTCGACCATAACTTATTTAAATTATAATTTTGAACATTATTAAGGTTCCATTGTCAAATAAGGGCAAGCGCTATTTCAAAACTTTCTTTCAAAAACAATGGATATGGATACGTCAAATTTGAAATGTTGATATAAACAATTTTTTTTATTATTATTAAAGACAACAGTATTTAGTTTAGTGGAAATAAAATATGCACTAAGTGCCAAAATATTCATTTTGAGACAATCTAATAAAACTGATTTTCCCCCCATATAGACATAGTAGGTACTACGACGATTTTTGGATCTGATTTTTTTACAATATTTAGACTATTGACAATGGTTTATAGAACACTTCCTCATATTTAACTCTTTTTTTTCATTGCTGGCGCTTAGTGCGTATTTTATTTCCACTATACTAATCTTTTCTCAATATCCCGCTATATTCAGCTCCACCTTCCATTTGAATATACCGCCTTCAGAAGAAACGACGGCTAAACCTATTTTTAAAGGATCGTAAAAGCCTAGAGTAGTTGTACCAGAGGAACATATTCTGAACATAAGGGAGTCAAGTTCTGTGTAGCTTGGGTTCGTCATTTGGAAAAATAAACTATCTCGACCATTTAAATGGATAATTTTTCACTTACACGTCAATGAGGTGCCATTGAAGCGTTTGTTTACCTATGCTTTTGGTCCACTTTGAGAAGATTGAAGATCTACCTCCACAAATATCAACAGATCTCAACGCAGACCAAAAATATTTACAAGAAATTACTACTGCTGTCATAAATGGATCCAGCACTCCAGATTCATTAAACAGAAACCCAGTTAAGCTATTTCGTACCCGCTGGTTGTCAAGATCTAACCGTATTCTGCGTTTGTAGGAAAAATCTACAACAAAATCTTAACGTTTGTCATAAAATCATACACCCTTGTCCGGTTTGCCGTCAAAACACACATCCAGCAAAGATGGTTCAAAATGGAAGCTCATCACAGCACAAGATATTTTCTAACAAATTGTAATCGAAATAACACCTTATTTTAATTTGAAACAGTTACTTTGTCCATCCAGGAACTTGTTGTTGAGTATGTTAACAGATTCACACAGATGCGCATTATAGAACTCGCTGTAAGACGCGTTTTAAAGGCTCATTCAGTGAGTAAAAAATATGTTTCACGCATGGTAGAGGTGCCAAAAGTGGATCCAAATGCATGTTCTTATGTACACTTGATTGACTGGCAACAAAATATATACGAACCCCCAATACTGATTAATATTTCCGATGAGCAGTTACGATAGCTTATTGAAAATGGAGGAGTTGCAGTTTTGGAATTTATGAGACTGTTTTGCTACACCCTGACTGATAGGATTAGTTAAAATTGTGACAGAAGCAGCTCTAAATTTAAGCCATAAGACAAGAAGAAAAGGTTTCATAAAATCCAAATTAGTATCTCGAAAGCACATGCAAAAATTTGAGAAATTCATTAAAAAATGACGTTATTCATAGCGACACAACTTTCTGAAGCTGTATTTACTTTTGAATTGAATGATTCTATTTACTAAAATATACTTTAATTTTATCATTTACATGCATATATTTTGTATTTACAAATTATTTTATTTATTGGGTGTACTTTACAAAATGCCCATAAAAACATAAAATATGAAATTTGTAGTTCATGGCGGGACCTCTAGATGTCGAGCTAGAACATCCAAATATAGGGGTGTTATTAACAACTATATAAAGCAACTTTTGCCTGGTATTCCAATTCCAAATTCAAAAAAAAAATTTCATACAAAAGTGTTCTTACCACTCTAGTATCCATGTCATTTTTTTTAAATAGCGTTCGCTTAGTCTTTGCAATGGAACCTTAATAATGTTCAAACTTATAATTGAAATAAGTTACGGTTGAAATTCGAGCACTGGTCGACCCTAGTATTGTTAAATTCCTAACATTGATAAAAGTACAACCGAAGCAGGACACAACCTTAATTGAAAAACGAATTTATGTTCAAATCCAATTAGAGGAACCAATTTGATCATGTCGCCAATATGGGAGGTAGCTAAAACACTTCTGGACAATTGGACATGTCCATTTAAAATGCCTATAAACAATTAAGCACACATGCACATGTGTAATTGTACAATTAAACATTTATACAATCTTCATAATTTTGTCACCTAAACCGCAAATATAAATACTATAGTAACAGGAATTTTATTCGAAAGAAAATTGTTCGAATGGATATTATTAAAGTTCGTTTACACCAGACAAACATAGAGCATACTTTCTTTTATTTTTATATTTTAATAATTTTATTTTATTAAAAAAAAAATATACAAACAGTGATATTATAAAAAACAATTACACAAATAGTATGCATGGACAACAAAAACACCAGTAAAGTATATACGTAGACATTAACAGCGAGTAGATAAAAGTAAGACAAAAAAAGTAACAGAAAAAAGGAAAAAAAACTTATGTAACAATATGTGCAGGCTCAGCTGGGAATAATGGGAAGAAAGAAAAGAGTGAGAGATAGGAATAAGGGACAAGGAAGAAGCAGGAAGATAAAAGAAGTTATTGCTCTGACGTCTAGTGTGTTCTTACGTTTTGCCTGAAACCATAAGAGAAAATTTATTCAGGTATATATTGTTAAAAAAATGAATTATAAGTGCCCGTAGAACGGTTTAAGAATGAGTTCTGTGCATAATTAGTTGCGCATCTTGGCATCCCAAATGTGGCTTGAGACCGTAAGGATCTCACAGGACATCGAAAACATACATATATCCCCGAGAAGATCGCTGGAGTCAACAACTCGTTAACCAGTTCAAATAAGTAACACATATCAGTAACAGTATTTTATCGTTGATATTTTGACACCATGAAAACAACAACGAGCAAGAAGTAACAGATTACACCCGCCGAATTTCTGGTTCTTTCTCGTTGTTGTTTCCTTGGTGATATCAACGATCAAAAGAATAATAATTAAATATTGGATGAATGTCACTCTGGCAGTAATAATTGATTTTCGACGAATTGTTGTTCGGAATATTGTGCATTCGAAGAATCGTTTTTAAATCATTTTCATGGAACCAAATTTATATTATTTCCTATGATAAATTTATTCAATAAAATGATATAATAATATTATGTAGGTGGATTTTTGTTTTTGGTTTATATGTATCTGATCTCACACAAAGTAAACACGAATACATTTCGACATCTTACAAAGAGAAAAACATGAGTTGTGAAAGGCGGATGATCGACACCGGCGGGGATCGATCCCATGACCGTCATTACGAAATCCGGTGACTGGACTATTAAGTTATATATAAACCATTTCTCAGATAGAAAAAATATCAATAAATAATGAGTATAAATTTTTTATTTAATGTAGAAACCGGCTCCACTGTTGAACTAAGTACTATATTTTGGGAATTTACAATTTGGTAATGGAAATATTGAAAAAAAAAATAATGGCGCAATATTAATAAAATATCCAGTAAATCGCCAAAACCAGAATGGTTCAATTATTTATACACAGGGGTAGTTACTCAGCGCTTCAAACAAATCCCTCTGCGATATATGCAATTTATATTCATACGCCACCGCGCGCCGGCCGTGCTAAACGTGACATAAAGCAAATGAAATCAATCTGCTAAAATGTGAGAATAACACGCATTCTGAGATAGGAAAATATTCATATATTATACTGAATACGGTAACTATACATACATAAAGTAGTATGATCATACGTCCTCCCGTCACCATGTGACAAACTATTCCCCATTAACACAATAATTCGTACGAATATAGAGCTAGAAAAAGAATATAGGTGCATTCTTTCTCGTTGATAATACCACGAAAACAACAATGAGAAAGAACTTATAAATGACAGTTCTTTCTCATTGTTGTCTCCATGGTATCAATTTAAACAACGTGTCAACGATAAAGAAACCTACTGTACTTCTAGCTATAGATCTATATTATTTATGCATATTCCCTTATCACCCTCAAACTGCAGTCGACTCTTTCGATTTGAATCGTCGCAGAGACTTGCAAATATAGTCGGGTAAAACGGGATACAAATATTAGATATTTTTTGTTGAAAGCCCTGCAGTGGTATCGAAGTAGTCGAAGGTTTTTTTTTACGAACATGGGTTGGAAACCCTGTGCTGACCATTTCCACTTTGACGACAGAACCCTTCGGTTAGTCTGAAAGTTGTCAAAAGTGTATCTTTGTTCATTTTGATGAGCCCAAGTTCGTTGTAAATATACATTAAATCGAATAGCTTATAAAAAATTTAGAAAATTAAAGTATTCGGATATTTCGGATCTTTGTAGTCAACGAAAAAATTAGGTACTTACCTACTAATAAATTATTTTTTGAAATCGTACATACTGTTAAGGTTAGATTTTTTTTAAATAAAATAATTAAGAGAAAAAAATTTTGGTCCATTTTGGAAATATGTTTTTTTTACGAGGGTCGGTCGATGAAATAGTTTGTTCTCGTTTATGTAGCTGAGGATCAAACCATGGGAGAGCAATGGTTAATAGGCCAGATTTAAAGATAGAGATTCGAGGGTGGAAACCGAACTGATTTCATTCTAATCAAAAAAAAAATTCAGAAAGGTCCATGCAAGGATCAGACCAAGGATAGTTGTTTAAGAAAAGAAAATAATCATAACAACTTTTTTTTTTGTGAATTCTTTAATTTCGTTGTTTAGATAACTGAAAATGTTAACACCGCAAATATGCAAATTGCCAAAAAAAACGTTTAAATATACAGAGTATTCCGTAAGTAGTGGATCAAAGATATTTTTTTCAACTAAGAATTCATGGTCCTTGGAATATCTCCCATTTTTTGTGTTGTCATTCGTGATTGAACTCATAACATAAAATGAAAGCTTGTCTCAACCCTCGATTTCACAATCACTTGTTGCAGCGTGACCTTTTCTATTCAAGAGCTATTGATGAGCAACTCTATTTCTGACCATATCTGGCTATGGAATGTGTCAAATCAAACACCAAATACTCGGAATAAAAACTAATGCGCAGTGATAAATTCCATTATCATAATCTGTATTTATAAATATACACGTTAATGTATTATATTAATATATATTTGGAAATAAAATTCGGCTCTTCAAAGGTGCCACGTACATCCTCTATAGTCAAAACTAGGGAAATAAAAGTCCCCCCCTACAGATCCCTGCATGTAGGGGTAAGGCGAAAATTCATCCTGAGGTTTCCTGGTATCAGGGAGCCTCCGTTAATAGTTTCTATAACCTGCCCGTTAGTCACGCATCTTTTGGCACAGGTCAAATGACACCTTGGATTGGAGATTTTTGGGCAGAAAAGTTTATTCCTTCCGGAATGATAGGACTACGTGAGTATGGATGGGAGGGCTTTTAGAAGGCAGGAGAATAGGATTCAGGTATAGGATACGCCCTGCATGTTGGATACCCATGCAAGGCACCTCGTACTCTCTTCTGCTTGTTGATCCTAGCATCAGCAGGGACCGATTGTAATCAGCCTGGGCCAACGTTGTTATATTTTAATGCTCTTATATTGCGCGTAACATTCCCTTGGACCCCTACTAGGGTATGGTATGGTTCACTACTTACGTTACTACCTGTATACGTTAAGTAAGCACCGTGTATATTTGTTGCGAAATATTAAAAAAATACGAATATTTCGCGAGAGCAGTCCGGTGGAAAAAAAACCGCCTACACAAACATTCGCAATTAATTTCAAATTGGGCTTAAAATTGGAAAAAATAATGAAATAAAAAATGTCATCAACAGGAAGCGACCGCCAAGGTATAAAAAATAAGCGATTTACATTTTTGAGGTTTCCGGGATAATTTTGACTCGGTTTCCATCCATCCGTTTATTATGATTAATATATTAAGGGCAATAGAATTTTATATAGGTATAAGTAAATGCATTCTACTATTAACATGAGCATTAATATTTTGAATACAAAATTCGTTTTCATAATTAATAATTATATTAGTCATGCCAAAAGAATCAACTTCTAAAGAACCCATCGACTATCACTCCATCCGATCAAATTGAGGAATATCACTACAAAAAATGACAGTGAGTGGGAAAAACCAAATGAATGATGTGGAGTGATAGAGTGAGTCGTATATCCATCAGTCCAAAATTAAATGCGTCAAGCCATTCGTCCATTACTCGCCAATGGGTAATTCTCCATTTAAAACCCACTTCGGTACAAAAGAACCCTCCAACCATTGCACTCAATATTGCGAATGTTAAATGAAAATAAATATTTTCCCACATAAAAAAATGTAATTCATAGCAAACCCACAAAATATAGAAAAAAATGTGAAAGAAATAATTTAAAAAAATGTATTGAAATGGAATTTAAATCCACTCCATTCTACTCTTCCCAATAGTTTAATGAAAATCGTACCTGTAAACTATTAAAGAAACTTTAACATATAAAAAGTTGAGATGAATATTAACTTAATATATTATGAAAGTTTAATAAAGGCTAAACCTTTTAATTTGAGAAAAAATAATATCTTTCATAAAATAAGAAGAATAAAAACTGCAGGATATGCGTAAAAGTTTTATATTAAAACTTAATTGAATCCAGGTATTTATATATTATATTTATATCTAATTTGAAGTTTTAACTTTTTGCTATTTTGATGTTATGTATGTATTTGAGATGTTCTATATATTGTAGGTAATGTTGGGGTCTTCGCCGGTCCATGATCTTTTTCTTTGTTTATCGATTTGTATTTATTGTCATGACTGTCTAACCTCTAAAACAATGTGAAAATAAAAAATAAAAATATTTACCTGTAGGAATCCTTTGAACCTATGGAATGGACAAAAGTGAAACAAAATATTGAAAAATATTACCTACCTTAAACTTTCTAACTAAACTAAATATGAATGTATTTAGATTAGAAACAATGGTTTTTGGTTACATTCCAACTAATTCTTGAGACTACTATAAGAAAATGTTATAGTAATTTAATTCGCAAAAGATATTGGGTTCTTAGAAGGAATTCCTGCAAATGTAAGTCACATCATAATATAACTAGCTTCCCCGACAGACGTTGTCCTGCAGTCCTTACTATAAATATTTTTTTTAAATGAATCTGTGCTCACTCAAAGTGAACACAAATACACTCCTTGACTCTTTCACTTTACAAACTGATTTCAAATTTGTAATTTATACATAAAAAACGTTTAAAATATGTTTGAATGTTAAAAAAATATTTCCGAAAGCTTAAAAGAACTTTAATATCATAATATTTTATATTGATTCTTTTAATAGAGAAGAATACAATAAATCAAACATCGGAAGAATCTTTTCATCCGATCGATCTCGAGTTATAAGTGTTCGCACTAACCCGACTTTCTTTTATATTAGACTAGCTAGTTACCCGTGGCTTCGCTCACGTGCTTTTTGGTTTCTCTTCCTAAACTGGGGGAACGCTGACACCTACATTCACTGTGTATCAGCATTTTCTAATTCGTCAAAGAAGATAACTCTTGTATGTATCGTGAGTAAACTAACGAAGAGGCGGTTCGTTGATATATGCACTGTGATGCACTGTGCTCCCTGCTAAAAATACATTATTAATTCGTGTTATTTAAACTAATAAATTAAAATCATCATTAAAATATTTCGGAAACAACATCCATATTTTATTTTATTCGTCTCCCAGGTGGGAACAAATAGGCGAGAAAATATACCTCGCCTATGAAATATTACTACAATACTGCGAGTTAACATTTGAACGTGCCCGAGAATTCGGTTGATTTTGTATGAAAATTTCTAAAACGGCGTAAACGGTGGAGTTTGTTAAAAGAAAACAATCACGAAATATAACTAGGGAAGAGGGGCGTCTTTTGGGAAAATCACGTGCATTTATTCTTTTTTTTTCAATGTAGGTACCATCAATATAGGCAAACTTATAGCACACCAATAACAGCCGTATGTAAATTACCTACAGTTTGGGAAAAAGTCGAACCTTTTCATAAAAATAATTTAATGACGTCATTGGTAGGTAGGTACCTACCTACCCAGCCAACTCCCGATTACACAACAGAACAGTGTCCTTGTTGGCTTTCACGGCCATGAGGCGTGCTCGTGTTGCTATAAAAATAACACCGAGGTACGTATGTAGGTACCTACATAAGGATAAAGAAATACTGGTGATCAATTAATACAGTTAGGTACTTAAGCCTAGTTCACAGTAGCGTAATTTACGTTGGTTGAGTGTTTTAGTCGAGTGACGAATAATTTAGTAGGGGAGAGTGTGGAGGTATGGGATAGTACTCGTATTATTCATATTTGGCGCAGTTATATATTCATATACTTGTCAAAAGATGTATATAGGGGTACGTTTAGTAAAAAATCATTGACGACATAAAAAGTAATAGTATACCGATTACAACCCATCCTTTTGGGGGAAAGTAAACCAAAGGTAAGATTATTTTTATGTTTTATTCCTAAACCTGCGATAATTATTCGTCATATTAACGCATTGTTTTAACATAACTTAAAACTTATTGTTTTAAATTATGTCATTTAACATTTTATTGTTCATGGTGGAGGTTTCGGACAGTTCATTGAGTGAGGTATCGGACATACCCCATACCTCCTGTATGTGAATATTTTTGCACAATTAGTTATTTTTTATCAAATCAATGAAATATTGAAGCTGTAATGTATTTTTTGTAGATGCCGAGATTAAGGATAAAAAAATATAAATTGAATAAGGAATGATTATACAAAAATTCGCCAGGCTGTTCAATTACAAAATAATGAAGTACTGGTATTGCCATCACCTCATAAACATGGCAGTGCAAAAAGAATGCAAGAAGTTTTTGCATTCGAAATAAAATTTGATCGTAAGGCAGTATGTATATACCTAGCCGCACGTGTAACTTCATCGTGCCGCGTTTCAAGGATAGGATCTCCATAGTATTATTTTGTTTGTTGCAAAAATCTTTATCATACCATAACACTGCTTAAAATAAATCTTTGACAAAACAATGAAACCGGTCGATTTTTATTTTAAAGTAAGAATCTGTATATTAATTTACAGCTTTCTCACTTAATTTATCTAAGAGATATGGTTTTTCGAAAAAAACTACCACGCACTCTAATCGGAATAATAAAATTTGACTCTATCTGCAGTGGAAATTTCGATAAAACCAGTTTTAAACGTTTCGGCTTTTTTCGATATTTTTATAAAATTCTGAAATAGGTATAGGCACCGAAACTTGTAAATTTGTCATAAAAAATGTTTTACTTTATAAAAAAGTTACATGTAAAAATGAGATCCAACTGTCGATGGCCTGAGTCGGTATGTTTATTGTATGAAACGATGTCGTCAATAAATTAAATTTTTACAAAAATTGTTAAGAAAAGTTTGAGATGTACTGCTATGATGTAGACATTTTTATAGAAAAATCAATTATCTAGTTGGGGGGTTTCGGCGTTAATCGATATTTTTATAAAATTCTGAAATATATGCACTGAAACTCGTAAATTTGTCATAAAAAAAATATTTTTCTTTATAAAAAAAGTTTGAGAAATCCTGGAACTTTTTCATTAAATTATATTTTAGATATTGTATTTTTCTATATACATACTCATTTTTACGGTTCTAGATTTTATGGTTTTCGAGATAGGATATGAAAAAATTAAATAAAAATTCAAAGGTTGATTACCCCTGACTGAAAAAAAATCAAAATTCTGAGTATACAAATTTTGTAGTCTTAAAGTATACAATATTTTCTGAAATTTTAGGATCTGTCCATCAAGCGAATCAAAAGTTATAAAGAGGGGACGGACACACACACACGCGTTGGAAAAGTTTACATTCTCAAATATACATTTAATATCCTATAAGTACCTATTATATTTTTATGATATTTTTGTCACTTTATGATCTGTAGGTATTTGAAATAAAAATATGTGTTTCATACCCAAATAGTATCAGCCCGCTAATTTTTACCATATTTTTCTGACTTGATAAACATTGTCCTGTTAGAATCCCTTAACTCTAATAATTGGGTAGGTACCTACCTACATATATCTAGGTGAAGTATTGTTATTTGTTAGTATCAACATGCGCAATACAGCTAGAGACGTCAACAATACGATCGGTCCTACGTAAGTTATGGTATCCCACAGAATTGCGTTTTTCATGTTTTAACGGAAACATGCTTCATTTTATGTATTTTATCACTTCCCAAAACAGCAAGTTGATATCGATACTAGAAATATGTTTTTTGATACACGTCAATTATGGTATCATCACTTTTGACCAAATAGTCCCACGTATAGCATTGTATTGTCTCTGGACACAATACACGCTGTCTGCCTACTTGTGCACCCCTATCGTAACTTCAATTTACGATATTTTACGACGTTCGACTTTACAAAAGATGGATCACCTATTATTTTGTTTTTGTTTTTTAAGAAATTAGTTGCTGTGTGTACGCGCACATTTCAATAAGACTTTTGTTCACTTTAAGCGTATTTTTTATGAGTTGGCCAATAAAATTAATAAAAATAGCAAATTTGAAATAAAGTTTATGCCGCCGTTTGGAATATAATATTATTAACTCACAGAAAATATGTTTGTTCGTAACTTGGGTTATCTGTTCATTATTCATGTGTTACACTCATCTATTTCCCAATTACTACGAATTATTAAATATTATATTGGTTGAGTAATTTCAATTATGCAACGACGTAAATAATTGTATGAAGAACTTAAAATATTTTACATTGCTTAGGGATTAAAACAAAATATGGTAAGTGTAATTTAAAATAATTTACGTCGGAAAGCGGAATTGAAAACGATATGGTATGATATCTTACCATAATTTACATCGGAGTATTAGGACATTTTTTGTTGTATGTCATTCTTACCACATTATACGCGATTAGGTATTTTAAACATAAGATATTTTACACTTCAAAACTTTTAAGTAGTCGCATAAATTAAGGTTTTTTATACTCTCTTAGAATCTCATTTGCCTTTTGTAACCGAATCAAGTGAAATAAATGTTCTGATGGACGATCTCCTTGAGAGCAAGGATGACAAAAGCTCAAAGAAGAGTAGGTACATGCAACATCCATAAGTTTGTTTATTTTTATATATTTTCCTAGATATTTTTTTTGTATCTTAAGTTCTATAACATTCACTCTATAGTTGTAATTTACATTTCCGGAAGAAATGTGTGGTTTGTAAATCTACACGTTGAAGAAAGTATCGGCAGACTGCACCTGTTTATTTTAAAAAAAGCACTATATCGAATATCATATTGAAATATGATTTCTCTGAAATACACTGATTTCGAACAAATCAACTGCAGTTACCGAGAGTAACTGGTGTTTTAAGTGGAAAAAAATGTGTAGGTAAGATTTATTTCTTCCTCCTGAATACGACAGATGCCTCTGTAAGGGGACACACAAAATATTAAATAGGTATTATGTTTTGTTCATGCCAAATCACTCGAAAACGAGTGCAGAGCTAAAAAAATGTTTTGTTCTTACAGTTCGTAATAGGTAACTAAGTAAACTCTTTTATTGCCCATCACGCCGTTTCCCGAAATTGGTAAGCAGAGAGTACGGACTTCTATTCTTTCCTATCCAAACGAACCTCTTTCGCTTCTTCCAAACACATAACATTCCGCATACAACTGTTTTATTGTATACAAAGTATTGTATAAAGACATTAAATAGGTAAAAAGATATTAAAATTTACGAAGTTTAAAATAAGGAATATATTCCTAAAATCTCGTTGAATAAAATGCTTAATACTTGATTTTCCGAAAAATATTTATAATTAACCTAAAATCAGCGTGTTCGATCGCATTATAGTCTTTGGATTCAGTCGAGTCGTAGCTACTATTGCAAAAAACATTCTAGTTAAACAATAAAAAAAATTACATCCCAAAAGGAAGATCAGCGTGAACAATGACACACGTGATATTGGTTTATATAATTTAAAGAATTGAGATCGAGTATCCTTTTATAATGTTCCATTAAGTACCACAAAGGTGGTACCATTGTTGGTCAAGTGGTTGGTACCTCGCATTGTTTAAAAGTGACTTTTGTTGAATGTTTAGTTTGCAAAAATATACAATGCTATTATATTATTAATACCTGTAGTCTAAAGAGTCATGCCGATAAGATGTAAAGGCAATAAAAATAATCCTTATATTGTTTTTAAATATTTTTGTCGGCATGCACACAATTGTTATTATTGCTTTCTACTTTTACAACTCTTATTCAAAACATTCATTGTTAACCCTAGATTTACAAAAAAAATATCGCTTCACAATTGTGTAGATTATCTAAAAAATCTTATTATCTTTAAGAACATTGTTAAGAGTGTTGGTACTTTCGGTATTTTCAAAAGGATTTTATCCTTTTGTATACGAGCACACGCTAGGGGCTGACCTCGACAGCCTAGTGGTATAGACGTAAACTTTAGATAGGTAACGAGGTTCCAGGTTCGATTCCCGGTGGGGTCAGAGTTTTTATAAGTGTTTATTCACTTCAAGTGTCTACCCGTGGCTGGCCTGTATAAGATTGGACGTGACGGCTTGACTAGAAAAAAAATACTGAGGCAATAAGTTCCTCCGGCTATACCTACTGAGATCCTTGTATAGAAAAGTGTTAATTAATTTATTTTTTATTTAAACGCATAGGTAGGTAAGCGTGACATTCCTAAGATTTACTACAAAAATGCATTCGGTAGGATAAAGTTTTTATTCATCCAATCCAAACTCCCTTAAGACCTCACTTAGGGGCATAGGTAGGTAACAAGAGCTCTCCATTGCGCTCGATCTTGCGCAACGTTAATGACCTCCTCCCACACCATGTCCAGATTCCTCAGCTCTGCTTGGAAGGAGCCGAACACAGTATGAGAGGGTCTTCCTCGTCCTCGGGACCCTGATAGGAGGAAGAACAGCCCCCCATCAGGGTCCCGGGTTTATTCATAGTCAGGGGTTTTTATTCATAGTCCTATAAAATAAACTTAGGTACTTTTAAGGGAACAAATACGTTTGGAATTATCGCAACATATTTCACAAATTGATACGATATTTTTTTTCACAATAATTACAGAGCAATCTAATAAAAGTATAAGATACGACAAGAAATTTTTAAAAAATTTCGTAGTACAATATGGTAAGTATGACATACGATATTCGAATAGGATTTGGTTACAACGTACACTATGCTATGTGTAAGATACCATATTTTTGTGCAAATAGAAACCGTAGTATAAAATCGTAAGATCATTTCTACCAAAAGTAAATAATTATGAAAAACTGACAATACAAAATTAAAATATCGGTTTTTATTTAGCGCTGTTCAAAAATTCAATTCTCTAATGTTAAATTCTAGATAAATGTGTCACTTCAAACCTTTGAATGGCCGTCCTGTAAAGTTGTCATTTTCAACTTACGATACTTTACGTAGGACCCATCGAATAGTAGGTATGTCTCTGTAGAAGTATACTCGTAGAAGTGAGTGCGCGAGAGTGAGACATACTATTGTTGACGAATAAAAAAACACTTCTCAAATTTACGTCCAAAACTGATTATTTACGATAGATAATGGAATTATTATTTTAGTATTTTTTTTATCTCTTTTTATAATATAAAAATATTATTTGTATGTAATTGTGTATTGATTTCTATAAAAGTGCTTTCTTCTTCTTCTTTCTTCCATCGTGGCAATCCTCTCTCGAGAGAGTGATCTTTAAGTGCTTTATTCATATTATGTAATAATGTTTTGAATCTTTTACATATACACCGACCTCGGTAGGCTAGTAATAATATAGATACCTAAAAGGGCAGTTTGTGACATTGTACGAAGGTCTTAGGGAAATTTTCTTATTATTTTCGAATGTCTATTATATTTGACACTATTATTGGAAATGGAATTCCAAAAAATGACATCAGAAAAATATTTAAATGTTAAACTACGAACAAACATGTGTACCTATTATATTAATAACTTTGTATGAACTTTTGAGAGCGTTTTCGTGTTTGTGTTATTATAATTTGATGACAAACATTCAACATTGATTTTCTCAAAACTCCCAAAATTACATATTATACAAACTCAGTGCTATTAGCCACTTTAAGCTATCGATATAGACTGTTATACAACTATAGTCTATACTATGAATATAAATATAATTCTGCGCGGTAAATGCGTTTTAAAAAAGAGTTTTTAAAGCGCTGACTTGAGAACATAAACTTGTGAATGTATTTTTGTTCTATTTCAACGCATTTTAAACGCGCGTTGAATAGGCGCTTGTGTGAACCAGGCCTTAATTTTCCGTCGTTCAAGCAATTGCATGTAGGTAGGCCCTCTGCAGTTCCAAAATTATTATTTACGGTCTATCCTAAATTTATGATTATTTTGTAGATACTTTTAAAATGTAATATTTTCAAATTAGCTACAATTTTTCATATTAAATAATCTATTGACTTATTCGATTTACATTTTTTCAATATTACCTATACCTACTCATGAATTACGCAAAAAATTCAAAGCAAGGTTTTTAATAGTTTTTTTTATAACCATTTTTTAGTTAGTTTTTCCATTAAATTGGTATATTTTTTTTACTAAAATGACTTCAAATAATTTGACAGATCAAGAAATAACGAATCATTATATAACCCAGGTTCTTCCCATGTACTTGCCGTAAAAAAAATTGAAAAAAAATATTTTTACCTAAAAACCGCAAAATAAAAAAAAATATTTGCGTTGTTTTTAGACCTTTCACGTTCCTGTATTATTTAAGTTTTTTTTTTTAATTTATTTATTTTACTTTGTGGTGAAAATGGAAACTTTTAAATATCTCATACCTACTAAAAACACCTATCTCTTTTTATTTTTATTTTTTTGACAATGGATATTTTCAACTTATTTTAAATTTCACAAAAAAACTCTTTAATTTTGAAAGCCACTGTACAAATATTAGCTGGCAGCACGTGCACCGTTAGGTAGGTCTCAAGGTCAAAGTTACGACACTCAATGTCTGCTGGTATGTTTATTGTAAGAAACGATGTCGTCAATAAATTAAATTTTTACAAAAATTGTTAAGAAAAGTTTGATATGTACTGCTATGATGTATGTATTTTTTATAGAAAAATAAAATATCTAGTTGTAGCGTTTCGGCGTTTTTCGATATTTTAATAAAATTCTGAAATATAGGCACTGAAACTCGTAAATTTGTCATAAAAAAAATATTTTTCTTTATAAAAAAAGTTTGAGAAATCCTGGAACTTCTTTATTAAATTATATTTTAGATATTGTATTTTTCTATATACATACACAATTTTAGGGTTCTAGATTTTATGGTTTTCGAGATATATGGAAAAATTAAATAAAAATTCAAAGGTTGATAACCCCTGACTGAAAAAAAAAATTCAAAATTCTGAGTATACAAATTTTGTATGCTTAAAGTATTCAATATTTTCTGAAATTTTAGGATCTGTGCATCAAGCGAATCAAAAGTTATAAAGAGGGGACGGATACACACACATACACGTTGGAAAAGTGCCCCTCACCCCCTCCCCTCTAATTAATGATATCTTTTGAAAACGAAATAGTATAATTTGACTCTTTCTGAAGAAATCATTTTTTTTGAAATTTCGATAAAACCAGTTTTAAACTTTTTAGGAGGCACTTAAAAATCATCCCTTTTTATATGTGCCCTTTTTCGTCCCTTTTAGTTAAATTTTGGAAAAATTGCTGAATATGCTAACACTCATTTCTATAGAAGAATTCATATGCCAAATCTCAAGTTCGTACCATGTCTAGTTTCCGAGATATTCGCATACTTTGAAAAACATTCAACCCTATTTTTCACCCCCTTAGGGGTGGAATTTCCAAAAATCCTTTCTTAGTGGAAGGTTTTGTATTGAGACCTACCTGATTTCCAAATTTCACTTCTCTACGATTAGCCGTTTGGGCTGTGCGTTGATGAGTCAGTCAGTCAATCAGTCAGTCAATCAGTCAGTCAGTCAGGCACTTTCCTTTATTATTATAGATATACCTACCTATTATAATATTATGGATGGATGTGTATACGATATTTCGACCCTGAATACGTATAACGTTCCAATATTTTGAACACAATAGAACCCTTGGTATATGAAATTTGTTCTATTTTCGATAAATTGGGTTAACCATTTTATTACGAGGACTATTAACGTTTTGAGACTAATATTATGTTTCAAAAGTTCATTTTCAAATAATACACATACTCCGTTTCGATCCCACTTAGGAGCACAGGGAGGCAACAAGAACTCTCCACTGCGGTCGATCTCACGTAGATTCGATGATTTCCTCCTACACTGGGATGGGAGGAAGAATTACGCTCTCCTCGGTCAACTGTCATTCGTTATCCTCAACACAATCCCCAGCCAAGTCCATAATGGCATAAGTGATAACTCTACGCTAATTATGGCGACGTATAGCGTCGTTTGTGATACGGTAGTGGTACCATCTTATACCCAAAAATTCTCCCGAGGCACTTCGTTTAAATGCAGATACTCTTTGTGCCTGGGATTTGGTCAGGTGCCAGAACTCACACCCATACAGTAGAATGGCTAACACACACATATCAAACAGTTTACCTTTCGTCTCGACACTAAACGCCGACGCTTTCTATATTTTTTGATATAGAAAGCGTCGGCGTATAAATAATTCTTAGCTCAAATCAAGTATGTATTTTCGAAATCTGAAGAGTATGTGGAGTTCGTGACACTGTCAGATGAAGACGACGGAGAAAAAGATTCTGGAAGAAGTGCGTTATCAGAATGGCGGAAACAAGAACTGTAAGGGCTACCAGAGGTGGCATTCTAGAATCTGGCAGGCTTCCAAGACGACCACCCGAAAGATGGAAGGATGAATGGGATTCCTCGTCACGGGAGACTAATACAGTAGGAACATAACAGGCAAATACCGCTATTCGCTATCAGATCCGCTAAAACAAGAATCCGCCAAAAAAAAATTATAAAAAAAGTAACCTTTAACTGACTGTTCCACTTAAATTATCACGATTCCTCTAAAATGACCCGCTATTCGACCAATTTAAGCGGCACCTTAGAAAGACCCGTCAAAATTTTAGAGGAGCCGCTTATATTATGTCAAAATCGTGTCTTGTTTTTCAGTCACCTCTCTTAAAAACAACAATCAAAACAAAAAAGTTATTATGTTCGGTAAATATATCATTGTCCTCTTGTTTTCATCACAAAAGATACGTTAATAGTGTTATATTTCTTGATCAAGATAAATTTGTTTGAGAAAAAGGAAATTTGGCGGCCATGATGATAATTTTGACATGGGGAAATTATTCGTTTGAAATTACTTGCAGCTATATTCACTTCGATCGATTTCTTAAGGAATATCGCTTGGATTGGTTGAAATCACATGGAATTGTCCGTGAAATTCAAAATTTTAGTTGATGCTAAATTTTAGCGGATCTGATAGGGAATAGGGGTACTAGAAAGTTAAAGAGAAAGAAGAGGAAGAATCAAAGTGCAGTGTACAACGATCATTCCACGTTGAATGTACAGATTCTCGTCCGATCACCAAAGCTAAACAAGTGTGTAAGTAAACGTATAACGCATTCACTCATCCCTATCCCCCCTCCTTGTTCCTTTTCCTATCCTGACCCTTAAGTATGTATGGCGAGTTTGTATGTTTCTTGGATATTTCTTTGTTTCAATTTGTATAAGATAATGGTTTGTTTGTTTTAATTTGTATAAGAGAATGGAGACACCAAAATCACTTGTTACTATAACTTACTGAGGGTGTAAACTTTGTTGGTCCACTAACTGTATATTGTTAAGAGTTAATTATGTTTTGTAAATGACTGTGTTTGCATTGATAAATAAAATAAAATAAAAAAATAAATAAAATAAACAAAAATGTCAATCGACATTATTTAGTTATAACGCCAATGTAAACTTTGTGTACAATAATTATACTATTAACAAAAGGTCTACTAAACTCAGAATACACTGACCCAAACCGGGTCGTTCTACTGCGCGAATTCCTTCAAATCTGCAAATTCGTGGAACTCGAATACCTTCTCCAAAATATAGTACCTACGTGATTTGTATGCATTGTAATACAATGGAAATACTCCGAAGTACTTGGACGCCGAATTTTCTTCAATTGAAACAATGGAAAGGCGATTGAACAATCGTTTATTTGCATTAATCCACAACTTGAAACTGAAAATGTTCTCAAGTAGTACAAAAATTTTGAATAAAGAATCTCGGCAAATAATTTTGAATAGAGAGATTATACGGAAAAATCGAACACTAATTTTTTTTTCAAAAAAAATATATAATAATATAACCATAGATTTATTTTGAAGATTTTTGTGCCATCATCACAGATCTACATAATATTGTAACATTATGTGTAGGTAGCTTTTCAAAAATATTTTTTTTTAATGACAGTTTTAACTAAGTCAATCGCAAAAAAAATAAATATTTCCCGACTCATTGTACAAGTGTCAACGAAATGACAATATTGGCAGCAGAAAACAGCGAATGTTTCCTAGAAATAGAAATCTTATTACCTAACCCAGAATATAAAAAAATTGAAATAAGTTTGTAAAAAGGCAATTCCTTTATAGTTGCGCAACTTAAAAAAAAATCTAGAGGTGGCGGTGTAGTAGGAAATAAGTCACATATGAAATACGTTACCCTATTGTATAGTATGTTGTTGAATGAAGAGACTCCATTAGAACCAGATTTTACCGAATTATTATAGTAAGGTGTACCAACAAAACGTGTAAGAGAACTTAAATTATGGAAAGGCCCTTTTTAAATAATATTTTTTTAGATTTTATTATAAGTCTTATGAATGTTATGATTCCATAATTGCAATGTAAATAACATTGAAAAAATATTTCTTACTCTAAAAAAATCTAAACGCGATTTGTAAACATGTAATTTGAAACAGATATGTTATTCAGAAAAGAAAAATACTAATAAAAGTTAATTTTTGTACGTTTCACTGTATCTATTCATTGAGTATCTATGATAAAATTCAAACAAAAAAAATATAATTTAGCAGTAACGTATTTAGGAACCTATCTGTTATGAAAAAAAAAACCCACCAACACCTGAGTAATTCAAAAGGGATCAAATGAGGCAGAAATTAATTCGTTTATATTCCAATATTCAAAAATAAATCGACAGCTTTTGTTATTCGTGAATAAAAATATTGACATGGAAAAAAATAAGCAGCCTTCGTAAATTCCAATTCAACAATTGAACATCCCTATTTATTCTGGAATAGGTTCTGTTTGTTATTTTAATAATGCGATAGCGGGGAAATAAGTTGTTATGGAATAAACGTCATATCGTATTAGGGGAGGGTACGAATCGACGCCTCCAAATATCTTCACAAAATAACAGTTACCTATGTTGAAAAAGAAAATCTTACCATTATAAAATTGGTTAGAATGGAGCCTATTCTTAAAAAAATTTCTACAATAACGTAACATGTTTCATATGTGACTTATTTCCTACTACACCGCCATCTCTTGGATGTTTCAAAAAGTTACGCAATTATAGAGTATTTGTTTTACTTACAACGTTATGACCCGTCGGACTTTATCCCGCATCCGAATCAACAATAACTATGACATAATGCAATGAATTATTAGCTGAATCGAATTCAGTTTTTAAGTCGTAAACTGTATTTATAATAATTCATGTACTTTTTTTATTCCGAGTCAGCTAGTCACCAACTCGTACGCATATCGTACCCCCAGATGTAAAGTGCCTCATGTCAAGAATTTCGAGTTAAAAATGACACATTAGTGATAATTGACTGTCGCGATAGTCTCATTTTGGTGGCAGTGACAAAAGGGACAAAAATAATAGTATATCGACTACATTCCTCTTTAACAACCCAAGCTTGCATGTTGCCTGCATGTACCATTGTAGAAATTAACAGTGGAATTCAGTCAAGACTTCTGGAACACAACGATTCATCTCAGACTCAACAGCGATCCTTTTAGAAACACCCTTATATTATTATGAGCAGGCTGAAGTTGGCCTTTCCATTTCTTTGATATTTTGTTTTAAGTTTCTTCAAACTATCTCAGCTTCAATCTGCTACTTCGTCCTTGCAGCCGCGTATCCTAGCTTGTTTCTATCCTATGTTATTATTATTAGGATGATTTGTATAGCGGCGCTTTGTGATAAAATTTTCACCTCAAGGGTGCTGTCTCCTATCTAAGGCTTATTATATTAGTGCATGCAATTTCTCCAATAAAAAGTTTTCCAGTTGGTTTTTTGACCGAGACATGCGGTCCTTTTCTGAATACCTATTATATTGCAAAAGTTCACCTTCAATTAAGTTAAAATATCTTGACAAGACCTAAGTGTTGTCTATGACTTAACGTCCGTCTGCAGCATAGTTCAGTGATACAGGTATTCTGGGGCCATGTCGTACATCAACGAAGATGAGACATGAACAAAAAATGATATATTCGTACTCTGGCGCCAAATACAGCTGTCACAGTCTTTAAATTTGGTTGTTCTCTTGTTCTCAATAATTTCCAACTTTTATCTCTATATCTCGTTAATTGTTAAATATCTACTTGTTGTGTACATGAGATTTTTGACATATTGAACATGGAGACAATTTCCATTATTAGGAGTTTCGGAGACTTTATTTTTTTATTTATAAACATTACCACCTAATAGCATAATGTGCCTTAAATACTATCAAGCACATATTAAATTCAACTCTCTACAGAACATCTGAGCCAATGTAGAGATTAAAGGTGAGGTTTTTTTCACAGCGAATGTGAATTGTAATCACATTGAGCATTACGCAGCTGTTCTCGAAAGTCGCGGGTCCTTAATCAGTACAAAACAACCTTTAAGACGACGACAAAAGGAAATACGAAAAGATCAAGTGGTGTTTCGGGTGGTTTATTTATTGGTAAAAATCACATTGAAATTGTGAAATCATCCGATGGAAATATAACTTTGTTACGAGCCTGTCTCTGACGTAAGTACCCCGGTACGTACTTGGTAAGCTTTAATATTGGAAGTACTACAATATAGAGTGTTCCATATGGTAGTATCCTTTGCGAATAAATGTAGTAAGGTATGTAACCGTAGTTCTGCCAGTGTTATTATATGGATGTGAATACATGATGAAGACTCACAGAAGAAGATCCTTAGTGTTGAGAACAGATTATTGCGACAGATTTTGGAGATTTGGTGGTACCACTATGTCTCGAATGAGACCGTACCCGCCAGAACAACACAATAGTTCATCACTTCAGTAATTCAAAATCGCTGGCTTGGCCATGTTCTCCGTCCCCAGATACGCAAGTCTTTTTTTCAATCCGGATGGGACAAGACCATTAAGCTCGAATTCACTGTGATTAAGCAAGAGGCTGGACTAAGCTGGGATGAAGCTGTGCAACTGGCGCAAGATAGAGAGGCTTGGAGGAACTTCGTGGCGTCCACATGCTCCACACTGGGAGCGAAAGTGCACTAAATACGAATAAGAAAGTAACCATAGTGTATTTTTTATTCAAATTTGAACCTCATAATTGAAATTCAAAGAAACAGTTGTCGAAGGGTTTTTTCCATTTAAAACAATATTTACTTAATTTTTAAGGAAATTTGAATCTCTCGTAATTTCTTAAAATCATTAGATTATAATAATAATGATAATAATATGGACTATGCACGTGCTCGAAGCTGCATTTGTGGGTGCAAGCTGCAAGGTGGAAAACTGTAAAAAGTCTGTAAACTGTAAAAACTGTAAAAGATAAGATATTTTACATTTAACAACCCCATCTTTTTCGACTGGACAGCCAATCTTATAATATCAAGAGGTATAGTATTGTAAGAATTTTCAACCCAAATAACTTGAAATATTATGAGTTACTAGTAGCAAAAGCTGTCGGACGACAGGCATAGAAAAGGATTATTAAAAAGTTCAAATAAAAGATTGTATAACTTTTCCACATTTTTTTATTAAATGAATCTGTGCTCACTCGAAGTGAACACAAATACACTTTTGACATTTATTATTATTATCCTGACTAGTTATATAATAGCTAGCTGACCCATCGAACTTCTTCCCACCTTAGAATACATAAAATCTTGAAGGTTTTATATGGTAACAACATTTTGTTGTCTTCAAGCCATTTTTATCCATCATCGATACAAGTACAACAACAAGCGTATATACATATCATTATTGAATTTTACTGCCCCACTACACAACGTCTGTTCTGGGGCGTCTGTCCCTTTAAGGCACCTCGCACACCGCAAGCCAGCCCGGCGGAGACCAATCCGCAGCAAACCCGACCCGCACAAAACCGACCTCCTAGTTTGATCGAAGCAATCAAATCAGAAAGCCGGCCCCGGACAAATCAAGCCCGCCGCGAACTACCCCCAAACCAAGCAGCAATGCGGGGGCCTAAGCCCCACTCGGGGGCATACGGAGGCATCAAGAGCTCTCCATTGCGCTTGAAGGCGTCCGAGGCTCATTGTGCCTTTTCTGACCAGTTGAGATTTAAGGACGTGAAGTGGTCAACCTCACGGTCCCGATCTGACTTTTCGATTTCCTGCCTCTTACAGGATGCTCGAAAAATCAGCAAAAAGAGCAGAGGTGCTATTCTTCGCCGGCAACCTCACGGCAAACAACAACATATATTTAATGCCGTATTCATTTTTTCGAGTTAACCTTTTCATTAAATCTACCTTATTTTCATCGATGTTTTAATAGTTCTGTTATTCCCTTGCCCGGGTGGAGAGGAATCCAACAAACCAAAAATAGTTCATCCTCCATAACCAAAAATAGTTCATCCTCCATAAATAAAGCTATGCAATATTTACCACCATCTAACTATAATTCTAATTTTAAACTTAAAAATATTAACAGATTTGATATCATAAAACTTTCAAAAAACCTAAAGAACAAAAACTCCCAAGATATGTGGAATATGTCTCCCAAATTCATAAAGCAAATTATTTATGAAGTAGCTGATTACCTAGTAACAATATTTAACAATTGTATTCAAAAGGGAGTGTTCCCAGACCTGCTTAAAATCGCTAGAGTAATTCCAATTTATAAAAAAGGCGATAAAAAGGACCTTGGTAATTACAGGCCCATATCAATTCTGCCTGTCCTGAGTAAATTTCTGGAAAAAATTGTCGCTGAACAACTTACAAACTATTTACTGAATCATAATATACTCAGTCCTCATCAATTTGGGTTCCAAAAAGGAAGGGGAACAAAGGATGGCATAACATCACTAACTGAAAAAGTCCTTTCTTCTCTAGAAGAAAAAAATGACATGTATGGAGTCTTCTGTGACCTATCGAAAGCTTTCGATTGTGTCAATCATCAAATTCTACTGAGGAAGCTTGAATATTATGGGGTACGAGGTACAGAGTTGAGTTTTTTCACATCATATTTATCTAACCGTCAGCAAGTCACTGACATAAACGGCAATAAGTCTTCAATAGATGGTATAAAATACGGAGTCCCACAGGGTTCAATTTTGGGCCCGTTGCTGTTCCTAGTGTATATTAATGACTTACCGAATATAATTAAAAATAATAACAATGTAATTATGTTTGCTGATGACACATCTCTTCTCATTAAAAAAACAAACGAAATAAACACCGAGTCTGAAACCCTAAAATTACTGGAAAGCGTGAAAACGTGGTTCAGCGACAACAACTTGATCCTCAATATGACGAAGACAAGTGCGGTCCTCTTTTCCCTCAAACAAACAACCCAAGATTCTGTTGCACATGCTCTAAGTGAGGAATCTATTGACATGGCTGAACACTGCAGGTTTCTAGGTGTAACGATTGATGGGAGACTGCAGTGGTCACCACATATAGATCATCTGTGTAATAGGCTTAGTACAGCCATATATGCAATAAAAAAAATTAAGGCCATCTGTGGACAGGAGGCGGCAAGGTCCGTATACTTTGCTTACTTCCATAGTATAATGACTTACGGGATATTATTTTGGGGACAAGCGGCGGATTCCTCTCGGGTATTTATATTACAAAAACGGGCAATCAGAGCAATCCTTGGTATGCATTCTAGAGATTCTTGCCGTGAAGCATTCAAAGAATTGAATATTCTTACGATGCCTGGCGTATACATTTGGGAGTGTCTACTATACGCGAGAAGGAACCTGCCAAATACCCCCAGGAATGCCGACATGCATGAGCATTATACTAGAAATAGGGGTGACATTAGAGCTGTGAGGCACAGACTGACTAAGTCATCAAAGAGCTATACATGTCTTAGTGTCCGTCTCTATAATAAGCTCCCCCTGGAGATGAGACTCATGACGGAAAATATGTTTGGGAGAAGGCTGAGGGCGTACCTTGTCCAAAAAACTTTTTACTCGGTAGACGACATGCTAGATGAACCATCCTGCTTGATTGAAAGCGGGATGCAAATCGTTTGATATTGATAGATCATCATATGGGTAACTACTGAACATGTTCCAACTGTCTAATAACTTGCTTGTCTTTTGTATGTTTTATGTAATTTGACAAAACTCTGATTTGAACCCTTTACATTCAAATCAGAGCCGCTACTGGTTAATGCATTATTATTGTTCACTTAATTGACTTCTATATATGATTTTATTCAGATTGTAATTTTACTCAGATGTTTTTGTAATTATGACAAACCCAAGTGCCCGTAATGGGTCTATGGAGGGATAAAGAAAAATAAAAAAAAATAAAATAAAATAAACCAAACAGCATAAAAATCGGTACAGCCGTTCTCGAGTTATAACCGATAACCAACCCGACTTTCTTTTATTTTTAAGATTGACTTTGAATAATATCAATCTATGAATTCAAACTCCTTTTACACACTACTAAGGGTTACAGGAAGGCAACAAATCTTGCGAAATAGGTATATGGAATAATATAAGAATGAAAATATTTCCCACAGTCGAATTGTGTCATATTATGAATAATCGTGTAGGGTTGCAACGAAAATACGAAGAATGAAGTTACGGACGAACGTACACAGTTATAATATTTGATATGAATACATTATAAAAATATGAAGGTTGTATGAATGAGGAAATACCCTTCCTAACAATAGGTATATTATAGGATTCCCATTATAACCATTTCCTTAATATCGATCTATTCCCAACATCGGAACCACCCCCACCCTACCCACAACATAAAGGGTAGGTACATACATATATTATGTGGTTACCCACACAGAAGCTAATATCCTCATATCCTAATTTCCTGTCTGTTTTCAATAATAATTTCACATCGGTTCCTTTACCGGTATCGTAAGTACCTACCTAGTTAGTTACCGGCGGCTTACGTTACTAGCAGACAATAATATTGTGTGAGCATCACCTTTAGAATGACTAAACTATTGAAGTGATTGTTGTTTATAATAATTGGTTTATTTTGCTTGTAACTTGGTGTTTTCATTGAACTAACCTCACGAAAAGTATTTGACATACGATAAAACCAACCCAATAAAATAAATAATTTACACTTTTATACAAAAAGTAATATTAAAGCCAGTGGAACTTAAAGCCTGAGACAATTTTTACAGTCAATCGGCCCCGTCCAATCTGAGACAGGCCAACCCCGAGTAGAAATTTTGAGTGATAAATTCTGACTGAATGTATTATGAATGGAAATCAACCCTCAGATCAGCTTTAGATGCTACCACTCTCCTCGTAACAACCAACTGCAATGCAAAGCCTGCGTATTCCCACAGAGCTTTTAGTATTGCATCTTCAGAAATGTGAAATAAACTTCCTGCCTCCGTGAGAGAAGCTCCAACCATCTCCAGGTTCAAGACATCTCTTAAGACTCATCTCTTTGGGAAAAAAATCATATCCAGACACAAAGCACTAACTCCATCCATTATAAAAGCGCCCTTGAGGTGGTGTTACACCACAAAACGGCGCTATATAAATCATCTTATATTATTATTATTATTTATTATACTGCTTGCTTAATGCTTTTACAATGGGTTCCTAGGGAGTGGTTCGTTGTCTGACAAGACGGCTGTCTTTGGCTGTGAAAATTACGAGTGTTTTTTGTTGCTATCCAACAACATACACAGTGTTCTACACTGACACATTCACTTCAGTTTTCAGCAGTGCCGTGTTCCTAGCAAAACATAGGTACTATTTGGGTGTTCGCATGAGGTATGTTAAATAAAGGCCCGCCAATAAGGAAGAGGTAGATTCGCCGTATCACAGAAGTATCCCATGAAATTTTTGACATTCTCGGCAAAGTTGAAAAATGATATGCCCCGGTAGAACTTGAACTCAAATCGCTAGCCATTTCTAGGATTATAAAAATTATTTTGTTAGAATGGAGAAGCAAAAAAGGGGATGATATGGACGAATTTCCAGAACTAAAAATATGACTTTGTATGTATGACCAACCTTACAACTCATCCACACCTCCAAGGCATCTGAAACTCCGAAACTCGAACGGGCTAACTTCTGCTTCAACTACGGATTGCTCCACGGAAGACAAATGGACCGTATCGGCAGTAAGGAACCAGAACCTAGTAGCTGATCCGACAAAAGAACTGCCTGGCTCAACGCAACCCAGAAAAATATAGAGTTAACCGAATAAGATGTGATGTAGGCTGCACCGCTTCAAACCTACATAAATGGGGATGGATGGACTAACCAGCGTGCGTATGTGGGATGACACAAACAATCGATAATCTGATAAACGAGTGCCCCATGTACGCATTTAATGAAGGACTGCAGGACTTGCACGCACTAACGGATGACGCGATCCAATGGCTTCGGTCTTGGAAGTCAAATTGTGAGCCATCAGAAGAAGAAGAAGAACATCCACATTTGGAATTGAGGAATAAACAAAAAATAGCTTGAATAAAAAGCGCACAAGAAGAAGATTATCATGTAAGAAAAAAAGCTTGTATTTCGTAAACAAGAAAACTGTAGCAACATTTAAAATAGACAAGCTATAGGAGAGTATTTTGTTAGATACATTTTTTCCCGTTGTATTTTTCGAAAAGAATCAACGATCTCGCCTCAAGGAGAAATGATTAGGTACAATTCATTTCGTATCTCTATATTGATTTATCATCGAAATAACAACAGCAGCGTGTGGGGTGACCATGATTTGCAATCACGATACTATTTTTTTTATTGTTTATTTTAATAACCTTCCTTCATTTTATTAGCAAAATTTATTGTTTTCATTCTGCACAATATATTTCAGATTTGACCTTTTTTGTTGTTAGTGACACTTTTTTTGACTCTTTATTTTTGTTCTATACAACGCAAATTTTCGACTTTATTAGGTGTACCTATCTACTCTATGCATGTTATTTTTTTGTATTTCTGTGTACACTATGTCTGTTATATCTTTTTTTTTTGCTATAGTAATAAATCTATAGAGAATTATTGTTCTTAAATTGTATATTTTTTTTTCCTCAAAGGCAACCGCCGTGTATTGTATAGATAAATAAATAAAGTCAACGTATAATAATGGTAATATGCTCCCGTGCTATGCGACCAATATAATGGGTGCATTGTGACATTCCAGTTGCAACGAATACTTTTATTTATATTGTGACCCGATGTTCTTTTTGACCATTGATAATATGGAGGAACTGGATATAGCTTTCTCATCAGGTTGTCCCTGTGAAGGTATCCTCTAAAACTATTATATCTACAGAGGTGCCAAGTGCATCCTCCTTGGCCATTTCTCATTTTTTTCAGCATTGTGTTTAATTATAAGTTTCCTAAAAGCTAAGGAAACACTCCGCCCCTACAGAGTTCCGCATGCAGGAGTAGGGCTATAATATTTCACTCTCAGGCTCTTAACTGGGAACTTTCCTTAGCTACTTGTCCAATGACATCTTGGAATGTTCCAAGTGACGGAACTAGATATGTATGGATGGGATGAGAGGAAAGACGATAGAATAGAAGTGTATCAATACTGTAAAATACCTAGATTTGGGCTATCTCATTTAGTTTTCATGCCATTTTTTTTTAAAATTAAAATGTATTTGTAAAATACCTACGCAATTTGACTCTTTCACTGTAAGCTACATAAAGCTTGTGTCGTAAAAGAGGAAGATAGTCGGCACCTAGGATCGAACCCACGACCTCCGCACGAAATAGTGCGAAAACCGGCGTCCTAGCCGCTAGTAAGTAGTATATCAACCACATTCAATCGCTATTATTATTATTATTTCTTTCTATGTTTACCTGCTATTATTTTACAACAACTGTGGATTGAAGATACTCAAAGATATACAATTATTACTACGAATAATTTTTTTAAATGTAGTTTAATATTTTAATTTTTTCTGTTTCACGAGCAAAATAATGGACAGTCACCCTACCAAACAAAAGAACAGAAAACTACAATTTTCAACCCTTGTTCTGAGGAAATCATAGGAGACAAAAACGATTGGATGGTCGTGTCTCGTGTCCCCATGGACGGTACAAACCTCAACCGGTTTTCATTGGTGGCGCTTTGCTACTTGCTCCTGAAATAAGCCAGGCTATGATTATTTTCATATCTATAAGCGAACAGGTAGGATATATTTATTTTTTCAGATAGTTAAAGCGAAGGAGTATTAAAAGTAGAGCGCTATATTATATTTATAGTACACACTAACTTTTTTACCAATTTTATTCTTTTCTATTTCTATTTCTATCACGCAGTGTCATTTAAGCGGTAGGCAAAGAGAAAGGACTTCCACTCTTTTCTTTCCAAGCATACTTCTCGCTTCGTCCGTGGTCATGCCATTTCTCATACAACTTATCTTATTTCATTTGCTTGAGAAGATAATCGACAAGTTCACTCCACGCCATCCTCGGTCGATCAAAACTTCTTACACTTTTCCTTCCAGGCATATACCTTATTTTTTAATTCTATTTGCACCCTTTCTGTCAACATGCCAATCTTCAATTACTTTTGATAATGTTTTTACATCTTTTATTTACTTAATTGGTATTTTACTGTTTATTTTTTACTAAAATTAAAAAAATACTAAAATTTATTTTTTTAATGCCCAACAGCCGTAAATCATAACATATAAAAAAGTCGGGTTAGTTCGAACACTTATAACTCGAGATCGGCTGAAAAGATTTTCATAATTTTTGGTTTATTGGATTTTCCTCCGCTCCGGATAACAGAATAATTATTATTAAAACATCGATAAATGGATAGCAAGTAATATAAAATATAATATTAAAGTTAGTATGAAACGCAATTTTTATTTACCTGACAACTATTGGCATTAAAAATATTGGCACGCACATTTTTGGTAGTATTTTTTTCAAGCTTTTTTCTAAATTGTTAACATTGAAGCGCACTTTTTTTAAAATTAAAACGTAAAAAGTGATCAAATCAAATTGTCGTTTGACACAAACTGTCAGTTGTTTGATAAATGGCGCGATTGACAGATTTCAGATGGAAAATACCCATGTGGTTTAAAACAGATGCATCGGTCGGAACAACTACTTCCATAACACATTCTTTTCTAAAAAAGCTCTCATATCTACTGAATTTCTACTATGTTCTCCTTGTTTATCCGTGACCATGTTTCACATCCATACATCATATGGTTTCCGTATTGCGTTATAATGAAATCTTGGGATGAAACAGCTCAAGTTCCTACTCGCAAATTTGCCATTTAACGAGATCGTTTTACCCGCGATAGAACGAAGTGTTATGATTTCCGTTGAACGCAGAATGGATATTTTCTACAGGTATTAGCCCAAGTTACACTCCATATTTATTATTTTCTAGTCTCAATAACCGAGAAATTTCCTTAAAAGTTTCTAAAATGGATATTGAAACGTTTTGATTTACATTCCGGATTTATGTAAGAATCTCTCCGTTCACTGGGGAAAACCTTAGAGGTAGAAACTTATCAAATGCCTTAATAAAGTCTAGTGATAAATTTTCTATCAAAGTTCAAATCGAAAATAATAGTCTAGTATGGGTTCGACAATGTACGTACATACCTACATATTACTTTCTAACAACGTACATTTATGAGAAATAATGGAAGCGGAACTGTATGAACTTATCGAACGTAGTATCTCACCTTACAAAGTATGTCCGTTCTACCCGATTATTCTTGTTATTATTAGCAATCCTGTTCGACAATAGATGGCGGTAGTGTAGATAGGAACATCTCATGTGAAAATTTTCAAATATAAAAAAGGTTTGTAATTTCATTGGATATTACCAAAATAAATGGGTAGGTACTACATAGCTATTATAACATTGGGGGCTATTCTGAACATCCGACCCGATCGAGTTGCATCGGATACGATACAATAGCGTGACGGACAAAAAATAATAATTTTGTAATACTAATTTAAAATATTCCACTATATTTTTTACATAAAAAACACGCCTATTTTAATAAACAAAACGCATATTTTGTTATTTCTATCAATAATTATTTTTTTCCCCTCTAATTGAAATGTAAGCAATCTTTTACATGATATCTATACTCTTAGATAGAATTTTTATAAACAATTTTCATTAAAATTATTCCAAATTTTTACCAAATAACACTCTAATGAATTTTTGTGCCATTTTTTTTACACTTAAATTAATACAAGATGATTAAATACTAGTAAAGATTTGGTTGGATCGCAAGCGACAGCGAAATGGGTGTTGAGTTGACATCGTTGCGACGAATGCAACTGATTATCCGATGTTTCATTCGAATGTGACTTGTAAATAATAGTAAGTAAGTGTAAATAATAGTATCGGGACGCACACAAATCGAGTGGGTCGGATGTACAGTATAACCCCCTATGTATTAATTCAAACGCCTTTTTTATTTTAACATGAAAAAATGATTTTTTGATAGAAATTGAAAAAAAAAACATGAAATTTTGCTTTTTAAGCTTCTTGTTTTATATCAATAAGTTCAATTACTTATTGATATATTATGTAGGTACGTCAAACATCATTGTCATTTTTTATGTTTTTTTTATCTCCCATAAAATTTTATTAATGTCATGATCCTCTGAATGTTAAAAATGAACCGCTCTCAAGGACTCCCGTTGCCTCTTGATTGATTAATTTCATGGGGTGTTTAGAACTTTAATTATGGATAAAGAAAAACACTAGTTCCGGACAAAATCCGGATATTCCTGATCCTTAATATAATCGAGCATTTTTATAAAATGGAGGCATGGTTAGTTTAATTCTACGTATTTGGACAATTTAAATCAATAATTTAATCATTGGCAAACAACTGTAGAATCTTCAAATTTATTGTCGCGAGCAACTTTGTAGAACATTTTAAAATAAACAAAATAAATTAAAATCAACAAAAACTTTGTCAGTTCTACGTGAGTATATTTGGTTAAAACGTTTTCGGACAACCGTCCATCTTCAGTAACCTTATCAATACTAGTATTGATAAGGTTACTGAAGATGGACGGTTGTCCGAAAACGTTTTAACCAAATATACTCACGTAGAACTGTAGAATCTATATTGAATACACGATGCACATATCTATAGTAATTGCAATATAGTTGAAGATTAGAAACTACATATTGCATCGGAATTACGTAAGTAGGTACTCACGATGCACATATCTATAGTAATTGCTATATAGTTGAAGATTAGAAACTACATATTGCATCGGAATTACGTAAGTAGGTACTCACGATGCACATATATATAGTAATTGCTATATAGTTGAAGATTAGAAACTACATATTGCATCGGAATTACGTAAGTAGGTAATCGTAAGATTATGAATGCACTGGTAGATTTTATGTCGTGTCGGAATTTTTTTTTATTTATTTATTTTTACTCCTTTGAACTCGTCGTCAAATGATTTGGATGGGCTTTCTTCTGGAATTTATTATTTGTCCTTGTAGGATAAAATTCATCTCCCTCTTCCTCCTAAATTAATTAAGGCAATACCAATATTAAGATCCCTGCTCTATAGGTTTTTCAATCAATCTCACACACATACAGGGACGATCTAGGTTAACTGGGTCGACTGTACATTATATATCTAATCAAATAAAATCACAAGGTATTTGGGTATAAATTAGTGATTTTGTTTGTATAAATAATACAACACTTAGTAGTATTGAGTCAAATACGCTGATGTATGTAGAGGATTGATGGTTTATGTGTGTTAGGATAGAGCGAAAATTTAGACAATACTCAAATCGGAAATCTTGGATTTTTTTTAAGTAAGTCACTGTAAATACAATCATTTTATTCTTCTCCTATGTGTGATGTATCAGGTCACTCCGACATTGACGATCACATCTGCAAAAACCTTGCGATTCTATGCTGCCCTGAATATGCAATCCACTCGGTCTATATACGTCTTTTATTTAACACTTAAGCCAGGATATCTGCTTTCTGTATACCTTCATCACTAAGCGCATCATCTGCTTTCTGTATAAGTATATTCACTCATCAATAAGCGTATCATCTGCTTTCTGTATAAGAATATTCATCACTAAGCGCACCATCTGCTTTCTGAACAAGTATATTCATCACTAAGCTGTTCGTCGCATAAGATACCTTCTTCACTTTGATAATATGTAACAGAAGTCTTAGTTATCTTCTGGCACCAGTTCTCTACAATTCTGGAATTTATCCAATCTGTTAGTCCACGATATACGAAACATTCTTCTATGTATTCACATCTTGAATTCATTTTACGTTAGTTATTGTCCATGTCCATGTCCAATAATTCACGTCGATATAATAGAGCTGATAATAGGTTATGTTTTGCTAATCTTTATTATTTCCATCATCTTCCCCTATCACGACACAAGCTTTAAGTAGCTTACTGTGAAAGAGTCAAAGCATGTATTTATGATCACTTTCAGTGAGCACAGATTCATTTTTCCGAAAATAAATTTGTTAATAATTAGTTTTTAGAACTTACTTTTCTGTTCTCATCAAGAACAATATCTTCATATTTTTTTTTCATTGGATTTTATTATTTAGTTATTTAAGAGTTATTATTCTAATTGAAATTAGTATATAAAAGTGGCGGACACTTCTTATTGGAACACTGGTGAATTATATATGTGTTGTATGTTGGTGTTACAAAAATTGTAAGTAAATAAATACATTTCTCAGAAATAAGCCATATACTCAACAAAAATGTAGGTATGTTCAATTCTATAAATTCAATAACTACATACCCACCTACGAAGCGTGTCGTATGATCAAAACGCGTTGAAATTATCATGGAGTATAAAGCCATTCCTAGTCGATCTTAAAAATAATATCTCATTAGAATTCAAAACGGGTATTACTTGAGTCTACCTTGGAGTGAGTGTATAAACGCTTAAATGCGGAGTTATGTGTTCGACCCACCCCATTGAGATACAACTCTAATGACCGAGCCTTAAACCAGCAGAACCAATGAGCTGGATATAAGATTTATTCGAAGGTTTCTCTATAAATTACCAGGGAATAAATGCGAGACTGTATGGAGCACGTCCTATACGGTTCATTCTGTAACAAAAGCAGAATACTCGCGATGACTTCTTAGAAAGAAATCAACTTTCTCTAAACAAATAGTGTAGTAAAACATAACAAAACTAGCTTTCCCGACAGACGTTGTACTGTGTTCCTCACTATGAATATTGAATTCGAATTTGTATAATGATAAACTTATTACCTTTTAACCTATGTAATTTAGATCGATTTAGATTAGTCCTTAAATCTCAACTGGTCAGAAAAGGTACAATGAGCCTCGGACGCCTTCAAGCGCAATGGAGAGCTCTTGATGACCTCCCTATGGTCCCGAGTGGGGCTTAGGCCCCCGCATTGCTGGTTGGTTTGCTGGGGGTAGTTCGCGGCGGGCTTCATTTTTCCGCGGCCGGCTTTTCAGTTTGCTTCGATCAAGCCGATGCCTCAGTTTCATACAGATACATCTCCAAATGTTGCCCAAACTGTTTGACAATCTTGTATGTACAATTAAAGCTACTAAACATTGAGTACATGAATATTTTTTTAATTAAATTACTTAACTATATAAATATTTATAGAAAATGAATTCGTTTTCAGAATTGCAATTCAGATTTAAAAAAAAAGAGAGAAAATATGCAAATTTATTTCATGATATTTAGTAAGAGATTTTTGAGATACATCCGTTATTTTTTAAGGCACCAATACGCTGTATATTGTTAGCCAGGATTGATCTAGCACAGTGGTCTTTAACCTGGGTTCGATCGAACACCAGGGGTTCGGTGAGTCAGTCTATGGGTTCGGTAGAGGTTAAGACACACACCCGATTCATATTAAGAACTTATCATTGAACCCCTCTTCAAATTAAGAAGGTTTTGGTGAATCCTCATATGAAACTGGCGGGGTTCAGTACCTCCAAAAATGTTAAGAACCACTGATCTAGAAGTTATATTATAGCTGCGATCGATCTGTTTTAGGTCTATGAATTTAAAAGTAAAAAGCAAATGACCGACTTCTGAACGACGAGGACCCGGGTTCGATTCCCGGTGAGGTCAGAGTGTGGGTTCAAATTTGCCAAATCCTAACCGACCTTGGTAGCCTAGTGCAGTGTTCCGCAAAGTGTGTGCGCGACACACTGGTGTACCGGTGTCGGTTCTACCCGGGGTTGGCCTGTCTCAGATTGAACGGGACCGGTTGACTGGAAAAAATTGCCTCAGGCAATAAGTTCCGCCGGCTATACTGACACCTTTGTATAGAAAAGTGTTGATTTATTTATTTAAGGGTGGGCAATTTTTCACCCCGTGAATTGCCCATCATTGTGTCAGCCACATTATATAGTAGAATAAAATTTATCTTTAGTTACGAGCAGCGCCATCTTCTGGTAAACAAAGGAACTAACAGCGTTAATGACATCATTCAGTCAGTCAGACGAAGACAAATATTATATAGATGCAATATATTAAAAGTTAAATTTAATTGTCATAAACTTTCACGTAAGAGTCAAAATTATTATTTTTTATTCTGGGTTGATCAAAGTTCGACGAGCGGGTCAGCTAGTGATAAAACAATATAGTACCTAGTTATGTTCCCTTTGAATTCTGAATTCGTTGCACGATGGTAGCATGATGGATAAAAGAAAATAGATTACTTCAATAACAAACCATATTGTTCAATCACTCCCCATCTGACCTTTGCCACTGAACAAACAGCAAATTAATTTTTGTGCCCTGATCTATGGAACTATTTTATAAGAGATTGAACGTTTTCCATAAGACTGCACAGCCGCCCCTTTAACAGGGATCAATTTTTATTATAACTAAACCTTAATTCTGATTTTTATTATTTACTAGCTTTCCCGACAGACGTTGTCCTGTGGTCCTAACTATGAATATTGAATTCGAATTTGCGTGATGATACCTAGATAAAATAACCCCGACATATACTTATTTTAAAACATATATTTTTTATCCACTTTTTTCAAACTGACAGTTTCCGTTAAACAATAATTCCAAAATTGGAAAAAAAAAGTATTATAAGAAGTGTTGAAATCATTAAGAAGGTTGGTTCTAACAATTTTCAATGTTGAGGAAACACTCCCTCATCGAGGGACTTCTGGAATATTCGTAAAATAGGATCTACCAATTATTCATCAGCGCAGTTCTTGATTAATAAATTCGGTATATCATCAACGCCAGTGCCCTTGTTAACATCCAAAGATTTCATTGCCGTCAATAAATCTTTTTTTTTTCAATACAATATTTCCCAAAGAATAAGGTATTATTGATTACAATTTTCGTGCCGGGGTTGGCGAGTTGACAAATACAGACGAGAAATAATGGGAGAAATGGTCGCGAATTGCAGTACCATCATTAGCAGCTATGTCATTGTATGCTACGCACTGAGGAATGGAATTAGATTGAATCTTTGACTTTACGTAGCCCCAAAAAGACCTCGTTGATGCTGTAAGAGACTCCTCAACAGAGGATATGTAGTTTTTGTTGCAATCCCTGATGGATTTTTTTATTCGCGACCGTAACAGCGAAAACTGGGCACCATCTTCCTGATTACCATAAATTTTAAAAGCCGACAACCTCTCCAATCTTTTTGTCCAAATGATGTAGAAATAAGATCATTACGCAGATCATGCGGAAAAGACTGATTAATAATGTGAGAATTATAATATTAGAAAGGAATGTGTAGTGAATATTAGAGCAGTGACTAGAAGGAAAGTGAATAAATTGAGTTGGTTTGGAAATTAATAATGAAAAGAGAATGAAATCGAGTGACAATAGAATGGGTGCAAATCAGGATTAGGTACAAGGAGAAATTTTATACGGTAAATGAAGCGTAAGAGGTGCAAAAATTACAGTAGGTCCTTACTCTCTGCTAACCTCCTGCGGAAAAATTTAATGATGGGCAGTAAAAAATGGTGGAAAGTTTATTATTGTTTGACAGCTGTTGCCATCTATTAAAGTTTGAATTAACTTTAAATTTAATCTAAGTTAATAAAATCTTTGTGACAAAACGACGTATGCCGTTTGCTTGTACATTTATGACAAAACCATAAAAATAAACATTAGGTATTCCTCTTTACTTTGTATCTTCAATAACTCTCAAAATGTATGTAATGAGTCGTTTAATATAAAAATGTGTATTTTCAAAAAAAAAAAGAGGAAATTGGCATATGAATATAATAGCTCGTTGCTTGATATTGAAATTCAGAACGATATTGCGTGGGCTTAGAATGCGAATTTCGTGTTCAAAATAGTCAAAGATAGGGAAATGAAAAAAACACAGAACATCTATCACGATTCTCTTTACGTATGTTTCTCACTAGATCACACAGTCCATGTTAACTAGAACTTTGAAGAATGTATTATTTTTATTTTTTTTAAATCGAAATATTCTTACTATGAAATATTGCAGTGTTCAGATAACAGGTGTCTGTTGTTAAGCATTTGAAATGTGGTTCCATGCATTATGATGAGGAGGTGTTGTAATGATATGGATTAAACGAAAAATTCTTGGCCAGCATCAAGAGAAGAAAAGTGTAATACCTAGTGCACACGGTTCGCAACAACAAATACATAAGTAGGAACACACTTACTCGCCTTATAGTGAAGAGCATCTTAAACTGATGAGAAGACGGGAGATATCCTAGATTAGTAATATCTGCCAATGGACCGGAAGCCAGCGAGTGGAAGAACTCTTTTGGGTAGCCCAGGAAAGAAAATCCTGTTAAAGTGATAGACGACGTCCGGAAGACCTGACATGGCACTAGAAGAAGTAACCTACCTATGTAATATATTTAAAAAACAAAGCATTTATGATTTTAAGTTTCGTATCGTATGTGTTACCTAAAAGCAAAAAAAAAACTGTAGAATTTTGAAGAATATATTCATAGAATCATAATATGCTACCGTAGCGGGCATGTTTCGTATGACGACATCATCCACCAATAGCGTTTCTCCATGATGTCGTCACCCGGTAGCAGCAAGTCACATCGTTTAAAGCCGCACAACTCCACCATCAATACAAGTATTCACAGAGCCTACACAGAACACGCATCTTCGCGAAATTGCGATAGATTCGTTATTTATGTGGAACGTAGTGTCGTTTTGTGTAAAACAATAGTCGTCCACATCGTCATCACAATTTCGGCCATAAAAAAATAATAAATCATGGGTAAGTAGGTTATGTAATCTATTCACCGTAACAGTAATTGGACCAGCCTCATTTTCGAGTAAGTAATGTCCAATCACACCGCCATTTCAAAAACAACACCAAACAGTGACACGTTGAGGATGTAGAGGTCTTTCAACAATCATTCTAGGATTTACCGAACACCAAATGCGAAAATTCGTAGCCACCGAGAAGAAACTGGGCCTCATCACTAAAGGTGATTTTTAAATGAAACTTAAAATCATATAAATAGATCGGTGGACCAAAACGGTGAAAATTTCGCGGTGAATTTACACAATGCAAATGCGCTGTTGTAGCATAAATTATCCCATTTTATATTAACCATATAGAACGGAAAAACAATCAAAGAAACAATAACTTGACTGTTATTTTTATCGTAGATAAAAGTAGAAAAAGTTTGACACTATCAGACGATCAACTTGAAGGAACGTCACACATTCAGACAATTTCAATGAAATATATGGAGAGTGACAAGCTAAGATAAAAATGGAAGAACGCAACACAACATAGGTACCTACCTTAACAAGGAACGAATCATTTTACTAGAGCTACTAGCGGATACACGGCGTGTGCCTTTACGATTATTTGACATGATCGACGCGATAACCACGAATATTCGTAAAACATTAAACTACGTATTATTTAGACACCGTTTTTTATCAAAATATTGTGAAACTTTTATAGTGTATAGGTATACATATAAGTATTTTTTTTAAATATGTATCTGCGCTCACTCAAAGTAAACACAAATACACTCTTTGACCCTTTCACATTAAGCTATGTCCTTAAAGCTTTTGTCGTGAAAGAAGAAGATGGTCGGCACCTGGGATTGAACCCACAACCTTCCGTACGCAAGAGTTAAATACTAAACTTAAAACCACTTCGGAGTTAAATAAATAAATGAAACGTTTCTTTACGAATATACCGACCTCGGTAGCCTAGTTGTACTAGCGTGGACTTCAGATCCGAGGTCCCGGGTTCGATTCCCGGTCGGGTCAGAGATTTTCTAAGTGTTTTTTCACTTGAAATTTCTACCTGGTTGACTGGTAAAAATTGTCTCAGGCAATAAGTTCCGCCGGCTATACTGACACCTTTGTATAGAAAAGTGTTATATTATTATTATTATGTCAATGTAGCCGACGGAACTTTTGCCTGAGATTTTTTCAGTTAACCGCTTTTGTCTATAATCTGACAACCCCGGGTAGAAATTTTAAGTGAAAATCACTCGCAAATATTTTAATCCGACCTGGAATTGAACCCGGGTCCTCTTGACCAAAAGTTAGCACCTATACTACTTTGCTTCTCTCCTAAAAGTTATTTATCTCAATAAAAGGTTGCTACTTATAATTAAAAGCCCAACGGTCCAGTAGTGGTATTAGTCGAGGTCATGGGTTCGAATCCCGATGCCGACCATTCCACAACCCTAACGTTAGCATGCAATATGTCAAAAGTGTATTTAAAAATGATCCCAGATTAATGTTCTTTAAAAAAATATTAGGTACATTATTATGTGTGAGCAACGCGCCAGATACCAGCTAGTCATTCATATATGTACCTACCTACATATTGTGTAGATATTATTGAAAATATTCATTTTGTAGGGGTGGTTTTTAGCGACTATTGCGAAATATTATTATTGTTTTTTTCATATTTTCCACGCAGGTTTACAGACCTAGGTACTTTGTTAAAAATTGCTAATGGAATTTTCACATAGATTATTTGAAAACATATTATTACGTTAACTTGCATATAAATTTACACAAATAGGGTAATATCGTAGGATTGTTTTTCATATGCAATAACCATTTTAATTTAATATTTATTTATTTATGTCGTTAATACCCTCAAATGTGTGCCTATTATACTTTACATATATTTATTTATTTTATTTTATTTCCCGTACCAATAATACATACTTACAATCTACTATCTAGGTAGATATCTATATATATTTTTGTTTATTTTGGGATTTATTATCTCACTAGGTAGATGCCTGTGCCGAGATAATACTTTTGTTTTTTTTTTTATTTGTTAATCTTTCATTTCTAAAAGGATATAATATGTCATTTCCTACAGATTACATTCATAATATAATATGGTCAATCAAAAACATACCTAAATCTAACAGAATTAGGTACATGTTAACAGTTCAAAATATAAATTCCATGCAAAAATTATGCAAATTATACAAAGAACATGTTAGGTCAAAAAGTCACAGAATAAAAATTGAAAAAAAAAAAAAAAAAAGAGTATGCAGTAAATTGAAACCATAACAGCACAAAGTAGTCAAGATATACCTACTTAAACAAAAAAATAAAATTAACGTAATATTTTTTTTATTTTTTTTTTACCCATCACGCCGTGTTCAGTAAGGGTTAGGCAGAGAGAACGGACCTCCACTCTTTTCTATCCAAGCATACTTCTTTCGCTTCTTCCACCGACATACCATTTCTCATACAGCTTCTCCTATTTCACTTACTTCTTACCTGGCCTTCCTTGAGGACGGAATCGATGTGTTCGATCCACGTCATTCTCGGTCGCCCACGTTTTCTTACACCTTTCCTTTCAGCCTTATGAATTCTCTTTGTCATTCTGTTTGCATCCATTCTTTCCACATGCCCAAACCATCTCAACTTATTAACTTTCATCTTTGTCACAACACTTACTTCCATACCACATTCTTTCCTAATATTTTCATTCCTTTCCATATCCCATAAAGTTTTTCCACATATTCTTCGTAGAGATTTCATCTCTACTGCATTTATACTACATTCTTCTTTTTTCGTCCATGTCCACGTTTCACAACCATACATCATCGATGGTAGCAGGAATGCGTTATGCACTAGTTTCTTTGCTTGTAGTGAGACGTTGTTGTTTCTCATTATAGGTCTAAATGCACCGCCCACCCTGCAACCAGCATCAACTTTCCTACGATCGATTTCTTTTTCACACTTTCCATCACTAAACATGCTTCCTAAATACACATACCTACTCATTCACTTGCTCAAGACATTCATTTTCTACGGTTACTTTGCAATTCGTTCTTGCTTCATCCCTTTCAAATACCAAAACCTTTTAGACCATTTTTTGCACAATTTTCAAACACGCTTGACACAAGTTCTTGCAAATTTTTTTCACACTCAGCCATAAGTACTAAGTCATATGCATACATAAGCGCACATACCTAAATATAAGTAGGTAATAATGATCACAAAATAATATGAAATTAAGAAAATCTCTACTAGGTACATTATAATGCCCTTGGTTGAATAAAAACCAAGTTTTACTAGGAAATCGGCATGATACGTGTATTTCTTATACAACGCTGTAAGCAAATTTGATCCATTTTATCCTATCTTCGTAGTAGACAAACTTCTTATTAATGTCACAACGTTAACATATTATTTTTCCTTCTAGAAACAACCTCGTCTCTCTCTACATCTACTCTTGGTTTCTTTTCATTTTTACTTCTCTCCACAGCCCGGGGCACTAAAAGATAATAATTTACATACATAACAGACAAATAGTCTTACAGTGTGGAAAAAAAAATATAACGATATGCCTGGTTGGAATCATCGCGATATCATATAACATGAGAAAAGGAAAAGCGCCGAGTACTTACCTACTTTTTTTTAACATTTACATAACGCTGTTGAAGTATTTTGAAAAACTTTTAAATTAGATTTCGAGTTTTTTATTTTTATCCGGGTTATGAAACCAAATCCTATCTATTATACGAAAATTTATTTTAACAATCGAAAGTTTGTATTTATATTGAATCCTCGTTATATACGTAGCTTTTCATTTTTTCATCGTTTAATACAATAAATTAAATTTCGTTATGATTGGGCGCTAACAAAAAGTTGACTGGCAATGTTCAAAGGTCTATATTTTCAAATATGCCCTCTGTATTGTATTTATAGGTCTGTTCAGCGTGAGCACATCACTTCTACAATTACGAAAATTTTATTTTTATCGGGTATTTTATTTTTATTATATTTTACTTTAATAAAAATGATCACGATCAGCATAACAGCATATTATGCCTTTTCGCTGAGTGCGATTATGCCGTAACTAGTAAGTCGTAGGTACATGTATATAATAATTTAGAAATGTTTTTTTATTTGCCTTTGACAATACTTTTATCGTATATGTGAACATCACGCTCAAAATACAAATGCTACGTCAGATATTAATATGCCCAGAGCCGTACAAAATGCTGGAGAAGGTTCTTAAATACAATTTGCTGCATTAACTTTAATATATTTAGAGCTATTTAAAAAAATCTTTTTTTTTAGGATCTTCATACAAATTTCTCAAAAAGACTTTTGGAAACAAAATTACTCATGTAAACGTTGAATGGAATCTTGGTATTACGGTATGAAAATGTAATAAAATAATCGTAGATTGATTTGTTATACATATAAATGTTATTCAAATCTTATTATTTTCAATAAATAAAGATTTAATGAAAAAATTTGCAGTTTGATTTTGAAGTTTGACAGGTACAAATTGCATAAACACATATTAGATTACAAAATAGTACCAGCATCGCCATCTGTTGAAAAGATAAATAAATGTGTTATGAATTGATATCGATTCGTGTTTTGGCGTTGGTTCCACAGATGGCGGTGGTGATTTGATTGATTGAATTGGTATTATTGTTGTTGTATATGAGGTCGGTAAAAAGTCATTCTTCTTTTTCTGTGCTTATGTCAGTTATAGAGGTCTGTTAAGCAATGGGAAGCTAGACTAGAACCTGTTTAATTACCTACCGATCAAGCCTGACAATCGGAATCAAAAACGTAAAGCAAGACGGGTATAAGCTAAAGTAGTATATATTTTTAAATCAATGGTAACGCATTGTTGCAGTCTAGTCTGTATTATTTTCTGCTTTTCCGCAATTTCTTGATCCTGAACCGAAATCTTGCGAAGATATTGTCTCTAAGCTCAACGGCGGGTGGCATTTTGGAGAGGATTTTTCGAAAATCATCGATTTATAACAAATCGATAACCCGCTTCAACGCTGTTTATCCCATTTGTTTTTATTGACACATGCTTGAATTTATTTGGTATTATTATTATTTTTTTTTTTGTGAAATCACTTAAAATGAACAAATTTTATTTAATTGTATAAAAATCATCTTACCATATTCCCTCTGACTCATCATTATAAATTTAACTCTGACTGTTCTCATTTTATTTCTGACTTGATCTGACTAAAACTTCACCACATTGACTTTCTATTTATTTCGTTTGTTAAACTGTGATAATTAAGACTGGAGACTGTGTATTTGTTGTTGATTATATCGTTATTATTTTTATGTGCTACAAATCTAATCCTAATTGACGATGGATATAGAATCGCATTGGTCCAAAATGACTGGCGACGCGATTTTATACTCCTGATTATCATTATAATGTGTATCACCCACTTTGATCTGTCCAGATTTTTGTTGTTGTTAATAATTTGTATACCAAACTGTATTAACATGTAAATGGCTTTACGCCGTGTGTTGTAATAAATAAATAAAAAATAAATAAGGAAAAAGAAAACGTTCTTTTTTTCCGATGCTTCAAACAGTCCCACTGGATTGCACACTTGTACATACAACAAAAGTACCTACCACAAAATATTACTATCATTTCAAAAAGCTTTTAAATATTATTTACTACATGATATTATTCAGGATTATTAAATCAACCAGTATTGAATTACATACTGACATTTCATTTGGTTGGCGAAGCAAATAATTCATTTTATTTGTTATGTATGTACTACCTTTGAATACAATAGGTTATCTAGACACTTGATCAACCGAAAAGTGCGAATAATAAACCAAAACATTTTTGAAAACAAATTCTTCATTAATAACGGCACTTTGACATTTTGGAATCGAAAAATTCATATACCTATTTGGTTTTTATTTGAATTTGTCCACAAGTATGCGGAATATTTTTATTAAATTAATCTCATTTGATAAACAAAATGTCAATTTATCTATAAACATGAATAAAAGTAGGTTATATTTAAATGAATAAAGTAATAATAGCCTGCCAAAACTTGGTAACAAAAAATATTAAGTAAGAAATTTTGAGAAAATATTTTTTTTTTGTTTTTTTTTTTAAATGAATCTGTGCTCGCTCAAAGTGAACACAAATACACTCCTTGACTCTTTCACAGTAAGCTTGTGTCGTGAAGAGTAAGATGGTCGGCACCTGGGATCGAACCCACGAGCTCCGTACGAAACAGTGCGAAAGCCGGCGTCGTAACCGCTAGTCTACCAACCACTTCAATTTTGTCTGCAACGTTTTAATAAGGTTGTTAAATTATACTTTTTGTGAGAATTATTGAACCTGTATCGACTATAGTAATTTGACGAAAACCACGTGATCCAAAATGTGCCTTAACGACGGGACCGGTTGACTGAAAAAAAATCCTCGGGCAATAAGTTCCGCCGGCTATATTGACTCTTTTGTATAGATAAGTGTTATATCATTATTATTAATTAGCAGTAGTAATTTCTGTGGGAGACCTGCTGGAAGGAGGAGCATTGAGAGACCTAGACTGAGATGGCTGGACGGAGCAGAAAGAGACCTCGGACTACTGGGGGTGGGCGATTGGCGGAGCATGGCGGAGGACAGGGTGGCATGGAGATGTCTTCTGGAGGGGGCCAAGACCCACACAGGGTTGTAGCGCCACGGATGTATGTATGTATGTATTAATTAGTAGGTGATAATTTTCTTTCTCGTTGTAACGTTAACGATCAAGAAGGAAATATACTCTATTTTCCAGCTCTATGTTCGTTTGATTTAAAAATGCACCCTTACACGTCTATGGCAATATCATTAATTTATTATTAATCTATTCAAGTTCTAGCTCTTTATTGCTCGTTTAATCTGAGTCCACCTTAGGTTAAAAATAATAATAATTGTACGCGTCAATATTTATTTGATGTTAATGTACTTCCCTATCCAGATTTGCATTATGCATGCAATACAATCCACCATTAACATCATTAATAATATTTGATACGCATATCATATTATTCGTAATCAACATAAATTATTATGACGCTATGCAAATGTATTGAAATTTATTTTATAGACTTGTTACACTTGCTGACAGCGAATTATCGACCCTCTGTTGTAATTAACGCAAGCACGACGTTTTACTATAATGCACGAAATTATCAAAAACAAAAGGTTTATTTTCCTATGTAACATTAAGGTTTCATAGCATGTTTTTTATGTACAAAATATCCTGTCCATAAAATGTCCTAAAATTGTGTTTCTTGTTATGATCGTGATACAATAACTGACGATCGAATCAAATCTGTCAGGAGCATAGGGAGGCAACAAGAGCTTTACATTGCGCTCGATATTGCGCAATGCTTATGACCTCCTCCCACACCATGTCCAACTCCCTCAGCTCTGTCTCGAAGGAAGGGAACACGGAATGAGAGGGTCTTCGAGACACTGATAGGATGAAAAACAACGCTCTCCTCGGCCAACTGTCATTCGGCATCCTCAACACATTCCCCAGCCATGTCCATCTCCTCTCCATAATTGTGGAAAAGATGGACCTGCGCTGGGTTCGCCGGCGTATATCGTCGTTAGTAATGCGTTGGTACCATCCTATGCACTGGGATCCTAGGGAACGGTCCGTCGTCTGACAAGAAGGCGTCTTTCAAAATTATATGATAATCTTTTAATGTTCTCAACTGACATATTCACCGCTATTTATAGTTGCGGCGTATCCGTAGGAAAACAGACCTTTATAATACGCATCAAATAGTTTACAATTACTGACAGGCTGTAATAGATTCAATACAAAAATGCTTATTTATCTTTTTTGCCCTCGTAATTTCCATAATTTCTCACCCGCGTTTAAAAATATCCTGGGCTAAAATCTCGGTAATAAGCATGCTCGAGATCTACGGGAGGAATTAGCCACTAAAGGAGGGTATTCCATGTCAAACGAACCTTTCTGCCAAAATTCAGGCAAAAATAAAAACTTGTAGGTCCGGGACTGGCCCCGATTCGTTGCGACCTCCCCGCCATAGCAGGTACCAAAAATTGGCCGAAATTTGCATCGATCAGATATAGTGTGTATAGACAACTGAAAAAGGTTCCTGATTGGTGTATTTTCTTCATTGGAATTCTGAGTCATTCTCTCAAAGGCTCATGTGTCATGTCATGTCAGTCCTCAGCCTTCCTGACATTTATAAATAAAATAATGAATAACACTCTTCTATAGGAACATAAAGTGTCAGTATAGCGGAACTTAATGCTTGAAGCATTCTCTGCCAGTCAACCTTCTTTGCCAATAAGCATACTACTTACTATTATACGGGCTCCGTAACACAACAACAAAAATGTCACTTAAATAAGACTTTGCATGAGTTAAAGTCCCGTTATTGGGACTTAAAGTCGACATTAGTGTAGTTCAATATTTTACCACCGGAGTTCATAGAAAATTTCGTGGCGCTCTCTCTGTCACGTATCAGTTGGATGAGTTTTGCACGGCTCTTTGAAGAAAAAATTTAATGTAATGTTTGTATTTTATACCTGATGGTATGATATGAAAATACAATAATATATAGAATTTTTTTTTTTTTTTCAATATTGGCAATCCAACCCCTCTGGGCTGATTTATGCCTTATGACTAATCAGTTAAATATTCAATAATATAATATAAAAATACTCAAAGACGCGAGGTCTGTCATTCATTACAAATTTACTACACTTTGAATTCGAACTTTCTAATAAATTCTATTAACGTTTTCATACCTATTTTCGATGTAAAAAGTGAAAGAAAGCAGGTTGGTTTCTCCAAGGGACTCTCCGTAAAAAGACTGACACTACCGCGAAGAGGGCAAGCAAACAAAGCGTGATCTATAGACTCCTCCTCGTCTCCACATGGGCACTGAGGGCTGTCCAGAACCTTTATTTTAAATAGATGTTTAGCCACCAAACAGTGGCCGATTCTTAAACGTGATATGATGGATGTTTCCCATTTAGGTAATCTGTAAAATTTAAACCAAGGTTTGGAGGGAATCACGGGTTGGATCTGTTTGTATCTAGAGCCCCTCGAGTCATGGGGATCATTCCACAATAATGACCATTGGTCGTAAGCTTCTAATCTAATTATATTGTTAAGGTCCCATAATGGGGTGGCAAATGATGAATGAAAGGATATATCGCCCTGGGAACAAGCGTGGCGGGCTAGGGAGTCCACATGTTCGTTACCAACTATACCTTTATGGGATGGAATCCAACAAATAACTACCTCCACATTCTTGCGATTCAGTTTGTATAAAATATTTTTTGAGGTTAGTATGAGTTCGTTACAGACATTGGAGAATGTATTACCAACCAAAGCAGAAGTTGCACTAAGTGAATCGGTAAATATAACAAATTTGTTGTGATTCAGAGAATCACATAGTTGGACTGCCTCTCTCAAGGCTAGGCACTCGGCAGTAAACACTGATGCTGAAGGATGTAGCTGAAGTAAAACTTCTTTATTATGTGATGGCACATACACGGCGGCCCCACAAGATGGAGGGTGCTCCATCTTCGAGCCGTCCGTGTATATATGGATAAAATTTGGAAATTTTGAGGATACTATTCCATTGAAAAGCTGTTTATCAAAGAAGGCGATAAAATAGAGTCTTTATTGATATCTATGTTGTTTATAACATGAGGGGTGAAAGTTATGGCCTCAAATGGGGTGTCAAATAAGGGAAATATCTTAGATTTTGGATTATTAGAAACTAATGGAGTCAGGAAGTTTAAGCTGTTACATAGGATTGGTAACCTCGAGGAATGCCTAGAACGGCGTGAGAGGAGGTTGAGAAGGGTAATCGCTTTTTGTACAAGAGGATGATCAATAATGTTTATTCTTTTAGCAAGGAATTTTCTGCCCAGCATATGTCTTCTAATCACTAGAGGCATTTCTACCGCTTCCACCTGCATGACGTTGATCGGTGAAGACCTCATCGCTCCAAGAATCAAACGCAAACACTTAGACTGAACCTTATTAAGCTTTGCCTCAAGGTATTGTGGGATGGGGTCCCAGAGAAAACTGCCGTAGTCGATCTTGCTTCGTACAAATGCATTATAGAAGATTTTAAGGGTAAAAGGAAAACCAAACTCTCGACACTGCTCTAAGTGGGTTGATATTTTTTTCACATGCCGCTGTTACTTGTTCTATATGCGAATTCCAGCTCAATTTTCTGTTTAAAGTAATGCCAAGAAATTTGATCTCTTGGCAAACAGGTATATATGTATTTTTAATGTTTATTTGTATGTCGGGTGTATTATGTTTTGTACTGAAAACTATTATTTTGCTTTTCGTCGGTGACATTTCTAAACCGTTGTTACCAAGCCATTTATCCAAGTTATTCAAAGAGGTTTTGAGATATTCAGTTAAAGCGCTTGCATTTTTTCCCGAGGCGTAAATTACCAAATCGTCTGCGTATTGTAAAATTTGGCAATGTGGTTCTATGCACGTTTCAATATCGCAGCAATATAAATTAAATAAAATGGGACTGAGCACTGAGCCCTGAGGAATACCCTTCCGCAGACCTCTCGTGATTTTCCACCCTGTCTACCAACAGAGATATTGCGCTCAGACATTATATTGCATATTACATTGACTAATTTGGTTGGAATCATTTTTGCGAGTTTTTGTTTAAGAATTGGAATAATTACGTTATCGTATGCTCCGGAAATATCTACAAATGCGGCAACGGTGTAGTCTCCTCTAGAATTCGCCAGTCGAATGTCGGTAGTGAATATTGACAAGTTATCTAAACTTGATTTGTTCTTTCGAAATCCAAATTGGAAATGCGGAATAAGTTCCTTTTGTTCCACAAACCATTCAAGACGATTTTTCAGTAATCGTTCGAACAATTTGAGATAACAAGATGAAAGTGCAATAGGTCTATAAGAGTTGACTTCTAAAGGATTTTTATTTGGTTTAAGTATGGGGACAACTCTTTGAACCTTCCACTCCTCTGGTATAACTCCATTGTCAAAAATTTTATTAAATATTTTAATGAGGACTTCTAAAAGATCTCCCGGTAAATGCTTTATACACTTATAGGAAATTCCATCTGGACCAGGAGCAGAATTTTTAAGAGAGTGGAGGAATATTGTCAATTCTTCAATTCTAAATGGAGAGTCCACCCAATTATTGCTGAGGTAGTGTTCATGATATGAGAAAGGTATACAGAGTTCTTCCGCTGTAGGGACGTAAGGAGGAGCAAGCTTGTTGGCAAATTCATTTAAAAATGAATTGTCAAAACAAATTGATTTTTTTGAATATCTGTTTCTAAAGGAGTTGATTGTGGACCATACATACGTCAGAGGTGAGGAATGGGAGAGTGAGGAACAGAAAGAGCGCCATCCAGCTCTTTTCTTTCTTCTTAATATTTTTTTTGTTTTGGCTTGGATAGCTTTCACTTGCAGAAAGTTTTCTCGGGAAATATTGTTCTTATATTTTTTCATACTTTGTTTTCTACTATTAACTAATTGAATACACTCCTCATCAAACCACGGAGGATTTAGACGAGGCTGCTTAGTCTTTTGAGTGGATTTAGTATTTTCTTTTACTATTTTGTTTATGCTGTCCTGGAGGAGTGTGAGAACACTACCAACTTGAAAGTCATTTGTTGGACAAATTGAGGTGGATTGGATTCTATTAAGATCTTTAGACACCTTCGACCAATTGATCTGAGTTGTAATAATTTTTTCTTTGATTTTAATTTTTGGTAGAGGAATTGCATCCTGGGGGGATGTAAATTTCAATGGGAAAGTGGTCACTTGAGTGAGCATCATGAAGGATATTCCAGGTGAGCAAGGGAGCAATATTAGATGTGCATATAGTAAGATCCACCGCGCTAGGTCTATCAGATAAATGGTTTAATCTTGTGGGAGATCCGTCATTGAGGATGCACAAACTATGCTCCTCGGTTAAATCAATAATACTACGACCTGAGGAATCCTGTGTAGGGCTCCCCAAGAGAGAGAATGCGAGTTGAAATCCCCGCATATAATAAATGTCGATGGAAGACGGGAAATAACGTCATTCCAAAAATCACAATTGAAAGGTGTAGAAGGGGCAATATACACAGACACAAAACCAATGTTGTTGATTTGGATAACTGAAATTTGGATAGATGCGCATGAAGGAAGATCTATTTTCTTATAAGGAATGGATGAAAGTACGTACAAGGCTGCTCCTCCTTTACCGTCAGAGCGATCATCGCGTAAACAATCATAATATGGGATATCTGAGTAGATGTAGTTTGGAGGGAACCAAGTTTCGGACAAAGCGACTATTATTGGTCTCGATTCAGTGATCAGATGTTCAAGGTCAATTTTATTGGAGACTGCGCTGCGGCAGTTCCATTGAATGATCGAATGTATTGTAGATTTATTTATGGTTTGGGACATTGTTAGGCTTATTATTTAATATCGATATATTTTCGTCAGAAAAAACCTGACCTCCTTTAGAAAGATGGTGCAATAACTCTGCTATTTGTTTAAGAATTAACGTCACATCAAAATTAGAATGAGAAAGGCTTGTAAAATCATTTTGTATTTGGTCGATTGAGTTATCAATTTCGTTCAACACGTCATTCGATTTCCGTAGGGCGCACCTCGGGGTGAACTGAGATGGCTGACCATTTGTGTAGTACAGATTTTTATCATGTGCTTTTTGGTCGAGGAACTTAGGAGGTAAATTGATTATTTTATTTTCTAAATGTTGAGAAGCCTCTACGGTCTTTTTTGGTGCCAATAAGGAACTACTATAAGAAAGACTCATTTTCGGGAAGGATTTTTGCGCCTCAGAAAACGATTTGTTTTCTTTGGCCATTATGAGTTTAATATTCCTCTGTCTTAAAAGTTCGGGGCATGAGTTATCCGTTGCTTCGTGTTGTCCCTTGCAATTCGGACATAAGATCGTTGTTTCTTTCGGACATTGGTCTTTTGAATGTGAAGATGAGCTACATCTAGCACATCTTGGATTTGATTTACAAGATGTCTTGGTATGTCCGAATCTTTCACATTTATGGCATATAACTGTTGGTCGTGCATAGTAGTCGACCGGGAGCGAATTATAGAACAAGAACACCCTAGGAGGGATGGACTGACCTTCAAATGTCAGTACGCAAGTCATAATAGGTTTGAATACCACTTTGTCATCCTCCGTTACTTTACGTTTGAGTCTGCGTACTCCAATTATCTTGCCATACCCGTCTGGCACGGAAATCGCCTCCAATATTTCTTCTTCGGTTAGTTCCAATGGGACACGTCTCACAATGCCATATTTAATGAATCTGTGAGCGGGAGCCATTGCAATAAGCTCATTTTCCGAAATGATTTTAGAGTTTATAAATTCGTTGGCGGCTATGAAGTTACTGAAAGTAACTGTAAGTTTACTTTTATTTTCAGCTCTAATGCCGTCTTGAACAATGCTGGTTATATTGTTTTTAAATAGGAGACCACCAAATTTCAGAGCATGAAGGGGCTTTCTGTCTTTGCTCATTACCACGACTTCGTAAGGTCCCTGATGATTCTTAGTATAAAAAAACGGCTTACGCTTCGTGTCAGTAATTTTTAAAATCTTATTATCAACCATAACGCCACTCTCCGACAGAGTTCCATTTGAAGGAGGAGGCTCCGTTCTTAACCGCTTGTTTGGATTTGGGGGGTCATCCCAGTCTGGGGGCCGCTCTGCGGCCATCATCCTAAACGTAACCTATTCTACAATGTTACTAAAAAAAAAGGAAAGAAAAACAAATAACAAAAAAAATTCCTCTAGGAATAAAAAATAAGCAAAAAGACAAAAAATAATAATACTGGAAAGATCTCACCAAGTAAATGTTATGAATTTAAATACGAAACGGTGTGGTGCAGCTGTGTGATGATTTCCTCGCGCGACAGACGTCCACCAGCACTGAGAACTAAAACGCAACTGATATATAGAATAAATTATTCTATTAGCAAACTTAAAGTTATTTTTTTTTTTAATTTTTTTTTTTTTCATCTTTAAAATTATACAATTTTACATTTTTTTCATGTAATAGTTTACTTAAAAACTAGACAGAATATTAACACGCTCCCTTATAAAGAATCATTACTTGTATAATAAAGGGAGAGAAGTATCAAATTCATTTCAAAACACTAAACTTTATACAATACATAATATGTCTTTAGTTACCTACCGGTTTTGCATTAGTTTTTTATTACAAAAAATATGTTATAGAAATTTTTGGCTCAATTTTACTCAATTGTCCATTTGAATCATAGCGTTACTAAGAGTTAGATCATTTATAAAAGTCATATTATACAATAGCGCCACATTAGTTCGATGTCTCAACATCTCAAAAAATCTCCTTTAAAGTCTATGTTTAATAAAAAAAATCAATTTCTTCTACGAGTAGTCAAATCTGACAAGTTTAATCATGGTAGGTATTTTTTGACAATGAAGATTTTTTTATAATGATAGAAGTTATGACAAGGGTATGGCAAAAGAGCAGTAAGTTTCTGAAGTGATAGATAGAAAGAAAGAAAAACTTAGAGACAAAGGTCTTTCTCATATCAAAAGGGAGGAACACGAGAATATGAGAAAACTACGGGGTTATGATGGAGGATATAAAACTCCGAAACATGGTGTTTTAATGAACCAATCGGTAGAAATGTCGAAAAACCAAAGCTACGATACTTGGATGACGTTGTCAGGTTCTAGGCTGTAATGTGGCAGCGACTGATAGATCAGGATGGAGAAGCTTTTTAGAGGAAACCCCGATCCGCCACGAGTTTTAAAAGCAGCGTCGATATTGGTACCGTGTGTTCACAGAATGAACACTGTAAGAACAGGGGGCCTAGACAAAATGCAGTTGGCGATCGACTACAAACGAATTCTTCGACAATGTAGAGTAGGAAGAAAATTAGCTGTCCACTTTTTATAATTTTATATCAGTGTCATTGCTTAGTTCAAAAAAATGTTTACTTGTTCCAGTGGACAGATAATTTTTTCGCACTATTCATTGGCGTAATCTTCGTTTGTAGTCGAACGCCAGTTTGAATTTGTCTACGGGGGCCGGACAATACGGACATTTCAGTGGAAACACACTCAAACAACAACAAAAATATAAAGATTGGCAACAACAAAAATATATTATCTGTGTTGGCTGGCAGAGATCCTTCCGGATAAATCCGCCCTTTAAACTGTCAAAACTACTGCTGTCGCCACACTGTAGGTACTTTGAATCAATAAAGCTATATTTATTTATTAAGATTCAAATAAGCACCCCCACTAGGCAATAGCCTGTGTTTGGGGAGTGCTATCAATTCATAATCAATGTTCAAAAATACATGTCAAATTTAAACAAAAACAATATTAAAATAATTATTATTTCAATCAGTACCAAAGAAAATCAAATAATTGAAGAGAATACGTATATAATAGTTTTATTTATATAACTAGCATAGTAAAAAATGCTAGGTAGGTACCTATACCTATAAATAAAAATAAATAGAAAAAAAACATCAACAATTGTTCGTCAAAAATCAAAAATGATAAAACAATAAATCAATGCAGTAAAATGTGAACAAGAAATCCATCATGTGTATAGTAAAACAGAGACGAGAAAACAAAAAACCCTGCACCAAAACAGCCGTCAGTAATCTCTCGAATTCGTACACTCCAACATCGACCAAGTATGCTACAATAGTTGCTCAACTCAACCATTTGGAAATGTATGGCTTTCCGGATAGACAGCCTCAGCTGGGGAAGCCCCTTAAAAGCTGTACAAAAGAGGAAGATTGACAGATATATGAATGTTGAACCGACGCGACAGAGCAATATGGAGTGATGATAATAATATAAGTGGGTTTCCCCATAGAAACTAATTGTTATAATTTGACAAGTAATTAATAGTTTCAGTAAGATGCTTCTCGCATTATCTCCCTTAACTAGAAACTTAATCGCACATATGTGTGATGTTAACAGAGTGGGTGTCGTCTGCTCCACGGAATGTGAATGGTTATTGTTAATGTGCTCTGTAGGGCGGGAACTGCATGGGTGCATGGTACATTTCAGGAGCAGTCACATTTAATTTGAAGAATGTGATCACAGAAAACTCAAGAGTAGATAAGGAAAAGGGAGGCAGCAAGGCGGAAGGAAAAGGAAGGATAAACAATGACAAAGAAGAAGGTACTGCTTTTGTTAAATAAGTGGGTATATAAGTTAGGTTAACGGATTTGAAACTGGCAGAGATGGCAGAATTGTAAATGGGAAAGGAACATAAAATATCTATGTATTATATTTTTATTAGTGATACAAAGATAATAAAAGTACTTATACCAACGCAACAATTTTAAATGGTGGCAAATCCTCACTTTCAACTCCAGGTGTCCCCTAACATTCGTCACTCAATAGATCTATGTATTTTGGTCGCGGTGACACAAGCGGTATAGGCACCTTGATTTGCACCTTTTTTTTCATCGCGAACAATTCATCGTCAGTACAATTCATCGCAGGTGCAATTCATCGTGAGTACAATTCATCGCGAACAATTCACCAATCTATATTGTAAACTGTCAAATTGTTTATGAGCTAAAAATAAGGTAAAGTTTCAGTTTAGTCACTCCTATAAATTAAAGATGGCGGCGATTTTGACATACGCTGGAGTGTTACCGTGTTATCACTCGGGGAGGTGTCCAAAAAGGAACCCCCTTTTTAAGTAACTACGTTCCAACCTTAACCTAACCTATTAAAATCGTATATAAAATAACCTCGAAATCATTAGGAGTGACTAAACTGAAGTTTTACCAAAAATATACGCGATGAATTTACCGGCTGTAAAAAAAAACCCTTAAAAATTCACAAACCTAACCCACGCTCGTCCAATTTCATCTTTGCACCAACTTTCTGAGAAGAAAATTTATTAGATGTTTTGGGTGATTGAGATAGTCCATTTAAAAAAATTAAAGAGTCTTGTATTTGAGGTGGATGGTAGACCAGTGGTATCAGTCGACGACTTTCTTACGAACAGCGTATTGGAGGTCGTGGGTTCGAGTCCCGGTGCCGACCATTTCCACTTTCACAACATAAGCTTTGCTTTATGTTATGGGTGTATGGTAGTTGGTAGAGTGATACAAGGTTGGATGGATGATCAGTTTTATTGATGAAGTAACATATTATAAAAGAGTACAGATTATAATTGAGCGGGCGCCGTGTGGCGCACCGCGATGCGCGTCGCGAGATAGAAGATGCGTGTTCTCTGTATGCAGACTTGTTGGTGACTGATGGTTTTGCGGCTTTGTACGATGTGGCAGGCTGCTTCCGGATGACGACACCATGGAGGAACGCTATTGGTGGATGATGTCGTCATGCGAAACATGGCCGCTACAATGTGAAAGATGTCGAAAGTGTATTTGTGTTCACTTGGGTGAGCCCAGATTCATTTTTTATAAAAAAAATAGTTCTATCACAAAATTTATTGTTTAAACAGGATTCAGTTTTCAGAGACTACCGTCTTCATTATCAAATGTTTAAAAAAAAACGAATAAAAGAGAAATGTAAGGCACGCCATACTTCCTTTATATTGCACTAGAAAGTCATCAGCCTCATGGGAATCGCTCTCATAAGGGAAACACTAGTCACACGCTGTGAGACACAGAAAAGAGAATTCACAGCGTATAATATACAAAATTAACAGCGATTGCATATTCCGTAACAATATTAAATTTTGTTTTGACGAATCTTGACTGAAAGCAAGAACAGAGAAGTGAAGATTTCTTATGAAACTAGACAATACACCCCACTACTTGCTTAAGCAACAATAACTTCTTGGAAAATACCTTATAACTCCCACCATAATATTAATAATAATACTTGTGAATAATACACATGAAATTTATTAAATTAATCAAATGGGATTTGGAGCTGAGAATAATCCAATAAACCAAAAATGATAAAAATCTGTTCAGCCGATCTCGAATTATAAGTGTTCGTACTAACCCGACTTTCTTTTATATCTTTTGATTTGTTGTTACATATTACATATAAGGACATCACACTATGAAATTATATTTACAGACCTCATAAACCTAGTGGTATTGGCGTGGACATCCGATAAAGAGGTCCCGGGTTCGATTACCGATCGGATTAGAATTTTTCCAAGTGCATTTTACTTTCTCAGACTAGACGGGACCGGTTGACTGGAAAAAATATCTCAGGCAATAATATCCGCTGGCTATAATATGTACACATTAATTTATAAATACCTAAGAGAGTGTACAAAAAATAACGAATTTATTTATTCACCAATCACCACCGGTGTCAGTAGATGCCGCAAAAATAACTATAGAATAACTATCGCTATTTTTAATTTAAGTTATCAGATAAAATCATTTTTACGAGTTTATATTATAATAGTCAGATTTCGTCAAATATTTCTATAATATCATCATTAAAGACGACAGTAGAAGGCACTTCGCTCGAAATAAATAACTTACTTTAAGAATGTTAGCACTTAGGTATTGTTTTACGTTCTTGTTTGGTACTAATTACTTTGGATTGTATCTTATTGTTGAATATCGCGACGACAAAACCACAATGATAAAATAAGCTGTAAATTGACAAAAACAAATACCTACTGTCGAAAACATCGCTTTTAGAATCTTAACATTTAAGACAGTGTGATTAGCGGTCTCAAAATAGAACTGAGAAGATCATAATATTAATGTAAATTTAATATCAGTTAACTTAACAGCTATGTGAGAAATTAAGTTAAATGGCGTTGTCAATCAGCAGAATAATTATCGTTGTTGCCTGTATATTCTCACAGTTAATGATCGTTGTTGCTTGAATATTCTCACAGTTAATGATTGTTGTTGCTTGAATATTCTCACAGTAAATGATCGTTGTTGCTTGAATATTCTCACAGTAAATGATCGTTGTTGCTTGAATATTCTCACCATTTCCTAGCTGATGTCTTATAATTACACAAAAAATCTACATATGACTATTACAAAGGGACTTATGCATGTCAGGTCAGTTGTTCTACGTAATGTCGATTTAGTTAAAATATTCTTTTTGAATCTTAAGTAATAGTTAAATTTAAATTTAACAGTTAAGCTACACGGTAAAAAAAAATACATTTTAACGATTCAAAAAGAGGAATCGACCGACCACGGTAGCCCAGTTGTACTGACGTGGACTTTAAATCCGAGGTCCCTGGTTCGATTCCCGATTGGTTCAGAGTTTTTCTAAGTGTTTTTTCACTTAAAAATTCTACCCGGGGAAGGCTTGTCTCACATTGGACGGGAGCGGTTGGCTGGAAAAAATTGCCTCAGGCAATAAGTTCCGCCGGCCATACTGACACCTTTGTATAGAAAATTGTTATATTAAGATTAAGGAATTATCTTTTTCGGCCAACTCATAGCAATTTTCTGCGTACTTATTAATACGTGTAGCGTAAACTTTGTGACCTATTTACAGAAAATGCGCAGACGGTGGAGTATGAAATTTCACACACTTATCTATACTAATATATAAAGAGGAAAGATTTGATTTTTTATTTGTTTGTTTGCATCGAATAGGCTCCAAAACTACTGAACCGATTTGAAAAAATCTTTCACTTTTGGGAAGCTACAATATCGGCGGTGAACATAGGCTATATTTGATTTCCAAAAAAACTTGGGTAACCTACGAAAACTAGTTTGTTTATATAGTAAAAGAGTGGCAAATGCTAATATTTTTAAAAAAAATATACATATATAAAAAATACAATAAAGCAATAATAAAAACATTACAAACACTACTGCAACGTTATGTATTTGATACTCACACTAACTTCGAAGTATTTGACAACGGCACAGACGCATATATATTTCTGTGGTTAAATTGAGAATAGATCAATATTTTCTCTATTAGATAACCATAGAAAAAACTTTGAACATATCAACATTTCAAGTTTGACGTATCCTTGTCATTATTTTTTGGAAGAAAATTAGTAATAGCGCTTTCTCGTTCTATGACAATGGAACCTTAATAATGTCCTAACTTATAATCTAAATTAGTTATGGCCGAATTTCGAGTTCGGATCGACCACTAGTAAATAGAAATAGTTGATATCAAAAAGCAATAAATCGTAATAAAAAAGATTTTTATAGAACTACTATATTGGCTCAACAATCAACTTTAAAGAACAATCACTACCTACACACACACGAATATTATTCAATTATCTGAGACTTCCGTTAAACACTAATCATTTCGAGATTATATTATTGCCTATTATTTGTTTGAATTCTAAAAGCTCTATCTAATATTTAATTTTAGGATGGAACTCCGACAAACTTTTGAAGCAACCTTATATGGTTTCTTACAGTGGATCTTCTATTATTTAGCTCAACATTAAATCCAAGTGTTTTGAGAAATTGTCGTATTTCGTCCCTTCTAGAAATATTATCCTTTTCTGACTATAAGGGAGTGATTTCTAATGAATAGCAATAGAAAAACAATGAGTGTTCGAAAATTTGTATAAACAATGAGTGTTCGAAAATTTTTATGTTATTTTTTTGGCCGACCTCGAATGACCATGTCATTCGAGGTCGGCCTCGTCTTCGTGCACCCATTCTTTCAGATTTATATATCCTTTTAGTCATTCTCTCCTCGTTCATTCTCTCTACACGCCCAAACCACCTTAATTTATTCACTTTCATTCTAGTCACTATGCTAACATCCACTCCACATTCCTTTCTAATTTTATCATTCCTTATCTTATCAATCAGCATCTTTCCACATATCCTACGCAGTGATCTCATTTCCACAGCATTTATTCCAACTTCCAGATTTTTCGTTCATGTCCAAGTTTCACTACCATACATCATGGATGGAATCAGGATTGCATTGTGCATCAACTCTTCTTATTTCTCATTAGAGGTCTAAGTGCACCGCCAACCCTTCTACCAACCATTTTCCTTCTTTCAATCTCCATTCACACCTTCCATCCCTGCTAAATAGACATACTCATCCACTTGTTCCAAGTTCACATCATTCACTTTCACACAACATTGCGTTCTTAAATCTTCTCTTTCGAAAACGAGCACCTTTGTTTTATTGACATTCATCTTAAGACCATTCATTTCAAATTTTTGATAAACATGCAAGAAATGAATGGTCTTAAGATGAATGTCAATAAGATATTAAAGAAAAAAATAACAACTAATGACTAACAATTCATTACTAATGTTCGATTTTTAAATGGAACATACCACTACAGGCTTACGACCGTCTTCTACTGTTATTTCGAAGGCTGGCTTAGTGTGATCACTTTACGTTAACAACGTTCGCCATTAGGTGGTAATGTTTGTCTCCGAAACTCCTAATCATGATAATTCTCAACATGTTCAACATGTCGAAAAATCTCATGCATGCAACAAGTAGAAATTTAATAATAAATTAAATATAGAGATAAAAGTTGGAAATTATTGAGAACAAGAGAGCAACCAAATTTAAAGACTGCGACTGCTATCATGTATTTGGCGCCAGGATATGACTATATCCATTTTTGTTACTGTCTCATCTTTATTGCCTACTAGCTTTCCCGACAGACGTTGTCCTGTGTTCCTAACTATGAATATTGAATTCGAATTTGTATGGTGATGAATTAATTATCATTTGAACAACGTAATTCCAACCGATGCGTCTGTTTTAAACCATGTATATTCCATCCGCATTCTGTCAATCGCACCAAATGACAATTTCTGTCAAAATTTCAAAATTGGAGTAAAAATTATAAGGTAAAAAGTACTAATAAGGTTGTCTTCGTAGAGTTTCCTGTAATTTTCTATTTTTCTACGACCAGTTTTCGTTGGTCGATGAGATTTCAGTCGCGGGGAAAAACTAGTTAAAAACAGAACAAAATAGAAAAAGGTAGAAAACTTTAGAAGAAAAGGAGAAGAAGAATGCAAAAGAAACGTCCAGTGTCGGTTCCTGGAAGTTATGGCAACCCAACCATTGGATATAATAAAAACCTTAGTGAATTACGGTGGACGTTTTTGTTCGCTAGTCCCCAATGCGATTATTTTGTGCCTTTCAGAAAGATATTGATGTATTTCAGTACCTACGCATGCTGGATTCAAACCCACGAAAATAAATAACTCAAGCTCACATTCAACTTTTAATCCACCAAAAACTTTTCTATATTATATTCAAGTGAAGTTAAAATGAACGAAAAATTTGCATATATAATGAATTTGAAATAAAAATTGAAAGATACTTACGTAATTTCATAAATCATTAGAACTGTAAATGATATACATACACCTATAGCCCACTTACCTGAAAAGAAAAGAAAAACAGGAAATTAAACAAAAAAGTAAGTTCAAAGGGTGATCACCACTAATACCTACAATAGTGCAGACTATTAATGTGGTATACGGATATACCACAGCAGTTAGTTAAGATCCCATCTTTGTTCATTATCCTTTTACATTATTATTATTATTTTATTATTATTGTTATTATCAATTAACACGTGCGCCTTAATTCACACAACAGTACTTATTTGAAAGTGGTTTAATGGAATCCTCTTAATGTATTTACATAAGTACCTACCTAGATGATAATAATAATAGTAGTATAGGTAAAAGTGAAACCAAAAATTTATTTAATAAATCAAGTCTTAAATTCGTTTATTCCTTTGCTATTATTTTTATTTGAAGAAAATTTGTAAATCACCTTGAGAAGGTGATGAGCATTCTGCTTGAAAAGAACCTATAACCCTCATTAGCAAAGACAACTGGAGACATAAACTAATGGCTAGTAATTTCTGTCGATGGATAACAAACTCTCTAATAATGTGCCGACACTAAGCGGAGTTAGGCAGGGACATAGTCTTAGTCCATTCCTTTTCAACTTGGTTATGGATAAAAATAATCGAAGAAGTCGCTTATTGAAATCTGTGATCTGGGATCACTTGCAATGGATGCTACACCGGTTCCACACTGCATCCAAAAGTACTATTTGTCTATGTCCCATGACCCTTACTGAAGGGCAGGTTGGATGTAGAGTTACGAGCGATGGATCTCCAATTGAAAGAAATTTAAAATACTTAACGACACCATAAAATGCAACAGCAACCTTGACGGTGAAAATTGAGAGCAATGCCTAAAGCCTGCAGCTATTTCTGGATGCTCAAAACATCGCAAAATAAGTATTTAAATATCCGAATCAAGGTGAGATGTCTTTACCTTCAAATTAGCTTCAGTAGATCATCGATGATCCAGAGATACTGCTATTGTATAATTTGATAAAATATAAAGAGGAATGATTTATAATCAAATGTTAAAACTCTTAAAAAATTGCTCTTCGGAAAAAATAGCTTAGCGATAGAAAATATTACGATCAAACTATCATCGAGATAGTTTAACTCATGTCGCTTGATTATGAGCTGATCTCTGTAGATTTTGACCCGCCATATTGGATTTAACGTCAACTGACAGTTGTTTCGAGTAGGTATACAATAATGCTTTTTGTAATAAATACACTGTATTTAAGTTTTTCCCCGTCCAAATAATATGTGCCCCCTTTATATTTTGGTCCATTGTATTTTATTGAAGTGATCAAACATGAATTAGTTCATTTTGGCTGATTTAATAAGGATTTAACTATATTTTGATAAAATAAATAATTAAAAATAAGCTAGGTACCTACCTATTCTTCAACAACACGAAATCATTCAAATCTGACATAGCGCATCTTGGTAGTTACCACTCGCGTTGCCCGTCTACTATTTGTTTATTTACAAAGTTTTGTATGAAATGTCATCTTCATACATAACAAACGCGGATATTTTTTCTATAAATGAAGTAAAAACTGATCAGTGAGTTATACGTAATCTTACGATTAACGAATTTTTTATAAGTAAGACGGAATATGCTTAACTAACGAAAATAATATTTTCGTTAGTTAAGCATTTTACAAATATTATTTGTTCTTTTTAGAAGCAACATTAATACTTAGTTCCCTGAAGACTGTAAAGTCATTATAGCGAGTTTATTAGAATATATTTTACACTTAAAATGTAGGGTTGATTTACGAAGGCATTAGGGTGGTTTATAGACACTGAGTGAGGGAAAAAACTGAGATATTATAAGGAAACCGCTATACAACTTAATTTGTTTTATAAAAAGTACGAAACATATTATTGTTTTGAAACTTTAGGACTCGGCTGGTAAAGGAAAATTATGTTTTCCTGATGTATCTTACCATTTGAGTTGTCTCCAAAATTCGCCTCTAAATTAAAACCCATTTTAAGACTAATGGGATCAAGTGTTTATATTTTATTTAATGAAATGAAGGTATTGGACCAATAAAATCAGGTCACTCATCTCTTTTTAGAAGCCTTTCATAGTAACAGCAAAGTGGGTACCTAGTTAAGTTTCAAACAATATTTAAACAACATCTATTAACATCAGTCAATTTTCCTTTTTTTTCCTTGAAGCATAGAATGGCAACAATAAGAGCTCTTCAATGCGATCGAGATCGTGCAGCAGACCTCCTACCACACCATATCCAGATCCCTCAGCTGTGCTTCGTATGAACGTAATACGGTATGAGAGGATCTTTCTCGTCTTCAAGGAACAGAAGTTTTTTTTTCTTTAAATACCCATTATTTATTTCGTAAATGTTAACAAATCTTGTTCGAAGTTCATATTATCATCTATAATATAAAAGAAAGTCGGGTTAGTGCGAACACTTTTAACTCGAGATCGGCTGAACAGATTCTTCCGATGTTTTGAAATCAATATTCATAGTAAGGACTACGGGACAACGTTTGTCGGGAGAGCTAGTTATTATTAAAATAAAGTAAGCAAAATAACCATTCACGGAAACAACCACCTTGGGCGCCAACACGAGTAATCTGCTTCTCGCCCGGTGTCTCTAATAGTTACAAAACACACTATTACTATGTTAATGAACTTTGTAAACTGGTTAACTAACAATTTTGCATAATTACTGTTGGCGTAACCGTTAAAACGACAACCAAAGGTTACGGTGAAAGAGGTTATATTATGTAAAGTCACATATTTAAGATTTTGTGACAAAGTACAGGAAAGTAACAGTTTGTGGTTCTGTGGAAAATGGAGTTCATTTTTAAATAAAAATGAATCTGGGCTTACTTAAAGTAAACACAAATAATACAACAGGATTGTGTCGTGAAATGGAAATATTCGACACCGGGATTGAAATCCAAGACCTTCTATACGCTGTACCTACGTACGAAACCCATTCGTCTACCAACCACCATTGATCATCGCAACACGCTTGAACGACTGGACCAATTTCGTTCATTCTTTTTTTTTGCGATATTCGCTATTTTCAGGAAAAGTTTCTTATGGAAGAAAAAAACTTGCGCGTTAGAAAATTAAATAAAAAAATAACATATATTATGTAGTTAACCTTCTTTAGTAAGTAGTTTTAACAATATTAATTTTTCTTTTTAAATTTTAATTGACGTTTGAAAAACCGTCAGTGATAGTTGGTACGATTATCTGAAAATGCCCTATAAACATTGTTTTAAACAGATGCATCGGTCAGAATTTTTTTGGTTAAATAATAGAAAATATGTTAATCAATATTCATAGTAAAGATAGGACAACATAATATGTCGAGAAAGCTAGTAGAAATATAAAGACAAAATAAATAAAGTAACAACTGTGCAACTAACAAAAGAACACGCATTTGTGTCGTATTTTAAAGATAATAATCATTTATCATCTGTAAAAGCGAGAGCGATAATAATTAAACTTAAATATGACTTATGTCCAAAACGTCCTAAAATAGCGATATTTCCATAGCATCGACATATCCTAGTAGTGGTGCTCAACACTAAACTTAATGGATTCTTGTGTCCTTTTCAGCACTTGATTTTAACAAAATATGATAGGTAGATTCGCATATGGATTTTTTCGGATATTCAAAATGTTGAAAACATTATGGGTTTTGGATTTGAGATTTGTCCATCTAGCTAATGCTATTGTAAATTGTTCACGTAAAGTGATACACTTAGCTAGATTTCGAAACAGCATTACTGTAGAAAACGCCCGTGGTGTCTCAAACTTGAATGAAAAAAACAACACTGAAGTTCGAAATTTTAACAAAAAAACATCGGTGAGGCTCGCCACCCATCATGTCGTGTCAAAAAAGGGAGGCGCAAAGAGGAGAGCGGCGAGTGTAGGTTCTGGTTTGGAGTATAAGAAGATGCATGGATGCTAAAAGGACCATTGCTAAAATTGGAAATTGATCGGTTTTATGAAACTTAGCATCACAATAGTGGGCTCTATCATATAATATGTTTATTTCTCAATAAATTGAGATAAATTTAAATTAAATATTTTTTATCGACAATTCCAAGGGCATTTTTTATATTTACCAAAGTTATGGCATAACTTTATATATGTTTTTTTTTTTTAATGATATTTCTTGTCTCATTGCTATCTAAAATATTTCTTAGAAATAAAAAATAAAAGTTTTTTTCTAAATAATTATAAGTAGGTACTAATGTGAGAATTGCTAATACAGGTCGTTCAAAATAAAGAGAAAATGCCGATTTTGAGGATCTTTAAAGTAGGTACCTGCATACAACATAGAAATATTTTTTAAAAGAAAATGTGGAAAACGCAGAAGACAAAACTAGATAAAAGACGTGGAATGTTGTCAATGGACGCAGGAAATTTCTTTGAAAATTTTAAAGACTTAAAACACTATATAAATGAGGCATTTTAATGTATAGAAACTTATTGAAAGCGACTTATTTATGAGATAATAATTACTTTTGCGTCGTTGGTTACCTCAGTTTTTAGCATAGTGATTAAATTACAAAACACACTGTATTAAACGAAATCGTGTCGTTTTGTTTTGTCGTTGGTACATATTTATACGGAGAGGTTTTAATTTATTTGATAGGAAAACTTTCCTTCCGACTTTTCAGGAGGTAATTTCAAGAAATTACAAGACCGAGAAATTAAAATAAGCGAACTTAGAAAGTGAGTAATAAATTCATTATCCTCATTCACTTGTTTTGTCTTGTTTATTAATTGCTTTCTTTACTGTTTGCTTCTCTCGCGAAATAAAATATTTTCACATTATCACCGACACAATGCTCATTTTTCTTTTCTCGTCTAACTCATTTAAAGAACTTTACACTCTAGGTATGTACCTAATCCAGAATAATTATCCTAGTACTAATTAGAAAGTTTCTATGTTTTTTCGTCAATACTATAACAAATTTGTAATTGTGGTAAGCTCTCCCTCTGTATGTTGATTCTGTGATGTCTTTGTTATGTTAAGTTTTTATGTGTAAACAACATGTACAGTAAAATATAAATGAATAAATAAAATTCGCATTTTTTGCATTGAATTGTAGTGAAGCGTCATTTCAATAAAAATATCGAAAAGGTTCATTTTGTGAGGCCCGGAGGTATAGGACATCGAAGGGAAGAAGTAATAGTGAATGTCAAAAAGTCATCACATCATAAAATATTTCTTAAAATCCTACATGAGGACAACAGAACTGCCTTTTGAATGGCATATCTGAGACCACTACAGATGCCAAGATTCCCTAGATTGTCTTTAAGTGACTTAGGAATAACTCCATTCGTCGATATCACTATAGGTATTATGTGGGTGGTTGGTGTATGCCACATAGCCTTGATTTCGTGAGCAAGATCAAGATATTTAATTATCTCGTCTTGCTCGGCTTTTTCAAATTTTGGTCATACGGTATAGTGATATCCACGAGATACGTTATTCCGTAACTGATGAACATGCATTTCTTGGTAGAGTTTATTTGAAAATAAAGTTTAAATGAAAAATTGTATAACTTTTCCACAATTTTTTATTATCTTGACTAGTTTCGCAGGCACACGTCCTACATGGTCACAGTTTCATAGTATCTTGTGACCTACGACGTGTGCCTATGGAACTAGTCAGGATAATAAAAATTTGTGGAAAAGTTATACAATTTTTTATTTGAACTTTATTATTATTATCTTAATGTTTATCAAAAATTTGCATTCAATATTTGCCGAATATTGAGGACCTTTGAATTGCTGGCCATGTCCGCTGAAGGGATACGCAACATTCTTCGACTAATCCACATCCAAAAACCGTATATTTTGTTCATCGTATTTACTTTGAACGTCCACGTTTCAGGTCCGTAAAGCAGCATCGACCAAACCTAACGCGTATTATTTTTTGCTAAAGATTGAGATTTAAATTATCTTATCGCTGCAAAAGAATGTTCTCTGTATATTGTGAAATGTTTTCAGATGAATAGCGAAATTCTGAATTGTACACGTCTTTCAGCCTTTCTGGGTAGGTAGGTACTTTCTTTAATAAAATCTCATTCTTATCAGTTTATAAAGAGCTTGTATAGTCTTCGAAAACCTATTTACAACCATTCAAGGACCTTTTGCTCTACAAAGCTAGTTTTTTTTTTATATACAGGATCTCAGTTCTTCCTTGTATGCGTAAGAGAGATGAGAAACGTAATTATTTACATTTCGTCTCAAAATTAGTTGTTCATACGAAAAGTTTTAATTTCATTTGAGAATTAGCTATTTGAATAACACTCGAATGTTAATAACATGATCACTGCTTCTATGTGTGAACATTCATATTCCTTGCATGTTAATTAGCTGAAAAGTTGATCCTGAAATTTGCTACTAATGCAAATCACTGTAGGGATGAATAATTATTAGTATTGCTATTTATGTACATATTTAATATTATGTTACATGACATGTGTATGCCTCAGGCACTTTAAATTAAAAACACCCAGGCATTTCCCCCTTTACACGAGACTTGTCTCTATAAGGGTATCCCCCTTATAGAGACAAGTCATAATATTATGTTTTGTTCAAATTTTTCTAGTTCATCATCTTATATCTGTGTAAAATATTATATTTGTAGGGGCAAGTTGTGTTCGTCTGGCGATTTCCCAATTTTAGATGAACTTTATTTTTTTTTTTGATAAAATCTATACATTTTTTAGGTAACATTATGCTCAATTAAACATTTTATTGGTTGTAATATTATTTTTGGTAAAATTGCTTTTTTATACGGAATAATAAAATTTGTATTAAAACTGCAATTTTGTCCAGAGGAACATGGATAGAATGTTCCTTTGGACATTAGGTTTTGTTCCTCTGGACAATTTAATAAAAAATGTATACGCTCATTAACATTGACTTTTTGGAACAGAAAAAAACCAAGAATATAAAATTCAGAAAGCAATTTAATAAAAAAACACACAATTTATAGAAACTAGTAAAAAAATAAAGAATTTTCTTTAAAAAAAAACCTTGGAAATATTAGCATGGGTGGTATGCTATTTCCAACAGCGTTAATTGACGCGATCATTATCACGTTAGTGAAATTTCAAAAAGCTTATAGAACTCTATGAAAATTAAAAAAAACTTGAACTTTTTATAACAAACTCTGCATATGTATGGCTTTTAACGCTATGAATTCACATGAAAATCTTTAAAAAATTACTTTAGTGTGTAAACTTTTTATTTCAAACACAGCATTAGTAAGGCTTTTCTCCGCTATGATGTCGCGTGTGTGGATTAAAGATTCGTGATTTGGTAAACTTTTTCATGCAAACTTTGCTTTCTTATGGCCGAATTCATATGCCAGACTTTAAAGCACTTGATAATAGAACTCTATGAAAATTAAAAAAAAACATGAACTTTTTATAACAAACTCTGCATATGTATAGCTTTTAACGCTATGAATTCACATGAAAATCTTTAAAAAATTACTTTAGTGTGTAAACTTTTTATTTCAAACACAGCATTAGTAAGGCTTTTCTCCGCTATGATATCGCGTGTGTGGATTAAAGATTCGTGATTTGGTAAACTTTTTCATGCAAACTTTGCTTTCTTATGGCCGAATTCATATGCCAGACTTTAAAGCACTTGATAATAGAACTCTATGAAAATTAAAAAAAAACATGAACTTTTTATAACAAACTCTGCATATGTATGGCTTTTAACGCTATGAATTCACATGAAAATCTTTAAAAAACTACTTTAGTGTGTATACTTTTTATTTCAAACACAGCATTAGTAAGGCTTTTCTCCGCTATGATGTCGCGTGAGTGGATTAAAGATTCGTGATTTGGTAAACTTTTTCATGCAAACTTTGCTTTCTTATGGCCGAATTCATATGCCAGACTTTAAAGCACTTGATAATAGAACTCTATGAAAATTAAAAAAAAACATGAACTTTTTATAACAAACTCTGCATATGTATGGCTTTTAACGCTATGAATTCACATGAAAATCTTTAAAAAACTACTTTAGTGTGTAAACTTTTTATTTCAAACACAGTATTAGTAAGGCTTTTCTCCGCTATGATGTCGCGTGAGTGGATTAAAGATTCGTGATTTGGTAAACTTTTTCATGCAAACTTTGCTTTCTTATGGCCGAATTCATATGCCAGACTTTAAAGCCCTTGATAATAGAACTCTACGAAATAAAAAAAAAACATGAACTTTTTATAACAAACTCTGCATATGTATGGCTTAATTAAACGCTATGAATTCACATGAAAATCTTTAAAAAATTACTTTAGTGTGTAAACTTTTTATTTCAAACACAAATTAGTAAGGCTTTTCTCCGCTATGATGTCGCGTATGTGCGTTAAACTTAAACTTTTTATTTCAAACATAGCATTAGTAAGGCTTTTCTCCTTTATCATGTCGCGTCTGCGCGTTAACTTATGATTTGGTAAACTTTTTCATGCAAACTTTGCTTCCTTAAGGCCGAATTCATATGTCAGACTTTAAAGCCCTTGATAATAGAACTAGGGTTGACAGATGTCCGGTTTTCCAAATTTTAGAAATGACCCTTTTTTTTAGGAAAAAGTCATGTTTCCAGAATCCAGATACCAAATTTTAGAAATAACTTTTTTTTTTTAGGAAAAGTTATGTTTCAAGATACCAAACCTCCACCCCCAGTCCTGTCCGGTTTTTTTTTTTCAACACATCTGGCAACCCTAAATAGAACTCTATGAAAATAAAAAAAAAATGAACTTTTTATAACAAACTCTGCATATGTATGGCTTTTAAGGCAATTTTTTTTAAGCATTTCCACTCACAAATTAGTGATTTATAAATATTATATTATGCAAATTATTAGCTAAATTTAATTCAGTTTCTATGGCGTAAAATGCATTTTATTCATTTAATAAGTCAAAATTGTTTTTTTATTCTAGGTTACGCCGAAGGTCGACGGGCGGGTTAGCTAGTACTTAATATTATCTATTATCTATCTCTATATAATATTTGCTTTGAACACTGACTCACTGACTGACTGACTGCCTGACTGATGTCATTAACACCGCTAGATGGCGCGCCACTCGCAACTAAAGACAAATGTTGTTCTACTAATATACGGCTGACAGCTGACAGTAACATAAAAATATTATACCTGGTGGCTGAGCACTTTTTTTAAAGGTCTTGACGTAGAAAAAAACAAATATTTCGGGTTATTTAAAAACTCACATGCGAAGTCAGCCATAAGAAAGCAAAGACTAAATTAGGAAACTTACGCACAGCGCGACTTCATAGTGAAGAAAAGCCTTACTAATGTAATGTGTGCAATGAAAAGTTTGCGGTCTCGAGTAATTTAAAGAATAACATGCGCGGAGAAAAGCCATACGAATGCAATAATTGCAATAAAAAGTTTAATCAATCACATAATAACAACTCATGATAAAAGCCATTTGAATGCAAAGTTTGTTATAAAAAGTTCATTTTTTTTAAATTTTCATAGAATTCTATTATCAAGTGCTTTAAAGTCTAACATATGAATTCGGCCTTAAGGAAGCAAAGTTTGCATGAAAAAATTTACCAAATCATAAGTTTAACACACAGACGCGACATGATAAAGGAGAAAAGCCTTACTAATGCTATGTTTGAAATAAAAAGTTAAGTTTAACGCACATACGCGACATCATAACGGAGAAAAGCCTTACTAATGCTGTGTTTGAAATAAAAAGTTTACACACTAAAGTAATTTTTTAAAGATTTTCATGTGAATTCATAGCGTTTAATTAAGCCATACATATGCAGAGTTTGTTATAAAAAGTTCAAGTTTTTTTTTTAATTTTCATAGAGTTCTATTATCAAGTGCTTTAAAGTCTGGCATATGAATTCGGCCATAAGAAAGCAAAGTTTGCATGAAAAAGTTTACCAAATCACGAATCTTTAATCCACACATGCGACATCATAGCGGAGAAAGCCTTACTAATGCAATGTTTGAAATAAAAAGTTCACGTTGTTTTTTGAGTGTTCATGAAGAATTCAATTAATCAAGTGTTTTAAAGTCTCACATAAGAGTTCAGCCACACGAATGCAAAGTTTGCATGAAAAAGTTTAATCAATCAAATAGTTAAATACCCACTTGCTAAAAGCTATTTGAATGCAAAGTTTGTAATTAAAAGTTTTAGTTGTTCTTGAGTTTTCATAAAGAGTTGAATCAACCAAGTATTTTGAAGTGTCACATTTGTAATCAAAACAATTCCTTTAAAATTGTTTTACTTTCAAAAAATCTAAGAGATGTCGGTGCAGTAGGAAATAAATCACTTGTGAAACCTGTTGCGTTATTGTAGATATTGTTGAAAGAATATAATATACCCATTTAAACCGAATTTACTGAATTATTATAGTAAGATAACACTCGCAAACGAGTGAAGCAGTGAAGGCTTAAAACAAGTTAATTAATTATATTAATCAAACTATAATGCAACATGAGTAAAGCGTTGTAGCGAATTATAAAATATTCGTAAAGATGACTATATTATGTACCGCTTAATAGTGTGAGTATATTTTTATACAAATAAACACATTTATTGTTTTTGCAGAATCTATGTATATTATATTACTGCGTGAAAGAAAAACTTGAAATTGCGTGGACGGAGGAGTAGGAAATTTCGCACACTTGTAGTTTATAAGTGGACATTAGTGGCGGATGCTAATGTTTTTTTTTTATTATTTTTTTAAATATAACTTTTATTAAAATAAACAAATATACATAAGCAAACAAAAAAAATACAATAAAGAGGCTTAATTACAGAATATATACACAGAAACAGCGCAACAAATCAGTGGAACCCGTTAAATCATTGAAATTAGGTACTTGTCAACAGCTTGTCATGCATAAAAAATAGATTAAATCAATTAAAAAAACATTACGCACTCTACTGTGATGTTATGTTACTCACACACACTTCGATGTATTTGACATTGACACAGACGCATATATTATTTTGTTTATTTGTGGTCAAATTGAGAATAGTATAATACACTCACTGAGTACAATTCGGTATTGTTTGTCTTTCTTTGATAACAATAGAAAAAAATTTGTATATGTCAACATTTCAAATTTTACGTATCCATGTCATTGTTTTTTAAAGAAAATTGTGAAATAGCGCTCGCTCAGTCTTTGACGATGGAACCTTAATAATGTTCAAACTTATAATCTATTCTAAATTATTAGTTACTATCGGCCTGTCCCAGCTTCGCACGGGTACATAGGTATTTAAAAAAAAACAGTTTGCTTATGATCTTTATAGATCCCTAACTTTATCAAAATATTCTATAGGCTATGTTAATCTGGAATAATGTAGCATTCTAATGGTCCCCTCCCGTCCGGCTCGTACCCCAGTGACGCCTATACCTCTGCCGCATTTCAACCTCAGGGTGACTTTTTGCCTTACCCCTACATGCAGGGATGTGTAGGGGCGGACTTTTATTTCCCTAGTTCTAGCTATGGAGGATGTACATGGCACCTTTGTAGAGCCGACCTGGTGTGATGGATATAATAGGTACTTCCGCATCAGTGGTCAAAGTGGACATAAGTTCACATGATCAAAAGCATTTGTTGCAACCGAGAGATAGGAATCCTGTTGGGACCTATCTTTCAAAAAGAAGATTATGGAGACCTTTTGCGGAGGGCAGGAGCCGGGAGGAGGCACTGTCACTCTGCAAGAGGCCTCTGGAGACGTGGCACAATAAGAGGTAGCGCTCCAAAAATTCATTGAAGGATGTCACAATAGATCTTATTGGTCGCGGTGACTGAAAGGGCATCTGGTCCATTGACCTTATTTACTAAAAAAAAAAAAAAAGGATCCCAAATATTTTTCAAAATTCAATATAGCCAATGTTCACCGGGGATAGTGTAGCTTCCCAAAAGTGAAAGAATTTTTCTAATCGGTTCAGTAGTTTCGGAGCCTATTCAATGCAAACAAACAAACAATCAAATCTTTCCTCTTTATAATATTAGTAGGTATAGATGTTCGAATTTCGAGCACTGGACGACTACTAGTATAATTATATCAAATGCGTATTTTTTTTTTTTTGGCATTGCATCCATTTGGATGATTCATGCCACCAACAAATCAAAATTATAACAGCAAATAAAAATATAAGTATAAAGATAATAAAAAATGTTACGGATAACAAATTAAATACTAATGCAAGGTATAGATCATGATGTATAGAATACCTAAGCAAAAAGGACATGCAGAACCAAAATTTAGTAGGATTTTAAGGTATTACAAAAAATAAAAGGTAGGTTAATACATGAAGGTTAATTATACAATTCAAAGCAATAGGTATAGCCCATTATGTTTAGACTAAAAAAAGACATACAGAAACAAATATCAGTAGGTATTAAAGGTAATACAAAAATTAAAACAAAAGGTAGGTATACATATACATGAAGGTTAAATTTACAATTCAAAGCAATAGGTATAGCCCATTATGTTTAGACTAAAAAAAGACATACAGAAACAAAGATCAGTAGGTATTAAAGGTAATACAAAAATAAAAAGAAAACAAAAGATAGGTATATACATATACATGAAGGTTAATTATACAATTCAAAGTTATCAATCGATTTTGTGATTAAAACATAGTTGTGCCAGGTTGCCAGGTATGTAATAATGTAGTTACTAAATTATTATGATGTTTTTTTCAATATATTTATATAATATTTTATATATAATGTCGTAATTCAAATTATAAATTTGAATTACTATTAGAAAAATCTAACAAAACCTACATAAAATTACTCATATTAAGTTTTCAAGTCAGTAATAATACTTATACATCCATACTACGGATATAAGTACCCGCTTATAAGCATCGTCACGCTCCATATATGGACAAAATGCTCTCATTGGTTAATAATTATGACCCGATCTCTAGAACATTCTATTTGGTTTATAGAAAATTAGGCAGTTGGACTAAACTATTAATAATTTCACCCCTCACCACCGGTGGAAGTGGCTGACGCAACATTCTCAACCCACGTCTTTTAGCGGAGTATAAAAGGGCTACGGCGATTGCAACCGCATTCATTACTTCATTACATCGGGACAAGTCCTAACAAGCGCGTCTAGTCTTTGCACTACGACCCGGCATTTTGCCGCCCAAATCGGTCTTATCAAAATGTAGTATTTTAATAAAGAAGGTCGCTTAGATAATTCGTGTCATTTGTAAAATTAATCGACACCGTGTAATTAGTGCGATCTACGATAGAAAAGACAATAATAAACAAAATAGTGCTGATAGGTTGTGTTAAAAGTAGAAACTAGAACAATTCAAATAATAATACATATAACTTAATGTAACCAAAAGTGAATTAACTCTTTATGTGCTCAAGAATTGTACTCAATGTTGATAAAATTGTTGTACCAAAACCATGTTTAAACTTTCAATAAAGTAACAGTGAAATTACCACAGTGCGTTTCAAATTCATCTCAAAGTTACCTAGTTAAATACCAGATCGAACCTCACAATTGCCTGAGACAAGACTATCATTCTGTGTGCTTTATACTCATGCTCTCACAAGTTAAAAAGTATAAGAAACTTCTCTTAGAATCATATACTGAGCTAGAAATAGAGGAACTCTTTATAGATCTTTCTGTGTGCTTCTCTTTTGAACTTTCTAATCTCATTCTGTGAGCCTCATCCGAACAAGTGCTACAATACCACCAGAAGGCAGCTTAAGAAGACAGAACTGAAGAGGTAAGAGACTAAAGACATCCGTAACAGTAGAAGTGGAGGAGACCACCTATAGTTGTCGCCCACCTCAGGCGAGATTTGACAGGAAGATAAGAACAACTTTCGACAGTTGGCTCCTCAGCCGGGGCATATAGAGATACCCACAACATTTGACATACAACATTTGGCGCCGTCAACGAGGGGATAATATCTGGTGAATATAAAAATTAATTAAATAAATGATTGTTTGAATTTTTTAGATCAAAAACTAGAGTAAAATTCCGTTTGACAAGTAAAAATTAACGTATTATGTGTTATATTTATACCTGGTGCAAAGCAATGTTCACTTTTGAAGTTATAAATTTGTGAATAGATTGTTTGTTTGTTATCACACAAGAAATGTTATTTTGTGACAGACGCGCTTGTGAGAAGTTTGAATTGACAGCCCTTATATTCAAAAGGAATTACCAAATTGATAATTTCGTTTCACACCTACTGTTTCCCTCATACTAAGGTCTCAGTAGATAATTTTGGTATAGAATTGTGTTTCTGTTTGTACGACAATTCTTTCCTAGCTCAAGCCCCGTGAATTTTTTTTTCTCTCTAATGCCATGTATAAATCGCATCATTATCTGGAGTACAGGATATAGAAATTTTCCCTTTGTGTTACAGTGAAACTTGCCGTGTTATGATATAGATTAAGGTGGGATCGATGCTGGATTGTCTATCATTAATATACTCTGAAGAGTTGTTTGGTCAATTCAGTATCCCATTTCTTCCACTCTCTCCTGATACGAATAAAGTTAATAAATTTAGCGCTAGTAAAATACAGAACGACACATTTGGTCAATATTAAAATTACGGAGTTTGAAAATAAACAAATGTATTGTGAATCCTTTGTTAGCCGTTAAAATATTATTTCGCGGGATTGTCTAAGTACCTGTTACGACGCACCACCAAATACCTACCCATTATAGGATTATTTGTTGCACGCGAACCGGCAAGAGTTGTCGAGGTCAGCCAACTCGGGTATAAGGCAGGGGAATTGAGTGTGCGGGACGCGGAGCGGAAACATTCACTCGTGCAAGGGCTCTCGCCGGGGGAATTGGGGACGAGAGGTGAAGCGGTGTGCCTCTCCCCACTGGTACGAACCGGAACCAAGTGCACACATACTTATAGATATGCATAGGTTCACTGTTTTGAACGGAACTCGTCAAGGACTCATGACGTAGCATACCGCCCGTGTATACTCCTATAGAACTTTCTAGTGATTACGTACGTACCTACTTGTGGTTATAAATATACCTTCTTTCTCGGCATAAGAAGTTTGACCGTGAACTGACCAGCTGATATTTTTTTTCTCATCGACATACATACCTACTTATAGAACAGGGACTTTCGTTGTTTTAAGACGCGAAAAATACCTATGTATGTGAATATTATGCGGTACGCTTTGGCATATTGTTCAATATAGTTAGAGGATATTTTCCCAATTATAAATGGGTACTTAGTAAAGAGTTAATAATTTTACTAAGAAACCAGTATAGTTTTTTTTTTGTGTTTGTTATTTGGTATTAATACCTTATCACTTTATTCTCTCTCTTTTCAAATATCTTATAGTTTGATAGGATACTACCGTTTTAAATCAAAATTGACTAAAACCAATTTTATAGTTATTAATAAATTTTGTAAAAAAATAAATTCATCTACAACGGCCCACTTATTGCATATATATTGATGTTGATTTAAAGTACGCTCAGAATAAATTCAATTTATAATAACCACGTTATTGCTGTAAGTACCAGTTGGTCTTTTTCTGATTTTTCTGTTAATTGAATTTTTGTTTCTTTTCAATTTTTTTTTCTCTTCCCTGCTCTTTCTACCAAATGCAAACAATGGAACCCAATAATACTGGCATACCTAGAATCGCACAGTCGAATTCAAAAACGTTGAGCAAAGCTTTAAGAATCCGTGGAATAAAACCATCTGCGGGATTGCTTACGTTGCGTAAACAATGTTTTGATTATAATGCGGAATTAAGTGGGGATACGACAACATCTTCAGGAATTCATAGTCATGATTCAAGTTCAGAAACTGAATCAATGACGAACCTCCCTCGTACTATGACCACACCTGTGAAGGAACTGTCAACTATCAGCATAGACCCAAAACCCACTTCTTCTTCTTCGTGTGACCCCATTGAAGAACTTCGTCCTGTCAGAGCGTTGAATTATTCCACAAACTTCGCCTCATGGCCCGTTCAACACTTTGTAGGTAAATCCAATGTCAGAGATTTCTTCACGCGTCTTGAAGAGCTCGCAGTCTCTCGTAATTATCCTATTGAGTTGCTGGGTAGTTCGTTGCCTGAATTTATTGCTGATAGAGCTCTCACGTTTCACAGAGCTTCTAATTTTTCCGGAAAATCATGGTCAACCATCAAGTCAGCTTATATCAAGAGATTTGACACCCCTGATTCGAATAGCTTAAGGAGAATAGAAATACTCACAGCAACCCAGTTACCATTGGAAAGTGCTGGAGACTTCATTTCAAGAATTGTTATATTGAATCAATCTTTAGAATCTCCCCTCAGGGCCTCAGAGATAATTAAATCTATAAAGCGCGGACTAGACCAGAGATACGCATCTATGATTATAGCCACACAACCCACCTCGCTCGAGCAGATAGAGGAATTATGTACCCAGTTAGAGACAATCACTGTAGCTCTTCCCAAGCCTTCTTTTAAAAATCCTCCTTCGATTGCCATACGACCTCCGAACCCAGTATTATTTAGGAAACCCCTTACTCCAGTGGTCAAATGTTACCAATGTGGTAAAATGGGACACATAGCGCGCAATTGTAGAACTCCTCAGAGACCAACGGTCGCCCCGGTCAACCAAATTAGGTTTACTCGTTCTAGAAATTCTTCTAAAATCTCCGTGCCTGATCTCTCTCGTCCACCTCCCTTAGTTAAGGCAAAAAACTTGTAGGCAATCCAGTTAGAACCTCTCCTGATATTACAACCTGCACAAACGAGAGAAAAGCATGGATTGCTTGTGTTAGATTATTCTATAATACTTTGCAGGTAAATTCGATAAAAATTTCCAATGCCAGTGATCGTAGACCTTTTCTACACTTTAAAATTTTTCATTTATCTTATCGTGGTCTCTTAGATAGCGGAGCAGCAATCAATGTGCTCGGAGGGAACCTTTATCTATCCTTCGCGGAAGTCGGTTTTACACCAACTTATTGCCCTAGGAATATTAGTGGTGTTGACAACTCACCAATACACACCATCGGCAAGATCACTCTTCCCTTGTCTTTCGATAATAAGGTATTAATGACAGAATTCATAATAGCTCCTTCTTTGACCGATCAATTCATCTTGGGCACTCCATTCTTAGAAAAATCACAGTTAGTGCCTCCTCTGTTCCCAAACACGAAATCAAATACTGAATCGTCTTATCAAATTAGTTCGGTAACTGGTGCCCCTAGATGTTTAAATTCAATAGATGATCTTTCTCCCAATCAAAAATTAGTTTTAGAATCAGTTATAACAGAATTCGACCAGATAGCATTTGAGAAGGTAGGTCTCGGCCGTACCCATTTGGTTAGCCATAAGATTGACACAGGAAATTCTCTGCCAGTGAGACAGCGTACATACCCGGCCTCCCACGTCCGTAGAGAACAACTTTGCAGAGAGGTGGATTCTATGCTAGAAATGAACGTAATCGAGCCTTCACGGTCACCCTATCTAAACAACGTATTTATTGTCCCAAAGAAAGACGGTACTGGTCGACTAGTGTTAGATCCCCGCAAACTAAATGAAATAACGAAAACTGACAGTTACCGACTCCCGAATATTAATCACATATTGGATAACTTACGTGACACTAAATACCTAACAGCTTTAGATCTCAGCCTTGGTTTTTGGCAAATGCCGCTTGCAGAGGATAGTAAACAGAAAACCGCATTCTTTGTTGAGAACCGAGGTCTCTTCCATTTTTGCGTGACCCCGTTTGGCCTCAAAAATGTTCCAGCTGAAATGCAGCGTCTGATGGACACCCTATTTCCTGATTTAAGGAGTGAAATATTCTGTTATCTAGACGATATTCTGATTTGCTCTAAAGATTTCGAGTCCCATTTAAAAACCCTACGTATTGTCCTGTCAAGATTAAAAGAAGCCAACTTAACTATAAAACTAAGTAAGTCAGAATTTTGTAAGTCCACCTTAAAGTATTTAGGCCATGTAATAGACCGTAATGGGATACAAACAGACCCAGACAAGGTATCAGTAATGTTAAATTATCCTCGCCCAACAAACAGCAAGCATGTAAGGGCATTTATTGGCTTAATGGCCTATTATCGTCGCTTTATTAAGGATTTCTCTAGAATAGCCTCCCCCCTCACTAAATTAACCAGTAACAAATATGACGGTCGTAAGTTCGTATGGTCAGAAGAGGCTGAAGTTTCTTTTAACACTTTAAAAAATTTAATGACGTCAGCACCGGTTTTAAAACCTCCCGATTACAGTTTACCGTACACTCTCACCTGCGATGCCAGTGCAATTTCCTTGGGAAGCTTCCTTTCTCAGAAGGATGCTAACGGCATGGAACACATCATAGCTTATCATTCCCGGAAACTCTCCCCCCCAGAAAAAAATTACAGCACCACAGAGCGCGAATTGTTAGCAATAGTAGATTCAATTCATCATTTTCGGAGTTATTTAGAGGGAACGCGTTTTACAGTCATGAGTGACCATGGTTGTTTGAAGTATCTAAATTCAATTTCATCACCGAGCGGTCGCCTTGCGCGATGGGCTTGCAGATTGTCCCAGTATGATTTTGAATTCGTATTTAAGAAGGGATGCGAAAATCATCTTGCGGATGGTCTAAGCAGAATACCTATTTCCCCAGTTTCTGTTCCCGAACCTTTTACTAACATTACAGATTCAGTTTATATAAAATTATTTTCTTCCTGCGAAAAACAACCTCAGAGCTATCCAAATTTCATGATGAATGATGGTCACCTGTACAGATATTCCCAGTACAAAAAGGATTCAATTTCTAACAATCCTTCTTATTTGTGGAAAATAGTGGTTCCTAAGTGTCACATATTGGAACTTATTAGAAGTTATCATAACGAACAATGTCATCCAGGAGTTCAGAAAACCTACGAATTCATTTCTCGTACGTATTATTGTAAAGGTCTTTTAGCTTTCGTCAAACAGATAGTTTCCAATTGTGAACCCTGTAAGGGATACAAGCACAATAATCAACCTCCCCAAGGTACTTCTCTATTCCCCAAGAACCTGACCAGACCATTAGAATCAATTAGCTTAGATTTCATTGGACCTTTCCCCCTCAGTCATAAAAAGAACCTTTTCATTCTGACTGTGGTCGATAATTTTTCAAAATACTTGTGGACGTTTGCGCTGAAATCGGCTACCTCCCGTAATGTAATCCAACTTTTGGAGAACCACATATTTCTTCCTTATTCTGTTCCCCGCTGCCTTGTGATGGACAACGGAAAGCAGTTTGTCTCGCAAGAATTCCGTTCCTTTCTTGCATCCTATGGTATTAAAGATCTCCGTTATAACGCCTTTTTCCACCCCCAGCATAATGTTTCTGAAAGATATAACCAAACGATGGTGACCCTACTCGCCATGTTAGTACAAGAGAATCAGAGAGATTGGTGTACCTACCTACCTAAGATTTGTTCTTGTCTCAATTCTACAATGAACATCGCTACCGGTCACACGCCTCACTTATTAATGTTCGGATATGAAAGCGTTCCACATGCATCTTTTTACAGAACTCTTCAAGTCAATCAATCTCCTTCTTCAGATAGTACAGACCCCATAGAACAGCGTCTTAACGATATCTCTCACCTAGAGAAATTTTATGATTCAATCTCTCATACCCTAGTAAAGGCCTTTCACAAAAGCGCCGCACGTTATAATTTACGCCGACGAGATATATCTCTAAAAATAGGTCAAGTCGTATGGAGAAAATCTTATACTCAGTCAAACGCTGGCCAGTATTATTCAAAGAAGTTAGCACCCCGGTTTATTAAATGTATTGTAGTAAAAAGGTTATCACGTACTATATATGAATTAAAGGATTTTACGGGACCCTATGTGGGAAAATTCCATTCGAAAGATATAGTCAAACTTTGACAAGTATATCTCTCTTGAACGTGACAAGTTTTGTGCAAGCCTACGGCCTAGCCAAAACACATGTAGTTTACATTTCGACGGCGACACCCTGTTATGTAAACTACGAGTAGAAGTATAGTTTCTATTGTCGAGAGACAATCCAGATTCTTCAAGTATATTTCAGTAGAAAATACGCACGTACCCAGATATTCTATGTTTGCTCGAGGACTTGACCATATGTCAAATATCCACTTGGAGTGATTTCGGTTGACTCGGCCTAACAGCTTACCTGTTAGTTCCGACTATCAACCCTGTAGAACCTTATTCACATAATTCTCTTGTTGCTTCAGAATGTGTGTTTAAGGCCAACCTACGTTTAAAAACAAAACCCGTTTACCGGCATGAAGCAAACCCCCATTGTTTATTTTTTTTCGTTTCTTATAATTTTGAAAATGTTACTGTAGTATAAGATATATAACTTGGTGTTCAGTCATTGACCCTAGTTATCGTTAGGATAAGTTGTGACTATTCAGTCAATATTAGAGTTGTTTGAGACTTCTAGTCTCAAACCATAGTTCTTAGTTATAATTTCGTTAATGCATAATAAATACATGAAGTATGCGTTATTGTTTGGGTAATTCTTGAATCCTTCTAAGAGTTTTTGCAGGAAAATGTATTGATTTATGAAGGAAAACTCATAGACCTAACCATTAGAGTTCGGTTTCAGTAGATACCAATTATAAAGGATGTAATGATTGTCATAGCTGGTTGCCTTAGTTTTCCTAAGTTTCCGTATAGAATTACTGAAATAGATTTTGTTAGCTCTGCTCACTGTGTCCGCAACATATTAAATTGAATATCTTCTTGTACCTTTACGTTTCAGTGACTGCCTATGTAACTAGCAACTCGTATAATTTCTTCCTTGGAAAACCGACCCGTTTTAATCGTAATAAGTGAAATTCTTTTATTGTAATATAACGAATTAAAGTCTCCGTCTACACCCCTGTGTTAATTACCTTCGTGTAGGATGATGTAACGAATGGTTACGAATTCTGATTGCGGTATTAATTGTTTCATTCTCGTGTGAAATCCATGTGTTCTGGAGTGGCGTATGTTGAAATTTAAAGTGGTTACTATTATATTATAACTACATTGGATGAAGTCATGATCCAGTTCTAGAGAGTATATGGTACTCGATACTACCTTATTTGAGAATGTACTGAAACATAAACCAGACTTAAGTTTCGCCAAAGTTAGATTTCTAGACCAGTTGGTCTGCAACAGTGTTATATGGTCGTTTCCCATTTATTGCATGTTATGCAGCAGAAGAGTATTCTCGTAAATTTCCGTTGTTACGTATTGAGTGTTAAATAGAAGTTTTTTTTCCTTGTTATTCCTTGTAGTCAGGAATCGTCAACCGTAGTACATTTTTTTAAACCAGATTGAAAGAATCTCTTATAGACTTCCAATATTTTCCAATAGTATAAAAGTTTAGTAATGCCTAGAGTCAAGTCCTGTAACGCATCCTCTCTTCTTTTCAACGTGTGGATTGTCCTGGTAAGGAACGAAATCGCTTACATATCAACGTCATAAATTACCGCTCAGAAGAAGGATATGGAGGTTACTTAAACCATTGTTTATTAATTGTGTGAAGATATTTTTGTTTTCCCTCCCCAACGAAGTACTGGACCCAACCTTACCCAGTAATAAGGACTGTGGAGGAAATAGTAGTACAAGTTGTTCGTGACTCCTAAGTCATTTTTAGAGTTGTCTTAAGACTTATGTCCTAGACCTTAGTTAGTTATAATGATTTTTTTTATGCATCCTAATGTATAAATGTATGTAATGTGTTTGATACTCCTTGTATAGTTGAAGAACTCTGCAAGGAAAGAGTCATTGATTCAAAGAGAAATTAATGACTAATGTAAAATGTTGGATACTCCTGAATTTATCGGGAATGATTTGTTGAATTCAATAATGAATCAATAAATTAGAGATTAGTTATTGGTGAATTCCCTCTAGGAAACCATGAGAGTATCCTACGAGGAAGACCTTTTGTGGTAAATTTAATTAAGTAGGCCTACTGCAAAATTTGACGAAAGTCCGGATCGTCACACACTATAGCATGGATTGGCTAAAAATAAGTCCATTATTAGTCTAAGTTTTGGTCAGATACGTTAATTATGTGACGCAAAAGCGTTACATCCCGCAATCTGCCAAATAGCGTAAGATTTCGTATATTTTCCCTGTTATGTATAATTTTCTCTTTCGTGTATCAGTTGGTCATCCCTTGCTTGATGCCTTGATAAAATACGTACCTCGCTGTGAAAGATAACGTTTGGAAATAACGTTCGTTTCTATTAAGTACTTCATCGTGACGTATAATATTCAAATGCGTATAAGACTGTTATACGACTAAAGACGTTAGTTCCGTAGAATATTAGTTACTCGACAAAGTAAGGACGCTTACTTAGTCAGTTTAAGTTTTAAAGTATAGTTGTCTATAAGACAAGATTAAAGTTAAGAATTTTTGTAATTTTTTTTTTGTAAAAAATTACTGGCGCTCAGGAACTTTGAACCTAAAGTCACCTATTAGGATTCAGCTAGCATTGAGAAACCATCCTCAAACTCTTCTGTGAAACTATGGGCAAACAGAAAATTTTAATATTTATTATTTTTTTTTATATGTCCCTAAAATAGTGAACCTTGTACATTGCACCTCCGGTATGTTTTCTTGTCAAACAATAAATTAGGTATCTCTAAAAAACTTTTGAGTTTCAATAACTAAGTCAGGAAGTGTCTCAAATAATAATTTTGTTACCAGTGATATATAAGTGTGAATAAGTGATAATCAGAATACACTCTGTATTCTGACAAGAAGCAATTTAAAGCCATACATATAATAATAAATTCCAGGACACTCATAGGTTCATTTAATTTTAAGACTATATACTTATGTATTGTATGTAAATGTATATTAATAAATTCTATGTGTAATATATTATGTGAATTAAGCTTACGATATGGTCTCATGATGGAGTCTAGTGTCTTAAATTATCATGTCACTAAGTTGGAGTCAAAGATGTATGAATGAATTAATAGTAATTTTCTTATGCGCATTTTTTTTTTGGATTATGATAGAATGATATGATTGATGAAGCCTGTACATTAAGCGAAAGTATTATGTGTGAGAGACTCCTACTCGTTAATATTTCCATCATTATGATTGTGTCAAGAGCGCATTCACTCTTCATTTTGCTAATAATTTTATAATTAAGATAACCTTACTGTACTACTGTATAACTTTGCATTTTGTTACGTCCTAATTTTGTACATGTATAAATTTTGCTGCATTTCTACCCACTTGAATACAATAATCTAATTGGAATCCTGTTTCTCTTATGAATTAATTTTTGATAATCTCTTATGAAGAAGGATCTTGCATTGTATAAAGCTAAAGAAAGTAAATAGAGTTTTTAACGAAAAGTAGATTGTGTTCTACACTCACTTTTGTTGATGACATAAAGAAAGGATTGCCTGTATGTACTAAACTCCCATACAAATGTACTAGCTTTAAGGCCCGACTTCACTTTCAAATTTCCATAATTTTGATTTTTTTTTAATTTTTTTTTTTGAATTTTGTTAAACTTATGTCAACCTACGTCACCTACCAGCACTACAGTACTAGTTTAGTTACCCCGTAACTTTCAGGTCACTTTCCGGTTTCAATTTTCCTTCAAATTTGTTTTGTTATGTACTCCAGGGGTACCCATTGTAGGGATAGCCACCCAAGATAACTTCAGCTCCTTTTTTTTTATTATTTTTTTTTGGATAACTTAGAGGGGAATGTCGTAATTCAAATTATAAATTTGAATTACTATTAGAAAAATCTAACAAAACCTACATAAAATTACTCATATTAAGTTTTCAAGTCAGTAATAATACTTATACATCCATACTACGGATATAAGTACCCGCTTATAAGCATCGTCACGCTCCATATATGGACAAAATGCTCTCATTGGTTAATAATTATGACCCGATCTCTAGAACATTCTATTTGGTTTATAGAAAATTAGGCAGTTGGACTAAACTATTAATAATTTCACCCCTCACCACCGGTGGAAGTGGCTGACGCAACATTCTCAACCCACGTCTTTTAGCGGAGTATAAAAGGGCTACGGCGATTGCAACCGCATTCATTACTTCATTACATCGGGACAAGTCCTAACAAGCGCGTCTAGTCTTTGCACTACGACCCGGCATTTTGCCGCCCAAATCGGTCTTATCAAAATGTAGTATTTTAATAAAGAAGGTCGCTTAGATAATTCGTGTCATTTGTAAAATTAATCGACACCGTGTAATTAGTGCGATCTACGATAGAAAAGACAATAATAAACAAAATAGTGCTGATAGGTTGTGTTAAAAGTAGAAACTAGAACAATTCAAATAATAATACATATAACTTAATGTAACCAAAAGTGAATTAACTCTTTATGTGCTCAAGAATTGTACTCAATGTTGATAAAATTGTTGTACCAAAACCATGTTTAAACTTTCAATAAAGTAACAGTGAAATTACCACAGTGCGTTTCAAATTCATCTCAAAGTTACCTAGTTAAATACCAGATCGAACCTCACAATTGCCTGAGACAAGACTATCATTCTGTGTGCTTTATACTCATGCTCTCACAAGTTAAAAAGTATAAGAAACTTCTCTTAGAATCATATACTGAGCTAGAAATAGAGGAACTCTTTATAGATCTTTCTGTGTGCTTCTCTTTTGAACTTTCTAATCTCATTCTGTGAGCCTCATCCGAACAAGTGCTACAATACCACCAGAAGGCAGCTTAAGAAGACAGAACTGAAGAGGTAAGAGACTAAAGACATCCGTAACAGTAGAAGTGGAGGAGACCACCTATAGTTGTCGCCCACCTCAGGCGAGATTTGACAGGAAGATAAGAACAACTTTCGACAGTTGGCTCCTCAGCCGGGGCATATAGAGATACCCACAACATTTGACATACAACAATTATTTCTACAGAACCCAAACTCAATAAGTAGGTACCTACTCCACATTCAGTGGGTACTCTACATTTGGGATTCTGTGGTATCAAATGCGTATTACATCAGTTTAAATAATAATAAATTATTATCTCAACAAAAACATTGTATTGGATTATTTATTATTAGCAAAGTGGGTAGAGATAATAAGATATTTATTTACGAATTCAGGGTCAGTCAAATGGAAAACAAGTGTTATGAAGCGAACGAAATCGGAAAGTGAGTGAGTGTTTTTGATATTGGGAAAGTTCAACGAATTATGTAGTTAGTACGTACATAAGTATCGGTCAATATCAAACGAAGGTAGCTACATATTATTGGGTCGTTTTCAGCAAAATGAAACTTGTAATATTATTTTACAAAAACGTGATATTCTTTTGATTTTTTATCCAAATCCAAACTCTCTTTACGCCCCACTTAGGGGCATAGGGAGTCCAATTACAATCTTAATAACGATGTCATTACCACACATAGATTTTGGTTTCTATGCATAAAAATAGTTCCTAGTAGTTTTTTAGTATTGAAGGTCGACATTGATTTTCAAAAGTAACGCACTTGATCTGCATCACACCAGTAAGCAGCGACAGTCATCGGCATCGCCTTGTCGTTCGCAAGGATAAGGTCTTACAGGTTGCATGTTCCGTCAATCAGTGGGCATGTCAAGACGACAACCATGTCAACTTGGATTTCACCACAATCACATTCAGTTTCGTCTGCAGAGAGGTAGCCTCATCTATGTAGGTTATTATTTGTCTAATAAGTAGGTAATACTAATAATTATCGAATCAGCAACCTTTCTTCTGATTACCAAAAAGTTAAAAAGTTAGACAGCCAAGCCCTTTGCCCTTCGATGTTTTGGGCAGAAGGTGCTTGGTGATAGTTCATCTATAATATAAATGAAAGTCGGGTTAGTGCGAACACTTATAACTCGAGATCGGCTGAACAGATTCTTTCGATGTTTAATTTATTGGATTCTTCTTCGCTCCGGATAACAGAATAACTAATAAAAAATGGAATAAATGAATAAGAAAGGATATAAAATATAATATTAAAGTTAGTATTGATCGGATTTTCTAACCGGTAGTGCCACCGCCATCTGTTGGTGAAATAGGGAGATGTCTGGTCGATTGATATTTTGGTAGAAAGATTCTATAGATCAATGTTTTCCCTATGTTTCTACAGATGGCGGTAATGTAACCGACATTGAAATTGTATATTACAACATATTTTTTTATTTTTTCACAATGAGTGAGTAGTCATGTAGGTATGTTATGTTACCCAGGAATATTTTATTGATTTTAAGACGGGGCGAAGTTCAATGGGTCAGCTAGTTTCAAAATAAAAATAAAAGAGTCTTGTATAGTTCTATCACAAAATGTATTGTTCAAAGATGAACCGGTTTTCGGAGACTTCCGTCTCCATTATCAAATGTTGATTGTCATGTTGATTATCATTGTCAAATGTTGAACTATACAAGACTCTTTCATTTTTATTTTCAAGCCCTTTGCCTCTATCTCTATTATGAGTGTTACATAAAAAAATAAAAGAGATTCGTGCATGTACGTGTGAGGAGAATTGATACATCCAGATTTCCTCAGATGGCGTTGCTTAACCAACCCCAAGGAAAACGGCTCCCAGGTAGACTATCAAAGAGGTGAATGGACAGCTGGGAGTCGACCTCGCAGGAGTCTATCCCCACCTCATGAATTAGGTACAGGCCACAGGTCCTAAATAAAAATAAATAAAAAGGATAAATCTAAAAAAGGGTGTATGTTTTTAGAATATAGATGATAGGAATAAAACGGAGTATTAATACTCGTCGTGACAAACTCAAAAATAGTATGTAGGTACCCACCTACTGAAAAACAAATTGTTGAAACGGTGACATTGTTGACATAGCAAGTAAATTCCAGGATCCTACATTTCAATTAATTAAGAAGGAAAAAAATCTGTTTGTACTCGAAATTAGCGACTTCCTTGTAGGCCGGCATTACGTGCGAATGATTCCGAAATCAGTAGAGTGAAAAAATGACAAATTAGCGGAGGGACATACCAGGTATCTTCTAAGGGTTCCTACCCCGTGTACTTAACATATAGCGACCCTCATCATACTAATGTACGACACCGGGTGTGATATCTATATAGGGTGGTCGAAGGTATAACATATTTAAATCCATTCCTTAAGAGCGCTTTTCAGACTATCAATAATCGATACGATGCAAGCTAAATCAGTGGTAAATTGGATAGTTTTTTTATGAAAAATCCGAAGCAGGGGACATGCCCCCACTCCATAGCTTTCAAATCAAAATGTCCATAAAATCAAATCAAATCTCCCTTTGAACTCCACTCAGAAGCATAGGGAGGCAACAAGAGCTCTCCATTGAGTTCGATCTTGCGCAATGATTATGACCTCCTCCCGCACCATATCCAACTCCCTCAGCTCTGCATCGAAGGAACGGAACACGGTATGAGAGGGTATTCCACGTCTTCGAGACCCTGATGGGAGGAAAAACAGCGCTCTCTCCTCGGCCAACTGTCATTCGGCATCCTCAACACATGTCCCAGCCATGCCCATCTCCTTTCCGTAATGGTGGAAGTGTTGGTCCTGCGCTGGGTGTGCCGGCTATAGCGTCGATCATGATGCGGTGGTACCATCAAAGAATTTTGACATTACCAAATTTCTTGAAAATTGAACATTTAACATTTCTACTAATTAGCGGCCTTAATTTATAAAAAACTATTATTTTCAATTTCCTCTTTTTATAATGCATATTGGCCTGTTGTTTAGAAGTTATTCTGCAGGGTGGATGCATTCGAAGGCTTTTGATGGTTCCCTATGTTCAAAAGTGAATTTTTTTATGACAACTCTATCTTCTGCTGTTTACACATATAAAGAAATATGTAGGTAGGTACAGGTACCTACTTCATGTTAAATAATAAATACCTACAACTTTTGTTATACAAAAATGGCAGCAAAGCCGGCGGAACTTAATGCTTGAAGCATTTTCTCCCAGTCAACCGGTACCGTCCAATTTGAGACAGGATTCAAACCTCGAGTAAAAATTGCATGTGAAAAAAAACACAGATAATTTCTGACCCCACCGGGAATCGAAACCGGGACCTTTTGATCTGAAGTCGGCGCCTATGCCACTACGCTACCGAGGTCGATTGGTTATCATCTTACAAATCGTCTGGAAGTCGTGGGTTCGAACCCCGGTGCCGACCATTCCCACTTTCACAACACAAGCTTTGCTTTATGTGAAAGTTGTCAAAAGTGTATTAGCGTTCTCTTTGGGTGGGCACATACTTATTCATTTTCTTAAATTTTTTTTTTATAGAAGTATTAGCTGACTGGGATTTCAACTAGGTATTTAACAAGGAATGAGCTTAAATATAACAACTTTCTTTTCTTTTCTATAACTTTATTCATGAGAAAGATGAATCGATCGAAGTATCATTACAAAGTTAGCTAAATTGTGATACAAATATTAACTCCACTGTAAGTTTCTTATACCTAAATTTTATCAGATATAGTTTATCAGATACATACCAATATGTTTTTATTTATCAAAATCTCAATTTGATAGGATAAAATTCAACATGACTTATCTAAAAATAATAAATCCAGATGGGATTGCACAAAGTTACCATCGAAAACGTATAAGAAACCAAACCATATAAAAAAATAAACAGTTGGCTAAAATAACACATCACTATGAATTCGAAAATGCACCTTCAAGTTACCCAATAATCTGAACCTTCTATAACAAATATTACACTGATACGACTTTTCTCCACTGTGAATTTCGACATGTCTTTTTAAATCGCCTGATCTAGCGAACTGTCTGGTACAAAGATCACACTTGAAAGGCTTTTCTCCACTATGCACCCTAAGATGAACGTTTATTTCACCCGATTGACCAAACCTTTTATTGCAAACAGGACACTCATAAGGTTTTTCTTTACTATGAACTCGTATATGAACTTTTAATTTATATGAATCAATAAACTTTTTATTGCAAATATTACATTCATACGGCCTTTCACCACTGTGAATCCGAAAATGCCTTTTTAAGTCTTCTAATCGGATGAACTTTTTATCACAACCACTACATTCAAATGGCTTTTCTCCACTATGAACCCTCTGATGTGTTTTTAATTTACTAGAATCCACGAACTTTTTATCACAATTGTTGCACTCAAAAGGTTTCTCTTTACTGTGTACTCTACGATGGGATCTTAATTTTGTTGAATTTATAAACTTTTTACCGCAGATATCACATTCGTAGGACATTTCCCCATTATGAACTTTCGATCGCGATTTGTTTTTACCGGAATTGGGTAATGTATCACTAGAAACATTGCTTTGTTGCGGTATTTCTTCATTGTGAAGCTGCAGATGTATTTTAAAGTCTTCGTACTGCTGAAAGTTTTTGTTACAATCTTTACACTGATACGGATTTTCGGTAATTTTAAACTCTTGTGGCACTCCAGATGATACTGCTACTAAATTTTGATTATATTCGGGGTACGTAAATACATTTTGTGAATAATGTGCCTCTTCAGTCACGTTACTGGCATCCACAGGCTCAATTTTGATTTCACTGATAGTTTTTTCATGGTCATATTCAACGGGTTCTTTCTTGACTTTCTCTTGTAGATCACTTTTGTCTGTTTGATCAATAAAACCATCACTTAAGGTTGGTAAATGATCACAGCCGGGATTCTCACTCATGTTTATTTCGAATTAGTGTTTTTTTTTTATGAATACTGTTCCAGAAGACGGATATTTTTCAACACAGGTAGTCAGTGTACGTTACACTCTACGATAATGCATCACAAACAATAGAATAACAAAACAATATTCAATTAAGTATTTTCTTAAATATTTAATTCAGTTCTTGATTTTTGCAAAAAAATAAACGCTATCAGAAATGATATTTTATTATAACTAAACAAAACTTTCACTTTGTAAAGCCGAGCGTCGCTCTGACAGTTTACTAATGTCAAATATTATTTGACGTACCGCTGACAGTTGAATGTTGCCACAGACAAAATATTCTAATGGCAGTTATCTTTTCCAAAATATATTTTTCAAATAATTGATACATAAAAAGTACATTTTAAAATTAAAAAAAACAAAGTGTATGCACATTTTTCCTAGTCAATTTTTGTGTTTTTATGACATTTTCTCTCAAACGTCATTGGTGTCATATTTGCGTTAAAAATATTGAAGTGCGCCTGTACAATTTATTTTTATTTTCAAATTCATGATTGAATTACGTAAGCTCTGACGCTGTGTGTGTAATATTTGCGACTAAAACTTCATAAATAGAAACATTTTATATTATGGAATACCTTTTTTATATTTTTTCATTAGTAGGTATCTCTGCTGTTGACAGATATTGGATTAACGTCTTTAGGGTAATGTTTGCGTGAAAAAATCAATACATAGGTATATTAAAAAGTATTATTATCATTTTCCTGCAAAATCTTGTATGTGTATGAATAAAGTCATCATTTTGTAGATAGTCGACAAAAATTCGAACATCATTAGTGTAATTTTTGCGAAGAAATATCGTATTAGACACATTTATGTGAAATTCATAACTGTCATCAACACTGTTAATAGACATTTTTAGCGCCATAGAGATGTTATATTTGTGTAAAAAAACTATGCTGTAGATTATTATGATAATCATTATTTAAAAATAAATTTACGCTTTTTGCCAGAGACATTTTTTTCAGTCCACCGGACCCGTTCAACCTGAGACAGGCCAACCCTGGGTAGAAATTTCAAGTGAAATAAGAAACACTTCTGCCCCGATTGGGAATTGAACCCGGGACTTCTGAGCTAAATTTTGCGTTTTTTTTTAAGTTTCATTGAACTCCTCCCACTCCACGTCTATACCCCTCAGCTGTGCTTTGAAGGAACGGAACACAGTTTTCGTCTTAGAACTTTGATGGAAGAAAGAACAGTGTTGTTGATCATGATAATGATTGATGATTTGTTTGGCGGCGTTTAATGGATTTCCATCTCAAGGGCGCACGGGAAACTCTGTGGGAAGAGCAATGTCTTCAGTTTGCTCTTGAATGTGCTGATGGACTTGTCCTTTCTTAGTTCTTCGGGAAGTCGGTTCCAGGTGACGGGTCCTGCTACGCTGAAAGCCCTGTCGTGGAAGTTCGACTTGTTGATCTCATTTAGCATGTTGGTAGATTTCATAGCTGAACGTAGAGGTCTTGTTGCTGGTTCCTTCGTGCTGCAGAGTTCAGAGAGTGTATGGGGTGCCATGTCATTTATGGCCTCGTATACCGCGAGGCACAATTTATATTGAATTCTCTCGCGTACTTTCACCCAGTGTAGTTTCTCCAGCAGAGGTGTGATGTGACCGCCCTTATCCTCGCGGAAAATAAGCTTTGCAGCGCAGTTAAAGCCATCTGTATGCGATTCAACTGTATTTGAGGCAGGTCGGCGTATAGAATGTTGCAGCAATCAAGTCTCGAAACTACAAAGGTGGATATAAGTGATTTGACGATGTAAGAATTTTTGATACCAATCGTATTTCGCGGATGTGATAAAATGCGGAGCTTACTGTCTTCGAGATCTGGGATTCCATAGACAGGGCCTTCTCCACCAACAACTGCCCAGTGTGGCCATTACTTAATGACGTTACTCAATAGCTTTTTTATGCGAACCCTCACCTTTCCGGATACCAAAATTTCGGAATTAGGTAAGTACCTTTTTTAAATTTTGCGTTCGGCTCAAAAATTTTACAAATGTGGCAACACTGCAGCTATCACTCAGCACGCTGTAAGAAAATAAATAAAAGCAAGGATATTTTGAAGGTCGTGGGTTCGATTCCTGGTGCCGACTTTTCTTAGGGTAAGAACACGTAGAAAGCCGATTTCGACCCGCGCCGACCGGCTCAAAGATGTTTGTCTATGGTTTCAATGAATTTAAATAGGCATGCCGGAAAGCGGGTTCCTGCTTTTTCTGTGGGTATGCCCATTCAAATAATATGTAGTAACATTCTTTGCACCGGTCGGCACGGCTTTCTACGTGTTCTTACCCTTACTCTTTTCTTTCTATGAAAGATGTCAAAAGTGTTTTTGCTTTCATTTTGGGTGAACCCAGATTTATTAAAAAAAAGTCATCAAACGGAAGCTTGAAGAAAAAGAAAATTTGGGAGATACATCACAGAGCAATGTAATCATTGAGCTACCGAGTGAAGGTACTAAAATACTTTATAGTTAAAGTATTCCTTGATTTAAGCACCAACATCAATAACCGCTTTATTTATTTAATTCCCATTTGTAGCAATAAGAGTAGTATTTATAGCAACAAAAAGCACTTGGGAAGATTTCCAAGCTCGATAAACGCCATCGTGGGACAGGGGCAGTTAATTGCCTGTGAATCGTTTGAAGATAATGAAAATATTATATTAGATGTACATACGAACGGACGGGAAAAATTTTATATACGAAATGTCTGTCGGAAGAAACACGTAGAAACCCGATTCCGAAAAGCGCCGACCGGCGCATAGAATAGTCTATGGCTAAGCAACACCACCTGGTGGTGTTGATGGCTAAGAACAGGTAGAAAGCGTATTCCGACCCTCGCCGACCGGCTCATAGATATGGTCTATGGTTCCAATGCATTTTTAAATGGACATGCCGGAAAGCGGGTCCCTGCTTTTTCTGTGGGTATCCCCATTCAAATGCATAGTAACATTCTTTGCGCCGGTCGGCGCTTTTCGGAATCGGGTTTCTACGTGTTCTTACCCTATGGTTTCAATGCATTTAAATGGGAATGCCGGAAAGCGGGATCCTGCTTTTGCTGTGCGTACCTTACCTTTCCCCATTCAAACGCATAGAAATATTCTTTGTGCCACGCGCCGGTCGGAGCTTGTCGGAATCGGCGTTCTACGCGTTTTCATCTTTATGACCGCACAAATATGTTATGTTAGGGATATTTTCAATTTGTTACATTTATGATCTTTTTTCACCCATCAAGTCTTGTCTCTTAAGGGCAAAAGCGAGAGAACGCTCTTTTATATTTTAACATAATTATTCTATCTCTTCTTCCAACGACTAAACATTTTACAATCTCTCATATTAATTTTACATCTGGAAGTATCTTATAATAAAAATGTCTCTGTCACTGACTCACTGATGTCTTAACGCTTTTAGTTCCTAGAAGATGGCGCTACTCGCAACTAAAGATAAATTTTGTAACACAATACTTTTATGACTGGTGGCTGCTCACTTTTTTTAAAGGTCTTGATGTGGAGAAAAACAATATATACCTAATCGGGTTATTTAAAGACTCACGTGTTAATAATTATTAATAGCTGAGAAAAGCCAAACGAATGCAATATTTGCAATAAAAAGTTTAATCAATCAAATAATTTAACACCCACATGCATAAAACCATTCGAATGCTAAGTTTGTAATAGAAAGTTTAAGTTGCTTTTAAAGTTAAGGAGTTCAATCAACCGTTACTAACGAGGCCTTCGCGATTTTGTTTTGCTGTCTCTCTTCCGCTCAAAGGTAGACCAAGTAAAATCGCGGAGGCCTCGGTACTAAAGATTCACATGCGAATTCAGCAATACGAAAGCAAAGTTTGCAAGAAAAATCCGTAAGAAGTGGATACTACTTAAAAACAAATAAGTTGGTACCTACATAATATTGTTTTAATTTGTGGTTTCATATACTTATTATAATTTTTTTATTAAAGTAATTTACCTACATATTAAATGAATATTATTTAAAAAAATCAGGGGGTGGGTTTGATACCCCTTTTGCTCCCCCTTTAATTATTATTCTTAACTAGCTTTGCCGACAGACGTTGTCCCGTAGTCCTTACTATCAAAATGGAATTTGTAATTTATACAAAAATATGTTTGAATGTTAAAAAATTATTTCTGAAAGCTCTTAAGAAATTCTATCAAAAATCTGCATACCAATGTTTTGAAACTAAATGGTTGTCAAGTAGGCAAATAAAAATTGTGTTGTTATTGTATTTTTCACAGGTGGCGTTGTTGTCAGTAAAACCGTTCCATACTAATTTTAATAATATTATATGTTGTATTATTTGCTATCCATTTTTCGAACTTTTAATGACGATGTTGATATCTGAAGCAAAGAAGAATCCAATAAACCAAGAATCATAAAAATATATTCAACCGATCTCGAGTTAGGTATAAGTGTTCCCACTAACCCGAATTACCTTTTTATTATATATGGATAGGCAGCTTTCGCTGTGCTTTTGACTCAAGTCCAAGCTAAGTTGGTAGAAGCTAACAGATATATAGTGGTAATGTAACACCTATAAAACCCAATTCCCTATCAGATCCGCTAAAATTTAGCATCAAATAAAATTTTGGATTTCGCGGGCAAAATCTATGATTTCAACCAATCCGAGCAATGTTGCTCAAGAAATCGATCGAAGTGAATATAGCTTGTAGCGGGTTCCCCTTCTTTAGTTGGTTGGATCTTTCTATAGTGGTGGTGACCCTTAGTTAAACTTCCTCTTTATTGGCTTCGATGATGTTCTGGCTTAGCCCGGTAGAAACAGGACTCTTTAAATCTCAATTGGCGGTGATTCGAGGTCACAGATGGGTTTAGTTGTTTAAAATTACAATACAGGCTTAAGGTACACCTGAACGGTGAGGATCAAATTAAGCTTCGCTTAACAAAATTATGCAGTTTGCAATGTTTCCTTAGCACGAATTTGGGGCTTATCCTACTCGTTAAGTTAAGGGATACCCTGGGGTGTCCTCAACAGCGTAAAGCTCGCTTAACTCAATTATTTTTTTTCTCGCTAGGAGGCGCCACAAGTCACTATACGGACAAACTGACATTTAAAATGTCATTATATAGCCGCGCAATAATTACGCTTTTTGAAGATGAAATGACTAATTAATTATGATTCATTACGCTTATTTGTTCCTTGTTGCTTAGGTTGTTTCACTAGCGATTCTATTTGGATTTATTCGTGACCCTTTCTTTGATTATTTGACCACCACATTGACTTATATAAACTGTTCACTCTGTTTGATAATAATTACAAGATCGTTTTGCTTTAACCTAGTTGAATGTTCGTATACCCAGATCAAGGGTGCCACATCTCTAAATGTGTCAAACAGAGAAAACCATGATTGAAGTTTTTGATTTGAGAACAATCTGGACAAACATAGAGTGCCATATATCCTTACAATTTTGTATGTGTTAGTTTTAGACTAGTGGCACTTTACCACAATGTTTAAGTTTCGACACTGGATTTATTATCAAGAAAACAGGAAGTTAAGCAGTCAATTATCACAAATTCAAATTAGTAACAATTATTTATAATGGTTAGCAGAACTTAGTTTTTATACAAGTTATGTATCACTTAATTAAACCAAAATATACAGGTTATTAAAGTATGGTCACTTTAATTTAAGAAAATAATGCACGTCACGAGATTATATGAGATACTCTAACAAAGAGAGCACTCTTATTTTAATAGGTGCTTCTGTGCTGAAGGCAATTTCCAGAGTGGTCGTTAAATTATTATATTTGAAAAGGCTCAGAGACGCCAAAGTCCTTGTAACAGGTTTAAACCTGCGCAGGGGAAAACAAAGACAGACACATTGGTCGTCCCTTTCGCTCCACCGTAATATTGGTAGATCTTGCAACCGCGCACCTTATACTACGCAGTTAACAAATAATGTCAGTATGGCAACGTGAGCTCTGTGGAACTGAGACAGACTTATGTGCCATCCCTTTCGCTCCACCGTAATATGGGTAGATCGTTCAACTACGCATTTCCTTCTACGCAGCTAAATAAAGTCAATTTGGCAACGTAGCATGTTCTCTCACAATATACACAAGTACTTTCTATGTCGAGGTACCTATGTATAGGTTAAATATCGAATATGAGGCAGCGGTTATTTCCTTTCTTACAATTTGAAATGAATAGGTACATTTAAACTTTATTACATGCTACAAGCTACAAGTGATTTCAAACGAATAATTTCCCCATGTCAAAATTATCATCATGGCCGCGAATTTCCTTATTCCTAACAAATTCATCTTGATTAAAAAATAACTGCTATCAACGTATCTTTTGTGACGAAAACATGCTTTGTTTTGATAACATACCTACTTTGTTTTGATTGTTGTTTTTCATAGAGGTGTTTGAAAAAAAAGATACAATTTTGACAATACCTATAAGCGGTTCCTCTAAATTTTTGGCGGGTTTTTCTAAGGTGCACAAAAAACTTCGACATCTTTCACATAAAGCAAAGCTTGTGTTTTTAAGTGGAAATGGTCGGTCGGCACCGGGATTCGAGCTCACGACCTTCAATACGCGGTACTTACGAAAGCCACCGACTGTTACCACTGGTTTACCTACCACAATTTAAATTCTTACAGGAACAAATTAATATGTAGTTGTATCACAATCATGATATTAAGAGTATGTACAATATACATAATATAGTTTCTAAGTAAATATACCTACTTATAGGTAGGTACGTGGAATTAATAATACTGTAATAATATGTTTAGTTTCAATCTGTAACTTCATAATATTAATATTCAGTAAATTTAATTAAAACCATATTAGATATAATTGATGATCAACATAATGCGTACTAACAATTAAGTAGGAAGGTAGGTACCTATATAATGTGTTATATTATAGGTACATAGGTACGAACATAGGTGTTTAACACCTACCCTCCTTAGCTTGTAATGGGTATATCTACTAAAACGGTTGACGAAAACAAGGCATTTTCATCGATACGATTACTCGTATTCCATGGTTACCCATGGAATCATTAAATAATTTTTCAACCCCCCAATAGACTACTGAGTAGTTATAGGCACCTATTCCAGGAGATTAATAACTTTAAACAAGGTCTCAGATTTGATGCCCTGTTTTGGACCATCTTCTACTGTTGTTTCAAAGGTTGGCTTTATGTGATCATTTTAAGTTCACACCCTTCGCTAAAAGATGGTCAATTTCATATCCCCGACCCACCAAAAACGTCACCAAAATTGAAAAAAAATCTTTACCGGGGACATGAGATGTTTTCCCTTCGGAAACTTCAAATCCGATATGTATCATCTTTAAGTATTAGGATCATAATTCTTACAACACAGCCTATAAAAATAATATTGTACCTACTTAAGATGCAATGCCAAAAAAAAAAAATAATAAATAAATAAATATAACTTTATTGTTTAAAAGTACAATGTGGCGACAGTAATTTTGATAGTCTAAAGGGCGGACTTATCCCGAAGGATCTCTGCCAGCCAACCCAGTAAAAACAAAGACAACATATTATTATAATGCTATATAAAAAATATAATTATATTAGAAAACAAAAGTATGTTTAAAAAAAAATAAGCATAAATAAATAAAAATACATACATATTATATACCTAAACTACTGTACTTGACAAAATGTCAATTGAAAGCCCTTTAAAATTTAAGCCAACTCCTACAAAATTTAAATAATTTTTGTTCTTCTAGGAAACGAAATGCCAGCTTCCTCAAGCGACTAGGCTGAGTCAATCGTCTGAGAGGATTTTTTTCCCTAAGTTTTCTGTTATTTAGCAGCCTTTTAGACTCTTTTGTCTGGCATGGCTGTTCTCTTTACCCTAACTCTCTACAAAATCCTTTATGACATAACAAAATTATGCATTTGTATGTATTTCAAATAAGCTATCAAAGGGACTCTGCTTTCAACGCTAAGCCAAGGTCTGACAAATTCAAATCGTTTGATGAAAAATAGGTAATAAGTATATCTCAAGATTATCGGTATGAATTTGCAAAAGACCAAGGTGATGGGCACAGTAGGCTCCCAAATTAGAAACCTTATAGAAAATATTTAAGAATACATTTATCTAGAAGCCGTATAAGACTAGACAGAAAACTAAACCGTTAAGGTCAAAAGATGAATTGGATTTAGTTGAGCAGCCTTCGGTAAAATGAGTCATATACTCAAAAAATCGCAAAATCATTATGAACCTTTTAAGCGCAGGGTACAATATGAGACGTGCATAGTTCCGGATGCAACATATGGCCTGGAAACAGTGACACTGACCAAACTGAGAATAGAGAAGATATGGGTTACCCAAAGATCCATTGAAAGAGCCATGCTAGATAGAGTGAGGAACGAAGCGATACGGCAGAGAACAAAGTCGCAGATATTGTCCAACGTATCGCTTCTCTCAAATGGTGCTGGGCGGGTCATATAGAAAGACGAGGTAGAGAAAAGGTCGAAGAAGGTGGAAACCTGGAGACCCAGAATGGCGAACAGAAGCTTTGGGAGACCACCACTACGGTGTAGGGAAGACCTCGTAAAACACTTTATGGTAAACTGGGTCTGAGTTGAAGGAGATACAGGAGGCCTTTGTTTAGGAGTGGAAGGGATTAATAGAGGATGATTAGAAAAAACGAAGACATTTTTTTGTTAAATATGAACAAGAACTATATTCTGAAGAAAATGACTTTTTTTAAACAAACTAACATTAAAATAATATGGGTTTAAAAACATGGAAAACAGATTCGAAAAAAACAACGTTATTCAAACAAACCAATATGTGTACCTTATTGTTTTATTTTATTTTTATTTATTCTTTTCATTTTATGTTACTTTATAACACCTACGCATTATTGTAGGTTCGTTCGCGACTTTATCGAGTTCAAAGAGAAACCCTATTTATGAAACTGTTTCGACTTTTAAAGTAATAGAATTAAAATGAAATCAATAAACCTATTTTCAACGTGTCTCAATCATAATTACTGAGAAAAAGGTATGTTATACAGTCCGTTAAAAAAAACAGTATTTTAATAATTAACATTTCAAATAAAACTATACCCAAAATTGTTAGTAGAGTCCAATATTTAAAGAAAAACTTCTAAGTACTAGATGTCCATTCCAAAAAGTACCAGTTTTGCACAATAATCTTATGCATCATCTTACCAACTAAAGTAAAATATTTGAAAAAAAACATTGATCTCATATATAAAAATTTCGTGTCACCGTGTTTGTTACCGCCGCAACGGCTCGACCGAATTTTATGATATTTTATGTACCTAAAGTTGGTAGGTACTGTAACACTTTCCCCTCGAGGACCAGAGACTCCTCATAATCTCCAGTACTCGAGAGAAGTCATGCACACAAATAAGCTGCCTGAATTAGGACTGAAGTCCTCTTTCAAACCGCTCGTTGTGGTCTGCCATCAGGAGAGAGGCTTAAGAGAGTGTGGTCTCATCCACAATAAATCTTCTAAAAGATTCTAGAATATTTACTTAATCACATTACCTTCATTATGTGATGCCCGGCTACTAAAAATAAAATTCTCAACTATCAAGCATGTTTGATTTTTAACTCTTTTCTCAAGATAGGGTTACGATGCAAGCCTACCAAATACCATTTCCTTTAGAGGGCAATTAGACAACACAACATTATGTTCAAATGAAAGAAGTAAATTAATAACAAATTGAACATCGTTTAATCTCAAGACCAAATCATATAAATTTTCATAAATAAAACAAATATGATCAAATTTCATAAAAAATTCTCTACAGATTCTACAAATATTAACATTTCCTTAAAACTAATCAAAAAACATTACAGTCGATAATTAGCTCAAAGGACTTTCTTCAGTAGAAAGTAAATGTAATTTCCACCAAATACTAACTTATAGACTGGTAGAAATTTCTCAAATATCAAAATAAACTACTTCGACTACATTTGAATATTACTTCGATTTCTTTCCTCGCATTTATGTACATACGATATTTCAACCGTTGCGAGTCAAACGTACAACCATAGGTACAAAAGAATATATAAAAAAAAGGTAAATTTAACAAGCGTATTCACAGCTTCATCAAACAAAATACTACAATGATTCGTGTGGTCACCAAAAGCAAATACTACATAAATTAAGAAAACTTCGACTTAACTAAATTAATCCTGATTTGCCGCTACGCTCACCAGATTCACAACCATGGTAGACGTTCAATACTTGAAATTACGATTCCCGCATCGCAAGAAGGAACCACCACTTTCCAAGTTTATTGACCCTCAAATCCGTGGACAGCTCGAGTTATACCTGGATCATCCCCAGATTCCCTCCTGTACAATTTGCCTCATCATGACTATACAAGACGGCATGATATACTTTACGACCCCAACCCATCGATTTAAATTTTCAAACGCAGGGACATCTAGCTCAAGTTAGCAATTATATATCCATACTCAAGCCTAGGTATTTATATCCTAAGCCAGCGATACTTAAGCCTAGGTATTTCTACCCCAAGCCAGCGATATTCAAACCTAGGTATTTCTATCCCAAGCCAGCGACCCGTATTCTGAAATAAGAATACAAATCGTGTCACGCTAGTTACCAAAAAAATCTTTAACGAAAATTAGTAATGTTGCGTATCAACACTATGAAAAAACAATTTAATCACAATTACTTATAAATTTCTCAACTACATACCTGCCAATTAATACGGGCTCGCGACACATTTGAAAACCCTTAACAATTTATCCCACAATAACTAGTTTCACTTAAACTAAATGGTGATTTAAAATTAACACAATAAAAGAATTACATTCTCGTCAGGGCGTCTGATCTTTTTCTCTCCCCGTTGCTAAGTTCACCTCTAATATATATAGTGTCCAGATACGACATGTTTAATACTTAGTATTGCCGCTCGGAGCGCTACCCATCCTGACGACGCATAGATGTGTTCCTTAATTAGCATACACTGCTACTCGATATTAAACGTGAAAAATAACTGTTACAAATACACCCCTCCTCACATAAAAAAAAATTTTTTTTTTTTTTTAAATGTGTTCCTAACACATCACCCGCATTACCCCATTCTACCCTATTCTCGGATAACCTATCACCAAACATTTTCCTAAATTTCACACCGCGCCAAGTGACCACACAACACTTCATCATAAAACTTAAACTAGGTACCGAATTTGAAAGTTAATTAAAAAATTACAGGAAAATCACTTATAAACCTAAGTTTCCAAAAATTGGAGAATTCAGAGAGTTCATTGCCAACCAGCTCAGATTACTTAAAACTAATATTTACAAATTTATTTGGGCGCCAAACGATTTGCTTCAGATTTAATGTCTACTAGGTAAATCATATCTTCGGAGGTAATAAGCAAAATCGTTAAAATCATTACCCACCTCATCTAGTGGTTCCGACAAAATTTATAAAAACAAAAAAATAATAAAGTACAAAATACCAAAAATTTTCATAATGAAGGGTTTAACCTAAAATGAACTCTCCAAACTTCCATATTACATTTTACAAATTCATATTATCAATTACAAGATAAATTTTACCAAAAAAAATTACTAATACAAACTCTTTCTCACTTTGATTTTAAACATTATGAATCAAATTCAAATTCAATTTATCCAACCTTCAATTCTTTTAATCTTCAATAGTCTTCAAAAATCAAACTATATTTTTATGACTTCAATTTAATGGAGTCTACTTTACTTGTACATTGTACATAACATCAGACAATATCAATAACATTTGTCTCAACTGACTCAAAAAAAACAAAAAAAAAAAACTTGTAAATTTAACATATAAGAATCATTATATGATATGTACTACACTTAATCAAATCAAATAAAAGAACAATTAACAAACAAATGAGCATCTCGGAATTCGAACTCGCCCAGACGCACTGTACGCTGACACAATTGACCTTAAAGTCAAAACCATCCTATTCTCTTACAGAGATTTCACCTCAAACTTTGAAAAGTCGAGTAGTCTGTCCTCATCCATTTACCGTTAAACAATTTCAATAACACCTTTACTCTCCCACTCAAACCTTCTGTTACATACTCGAATAAACAAAGTATTTCACGAAACGGCTAACATTTTTCTCACAAAAAAAAAACTTAATTTTTATAGGTTCATCCATACTACAACAGAACATTATTATCTTCTCTATCTAGAATATCTTCGCTGTCCTATGACAACTGCTTTACTACAACAACCCTAAAGACAGACGAACCAAATCTGATGCGTCAATGCGAACCAAAATTTTCTTAACATGTCACTACCTACCTTCATCACATTTCCTCATTCATTCATCACTAATTATTATCCATGGATTTTCAAAACTTCAAACATTCCGTTCTCAAACTCTCTGTGTTCTCACATACATAATTGATTTCACATAACCCTCAAAACGGCCCCGCCGATAAAGGTTGCTGTATTGCATCTTAAACTTGAGAAGATTACATAACAAAAAAAATAACTCCTTTCTAAAACCTCAAACGAAACAAATCACTAATTCCCCTCGGCGCAATCAAAATATAATTAAATGGAATAATTATCTTTAGAATGGTTTGTTACTCCGCTAACATTCAAACACGCTCACGGCGCTTACAGTAAATTTCGCCGTACACCACGGCGCTATACCGTTTCTGCAATCAAGTATAAATATTTATTATGGGAATTTCTATTTTTCCCAACTTTTACGGACTGAAATAAAAATCTTTCAAAACGAAGATTATTTTTTCCTTCCACTGGTGGTGCTATACCGAACCGATAAATAAACTTAATTTTCATACAATATTCGCAACAGTAATTAAAATTGCGTAACGCACACACAGTAAATACTACATATACTTTTTTTTTAATCTATACTTAACCTGAATAATATGAAAATCTTTTACTAAAACCTAACCTATTTACATGATTACATCGTAACACAATTCTATTACGCCTTAGATTGTTCGTTCTTAACCTTATAAGGTGTCTTCTCACCTTTCCGATTGTCATCCGAATTGAATGCTTTCCCCTCTCTCCTCAACCTTGTGAAACAGTTCGCCTGAACATGCCCCTGTCTTTGACAATAGAAGCAAACCTTTCCAGCCTTCCCGTATTCTTTATTAGAATTTCCGACACCAAAATTTCTACGACTTCCCGAAACTTCTTGACTCGTTCCTACCCTATCACTACGCCGAAAATCTATATCTCTCGAATCAGACTCTACGCCTCGAGTTTGATTCCTCCTATACTGATGTAAAGGGTACGTTTCCCTCTCGTTACGAGTAGTATTTTCATGATGAGGAGAATCGTTTGAAAACTCCATCATCTTTCCTATCACCTGAGATTTCATCTGTCGCCTCGTCCCCGACAGTGCTTCAAATTTAGAACATATATACATAATGTCTTTTGTACTATCTAATTTTGCCGTCGATAGCACACCTGCATATTCTTCCGATAACCCGTTTTTAATGGAGTCTATTAAATCTTCCTCTTCTAAAGGTAAATCTAACGACCTATTTTTCGCTATTAAACCCAAAATAAATTCGTTCGCCGAAACTGTACTACCTTGTCTAGCAGACAATATCTCAAGTTTTAATTTTCTCTGACTCTCTGCCCCTTCAAATTGACTTAGAAATTTGAGTTTAAAATCCTCCCAACTATAAATAAATTCGTTAGCTCGGAACCAAATCAATGCAAATCCGGACAACAAAATTGGCATGAATCTTATCAAAGAGTCCAAATTGACTTCATAAACTCCTGCGAGTTCTATCAGTCTAGTAAGGAATTCTCTGGCCTCGGTAGAACCATCAAAACTCACGCCCCATTTCTTTACATCTACCTCCTTGGCTTTCGCTCTCATAAATTTTGACCTATCCATAACCTCAAAAGGTTGTTCTGACCTATTAAGAGACTTCTCCTTCTGTCCTGGTTTCCTTCTAGTGTAACTCTTAACTGAAATTACATCTACCTTATCGTCTACCTCCTTCTGATAACTAGTACCCTCTTCTGACACAGCAGACCTACTATCCTGCTCTACCAAAGGTATTTTTAATTTATTGTCTAGTTCGGAATCCATTCTAACTTTGCTTTTCTCTGCTAAAAAATTAGAAACTATATCAATACCTAATAGCAATAGTATAAATTACTCACTACCGAATCCTAAACACTAGATTCGTATACAGCACTAAAATTTGCTCTGCGTCTTTGATCTAAAACTTACTTCAAACTTTATACTAACTCATATACCTCTTCCTACTTGAAAAACAAAATTAAAGTTATTTCACACCTAATCCTATCGTGAACTACTATTCACATAAATGTTCTTTACACTTTACGCAATAATCCTTTTCCATACACATGCATACCGTTCCACAGTATCAAAATATTGTGAGGACAGAATACCTAACACAAAATAATTTCAAACAAGAAAAATCAAAACAAAAAAATTTATAATAATAATTACCCGATTTTACCCATAACTTCTTCCAAAGAAAAAATTAGCAAAATAATCGTTCATAAAATCAAATCTTCCTTCCGTATACTTTATGTTCTCGATTAAATATTGAATTGTCAGCGCAAAGATAGTCCAGACGACTTCGTTCTCCGTGGCTGCTTTCATATGGGAGCTTCACTCTCCATAAATATACATCAATTGTAAATCTAGAAGAAAAAAATACAAGTTATTTTCATGCAAACACAAATCTTTTCCTTGAATTTACCTAATCTGATCAGTGTCTCAAACAATATTTAAAAAAAAAATCAAAACGAAAACTTGATAAATAATAATGAACAAGAGAAATAAATTTTAAATTTTGTTGCAGTTCAAAAATTTAATATTACCCCGAATTTAATTTAGACTCTTTGTTACTACGAAAAAAAATTTTGCTACCCTACAAAAATATTTTTTTTTTTTACAATATGTCACGTGGTTATTAAATTTCAGCAGAAAAATTTCCTACCTACCATGATTAAATTAAAAAATATTACAAAATTAAAAAAACAACCCAATTTAAATCCAATTTTACCCTTACTTAACTAAACTTAACTAATTTGGAAAGAAACCGATCAGACACCCGAGACGAGAATCCAAAATCCAGCAAAGTAAAAATAACATAAAACAAATTTCAAGAATATTTGACCTCAAGGAAATGGCTTGGTTTATTGAATTCGAAGTTTCAACTCGAAATTCTGTCTTTCCTGATGCCAAACACGTTGGTCGCCATCTTTATGTAACACTTTCCCCTCGAGGACCAGAGACTCCTCATAATCTCCAGTACTCGAGAGAAGTCATGCACACAAATAAGCTGCCTGAATTAGGACTGAAGTCCTCTTTCAAACCGCTCGTTGTGGTCTGCCATCAGGAGAGAGGCTTAAGAGAGTGTGGTCTCATCCACAATAAATCTTCTAAAAGATTCTAGAATATTTACTTAATCACATTACCTTCATTATGTGATGCCCGGCTACTAAAAATAAAATTCTCAACTATCAAGCATGTTTGATTTTTAACTCTTTTCTCAAGATAGGGTTACGATGCAAGCCTACCAAATACCATTTCCTTTAGAGGGCAATTAGACAACACAACATTATGTTCAAATGAAAGAAGTAAATTAATAACAAATTGAACATCGTTTAATCTCAAGACCAAATCATATAAATTTTCATAAATAAAACAAATATGATCAAATTTCATAAAAAATTCTCTACAGATTCTACAAATATTAACATTTCCTTAAAACTAATCAAAAAACATTACAGTCGATAATTAGCTCAAAGGACTTTCTTCAGTAGAAAGTAAATGTAATTTCCACCAAATACTAACTTATAGACTGGTAGAAATTTCTCAAATATCAAAATAAACTACTTCGACTACATTTGAATATTACTTCGATTTCTTTCCTCGCATTTATGTACATACGATATTTCAACCGTTGCGAGTCAAACGTACAACCATAGGTACAAAAGAATATATAAAAAAAAAGGTAAATTTAACAAGCGTATTCACAGCTTCATCAAACAAAATACTACAATGATTCGTGTGGTCACCAAAAGCAAATACTACATAAATTAAGAAAACTTCGACTTAACTAAATTAATCCTGATTTGCCGCTACGCTCACCAGATTCACAACCATGGTAGACGTTCAATACTTGAAATTACGATTCCCGCATCGCAAGAAGGAACCACCACTTTCCAAGTTTATTGACCCTCAAATCCGTGGACAGCTCGAGTTATACCTGGATCATCCCCAGATTCCCTCCTGTACAATTTGCCTCATCATGACTATACAAGACGGCATGATATACTTTACGACCCCAACCCATCGATTTAAATTTTCAAACGCAGGGACATCTAGCTCAAGTTAGCAATTATATATCCATACTCAAGCCTAGGTATTTATATCCTAAGCCAGCGATACTTAAGCCTAGGTATTTCTACCCCAAGCCAGCGATATTCAAACCTAGGTATTTCTATCCCAAGCCAGCGACCCGTATTCTGAAATAAGAATACAAATCGTGTCATGCTAGTTACCAAAAAAATCTTTAACGAAAATTAGTAATGTTGCGTATCAACACTATGAAAAAACAATTTAATCACAATTACTTATAAATTTCTCAACTACATACCTGCCAATTAATACGGGCTCGCGACACATTTGAAAACCCTTAACAATTTATCCCACAATAACTAGTTTCACTTAAACTAAATGGTGATTTAAAATTAACACAATAAAAGAATTACATTCTCGTCAGGGCGTCTGATCTTTTTCTCTCCCCGTTGCTAAGTTCACCTCTAATATATATAGTGTCCAGATACGACATGTTTAATACTTAGTATTGCCGCTCGGAGCGCTACCCATCCTGACGACGCATAGATGTGTTCCTTAATTAGCATACACTGCTACTCGATATTAAACGTGAAAAATAACTGTTACAGTACGTATGAAAATAAGTCATAAAGCGTTAAATTTCACGCCTCTATTGGTGGTTAGGGGATCCATACCCAGATTTTTTTTTCTATTTTTTGACAAAATATTGTTTTTCGTTCATAATGGATGCTGTTTCGTGTAAACTCAGTACATTACGCCAATTTACTGCTGTTATCATATTTAATTTGATTTAGCTTAAAAGTTAACACTACGATAATTGGTTCTGAGGCGAAACGAAGTTTTTCTGTTCAGATAGTTTAAGTACACCTACATGAAAATATATAGGTACCAACCAGATTATAATGCTTTCAGTGAAGAACCAGTATAAAAAGGGTGAAAATCTCTACACAATAACAATAATGTACCCAGGCAATAAATGAAGACCTTACCAGATTTTCCACTTTCCTTCGCGGGAATAATCATAATTCTATTTTACCTAGTGTCAGAATAAGAAAATTGAAATACACAACCTCATACCTACTCAATAACTACATTTATGCACATTAACTGTCATTCTGAAATTCACGTTCCAACTTAACGCAATCAATGATTGCAATAATTGATTCCATGGCAATCACAATCCAATTGTTGATAAAATGTTTATTATGAACGAGCTAATGATTTGTTATTGCTTTCTATGGTCAAATCACAAGAGCTCTGTCAAATGCGCTGCCAAAAAGTGTATAGCCAGCGCAATCCTTTTTGGCTCGCGAAGGCCAATTTCGGAACTACATACAACGATAGGGTAAGAACACGTAGAAAGTGTTTCCACCCTTATTTTTGTTCAGAAGATTACTGCGCTATTCCCACGTTACAAATAGAATGGTGTTTCATTGGTGCTTGACAATCACAATTCAATAAACAATGAAATGGTAATTCTGAACTTTATGATAATTCTATGGTCAAAACACATCAAATGCGCAAACTAATCACAACTCAACAGCGATTGAGTTAATGACTTTTAATGCATATGGTAAAGACCTGGCTAATACAAATTTATAGACCGCGCTGGAAACCGAAAATTGGATACTCAACTATGTGGAAATAACAAACAGAAGATTGATTTGCATTGAATCCAATACGGGTGTAAAGTCGATGTTTAGAGACCTCTATCGCCGCGCTCCACAAAGCTTTCTGACATTTCAAATCCCATACAAATGAAATTCGGTTTTTTTAACCATAAACGACGTTTTTAAGATGTTTTTTTGCCCCTCTGTTTGTTTTCAGTACAATGGTTAGCAATACTCCTATTTTTTTTTGTTTCTCTAAGAAACATTTTTTTTTCTGGAACTGATCCATACAAAATGTATGGAAAAGTGGAGCGCAAAGCTGTCAAATGACGTCACACTTAACACACGTATTGCAAAGAAGATATTTTTAGCTGAGTTTTAAAGAGATTTGGAAAATTTCTCTTTTTTTAAGTTTTTTTTTTAATTACTAAAGTAAGTTTTTGTTAGAAGATTATCATATTATAATATAAACTTCATAAGGAAGAAAAGCCTTACTAATGCAATGTGTACAATAAAAAGTTTGCGGACTCAAGTAATTTTAAGAATCACATGCAAACTCGTAGCGGAGAAAAGCCATACGAATGCAATAATTGCAATAAAAAGTTTAATCAAACAAATAATAATTCACTCTCAAAAGTTCATGTTGCTTTTTGAGTTTTCATAAAGAGTTCAATCAATCAAGTGGGTTAAAGTCTCACTTGCTAATTCAGCCATAAGAAAGTAAAGTTTGCATGAAAAAGTTTACCAAATCAGGAATCTTTAACGCACACACGCGACTTCATAGTGAAGAAAAGCCTTACTAATGCAATGTGTGCAATAAAAAGTTTACACTCTAAAGTAATTTAAAGATTTACATGTGAACTCATAGCGTAATAAAGCCAAACGAATGCAAAGTTTACATGACAAAAAGTTTACCAAATCAGAAAACAAACGCACACACGCGACTTCATAGCTGAGAAAAGCCTTTACAAATGCAATAATTGCAATAAAAAGTTTAATCAATCAAATACTAAAACACCCACATGCTAAAAGTCATTCGAATGCAAAGTTTGTAATAAAAAGTTTAAGTTGTTTTTGAAGTCTTACATGCGAATTCAGCTATAAGAAAGCAAAGTTTGCAAGAAAAGGCCATAGGTGGGGCGCCCTTAAAAAACTAGTTATCATAATATAATTATGTATTGTATTCTGTAATTTTCAAAAACATATTAAGAAGGTATTACTTATTATTTTCATGTAAAAATAAAATAGAAAGGTACCTTCTACTGACGAACAATAAAGAGAAATAGAGAAAATAATAATTAAGTAAGTAATTAAAATTCAACGAATGAATAAATTTGCACAATTATTACAACATTGGTTTAAAATGGCTATTTTAAGTATAAAGCCTGATTTAAATATTGACGTCAATGAAATTAATAGTTAGATGCTTTCTCCGGGATTTTTTTTTTATCTGAATATATTCTTCTTCTAACGAAGATAGGCGACCATCACTCCAAATTCCTCAAGATCTTGAGCCAGCCTAATCAATAATGGCGTATCTATCCGTTTTTCCAAACCACTGTCTAAGATTTTGAAGCCAAGATAATCTCTATCGCTCCTTACCCCTTGCAGGTGGGAATATTTTTTACCACAAAATATGTGACCAAGGTCTCTTGGAAAGAGTGGTCAGAAGCTCTCTTTCTTTACTGCAAATAGAATGTACTGTAATTTCTTCTCTCACACAATTTACTAAAGCTTTTAGTCCTATTTTCCGTTGTCATCGCATCACGCCTGAATGGTTTGATTTTGCCATTTCTTTTATTGTTGTTTTTGATTATCTTATGTGAGAAAATATTAAGAAGGTTGTGCGGAATGTTAGAAGTTTAAGAAAACTTAAGTTGGTTAAATACCTTTAGTTTAGGTTAAGTAAGATTCTAATTTTGAAATTAAATTGGCATTTGACGAAATTGTCAATTTGTTTATAGTTGGTGAGATTTATAGAATAAGGATGGGATGTATGGTTTAAAACTGATGAGTTGGTCGGAATCACATTGGTTAAAAGGTAATTATTACTTAATGTGTCATCATACAAATTCGAATTCAATATTCATAGTCCTCAAGAAAATGTCAGAATTTAACCTACGACCCAGAGCTTGAAATATAGCAGTATATTTACCTAATGCGGTGTTCACACGGGGCGATGTAAGGCCAGACGATTTCGCTTGCATAAAAAAAAATATCGCTCGGTCGCCCATTGATCGTCTGATCTGTTCACACGAGTCCACCGACATACATTCAATCTGTCAGGTGCGCTGATTGTTTTAAAAATGGCCGATTGTCGAGCTAGAAGTCGCGGGGTAATTGGAGTTAGTTGAAAATATTGTTTTAGACGATATAAAAAGACTCCTAATTGAGGAAAAATAAAAAAAAACGCAGATATTGGGTGCGGAATTGGATTCTAAGGAGAAATAAATTTAGAGCAGTGCTGTCAACTGTCAAGAAACAGAACATACGGACGCCGCGCATATCAGCGCATGTTTGCATCGTTCCACCAGATACAAAAGTTGAAAGGCGTTCAACTTGAGACGATATCGCTTTCAACCATTTTTATCGCTTCAGATTTATCGACAATCTGTTCACACGGTTCAATTGGCTGGCGATATTTTAGTGTCCTGGCGATATTCGCCTCGTCTGAACACCGCATAAGCGTTGATACAGGACACCATGGAAACAACAACTTATTAGTAGGCGATGACAGTTTTTTCTGGTTATCATTTCCTTGGTGACCACATCCACGATTTGGAAAATATACTCTATTTTTAAGCTTTAGGTCCTTATTCTTTTGGTACAAATGCACCTTAAGAGTTCGAATATACCCTACAACCGTTTAAAAGTCGGCAACCGATTTACAAAGGTACCGAGCACCTAAAATAAAATGTACCCACCGATCTACCTATTTCGAAAAGTAAGAATAAAGCGATGACATAGAAATCGATCACTTCCATTCCCAGACGTTTTAAACAAATGAATTCGCATTCGCAAGAATATTATAGGGAATGATTTTACATATTATTTCGTTTTAGGCCTAATGGACTTTTCAACCAATTCTCAACGGTATCATTTTGTATCAGGTATACCTAATATTTTTCCAACAATCTTTTTAAGACAACAGTCTCGCACTAAAATATTGGAATTTTGCTTTATTGACAACTTGGTGTCTGATCATTACATGCATATTTTTGGTGTTTAGGATGTTGCATATTTAAACTATAATAATTATAATCATATTTTGCATTATACAATAGGTGTGTACCTAGTAGTTAAGTTAAAAAAATATATAAAAAAAAAAACGTTTCGCAAAACACTTAAATAACTTTCCTAAATGCATTAAAAAGCATAAAACTATATTACCTATAGGTATGGATAAACAAAAAACATTTTTTTTTTTTTAATTTCAATATTTTAAATTTCACGTAATATTGAAAGAAACAATCGAGATATCACAAATGGTGGATCAAGTACCTAAATGATTTAACTAAGTGATTTAACAAAAAAATTCTATAAAAAAATACCTAAAGACCCCGTCCACACTGCGATATTTCACCGCACGGATGTTTTTTTTCCAATTCTGTGAATCTTATGGGAGTGTTCGCACTTGCGGTAAATAATCGTGCGGAAAAAAATCTGTGATTTGTTGCAAATTGAACGCGATTATTAATTATTTCGATCACGGAATATATTCCGCACGAATTTTTACCTTCGCAGTGAAAAATCGCAGTGTGGACAGGGCCTAAAAGTTATAAAAAACTGGATCGCTATTCGTTCGTATCGCTAAAACTCGACAACCGCTAAATTAAATTTGGATCCAAAATATTGATGAAAATAGAGATAATTACTTTAAACATTGAGAAAATGTAAAACAATTGCAAAAAAAACAATAATTTCGTGTTCCTTCCACCTCATGATATGACACAATAAGATATCGTCATATTTTAGTTGTGAGTCACTGAAAATAAAGTTGGTAGTTAACCTGGTCATACAGTATTTTATAAAGTAACTTCGAATGTGGAACGCTTCGCCAAATTGATCATTTTCAATAATGACTAAAATTAAAATTTGTGAAAATTTTTGCGACCACTTAGCATTAGGTACATATTTTAGATGTTGCACTTAAAATGGAATAATACAAGTATAACATATTATTGGTAAGGGCATGTGGAAAGAATATGTAAACAAAATGACAAAGAAAATTTACAAGGCTGAAAAGAAAGGTTTAAGAGCGATGGCCAGCCGAGAATGACATGGATCGAACACATCGATTCCGTCCTCAAGGAAGACCAGGTAAGAAGTACGAGAAATAGGAGAGGTTGTATGAGAAATGGTGTGTCGGTAAAAGAAGTGACAGAAGTGTCTTGGATAAAAGAGAGTGGAGGACCGTTTTCTCTGCCTATGCCTTACGAGACACGGCGTGATGTTTAAAAAAAAACTTTCGAATCGAAGGAAGACGTCATGATAGTTTGACATTAAAAGTCCTTAATTTTCAGATTTGCTATAGAAAGTATTTCCGTATAAGAGTGTAATTTTATCCTTTTACAGTTAGCACAGGCACTCGAGGATTACTTGAAAATAGCCGATTCGAGGAGAGCTATCAAGAAGGATTAAATGGAACTTGTCGAGTGTGACATATGACCAAATTATTCTAATGTGAGATTTCGTCCTTAGAGACCAATCTATCCTTAAAGTACATATATTTTAAATTACATCGGTGTTGGGAGCAAATTATATTATATGGAAATAAAATACTAAAGGACGATTGGTCTTTTTTGAGTCCTATGCGAAAAAAACGATTGGGTAAAAACAAGAAATTATATCGAAAAATATGTAACAGCTAATGATTCTTTTTTGTGTACTTTATGTCCATTTAACGGGCTATGGGCTTAAATGGATGAATTGGAAAAAATAAGGGGTCATATTTTCGATATCAAAGTTATGGTCAAATTCTAATCCCCAAAACGTAAAAGCCCCAATCCACAGTAAGTAAAAAAATATTGAACCTGACTAAGAAATGTTTCGTAAATACAAAGACTGGAGATCCTTTCTCTCTGCCTACCCCTTTGGGAGACACACAGCTTAAGGGGGGAAAATGTATTTTACAGTTTACAAATTTGCCGATGAAATCATCAATTTTCTTTACAAAAACATTTTGATAATATTTTTCTTGATTTTCCCCGCAAATCAGTTTAAACATTCTTTTAAATTAAAACACAGGTAGGCATCCCTTTTTATGTATACTTAAACAAATTTTAATTAAAAAATATGTTGGAAAAAGAAACTAGGTGTAACACAATGCAGCCGAAGCAATTTCTAAAGCAAAATATAATAAGCGCAAATTACTTTTCGATGTTCAAGCTGGCGTTGTTCGTGAGCGCAACAAATTGGAAGCTCGTTTGCTTAAACTGGAAACATTGTAAGTAAAAAGCAAATTAAGCTAACAGCGCAAAGGCGGAATGAATTAAAAACAGGATATTTTTTTTTATCAGAGCGTTGTATTTATTTTATAGTAGGTATGTACTATCTTTCAACTAATCCAGGGGCTGTTTCTCTCAAGATAACAGTTTTTAACGTGTCTTAATGCGACTATTTTCGAAATCCTTTTTTTGTATTTAATTAGCCATTTTGGATTAAGCACCAAGGTATATACTTACTACCATTTTAATAATAATAATAATAAAATGTGCAAAAATGTATGTTCAAAAAGGAATAATCCGAAACAATAATCAAAATAGTTCTTCATCAGTTTCAAATATTCCACTTTTAGATAATCAAAATTACAAATATCTTGGCTTTCAACAAAATCTAGTTTTCGACCACAAAATTATTAAAAATAACATTAAAAATGAATTTATTAAAAGATTAAAAAAAGTTTTGAAAAGTTTTCTTTCAGGGAGAAATAAAATTATGGCCATTAATTCATGGGTTATACCGAAAATATTGTATTCTTTTGGAATCATTAAGTGGAACCAAACGGAATTAGACAGGATAGATTTAAAATTGCGTGGTTTGCTCACGCAATACAGGATGCATCACCCAAGATGAGACTTTATTTACCAAGGAAGATACATAGGTGGTAGAGGCATGTTAAATATCAAAAACATGAATAACAATGAAATACACCTCCTCCAGTCTTACTCTATCTCATCAAGAAATAAATTGGGTTATGAAGACCTCATTGCGTGTGATTTGAAGTAAAATAAAAAAAAAAAATTTTATCAAATCCTGTTTCGCCACCGATAATTGGGGTACAAGATCGGGTTGATATATGCAAAGGCAAGTCTCTCCACGGTCGATTCTTCGAAACTTTAAATTCATCTAATGTAAGTCTTGAAGATTCGACTGGATGGTTGAGGTTTGGTGAACTATTTAGCGAAACAGAAGTTTTTGTCTGTGCAATACAAGACCAGGTCATAGTGACACAAAATTATAAAAAATATATAATTAAAACACCTAATATCATTGATAAATGTCGTGCATGTGGCCAAACGGGAGAAACACTCAGACATATTTTGTCTGGGTGTCCTCTCCTGTGTGGTTCTGAGTATCTGCACAGACATAACGATGTGGCTAAAATAGTTCATCAAAAAATTGCCTTGAAATATGATTTACTCTATTTTGAAGTACCTTATTATAGGTACACCCCAATTTCGGTAATCCAAAACAATAATACAAAGTTATATTGGGATATACCAATACAAACTGACCATATCTGTTATCCGGAGCGGAGAAGATGCCAATAAACCAAGCGTCACAAAAATCTGTTCAGATAATCTCAAGTTATAAGTAGTGTTCGCATACTAACCCGACTTTCTTTTGTATTTTAGATATTTAAAAAGTACCTATGTATATAAAATTGCCCTTTTACGTATTTTATTCTTTTTAGAGTATGGTCGAAGAGAGATAAACTGCACAACGGTCTATGTAATATTGCAGAAAGCTTTACGAAGACCGTAAGTAATAACGTTTTCAAAAAGTGCAAAAAGGATTCTGCTTGAAAGCCAGACACTAGCGAGCCTTACACATCGATAAACCTTTTGTTAGAAGGACAGGAACATAAAAATAGCAAAAGTTCCATTCTGAATAATTTTACGAGTAGACTCTACGGAAGAAATCGTTTATATGAAAGAATGCCATAGAAGGTATATGATAAAAATATCTTAGAAAGAACTAAGAATGTAATATGTAGGTACCTACTCATTGAAGTCAATTTTAAAACATTTTCACTAAACCTTAGGAATCTTTTTAAATGTTTATGAAAATAGTGCGTTAATAATTGTCATGTTAGCTAAAATTACCAATAGGTATGCATATATCATCAGTGTTCCGTCAAAATTTAATAGGATACAGTCAAAATTTACATGAACACATCAACGTTCTTTTCCTAATATTGATGGATTTTCTTGTGCCGTTTTCCAAGACTAGATATAGTTATAGAACCAATCATTTGATGTCAATCATTAAATCAATATTAGTATTTTTTTTTTGTTTATAAAAAATGAATCTGCGCTCACTCAAAGTGAACACAAATACACTCTTTGACTCGTAAGCTACTTAAAGCTTGTGTCGTGAAAGAGGAAGATGGTCGGCACCTGGGATCGAACCACGACGTCCGCACCAAACAGTACGAAAGCCGGCATTGTAACCGCCAGTCTACCAACCATTTTTTGATTTTAAAAGGTAAATTTTATACAAATTTGAATCACTACGGGCTTACCAGCATCTTCTACTGCTATTCATATTGAAAAATTCCATGAAGTACGAACATGTCAAAGATTCCTGGGATTTCGACGAATTTGACCACCTAAATGGCGAATGTTGTAAACGTTATGTGATGACACTATGTAATGGTCTGTTTTTCTGGAAATACGGTACTGCTATAAAACTCGGTGAATGTGCCAGTGTAGAACATTGTCTATGTGGTTATCTTCGTTACAAAAAATATTGTTGCGATTTTTAAAGACAGCCGTCCTGTCAGACGATGCACCGCTCCCTAGGAATCTTGTGCAGCATAAGCAAGTCATTTTGAACACCAGAGGAAGACGGTTGTAAGCACGTAGTGGTTTAATTTTGTATTAAACATACTTCTTAAAATCAGACTCCAATTTAACAAATTTGCAAAATTTTCTTGTCAAAATTATTTGTAAAACTTAAAAAAAAAACATTATTCGTTAAAATCTAGTCCTGAAAAATGGTCACAAGAATCTAGACATAATAAGAACGTTGTGCTCCAACAAAGCGAATATGCAATAAAGATGAGACATTACTGGATATATCGAATTTCTCATGATTAGGAGTTTCGGAGACTCAAACATTACCACCTAATGGCGAACGTTGTTAACGTAAAGTAGTGATCACACACTAAGCCAGCCTTCGAAATAACAGTAGAAGACGGTTGTAAGTCCCGTAGTGGTTTGTTCCATTTAAAAATCGAACATTAGTAATGAAGAATATTATTGCAATCGTTCGGCAAATGACAGTTTGAAGATCAGGCGGAAATGTGTAGGTATCGAGTTAGTAGATGTGTTAAAAGGATAAAGATATGAGAAATGTCATGGTGGTTGGCAGTGCCTACTCAAACTTATTGGAGATTTTGGAATTCAGCTAAAAGCCCTGAACCTAATGGTCAAGTAATAAAACATTAAACCAAGTCTCTAAAAGCTTAGCTTTTATGAAAAAGGAAAAAAATCGCGCACTTTTATCGCATTATGCATCGTTATTTCGTAAAATGTCGCCCGGCAAGGGGTTGGAAAATTATCACCGGGTCGCACAAAAGATTCCACCTTTAAGGGATTATGGCTCTATTCGGGACATTCGAAGCCCATTAACAGGATATAGTGGAGGTACTTTCGGCGGAAATAAACCTAGAAAAGTTCATATTGTCATTATTGAAAAGAATGTTAAACCCCACGCCGGCCGCCTCTATAATATGGTCCGTGTTTTTTTATTCGAAAGTGGACATAACAGAAATGGATTTGTGAAATATCTCCACAGTGTTATTGTACCGGTTAATGCGAAGATTTAACTCGTAAATAGTCGTATTTACAATAGAATTAAGGGTATAAAGACATACTAGCAGAAAACCATCATTAACACTAACAACAAAAAATAGATTTTTCTTTTTTTTTTAAATAAAAATCTTTAGTTATCACTTGCAAGGCAAAAATACATCTATTACTCACCTAAGCAAGTGAGAAAGTCGCGTGACTTTTGTATTTTGTGTGTTTTTGTGGTTGCTTTACACGTTTTCATACAACATTTTGTTACCTTTACGCCAGTATAGACGTCAAGTAGGCTTTGAATAGGGGTAACGGCTGTAAAACGTGGACATGGATAAAAATAGAATGATAATCACTCGAAAACGAAGCAGAACTAAAAAAATACCTTGTATAATACAGTAGAGATAGATCCGAGAAAACCATGTTAAAAATACTTGCAAGACGTGTATTCGCGCAGATATGAGCTGATCCTGCTATGAAGAACTGAAAAAGTAAGCTACAGATAGAGGGAAGTGGAGAGATCCAAGGATTGTGACTGGAGAAGATGAAGAGCTGAAAGCTCTAAGAAAAATAATGTGGAAGACTCTGTGGGACATGGATAGGAATGAGAATATTAGGAAGGAATGTGGTATGAAAGTTAGTGTTGTCACAAAGATGACGGTCAATAAGTTGAGATGGTTTTAGTATCATAAAAGAATGGATGTTGATAAGATAACATAACTAATTCATAAGGCTGAAGGAAAGGTGTAAGAAAGCGTGGTCGATCGAGAATGACGTGGATCGAACACATCAAGGAAGGCCACGACAGATGTAAAAAAGTAGTAGAGGATGTATTTAATTTATTTATCAACGTGAGAGATATATTTAATAAAGAAATCCTTAGGATGTTGTATTATGCACTTGCGCAGTCCTTGGAATACGGAATCATCGGATGGGGAGGCATGGCTAGGACGAATCTTCAACCGCTTATTGTAGCCCAAAGGTCACTCATTAAGGTGATCTGTCGTAGACCATTTAGATACCTCTCAGAGAGGCTTTTGTGTGAGTTTGGGGTCTTAGACGTTAGACAACTCTACATTAGAACGCTCATATGTTACGTTCGCGATAACATTGAAAGATTTACCTCTCAAAATTACGTACTTACGGCATTGACCCGAAATAGACATTTGCTTAGACCACAGACTGTACGGACGACTTTTTCCCAAAGATTCATGTAATTTTTAGGACCTAGAATTTACAATAAAATTATGCCGGATATCTCTGAGTCTCTGAACGCCGGGGGAACGAATTTGAAGAGTCTAGTTAACCAATGGCTGATGCGGGTTGGAATTGACGAATCGGAGAGTGCGCTAATGCAAATTTTAAGATAGGGACTTCTGAGTTGGACGACGTGTTGCGTAGTAGTTATTATTTTTGTTTTTTGCAGTTACGAATGGTTAAATTGGTGATGAAAAAGGCGAAAGATTTATCATCACCAGGTAAAAGTAGGTAAAAAAATTGGTGATGGATGATGCTTGTGAAATGTGCTGAAAAGACTTTATGAATGTATGTGTGTTCTATTTTTTGTGCGTGCTTATTCTGTATTTGCGATTTTCTAATGCAAGTTGTAAACTTCATATATGGTTGATGGGTGCATGGTTTCTTTTTCTTTTTACATTAAGTAGTATTGCCTCAGCACAGACTCTCGTCTAGTGAGGTAATAAACCCTTTATACAAATTATATATATATATATATATATATATATATACACATATTGTAAAATGCTTATGTTTTTTTGTATTTTTTGGGAATAAAATAAATAAAAAATAAAAATGTATGAGAAATGGTACCTATGAAGAAGAGGGAAAAGAATGTGAAGTTCGTTCTTTGTGTCTAACCCTTTAAGGGTAATGGTTTAAAAAAATAAATAAATAAGACCTACTGAAAGACGATCCAGTGGTGGATGGAAAAATCTTTTGAAGGAGGCCAAGCCCCAAGATTTTTATATGAGGCAGATCTTCGGGATACCGGTGTTGAATAAAATGAGGTGAAGTACTCTATCAAAAGGACAGAAGGGCATTGTGAGGGCTTGTAAATGCAATAATATGATCCAACTATGAGAAGACTTTAAACTTATAACAGTCAGTCTAGAAGATGTCTTAAAATCCTTATACTTTCTGTTCAGGCTAAGAGAATATCTGAACCTATTTTGAAATAAAACTCCGATTAATATACCTATAGATTTAAATGTTTTAAACGTGTTTATTTTTTTATATTTAAGTAAACATAATATACCTAACTGGAAAATTCTCCGCTTTTTTATCCCTCACTTATCCATCCGTGAAATGTTATTTTAAAATTCTCTAGGGCGTGTTATTTCTTTTAACTAACTACTATACTTAGTAAAATATTTAAAATGAGACAGTGAACGAAAAATATTATTTAATACAAGATTAAAATAAAAACAGATATAGGTATCTACCTTCCACGGTTTTATAATTTTCTGAAAAATCAGCATTACAATTAATTATCTATTACGATTAAGCATTAAGCATATATTAATCCCTCTTAAGACCACCTGATTCAGTGATTTATTTTGCAAATGTTACATTTTGTTAGTTTGTTTCTTAAAATGTCGTTATACTTGCGGTATTAAAATCACATTTTTTATAATATTCTGAGCTATTCTGAAAGTATCAAATATCTAACTTCAAGGGAAGCTGGTTAAAATATTGTGGGCTTCCACCAGGAAAAACAAACATGTAGGTATACGACTTTACAAAAACGTGGTGATAAATCAGCCGTGGGGTTGCCGGCTAAGAATCTTTGAAAAAATCTAACAACAAAATTATTGTATTCTGCACCTGCACCCTCTCATTCTCGCATACGTAATTGTCCATTCTTACAGTAGCCCATTTCACTTACTCCACCGTTTCGGGCGTTTTAGAAATTGTTCATACAAAGTCGACTAAATTGCGCGCATATAATTATATTCACGCGTTGATCCCGTCTGAGCTTTGAATACGAATGAAATATGGACGTTTTAGAATGAATATTTTAATGTTATAATTTAGTTAGTTTATTTTTGTTTCTGGAGGCGCAGTGCACAATGAACGGGTTAAGACCAAAGGGTCCAACCAGGACAACGTTTGTCGGGAAAGCTAGTTTTTAATTGATTAAGTTTAATCAAAACATTAAGCTGATATCGATGGATTATCTCATTAAGATTTTAATGTCATCAAAGTCATTAAGATTTAATTGACATTTGCATATTAAAATCCCAAAAGTTTTGCTTATTGAGTCTCAGACCTTTCAAAAGCTTTTGACAGTGTAAATCGTCTGTCGAACCAGCTTGTACATGTACATACATTATACGAGTATATAAACATCCGTCATGTGGACTCTGTGGAGTTTCTTTGTACACCAGTTTTCTCCGAATTCAAATTAAATAATCTCATGTTGATTAAGTACACACTTATATAGAAATATTTGTTTGAACCGAAATGTATAACCGGATAAGCATAAACTGAATAAGAAAATAAATGCTTTGACCGAAATTTTTAACCGAGAAAGCGTTCAACGTTTTAGCCTTCCCTCCGTTAAAGATTAGCCCTTTACATTTGAATGCAGAGTCCTATCATAATTTCTTAACTTTCTCTTCTTATCTTTTTATAAAACTCCTGCATATTTGATATAACATGTCTATGGCAGTAATCAACAACTATCACCGTGGATTATTTCAAAATTACAAATTTAGTACATATTCAAAAAAGCTGCTAACCTAGGGTAGCCCAGAACTCATAGTATATTATAACAGCCTTTTCGTGTAAAACATATCTTTGCATAAAAATTCATAATTTTACGATTAAAATGAATTTATCCTTGGAATTATTATAGAAACTTTAAAATGATATCGACTGTTGGAGCTTTTTATTGTCTGCTTTAGAACTACATATTCAATTTTAATCGGTACTTTAAGAGGGACCCACTGAAGTTTCGGACCTCAAATTTTACGTGCTTTTGTAGGAGCATAAGACCAACCCGTATACCAAATTTTATGAAAATCGAAGAATTTTATTTTTCTTTTTTAGCCCTTTTTCTAGAACAAGTGAAATTTTCTTTGGATACTTTAAGAGGGTTCCCCTGAAGGTATAGAACTCAATATTTTACTGACTCATCTACATCGAGGGGCTAACTGTTCTACCAAATTTCAATCAAATCGAATAAGAATTACTTTAAGTTATGGGTGCGCACACATTTTTGGCGTACGCGTACGGGTATGCGGAAATTAAAAAAAAAATGCATTTTTTGGAATCTACTCCCTCGAAAACGTCGAGAAAATTAATTTCAGCGAAATCTATTTATTTTTTGGATTCCGATCACAAGACTCATGTATATTCCATATACCACGAGTAAAACTATGATATCTTGTTCAAGAGAAAACAAATATTTTGGACTTGAAATGGCTATAGAATTGAACAAATAGTAGTCAGTCTTCGTGTAAGATATCGCTTTCGGTCAATCAAGGGATAACGTATTAAATTATAAATTCTTCCATTTTGTAAACATATTTGAAACGACTTTCGGTCAACATTTTTGTTTGTAATATTGTGTTAATTTATGGTAAAAATCATGGTAAGTATGTATAAAATCAATAAGGAATAACACAGCAATAATATATTAAAATAAAGTTAGTTATGCTCTTCGGCTATCTTGCACACACAACACAACGGACATTATAATACGGTTTAATATACATTTCGGTTGAATTTTTTCGGTCAGATATAAAGTTTAGTTAAATTCCAACACTCGGCAGACATGTGTATATCTTAAAATGTTACTTTGCTGTTTTCTTATCTCGTTAATTTGTTTATTTGTTAATTAAGCGCGAACTGAAAGGGTTCTTACACGGATAGTTTGAGAAACATTTGTACTGGTTAAACTTTGATTCTCAAAGTTTACATGCAGTGGATAAGTGCTACTTGTAAACAACGAATTGCTTTGATCTTTGAACGAATTTATGCGCCCATGACGGTCACGTTTGGTTTAAAAGGAACAGAATCACTATTTTGTTTTATAAAAGTTTTGTGGAAAATACAAGATACTATAAGGAAGTTTTTAAAGCGAAACCTCAAGATGTATTTAAGTGTTTTGACACAATACAATTTTGAAATAGTTACGAGCAGACAAAAGATGAAATATTATTCTCTTTGAGATACGAGCAATAAGTAAGCACTGTTTTAATTAAGATAAGAGCATTGAATTGAATCACCCGAAAAAGCGCAGTGCTGAAAAAGAAAAGAAAACGAATCAGGAGAGATGTTTGTTATAAAGTACGAGAAGTAAAGGCAAAAAATAAATTTGCTTTGAGATAAAAAAAACAACACCCGTATACATAGTTTCATAATGAGATTTCGTTAAATGATTATTTAAATAAGTAAGTATGTTTTGAGATACGAGCAAGGATACAGAACAAAATAAAAAATCGTATCTCGAAACATCACTGCATTCCGTCGATAAGTACCATCATATAAATAAGTAAAGGTGTTAGTAAAAAATAGCCGGCGGAACTTACCTGAGGCAATTTTTTTCTAGTCAACCGGTACCTTCCAATTTGAGAGAAGCCAACCCCAGGTAGAAATTTCAAGTGAAAACACACATCAAAATCCTAACCCGATCGGGAATCGATCCCAAGACCTCTTGATCAGAAGTCAGGGCCTATACCATTATAGGCTACTGAGGTCAGTTGTCATAGTTCTAATATTAGTTGAAATTAATTTCTTGATTAACAGTTGAGAAAAAAAAATAAGGATTCTCGCAAGATCTTGCGCAGTGGGGAGCTCTTGTTGCCCCCTTGCCCCTGAGTGGGGTGTAAATGAAGTTTTGAATTGATTTTAAAAATATATTTGAACAACTAACAGCCGGTTTCAAAAAAGCGGCTAAAGAACACCTTAGCTAAAGGAACTTTTCAAATTTAGTCTCCTTTACGTTGACGCATTTCATAAAAAAAATATTAATTTTGCTAAAGTTTGATTTGCCGAATCACTCGAAAACGAGTGCAGAGCTAACAAAAAAAAAAAAAAAAAAAGTTTGATTTGTCAAAAAAATATTTGAAAGTTGGTAGTGTTGCCATGGAAATCTATGGAAAACATGGGTTGTTTACTAATATTTTCGCGGAATTTCTGATAATCTGTCAATTTCATTTCTCAATAGAGCATCAAAGTGCCGTTATGTGTTTTAATTTATTATTATGGTTTATGAATTAGTAAATGAATCTGTAAACAATTAATAATATTCTTCCCGTTTTGCCATGTTTTCCACCCTATTTTAGTCATATTTGTCCACTGTGTCACCGTGTACAAATTTTTATCATTTTTGACAGAGAGAACCCCACGAAATTTTATATGAACTCCGGTGGCAAAAGATTGAACTACACTAAAGTCGACTTTATGTCCCAATAACGGGACTAAAGTGTCATTTTGTTGTTATGAAACGCGTTAAGGAAACTTAATTTTCTCTCCTTAATTTCTTATGAAACCGGTTGTAAAGGCCTGTGGGGCTAGTACGAGTTTTATCGAAAGCTAATTGCACGCTAATAAGCGCTTGTTAGCTTGCAATTAGTATTCTAAAATCAAACGATCGAATCATTCGATCATTTTAGTATGAAAATTTTTCGTAACTCTTTCGATGATCGTTTCGATATTCGATCATCGAAAACTTATACTAGGGATACTGTTCTAATTGAAAAAGGTTCGCGCGTGCGAGAGTCGAGCGATTATCGCGTGGACGCGTTAACAAATTTTTATCTTTCGAATCTGTGTTTGTTCATCTAACCCAATTATGGGACTAGTTCATACAATACTTTCAGTTTTAACGGTCCGTCCGCGTTACAATTAGGACATAGACTTATTCCTATCAAACTTGGTCCCTTGGATCGATTTTTTTCTTAAGAATCTAAAACATCAAAATGACTTTGACCACAATAGGGTATACATTTAAATTCTGAAAGTGTATGTAAATTAACCATGTGTATCTTTAACCCATGATATCCGTTTTTAAAACAAGAACAATAATATACTATTAGCTACCTACCTACTTCGATATAAAAATGAATAAAATTATTGTCTGCTTCATACAAATAATTGCTTTTTGTTTTGAACAAAGACTTATTTTCCTTGTATAGGTAATGAACAATCATATAATTCACGTCGAATATCTATATATTAATATGCGAAGGAAAACTTTGTGACTGTTTTTACGAAAGTAACACGGATGGAGGAAAATGAAATTTCGCACACTTATAGTTTATTATAGAGAAGGAGTGACGAATGCTAATATTTTTTAAATTACGCATTTAAATATGATATTATATCAATTTAAAAAACATTAAGCACACTAGGTTCTGTTGTAATGTTGGCCTGTCTCAGATTGGACGGGACCGGTGTTGACTGGAAAAAATTGCTTCAGGCAATAAGTTCCGCCGACTATACTGACATCTTTGTACAGAAAAGTATTATATTTTTATTATTATTAATAATGTTATGTATTTCATTAACGTTGCGCAAGATCGAGCGCAATGGAGAGCTCTTGTTGCCTCCCTATACCTCTAAGTGGGGTCTAAAGGGAGTTTGGATTGGATTTTACACTTTGATGTATTTGACATTGACAAAGAGGCATATATTATTTTGTTTAAAATAGATTAAATCAATAAAAAAAAAAATTAATCGCGCTAGGTACTACAGTTGTAATGTTATGTATTTGATACTCACACACACTTCGATGAATTTGACATTGACACAGACGCATATATTCTTATGTTTATCTATCTGTGGTCAAATTGTGGATAGATTAATATTTTGTTTGTCTTTAATATTAATAGAAAAAACTTTGTACATACCTATCAACATTTCAAATTGACGGCTCCATGTCATTGTTTTTGAAAGAAAATTTTGAAATAGCGCTCGCTCAGTTTTTCACAATGGAACTTTAATAATGTTCAAACTTATGATTTATATAAGTTATTGTAGAATTTCGACCACTGGTCGCCCACTAGTATACTTATATGGGGATTAAACTGTTCAAAACGATTGTTCCTGTAGAATGATGACATACGGGGTGGAATTGCCCCCAACTGCCTCATGATGGATCGACTCAGATGCAGGTAGGGTAGGTAGGTGGCCGCAACGAGCTCCAAAAGCTTAATCAAAAATGATTGATGGTGCCTTCGGTTTGAGAAACAATAAAAATACCAATTATTTCAGGCGTGTAATTTACGAGCACAATTCTACGGTTTTTCATTCGTTTATATACACCATATAAAAATTCCCATAACCAATGATAATAATATTTTCTGTTTTTCTACCGCTGTGTTTGTTCAATAGGGTAGTTATTTTAACGAGTCCATTTTTTTTAAATATGCCTTTATACAAATTAAATAAATAAAACTTACGATCTGATCATTGTTCAATATACCTAATGAAAAACAATTGAAAAATTGAAATGGCGGACTAACCTCGAAAGATCTGTCCTAGCCAACTCTGATAAAAAAAAAACACGCATACTTAAATATAATAAATCACTAGAAATGAAGCGAGAAATATGTGTTGTTAATAGTGAAAATTGATGAGTAGAAATATAAAAATAGATGTTAGATTGAAATCTCTAATTTAAATTAATGTTGGGTTAGTGCGAACACTTATAACTCGAGATTGGCTCAACAGATTCTACCGACGTGTGATTTATTGGATTCTTCTCCACTCCGGATAACAGAATAACTAATAAAAAGTTGAAAAATGAATAAGAAATAATATAAAATATGATATTAAAGTTTGTATGGAACGAATATGATGCGACGCCATCTTTGAAATAATCTAACAACAAAATTATTATTGTCTTCTACACCTGCACCCTCTCATTCTCGCATACGTAATTATTGTCCATTCTTACAGTAGCCCATTTCACTTACTCCACCGTTTCTGGAGTTTTAGAAATTTTTCATACAAAGTCAACCAAATTGCGCGCATATAAGTATATTCTCTCGTTAATCCCGTCTGAGCTTTGAATACGAATGAAATATGGAAGTTTTAAAATTCATATTTTAATGTTATTATTTAGTCAGTTTATTTTTGATTCTGGAGACACAGTGCACAATGAACGGGCCGCCTCTGGTTAGGACCAAAGGATCCACAGGACAACGTCTGTGGGGAAAGCTAGTAAATACATAAATAATAGAGAAGACAGCAAAGAAAGAGGGAATAGGAGGGAGAAGGGATTCTCTTTGAGTTTGGAATACTATTTGATATTTCGCAAAAATTAAGCCTTGGAGGCCTGGACCCTATGCAGAGGGGGAGGTGGTGTTCCTGCTGTGATGGTGCAAGATCAGATGCAATGGAGCTCTCTTGTTGCCACCCTGTGCTTCTAAATGGGGTTTAAAGGGATAATGTATGTATGTATGTATTTAGGAAATTGCTAAAAAAATAGATTTGGATATTTACCCCCAAGCACCTTAGATACATAAAATCAAAAGTTTTCAAACAGCTACCGATTGAGATTTAAGGAAAAGTTAAGATTAAGGTCCTTATCACTCGGCGTAAAGTAACGTAAACGTAATGAAATTTAATTAGCTCAATACATACGTTTATTTTACGTTACGTATTTTTTTAAAACTCCCGTTTAGACAGGAGTTAAAAAACATGTTATTTTAAAACTAATTAAAAAATAAAAATAAATAACTAATTTCATTTAGAATAATTACTTTTCTTCCATTGATTTATTAGATTAATTTTTTCCTTCTTTCCATAACATTCAAATAATTGAAAAAACACACGATTTATTTTTATAAATTCATTATATATTATGAAATGTTTGATTGAAGAACGAAATCAATTTTTTTTTTTGATATTATCCCGTTTTGAAATGGATAAATTTATACCTAATTCATTTTGAAATTTAAAAATCACATCAGATTTCTATCTTAAAGTAAGACCTTCGAACCGTTATTTTAATTAATAATTTAGGCATTAAACGTCAAATTTAGAATTTCTTTTGATTTAAATGTGTGTACCTACTTATTACAAAATATTATCGTAATAAAATATAATAGGACTAAAACTTTGGTGTATTATGATATCTGTGGTGAATGAAATCTTAATAAACTGTTTGATGATCTTTCATATGCCGAACAGAATTTTTCATGATAGTGCCTTCTTTCTGAGTAAGATGTTACCAAAGATGAGAGTCTCAAATAAATTTTTTCAGTCATTCGTGTATGATTATAAAGATTATCTTTTTCAAGCAATCTTCTATTCTTTCAGAAACATTAAATGAAATCATTTTTTTCGATACCAGTTTTTTCACCTCGCTGAATCTTTCATTTCTGTTTTCTTTCTTGTCTTCATCCGGTAATACGTAATGGTATTAACGCCACGGTTTTAACATTTATTAAAAGAAACTAGCTTTCCCGACAGACGTTGTCCTGTGTTCCTAAATATGAATATTGAATTCGAATTTGTATGGTGACGAATTATTTATCGTTTGACCAATGTGATTCCAAACGATTCGTCTGTTTAAACCATGTATATTCCATTCGCATTCTGTCAATCGCACCAATTGACAATTTCTGTCAAAATTTCAAAATTGGAATAAAAATTATGAGGTAAAAAGTACTAATAAGGTTCTACGTAGAGTTTTCTTTAATTTTCCATGCATTATTCTTAATTTTTTTCTTCTAAAAGACATTCTCCTGATAAAAGCCTACACGACAAAAAAAGAATAAGCGAAATCGGTCCAGCCGTTTAGGCGTGATGCGATGACATCGGGAAATAGCTCTCAAATTTTATATCTCTAACTAATATAAAGTCAAACGAACACTTATAACTCGAGATCGGCTCAACAGAATCTTCTGATGTTTGATTTATTGGATTTTTCTCCGCTCCGGATAACAGAATAACTAATAAAATTTAAAAAAAACTGGATAAGAAATGATGTTAATATTTTATTTTCTTAACTCAATCGAATTAATTTTGTATTGTTTTACGGGGGCGCAGTGAACATTGTGTACATATTAACGGGCCACTTCGGGCTAGAACCACAAGACAACGACTGTCGGGAAAGCTAGTATAAGATATAATATGCTAGTGGGTGGGGCAGCCGTTCCATGGCCAGCATCACTTTGTATTGAAGAGTAAGGTATGCGGAAAAATCGGCTACTGAACCTCTAACCTACATACAAATTATTGCATTGAGCTACCAAATAAAAGTGGGAATATTTTAAGTGCTCGTTTTACACAAACTTACGATAGAGTAAATATTATGTTTATCAACATTTCGAACAAGAAATACAAACACAAGTGCGTATTCACAACATTATTCTACTGCCCTAAAGTCTTGTACACACTAGGTCACGAGTAGCGAGTAATACAGTATCTTCATTATTACCTGTAATTCCAAATCATAATAAGTACTATTCAGCTACTTTAGCGAAATGCCATGTAATTTGTTTCAAGAATGCCTTGTAAAGACGGGCGTTGAGAAGCCTTAATCGCAAAAAAATATAAATAGTGGATCGACTCGGCAAAAAAATGCCGGCTAGTCTAGTCAACTAAATTTTAGCCTTCTAACTTATAAAAAAATCGTAAATCGTAAGATTACCTACATATAAATCACTGATCAGCTTTTACTTAAATTATAAAAAAAAATATTTAATCCGCGTTTCTTATGTATGAAGATGACATTTCATTCAAAATTTTGAAAACAAACAAATCGTAGCTGGGCAACGCGAATGGTAACTACCAATATTCGCTATGTCAGATTTGAACGAGTTATTGATGCAGAATTAATAGGTACCTTATATTTTAATTATTTATTTTATATCAAAATATATTTAAGGCCTTATTAAATCATACGAAACCTTTATGTTTCAGCCAAAATAAACCAATTCATGTTTGATCACTTCAATTTTAATATCTGTAGGTACCTACTTAAAAAGTATTCTTTGAGTATTTTCTTCAAAACGCCATTATATTTCTTCTAAATTTAGTTGGTGCATCATGGTTGTAAGACCTCGATGATTACGGGAATGTAATATTTGCTCTATTTGTTTAAAATTTCTATTATCAAAGTGATAAACGGAAACAAAATGGACCAAAATATGAAGGGAGCACCTAATTGGACGGGAAAAAACTTAAAAACAGTATATTTATTACAGAAAGCGTTGTTGTACACTTGAAACGATTGTCAGTTAACATAAATTCAACATGGCGGGCTAAAATCTATAGAGATCTGCTCGCAATCAATCGATATGGGTTAAACTACCTCGACGACGCGACGGCTTGATCGCAAATTTTCTATCGCTGAACTCCTATTTTCCACTGATCACAGTTTTTTTTATAAAGCAGTTAATGTTCAAACTCCTCGGCCTCAGAACAGACCTGCGTCTAGTGAGGCAATAAATTCCATTATGTGTTATGTTGTTTTTGTAATTGAAGTGTATATTATGTTGTTGGAATAAAAAAATAAATAAATAAATAAAAAACTCATTAAGTTACTACCTAGTTTTTTTTTATTATTAAAAATGAATCTTGGTTCACTCAAATGAAAACAAATTCTTTTGACATCTTTCCTAATAACCAAAGGGTTGTTGTACAGTGACAGTGGAAAATGTCAACACCGGGATTCAAACATACGATCGATTTCGCTGTGCTTAGGAAAGCCGTCCACTGTCACCACTATGCTACCAATGACTCTAAACTACGCACTACGCGACTAAAATAATCAACCAATTTGAACTAGGCTGTAATAAGCATGATTGGTAGGATAATACATATTCTCTCCAATATCGGCGAGCGTAGTCTTCATATCAATACTGTACTGTTGTAAGCAGCGGTGAATATGCCATTGTAGAACATTGCATTGCCGTATTGTGAAAAAAAAAACATAGTCGTACGTACTTTACGATGACACCCGGACGGACCGCGCCTTAGGAACCCATTGCATTTGGGTCATCTAATAGCAGAAGGATTGACTGAATAACGGCTTAATATGTTCAAATCAAATATTTGACGTGGAAAAAAAAGATTAATTCGCAACTCGACAAAAATACTCGATTAGTGTGAACTAGGCTTAACATAAAATGAATGAGAGATAAACAAAATGAATAACAAATAAATCCACAGACAAAGGTCAAATTGCATAGTGGTATCGTTTAGAGTTTACTCGTCTCGGATCTGATATCTGGTCGAGTCGTGCTACTGGGGAACGTTTTGATAAAGAGCTGACGAATGCCAAGAATTTCAGTTTACACGACATCCACTATCTTAATGTACCTATTATTAATAAATAAATTGTACTACACACTGAGAATGTATTCATAATATTTGTATTGGAGATAGTGTTCGATGCTCGTTTCTTCTTATTCACAAAACACAAGCTGCCCCGACTTACAATCCTACACTGTCAAAAACTTATCAAAATCTGAGTCCTCAACTGAAAATTTTGAAATTTTTCATCATAATCATTAATTACTCTATTGAAAATGCAGTCAGTATATGTACATATTTCTATACAAAAAGTGTCTTTATAGCCGGCAAAAGTGATTGACTAAGTATTTTTTTGTCCAGCCAATCTGAGAAAGGTTAACCCAGGGTTAATCTAATTGCAAAACATTTATCCGACCGGGAATGAACCGAACTCGGGACCTCTTGATAAAAAATAATCGCGTAAACTTATCGATAAAATAATCGATGTCAGCCTTAATACGCGTTTATGTAAGCATCTTATTATATTATACTGCCCAGCGATTATAATTAAGGATAAACAAAAATCATTCATTCATTTCCATCTGTTCAAATTAGAAACTAAACCATGCGCAATTTTTTTTTTGTGAATGAATCTGTGCTCACTCGAAGTGAACGCAAACACACTATTTGACTCTTTCACAGTAAGCTACTTAAAGCTTGTGTTGTGAAAGAGGAAGATGGTCGGCACCTGGGATCGAACCCACGACTTCCGCAGGAAACAGTGCGAAAGTCGGCGGCGTCCCGACTCCAAGGCTACAAACAACTTCATGTTCACAATTTTACAAACTTATTTAAAACGTTAATATTAAAGAAAAAAATCTGCAGATATGCAAATGCATTTTTAAGGACTAACACCCTATTCTGAATAGTAACATATAAATGGATAGATTTATATCCAAAAACGTTTCCTATGGGTTATTAGGTTATTTCCTTTACTCATAGTTTATTTTTTTTAAACATTACTTTCTTTTACTAGTGGTTCAACACGCAATAACATAGTATGTTCCCTTTTGACGATACCTTTCAAGAAACATGATGGTTAATAAATAAACAAATACTTTTCTATACAAATATTACAGTATAATTAATCCAAGGAACCTAATCCCATTTAGTTTGAGATAGATTATCAATCCTGGATGGAAATTCTATGTGAAAAAAAAAACATTAACAAAAATTTTGATCCGACTAGTAAATGAACACGGAATCTCTTGTTCAGAACACAGCATCTAACCAAACGAGGTCGACAATCTTTAAATTATTGATGTAAACAACACGATTCGGGTAGTAAACTGCATTAAAATAACTATTTTTGGGCAAAACTATGTTTTCTTAATTTGATTCTTGAATAATTTGTATTAAAAAAATGACAAAACACTATATTATATATATTGTCGAATATTTCGTATGCTAAAATAATAAAAAGATGCCGTAAGACAAAACAACTTTTTGAATATTTCGTATGACAAAACAAATCGTTTCTTGAATATTTCATATTATGATAAAACAATAAAAATGCTTTCTTGAATATTTCATACGACAAAACAATAAATATATTTCTTGAATATATCGTAAGACAATACAAATAATTCTTTCTTGAATACTTCGTATGACAAATAATAACAAATTAATAATTCATGAATATTACGTATGACAAAACAATAAATGGTAGGTATCTTGAATATTCCGTATGACAAACCAATAAATAAGTTTCTTGAATTTGTCGTAAGACAAAACAATTAATTGATCCTTTCTAGAATATTTCGTATGACAAAACAATAAATCGTATCTTGAATATTTCGTATGACAAAATAACAAATCGTTTTATGAATATTTCGTATGACAAATTAGTAAATTCATTTTCAAAAAAAAAAAATATGTTGGATGTTTCAGATTTTCATGATAATAAAATGTGTAAACTCATAACCTATAAAAAACACGTGATTTTTAAATAAAAATATTGAAAATCACTTACCAGCTTTGCACGGATCCAAATATAGATCATTCGAAGTCTTCTTCGGGAAACTTTCATTGATCAATTCCTCGATCGTAAACTTTCTTCTTGATCTTCTCGCATTCTGGTTTATACTATTATGACTAAAAACACTAGAATATTCTTCCGAAACCGGTTTCACTAAATCACCATCGATGATATTTTTTTCATCACTCGCAACACTGGTTGCGTCACATGGTTTGAACTCGATCACTAAGCACAACACACAAAACACAGAAACAAAATAAACAACACAACAACACAATGTTTCACAAAAATTCGCCGTCCTATTTTTCGAAAACATTTTGTCTCGACTTTTACTATGTATATTTTGATTATTTTGTAACATTTTTTTTCTGTTGTTATTTTTTTTAACTTGTCGATCTTTTATTTTATTTTTTTTTAGAAAAAACGATATTTGAACATTATCAAGGGGCCGCTGTCTATGGTCGTTTCGGCTGTCATCTCATACTGCTCACGGTTGTTCACGGACTGAAGACTGAAAAGATAAAAACAAGTCATTCTGTCAGTTCAGGGGTCGAAAACAGTTTTTCAAGATTTTTTTATGTAGGTACATATTGCATAATGTGAATAACCTAAAATGTAAACAAAACAATATAGTAACATGTATATCTGGCATATAAATATATTGCCTGATCTTTAGATTTTATCTCGAAAATAGCACAATCCATATTCTATCTATCCTACTCCCTTTTTGACCTCACTAGGGGAAAAGGGAGACAAAGGCAACAAGGCTTTAAAAATACAAAAATTCATACTTATAGCTAAACAATATGATACTTTATTATATTTGAAAGTTTAATGTAATTAATTTATAGTTCAAATACAAAAATTATAAATTAATATTAATATGTTATTATTCTTTATTATTATTATGATAAGCTAAGTGCAAGCTATTAAGAATTAAAAAGACCAAGTAAAGTTTTACACCATGTGTTTGATGAAAATACAATAAACCTACAAAGAGATCATAACATTGCGCGATGGAGAACTCTTGTTGCCTCCTTGTGCCCCTGAGTGGGATGTAAAAGGGAGAATTGATTGATTAAAGATAATATTGTGTTTTAATGCGAAAGCCGTATATTATATCTTACCATAATAACTCAGTGAAATATGGTTTTAATGCAGTCTATTCTGACATATACATTATACAATAACGTAACTTGTTTCATTATGTGGATTATTTCCTACTGCATTGCCATCTCTTGGATTTTTTTAAGTTTCGCAATTTTAAATTAATTGTTTTTATTACAAACTTATGGTCAAACTTCATCCCGCATCCGAATCAACAATTATTAATTATTACATACTAAAATAAAATTATTAAGTAAAATTAATTCAGTTTTTATCACGAAACATACTTTCTATTACACCCCACTCCTGAGAGGGTCTTCCTTGTCATCGGGACCCTCATTGGAGGATGAACAGCGCTCTTCTCGGCCAACTGTCATTCGGCATGCTTAACACCCCAGCCAAGTACTAATCAGCCACTAATATATCAAGATAGATGAAGTAAATAAATAATGGCAGAATGATGGATGTCACAATGTGAGAATGCAGACACCCTACGATCGAACATCCAACAAGTGGAACGCAGTGCAGCCTTAATTTAAAAGATGACCGCTTTCCAAAAGAGTGGGGGGAGGGGGACTTTCTGTTCGAGCACTTTGATGGGACCATAATATTGTATCCAAATCGATGGTTTCGTAGACCTGGTTCATAGAAACTGAGACAAGACAGTTCATAGCTCCTCACATCGGGGTCACGAATCAAACTTTGATAGGAATTTAACATTGCGTGGTGGTACCTACTTACTTACTGGTATCTACCTATCCACGAGATAAAACTTTTATTCATCATTTATTCGTGTACCTATAAGTTTTATCATCCCTGGAGTGTACATACATGCATGTATACATACTAATAACTTTTATAATTATTATGATTTGGTATAAGTAGGTATGTATGTATGTACTACCAATACATTTAACTATACCGACTGACCTACTATGACGATTATTTAATTTATTTATACCGGGTTACAGGAAAAGTCGAACGGAACATCAAATTACGTTATTTTTCATGTAATTTTTGATGGATTTGATCCTATAATACTGTAATATGTTGTCCGAAACTTGACCATTACGGAGATATTGATTTTCTTTCGTATTAGAACTCTTAGAGAATTTTGATTATAAGATGGTACCACCGCATCACGAACGACGCTATACGCCGGCGCACCCAGCGTGAGTCCATCACTTCTATCATTATGTGGAGCAGATGGACTTGGCTGGGACATATGTTAAGGATGCCGAATGACAGTTGGCCGGGGAGAGCGCTGTTCTTCCTCCCATCAGGGTCCCGAAGACGAGGAAGACCCTCTCATACTGTGTTCCGCTACTTTGAAGCAGAGCTGAGGAATCTGGACATGGTGTGGGAGGAGGTTATAAACATTGCGCAAGATCGAGCGCAATGGATGCCCTATGCCCCTAAGTGGGGCCTCAAGGGAGTTTGGATTGGATTGGATTAGAGCTCTTAAGCCCTGTCCTAGCTGATCGCATGATTGCACGATCGTGCGAATGCGATGATCGCATGAGCGCATAAACAATTAATGATCGCACGATGAAAAATTGTGTGTCCTAACTAGTGTGACATTTCTATAGAATAGTGATAAATGTTTTTTAAAGTCAATGCTGTAAAGGCTATAAAGTCAATGCATTAAAAGGTTTAAAAATAAAGGGTATAAATAGGCCACTTACATGAAAACAAAAAAAAAACTAAATGCATGATTTTTTAAATTACAAAAAAATTAAGTACCTACCCGCTATTAAGAAGATGAATAACTTTTTCAATCAATTTCGATGTATCAAGTGTCGAGAATACACATTTAATTTTGTTTTTTTTTCTCTTATTCACACATTTCGTTTGATCAAGTGTCGAGAATACACATTTTTTTTCTCTTATTCACACATTTCGTTTGATCAACATTGACGAAATGTATGACAAGATACCATCTAACAAACATACCACATAATAATTGCAATATGTTACAAGTAGGTACCTACATGTGGATAGAATGCACCACTGTGATCATTATAATATGCATCCAGCCATAGATGTAACATACAAAACCAAAAAGGCATTCCGTTGATTAAAATGTGAATCCCACATCTTCATTGCGTATTTTCCCAGGCATACAATATTATGCACCACATCAGCTTCAATGAGGAAACATCATATGTCACTTTAAGCAAAACTTTTTTTTTTATAAAATTTTATAGATGTAATTTGGACCAGCGGATTTTTTATTCAATTGATAGGAGTAGGATTGCATAATAGATGTGTTTAGGTATCATGATTATTCATATACTAGCTAAAACCCGTCTTGCTTTACGTTTTTAATTCCGATTGTCAGGCTTGATCGGTAGGTAATTAAACAGGTTCTAGTCTAGCTTCTCATTGCTTAACAGATAACTCTATAACTGACATAAGCACAGAAAAAGAAGAATAACACTTTTAGAATTCATAAAAAGAGAGAAGAATGACACTTTTAATGTTTCTAAAAAAGAAAGAAGAAAAATTATAGTCAACCACACACATTGAAAAAAACTGCATGTATCATAATATTATGTTACATCTCACACTTGATTCAATTTCACTGTTCAATAGAAGGGTAAAAAAATACTGTACCTAATAATAATACTGATAGCCCTAAAGATGTTCTACCTCTGGACTTTCGCTTAGTCGTACTTTCCGGGACACCCTGTATAATGAAGTGTAAAAGGTTTTATAAAATTTTAAATATCGAACATCCATTGATTCAATGATAGCATCATAATATGTAGTAGTTGGTTCTATATTTTGGTTTAGTGGCTAGCATGCTTGCATAGGACTGCTTTAGATACGGGTTCGACCATGCGATTAATCAACATTGCAAAAACTGCCATGATGAGAATATCGAGATTTAAATTTTACCACCTAAATGACTAATGTTGGTACATAAGGAAAAGTGATCATACTAAACCATGGAGGTATTTCATAATGATAATATACAACGACGATGTTGAAGATTTTGAAGACGCATGCTTACTTTTCGATAAAAGAAATACGCTAATTCAAATTACACAATAACATAAGAAGAAAAATATTTTTTCCAATTAATAATATGCTTTTGTTTTAAATGACTTACACTACTTGTGGGCTGAGCCCTTCACATTCGCAGTTATTCAACAAAAAATAATAAGCAAGTGAACGCTGAACACGTGGTAAACTGGCATAGTCCACCATGACAGGGGTATAGCATCGATGGTTCGTGACCTATGGAAGTTGCATTCGCTCAAGTAGGTAAGTAAAGCATTTGCTTCCAAAATATAAGCCGTTTTATAAGATATAGAAAATTTGTACAAACGGTTACAAAAAGCATAATATCTTGCATCTTAATATCTAAAGATTCTTCAAATTGCTGTTAAGATTCAAATTGCTATTAAGATTCAAATTGCTGACGTCTTTTTTAAGATAAACTATAAAACTATTTTATGAACGCACTACTAAAAAAATTGCCCCTTATCTATCTTAATTTAAAAAATTAAAAGGGGCAAGAAGTGAAAGTTGAAAGACGTAGAAAATAGACACATGATACTTTTAAAACTATCCACTTATAATAAAGTGCCTTTAAAACAATAAATATTATGATATGGGTTTGCGGGTATGCAAACGTGACGTATGATGACCGATGGTGTCCAGCAGAAACATTGGAAGGGGAAAAACAAAGGAATGCTCGCAATAACCTCATGCAAATCATGACTGGAAGCACTTGAGGTGGAAAACCACATAAGCTTTGTACAAATGCTTTGACATTTCTTTGCTGCAGAATATACATGTCCAATATAATAGGTCCGTTCCCCACATTAAAAGCAAGTAGATGTAGAACTGAATTGAATATCCCGACTGATGACTCGCTGTCTATAACATAAGCTTTATCAATTTGTAGGAATTGTTCCTCAAATATCCGAAGTGTAGAAAATAATGGTGAAAAAACGTCGTAAGAGACAAACTCAAAACATCTCCCGTTTAACCATCTGCTCTCTCTGAGCGATTACGCTGGTTAGAGATGGGACTAACGGCTTAAATTCAAAAACGTTATAGCCATTTCGTTAATATTAAAAGCTGAAAGCTGTTTTAAAATATTTGGTATCTGGAATCTCTACTTTTCCTAAAAAAAAAAAAAAAAGGTCGTTTTCAAAATTTGGTATCTGGAGTCTTCGTTCCATACGCTCAATTCCATAATATTACCTGATATATACATAATAGGGGTAGGCTATTATTTATAAATAACGTTTAATATTAATAACGTTAGATACGTTATTTTTATTTAGCTATTATTATTATCAGCTGTCGTTATAATGCCCATCTCTAACGCTGGTTAGTGGAGGATCCAGAAAATACGCGAGCCTTTCAAAACCCAAGTACACTTTGACGCTGGAAGCGAACTTGACTAAAGGACGTGGGCAACTGAACCGTCTGATGTCTAGGCCCATAGTCAAGTGCAATAAAATGGCTGCCAACGGTATCGGTGAGTTATTGATCCATGTACAAGCGACATTTTTTTAAATTGTAACCATGGGAACACCAACTGACCAACCGTTTTATTACACTTGACTTAAGTCCCTGGTGTGGGGACCTGCCGTAAAAATAGGTAACGCCTGCGTGTGATTGCGGTACGGCGCGGACATTGTCACACTTGCTGAAATATGTCCGTCATGCCCTTTTGCACGCACTACGGAGAATAAATTAATTCGACCTATATCCACGCGGTGTGCTTTTTGCACAATTTTCTTTTTCAAGCGCCATGTCAGGTCCCCCGAAATCGCCTACCACTATGGCTTAGAGTTCTCCGTCCTGGGCTAACTGGAACAGTTCCTACACTCGCTGAATTCCGGTCCACTTTCTGATATTTCTCAGCCAGGATATCTGCCGTCTACCCACACCTCGACTTCCATCTATTTTCCCCTTCATTATTAGGTGAAACGGTTTGTATTTGGTGTTGCGAAGTATGTGTCTCAGGTAGGACATTTTCCTTTTCTTGACGTTGGTTAACAATTCCCTCTCAAGACCACTTCTTCGCAACACCTCCGTGTTAGTCACCATATCGGTCAACGGAATACAGGGCATTCTGCGGTGGAGCCACATTTCGAATGCCTCTATACGGCTCATTATATTGACTTTAAGGGTCCAAGTTTTCCACACCATATAGTAATATGAACCAAACATAGCATTGGATCATTGTATATTATCATCGCAGAAGAGTGATCTCATGTTATTAAACGCGGCTCTCGCTATCTCTATTCTACACTTCACCTCTTTTTGGGATCTATGTTATCACAATTATGATTTTTTTCTGGGTTTCGACATGATAAATGATTGAATAAAGTGTAAACGAATGCTCGTTTTCACCACTTTCAATAAGCAAGAATGAAAAACAAGATAAAAGTTTTAACAAAAGATAGGATAAACATAGTTTATTGAAACAAGCCGTTTCATGATACCATGCAGGATGTGTGCTAGCACAACTTGTCACAATATTAAACTTGTAGAAAAGCAAATAAATTGTTTTATACGAAGTTCGGTATTGTTTTTTGTGTGCAAAAAAAATGGACAAAAATAACTGGAAATCCCTCATTGTTTTAGTATGAAACGGAACATGAGTTTATTAATATTCAAGTGTGGCGACCAAAAAATGTTCTTTGTTCTGGAAAAAAGTCTGATGTAATTTGTAGTACCTATTCTGATTCTATGGCTCCCAGTTGAGGCATCAAAAATTCATGTCACGCAGTGTATGTATTTATTAAACACATCACCTTCTCTGTGTGTAAAGGACAGTCCATATTTTTTCGTCTTTGTCATACACCCTGTCCTATTTCTTTTTCCTTCTGACCTATAGGTATCATTTTCGGTCCAACACGTTTCAGGTTTACTTTCAGTATTCAGAAAGTATAATTTTTGCTGTGAATTTGGCGGGCGGCACATCTTTTATTAACGAATTTGGGTTCAACCAAAGTGAGCATACGTACACTTTTGACATCTTTAGCGGAAAATAAAGCTTGATGGTGTCGCGCAAGGGGAAATGGTGGGCACCGGGACTCGATCCCATAACCCCCCAAAAAAGTACCCAATAATGTTTAGAAAATTTTGACATATAACAACTTGGGATAGAAATTTCCAGTGAAAACCTATTTCGACATTCTTACTCTACCTGGAATAGAACCTGGGACCTCTTGATCAGAAATTGACAGATACTCATGCCACTAGACTACCGAGGTCGGATTTGTTTCCAATCATTAAGAAATTTGTAACTTTACAAAAATGAAAAATCTTATTATTTAAGCAATGTGACATGAACTTAACCCAGTAGGTACCTACCCTCAAATACGTTGGTGACTGTTTCTCCCTCGCGTCATGACACTGAGAAACAAATTTGCAAATTGAACTTGACAAATTCGCATTAAAAGTTGCAAAAGCTTGTTACGTTGACTTGATTCGGAAACCTCATATCACCAAAATACACATTTTTTCAAATGAAATGAATTTAGGTACAATTTATTGTTTTCGTATGTTTGTTTGTTTGTTTTTTTTTTTCATGTGAATGAATAATCGAGCGATATGCACATTATAGACGATTGTTGACTTTAAAATAAATAACTCATAAAGCTCATCTGGATCAGTGTTAATAGAACCCACAAGACCCCACTTACTTACTATAATATTTTTTGCTAAAATGTAAATTTTCTGGTATTTTAATATTATTCGAGTAGTCAGGCAATGATTTTTGAACGTCGGAAGTTTTCACTTCTGTCCCTGAAATCGAGTATCTATACCTAATATAAATGAAAGTCGGGTTAGTGCGAACACTTATAACTCGAAATCAGCTGAACAGATTCTTTCGATGTTTGATTTATTGGATTCTTCTCCGCTCCGGATAACAGAATAACTAACAAAATGTTGAAAAATGCACAAAAGATTAAATAAAATATGACATTAAAATTAGTATGGAATGGATGTCCTACGACGCCATCTATGAAAAAATCTAACAACAAAATTATTGTCTACTGCACCTGCACCGTTTCGGGCGTTTTAGATAATTTTCATACAAAGTCAACAAATTTGTGCGCATATTATTATATTCTCGCGTTCTTCCTGCCTGAGCTTTGAATACGAATGAAATATGGACGTTTTAGAAATACATATTTTAATGTTATTGTTTTATTAGTTTATTTTTGTTTCTGGAAGCCCATTGCACATTATGCACATATGAACGGGCCGCCACTGGATAGGACCACAGGACAACGTCTGTGGGGAAAGCTATAGTTATAGAATAAACTTAAGGAAATCAATCAGCTCAATTCAAACCTAACTAAACTATTGGCACTTACACAAGATACTGTCAAACGGAGATCGTCAAAAGCAGTATTCATTTTTTGATATTCATGGATAAAAACAGCTATAAATTTCGATTAAATTCAAAGCAATATAAGAAAAAAGATTATAGAAGTTATGTTTAAACAAATATATGTGAAATATGTAATTATCTTATAGTAGGTACACATTTAAATTTACAAATTTAAAATGATGCGGCTCAGATATTTCGTATGATTCAGAACCTTTGGAAAAATGTTAGAAGCTCCTTTCAGCATTTAGCAACTTCGTTCGAGTTTGAAAAACTTTACAAATTACCACACCATTCATTTCATATTTTGTGTCTCCATCGATCTTTTCAATCTGAGGCTGGACGAAAGTCGATTCCTATGTCTTACATATATAGAATGTGATCAATGATTTGTGACTGAAAATATTAAGAGAAAAAACAGAACTGTTATTTTGGTATTAGGATGTTTCCATTTTGTCCATCAATAGGAGACCCGATCTGGTCAACGTAAAATGTTGCTTAGTATTTTTATATTTTGTTTTTTTTTTTTGTTGTTGTTCTGAAAGTACATTTATCAAGGTTAGATCAAAAAGTTGTTTCTAGCATTCAATTTTATAATTGTTAAAACGATTAAGTGTTTTATTACCGTTGTGCTGATGAAAGTAGTCTAAAAAATCTGTATTACACGTTATTTTTTTTTATTTTTTACGTCGCAAACAAACAGTTATTGCAATGATATAGTATTATAAATATTTAAACATATTATAAACCAGCAAAGTGTTTTTATAGAGTCTATAAAAAGAAGTCAGAGAATGGTCCATATTTAGAAAGAATTTGAAATATGCCTTCACTGGAGAATGCTGCGTATGCCGTGGACTCAAGTAGTCACTTACACAAAGATCTTGAAAAGAGCTGGACTAGAGAAAGACTAATTAGCTAGCATCGAGAATATAAAAATAAGCTACATGGGCCATAAATTTCACATTCCCATGGTTTGATTCAATTTAAAATGAATGGTAAATGGATGAAAGATGACGATAGATACCCTGGCTTGAAACCATAATACAGCAATTAGAAGAACATTGGAGGGACCTCACAAAAAGGCGGAGGAGTTACAAAAATAATACGATTATGTAAGTACCTGATTTGGTAAAAGAATTTCTTTTCCGCTTTTATGCGCCGACTTATTTACCGGTATTAAGCAAAAATAGGCAATATTTTTTGTTTTTTTTTTTTCAAATAAAATGGAAATATACCTATTTTATTTTCATGTAATATAAAAATTAATGACTCTTATGCAATGTCATTCCGACCTATGCATCTGTTTAAACCACATATTATTTTCCATCCGAAATCCGTCAATCGCACCAACTATTAAACAACTGACAGTTTGTGTCAAACGACAATTTGACTTAAAAATTAGATTATTCACATTTCGTGTTTTAATTTATAAAAAATCGATTCAATGTTAACAAATTAGAAAAAGCTTGAAAAAAAAATCCATCAAAAATCTGCGTGCCAATATGCTTGTTAGGAAAATAAAGTGTTTTTCTATAGAATTTTTCACAGGTGGCGTTGTTGTATCAAAATTCGTTCTATACTTACTAGGTATAATATTATATTTTATATTATTTGCTATCCATTTTTAGATTTTTTTATTAGTTATTCCGTTATCTGGAGTGGAGAAGAATCCAATAAACCAAAAATAATAAAAATCTGTTCAGCCAATCTCGAGGTTTAAGTGTTCGCACTAACCTGACTTTCTTTTGTATCTTTAGATTTGAAGCAAAATTTCTGTAGATAACGTTATGCTACATTTACACGCTTGCTATGGCTTGGCAAGCCGCCACAAACTCCAAGCCTTCACAAACGCTCGGACACCATTTACACGTTGGCGTACGCCTTGGTATGTAAATACGTTTTTCGAAAATTTCCTTTGATCTGTATCGAAAAACCAACACTCGCCCGGATCGAGGCAAGCTCACACAAGCCACAACAAACACCCCATTTACACGGTCGTGTTTGTGGTGGCTGGCCAAGCCGTGGCAAGCGTGTAAATGTAGCATTAGATATGAATAATAATTCTATAAGAATATTAACAGAAAGTAGATTATGTAAAGACAAGCATTAATATTGTTTGTTTGCTGCCAAAATACGTTCATAACTATTTGACCTTCCCTTGAATTTATTAAAGTGGTCACATATGGATAAATAATTTGAACTTTCGAATCTCCCTTTAATTTCCCACGTGGACGTCCCTATTTTGTATTCACAGTTTTGGTATGAAAATAGGGACATGTGTCCCTTCACTATTATTTCTTCAGTTCAATATCTATCTCCTACAGAGTACTTACAAATAAAAATAAATACCTATAAATAATAACATTCCTATAAAAATAAATAACATGTTTCTCGAAAATGTAAAAAAAAACATAAACAGATGATGATATTATAATTTTTACGTCGGTATTGTTGATTTGTAAAAGGCCTACGATACTGAATAACTTAACATTAATATAACGTTATTCTGCAGGTAGGTACCTATTTTTATTCAACTTTTGACGATTTAAGGGCTCGTTTTTTTTTCATTCCACGACGAAGGAAATTAAAATGAAAAGAAATGGGAGAGATAACATAAAGAGAGAGAGAGAGAGAAAAAAAAGATGTCGTCATGTGATAATTCTTTTATTCGGTATGAAATGTTAACATAGCGCCCTTTTCTAGATGAAAGATGCGATGATATTATTTTAAATAAGTACCTACCTACTATCATCAAAATGAGCAGGGTGAATGGTAATGTAATGTGATGATCGAGAAGCCGAACTTCTCATCAATGTCTTCCAGGATGTCTTTCTGGATGACTATGTATCGATGATGGCTGGCTTAAAAGGATCATTTTCTACTAAACCATCATTCCCGGGTCATTGTTTTACTTCTCCAGCGGTAAGAGAGGAAGAGGGTAGGGGGAGAGAACAAACTTCCATTCTTTCCTATCCAAATAGACTTCTTTCAATTCTTTCATACAACCTCTCCTATTCAATTTACTTCCTCTAGAGCGGAATCGATGTGTTCTATCCACGTCATTCTCGACCGAACATGCTATCTTACACCTGTACCCCTATTCTCTGTTTCATCGGAAGGTAGTCACGGTGTTAAGTGAGTATTACACGATACATTTTGTATGAAAAACGTCTATACGTAGCGAATGCGAGAATCGCATTTGTTTCTAAAAATATTTCTGTGGCGGCGCTGTACACGTTTTCCATACAAAATGTATCGTGTAATACTCACTTTACTACCGTGACTACCTTCCGATAAAACAGAGAGTTGGGGCTCTGTTCTTTTGGTTAACTGGGCCAGGAGACACATGTCTAAAAATGTAATATTTGCAAAGCCACAGAGTACACTAACAACATAATTTTGGATTCATAAATTAGAAAATTAATGAAGATCTTAGGGCAATAGAGGTGACTAACGGAAGAAGGCGGGCGATGGACAGGGCGAATGGCATAAACTTCTGAAGGAGGCCGAGGCTCACGTGGACTGTAATGCCAACCATGATAATGATGCTTATTCTATTTGCATCCACTTCAGTATACCCAAACATGCAGATATACCTAGTGCTATGATAATGTGTGATGGTTCACATTACATTAGATATAGTATTTATTTTACATTCAACACTGGGACATATTATAGAAACATCGCAACAACGCAAGATAAACCTAAATGAATTATCTGGACATTGTATTGGTTGATCGAAGGAACGGAATAACGTTTAAATAACGGTTGAATGACGTCGCTTGTACTTTCACTTGTATTTTGTTTTGTGATGTTTCAGCATTGTGTTTCAGATATGTGTTTGTTTTCTTTAGTAAATTCTTGATTTTGTTGTGATATTTGAACACCATCAGCGCAAAGGCGAAAGCTATTGTAATTTTGTAAAATAAAAATAAAATATCACAGTAGGTACCCTATGATAAGAATTTGTTGAAGGTAGAGAAAGACAAGATAATTTAATAACCTAACGCGGAATTAAAAGCATGTGGTATATACCTATAACCTACATATTATTAGAGTCAGAAATTCGAATCTACGATAGTTGGATGAAATCGTAATTGTGACAAAATGCATGACTTTGAGGCAAAGAAACCTGAAGGTGGCGACTACAGATAAGGAAGCTTAAAGAAATATTGTGATTCTCAAACACATTATTATCAACTTTGTAATACTTGGACAATATAAATGTTTATAAATATTGTGACGTTATTATATATTTAAGTGCCTTTAATAAGAAAGAAAGGAAAAACACCTTATATGTTTAAAATTTAGTAAAAAAAAGTAATCCCACATATTCTTTTTAACCTTCTCAACGTGTTTTGCTCCTCGAAATATTACAAAACTTTAACTAACCGATGGAGCACCCGATATATTATCTTGTTTTAATACACTTTCAAGCGAGAAACGTATATATTTTTTTATTCACTAAAAGGTTTAATTTGCCTGAAATTGCCTCATAAATAACATTAAATACTGCGTAATAGTAGCAAGCAGTAGCTCTTAGCCACCCTCTAACCAGTCTTTAGCCCTGTGGGTTTTTTAACGTCGGCCAGACACCGCAAGGATTTATATTTTTTAAAAGAAAAATAATTATCCCATATTTAACACACGTTCTACACAGCGTTACATTTTGTACTTAATCCCTATTAACCCTTCCTGTAATAATAAAAGGTCTGAGGACTATACTTACTACCTAATGTGAACCTTTGGTTAACTCAGGTTAACCAACTTATAACCATCACTACTTGATTAACCCAACAATATGATTATTTGAAGAAAATTTCAAACAAAGCTGTATGAACTCCACTTGCCCCGATATTAATATTTTTTTTAATGTAACTTTTTTTATCAATCATGAGAATAACTGGAAGGAGCTGGTTAACAAATGGTTAATAATGCGGACTGGAACAGAAGATAATATGGAGATTGTTCTTATGCCCATCTTGTGGTAGGGACTTCTGGGTTGGAGAATAATTAAGTTGCTTAGTGATGTTACTGTTGTTGCATTCATGCGTGGTGTAATATAGATGATAGGTTAATAATTATAAGTTGGGTTAAATGTAGAAACATACTGTTTGGCAAATAACTTGATTCTGCGTTAATATATTATTACCAAAAATTAATCGCTTCATCTTTAAATCAATCAATGGATACTCGTTTTGACATCCTTATTACTGCCATGGAAAGAGATCTCTCAGACGTGAGATTAATGAGGAAATATTATATTGGTTGGCAATGAGTTAATCCTTAGTTTAGATTTAACTAAAAGATCCCCATAACATTGAGTTAACTGAGAAACGTAACATCCCGACCCATAAAGTAAGTATATAACCAGCCTTTTACGAACGGATGGTTCTCTTTAGAAATTCGCGATATGCTCCGGTGCTAATGAATGCGATTTTAAAATGACCACAGTACAAGACAGTAATTGACTTTTGGCGCTCAATAATAATTATAACGAGTGTTTTAAAAGGATTTTGGTGCTCGTAATAACGTGATTATGAGCTGGCATATCTGTGTTGGTACCTACTTAATGTCTTTATTAAATTTTCATCCATTTGACCTTTTCAAGACCTATGCTTTGGTAGAGCAGGTACCTACTGTACTTTGCTCATTCATTTATTTTATTGAAGAAATCTGAATACAAGAATTTAGCATCACGAGTGATGTCAATAAACGTCATCTTTTTTTACCCATCACGCCGTGTCCTGGAAAGGGTGGGTAGAGAGAACGGACCTCTTTTCTATCCATGCACTTTTTTCTTCCGCTTCTTCTACTAACATCATTGATGGTAACAGAATTGCGTTATGCACTAGTTTTTTGCTTGTAGTGAGACGTTGTTGTTCCTCATAATGGCTCATAGTGCACCGCCCACCCCTCTACCAGCCACATTCCTTTGTCGATTTTTTTCACACTTTCCATCCTAAGATATCTTACCTTAATTTAAATATTAAATACTGAACACAAACTCCTTAAATACATAAGTACCACAGATATGTTGACGATATCTTCTGTACATGGGAAGGCACACACAGACAACTAGAACAATTCTTGAACTTCATGAACTCACTCGACCAAAACATACAATTCACCATGGAGAAGGAAGAAAACGGATCACTGAACTACCTCGACTTGAATATTGCAATTACAAACAATCAATTCACATTCAAAATATACAGAAAACCCACCTATACAGACTCCATAATACACTCAACCTCACACCACCCACACTCACAAAAAATGGCAGGGTTTAACTCAATGATACACAGACTAATATCCATACCTCTCTCACAAACAGATTACAACACAGAACTCAACACCATCATAAACATAGCCACAAACAACGGATACCACGCTCATACTATTTTACAACTTCATAACAAAAAACGCATGACAGAAACGATACACAACTACGTATATCCTAAAATAGCTGACACCATCAACGACGGACATAAATGGCGCAGACTACTATACATAGACAATACAACTAACGAAATAATATCCAAACACATAAAAGACAGTTCATTTCAGACCAGCACTCTACACCAATAACTCCTTAAAAAAACACCTATTTAATTACAAACAAAAAACAGACACCAACAAAAAATCTGGCATTTACAAACTGAACTGCAGAGACTGTGACAAGACATACATAGGACAGACCGCACGACCCTTTGAGACACGGATAAACGAACACTATAAAGCCATACACAACATCACCGTCAACTCTGAAATGGCGGACCACTGCAGAGAACACGGACATCACATTGACAAAAACAACACACAATACCTACACATACACCACAAGAAAGGATACAAAATGACAGCTCTCGAAACACTTGAAATACACAAACACAAAGATACAGCAGTTAACACACAGATCCCAAGTTTATCACCCCTGCTAAACATATTCACCACTCACACTTCCCCCACCGCCCCCACCACCACCATCCCCGCCCTCACCCCCCACCAATAGCCATAAGATTATAATTTGTCATTAGTTTTAGTTGTGAAATACCACCCGCTGAAGATGGACGCATAGCCGTCCGAAAATATTTCGGGATAATAAAATTAAGTAGTATTTGCAAAGTTGGTTTTTTATTTACTATCATGTCGTCGAAATACTACAAAGTTGATAAAAGTGTTTTCAATCAATCAATCAATTCTCCCTTTTACACCCCACTCAGGGGCATAGGGAGGCAACAAGAGCTCTCCATTGCGCTCGATCTTGCGCAATGTTTATGACCTCCTCCCACACCATGTCCATGTCCCTCAGCTCTGCTTCGAAGGAGCGGAACACAGTGTGAGGGGGTCTTCCTCGTCTTCGGGACCCTGATGGGAGGAAGAACAGCGCTCTCCTCGGCCAACTGTCATTCGGCATCCTTAACACATGTCCCAGCCAAGTCCATCTCCTCCCCACAATGGTAGAGGTGATGGGCTCACGCTGGGTGCGCCGGCGTATAGCGTCGTTCGTGATGCGGTGGTACCATCTTACACCCAGAATTCTCCTTAGGCACTTCATTTCAAAAGCTGAGACTTTTTGTGCCTGGGCTTTGGTCAGGTGCCAGGACTCACACCCATAGAGGAGAATGGGCAACACACACGCATCAAACAGTTTACATTTCGTCTCGACACTAAACGCCGACGCTTTCCAAATCTTGGTCATGTTGTTAAAGGCGCCACTTGCCATACCGATACGTATCGGGAGCTCAGCCCCGAGGTCACCAGAGGTGGTAATGGTTGCTCCCAGGTATTTAAATTTATCCACCCGGGAGACCTGGTGACCGTCGATGGTTATCGGTAGCTGTTTATCGGGGCAGGCATTACTCGCCATGAGCTCCGTCTTACTGGCATTGACTCGAAGGCCAAGGCGTGCCGTTTCGTCGCAGAGTCTTGAAACACTGCGCTGTAATTCCTCCACTGTCGTACTGAACAACGCTAGGTCGTCCGCGTACTCCAGATCGCACAGTTCGCCCATTAGACCATCTCTCTGTGTTATCGGTATACCTCTTGCTCCTTGCATGGACTTTCTCAAGAGGAAGTCCATGACAATAATAAATATAAATGGAGCCAGTACGCAGCCCTGTCTGACTCCCGTAGTGATCCTGAAAGCTTCAGTAGGACCACCTGGCGTTTTGACGCTACACTCGGAGTCTTCATACAGGGACTGCACCATTTTTACTATCTTCGGAGGTATACCGTACAGAGCTAAAATTTTCCATATCGATGGTCTATGTGGGCTGTCGAAGGCCTTTTCAAAATCTATGAAGCAACAAGCGACTGGAGAGTTAAACTCTTTGCACTGCTGAAAGATGCACCTGGCACAGAAAATTGGGTCCGTGCAGGACTTGCCAGGTACAAAGCCGCATTGTTGCTCTCCCAGGACAGCCATGATAGGCCCCCGAATGCGGTGTAGTAATATCTGAGATAATACCTTACCGGGAACACTCAGTAGAGTAATTCCACGGTAGTTTCCGCATTCAAGGGGGTCCCCCTTTTTAAATATTGCGACGATGGATCCATTCCGCCAATCTTTTGGGCACCTCTCCTCTTCCCACGCCATTTTAAATATATCAAGAAGTGGTTGGCCAAGGGTGTCTATGCCTTGTTTGAGGAGCTCTGCGTGGATTCCATCGTCTCCTGGCGCTTTGTTGTTTTTCAATCTCATCACGGCCAGCACCATCTCGCTGTGGGTCGGCGGATCTTCACATATCCCAGTCGCCTGAGGTATATTCAGACCCGCCAACTCCTCCTCAAAGTTGTAAGGTGAGGAGGGTTCGGGGCGGTTCAATATTGACTCAAAGTACTCCCTCCATCTCCCTTTAATCAGTTCGGGGGCAGTGACAGTGGCTCCACGAGAGTCTCGTATTGCCGTCACGGGTCTTTTTTGACCCCTGCCCCCGACCTCCCGGGTGATTTCGAAGAGTGTCCTCGAGTCATTACCGAGTGCAGCAGACTGTGCTCGCCGTATCTGAGAGTCCAGGTGTCTTCTTTTATCTGTTCGTACAGAGTGCTTCACCTTGCGGCTCAGCTCCCTGTACTCAGACACCAAAGCGGCCAGTTTTTGAGGGTCTTTTTCGCTGTCTCTGAGGGTCTTAGCCTTCTGGCGATCTTCGATGAGACTCCAGGACCCATCGGACATCCATATTGGCCTCTTTTTATTCTTGTAGCCAACAGAAGAACGTGCGGATTCCATAACCGCGTCACGAAAGCTAGTCCAGGCTGACTCAATTGGGGCAGCTCCGGGTGAATCCTGCAAGGGGGCAAACCTTGTGCGTAACTCAGTCTCGTACGTGTGGCGACACTGAGCACTCTCTAACCTGCGTATGTCCAGCGGGCGAGGAGCAGACGATCTTGGCTGGAAATGGTGAAATTTGAATCTGAACGAACCCACAAGGAGTTCGTGATCCGTGTCCATGTCTGCTCCCCGGCAGGTGCGGACATCCCGCAGGTCAGTTCGGCTGCTAGCCCTTACCAGGAGATGGTCTATCTGGTTTTTCGTTCTTCTGTCGGGCGAGGTCCAGGTGTATTTATGGATATCCTTGTGGGGGAAGAGAGTTCCCCCTATTAAGAGTCCATGGAGCGTGGCGAAACCAATGAGACGGCTTCCGTTATCATTCATCACTCCTAAGCCATGCTTACCCATGACGCCTGGTCCATTCTGGGGGTCGTTGCCAACCTTGGCATTAAAGTCCCCCAGAACTATTAGGCGATGGCGCCTCGGAACATGGGACACAACTGCATCCAGACTGTCATAGAAACAGTCCTTAGCAGCCGCGTCCCCATCCTCAGTGGGAGCATAGCATAGAAGGACCGTCAGTGTTTCGCCACTCATCTTAAAGGACGCACTCATCAGGCGGTCAGAAACAGGTTCCCAACCAAGAAGGCGAGAGAAGGCATATTTACTTAAAAGTAGAGCGACGCCACGCATCCGTGCAGTCCGGTGGCCAGAGTGAAGCATGACATAATTGCCAGCGTCACTCTGCCCCGAGCCTGGGATGCGTGCCTCACTCAGCCCCAGGATATCTAGTCCATAATCTCCCGCCAACTTGGCAGCAACAAGCTCCCCGCCCGCCCTCAGAGTGCGGACATTCAGAGTCCCGATTTTTAAGCTCTTGTTCCTTAATCGAGCCGTGGTCAATACAGGGGGGACACCAGCTGCCTGAACCCCCCCCTGATGGGGTCCAGGCGTCCGAGGCTTAATTCTGTTGCCTTTTCTGACCGATTGTTTTAAGAACGTGAGGTGGTCAACCCCACGGTCCCGATCTGATTTTTCGATTTCCTGCCTCTTACAGGATGCTCGAAAAACCAGCAAAAAGAGCAGAGGTGCTATTCTAAGCCGGCAACCCCACGGCTATATAATTTAATATTTAATTCTTCTAAAAGTGTTTTAGAAGAATTAAATATTAAATTATATAGACACCTTGCACTTTATAATATCATTATTTAAAGAAAAAAGTAAATTAAAGTTAAAACTAAAATTAATCTATCAATTCTACCTTTTAACCCACTAAGAGACATACAGAGCCAACATGGTCTTTGCACTGCGCTCTTTCTATGTGAATACTATGGGTTAATTTTCTAGTAGGTAATAAGAACAGAGTATTAACTAATAGAAAATATAAAAGTTTGTTTGTAAAGTGAAATATTTAAAATATAATTATAATATATCAAAGTCACATAAAATGGTTAATATTTAAGCGATAAAGATGAAATTTTAAACGATCGAAATAAAATATGAAAGCCCAGTTCAAAAAGCGATAAATCTGTTTCAATAAATACCTACTTACATAATTTAGGAACATATTAAGCTCGGGGATTTCTATAAAGTCCCGCTAACCTCGTCTTTGACTAAGAAAATCAAAGCAGACCGCTGCTGGCGCTGTAAATTAAATAAACTTACCTATATGTTAAATCCTATTTATAGAAGCGAATTTTCATTCATACAAGAATTCAAACGAGGTATATTTTAATATTAAAAATAATTTGAAAAAGAAATCCGTATACTTTGCTTTCATTTTTATTTTTACACTTATTTTTCATTTAATAAAAACTAGCTTTCCCGACGGATGTTGTTCTGTAGTCCTTACTATGAATATTGATTTCAAATTTGTAATTCAATCAAAATACGTTTAAAATAAGTTTGAATATTAAAAAAATATTTCTGAAAGCTTGAAAGAAATTCTATTATAAATCTGCATATCAATGTTTTGAAACTCAATGGTTTTCAAGTAGGTAAATAAATATTGTGTTGTTATGGAATTTTTCACAGATGGCGTTGTTGTTAGTAAATCCGTTCCATACTAACTTTAATATTATGTTTAATATTATTTGCTATCCATTTTTTGAATTTTCAGTAATTATTATTCTGTTATCCGGAGCGGAAAAGAATCCAATAAACCAAGCATCATAAAAATCTCTTGAGCCGATCTCGAGTTATAAGTGTTCGCACTAACCCGACTTTCTTTTATATTACTGACTAGAGGTCCTCCCCAGCTTCGCACGGGTAGATAGATACTTAAAAATAATTTAGTTTTCAGACAGATCCCTAACTTTTTCAAAATATTTTATAGCATAAATATGTTAATCTGGAATAATTGCATTGCAATGTATCGTGTCACGTCACTTTACCACCGTGACTACTTTGCGCGGTATTTCTACTAAACTTGACACGACTCCCCTCAGCCCTCCCCGGCTCCCATACGCACTCTGCATCGGATAAGTTGAGATGATAAGAGACTATGCTTTTTTTTCCAATACTCACATTTTTAAACTCGTGATAACTTTCGAATGGAATGTCCGAATTGAATAATTCAAAAAGTTATACAAACATATTGAAGCAGACTTGAATATGAACTAATTTATTTTAATAAGGAGTAATACCAAGATACCAATAAAGAGCTTTTTCTAAAGGTGACATTTTATTGGGTTTTTTTAAATAAAAAAACACTTATTGTGGCATAACTATAATAGTTAGACATATGCTGTCGCGATACTTTTTGTAAATAATGATGTCTTCTACAAAATTGTAGAACATTGTTTTATTCTATCATCATTAGTTTTCACAGCGTTCGCGATAAAAAGAATATTTTAGGTAAATTTTTTACACCTTGGGTTACATTATTGAAGTTTTCGTAGGTTACCCACTTTTTTTTGGAAATTAAATATAGCCTATGTTCACCGCCGATATTGTAGCTTCCCAAAAGTGAAAGAATTTTTCAAATCGGTTCAGTAGTTTTGGAGCCTATTCGAAGCAAACAAACAAACAAACAAACAAACAAACAAACAAACAAACAAAAAATCAAATCTTTCCTCTTTATATATTAGTATAGATTGTCATCTCGGAATATGGCATTCAAACAAATTTTAAACGTGTTTTTGTATAAAATAACAAATTCGAAATCAGTATCTATGTATATACAGGACAACATCTGTCGGGAATGCTAGTATGATATATTATATTTGTAGACCACTCTCTAGATATTGGTTTGTTTCATTCATAAAAGAACAAAAACATTCATATTTGATCACAAAAATGGTAATTCACAACAAAAAAAAACTCCCTCAGAGATAGAGTGAGGAATACGAGGGTACGGGAGGTCGAGGACATAGTAAGATGGGGAAGGCAACGAAGAAGATTCTGGTATGCACATGTGAGGAGAATGGACTCAACCAGACTCCCTCACATGGCATTGCACGGCCAACCCCATGGAAGACGCCTCCCGGGCAGACCACCAAAAAGGTGGAAGGATAGCTGGGAATCGACCTCGCAGGAGGCCAACCCCACCTCTTGAATTACAGGCCACAAGGCCTAAATTAAGAAGAAGAAGAAAACAAAAAAACGTATCAATGATTTCATCATACTTTGACGAAAACTGAATTCAAACGATATCAACATAAATTTTATCTACTTATATAAGCGCTAGGGGTTTTTTTTTCGCTTCGGCTTCTCGTGGCGGACGGTCGTCTCTCTGGCTCTGAGTGTGTTTACGTTTATTATTATTATTTCTTGTGCAGGTGTTCAGTGGTTACGTCATTTATTTACATTGAAATATCGCTGGGAAAAAACAGATATTTATAAAACCATTTATTATTTTTTCACTTTAATAATAATATTATTGTTTTTTTTTTTTTTTTTTTTTTTCTTTTTCACATATTAGTGTTAAGTAGGTTTAAGTACCCATTTATTTTTTTCTCTTTTTCATTCTAAAATTAGATTTTTTTGTTGTTATTTTTTTTTTCCAATACTAATGTAGCATCATGGGAGACCCTCCTAATAAAGACCCCGATAAAATCAGATTAGACGATGTAAACTCTAGCACCAAGAGAAGAAGAACGGATGATTCTTCTCTGATGTCCGATTCTGGGACAATCATGGATGCTCAATTTCCTTCATCAGTACCTTCTCCGAGTACCGAGGCCCAACCTAACCCCGAAGGAAAGGCTCCGGCCAGGTACCCTCAATCTTCTCATGCTCCATTTTTGGTCATAGTAGAAAATAAAAACCCTGACAAACATCTTCACCCAATGGTATTTGGAGGTCTAGTGGCTAAGAATGGCGTTAAAGGCATCGTAAGTGGTGGCGTGCGTTCAGACGGTAGAAATAAAATAGCTGTGACTTTTTCATCTGCAAATTCAGCGAACTCATTCATTTCTAATGATATTTTATCTACATACAATTTGAATGCATTCATTCCAAGCTATAAATTGTATAAACATGGAATCATTCGCGGAATACCAACAGAGCTTAAAGACGAAGAAATCTTTGAGAATATTGAGGTTCCCTCTTCTTGTGGAAAGCTCAATAAACTTCGAAGGCTAAACAGAAGGATTACAGCTCCAGATGGGACTACTATATGGAAACCATCTACCACTATTTTGTTATCATTTGAGGGCCAATCCCTGCCTGAGCATATATATTTGTTCTATAACTCCATCAAAGTGGAGTTGTACGCTCGTCCATGTTATATTTGTCATCGTTGTCTTAGATTTGGACATACTAAAAAGAACTGTACCTCTTCCCCTAAATGCTTCCGTTGTGGTGAAAATCACCTTGGTGAATCTTGCCCAGATAAAGAACTCCCTCCAAAGTGTTCCCATTGCAAGGGAGAACACTTGACGACAGATGTTTCTTGCCCTGAATTCATCAGGCAAAAGAAAATAAAATACATTATGGCATCTGAAAATATTTCTTTTGTTGAAGCCGTCAAACAAACTCCCCCTTCAAAAAAATTTTACAGTGAGGTGGTTTCGTCCTCACAAAAACAGTATGGTTCATCTACAAAAAATAAACCTACCACCCCTGTTACACGTCCTGTGGTAAAACCAAATCTAGATAAAAGAGCCACAGAGGCCCTTCTTTCATATTCCAATGGGCAATCCACAAATCTCCAAAATGGCTGCTCTCTTAAAAATATAGAAACCGTTCCTTCCACGCTTTCATACGATTCAGAAAAAAACCAACTATTTAAAATGCTTTCCCAGATTCTCTCACTAGTTATTTCTAGTCCTAAAGATGATGTTATTCCTTTGATTCTCCCTATGCTTACAAAAGTATTTGAAAAGATGTCTGAGAGCGAATGATGTGTTGTACAACCTTAGTACAACGCATTAATCGATCGTTTTATACATTTATATTTCAATAAAATAATAATCATGGCAAATTTACAAGATAACAATAAAAACAAAAGAGATCATTTAAATTTATTACAGTGGAACAGCAGAAGTGCCGTATCAAATAAACACGAAATAATTCAACTCCTCCATGACTTGGACATTGATATCGCATTGATCCAAGAGACATGGCTCCTTCCTCATTTCAATTTTAATGTACCAGGTTATGTATGCTCGCGTTCAGATAGACTATATGGAAGAGGTGGCGGAGCTGCCATATTAGTTGATCATAGAATACCTCACTCTGTTATTAATTTACCACAAAACCCGTACTTGGAAATAGTGGCGATCCTTGTCGATGGGATCGCATATGTATCAGTTTATATTCCTCCCAACACCGGCTTCGACGTCGGATTCTTTGACGCTGTTGTCGCACTTCTTCCTTCATCTTTCGTTATCTTAGGAGACCTGAACTGTCACTCCAACGTTTGGGGAAGCTCTATCTCAGATAGAGCAGGGAATTCTGTCCTTTCGTTTTTAGATTCTCATAACTTATGTATTGTCAACGATGGTTCTCCAACTAGAATGACCCCTCCAGGCCAGAACAAAAGCGCAGTAGATTTATCTATTTGTACCAATAACTTAATGGCTTCCCTCCACTGGTCGATTATGGATGACCCTCGGTCCAGTGACCATTATCCAATTGTGATTCAATTTCATACTAAACCTATCAAAAATTCTCCTCACGGAAGACAATTATACAATTTGAACAAAGCAGATTGGAATGCCTTCTCTAGACATCTAGATAATAACGTTCCATCATTAATTTCAAAAGGAAACGAATGTTCAAATGTGGATGAAGAAAATACTGTATTATTAGAGTTTATTTACTCAGCTGCGGATGAAAGCATTCCTAAAAAGGCATGTAATAATCGCCCTAGAAGAAATGCCCCTTGGTGGGATGAAGAATGTTCTGAGCTCATCAGAGATCGAAAGGAGGCTATGCGCAAAGTTCGGAAAAATTTTAGTTTGGATGCCTTCTTAACGGCTAAGTCTATCCAGGCTAAAGTCAAAAGAAGATTAAGACAAAAAAAGAGACAGGGATGGCAGAAATTCTGCTCTTCGCTGTCTCCCCATTCTCATTCGTCATACGTGTGGAGCATGATTAAGAGATTTAAGGGTTCTTTCTCTCCTTCCTTCCCTAAGGAAGGAGTAGAGACCTGGTTACCTGAATTTGTGAATCTCTTGGCTCCCCCATATGCGCCATGTATTGATCAAATTTCTCCTCCTTGTTTAAATTACTCCAGCTCAGAAACATTCTCTTTTCTTATTTCACCCTTCGTAATGGGGGAACTAATATGCTGTCTGCAGCGTGTAAAAGACTCTGCTCCAGGTTTAGATTTGATCCCATATACATTTTTCCAAAAGGCCCCACCATCTTTCCTAGAATATTTTTTGTCTTTTGTAAATAAAATATCTTCATATCTTCTTCTGTTCCTGAAAGTTGGAAAAAACAACTTATCATTCCAATACCTTAACCAAAAAAAGACCCTTCTTTAGGTTCCTCGTACAGACCTATCGCCCTCTCGTCCTGTATTTTGAAAATTCTGGAACACCTCCTAAAAAATAGAATTGATTGGTTAATTGAACATAAGTCAATCCTTCCCAAATCCCAATACGGTTTTCGTAAATCCCTTTCTTGTATTGATAATCTTAGCTTACTTATCTCCGACGTACATATAGCTCTTTCCAAAAAAGAGTTTACTATCGCAGTATTCCTCGATATCGATTCCGCATATGATAATGTTTGTCTTTCCACTCTTTATAAAAAAATGATAAATCTTTCCTTTCCGGAACCCTTTGCCAAATTAATTTTCAACATATTTTCTGAAAGAACCATCGTCGTCAATCATGGTGAGAAAAATGTGAGTAGAAGCGTGTGGAAGGGACTTCCTCAGGAATCCGTTTTGAGCCCATCTTTATTTAACCTGTACTGTTCTGATCTGGAATCTCTTATTCCACCTAACTGCTCTATTGTCCAATATGCTGATGACATCGCAATATATACGTCAAACAAAAATCTCTCCCTTGCTGAGGAGTGCATATCTTCTGCTATTGATAAGATCAACAAATGGATGTTTGATAATTCCTTGAGACTTTCGGCCCATAAATCACAATCAATAGTATTCTCTAGAAAACATAACAACCCTTCAATCGTACTAAAATCTGAAGGTCTTCCAATTCCTCAAGTGGAGGAAGTTAAATTTTTAGGCCTTTTCATAAACAGGAAGCTATCATGGCATTCCCAAATTAATCATATATCTCAAAAATGTGAAATAGGTATCAATATGTTGAGAGCTCTGTGCAACATATCCTGGGGATCACACCCTTCCACATTAAAGCTACTTTATAATGCCTTAATCCGAAGTCATTTGGATTACGCGAGTTTCCTATTTGACCCTCTCCCAAAAACTTTGGAGTCTAAATTGGACAGGATTCAGACAAAGTCCCTGAGGTTGATTCTAGGAGCAATGCAATCTACTCTAAATAACGCCCTTCAGGTCGAATGTGCTGATATGCCATTGAGAATTCGACGTCGGTATTTGTCGGATTGTTATTACTCGAAAAAGATAATGTACGAAGGACATCCTTTAACCAGCAGAATTGCTGTACTCAATAACATCGTAAGAAATGATAGATTTTGGTTGAAACGACAACCACCTAATCTGTGTGAAAGTTTTTCGAGCATCAACTTCCATGTAAAAAAATACCCATTTCCCTCCCCTATATACAACCTCCCATTCGAAGCTTTAATCTTTAGACCTGATACCGTTCCACACATGGGTTTAGACAAATCTTGTTTGATGTCTGCCCAACAAATAAACAGTGAATTTCAGTTTCAAATTGAGTCTAAATAATAAATAATAATAATAATAATAAATTTTATTGAAACAACAGTTTGAAGTACATAATAATAATAATTACACTATTTTCGTTCCTTTGTAAAAACCTAAAAATATCTCACTGGGTTTGCACCCGTATCGAGGTATTTTTTTTTTTTTTTTTTTTTTTTTTTTTTTTTTTTTTACATTATATAATAAATTCACACAAAAGATTTTCAGACTCGTCCAGTCCCAGGCCAAGCAGAAAAGATTGTACTGTTCTTCTTGATATGCACTGATCTGGGATCCTCAGTAGCACGGCATTATAGAGACGTGGTCCGAGAAACGTGTGGAACCGTCTGGCAAATGAGGTGAACACCTGCGGCACCGCAAGGTTTCCACTCTGTCTTGTATTACGGCTGTACACCATGGCCATATATTTTTCATTTTTATTAGTTAGCATTATAAGTTGAAACATATAAATTTGTCTGACATTCAACATCTTGATATCATTGTATAATTGTACAGTCGGGTATCTATATTCTAATCCGAGCATAACTTTAAATATTAGTTTTTGCGCTTTGTATGCAGGATCCAGAACTGTTTTGGCTGCTCCTCCCCATGCTAATATGCCATAGTTAATTAGAGAATAGCAAAGCGCAAAGTATATCATTTTGATTTGTTGAATTTCCAAGATTTGTCTAAGCTCTTTAAAAAAGAAGACCAGTTTTCTCATTCGTCCCGTAAGATGGGTTATGTGTTCCTTCCAGTTTAGATTTCCATCTATTTGTACACCCAAATATTTCAAACTATTGCATCTTTTCAAGGATTCACATTGTGTACAAATTGAAGGATAGTTACAATCCGTAGTGGAATCATGTACACACTGATGGTAGCATATACGGACCTCATTTTCTTTTGGTGAACCAGTTCTGTTTATTGAGAAGCAAATAAAACTTGTTTTGGATGCGTTCAGTGTCAAAATATTCTCTCTCAGCCAAATACCAACTTTATTAAAGCCATCTTGAGCAGACTTCATCACTCCATCCCAAGTTTTAGTTCGGAAAAGCAGCACTGTGTCGTCTGCAAATGTGACAACCCTGCCATTTCCCACTTCCATACAACACAGGTCATTTATATATATGAGAAACAGTAAAGGACCCAGGACACTACCTTGTGGGACACCATATGAGATCACCATTGGCTCACTTTGAGCATCATTATATTTTAAGATTTGTTTTCTATTGCATAAATATGATTCAAACCACTGCCATGCTTTTCCTCGAATACCTGTTTGATATAGTTTTCTTAGTAGCAATTCATGTGATACTGTATCGAATGCTTTGGCCAAATCCATAAATATCCCTATGCACTTATCACCCCTATCCAATCCCTGTGAAACATACTCTGTAAGGCTCATTATGGCTCCTTCTGTATTTCTATCTGTTCGAAATCCAAATTGATTTTCGGATAGTAATTTGTTTTTTTCAAGGAAATTGAGTAATCGGGTTTTCATCAACTTCTCAAAGATCTTTGAAATATTACTCAGAAGTGATATGGGGCGGTAGTTAGTAACTTCTCTTGGGTCACCTTTTTTTAATATAGGACAGAGCAGTGAAATTTTGGCTTCATCAGGAAATACACCACTGGATACGCTAAGGTTATACAAATAAGCTAATGGTTCAGATAATCTGTTCATTGTTTCCTTTAGCACCCTAACGCCAATTCTATCCATCCCTGCTGCACCTCCCGTATTAAGGGTTGTTATTATCATGGCCACCTCAGTAGGATCTGTTGGATAGACAAAAAAAGAGTCTCTCGGTCTGTTTGGTACATTCACTTTGTTTGTTAATATTCTAATGTTACCAGACACACTCCTTAACTGTTCATTTGCCAAATTTTCACCCACAGTAGAGAAGTATGCATTAATGTGATTCAGTTCAATCTTCAATTCATCAGAATGTTTATTGTTTGTAAGGCTGTTCAAATCTGCATTAGTTTTGTTCTGCTTATTTAGATACTCCTTTATAACTCTCCAGCATTCTTTAGAATTTCGTTTGTTTTGACCAATAAGTTCTCTGTAGTAAGTGGCCTTAGATACTCGGATCAGTTTTGTACACATATTTCTATAGTCTATATAATATCTTCTAAGCTGTGTATTAGATGGACACTCCTGACATTTTTTGTGGAGTCTATCTCTACGCCTCAGTGATTTTATCAAACCCTCAGTTATCCATTCTCTGAGTTTTCTTTTGGCTGCTGGGATATGTTTTATGACTTCATTATTAGCAATATGTTGTGATAATGTTTTTTTAAATTCATTGTAAGCCTCATTCACGTTTGAGGTGCCATACACATTTTCCCATGTCTCTGCAAAGACATCTCGCTTCAGACCATGATAGTTAATCTTTCTTAAAGTAGTACATTTTTTATGCTTAGGTTTGCCCACATTTTCAATTCCAATCATTACAGGGTAATGGTCTGTTATAGTTGTCTTGCACACTGCTGCTTGGATTCCAAGGCCAAAGCATATTCAGGTTTACACTGATGGCTCCAAAACTACTTCCGAGGAATGCGTGGGTGCAGCAGTCCTTATCCCCTCTCTCGACATAAAAGTTCTAATCAAGTTACCTCCAGAAGCATCGATTTTCACGGCGGAGTGTGTTGCGTTGCTGAAGGCTCTTGACATCGTCAGTGATCTTAAATTCGATAAAACGGTTATATTCACAGATTCCCTCTCATTGGTCCAATCTCTCTCTTTCTCAGACCCATTTCGTATGGATAATGAGATATTATTACAAATTAAGAAGGAACTATTTGATCAAATGAATAACCACCAGGAGACAGTCATCACGTGGATCCCTTCACACAAGGGTATACAATATAATGAACAAGTTGATTCTCTAGCGAGATCAGCATCTATTTCTGGGACCATTCTTGGGAGATTTGTTCTTCCTATAAGTGACCGGAGGCGCATTATGGAGGAGGCAGCCTTTAAAAGATGGGAAATCTTCTGGGATAGAGAGAGCCTTACCAAGGGATCTCTTTACAAAGCTATCAAAAATAATATCTCCAAAAAACCCTGGTATCATAATTTGAAGTTGACCCGACCTCAAATCGTTAACATTTGCCGAATGCGTTTTGGTCACCATAGACTGAACAGTCATTTGTTCAAAATTAATCTAGTCGACAGTCCATATTGCGAGTGCGAGCTGGATCTGGAGAACTTGGACCATGTGTTCTTTGACTGTCCTTTAAGAGACAGATACGAATTGTACAATAGAATGAATATTCAACTCCCTATCAATATGACCCATCTCTTGTCCACTCCTTCGAAGAGCATATACAAACATATTTTGGTGTACATAGAGAAAAATATGATTTTATTATAGATAGCTATTTTTTTGTTTAGTTTTTTTTTTTTTTTTTTCTCTCCATGTCTATTTTTCGTCTGTGAGTAAGTCTTACTTTGCTGCCAGTTGGCACAAATCGTCCTTTACGTGACGTAATGCCATATTTATATAATAATAAGCGCTAGGGGGTTGAAAAAATAATTTAGACATTTTAAGAGGTGTTATTTTAAGTTAACCCTTGATTTCAATTTCCGAATGGAAAAGTTTCATAAAAGGAGCGAATCTAACCATAAATTACTCTTTTATTAGATATATTAAAATAATATAAAATCAACGCTATAAATTTCCCCAATCCTCCAACATTTTATCGCACCTTAACATCTCACTGAAGCTCCTTCTATGAAAAGTTCTTACAGAAATAATAATATTATCAACCTAATATTAGACACAACCCTTCTACTGTAGCGTGGGGGCTAATCACCCACAGAGATATTTATTTTCTTATTATTTCAATTAAGCTGTAAATTACGTATTGAGTACGTGTGGATAGAGAGGAGCGACAGGACACGGAGAAAGCCAACGTTCATGCGTGAACAGTACCAAGTTGAGAAATAGAAAGCTCATTTTTCTGTAATGTCGAAGGCGAGAACCAATATTCCAAAGTGTGTTTTTTTTTGCATCAGAGCTAAAGGATTTTGACTTGTTAGAACGTCATTTTGACTGCGTAAGATCGAACACATATATTAGAGTTTTTTAGAGAGCAGCGGTTGAAGAGGGAGTATTATTTAGATAAATATTACTTTCAAGTAAACCATAAGCAAGCATGGATGAGAGACACCGTGTGTAGCAAAAATATGCGTGTTAAGTGGTCAAGCTACATTTTTTTTGCCCATTACGCCGTAAGGGGTAGGCAGAGATAATGAACCTCCACTCTTTTCTATCCAAGCATACTTCTTACGCTTATCCCTACGACATACCAATTCTCATACAACCACTCCTATTTTTCTTACTTCTACCTTGCCTTCCTTGAGGACGGAATCGATGTGCGGTCCACGTTACTCTTGTTCGGCTATACTTTCTTATACCTGTCTTTTCAGCCTTATAATTTATTTTTGTCGTTCTGTTTGCATTCATTCTTCCCACATTCCATCTCAACTTATTGACTTTTATCTTTGTCACAACACTTATTTCCATACCACATTCCTTCCAAATATTCTCATTTCAGGGATTCGAACCTACGACCTCCAATACACTGTATGTACGGAAGTCGCCGATTGATACCACTGGACTACCAACCACCTCGTAGAGATCTCATCTCTACTGCATTTACATATTCTTCGTAGAGATCTCATCATATTTACACTACATTCTTTGAGCCAAATGTGTGAAAAAAAAATCAAAATTCACACGAAAGCGTAATGATATTTTGGGGTATTTTCGACCCCCGGACGGTTAGGCTATGAATATTTTCTTCAACGATCCTTTGGGGTTGACTTTATTCTTCTGCTTAAATCATTTATAAGTTTTTTTTTTATTATCTTTCTCAAAAAAAAAACGAGCCTCTAACGACTTATAGAGATAAGTCTCACAGTAGGTGAGGGACCAGCGTTGCACAAAACAATTAGCACGCTTTTTACAATCTTACAAATGCGTATTTAATGACTTTTGACCTCACACCCCACTTAACTTCTTACGAAATATTATTCTTACTCCAGTTTTGAGTCATTTGTTTCGCTTTCTCTTGTTTGATTTATTTCATTAAGATAACATTTTAATAACACAAATTTTTGTTTTTAGAAATTAGTTTATTATATTTCATTTTCAATGTTTTTGTAGGTACTATATTCGTCCAATGTACCCTCCTACGCAAAAAAACCGTGTTTTTTTGCCAACCTCTCCTTAAAAACTTTTTTTTTTCGCCGCTGTGGAATTTTGGTCATCGTGATATTTTTCTATATTTTTTTTTTTTATGAAAATACAAGACCAGTTTTTCACCTATAAAGTATAAGGGCTGAAATTTTTTCTATAGAACTTTCTTGATATTAGAAGAGATGAAAAAAGTATACAAAAGTACATATGTAGGTATATATTTTTTGTTCTTCCTAAACAATGCCGTGAAAAACAAGTGAAGTTTGGGAGCACCCGTAGGACTATCATTTTTAATATTGAAATCAATGATTATCAAAGGTTTTTAAAAATTCAAAAAGGTATAGGTATCTATGTTATTGGTGTATTGCAAATCTTTTCTAGAGTGTAATATTTCCTTACAAACCTCAAATAGTAACTATCTTACAAACGTCAAATTCAAGGGCGACCTGATTGCGATCATGTCTTAATCTTATCGTTAAGTGATTTTTAAATGCGATTGACTACGGGAATAAGGCTCCTGATTTGAACGAAGATGATCATCAAACTTTTTAGTCTAATCGCTTCAGTGTGCCTAATCCAATGACATAGTCTCATGCATCTTCGTATATACAAACCAAGTTTGCTGTGGATTAACCTCCTCCAAACTAACTTGCAGTGTGCGGGGAGCCACAGAAACAAAGCGAAAAATCAATTAAGTTAAAAAATACGAATAGGTTTTAAGAATGCCAATTGACAAAAAATCAATCTATTCCAAAGTATTGATAACAATAGATTATTAGCGTAGTACCAAATTTACTGGTAGAAGTTGATATTCAGAAAACAAAGTTATTTCGTTCTAATTAGAAAGTTTTGTCTTTTAATTCAATAAACTCCAGTATCTCGAGTAGAATTAATTCATTATCATAATACAATTTATCTTCTTTGACTGTTTGGAGCACATTATGAACTCGAAACATAATCATATACCAGATACCTACTAGCTCAGTTGATATTATTTTAAGAGTGTTGACTCAGTAGCATTATCAAAAACGCATTTCGGAGATTATACGAAATAGCGGTCTGTCCCAGCTTCGCACGGGTAGCTAGGTATTTAAAAAATAATAATTCAGTTTTCTTATGATCTTTATAGATCCCTAACTTTATCAAAATATTCTATGGGCTATGTTAATCTGGAATAATGTAGCATTCCAATGGTCCCCTCCCGTCCGGCTCGTAACCCAGTGACGCCTATATCTCTGCCGCATTTCAATTAATTTTTTTTTAAATAAAAGAACACTTATTATGGTTTAACTATAATAGTCAGATATATTATGCTGTCGCGACATATTTTTGTAAATATTGATGTCTTCTACAAAGTCAATAAAGATGAGACAGTAACAAAAATGGATATAGTCATATCCTGGCGCCAAATACATGACAGCAGTCGCTGTCTTTAAATTTGGTTGCTCTCTTGTTCTCAATAATTTCCAACTTTTACCTCTATATTTCATTTTTTATTAAATTTCTACTTGTTGCATACATGAGATTTTTCGACATGTTGAACATGTTGAGAATTCTCATGATTAGGATTTTCGGAGACAAATATTACCACCTAATGGCGAACGTTGTTAACGTAAAGTGATCACACTAAGCCAGCCTTCGAAATAACAGTAGAAGACGGTCGTTAGCCCGTAGTGGTTTGTTCCATTTAAAACTCGAACATTAGTAATGAATTGTTAGAGTCATTAGTTGTTATTTTTTCTTTAAAGTCGTAGTACATTATTTTATTCAATCATCAATTAATTAGGTATTTTTTTTATACCTTGGGTTATATTATTGGAGTTTTAGTAAGGATCCCAATTTTTTTTTTTGAAAATTCAATATAGCCTATGTTCACCGGGGATAGTGTAGCTTCCCAAAAGTGAAAGATTTTTTTTTAAATCGGTTCAGTAGTTTCGGAGCCTCTTCAATGCAAACAAACAAACAATCAAATCTTTCCTCTTTATATATTGGTAGGTATAGATAAAATTCAGATAGGTATATAGAAAAATTGTATCGTAAAAAGTAAAAAATGTTAAGTATCTACATTCAGTTTTCTAATGTTACGCGCAACCTTTTTATTTTTTCTTTATTTCATAAGAACCTTCTCATGACAACAGAAAGCACAAGAAAAAAAGGATTTAGCGAAATTGGTCCAGCCGCTACATTTTCATATATAGATATTATTTTCACATCATACGATTTGTTTTCTTGTTAGTTGCATTTCCGCATACATATTTCAATCATTTTAAATTGCTTACAAACTGATCTCTAGTCAGTAGACAATGAATCAGTCAATCAATCAATCAATAATTCTCCGTTTAACACCCCACTCAGGACCATAGGGAAGCAACAAGAGCTCTCCATTGCGCTCGATCTTGCGCAATGTTTATGACCTCCTCCCACACCATGTCCAAATCCCTCAGCTCCGCCTCGAAGGGGCGGAACACAGGGTGAGAGGGTATTCCTCGTCTTGGAGACCAATGAATCACGTTGTTTTTTTTTTTAATATAATTTCATGTTTTCATCATATATTATACGATTAATTGTATAATTAATTAATGAAAAAATATTTGTTTGAACAGATAATTTTGTAATAAACCAAATGATATTTAAAAATCCCGGAAACAAACTGTTTCGCGACGAACTGACTCATTTATACGGCTAGGCTTTAGTATCCTTCACGCATCTAAGCTCCAATTTAAAGTTTAAAATTGGAACTGTCAAAAACACGTGACTGTTTTCAGCTGCTGCTACTACTGTATCAGCTCGAAATTCTTTAAACGAGTGGACTTGACTTTTTCCCACGACCACCAACCCGTAGCGCGCTCGCTTGTTAATATTTTATTTATAGATGGAATGCGTGATAAGGAGATTGAAAGAAGAAAACTGCCCAGTATAATGGTTAGCGGTGTACTGAGACATCTAATGAGAAATAAAAACTTTCCAAGTTTGTCTAGATTCCTGTGACCATTTCTTAGGACTAGATTTTATCGAATATATCAACAACTAACTGATGACCGACTAATTTTGTTCGTTTTTTAAACCTATGAACAAACTGTACCGGCCATGTTTCGCATGACGACATCAACCACCTATAGCGTTTCTCCACGATGTCGACACCCGTTAGCAGCCTGCTACATACAAATCTGCTCAACCATAAGTCACGATTAACACTACAGGCCTACGACCTTCTTCTATTAGTTTGTTCATATCATTTTAAAATCGAACAGTATAAAGTCAGTCATTAGTGTTGTTGATATATTCGTTAAGAAATAAAAACATAAATTTCTAAAATAAAAAATAGTAGTATCACAATGTCACAATGTAACCCTGATAAGATCCGTGATGTATGATGGTGGAACTTGGATATTGACTAAAAATCTGCAAGTTGGTATAGAAATGCTGTGGAAATGGGATATGTTTGTAAGTTAATAATATTATGTTGAAAAAGTCTTATCGATAAGGTGATATATATGAAGTGGTTGGTAGACTAGTGGTTACGACGCCGGCATTCGTACTGTTTCGTGCGGAGGTCGTGGGTTCGATCCCAGGTGCCGACCATCTTCCTCTTTCGCGACACAAGCTTTAAGTAGCTTACTGTGAAAGAATCAAGGAGCGTATTTTTTTTCACTTTAAGTGAGCACAGTTTCATTACAAAAAAAAGGTGAGGATCGGTAATTTAAGAAAGTAATGAGGAGTGAATGTTAGCCTAGTGACTATAGAATGAATGCGTGTCTTTTTTATTTGGTTTAAATAATTGTTTATATTGTGTTCCAGTGAAGTTGGCGTAAAATTCTTTTGTAGTCGAACGCAATATTCAAACGAGGGCTTTTGTATTCATGTAAAAAAAATATGTTTGAGTAACACACACTTAGACCAGTGTAGGAAACTCAATAATATGAAGCGGTTAATGTGTGTGACAACTGTGAAAAATAAGCTGAGCTCTAAAACGAGCGGGACTGTCTTGTCAAGAGGATTATTATACGAATTCGAGCTGAGCCTTATTGGCATTGCAGGCAGCGAAAAGGGCTCATTTTATAATAAACTTAATTCCTAACTGTTCCTTCCTTTATAGTAATAATTGGTTATATCCTCCATAAATTTACCTATTTTTCATACATATGAGACAAGAAATCTAACTACGGGAAATAATTTTAAACTTTTTTTACTTATCACGCCATGCCCCGTAAGAGGTAGGCAGAGAGAACGGATCTTCAATATTTTCTATCCATGCACACTTCTTGTTCAATTGAGAACGAAATTGATGTGTAAATTTGATCCACCTCATTCTCGGTTGTCCGCGCCTTCTTACTGTTTTTCTTTTTCCTTTCAGCTTAAAAAATTCTTTTTGCCATCTCAATTTATTAACATTCATCTTTGTCACTACACTAACTTCCATATCACATTCCTTCCTAGTAGGTATTCTCTTCCTTTTCATATCCCACAGTAAATATTTCTAAAAAATATTTTCGAAATCATTTTTTTGCTTACATAAAACCATTTGTTCGCTTAGAATATGTTAACTAAATCTTTGTAACGAATATACTGATGTGGGACAGCTAAACATTTTAAATGATCCGCGGTTAACCGGTAGGTACTTAACTACGGGTTCAACTAATGTTAACGGATGGGTCGGTGCAAGTGGGTAGGTACGCTAAATAACAAAAACCGTCCATTCATCTAATTGACCGTACTCCGGAAGAAGTGATTGATTAAAATATTACGTACTTCATACATTGACAATAACACGATCCTAACAGATAGGTATGATTATTCTAATGTATGTATGTTACTATCATGTTAGAACAAACGTTTTGTTTCTATGTGTGATGTATGCCCCGTTCAAAATTAATCAAACTTCAAAAGATTTTTTTTTTAACCAAAGAAAAAATAACAACTAATGGCTCTAACAATTCATTACTAATGTTCGATTTTTAAATGGAACAAACCACTACGGGCTTACGAACGTCTTCTACTGTTATTTCGAAGGCTGGCTTAGTGTGATCACTTTACGTTAACAACGTTCGCCATTAGGTGGTAATGTTTAAGTCTCCGAAACTCCTAATCATGAGAATTCTCAACATGTTCAACATGGCGACTTTTTTAACCGACTTGTTTTGATTTTACCCGTTAGATATTCATATCCCCCGATTGATTGATTAGGTATACAAGAAGATTTTTTTTATAGATTGTGGGGAGGAGATGGACTTGGCTGGGACATGTGTTAAGGATGCCGAATGACAGTTGGCCGAGGAGAGCGCTGTTCTTCCTCCCATCAGGGTCCCGAAGACGAGGAAGACCCTCTCACACTGTGTTCCGCTCCTTCGAAGCAGAGCTGAGGGACATGGACATGGTGTGGGAGGAGGTCATAAATACTGCGCAAGATCGAGCGCAATGGAGAGCTCTTGTTGCCTCCCTATGCCCCTGAGTGGGGTGTAAAAGGGAGAATTGTATTGTATTGTATAGACCTCCACCCGGACTCGAGTGATTTTGAAAGCTATACTAATTTGTACAAAGAAAAGATTTGATTGTTAGTTTTTTTTTGTATTGAATAGGCTCTGAAATACTGAACCGATTTGAAAGAAAAAATCACTGTTAGGAAGCTAAAATATCCCCGGGTGACATTGCCTATATTATATTTTCATAATTGATAATTTCGTCTAATTTTTTGTTGTTGAAATAACAATGGCATAATGAAATTATTCGTCTATAATTCGAAAGTTGTTACGCTTTTATGTATCCTACTTGGTCAGAGGTCTCTATATTCGTATATACGGGGAAAACTGTTGAATTGTCCGCAGTTCTCAACGCGGTAAAGTTGGGATACCAGAGTAAAGTTGAGACGACATAACTGATTTATAAGAAACTCAAACAGTTTTATTGAGACAAGCCAATTTGACAGTATTTTGGTTATAAAAAATAGATTAAGATGAAAATGATGGTTAAAAACATTCTTGAATCCAGCATGCGACTTTTTTTCGCATGAAAAGTATTCGATTTATGACGTCAAAGATAAAACAAACATAAATGGCTTCATCTTTCTTTAAAAGCGAACTCTTGAAAGTAATTGTGTCACAAATAATGACAAATAATTTTGAAACTGTCTGTAATTAACAGAGGCAGAAGGAGATGGGGACAAATTTCAGAATTTCGCCTCAATTTGTCACAAACTACTTACTTACAATTTATTCTCAACGCTTTCATGAAATCCCTTATATAAAATAAATTAACTCTCTCTCTCTACAAAAGTGTCAGTACAGCCGGGGGAACTAATTTTCTAAGATTTTTTTTTTCAAATCAAACGTGATCACATCCAATCTGAGACAGACCCACATCGGTTAGTAACTGAGCGAGAAACTCTTACAGAAAAGCTCGACAGGAAATCGAAACTGGGACCTCTTGATTAGAAATCGGCACTTATGCCATTATAGACTACACGGGTCGGTACAGATCTCGAACATACATAAAGAAAGACATTGAATATTATAATATGGATTTTTGTAATGATTGGTACCAACCCCAAATGGGGCCTATAGAAAATGAAAAAAAAATACATTACTTTGTCTAATAACGAACAGTAGTGTATAAGTTTTCCAAGTGGAAGAAAACCTTCAACATTCCGCTTGGACACAAAATGCAGTTACAGCTGGAGCTGGCCAAGGGTGAGTGACAGAGATAAGGGACATGTAAGGAGAAAGTATATGCGTAAAAGAACATTGTCATCACCCCGCAGCATGGCTTTTTTACTAAACGACCACCATTTTACTACCACAGGCTTTATCTAAAAACGAGCAGCGGCGCTTGGATAATGATAATGTAGGCATAATATTTTGGAGTAAAGGGATATAGGCCAAGGGTGTGACAAGAATAAGGGACATAGAAGAAGAAAGTATATGCGTAAAAGAACATTGTCATCACCCCGCAGCATGGCTTTTTTACTATTAGACCACCATTTTACTACCACAGGCTTTATATAAAAACGAGCAGCGGCGCTTGGATAATGATAATGTAGGCATAATATTTTGGAGTTAAGGGATGTAGGCCAAAGGTGAGTGACAAAAATAAGGGACATAGAAGAAGAAAGTATATGCGTAAACATTATCATCACCATGGCTTTTTACTATCAGACCACCATCTAGAAGTTACAATAAAGGAAAGGTTATCAAATGGACACGGGCCAGCAAGAACGAAGACCGGATGTAATAAATTATAAGAGAAACAGCCGTACATCACAATCAATAACAATAAACAAAACTAAACGTTTAAAATGACACAATGATGGATTGGACCAGACAGATATTTATGGTGGTCACTCTTCTATGGGGTTCTTACATTAACCATTACCTAATATGTCACCTGCTATAAATCAGGGATTAAGTTTTTCTTTATATGACCGTTTTGATCAGTGATGTTAATAAAAAAAAAAACATTTTTACTAACTCGACTGAAAAGAAATAGAAGGTTAGTATTTTTTTATTAGAATGAATCTGGGCTTACCCAAGAGCTTGTGTTGTAAAAGTGGAAATGGTCGGCATCGCTAGTCATCTAAAGCCGTCAACTGACGACCACTGGCCTATCAACCAACTCAAAATATTATGTTTTATAAGTTTGATAAAAGAACTAGGTATACTTACAATCAACAATGTAGTATGAGTGTTGAATGCGATGGGTCGATTTCTATTTTTTAACTTTTTTATTTTTTTTAAAGCACTGTAATTTCTATTTTTTTTAGCTACCTAAATGCGGGAGACACCTGTCATAAGTGTCATTGGAGTACTGAAAATAGTGTGTTTTTGTGTCATGATTTGTTTTATTTAGTGTTCTCTTCGTGTCAATAATTATTAAATAAATATTTATTTATTTAATCATTGTCACATCAAATTCATACATACTATACAGACGTACAGTTCAAAACAATAATACACACCAGATACAAATATAAAAGAAAAATTTGCCGCCTCACTAGGTGTGAACCTGTGTTGAGGCTAGCAAATAGCAAAACTAATAAATAGTATACCAATGACGTAGCAAATTAGAAAGCTTATTATGTTAGGTAGGTAATTATGAAATTACAATTGATACAAAATATTTAAAAACTGAAAAGAAATCCACTGCATTGCAGAACGAGATGCAAACAAACTAGGTATTTAATAAGTTATGGGAAAAGCACCATATCACCAGCACCACATCAGAGTCACAGCATATAGATATTCACATAAAACACTTATTATACACCCAAAATATTTAACGATGAAAGAACACACGAACACCAAGGATTTTATAAATAATTATATGCAAATTGCCTAGGAATATTAACGGCATAGTGCACAGAGGAGCATAACAGGCACAAACTAAACTATAAGCATTTCAATCCGAGTTAATATGAAACACATTATAAGTACACCATAAATTAACGCAGATCCCCATATCCTGACACGTCACACGAGAGCATTCCATGAACGACACTTCGTGATCAACAAAAAAGCATTTGTAGAAATATTTTATACCTATTATTTAAAAAAAACGTTGAGCAACTATGCTGAAAAGGAAACCCCCACCCTTTGATGAAGTTGTGAACAAACCCGGTGTGAGCAACTATGCTGAAAAGGAAACTCCCACCCTTTGATGAAGTTGTGAACAAACCCGGTGTTAGCAAATATGCTGAAAAGGAAACTCCCACCCTTTGATGGAGTTGTGAACAAACCCGGTGTGAGCAACTATGCTGAAAAGGAAACTCCCACCCTTTGATGAAGTTGTGAACAAACCCGGTGTGAGCAACTATGCTGAAAAGGAAACTCCCACCCTTTGATGAAGTTGTGAACAAACCCGGTGTTAGCAAATATGCTGAAAAGGAAACTCCCACCCTTTGATGAAGTTGTGAACAAACCCGGTGTGAGCAACTATGCTGAAAAGGAAACTCCCACCCTTTGATGAAGTTGTGAACAAACCCGGTGTGAGCAACTATGCTGAAAAGGAAACTCCCACCCTTTGATGAAGTTGTGAACAAACCCGGTGTTAGCAAATATGCTGAAAAGGAAACTCCCACCCTTTGATGGAGTTGTGAACAAACCCGGTGTGAGCAACTATGCTGAAAAGGAAACTCCCACCCTTTGATGAAGTTGTGAACAAACCCGGTGTTAGCAAATATGCTGAAAAGGAATCTCCCACCCTTTTATGAAGTTGTAAACAAACCCGGTGTTAGCAAATATGCTGAAAAGGAAACTCCCACCCTTTTATGAAGTTGTGAACAACCCCGGTGTGAGTAATTATGCTGATAAGGAAACTCCCACCCTTTGATGAAGTTGTGAACAAACCCGGTGTGAGCAACTATACTGAAAAGGAAACTCATTTCGTATAAAAACCTTTTAACGAGAACGATTCGGAGTATATAAGAAGATTAAAGAAGTATAATATAATTCAATTTTTGAAACATAAAATAAATAAAATAAATAAAACTTTATTATATCAAAATATAGTGTGGAGACAGTAATTAGGACAGTCGAAAGGGCGGACTTATCCCGAAGGATCTCTGCCAGCCAACCCAGTTAAATCAAAGAGAATATATTAGGTTTGACAGAACAATAGATAACAAGTGACAAAAAATAAACAATTATAATAGAAAATAAAAATATGTCTAAGAATAAATAAATAAATAAAAACATATACATATAATATAAATACAATATGAGGATAGGGATAGGATGGACTAGATGTTGGGGAGGAATAGGGAGGAAGGTGGGGATGCTTCTCATCTTACAATGAAGACTAACGGCCGGCAATGATCCTGCGGAATGTGTTGATGGACGAACAAACGCGACATTGCAGTGGAAGTTGATTCCACAATCTCGATCCATGCACCGTGAAAGAGTCCGTGTAGTAGCCAGAGTTATGTGGCGGGATAGCCAGAAGATTGTTCGACGCCGACCTCAGTGGGAGTCCATGCAGGTCATTGCAGGTGCAAGAATGTGAATCGTTCCTTAAGGTACAGAGGAGTGGAGGGATCAAAAAGAATCTTATACAGAAGACAGAGAACGTGGTCATCCCTTCGCCGTGCGATTGATTGGCGTATAATACTTGGCGTTTGACATAAACTGTCAGTTATAGTTGGTTGATACTTGGTTAAATAATTGACATAATGCGGATGCAAAATGTATGGTTTAAAAAAGGTGGATGGGTTAGAATTAAATTGCTTCGAAAGTAATATTTAATTTACCATTATGCAAATTTTAATTCAATATTCATAGATAGGACTTTGTCGGGGAAACTGGTGTGTTTATATGAACTAGTGGTCGACCAGTGTTCGAAATTCGACCATAACTTTTTCAAATTATAAGTTTGAACATTATTGATGTTCCATTATCAAAGACTGAGCGAGCACTATTTCAAAGTTTTCTTTAAAAAACAATGACATTGAAACGTCAAATTTGAAATGTTACATAAGTACATAAAAGTTTTTCTATTACTATTAAAGATAAACAATAATAATCTTTTCTCAATTTGACCACGCAATTTTTCGCAATTTTTGTAAAAGGGACAAAAAGTTTTTGCTTCACGTATCAATATATAGATAGATAGAATATAGATAGATGACACTTTCCCAATATGCTCGTGCAAAGTGTGCACAATACAGTGCATCAGTTTGTTTGCGAGCCGGTGTATCTGCAGAAGAAAGATAATGCCTGACAGATTAGTCGGTGATTTATACCTAACCTATATGTCAGCAGCTACTTGGGATCGAGGACCCTGACCGACTTGTGATGACGGCCATTCGGGCATATCTGCATACATTATCATCGTATCGTCGGATACAATATCTTCATACACGCAAGAGATGAAATTCATTATTATTATTCGAACAGCTTACCATTTCTTTCTAACTTCTTGTTTTTGTAAGCGAGACACGAAATGCAAATATTTCCAAGATCAATCAAAACTCCCTTTGAACTCCGCTCAGGAGCATAGGGAGGCAACAAGAGCTCCCACTGCGCTCGATCTTATAACCTCCTACCATACCATGCCCAACTCCCTCAGTTCTGCCTCGAAAGAACGGAACACAGTATGAAAGGATCTTTCACGTCTTCGAGACCCTGATGGGAGGAAAAACAGCGCTCTCCTCAACTGTCATTCGGCATCCTTAACACAATATGTCGCAGCCATTTCCATCTCCTCTTCGTAATGGTGGAAGCGCTGGGTGCGCTGCCGAATAGCGTCGTTCGTGATTGACTACCTAAAATTATCTTGAGGCATTTCGTTTCGAATGCAGATACCTTTTGTGCCTGGGCAGTCCAAGGTGGCCGTGATATAACCGAACATATTTATGGCCAGTTGTTTCAGTTTACGTGCTCCATTTTAATAGTATTTTTTGTTTCCAAACAATGTTAGATTTGTGTCCGAAGTTTCAGGTGTTTTGATGAATTAGAATAATTAATACTAGGTACTTAAATGGCTAACGTTGTTAACATAAAGTGATCACAAACAGCGGTAGAAGACGGTTGTAAGCCCATAGTGGCTCAAATTTGTATAAAATTTACTCCTTAAATCGAATAATAATTATTATTGATTTATTGATTGGCGTGAATTGGTTGGTTCTATTATGTAATGGTCTGTTTAATCCTACGAATACGGCGCCACTATAAACAGCGGTGAGTGAGTATGCCAGTTAAGAATTTTATCAATATTGTTACCGTAGTAACAAAAAACATTATGATATATTTTGAAAGACCCATCAGGCTCCCTAGGAACCCATCAGGGCATAAGATCTAGTCGCGGAAAACGGCGTAAGAATCCATACGCAACGGTATATTTTTTTGGTGTTTAATTTGCTGTTCTAAAATCATTTTTCGTTCTGACAGTGTCATACATGGGCGAAAAGAAACCTTAAATATCTTCTCCTTGCTTTATTCTATCACATGTATTTAACGCAAAGTAAATACCTATATAAAATAATAATTAATAACAAACATATTATTTTAACATATTATTGATACGTTGGTCGTTGTCTTACGAATTTATAAACATGGGCATTTTTTTACATAAATAGACGCATAAAGAGTTAATCAACGATAGAATAAAGATAAAGCAAGCCCTCTGTAAAAGGGTCAAGGATAGCATAGAGCTCCTTGAGGAATACAGGGGAGTTTAGAAGATACCAATTCAGGGAAAGACGGATAGATACAGTAAGTTATGAGAATCACTTTTGAGTGTAGTTGTGGGTAGTTTTTACTTTAATCTGACAATTTACCAAGAGATCCGAAATTTCCCTTCAAAGCACAAGGGAATACTTCAGACCTAACCCCTTTTCACAACTAATTGGAGAAAAGTATGAGTATCAAACAAAATGGCAACATCTTCGAATTATGCGTATAGTTTGTCGGTTGCCCAAATAAAACATTCATGCATCTTCTATTATATAAAAATTGAGTGCTATTTCCCGATGTCATGTACGTCTTGTCGCAAACGGCAGGACCGGTTTCGCTAATTCTTTTTTTTTTGTCTTATAGGCTTTTTTCAGTAGAAGGTTCTTATGAAAGAAAAAAATTATTAAAGTCGCGTGGAAAATTAGAAAATCAAATAAAACTCTAAGTAGGTAACCTTCTAAATACTAACAGTATAATTCTTATTCCAAATTTGTTAAATTATTCAAGTTTGACAGAAACTGTCAGTTGTTTGATAGTTGGTGCGATGGACAGAATGTCGATGGAAAATGTATGGCACGAAACAGATGCATCGTTCTAAATTTATGTTCAGGTGTATGCCGTCGCTAGCACTGGGCTGGGCTCGAACATAATAATAATAATAAACACTTTATTGGTAAAAAATATACAATAATATTAAACCATAATTGGCGGGCTTATTGTCTGAGGCAATTTCTTCCAACCAACCTACATCATCGGAGTGGCTGTGGTTCGAATCCTCAGCGTGCCAATGGGATAAAATATTCGAATCAGTGTACTTAAACGGTGAACGTTGTATACGTAAAGGTGATCACAACTAAACCAGCCATCATGATTGATGAAGGTCGTAAGCCCTAATGGTACACATACTAACATTGAAATAGCACACATACAAATGTGATCTTCGCAACAGATATTGCACGTGTATTCATAAAAATCGCGTCCACTATTGTATTGTGGTATAAAAAGTTTATAAAAAATGCGCTAATATTATTGTACATATTGTTGAAAAAATAGACTCCATTCAAACCTAATTTTACCGAATTACTATGGTAAGATTCAGCTTGTTTTGACGGCACGGCGAAGATTGGTAAGTTTATAGGTAGGTGACTTTATTATCAGAATGTGCTGAAGCGTTTTAACGACAAAACCATCATGAAAAGTTGTCTATTGCAAAACATTTTTGTCGTGTGGTAGACTTTTCTAGGAGCGAGATTTAATAACATTCTAGAAGAGAGAGAGAGAGAGACGAATAATAAAAAGAGATTATGTTGTTAAGCGGGACGAGCTAAAAAGAGCTCAACTGGAAATCAGAGATATGCGAGCGAAAGTTTTATTGTGCGAGTTATTAAATTATTAGGTGTCTACCTTACCCACTCCCCCCCCCTTTACCCACTTTAATTCTTATAGTCGTCGTCCGAGAGAACGTGCGGTTAATATCGCCACATTCTAACCATTCCGTCTTTCATACACTTTTCTATAGATATCTCCATAAATACAATATAATATAGTACCTACGCCTCTTATAGGCTAGGCGGAAAAACTGTGTTAGAATGATTCCCACCTCTACCACAGTCAATGTATCAATTGGTTATGTTCGTTCGTAACTCGGTATTCTTGTGAAAGCATTGTAACCCCATGCGAAATATTTGTTAAATACCTTTTAGCTTTCCCGACAGACGTTGTCCTGTAGACCTTACTATGAATATTGATTTCGAATTTGTAATTTATACAAAAACACGTTTCAAATATGTTTGAATGTTAATAAAAGTTATTTCTGAAGGAAAGCTCTAAAAAAAATTATATCAAAAATCTGCGTAGCAATATTTTTAATATCAATGGTTGTCAAAACACATTGCGTGATCGCATTAGGAATAAAACCATCCGCAGCATGTGCAACACGGAGGGCATTGGTGGAATCAAAAATGGGAAAGGCAACGAAGAGGACACTGGAACGACCAAGTAAATAAAATGTCAGGCGACAGAACTCCTCGTGTCGCCCTTCAAGGCAACCCTGAAGGAAGAAGACCCCCCGGGAAGACCACCAAAATGATGGAGATATAGTTGGCAGTCGACCTCCCAAGAGGCTGAAACGGCGACACAAACAGATCCGCAGGATCTATGAAGAGAATAAGAAGAAGAAGGTTGTCGGGTGAACAATAATTTTGTTTTTTATAGAATTTTTCATGGATGGTGGCTTCGCAGGAAATCCGTTCAGTATTAGCCTTTATATAATATTATTTCTTATGCATTTTTCAACTTTTAAATAGTTATTCTGTTATCCGGAGCGGAGAAGAATCCAATTGGAAGAATCTGTTCAGCCGATTTAGAGTTAAGTGATCGCACTAACCCGACTTTCTTTTATATTATAGATGTGATGAAACTTATAATAATTCAACTACCTACGGGTAATATTTTTCATACTTATGATTGCCGAAGAAAGTCGATAGGTTGCTATGACTATTATTAATAATAGGTATATTTTATGGAAAAAATATATTGATGAGAGGTCCGCAAAGTGGAAATGTGAAATTGAAATTAAAACTGATTCACTGGACAATCTTACAATTAACAACCATTTCTTATGCCTGTCGTCTTACAGGTTTTGCTGCTAGTACGAATTATAAATTGGTTATAAATAAAAATGTTAGTGAGATGAAAATAAACGATTTGAGACGGTTCGGTCATGTTGCGAGAATGATTGTTGATAGGAGTGACAAAAATTAGAAGAGAATAGCGGAAACGCTCATTGCTCAGAAAAGGCAATCTTAAAATAAAACAAACAGGAAAAGATATTACGGACTATGTTACACATATTGGTAGAAAAAAAAAGATTCCTAGTTCATTTTATGGATAAAAAAACTGGACAAAAGTTGAAATAGTTAGAATTGGAAAAAATCTAGATCCGTTTTATAATGACTTTTTTGCAAGTTTTGTCAAGGGTCAAAATTGAACCGAAATTTTTCAAAAGGATAAATATACGAAGTTTATAACGCCAGACTACTGAGATTGTGTATCAACTAAAATTTACTACAAAAATAGATTTCATAAATGTATGTCTTCAAAATAAGTTTCTATTATTATCATTAACCAATTGTTGGAAGTCCATCGAAAATATGTGCAGAGGTATTTAAAAAAAGACTTAAGGTCTGAGGTACAAAAAATAAAGTGCTTATCTAATTCGCTAGGTTGATAACACAAAATATAAATGTTTATTTACGAATGTTCATGAGATAAGAAAACTTCTGGAAATTCATGTTTTTCAATTTTGAGTAGATGGTCTTTCTAAACTATATTCTATTCGGAAAAATAGTAGACCCTCTTCTTTCGAATAAGAAGTAATATACTTAAAACATAAATAACAATAAAAATAAAAACAAGTTTTTGAATATATGACAATGTTTCACTGAGCCATCGATCATCCATCAAATCGTTCAAGTTTATAACTTTGATGTAAACGTAATAAAAAAAAGTTCTTTTTTACATTTCCATATTCTGAAAATCGTTGCTGTAGGTAAAATTTAATTTGACCGCTTCAGAAAGATGCTGAATTAAATTTTTTACCTACCAATATCTTACCATAATAATTTTGATTCAATGGAGTTACAATACTTACAATACACTGTGTTCCGCTCCTTCGAAGCAGAGCTGAGGGACATGGACATGGTGTGGGAGGAGGTCATAAACATTGCGCAAGATCGAGCGCAATGGAGAGCTCTTGTTGCCTCCCTATGCCCCTGAGTGGGGTGTAAAAGGGAGAATTGTTGTTGTTGTTGTTGGAGTCAATACTTATTATACTATGAACATAGTTTTTATTTACCATTGAGATTAAAAATATTGGCGCACAGATTTTTTTACAGAATTCATTTTTCAAGCTTTTTTTTGTATAATTTGTTTACAAAAAAAATAATACATATCTCAAAAACTTTCGTACAAACAATAAATAAACGAATGGATTTGATAATGATACTAGGCAAATAAAACATTATAAGAAATTAAAAACAATACCACAACAAATAATAATTAAAAAAGCCAAAAAATAACATAAAATTAGAGTAGAATCAACTCGTCCATAAAGGAAACATTTGGAAAAATAGCATTATTAAACAATAGATATATAAGAATTTGTAGATATACCCAATCAAAAAAATAAACATTTATCATTTCAACCAAAATGGAAAAAAGGTAATTGAATTTGAAAATAATTTCCCTCTCGATAAACATAGTACAAAGTAGGTTCCTTTATAGGACAATGATAAATAGAAAAAAAAGCTGCTAACCTAGGGTAGCCCAGAACTCATAGTATATTATAACAGCCTTTTCGTGTAAAACATATCTTTGCATAAAAATTCATAATTTTACGATTAAAATGAATTTATCCTTGGAATTATTATAGAAACTTTAAAATGATATCGACTATTGGAGCTTTTTATTATCTGCTTTAGAACTACATAATATTCAATATTAATCGGTACTTTAAGGGGGACCCACTGAAGTTACGGACCTAAAATTGTGCTTGTGTAGGAGTATAAGACCAACCCGCATACCAAATTTTATGAAAAACGAAGATTTTTTTTTCTTTTTTAGCCCCTTTTCTAGAACAAGTGAAATTTTCTTTGGATACTTTAAGAGGGTTCCCCTGAAGGTACAAATCTCAACATTTTACCCACTCATCTACATCGAGGGGCTAACCGTTCTACCAAATTTCAATCAAATCGGATAAGAATTACTATGAGTTATGGGTACGCACACATTTTTGGCGTACGCGTACACAAGACTCGTGTATATTCCATACCTATACTATGAGTAATATTAAAGATTCATAAGTAATCAAGAGATATGTCTAAATTTACTAACGAATATCTATACCAACAATATTCATTTTTGTCAACCAATCCTTATAAGGGCTCGTAAATCAGGCTTCACTTTTTTTGCTATGGAAAGATATGGGAGAAATCCATTTAGAGATAGTTAAGGGTTTTTAAAAAATCTTTGAGGTATGAGGTGCCCATGTTTTTGCAAAGAGTCACACATTTTTGTGGTTATGAAGAAAATAAAAAGGTAACAGATTGCAAAATTTACCAAAAAAGGGGGAGTTTAAAAATTCAAAAATATTTTTTTTAATACCGCTCCCGTTTACAATATTATCTCATTTCAAAAGAGTTGCTATATTTTTTTTTTAAAAGAAAACAATAATGAAACAGCGTGTTTCGATTTTACAACAAACTGTTCCAGGTGCTCAGAATCATCTGGAATTAATAGAATTCGGTTAATTGCCGGCTCTCTGGACCATCTGGGACCGACTTTCTGAGGCGCTACAAGGAAATTATGGGAAATGACAAAAGGTAAATAAGAGGCGCTTCTCTGTTTGATAAATAATCATATTTCTTACAATCTCTTACCACAAATTTCACGCTTAATCTCATCCATGGGGTTGTTCAAACTAAAAACATTATTTTTATATAGTCATATCCTGACGTCAAATACATGGCAGCAGTCGCAGTCTTTAAATTTGGTTGCTCTCTTGTTCTCAATAATTTCCAACTTTTATCTCGATATTTCATTTATTATAAAATATTTTCTACTTGTTGCATACATGAGATTTTTCGACATGTTGAACGTGTTGAGAATTCTCATGATTAGAAGTTTCGGAGACTTAAACATTACCACCTAATGGCGAACGTTGTTAACGTAAAGTAATCACACTAAGCCAGCCTTCGAAATAACAGTAGAAGACGGTCGTAAGCCCGTAGTGGTTTGTTCCATTTAAAAAATCGAACATTAGTAATGAATTGTTAGAGTAATTAGTTGTTACATATTCTTTAAACATTTTTTTTTTGGTACGGTTGCTTTCTGTCTTCGACAAGCGTGTTTGAATGAATTCTAAGGATGATTAAATTATTTATTTAGGTGTTCATTTCAAATAAAATGACAATCACGCAAAAATGATGCAAAGAATACCCATCTGTAGCTATAGCAATACGTGAAATTATCCGCATCAACTCCTCTTGATTCTGCGCTATTCTCTTTAGTTCTACGTTTGAGCTGCATTGAATATTCATTTTAATATTCGCTTGACTCATAAGTCTCTCCGATATGGGCTCCAATATTTGCAGAACTCTTTCAACAATTCCCACCAAAATATTTTAAACATTCGCCTAAGCGTGCAAATCTCTAAGGCTTGCACTCTTGCATTCTCTTTCGCCGATACAAAAATTTTTACATCCATGCAATTAAATTCTCAAGTAAACTAAACTAAACAAAAGTTTTATTGCTATATCGTTGGAATAAAGGATCTTTGATTTTTGGTTCAAGGCGAGTCGCAACTGGCTATTAAATGACAAACTTACGTTCATATAATAGCAGAAATTTGATAAAATTGAAATAGTATGAAAGAAGGTCATTAAATCGTTTGATCCTTCTCTATGATCCAAAGTGAGATCAGAAGGGAGTTTAGAAAGACAGATATTCTTACAATAATTCAATCACAATATACATACGCCTCGGATATTATTGAATCATGAAAATCAGCTAGCATTTACTAGAATTTTCATAGATCATTATTCCATTCTGCATTAACTATGCGGTTTCTCCCACATAAACCCTATATAATTTTAACAAAATCACTAAAATAATATTCCTATATAGTATCCACCTAAAACTGTGTTATGGTATAGATCAGTCCAACATTTTTAATTATTATTTCAGTATAAAATGAAGGGTACAGGATATAAAGGTTGAATGTCAAAATTTTATGTTTTGATATATTACGCTTTAAAGTTTTCAAACCTCTTGAACAATGAATCAACAAATAAATTGTATAAAGCTTGCTCGATATAATGTTCTCCATATTATATCCTATCATTACAAATAGATTTCATTATCCTTACGTTGTATTTTTGAAAAATATTTTTATTTTTTTAAATCAAGTCCCCAATATACAGAACATAAAGGATGAATGTCAATACCAAACAGGAGATGAAGGATGGATGTCAATCTTCGATATCCAATAAATGTTGCATAGATAGTTTTGTTAAGGTGTAAATAAAAACATATAAAGTTGAACGTACTTTAATAAGGAATAATATCAAAATTAAAATACCAAAATACTATAAAAATTATTATGAGCAAGTGGAAAAATGGCAATTCATATTGTTTTAAATGAAAGGCTACTGTAATAATTAGCAGCGTGATCACCACAAAATTTCTGTTTTTTTTTTTACAATAATTGCACAATTGCAATATCATTAGTGGTGATTTTTATATATTCTATGAACTAGACTATAGTATCCTCGAAATGAACTGGCAGTCGGGGTAATAAAACCAATATAAAAGGCATTATCGACTGGTATTATTTACATTAATTTAAAAGGTATTAGGATCCCTTAATTTTATGCTCCGGCTGCCAGTTCATTCCGAGGATACTATAGATAGAGTGTTCTGATATCAACAGTCAAAAGTTTTTAAAAACATTCGCTAGGTGGCTATAAGTGACATTCATCCTTTATCCCCTGCATGCGTTTTTTTCTTTTTCAATTATCGTACGAAATACAGCCTCTATGCCAAGTTTTATTAGACAGGTCATGTAAGGTCATGTAAACTTTCACGAGATGGCGTTTTCAGTCTCAAAACTATAAAAACTGACATTCATCCTTTATATCCTGTACCCTTCAAATGTTAATTGAAATAATCAGGTAGACAGAACAATTATTAATTAAATACGGCGTTTATCTAAGACGTCCCATTTAGTCCCACGGCAGCTGTCATCCAAACTCACTAAATCTGATTAGCGTCCATCCCAATTCGTTCATCTTATAAATTTCACTTTCAAACAAAAATTTTTCCGTCTTTATAGGAAACGACACAAAAGCACTTTCGGATCCGAAATCCACTTTTATAATAGTCAGTATGTCTATATAGTTCCTTGACACTGCTCCTCAACCTTTCTTACTTCCATCAATTCTCATTACCTAACCTAACCTAACCCGACCCGTAATACGGACGTTAGGTAACTTTACAGTAAGAAAAGAAAAATGTTCTCTTGCTTGATATGGAAATACGACTGTCAACTACTCTCGAGACAGACCTTGGCTGTTCTAATAATCGATAGACAAACAAGGAACTGGAATGAACATGTGAACAAAATGTCGGATGACAGTACTCAAATTTGACAAACACTTCACGAAAAGACCTCCAAAGCGACGGAGCCAGTTGGGTGTCTGCCTCCCAAGAGGATAAGATGACCACACAAAGAAACATGTCCACAAATCCATAGTAAGATAAAGATTAAATAAAGAATGGAGCAATTCCTTTACAAATTGAACTCCCTTGGAATGTTGCTAAGGTTTTAATTTTAATATTCGTGGCATCTCTTATTAATGACTTAACCATATTTACGTACAAACTTTACAAAAAAAGTCTTTTCGCTAAGGGTTATGTAGGTATCCTCCATTCTTATACAACAGAAATAAATTATTTTTATTACTTACTTAAGGTGTTTGCTACAAGTAATGTTTATTCAAATGATAAAATGGTACAATATTTTTTAGAAAGTTTTTGTGTTATTCACAAAGCTCACTTATCAAAGTTTTTTCTTGTTTATTGAGAACGGTGTCCACTCATTTCTATCCACGATAACTCTTCTTCCACCGACATACCTTTTCGATACGACCTCTCCTATTTCTTTCGCTTCTGGTCAAGCCTTCCTTAAGTATAGAATTCTTGGTCGACCACACTGTCTTACTTTTCCTTTCAACGTTATAAATTCTTTGTGTAATCCTGCTTACATCCATTCCTTCAACACATCCCAAACCATCTCAAATTTTTATTAACTTTCATATTTGTAACAACGTTTACCTTCTTACCGCATTCCTTTCCATATCCCACAGAGTCTTTCCACGTATTCTTCGTAGAGCTCTCATCTCTTCAGCATTTGTTCTACATTCTTCCTTTCTCGTCCATGTCCATGTTTCGAGACCATATTGATGGATTGTAACAGGATCGCATTATGCGCTAGTTTTTCAAGTTATAGTGTGCCGTTGTTGTTTCTCAAAATATTTGTAGCTGTTAACCTACAGCCCAAATATACGAGGGTTGTCATTCATATTTCGGGGTTCCCTTGGTCTGATGCTTCCATCGTGCAACTAAAGTTCCTATTTCTGAGGTTATGTTTACCTCAAAAGTTTTAGCGAAATTTAAAAAAAAAAACATTAAATCTACTATATAAATTAAAGTCGGGTTAGTGCGAACACTTATAACTCGAGATTGGCTCAACAGAATCTTCTGATGTTTGATTTATTGGATTCTTCTCCGCTCCGGATAACAGAATAACTAATAAAAAGTTGAAAAAAAATGATAAGAAATGATGTAAAATACAATATTTAAGTTTGCATGGAAAGGTTACCTGGGACGCGCCCACGACATCGCGGGTAGTTCCCTCTCATTCTCGCATACGCTCTTACAGTAGCCCATCCCACTTACTCCACCGCACCGTTTCGACAGTCTTAGAAATTTTTCATACAAAGTCAACAATATTATCGGGCAATAATATTCGTGTTGGTAATAGGCGAGGTAGGGGGTGTGCGCGAGCGCATTTTCTCAAGTTGTTCCCGCCATCAGAGCTTTGAATACGAATGAAATAGGGATGTTTCAGAAATAGTTTAATGTTATTATTTTATTAGCTTATCTAATCATGTACATATTAACGGGCCACTTCGGGTTAGAACCACAGGACAACGTCTGTCGGGAAAGCTAGTTTCGAATAAAATCAGGAGCATCTTAGTGCAATTTTTTTTACAACTTTTGACGTGAATGAATCTACGAACTCACTTTGACATTTTCCAAAACGTTTCGCGTACGCTTCATATATATATATATATATATATATATATATATATATATATATATATATGCGTATGGTTGTCAATGGCGCTTTAATAAAAAATTTAAAATAAATAAAGCAATATTTGCTACACACTTATGGTCAGTTATGGCAAATCCCAAAATATAAAAGGCAGCCCTCATATTTGTGTATTTCATATCGTTATTATTATGTTTATATTTGATAAACATAATATTATTAAGTTTTGATGAGTCTAAAAGTGAAATTGTAAGCCGATGTATTAATAAAAGGGGAAGATTGATTCAGATAACCAGGCCATAAATAATATCTGTCAAAAATGAGATATGACTTTATCCCAAATTTACAGTAACCAGAAGACAAGCACTCGGTACTTCCGCAACCGGTGACGTGACGAGGGTTCAAAAGGCAACATTCGAACCCCGGTACCAACAAGTGATCGCCATATTAACCCTGCGTTGATAATTGAATATGGGCACACCATGTGGAACAAAACGCGGACTAAAGCAAATGTAGCGAAAAATTGCTGTTTTTAATCATTCATCAGACATCACATATCGTAGGCCTTTGTTGTTGGTACGAATACAGTAGCTTAACCAACGAGTTATTAAATTAAAAAAAAAAGGATATAGTCATTCCTGGCGCCAAATACATTACAGCAGTCGCAGTCTTTAAATTTTTGTTGCTCTCTTGTTCTCAATAATTTACAACTTTTATCTCTATATTTCATCTATTATTAAATGTCTACTTGTTGCATACATTAGATTTTTCGACATGCTCAACATGTTGAGAATTCTCATGATTAGGAGTTTCGGAGACTTAAACATTACCACCTAATGGCGAACGTTGTTAACGTATAGTGATCATACTAAGCCAGCCTTCGAAATAACAGAAGAAGACGGTCGTAAGCCCGTAGTGGTTTGTTCCATTTAAAAATCGAACATTAGTAATGAATTGTTAGAGTCATTAGTTGTTATTTTTTCTCAACGAGTTATTATTTATACCAGAGCCAAATTAAGGTTAGGATGCGGGTTCACAGGGGGCATGGGATTTTTCGGGAACGTTCCCATGATTTGTAATTTCGGGGATTTTTTTTACAAATTTGCAGTCTTTAACGTTGTCAACGTAAAGTGATCACACTAAACCAGCCTTCGAGATAGCAGTAGAAGATGGTCGTAAGCCGGTAATAAATCAAATTTATTTGAATTTCTCATTGCATCGAATAGTTGATTCTTTATTTGAACGGTTTCCTTATCTTTCGTCTGTCTCATTCCATCTTTTGGTTTAGAATGATTGGTCGAAGCGAGATAACAATAATTAAACAATTATTATTAGTGTTAGTATCAAGACACTTTTGCAAAAGGGATCAGACTAAAATATATGAGAAAGAGTAGATACATTTGAAAATACTAGGATCTTTTATCGAACGATGACCATTGCAAGAGTCACGGTAAGTAAATCCTTTTTCATTGCCCCATTATTGTTATATGATAAGAATTCAATACTTCTTACTCTTTTTTATTACAGAAATCTTCTTTCTTTTATGTCGAACACTGACATTGAATGAGGCGTCACATATACACGGTGTTAAGTTGGTAGTGGATAATCCGAAGCAGGGAGGTAGAAGACCTCAATGCCTATCGATTTGACCCCCATGTATATTCAGCGATATTGGGTGGTTCAAAAGTTATTAACGTTTTTGTGAAATATGAATAAAAACCGGATTTCTGACTAAACTACGTAACTGTGGCTAAACTATTTAGATTACGATCATGATTTTTTTATGGGAATAGTCCGATAGTGACCCTTACGCGAGATATTATTGCTATGAGTCAGCACCCGATAGCTTTTGTTCAAAAAAATTTTTTTCAAGAAATTTTTTCCAAGCAAAAATTTTAGAAAATCTTTCAAAGGCTCTAGACAAAAAAAATCACGGAACATTTTTTTTTCGAAACTATCTTAAAAACTTCTACTACTCATGGAGAATTATTCCTGCAAATTTCATTTGGCTGGTATAATGGGATCATACCCATGCCGATGGAGCGGCCACGGGGGTCCAAAAGCTAGCCCCTAAGGTCCCCAGCTTAAATCCGATGGACTTTCGTCTCTGGAAGTTCTAATTAAGAGCTATTTTATTAAAATAAATACCTTATATTATTGAACAATAACGGGAAATATTGGTTTCAGGCTAAACAAAGGAACCATCAGTTTATTTTAAAGTACTACAATTTTAATTATAGGTTTAAGAGTGTATAACAATATTTTTATCTTTATTTCAATAAATAATTTATTTTATTTAAATATCACATCAAATTATGCATTAAGGTACCTCAAATAATTTAAAAACTGGCTTTTATCACCCGTATAACAAAGCTGTGTGTTAATGAAAAAATGTTGAATATTTATACTTGCACAAGTTATGAGAGCGTTTTAGCATGATCTCATTATACCAGCCAAATGAAATTTGCAGGAAAAATTCTGCATGAATAGTAGAAGTTTTTAAGATAGTTTCTAAAAAAAATGTTCCGTGAATTTTTTTGTCTAGAGCCTTTGAAAGATTTTAGAAAATTTTTGCTTGGAAAAAATTTCTTGAAAAAAAATTTTTGAACAAAAGCTATCGGGTGCTGACTCATAGCAATAATACCTCGCGTAAGGGTCACTATCGGACTATTTCCAGAAAAAAATCATGATCGTAATCTAAATAGTTTAGCCACAGTTACGTAGTTTAGTCAGAAATCCGGTTTTTATTCAAATTTCACAAAAAGGTAAATAACTTTTGAACCACCCAATATCGCTGAACATACATGGGGGTCAAATCGATAGGTATTGAGGTCTTCTACCTCCCTGCTTCGGATTATCCACTACCAACTTAACACCGTGTATATGTACCTACTACAAACTACAGTCCCTCGACATTTATGATATTGTATTACTGTCAATGACGAAATCACGCCTGACAGTTCCAACGCTGTTAAGAGAAAGCACAAAAACCGACAAAAGTTATTCGAGGTAAGAAAATTATAAGTTGGCACTTCCTATTGTCATAAAAATAATAGCAATTAAGTATAAAATAGGCTGTATTTGGCATAAAATAAAGTTGTGAAAACGTCGAGGGCGTTAACTTTAACAAAAGTCGTGATATTTTTGGTGAAGTGTACCACATCAGTGACATCTGTTGACCAAAGGCGATATTATTTATGGCCGTTCTGTGTAGGGCGTGTGGTATTTATGAGCAACACTACATACAATCGGATGGAAATCACCACATTGAATAGCAGAGAACGCCTAGAATATTTTGTTACTGCTATTTCCAGACAATTATTCTATTCTTATTTTTCAAACACACCGAAGGTTAAAGAAGGCTGTAAAAAATGGAAGTATTTCAGCAGTGTGTTTTGCCAGTCTTCACATATAGAACTAAAACGATAACCTTGAACAAAAATCTCTTGAATAAGTTGCGAATAGCTCTAAAAAATGTTGGCATTGAGCTACAAGACAGGAAGAGAAACGACTGGATACCCAGCCCAACTACATAAAGTAAGTGATGTAGCCGAGTAGAGCGCTGTTATTCCTTCCATCAGTGTCCCAAAGACGAGGAAGACCCTCTCATACCCTGTTCCGCTCCTTAAAAGCAGAGCTGAGGAATTTGGACATGGTGTAGGAGGATGTCATAAACATTTCGCAAGATCAAGCGTAATGGAGAGCTCTTGTTGTCTTCTCATGCTCTTAAGTGGAGCATAAAGGGAGTTTGACATGTTGAACATGTCGAGGATTCTCATGTTTAGGAGTTTCAGAGACTTAACCATTACCACCTAATGGCGAACGTTGTTAACGTAAAGTGATCATACTATTCCAGCCTTCGAAATAACAGAAGAAGACGGTCGTAAGCCCGTAGTGTTTTTTTTTCATTTAAAAATCGAACATCAATAATGAATTGTTGTTATATATTCGTTAAGGGAGATTGAATTGGATATTCATCAAAAAGATCCGGGAAAAAGAGTGGTGATAGAAAAAAATTCCAAAAAGGACAAGGACTTTATTAGAGCAAAAGAAGTTGCAGGCATCAGGTACGGTGCCCACGGTCATTCTCCATAATGAACCACGCGGGGCCTCTAAAATATTTGCCTTGAACGTTAAAATATGTATGTATGTTGGTTATAAAGTTAACGATAATACTAAATATTGAGTCAAATAATAACTAACTATGCAAAAAACTATTATTAGATTCAAAGTTATAGGATACAGCTCTAAAACAAATTTTTGGTTAAAATTAACAGTGATTCATTTGGCGATCTCGACTTATATCTAAATAACATCGCATAAAATTACATAGGGGTCAACTACGTAGAGCGAGGGGACAAAAAAATAACTGGGAAAAAATCCCTCAGGACACAAGGGGACAGGACCTCTCGGCTAAATAGAGAGCCCAAATTAATTTTTATGTGCAACATATTGCTATGCATAATATTTCAATATTTCACAAGGCTTATATGGTTTTTGGTATACTGTATATGTACGTAACCGATGTTGTTTGAGGGAGATTTCGGAATTGGGTTTTCGAAGTCTAATTCTGAAAAAAAAAACATAAGCGAAAATAAATTTACAAGTTAGTCTTTTTGTTTTGAAAGTAAAAAACTTTAAAGGCACCATTTAGATTTTTTTAGAAGAGACTTAAACATTACCACCTAATGGCGAACTTTGTTAACGTAAAGTGATCACACTAAGCCAGCCTTCGAAATAACAGTAAAAGGCGGTCGTAAGCCCGTAATGGTTTGTTCCATTTAAAAATCGAACATCAGTAGGTAATGAATTGTTAGAGTCATTCGTTGTTACATATTCAAAAAGAAATAAACATAGGTAGGTAGGTACTAAAATATGCAATTACGAGACTACGTCTGTCGGGAAAGCTAGTAGTTTCATAATATAACAAAAGAAAAATGGGTAATATTATCTACTATAGCATTTAAAAGATAGTGGAGGAAGTTTCATTAAGGTTCGCATATTATGCTGATTGATAATGCCTCCTCATTCTTCGCATGAGACAGTAACATTTTATCCTAAGATGGCCCATTTTAATGAGATGGGCTTAACAAGACAAATGGTGGTTGGACCCTTCTAATAAAGTGGTCAGTTTCTACAGTGTGTTGTTATTTCGACATATGATCAAACGAATTGTGCTATATAATACACCTTTTTTGCATGAAAAGAGTTTTTTCTCCGTTTATTGTGACATTTTAATGGTGTGTTTTTATTTAATAAACCAACTTTCCCGACAGACCTTGTCCTGTATTCCCAACTATGAATATTGAATTCAAATTTGTATGGTAATGATCTTTTGAACAATGTTATTCCGACCGATGCATCTGTTTTAAACTTTGTATATACCATCCGCATTCCGTCAATTGCAGCACTTATCTAACAACTGACAATTCCTGTCAAAATTTCAAAATTGGAACAAAATTTTAAAGTAAAAAGTACTAATAAAGTTGCCCACTTGGAGTTTTCTTTAATTTTCTCATTGACTAAAGATGTTTTATTTCGAGCGTTGTTATGCCCCTTAAGATTTTTTTTTTAATGTTTGAATTAGCCTTTTCCGTGAATAGCCCTTTAACGTCTAACAACGGGTTTCCGTTTTTTTATGTGAATTTGTTTACACTTTAATCTTGCCTTTTATTTCCAGTTTATACAAGCACAAAACTGAAGTAGGTGGGAACAGAAAACCAATGTCCACAACAAAAAACATAGCTACATACAGGTACCTACCTACTTATAGGTTATACCCAATTCCATCTATATTATTTTTTAACAAGCACCTTATTAAAATATGTTTTGGTTTACTTTCGCCAGAGGCCCTGAGTGTCTTTTTCCTACCTACTCACTCACTCCACATACACTACTTCTTCGAATCAATTTCGATGAGTGGCCTTTCGATGCGAAATACATACATTTTTTTTTTTATTTAAAAATTTCAATTTACAATCACCAACTCTTTAGTAAGCTTAATATAGGAGCTGTGAGAATTTTTTTTAGCAATAATATGAAATTTGCAAGCAGATTTTTTTTGAAGCGTTAAAACGGTTGCAAGGATATTACGTGTCATAACATACACCCTTAACGACCCTACTTAGGGGCATTATGAGGCAACAAGAGCACTCTATCGCGCTAGATATTGCGCGGTTTCAATGACCTTTTCCCGCACCATGTCAAATCCATCAGCTCTGTTTCGAAGGAACGGAAAACGGTATGACAGGGAATCCTCGTTTTCGGGACTCTGATAGTTGAGAAAGCACCGCTCTCCTAGACCAACTGTGATTCGGCATCCTTAAAACACATGTCCCAGCCATGTCCACTTCCTCTGCATATATGATGAAAGAAGCGATGACCCTGTTGCGCTGGGGTCGCCGGTATATAGCGTTTTTTTTTTATTATAAGCCTTCCACTCATTGGCATATATCGTTGTTCGTGATGTGGTCGTACCGACTATCATAATGATTCAGTTATCTACGCATTTTCATATATTGTCACAATGCATAAGCCATCATACTAACGTTAGGTTAAATTTTATTCTGCACAGTGCCGTGCAAAGCATATGAAATCGTTCTTTAAAACAACCCACTCCATTTACTCTATCTTATGAAAAGCTTTTAAAAAATAGCTAAATTTTTAACACATTTACAGTAAAATTTTACGGATATCAGATATTACACAAGGAAATTAGGTTTAAATAAATACGTTAATTTTACCCAAAACCTTTGACGTGATTTGATTAAGGGTAGTATTTTCCAGTCAAGGTTAAAGACTAATGAAAGGGTTGATGGACGGATCAATCCTCTTCTAAAATAAATAATGATTATGAATCTAAATAGATGGCATATAATTTCATTCCCGTTACTGGGTTATGTGAGTAAATTACACAGAAAAAAATAACACGATAAGATATTACACATGACCAAATAACACCAGACTAAAAACTTACATAATACATAAGGAATAGAATAGGAAAATAGAACCAGAATAAAAAATTACACAGAACAAGAAATTGCATGATATAAATAACACAGAAAAATATAAATGTCTTAACAGAATATGCAACACGTGAAAAAAATCATATAAATTCCCGTTGCTCGCTGTATCACAATATTCTGAATAAATCTTTATAGTTCTGTTATACCACCACCCAACGGAAGGTATTGAAAAAAAAAATTACACATTAAAATTACAATTGAGAAGAGATTACAGAGGAAAAAATAACATGAGAAGACAATATGCTTCTTTTTCTTTTATTCGTTTGAAACTTAACCATGCGTTCAATAATGAGTGATGACCTTTCTCGCATATTATATCCAGATTTCTGAAATGGAGAACACGTTCTTCCACGTTGGCCTATATGACTCTTCACTATCCACCGAGCTTGGTTATTCGACGCATAATAATGTAAAGCATGTTTTTTTTAGATGAAATTAAATATCTGCGTAGAGCACAGACCCCAAATAACTACGTTCTATGCTCCATACAAGAAAATATTAATATGATCTCCCTTTTTGCCCTGAAAAATCTTACAGAAAAGATCACACATGACAAAATAACATCAGGTGAAATTAAACAGGAAAGACAAAATGAAAAGAATTAATAATACAGGAAAAATTACATTATGTACACATGAAACACGAGAAAAAGTTAGTAATAATATGTACATTGCTTTTGCTCTCTTTATCATTTTTTTTTTTTTTTAATGAATCTGTACTCACTCAAGTGAACACAAATACACTCCTTGACTCTTTCACAGTAAGCTACTTAAAGCTTGTGTCGTGAAAGAGGAAGATGGTCGGCACCTGGGATCGAACCACGACGTCCGCAGTACGAAAGCCGACGTTGTAACCGCTAGGTCACCAACCACTTCAAAAATATTCCGAATAAATCTCAATTTCAGCCTTGTGGCCTGTAATTCTAGAGGTGGAGTTTGCCTCCTACGAGGTCGACTCTCAGCAGTCCCTCCACCTCTTTGGTGATCTGCCCGGGAGCCGTTTTCCATGCATGACGAAAGCCGTGCAATACCATGCGTGGGAGTCTGGAAGAATGTGCATACCAGAACCTTCTTCGTTGCCTAGCCCATCTCACTATGTCCTCGACCTCGCATATTGCCCGTACTCTCTTATTCCTCACTCTATCCAACAGTATCGTCAGACATTGGAATTTTGGTGACGAGTGATTTCGAGAATAGACCAAACGATCGCCAGTCGACAACTCAATCGATACTTTAAGCGTCAATTTTTCGAATACTATTCGATTTTTAAAATAATGGTATGAACAAACCACTACGAGGTAAGGAGCGTATTTCGAAGGCAGACTTAGTATGATCACTTTACAGGTAACACGTAAATTGCTCGAATTACAATTCTTCAAAAATCACAATTCACCTAGTGGCAATTGTAAAATTTCGAAAAATTTTATTTCACGTTAGCGTTAGCAAGCTTTCTACTATTTACATTAATAAGTAAGGTTAGGTTAGGTTATAATTGTAGGGTGGATTTGGGGGGGGGGGGGCAGCCCCCCATACCTTTTCAGCTGTCCCCTCGAATTAATTTAAAGTACCTACCTAATACAAATATTAAGAAATATATATTCATTCGAATAATTCGCTTTAGAACAATTTTTCATAATTCGAACAATTGTTTTTTGGAAGAATTTTGATTAGAAGAATTGATTTTTCGAAGAATTTTCATGGACTCCGCTTTATTTTGTTCGTTCAAATTAAAAATCTTTGGTTTGTTCTAATCTTTTTTATGGACATTGGAGAATCGACAGCCATATTGACACCACATCTTTAAATCCGAGCAGTTTTGAAATAAAATTAAGTAAAATAATCTGCACACAAAAAAATATACAGTATAGAGTTAGATACCAGATGCATTTCATACAAAAATGGAAAAAAAATATCTGTGCTTAAACCTGTGTATGAGATTATCATGTTCCAGCTTTGGCTATGTTGCCAGACAAAGGCTCGACTCGACACTGTTTCCAGGGTGTGTGCTCCGATAGCGCAAACCTCCCATTTGGGCTGTAAATATTTACAACGTACTATTTCAATGCATCGTTATCTGAATTTCACCCTATGGTTTTTGGCAATCATATTTCGCGCTATTTACGACTGTTTTCTTTAATTTCATATTCCGATACATTCATACCTCTCTATAACATATTTAAAAACTAACTAGAATGCATGTGGGAGATGATGAAGCTTAAAGAGATTACGAGTACAGATGTATCCCCTCTTTTACTACCTTTCCCTACCTCTCTCTTCCTTTTTCTTAGTTATTTCTACATCATTTTTTTAATGAATCTGGACTCATCCAAAGTGAACACAAACACACTTTTGTATTTTTAGCATAAAACAAAACTTGAGTTGTAAAAGTAGAAATGGTCGGGACCGGGATTCGGACCCACGCTGTGCGGAAAAGCCGTCGACTGATACCAATGTCTACCAACCACTTCCAAACATAATAATATGGCCTTTATTGAAAGAAAAAAAAACGATTTAAGGTAAAAACATGGTTACAAATAATAACCACTAACTATACAAGATACCTACAGAAAATGAGTGATGAAAATGGTACCACCATACCACGATCAACGCTATACGACAGCACACCCAGCGTAGGCCCATTACTTCTAGGAGATGGACTTAGCTGGGAGATGTGCAAAGGATGCCGAATGGCAGTTGGCCGAGGAGAGCGCTGTTCTTCCTCCTATCAGGGTCCCGAAGACGATGAAGACCCTTTCATACCGTGTCCCACACCTTCGAAGCAGAGCTGAAGGATCTGGACATGGTATGGGAGGAGGTCATACATATTGCTTGAAATGGAGAGCTCTTGTTGCCTCCCTATGCCCCTAAGTGGGGCGTAAAGAACATTTAAATGTTTGTAAAATAGATTTAAGGCTGAAATAAAATGAATAAAAATACCTATAACTCCATTTAGGTACATACAGTTTAAGAATAACTTGGGTTGCTTTCTTTTTCTCTAGAATTCTAGCGATTAAAAGCACTAAAATAATAATACCAAATTATAAAGGTGCGTTTACACCAAACGATCATACAGAGTCAAGGTTAAAAAAATAATAAAGCATACTTTCTTAATATATAAGCAAGTATTGTGTGTTTTTAATAAAATTACAGAATCCTTAGAATTTACATTACACCAGATAATATATAAAATAAATAAAAATAGAATTCTGAGATCTGTGAAAAACAACATTTTATATTCGTAATAAAAGAATACCTATTCGAATACTAAACTTATTATACAGGTTTTTTTACTTTGCTATGAGACACCAAATAAAGTAGGTACATACCTACCTATTACTGTATTAATTTTTTTACTTTGTTTCTAAACTCCTTCTTTTGACATAGGTAATCAAACAAATCTTTTTGTGTGTGATTATGGTTATTCAAGGATGGTTGAGATTCACATTGTTTTTAGTAAAGGTAACATAGTTTAGTTAAGGATTCATTTACACCAAACGAACGTAGAGCCAGAGCTGTACAAATAGAGCATTATTTTTCTTGATCCTTTATAATATTGACATCAAGCAAATAGTAACAACGAGCAAGATCTTTCACATACGTAGATACAAAGTGCACATTTTTTGTCCTTGGCGGAATTCGAACCTGCGACTAGTTGCCTCGTACTTTGATACGCTAACCATTGCGTAAATAGACGTAAGATAATTGGATTAATAATATTTTGGTAAAACAATTAACAGTTACATGCTACATATTATTGTCGAATTGAAATTGAGAAAATCGATAGCAAACATATGGCGACAGTTGTCATGTTAGTGTAGGTATTCAAAACACACAATTAGGGCTGTTTTACACATACGCAGTTCTAATACGCGGCTGTTAGCGACAAATTTCAAGTGATTTTTTCAACCTGCAAGTTAATTCACAAAAAACTTTAGAACTAGTCAAATATTATAAACATAATGGTACTTTGCACCTAAATCAATGTAGAATGAATTTTAATTAAATAGCTGGCTTACACCCCGATTCCCTATCAGATCCGCTAAAACTTAGAATCCGCTAAAAAAATTATATGAAAAAAGTAAATTTTAACTGATTATTCAATATAAATTATCATAACTGCTCTTATTGACATTCGATCAATACTATAAGCGGTACCGTAAAAAGATCCTTCAAAATTTCAGTAGTACCGCTTTTATATCAAATACCCCTCTTAAAAACAACAATCAAAACAAAAAAAATATTATTTTCAGTAAAATATATTATTTTGCTCTTGTTTCATTATAAAAGATACGTAAATAGTAGCTTCATTTTCTTGATCAAGAGGAATTTGTTTAAGTAAAAAAGTAATTTGGCGACCATCATGACAATTTTGACATGGGAAAATCATTATTTTGAAATCACTTGCAGCTAAATTCACTTCGATCGATTTCTTAAGCAATATCGCCCGAATTTGTTAAAATCACTTGACATTGCCCGCGAAATTCAAAATTTTAGTTAATGCTAAATTTTAGCGGATGAGATAGGGAATTGGGGTATTATGATGTTTTTTGAGTATTTTTTTTTTGTTTCTAAAACGTCTAGCAATTTTTTTCTCGAACCATAACTCAAAAAGTTTATTATTTATAGAAAAAGAAACAGTTGAAAAGTTTAAGAAACTCTTAAAGACCCATTTTTTTCGAATGTCTTACTGATGTTTTGTATTAAATTTGCATTCTTCCAATCCAATTGACTGTTCCAATCATATTGACTGTTTACAAGTATCTATGATGATTTCACATATTTTACAACATGACGAACCTCGTGAGATTATTGCCATTTATTTTATTATGTTTTGACGAACCTAATTGGTGATTATTACTCTTTTCTTTCTTTTTATGTGAGGCGCCCTTGAGGTAAAGATATTTCACTAAACGGCGCCATAAAAGTTGTCCAAATATTATTATTATTATTAAACTTCAGATGCGTAAAATTGTGATGATATTAACCTTAATAATAATTGGAATTTCTATCATTTATCTTAAAATTATTTACTTTCAGCGTCATAATTACCCTTTAGTAAAAGAATAAGCTTAGTTTGAACTAATTTTTTTCGTGAATACCTAACCTGCAGGTGAAATACTTTCACTTCATAAGAATGTGAGTTCCTATTTCGCGAGTAAGTAGGAACTGACGTTTCCTGTAATACTCGGATCTTATTCGATGTTCCTCTTCGGTGGTTTGCGATAAAATGTGAAACGCCTCGTGTGAGGTAAGCCTATAAGTGCGATGTCGCCAGTTCGTTGTATTTATGTACGGTGGCGTGTTTTATTACTTTGTTTCTGGGCTTGTAAATTTAATTTGCGAAAAACACAGAAAAATAAAACAACGTACCCGATGAAAACAAACCGCCGAATTTTATTTGCTCGTCCTAAAATCGATTCGTAATTCAATAAGTATACAAATTGTTACTACCCAATATAAAAGAATGATCGTACGAGTACACTATGTACGGTTTTACTTTAACCTTTCGCAGCTTTGTCTCGTCCATCCTATAGACCTTACTCAATAAATACCTATACAAATTGTTAGTACTCAATATATAAGAATGATCGTACGAGTACACTATGTACGGTTTTACTTTAACCTTTCGCAGCTTTCTCTTGTCCATCCTATAATAGACCAGCGATGCACAAACCGCGGCCCGCCGTCAGATTATCTGCGGCCCGCCGACGAATTAAAATATTGGAAAATCAAAAGAAAATTCAAAATATACCTACCTGAGTAGACAATTTTGTACGTTTAACAACGCCGCGTCGGGAAGAAGGCAGAGTCTGTCATGTGTTTTCGATTGTTTGTGATGTTAATTGATGTTATAAGTGTATTGTATGTAAAGATATGATTCCACAAGATTTCTGTGCTTAGTGTTGTGTCAATAACATTTTCTATTTTCCTAAACAATGTTGTTTTATGTTTTTGTACAATCATCATGCACAAAATGCATAGCTGACTACTCTTCCAAAAGTATTAAGTAATTTGTACCATCGATTTTTTTTGTAAACTCGGTATTAATGGCACATCGTCCCTACAGGGACATACTGCCGTGATAATAAATAAAAAAATCTGATCACAGTTTTTAATCATTAGTATTTTAATTTGTACAAATTAAAAAAATAAAACTTTTAGACTTAATTTTTCAACGAAGGTGGCGTGAAGTTGTATGTCAAAATATGAGGAGTTGTGGAGCTACCCCCGAGGATGCACAAGACAGAGCTAGGTGGCGGCTTAAAATACAAAAGGCAGTCCCCACCATCATGTGGGAATAATAATTTCCCGGTAGAAGAAGTGTTAATTTTCCTTGTAGCGGCCCGTCCTTGGCTCATAATCTTCCCCAGTGGCCCCTGTTACCTATAAGTCTGTGCATCCCTGCTATAGACCTTACTCAATAAGTACCTATACAAATTGTTACTACTCAATTCAATAAGTATACAAATTGTTACTACCCAATATATAAGAATGATCGAACAAGTATACCACTATTTAAGGCTTTTACCTTTCGCAGCTTTCTCTCGTCCATCCTATAGACCTTGCTCAATAAGTACCTATACAAATTGTTACTACTCAATTCAATAAGTATACAAATTGTTACTACCCAATATATAAGAATGATCGAACAAGTATACCACTATTTAAGGCTTTTACCTTTCGCAGCTTTCTCTCGTCCATCCTATAGACCTTGCTCAATAAGTACCTATACAAATTGTTACTACTCAATTCAATAAGTATACAAATTGTTACTATCCAATATATAAGAATGATCGAACAAGTATACCTACTATGTAAGGTGTTACTTTTACCTTTCGCAGCTTTCTCTCGTCTATCATACAGACCTTCCAGACGGAGAGAAACAAACGCATTTTCCTTTCTATATTTTTTACAGCATGAGAGGGATTCGCTTAATGAGCTCCCGATACATATCGATATGGCAAGTGGCGTATTTCACAACATGACCAAGATATGGAAAGCGTCGGCGTTTAGTGTCGAGACGAAAAGTATGGGTAAACTGTTAATGCGTGTGTATTGCCCATTCTCCTGTATGAGTTGGGTATGAGTACTTGCTGACACCTGACTAAAGCCCATGCACAAAAAGTCTCAGGAGAATTTTGAGTATAAGATGGTACCACCGCAATACGAACGACGCTATACGGCGGCGCACCCAGCGTAGACCCATCATTCTATCATTATGCAGAGGATAATAATTGACGGCTGGGACATATTGTGTTCAGAAAGCCTACCGCTGGCCGAGGAGAGCGCTGTTTATCCTCCCATCAGGATCCCGCAGGATCCTCACACCGTGTTCCGTTCCTTCTAAGCAGAGCTGAGGGATTTTTACCTACATGGTGTGGTAGGAGGTCATTAAAGCCGCGCAAGACCGAGAGTAGTGAAGAGCTCTCGTTGCCTCTCCAATAAGAGGGGTCTAAAAGGAGTATTTATCGTGAAGACACGTATGTTGGAAAATGGTGAAAAGATTATGCAACTATATTGGACAATAAAAATCAGAATCAAATTCAAATCAAATAATCAGAAGTGTATGTGTTAGTGCAGGTGCGAAGTAGCAAGTAGTAAACACATGTGGACATACATAAGTACACATGCAATCCCTATCCGTAGTATGATAGGTAAATAATAGTATGATGATAGGTTGGAAAATCCCTCCCACATTTTGTGTTAGAAAGATATTTATTTAAATTAAACTCATGAACGGTACCTATATCCTTCGCTAAATGCAATTATATTAATCTTATACACTGTTAGGAGATGGGCCAAGAGACTGGGAGATTGAAACCTTAATTAAGATTCGGGGGCTCACAGTTTGGTGTGAAACCCGATGAGGAGTTGGTCCAGTAAATTTAGAAACAGGAAGTTTAATGTGGGTGTACCAATGTGGGGGTCAAGTTTATTAGATGAAGCTTCGGGGTTTTAGCTAAAAACAAAAACTTTCATTTAAACTTGATATTACACTTAAGCGTACTATCTTGCTTCGTAATTGTTTTAAAATTGGCGAAATAAGCTTTAAATATAGAGACAGCTTTAAATGGACATAATTACTAACCTAGCGCCATCTATTGATAAGCAGTTGCTAATAAAATTTCGAAGCTAAAATGTTTAAGAAAAAATAGGAACGTTCTTATTTTAGTTTAGTGCGCACTTAATTTTAATTGGAATAGGGGGTGTGTACCTAAAATACTTACATACACGTCTTGGGGGGGAAACACACAGAACGCTGATTACAGATTCTTTGCGCACATTGGCGCCGGTCGGTATCAGCGTTCTATGTGTTTTCACCCTTACGCAGGTATAATCATCGAGTAGCGGTCTTATTGCAATCTTATTGAAAAGATATCTTAAAGGGCGGCTCGGATAAGGATTGGACCAATCAGAAAGAAAGGGGGAGTATCATGATCGTTCCACAATTGGCTACATCGTATTGTAGACGATGTAATAATAACCTTGAAGGTCCTAGTGGCTATCGTCTTTGCTTGAGATGTCTAGGAATACGTGTTCGTATCCTGTCGGGAACATTTTGAACATTTCGAAGATTCCCATATAGGATTTCGACAAATTTGATCACCTTAGTGGCGAATGTTGTAAACGTAAAGTGATCAAACAGCCAGCCTTTGAAACAGCAGAGTCATTACCCCCAAGGGGGGGTATTATACAAACCGCTTTCTAATAAAACCAATTTGTATAGATATTAATTATTCTTGTATAAATTACTAAAAGTCTGGTGTTCTATGTATCATGTTAATAAAGGCTTTTGTTTTTCTCATCTAAACCACAAACTAATCACAGTGGGAATCTGGAAATTCTGGAAAACTTTGTTTTGGGTTTTATTTCAGTCATTTTGAGTATGTACTTATCTAGACTAGAAAGTTTCGATTAAGTAAGTTTCACACAATATGTGTTTAACTGAAAACTGAAAGACCTTTCATTTCTACTCCACAAGGATATGGCCTGGAGACAGTATTGAGGTACGTATCGAAACTCTCTCAGGCCTTGGGTGTCTGTAGTAAGTATCCTAAATTCAAAAAATTTATCAATTTCGAAGAACTGCTCAGCCCGTTTATTTGTTATATATACCTACAAAATAACAGTTATAATATTGATTCGACGTGTTAATGATAGCTGTTGAAAGTTACATGTTGTTGTCTACATAAATGTGATGAGAATTCATTGTGAAAAAGTCTTAATTCAAATATCCTGTAATATATTACTTTTCTGTTCCACTATTATTTGGGGCCGGCTCTCCTAGTACTATTTCGCCAAGACTCACTGACAAGCGCCAGCTAGTTCCACTTCCGATTCCTTGAGGTCTCTCTTGATCCACTAAAACCATGTGGCGCGTAGTCTGCCTGGTCTTCAGCCTTGATTTTCAATGTCCATAGCTTTCTGGATCGCGTTGTCCTGTCCATCCATGCCACTCAACCCATTGTGAATCTTGGCCTCCTCGAGCAGTCGTCGCCATTCCGCCCTGTCGGCCGCTTTGCGACGCCAGTTCCTTACTCCCAGAGACTTCAGATCTCTACTCACGCAATCAAACCATCTCAACCTCGGTCTGCCAATATTCCTTCTTCCAGTCGGGCTGTCAGCACGGTGTTTCTTTAGTGTAGACTGTAGAGTGTTCGTTAGTTCTCTCCATTTGCCCTAGCCAGCGGAGACGGCATATTTTGATGAATTTGCTGATGTTAATGTCATCATATAATCGGTACAGTAGGGCTATTCTCGTAATCAATCGCTTTTAAAAATCACTTAACGATAAGATTAAGACACGATCGCAAGCAGTCGTATTCACAAAACTATCGGAATCTAATCTTAATCCTATCTTGAACTGGGTCATTTTCATACTGATATTTCAAACATAACGAATTTTTAAGATATCTACTAGATATCTTGTTTTGTGAATACCAATCCGACATTTTATGATTGTCAATCAAGATAAGAGCGTATTAAGACCGCTACGAGAATAAGGGCACAGTTCATCGTTTCACGGGATTCACCATCTTCCGCCTTCGTTAAAGGGCCCATAGATTTGACGTAAGATTTTCCTCTCGAACACATCTAGTCGCTCCTCATCACGCCTTGTTAACTCCCATGTTTTACAGGGGTAGGTAGGACAGGTCTTATTAAAGCCTTATATAAAGCTGAGTCTATGATTTCCTTGACACAAGCATTTTGATTTAACAAATACTTAACTTTATTCTAAAGAACTTCGTTTCGAAAGTATAGATTTTTTTGCTTGGACTTTGGTCAGGTGCCATGACTCACACCCATACAAAAGAATGGGATGAAATACTTTACATTTCGTCTCGACACTAAACGCCGACGCTTTCAAAATGTAACTAATATTTGCAATATATATGTATTTTCTATATAGACATGAAGTCGGTACCTACGAGTACATAAAATTCTAATATAAAATATATTTTTCCTATAAGAGGAAATAAAATGTGTTGTGGAAGACATTACATGGCATTCCATTGGAGCAAGAGCAGCCCCTGGATGTCTCCGGAATCATTCCTATCCAATAATAGGGATGTTTACAAGGCCGTATTTAATCGAAATCTGTTTCAGTCTAACGATATTTTGACGATTCTGACAAGATATTAAATTTAAGGGTGCATAATTTGACAAACATTTTTTTTTATAAAATAATTTCGTTTTCCCGACAGACGTTGTCCTGTGGTCTAACGATGAATATTGAATAAGAATTAAAAAGAATGATAAAAATGACTTTTAAGCAATGTCATTCCGATCGATGCATCTGTTTTGAACCACAATTTTTAAATCCATATTCTGTAAATTGCACCAACTGTTAAACAACTGACGATATGATTTTTTAGAAATTAGATATATTTATACACTTTTCGCGTTGTAGTAGGTATTATTATTTGGACAGCTTATAAAGCGCCGTTTTGTGTAAAAGCCATTTAATTTATAAAAAAGCTGCTAAGGGTAGGGTAGCCCAGAACTCATAGTATATTATAACAGCCAGAAAACAATTATTATTTTCTCTAGAACAACATATTCAATATTAATCGGTACTTTACAGGGGACCCACTAAAGTTACGGACCTCAAATTTTACGTGCTTGTGTAGGAGCATAAGACCAACCCGTATACCAAATTTTATGAAAATCGAAGACTTTTTTTTTCTTTTTTAGCCCTTTTTCTAGAACAAGTGAAATTTTCTTTGGATAATTTAAGAGGGTTCCCCTGAAGGTACAGATCTCAACATTTTACTGACTCATCTACATCGAGGGGCTAACCGTTCTACCAAATTTCAATCAAATCGGATAAGAATTACTATAAGTTTTTTGGTGTACGCGTACGGGTACGCGGAAATTTTCTTCCTCTTCTAAAAGAAAATTAGCATTTTTGGAATCTACACCCTCGAAAACGTCGAAAAAATTAATTTCGGCGAAATCTATTTTTTTTTTGAAATCCGATCACAAGACTCATGTATATTCCATATACTATGAGTAAAATTGCACTTCAGTGTTAATAAATTAGAAAGAATCTTGAAAAAAATCCTTCAAAAATCTGCGTGCCAATATTTTTAATGTCACTGGTTGTCCGGTAAATAAAAATTGTGTTTCGATAGAATTTTTCACAGATGGCGTTGTTGTATCGAAATTAATTCCACACTAACAACTTTTCTGTTGAGAAGTCATTGAAATGAATCAGCTGATTTGTTGCATTGTTTTTTGTGTATAATAATATTATATACTAGCTTATACCCGTTTTGCTTTACGTTTTTGATTCCGATTGTCAGGCTTGATCGGTAGGTAATTAAACAGGTTCTAGTCTAGCTTCCCATTGCTTAACAGACCTCTATAACTGACATAAGCACAGAAAAAGAAGAATGACTTTTTTACCGACCACATAATATTATACGAACCTACCGACATAATTTGCAAGTTTTCATAGAGAGCTCTGTGGTTTGAATCTTAGCTACATTCCCTACTTTGATAATTAATTGGGCATTCCACCCATAGAGGGTGATTTGTACCTGTCACACTTCAAAATCAAACTGCAAATTTTTTCATTTAATCTTTATTTATTGAGAATAATAAGATTTGAATAACATTTATATGTATAACAAATCAATCTACAATTATTTTATTACATTTTCATACCGTAATACCAAGATTCCATTCAACGTTTACATGAGTAATTTTGTTTCCAAAAGATGACTTACTGTCTTTTTGAGAAATTTGTATGAAGATCCTAAAAAATAGATTTTTTTAAATAGCTCTAAATATATTAAAGTTAATGCAGCAAATTGTATTTAAGAACCTTCTCCAGCATTTTGTACGGCTCTGGGCATATTAATATCTGACGTAGCATTTGTATTTTGAGCGTGATGTTCACATATAAGGTAAAAATATTGTCAAAGGCAAATAAAAAAACAAACATTTCTGAAATATTATGTAGATATTCTGTATTTAAGTCTTAAACCTATTGAAATAAATATACATAAGCATTTTTTGTTTGTTCATGTATATTTATTTCAATAAAAGTTATAAAAAAAATTAAAAAGAAAATAAACATTAAAAAAAAAGTGTTCACATTAACCCGACTTTCTTTTATATCTTTAGATTTACATGAATTAACAGATATTATAAATAGTGTAATAAGAATAATAATAATATGTATATTTTTAATTCTGGATGAATCGGTACATACACATTGTATCAACTGCATCGTACGAGTAAATCAATCTTCTTCGATTTGTACGCGCAAATGATTGGATCAAAAATAATTGGTGCCATATATCATTCTAAGATCTAGTTATGGAAAACAGCGCAAAAATCAATAAATATTTGTAACGTTGTGAAGATAAATTTGATAGAAAATTTTGAGTGTTTCAACAATCGATGATGTAAAGAATCAGCAGTGCGCATCCCTAATAAGGAATGATTGAAATATGTCACTTTTATTATGGCCATCATTAGGAATATAATAAAAGGATAATTTTAATGGCAGTCTATTTCCGAATGGGGACGGCCGGCGTTCTATATCATCATAGATCACTGTCGGGAGAATCCTCGATATAGATGTCCTGATTCTATTAGGTAAATTGGAATGGACATCATCATTTATGATCCTGAGTGCTAACTATTCTTGCCGTCCTATTCCAACAGTTAACTCCAATTATATATGTAGGTACATAATGACAATATTATATTGAGTTGTATATTTTGTTTTCACAAAGATGTATCACAATTAATCGATCTTTGGGTATTTTTTTTTTATTTATAGTAAATTCCCCCCTTCAATAATGCATAGGCATTTGTGTGAAAGTGAGGAGATACATAACTCTAAGTAATCTTCTTCGACCATGTCCGCTCCCTAGCTGGAGCATATGGACTCCACAAGTCCTCGCCACGCCACCCTGTCCCCTGCGGTCCTCACCGTCTCGTCCCAGCCGATTCCAGCACCCCGGAGATCAGCCTCGTACAGTCTCCTGATTGTTTAGAGGGGCCTACCGCGTCTTCTGTTACCTTCAGGATGGTTAGGCTCAGGCGCGTGATGTCATCCGTAGGCTTCCTCAAGACGTGGCCCAGCCAGGTCAGTCGGCGGGACCTTATGGTAGAGGTGGCGAGTGGCTGACCCGTCAGGTCTCTGATGGCTGTGTTTGGGATGAAATCGTGCCACCGGACACCCAGCATTCTTCGGAGGCACTTGCTCTCGAATCCTGCGATACGTGTATTTTGAGCACACGTTGGATGCCAATACATAGCATTTATTATTTATTTATTTTCTGTCAAAATGAAGCATCGCTCACCATTACAGAGTAATCCTTTGCGGTGAACAATGCACATACAATACAAAAGAACAACAATATATTATATATATTTTTTCTTTTACATATAACATAACACAATATTCTTTCATCAACTTTTCAGTAACCAAAATAGAAATACAATATTTTTTTTCGAAAACATTTTAGTAGAATACATTTTCTATATACATATAGGTATATCATAAACAGTGCATCATATTACAATTTTTGTATACTATTACAATTTTTACAAGAATGTTCTACAATTATATTGCTCCAAGCTATCTAAAACAACAATTTTTACCAGAATGTTCTACAATCAATTGCTCCAAGCTATCTAAAACAACATTTTTTTTTTCAAAACCATTGCCAAAATATCATATTTTATTATTCGCAAAAACTTCCTCTTTTTCCTGCCATGTTTCTTATTCCTGACCCTCACCCTTGCCCTTCATCCCTTTATGCTTTGTTTTCCAAGAAAATAAAAGCAGTCGTAAAACTACGAATGCGGAATTCTTTGAGACAAGTAGTACAAAGCATTCTATATTCACCTCTTTCATTGCCGGCAGTAAAATAATAAAAGCGGTTGTAATCATGTAATCATTAGCGCATTATGGATACCGCAGTTAACAAGATGTCCACTGAAATAAAATCTATGAACTAAGTGGTTGGTAGACCAGTGCTATCAGTCGGCGACTTGTACGTACAGCGTATTGGAGGTCGTGGGTTCGAATCCCGGTGCCGACCATTTCCACTTTCACAACACGAGCTTTGCTTTATGTGAAAGATATCGAAAGTGTATTTGTGTTCACTTTAGTTGAGCCCAGATTCATATTTTAAAAAAAGTAAAAAGGTTTAATTCAAAAGTTAGTAATATTGAAAATAGGATTTTTCTTTTTATAACGGCCCTTCAATTATTTGTGATACACTTTTCCAAAAACCCGTTGCATTTTTTCAACTGAGCTCGTTTTTCTTTAATTGTCTTTTACTTTTTACCTACTCGCTTTTAATGCTTTGTGTTTTTACTGTCCATACAATTTGTATATTATTTTGTCTCATCACTGTCTCTACATAATATATCTGTTAGGATAACTGCGAATCCTTACATATAAGAACAAATAATTGTAGCATGTATTTTTGTTATGAAGCTTCACCCGTCTCATAGTACGGAATATTCTTTATAAATTTCAAATATTGCTATACATACCTACCCCTATACTAACAGGTATGCATCTAATTATAATTTGGTTTCTGTTGATCGTGCGATTATGCACGTAGGCCACAGGTCATGTTGCCAAATATGGATATTATTGCACTAGTGTAAGTGGGATGGATGCCTATGCATTTCACTCACTCACTTTCTCTCCACCCCTTTTTTTAATTATTTACGACGCAGATTCTATTCCCATGTTGTCAAATTTTCGCTACTGAGTATGGTGAATGTGAGAGGCAGATATCTTCCATCTCTCTCACCCTTGGTCACATGATCAAGGACTTGTTGACCCAAGTAAAAACGACCGTTAAGTATTTTTCCTTTGTTTCAAAATGGCATTCTTTAAACTCACCTTGTGGGAATCAGAAGTATAAATTTTAGAGTACTCCCTGATAGTTGGAGAAACTCAAACAATTTTACCGCGATTTCCTTAGAATCCAACCAATTATATAATAGGGGGAGGAAGTGCTATACCTTCTCGTGGTCTCCCCCGTAAGTAGTGCGCTAAATGATAAAGCTAACCTAGAAACCTTAAAAGAAAATTAAATGATGAAAAACGATAGAAACAATATGAAATACTATAGAAACAGAAAGAAAACGAAAACAGCACGAAACGAAATAGCACAAAAACGGTGGCCGTACGTCGACAGACCTCACGGCCATATCGGCGAAAAAGGTCTTTTTAAAGACCCTAACGATCCCTCTTCGGGTGAAAATTCAAATAGTCTTAATTCAAATAATTTTAACTCAAATGTTTTTATATCAGATAATTTTAAATCAAATGACTTTAACCATAACCTTTTAAAATATACAAACGATCCAAATAAATTGGGGAATAACCTAAGTATAGGACAAATAAATGTTGAGGGTTTTACGGGAGCGAAGGCTGAAATACTTGGTAAGATTATGGAACACGTGGATGTCTTGACAATACAGGAGACTCACATTCCGGAGGGGGAAGCACATAGGTTGGAAATACCTGGTTTTGCGCTGATACATTATAAGGGACACAGAAAACATGGAATGGCCACTTACGTGAAGCCGGAGCTGGTTGATGAGGCGTTTGCGATTGATGAGGATGAGTTTTCTATCACTACTAGAATTGGCAGTCTCTATATAATAAATGTGTATAAGCCGCCGTCAAGAAATTGGCCAAATAACGTGTTGAATGCGTGTGCACATCCAGCAGTTTACATAGGAGATTTTAATTCCCGCTCCACTCATTGGGGATACAACGACGATGACGTAAATGGAGAGGCCCTACAAGATTGGTGCTCGGAGAATAATTTTCACCTTCTATATGATTCAAAACAAGGTGGCACATTCCGATCTGCCCGATGGGGTTCAACAACTTCACCTGATCTTTGTTTCGTCACCACAAATAGTGAGGGAATACCTTTGATGTCAACTAAAACCATTCTGAGGGGATTCCCCCGAAGTCAACACCTTCCGGTAGTAGTAAACATCGGCTTGCACATCCCCATCTTGGAGCAACCTTACCTTCCGAGATGGAATTTAAAAAAGGCAAACTGGGAGGGCTATATGAAATGCATTGAAAATACTGTGAACAGAATAAAGCCCAGAATAGAAAACTACTCTCGATTTGAAAGATTGATGAGGGTTGCAGCCCAGAGATCCATCCCCAGGGGCCACCGCAAGGCATATATCCCCGGCTGGAATAAAGAGTGTGAGGAGGCATTGAGGAGGTACGAGGAGTGGGGCGATGAGGCAGATGCAAACAATCTTGTGCGACTGCTGGATAACGAGAGACGAAGGAGGTGGACGGATAGTGTGGAGACAATGGACTTCACACACTCCAGTCGAAAAAGTTGGACTCTCCTGAGAAAGCTTGGCGCCGCTCCGCCATCAAAACGAGAGCCCACGGTTACGCCAAACCAAATAGTGAGTTGCATTTTTAATACGTCAAATATCAAACCATCCAAGATGCAGAAAAGGCTCCTAAGACAACATTTAAAGGAGAAGATAAAATCATGCCCAGTTTCCCACCCAATAACTAGTGAAGTCACCATTGAAGAAGTGATAAGGGCTGTGGGAAGGCTAAAGTGTGGAAAGGCTGCGGGGATGGATGGCATTCTTCCTGAGTTTGTTAAACATCTCGGGGAACGAGCTGTGAGGTGGATCGCTATGTTTTTCTCTCAAGTGCTGCAAACTGGAAGCATCCCCAAATCATGGAGAGAGACAAAAGTCATAGCTGTCTTGAAGCCGGGAAAGTGTGCGCAAGACCCAAAAAATTATAGGCCCATCGCTTTGATATCTGTCATGTACAAGCTCTTTGAAAAGGTCCTTGCGAATAGAATGTCTTCGTTGGTGGAACCCCAGCTCCCGGTGGAGCAGGCCGGTTTCCGCGAGGGACGTAGCACCTGTGAACAGGTTTTGTCATTGACAACCTGCATTGAGAATGGTTTTCAGCGAGGTGAAAAGACGGGACTTGTTTTGCTGGATCTGACGGCGGCTTATGATACTGTATGGAAGGCAGGGCTCCTGTTGAAGACACTGGACATGATAAATAGTAGGGCACTGATTGTCCTATTAAACAATATGCTTTCAAACCGAAAGATCAGGGTTTTCCTCGGAGGCAAGGTCAGCGGAACACGAATACTTCAGAATGGTTTGCCCCAGGGCTCAGTATTGTCTCCGATGCTCTTCAACATTTATACAGCAGATATTCCAACAACTACATCTAGAAGATTCATATACGCTGATGATATCGCGATCGTCACGCAAGCAAACACGTTTGAAGAGCTGGAATCCGTTTTGAATGCTGATCTACACATCCTGGAAGATTATTTCGGAAACTGGCATTTAAAGCCAAATCCAAGGAAAACAGTATCAACAGCTTTCCATCTGAATAACCGTGAGGCGGGCAAAGAATTGAATGTTTATATGTGTGACGAGAGAATTCCACACGATGCAAATCCTAGATATCTTGGTGTAAAGCTGGACAGATCCCTTACTTTCAGCCCCCATCTGTCAGCACTTAGAAATAAGGTCAAGACAAGAAACAATATAGTTATGAAACTGACCGGCACAACATGGGGAAGTTCCGCAGAAGTATTGCGAACATCGGCGACCTCTCTGGTATACAGCACAGCAGAATACTGCGCGCCGGTATGGGCAAGGAGCGCACATTGTAAGGGCCTTGATGTGGAACTAAACAGGACAATGCGGACAATTACCGGATGTGTGAGATCTACTCCAACTCATTGGCTGCCTGTTTTGTCTAATATTGCCCCACCAGACCTACGCAGAAGTCAGGCTACAGCCAGAGTACTGGAAAAGATAAAGAGTAACCCAGAGATCCCCGCTTTCAGAGACATCTTTCAACCCCCACACCAGCGCCTCAAGTCTCGAAAACCTGTTTGGACCGTAGATTCAAATGATTTTGAACTGTCCCGGACCTGGAGAGAGAGATGGAATAACTCCGAACATTTTGGGAACAAATATATTATAGAAGACCCTACACTAAGAGTTCCGGGCTACAGTCTCTCTCGAAAGGTCTGGGTTCAGCAGAATAGGATACGGACGGGACAAGGGCGCTGTAATTACCTGATGTGGAAGTGGGGTAAAAGAGACTCTCCTGAGTGCGAATGTGGAGCCGCCATACAGACTGTACAGCATATGGTGGAGGAATGCCCTTTGCGGAGATACCATGGGGATTGGATTGACATCCACAAGTCAACACCGGGGGCGGTGCGGTGGTTGACAGAGATTGACCTCAACATTTAGAGTTAAAAATGTACAAATTTATAATGAAAAAAAAAGAAAAGAAAAAATTAAAAAAAAAAAAAAAAGCCGAAGCCATACGAATAATAATAATAATAAATAATAGATACGAAAAGTGATTATTATTGTTGTTTTAAAAGAATAAGCAAACTTTTTTAATTGATTGTAAATTTGATACAATTACTGTTGTGAATTACGTGAAAAATCTGAACTTTTGTATATTTTCCAATTTCCTGTTACACGCAATAAACAAGTGTTTCTTAATTTATCAAACAACATCTTTGATTAAACAAATCATCATCTCCTCCTGGATCGAACTTCCAAAGACCAGAGATTCTGGAGTCCGCTCTACCAACACTAGCCGAGGCAAGTATTCATGGTTAAAAGAAGAAGAGAAACTGAAGCAGATTCCGACTCCGTAGAAACCACGTAACAATTATAGCGCTTTCCAACGTGTGAGCATCAAATCCAGAACGAGCTGATGGCAATGCGAGCAGCGTCAAGATTCGAAGACATCCAGAGGAGCCTTGTCTGCGTCTCCCTTGACTCACATAGATGCCGGACAGGAAATTGGTGAGCGAAACGTAATTAATAATCCAATTCTTTTGAAAATCACTAAATAATGCAATAACGCAGTGTTCTGGTGTTTAAAGTTTTTTTTTTGATAATGGTGTATTAAGTTGCCTTTTTTCCTTTTCTTCTCTCTTGAGTATTAGCAAGTTCTATTATCTCAATTTAAATTTCTGCAATTGCTAAAATTTTGGTGTGGGCCAAGAGCCGTAAAGTTTTGCAATACCTACAGATAAATTCAGCCGACGGCAACTAGAAAAGTTTTTTTTGTGTTTTGTTGCAATTTTTCTTGAAAATTTTTATTTTTTGCATTTGGGTACTCTGTTCTGCCACAATAATTCAATAACTTTCCTTGAGAAAGGGTCTTTCTCCCTTGAATGTTGGATGGGTGAGTGAAGTCGAGATAAAGCTTCGATAATTTTAATTTTTTTTTGACTTTCTTGTGATCGAATGTTCCCGACGGTAGTCAAAGTTTGAGATAGTCACACTCCGGTAGTTTTATTTGTTAATAATGTCATCCCTGGTCGATTGAGTTATTCCGCGTGTGGAGAGGGCGACATGCAAGACACTTTCTAAAGCACTGTTGAATAGAGGTATCCAGCCTGATGTAGGTATTGAATCTCTGCGAAGGCAATGCAGACTTTTCAATTCTAACTTATTGTCTGATGTAGGTCAGCGTGACAATCACCCTTCGGAATTGTTAGGTATCCAACGCCCTGATAGCCTCTCGGAAATTAATCCACCTCGTGATAGTTTTGTACCTTCTTCTCCGCCCACTCAAGCCGTGACAATGATAAATACTAATGTTTCCAATGATTTAATTATTACACCGGTTCGTAGAAATTTAGATAGACCCAATCCTTCAGTTAACCAATCACACATTATACATTCAGTAAATTTTAGTTCATGGCCAGTTCAACATTATTCCGGTGTCGAGGATGTTAGGGATTTCTTTTTGAGATTGGAGGAAATTTCCCGAGCTCGAAATTTTCCAGTGGAAAACCTAGGCCCCGCCTTGCCTGAATTTTTGGAGGGAAAAGCACTAACCTTCTACCGGACATTTTATAACAGTGTTAAAACTTGGACACAGCTTAAACAATCGTTTATCAAGCGCTTCGATTTGCCTGATGCTGAAGGCAACAGACGATTGGAAATCTTAACTGCATCACAGCAACCTTTGGAGAGTGCTAGTGATTACATTTCACGTATAACCCTTTTGAATCAGTCCTTACAGTCTCCATTGCGTATGTCAGATATCCTAAAGGCCATCAGAAAAGGATTAGATAGCAGATATGCCAGTGTATTAGTGTCCAGGCGACCGAACTCAATTGCTGAGCTAGATGAAGTTTGCACGGAGTTGGAGTGTGTTTCGGTTGCAGTTCCAACCCGCTCTCCCTCTAAAGTTAAGATAGTAAGGAAACACCCTGTTCAATCAATTTCTTCTCAACAGCCTTCTGCTCCTATGATTAAATGTTTTCACTGCGGACGTATAGGTCACATTGCTCGAAACTGCTACTCTAAGTCAGGGCCCAGTGCCAATAATGTTCATTCATTTCAGTTTAGGAAACCCTTCAATCCTGTGCCACGCCAACGCTTACCTGACGTGAGTAAACCGCCTCCCCCACTTAGAAATTCAAAAAACGAACAATGAATCCTGCAATTTTCCCGAGCCCAGAGACCTCAGCTCGCGAGAGATTGTCGTGGATTCAGAGTGTTAAATTGTTCTTTTCAACATTGCAGGTCAATAAAGTTTCCGTAATAAACGAGAGAGATCGACGCCCTTATTTGCTATTTTCTATCTCTCAAATACAACTCCGAGCCTTGCTTGATACCGGATCAGCTTGTAATGTCCTAGGGGGTCAGTTATATCGGTCTTTTATCGAAATAGGGTTCCGTCCTGAATATTGTCAGCAAAATATTCGTGGGGTTGACAATAATTCCATAAGATCTATAGGTACCATAGTTTTGCCATTATGTTACAACAATAAAATTCAGCATGTTAAATTTGTTATTGTTCCTTCCATTCCTGACCAATTCATTTTGGGGTCACCCTTTCTGGAAAAGTCAGGAATAATTCCTCGTTTGTTCCCCACTAAAACCCATGTTACTGTAGCATCCATATCTGATCAACAGTCGTCTAATGTAGAATCAGCTCCTAAATGTCTTAACTCCATAAACGATTTAACAGTGTCGCAGAGGAAAATTTTGGATGACCTTATGAATGAATTCGAGAATATTTCTTTTGAGAAGATGGGTTTGGGTAGGACGAATGTAGTTTCTCATGTCATTAATACAGGTGATAGTTTGCCCGTTAAACAGAAATTATATCCAGCTTCCCATGTACGACGAGTTCAGATGTGTCAAGAGGTAGATAAAATGATAGCTTTAAAAATAATAGAACCTTCACGTTCCCCTTGGTTAAATTCCTGCTTCTGTGTACCAAAATCCGATGGCACAGCTAGATTCGTTCTCGATCCTAGAAGATTGAATGAGGTCACAGTCTCAGACTCTTATAGACCTAATATCAACCATATGTTGGATAATCTGAGAGACACCAAGTTCTTAACCACCTTAGACTTGAGCTACGGCTTCTGGCAAATTCCTTTGAGTCCAGAAAGCAGACCTAAAACAGCCTTCTATGTAGAATCCAAAGGGATGTACCAGTTTGTTACCTGCCCGTTCGGCCTTAAAAACGTGCCCGCCGAAATGCAGAGAATTATGGATAAGCTTTTCTCCGATTTGGGACAACGAGTATTTAGTTTCCTTGATGATGTTTTGATTTGTAGTTCAGATTTTGATTCCCATATTTCCACCTTACGAATTGTTCTCCAGCGCTTGAAAGAAGCCAACTTGACAATTAGGCTCAGTAAATCCGTGTTTTGTAAATCATCGCTTAAGTACCTCGGTCATATTATTGACAGGGAGGGAATTCATACGGACCCAGATAAGATTAGTGCTATGAAAGATTATCCTAGACCATCCACCAGTAAAGAAATCCGCTCATTTCTAGGATTAATGTCTTATTACAGGCGTTTCATTAAGGACTTTTCTAAGATTGCTTCTCCCTTGACTCGCCTCACGAGTAATAAATTTAACGGTAAAAAATTCGAATGGTCAAATGAAGCTGAACTTGCCTTCCAAGCCTTGAAACAAGCAATGATTTCCGCTCCAATCCTTAAACCACCAGACTATTCCCTTCCGTATACATTGACGTGTGATGCAAGTGGAGTTTCCTTGGGCAGCTTCTTGTCCCAGAAAGACTCAAATGGAGTAGAATATATAATTGCTTATCATTCACGTAAATTGTCCGGTCCAGAACGAAATTATAGTACCACGGAGAGAGAACTTCTCGCCATAGTAGATTCTATACAACACTTTAAAAGCTATCTGGACGGAGTACACTTTACAGTAGTCAGTGATCACGGATGTTTAAAATACCTAAACTCAATTTCTTCACCTTCTGGTAGGTTAGCCAGATGGGCTTGCCGACTTTCACAGTTTGATTTCACTTTTGTATTTAAGCGTGGCTGCGAAAACAACCTTGCCGACGGATTGAGCCGTATTCCTGTCTCTAGTTTGTCTGTTCCCGAACCGTTTGAAAATATTATAGACCCCTGGTATAAAAAAGTGTACAATTCTTGTCTTCAAAAACCCCAATCGTTCACTAATTTTATGATAAATGATGGACACTTGTATCGTTATTCTAGGTATAAAAAAGATTCCTTGTCTAACTCTCCCACTCACCTTTGGAAATTGGTTGTCCCTGCGTGTAAGATAGAAAGTCTCATATTGGACTACCATAAGGGAAACTGTCATTCTGGAATGGAAAAAACCTACGAATTTATTTCCCGTACATACTTCTGTAAACGATTATTACCTCTTGTTAGACAGGTTGTGAATGAGTGTGAAATATGCAATGCCTACAAGTATAATAACCAAATGCCCCATGGTCTTATGAAATACCCTAAAAAAATTGAACGTCCCATGGAAAGTATATCTATGGATTTCATAGGTCCCTTACCGCTGAGTCATAAGCGAAACCGTTACATTTTCACTGTAGTTTGTAATTTTAGTAAAATAACTTGGGCATTTCCTCTCCGAGCCGCAAATACCAGTAGTATAATTCAAATCTTAGACGAAAGAATCTTTAAAGTCTTTGGAATCCCTCGACAGATTGTTTTAGACAACGGAAAACAGTTTGTTTCTCGACAGTTTAAAGAATTCTTACATTCCCACGGAATAAATGATCTTAGATATAACGCATATTTTCATCCCCAACATAATGTCTCCGAAAGATATAATCAGTCTCTAGTAACCTTGTTGGCAATATTAGTAGAGGAGGACCAACGCAATTGGTGTAAACATCTTCCAAAAATCTGTTCTTGTTTAAATTCTATGACTAACATTGCTACCGGATATTCTCCACATTTTTTGATGTTCGGTAGAGAGTACATTCCCCACGCCTCTTTTTATAAGCCACTACAGATAAATCATGATTCCCCGTCTGAAACATTTGATCCTTTAAAACAAAGATTGAATGACATTTCCACCTTAGAAAATCTATATAATAAAGTCTCACAAACGTTAGTACAAGCTTTTAATAAAAATAAGGACCGTTATAATTTGCGTCGTAAAGACATATCCTTGTCAATTGGTCAGCTGGTATGGAGAAGATCTCATTATCTCTCAAATGCTTCCCAATATTTTTCAAAAAAATTAGCTCCTCGCTTCATTAAGTCTCAGGTAGTACGTAAAATATCTAGAACAATTTTTGAACTAAAGGATTGTGATAGTGGATCCATCGGTAGGTTCCATACGAAGGATATAATAAAGTTGTAGTTTAAATTCTATCATATCTTGAATTAATTATGAGAATTCCAATAACGTGTCTTCTATACCCCCACATCCCTGTAGGTTGTCGAGTGATTTTTATAATTAAAATTATCTCTGAAAGATCAGTACAGAATAGTTGTGTAAAAGAAAAATTTTGTTGTTAAACTCTCCCCATAGTATTTGAATGGATTCAAGCTACAGGAAAATTGTGTACGTTCCGATCTCATATTTTATTAAATTTCTTAATTTTCACATCGCATTCCGGTGCAGCTCTGGGCCCCACCCATGGCAAATTCTCCGCTACCATCGGTGAGTGAGATGACATGATTGAGATATGCACCAGAAGAGTGCAGACGTATATTTTTTTTTCATGTTAAGTTCCGCCCCATATCACGTCACAGAGGACCTCCCATCCTACACCGGAACAACTAACGAAATAGAAAGTTGTATACTCTAGGCCATTGACCTAGTGACCATCAGCTGTGAAGTTTAAGGACACCTTTGTGGGCCGTGAAATTATGTAGGTCAGCCGTCTCAGCTGAGTATAATATTCGCCGCATTGTAATGTTCGTCAGTGGCGGCCAATTTTTTTGTGTTTTGTTTAATTGTTTTTTTTGTTTGAAACTTGAATAGGGAAGGTTTGGTTAGATCAAGTAGAAGGTGTATATGAGAAATCTTGACGTTACAAATGCCTTCTTCTTTTTTTTTGGTACCTTCTAATGTTTGAGAAGTGTAAATGTTGAAACGTACTTGTCATAGAAGTCCGTATGTTTTTTTTTTTGTACATTTCTGGTTATGCCAGGCTTGTAAATCTGTGCTATGATAAGCGCAATAATAAACTTTGGTACACTCTCAACCTTCCTAATTTTTTTTGAGAGCTGTAAATGAGCAATGCACCCTTATGATAATGTGTGTTGAATGAAAAATTTTTTTTTTTGGTACATTTCTGGTTATGCCAGGCTTGTAAATCTGTGCAATGATAAGCACGCTATCTGATGTATAAATGACATCTTTCGTCACAGCATTGTTGGCTTAGAGCAGACATCAATTTCAATGAATCTTTTTTTTGTGTTCCTAATTAAGGCCACAAATCTTCTTAATTATTAGTTAATATTTTAGTCGACTCATAACGTTAGTCTACTGATAATTTGTAGTTACTACTTCTCTAATAATCTTAGACAATATTTTTTTGAGTTGCAACTCGTTTTTTTTATTTAAGTATATTCTTAACTTTTCTATTCGATTGAGATGAGGACGCTCGGATCAGTCTTATACAACTTTGGCATGCTCAAATCTTTCTCTCTTGTCAAGAGGTAAGATAATATTTTTTTTTGTTTTGGTTTATTATTGGAATTTTCCTAGTTTATTCCCCGTATTTTCCCAAACTAGGTGGCGCTCCAAAACTTAGTATTGTGTCCTAATTACCAGGACAATAGGTAGCATGAAGTTTAACATCTCTTCTTACTTGTCGATCCGTAATCTTTGGGCAACGGATACCTTTCTTTTATATATATATTTTTTTTGAAGTGAATTTCTTTCTTTGCAGGATACTCTTATGCAATTGTAAATGATATAATAATTTTTTTTTATGTACAAACACCAGAACATTTAAATTAGTTCTCTCCAAATCTTTGAGCTACAAGCTAACCTTAGGAGTGCTCTTAAACTAATCAGTGAACAGTGAAACTAAATCAGTGGACATTTCTCACTTTGAGAAATGTTATGGGCATTTTAAAATCAAAATTAATAATAATCTAAGTGAGCACTATCAGATATACTTAAGAGATGTCCTTGATGAAGAGGAAATATTGTACGATATATTTTTTTTTTATGTTTATGTTTACTATTCTGTCACCTTCTACTTCTTGACAGTTGGATTGTTAATTGTATTAATTAATTTTAATAATTTTTTTTGTGGAATTATTGGATTACAGTCTCTGCTTTGAACCATTATTTAATAAATTTTTTTTTTTGTGTTGTTTGTCTAACCGTGTGATAGTAATTATTGATGAATAAATCTAGGAGTGAGAGGTTATGAATGAAGGCCGTTAGGGATGGATGAATAGGTAAGAAAGGGTGACAAACAATTTACCAATCTAGGTTCTACTCTTCATGAGGGTTGTCCCATACTTCCACAATCAAATTTTCTTCTCATGCCATGTTTAATTCCTTATCTATATGTATGAAAATATAAATTTTTTTTTTGTTTTATACCTAATTACTAAACTAGGGTATCTATCTTTGGTATACCCCTTACAACTTGGAACTCTTGAAGTTAAATGTTCAAGGATTATTCTAAATTCCTTGATCCTACCTTATTGGATCAGTTACTCCTTAAGAGATTTTTATGTACTCAAAATCTTCTTTTTTTTTTTTTTTTCTTTTTTTTTCTTTTGATGACTAAAAATCGATTTGTAGCATGTATTTTTGTTATGAAGCTTCACCCGTCTCATAGTACGGAATATTCTTTATAAATTTCAAATATTGCTATACATACCTACCCCTATACTAACAGGTATGCATCTAATTATAATTTGGTTTCTGTTGATCGTGCGATTATGCACGTAGGCCACAGGTCATGTTGCCAAATATGGATATTATTGCACTAGTGTAAGTGGGATGGATGCCTATGCATTTCACTCACTCACTTTCTCTCCACCCCTTTTTTTAATTATTTACGACGCAGATTCTATTCCCATGTTGTCAAATTTTCGCTACTGAGTATGGTGAATGTGAGAGGCAGATATCTTCCATCTCTCTCACCCTTGGTCACATGATCAAGGACTTGTTGACCCAAGTAAAAACGACCGTTAAGTATTTTTCCTTTGTTTCAAAATGGCATTCTTTAAACTCACCTTGTGGGAATCAGACGTATAAATTTTAGAGTACTCCCTGATAGTTGGAGAAACTCAAACAATTTTACCGCGATTTCCTTAGAATCCAACCAATTATATTCATAGATACGAAAAGTGATTATTATTGTTGTTTTAAAAGAATAAGCAAACTTTTTTAATTGATTGTAAATTTGATACAATTACTGTTGTGAATTACGTGAAAAATCTGAACTTTTGTATATTTTCCAATTTCCTGTTACACGCAATAAACAAGTGTTTCTTAATTTATCAAACAACATCTTTGATTAAACAAATCATCATCTCCTCCTGGATCGAACTTCCAAAGACCAGAGATTCTGGAGTCCGCTCTACCAACACTAGCCGAGGCAAGTATTCATGGTTAAAAGAAGAAGAGAAACTGAAGCAGATTCCGACTCCGTAGAAACCACGTAACATAATATAAAAAAGAACTCACATTCTCTCGTCAGTGAGATTGAGCTAAAAAGAAATGAGTAAAAACTGACGTCATGGAACGGGTTACTAGTTTCAAGTGGCAGTGGGCGGTATATGTAGCAAGACAGGACAGTGACATATGGACTCAGAGAGTATTTATGTTAGTGGATACCGTGGGAAAAGGAGAATCAAGGTGAATGAAGGAAATTCGCAGAGGCCTATATCCATCAGTGGACCAGAGAAGGGTGAAAAATTATAGCTCTTGATCTGCAGTCAAAACACGATGACTGAAATTCCACGGCTCGTGTCGACATAGTATTCCTTTTATTTCAGCTGTCAGTTTTACATCTTAATCTACAGTCGAAACATGATGAAAAATATTTCACGGCTCATGTCATAAATTCTGATCTCTCTTTAGCTGTCTGTTATAACTCTTGACCTTTAGTTGAAATGGTGATTAAAGTTTCATGATTCATATTATAGCTTTTGTTCTCTCTTTAGCTGTTTATTATAACTCTTGACCTTTATTCGAAACATTATGACTGCAACTTCACGGCTCATATTGTAGTATTCATTTTGTTTCAGCTGTCAGTTTTACTTCCTAATCTACAGGCGAAACATGATGACTGAAATTTCACGGCTCGTGTCATAACTTGTGATCTCTCTTTAGCTGTCTGTTATAACTCTTGATCTACAGTCGAAACATCTTCTTCTCCCTAGCTTGCTCCCAACTTAGCGTCTAAGTAGACTGTTGGGGTCAGCCCTCCTCGTTGTTAGGCTATAAGTCCGTCTCTCCTGCACCACCTCTTCCAATCCCAATCTTCGCATCCGGTCACGCCTCTGCACCACCCAGGAATTATTTGGTCGTCCTCTGTTTGTCACACGTGGAACACTCATGTTGATGGCCTGATTAACAATATGTTCCTGCGGTCTCCGTTCTACGTGTCCATACCATCGCAACTGTCTTTCCTCAAGTTTGCTATTTATATCCGTCACTCCTAGGCTTCCACGAATGTGTGAGCTTTTTATCTTGTCTCTCAATGACACTCCTGTCGACCACCTCAGCATGCGCATTTCTGCCGTTTCTAGCTGTCTGTTATAGCGGTTGTACATAGTCCAGCATTCGGAGCCATACAGGAGTGCGGGTCTGACAATTGTCTGGTAAACTTTTCCTTTTAATTTGACTGGCATTTTTGAATCGCATAGAACTCCTGACACCGATCTGAATTTCATCCATCCGACACTAATTCTGTGTTTTACATCCGCAGCACAGCTTCCATCATTTTGAATGACTGATCCAAGATATTTAAATGAGTCGCTATTTGATAGTGTTACTCCATCCATCTGTATTATGGGTAAGTTTGACGTGGTCAAATTTTGTCTACATCTACAGTCGAAACAATATGATGACTAAAATTTCACTGCTCATGTCATAGCGTGTCTTATTTACTAAGCTGTATTTTATAACTCTTGACCTTCAGTCGAAACATGATGTCTGAAATTTCACGGCTCAAGTCGCAGTCCGTGAACGGAGAAATTCGTAACCCTCGATACAACTGTATGAGAAACAAAGTTTGTTCTTCGTGGACTTCTTGTGGTTTGTTGGTATTGTTATTTAGTTCCGACAAGGTTGGAGACAATATCTTGTAGACGCTGGCTGCCATACTGACATTTTCTCCTCTTCTCTTATCATTTCAATTTCACTATATCGATTTCCTTCACAATAATAAACTGTCAAAGGCTGTTCGTTGTGATAAGTCTGATAAGTGGGTGCCTACCCGTTGACGAGGGTGGATCTTTTGTAGGGGATGAAGACAGAGAAAGGGTGAATCAAGAAAAACATCCCCAAAGCATAAATACTTTGAATTTTGTATTTTTATAATGATGTTGTACCTAAGGTTTATTTTTATTTTCATGAGGTTTTTTAGTATTTACTGAAAATAATAAAAAAACAATATGTCTCTTTTCTATTTCTAGAGACACCACCAAAAAGTATGAGGGTTTGAAACTTTTTTGCGTAATTAAATTCTCGCCGTTGCACTTTCGTCCAATAAAAACGCTTGTCAGTCAGATCTCAATGATAGGTGTGTGCATAATAAGCTATAGTGACCCGCCTGTAATCGCGCAAACAAGTTTCAATTCGTTTGAATTTAGAAGCAAAATATTTATATAGTTTGAATTAAGAAGCAAAATAATATAATTGTAGGTAGGTAGGTAGGTATTTCATGATTTAAATAGTGATAATCAAGAATGTTTCAAAAATATAAAATGAGCAAAGAATCAGGTTTGAAATTAATCCTTTTGTTCCCTTTTATTTAGTTCTAGTGGCAAAACCATTGTTGAAACTACACTTCATGGCAAACGTTGTTCTGCCATATAAATTATTTAATTTAATTTTACCGTGGATAATATAGCATCATATGGCAACAATTAAAGACGCTCATGTCAAGACACTCTATGCCCATTTAAAAGTCAGTGATAAATGTTGCAGGTCGTGTGGTTTTTCTTCACAATGGATTTACAAAAATATTGTCCCTAAGAATTTAAAAGAGATTTGAAATAGCCTTTTCTTAGAAATAGGATATCAAATGTAAAAATATGTTTTATTTTAATTCTGATTGATACATAGTTTCTGAGTTCTCGTATCAGCTTTAAAGTATTTTTTTATATCTGCTCTCATTTTTCGAGTGAGTCGGCCTTATATAAGTATCTAGATTCGTAATTTTCGGATAAATTTCTACTTATTACAATTGTGAAAAAATAATACGTACCTAGTTTCCTGTAAAACTGTTTTCCGTGCAGATTATTAAAACTTATGTAAACTTTAAATTTAATGTTGTAAGAGGGCACCCGTTTGTTTTCAATTTCACCGAGTCATCATATTCTCGAAAATAACTTTCCGAAATTAACACCTTCCGCAAGTTAACGAATATTAATGATTCCTTCAATCATTTTCAAGTTGTTTTCCAAATCTTCAGTTGGGAAAACTTCGTCTATTTTCAAATTCAATAACGATTCGTTGAGAGTTATTTTTTACGAAAATCGAAATAAAATTTCGAGATGTTATTTCGGGTTTTGTTAAACTGCGTGCGTTTTTTGTATAAAAGTTATAGTGAAAGTTCGTTGATGATATGGATAGTCGAAGAGGTCTTGGCCCAAGGCAAATAATTTGGAAGCGCACCGTGAGGACGGAAACGGTAGATGAGTTGTTCCGGCTGGCGCATGAATGATTGCCAACTTCGAGAAGACCTGATACGGCACAAGCAGAAGAAGACAATGGCTGGTACAACGTTTTAAAGTAAGAAAATAGTTCACTTGAGCAGTATGAGTATGTAAGGAATATGGTAAGGACGTATTTGAAAGAAACAAAATATTTGTTTTTTTCCACAATATTTATTAAGCTAACCGGTTTTGGAAGACCGAACGTCTTCTTCGTCAGGCTAGTTCGGTCTTCGAAAACCGGTTAGCTTAATAAATATTGTGGAAAAAACTAAATATTTTGTTTCCTTCAAATAAGTTCGAAGTATGTTCCACCAAATAGCTACGGTCGAAAGGATAAATTATCTTAATATGGTAAGGTTTTTCAGGCATGGTATACAAACAATATGTTGTACACCGTTTGAATGAGGATATTTTATAAAAGTTTTTACGAGAGTTGAAGAACTCAAGTTTTTTTTTAATAATTTCATAAGTTTTGAAGTGGTTGGTAGCCTAGGGTTTACGACGCCGGCTTTCGTGCTGTTTCGTTAGGAGGTCGTGGGTTCGATCCCAGATGCCGACCATCTTCCTCTTTCACGACACAAACTTTAAGTAGCTTACTGTGAAAGAGTCAAAGACTGTATTTGTGTTCACTTTGAGTGAGCACAGATTCATTTATATAAATAAAAAAAACTATACTTTACCTTTTTTGTTTTTTGAATTTGGTGGATTATTAATTTTGTCAAGGGCCACATTCTGGAACGTTAATAGGCATATTTTTTACAGAGACAATCACAAAATAAATGGGATCTGATATAATAAAAATATCTATGGAGGCTTACATACAGTTGAAATTTTGCGATTTGACATTTTAATTTTTCAAAAAACTTCCTTAGAAATAAAAGGGAACACCGTATATCATCATCATCAGCCTTCACCCGTCCAGTATTGGACATAGGCCTCCCTTCCCGACTTCCACGATTGTCTATCTCTTGCTATTCTATGTCATTGATTGCCAGCCACTCTCCTAATATCGTCAGACCACCTCAGCTTTGCATGGCCTACCTGGGTTTCAATGACCAGTTCTTGGTCTCCACTCCAGGGTTTTCTTGGTCCATCTATCATCTGCTGTTCTGACTATATGGCCGGCCCAGTTGCACTTTAGTGACGCTATTTTATGCGTCACATCATCAACTTTGGTCCTTTCTCTCTAATCCATTCATTTTGCTTCCTGTCTCTCAGACTAATGTTAAACATCCTTCTCTCCATCGCTCGTTGTGTTACTTGGAGTTTTTGTATATATTAGTAGCAATATTATGTTCAAAATGTTCTCCTCTATAATAAACCATACTAGTTTGCATAACATTCTACCAAACACCCTGTAGGTATACAGGTGTAGATAAGGGATTTTTCGAGAAGTCCCAATAAAGAAAGAAGACTTGATAGATGGTATGGGGACATGGGGACATGGGGACAAAAATGCAACAAACAACAAGGCCTCCTCTAAGACAGTGAAGAAGATATTATCTTTTATCTTATTTAATTCGTCTTAGTCAACCGAAAGACATCCGTACTGGAGGAAGCTTTTAGACAAATCGCTTGTCTGGCTTTGTTGCAATTAAAAAGCCCACAATTTGTATCTTTTCTCTTTGTACTGCCAGGGGTGAATTGGAAAACAGTTAATGCAATGGCTTGCTTGAAAAACGGACCCTTAATAGAACGGCCTTAACACAAAGATAATTTTTTTCAATATTACCAACTAATATTGCAAAAGTTTTTGAATTCAACCTTTTTACTTAGTTCATTAGTTTTGTTTCGTTGAGCCCCTTGTTTACCCACCACGATTTCCAAGATACGCTAATTGATACTAAACTTCAAGATTACACTGCCTCTTTCCCGCTTTCATAACTTTACTGCCAGTGAAAGAGATAAACATTAACAAAATAACAAACTTTGAGTTTGTCTTCGAAATTCGTTCATACAATATGTACCTACTTAGGTACTTACACATTTTGACCAAGACGATTACACATTAATATCAGAACGACATCTAAGTGTTGTGTCAAAGATGAAAGTCAATAAGTTGAGATGGTTTGGGCATCTGGAAAGAATGGATGCAAACAGAATGACAAAGAAACTCCACAAGGCTGAAGGGTAAGGTGTTAGAAAGTTTGGCCGACCCAGATCGAACACATCGATTCCATCCTCAAGAAAAGTCAGGTCAGATGTAAGAAAAATTGGAGAGAGTGTATTATGAAAAATGGTATGTCGGTGGAAGAAGCAAAGGAAGTGTGCTTGGATAGAAAAGTGGAGGTTCGTTCTCTCTGCCTACCCCTTAAAGGGCCCGGCGTATGGGTAAAAAAGTCTTACATCTCAGTATAGTTACTAACTTTGAATTTGTTCCCAAAAATCGTTTATAAAAAAAATGTACAGACACATATTTCGTCAAAACCAAGGCTATATTATGTCGTATCACTCGAAAACGAGTGCATTGCTAAAAAAGGCCTACTAAATATTACCTACTCATAAATAATATTATTATTATTATTATGAGTACCTATCTACATAATATTTTAGTCCGTTTATATTTTTGAATGCGCATCAATCGTAGAAAACAGACGTTAAGGTCAGATATTAATATGCCCAGAGCCGTACAAAATTCTGTAGAAGGTTCTTAAATACAATTTGCTGCATTAACTTTAATATATTTAGAGCAATTTAAAAAACTCAATTTAATTAGGAACTTCATACAAATTTCTCAAAAAAGACAGTAAGCCATCTTTTGGAAACAAAATTACTCATGTAAAAGTTGAATGGAATCTTGGTACTATGGTATGAAAATGTAATAAAATAATTGTAGATTGATTTGTTATACATATAAATGTTATTCAAATCTTATTATTCTCCATAAATAAAGATTTAATGAATAAATTTGCAAAATGATTCCTCCATTTGACAGATAGCGCAAATCACCCTCTATGGGTGGAGAGCCTAATTAATTATCAAACATTAGAGAATGTAGCTAAGATTCAAACCACAGAGTTATCTCTTTTCTCTATGAAAACTTGCAAATTATGTCGGTAGGTTCGTATAATATTATGAGGTCGGTAAAAAAGTCATTCTTCTTTTCCTGTGCTTATGTCAGTTATAGAGGTCTGTTAAGCAATAGGAAGCTAGACTAGAACCTGTTTAATTACTTACCGATCAAGCGTGACATTCGGAATCAAAAACGTAAAGCAAGACGGGTATTAGCTAGTATAGGTAATAAAATAGAGCCAGCTCCACACAAATCAAGCGCCCGCCGCAGATCCCCCCCAAACCAACCCGCAATGCGGGGGGTCTGAACCCCACTTAGGGGCATAAGGAGGCATCAAGAGCTCTCTATTGCGCTCGAAGGCGACTGAGGCCTATGGTGCCTTTTGGATTTGATTGCTTCGATCAGACTAGAGGGTTGGTTTCATGCGGGTCGGGTATGCTGCGGATTTATCTCCTCCGGGTTGGCTTGCGGTGTGCGGGAAGCCTTAAAGGGAGAATGTATTTATGTATGTAATAAAATAGAATAATCCATAATATGCAACACCATTTTTTTTAAATAAATAACAAATCAAGCCCGGGAAAATAGTATAGTATCTACCTATTTTATGGTTTCGATCAGTTAAAGTTTCTGGAGTGATCAATGTAAACTGAAATAAATTCACTAATAGTGAAATGCATCAATTAATTATTATTTATACGGATGCGGGAATAAGTTCGAGGGTTCCGTTAGTTTATAAGAAAAATGATTCCTCTACGGTTGAGTAACTTAAAACTTTTACACATCCGACTTTAACCACGTTATTATGGGAATAAAAGCTCCTTATATTTATTGACTGTTGTGATATTGGTATGTAGATAACTAGTTGTTTAGATAAATAACTCGTTGTTAGATATAGCACTACACTAAGACTTCGTTAAAATCGAATTGTTTCCTTCCTATTCCTATAAGTGAGGCCTCAAAGGGACTATTGATTGATTGATTGATATATTGAAAATTCAATAGGTATCTAGGTATAACTATTGGCAAAACACCAGACCTGCATTAGAATTATTCTTAATGTATGTGACGCAGTTCTAGTTTGTGACGTAAGAAAATTTACAAGTAAGTGAATACTACAATAGGTAAGTAGGTACTTAATTAATTATAAAAAAAAATAAAAACATGTTTATATAGAGTCAAAAAATCATTTTATACATGCAAATGTCTTTAAAAGAAAATTCAGAAAGGTATATTCTTAATTTTAAAAAAGTTCTAACCGAAATATTAATTTTAGATATGCGTCATGATAAAAAAAAATGATTAATTAATGAGAATGTAGGTAGGTACTTATTTCAGTATTGATGTAAATAAAGAAAGTAAGAATATACCAATGTTGAAAAAAAGAGTTTTTTTTTTTTTTTATATAAGTAAAAGAAAAATTAACTCACCCCTGTTTGTGTCAAAACAGATGTTGCAAACTTTGTTAAAATTTCAAACAAAAAAAAAATGACGTGCAACAAAATATTTTAATATTAATTGTGATTAATTTTATTATTTTAAATCATAAACAATAATTTGTTTTTTTTTTTTATTATTATTATTAATATACTAATTAAATTATTTTATTTGATAAAACAAGTTTTAATTAGGAAATTTATTGTTTTCAAATTAAATAAACACACCACAAAACTTCGAAAATGATCGCTCGAAAACACCGATGATATAATTTGGCTTCAGACGATGAAGACACGAGCGTCCGCTTCCAACAAACGCTCAACCGCGAATGAAGAAGACTACGGAGTGAAAAAGCAAAAACGTGTAACGAGGATTTGAAATAATGTGAGAGAATTTTTGAATTTGGAATAAGTACTGAAGTCGAAAGAGGGTGACTTACATGTTCTACTTTAAATTCCTTAGGTAAGTACTGCGTTTTATTGTTTTATAAGGTGCTACGACATCAGAAATTTAGCACATTAGCACAACTAAGAGTGTTTCACTTAATTTCGCTGACAAAGATACCTTGTATGGTCGTACTACCTGTCTATTAATTTTAAAATAAAGACTTATTTAGGAAATTTTAACATACCTAAATGAGAATGTTTATTCTACCGATCTATCCTATATAAGGGTGCGTTTACACAAATTTTCGGAATGACCTAAGCATAAGAACACACCTGACGTCAGAGCAATAACTTCTTTTGTCCTCTTGCTTCTTCCTTGCCCCTTCCACGTCCCTTACGCTTAGCCTTCTTCCCATTATCTAATACCTATGTAATTCTTTTAAACAAGTTGGCATTAAATAACTTGATGACGATTCTAATACCATTTTAAAATACAAACTTTATACTACATAATGGGATTGAGTAAAGGGAAGCCCTAGGCGACATTGTTAAAGAAGTGATGTGACAAATGTGAAAGCAAAAACTTTTCTGCTAAGACTCGTTTGTATGAAGCTGATGTTTCCGTAAGAAGAAAAGATTCGTATAAAATTATTATGTAACAGATAATATGATGTTGAATCTCTGTGCAATAAAATACAGAAAAAAGATACGGATGCTGAAAATCTATCTACTATGTTGTGTTTTTTTGTTTATTACTATGGTTCCTATGGTTTTGCTCTCAATATATAAAAAGTTGTGAAAAAGAAATCGAACGTAGGAAAGTTGATGGTTGCAGGGTGGGCGGTGCACTAAGACCTATAACGAGAAACAACAACGTCTCACTACAAGCAAAGAAACTAGTGCATAACGAAATCCTGTTACCATCGATGATGTATGGATGTGAAACGTGGACATGGACGAAAAAAGAAGAATGCAGTATAAATGCAGTAGAGATGCTACGAAGAATATGTGGAAAAACATTATGGGATGTGGAAAGGAATGGAAGTGGTATGGAAGTTAGTGTTGTGACAAACATGAACATTAAAAAGTTGAGATGGTTTGGGCATGTGGAAAGAATGGATGCAGACAGAATGATAAAGAAATTCATAAGGCTGAAGGGAAAGGTGTAAGAAAGCGTGGCCGACCGAGAATGACGTGTATCGAACACATCGATTTCGTTCTCAAGGAAGGCCAGGTAAAAAGTAAGAGAAATAGGAGAGGGTGTATGAGTTCTCTCTGCCTACCCCTTACGGAACACGGTATGATGGGTAATAATAAAAAAAAATCTTCCCATTTTTTGCTATTTACCTACGTTTCTATTAATATTTTTTCGAGTTATAGATGGAGAAAACATTTGAGACACGTTCAAGAAAAAAAATACTCCTAAAAAGTATGGCAAACCAGTAAAAATATTTTTTTAAGTTCATTCTACAATAAAACAAAATAAATATCAGTTTCGTATGTTAAGGAATCATTAAGTAAAATCGATAAAATAAAATTGTAAATAACGGGTGTTTACACCAATGCACCCTTAATCTTATCAAATATTTGGCTAGTAATAAACATAAACTTTTTCGTAAATTATTACCCTGCTGATTTTGAAGGTTTTGTGTTGGTTTTAAATTGTAGCACAAAAATGTGTAAAAAAAAAATTTCAATTGACGAGTGTGACTTCTTGGTAAGATCTCTGTATAATATTCAGAAATTAGTAATTATATTTCACCTACATGTTTCACAAGATGGCCTTATTGTTCGCAAATACTCCACGTATAATAGGTACCTGCATGGGGAGGTTCTGATGTTAATTTGTATGTAGGTGAGGAGACATATTATTTTCTTCCACCCCATCTTTAGAATATGTATATTACTCAACATTAGTCGAAAATACGCAATCAATTCATGATTAATAACAGTACATTTTTTCTATTCAGGCGACAGAATTCAATCGATTTGAAGCAGAAATGGAGAATAATCCTTAAGAAAATGTCATCCCTCAGGCTAAGAGTGAACTTTCAGCTAAACATTATTTTTTAATATACCTATCTGAATGTTGAAATTGTACAACCGCTTCACAAAAAATGCTTAATTTCCGCACATTTCAAACGTTTGGTAGCAGTGATGGAAGTTTTTTAAACTGTTCGCTTATAACATTATCTGAGATAACATCCAACACATTCACCGTCTAGGACGTCACCAAGTCGGAAAGATGAGACCATTGAAGGTAGTGTTTCGGAATACGGACAGTGCAAACGAAATAATGTTTAACAGACACAGATTACCACGCAACATCAAGATAAAAAATGATTTGACAGATCTTCAGCGGGAGCATCTTCGGAAACTGTGGACCGAAGTCGAAGAGAGGAAGACAAAAGGAGAGGAGAACATAACAGTGAGATTCATTAATACAACCCCAAGAATTATTGTACCCTTAAGGAAAAAAAACTAAGTGAAAAAATTTCAATATACTACCAGAATGTTCGAGGCCTGAAGACGAAATTGCATAATCTTAGACAGAGTGTAACTTTTTACAATTACGATATCATGATATTCACAGAAACCTGGCTTGACGAAACAGTAAACGACTCCGAATTGGGCTTAAACATGTACAACATATACCGCCTCGATAGAAGTGCACAAACCAGCGATAAATCGAGGGGTGGGGGAGTGGTCTTGGCGGTTAAAAGATCAATACCGTCATCTCAAATGTCAACCAAGATTAAAAACATCGAACAGCTGTATGTTTCCATCAGCACACTTGGTAATGGAATCATTATTGGAGCCGTTTACATCCCTCCAGCATCTAACATAACCAAGTACACATCATTTTGCGAAAACTTAGAATTACTTTACTCCAAAAATAAAACGAAAAATATAATGGTAATTGGGGATTTCAATTTACCATGCATATCATGGGACATTAATGGAGAAGCTGCACTAACTGGCGCGAGTACTGAAGACGGAGCTCTGGAGCTGTTGGGAACCATGAATTATCTGAATCTGGCGCAACATAACTTTATTCACAATTGCTCTGGGCGATTACTGGATTTGGTTTTTGCCGACCTGGAGAATATTTCGGTTGCCCCGTCTGATGGTGAGATTATCCCAATTGACAACTATCATCCTCCCCTTGTTATTAAATTTCACAGAGAAAAAATAGCTCGCACACAAAAGACTGTCACATTTCGCAACTTCAAAAGATCTGACTTTGAAGGTGCAATTGGTTTCCTTTTTAATTGCGATTGGTCATTCATTCAAAATGAAAACATCAATGATATAATCCTTAAGTTGCACAATGTTCTTGAAAAAACTATAAATTTGTTTGTACCATTAGAACAATTCACTATCTCTACATACCCCAGATGGTTCACTAGTGAACTGAAGAACCTTATAAATGAGAAAAAATTTGCTCACCGGAAATATAAAAGCACTTACGACCCCTGTCACTATAGAAGATTCTCAGATCTTAGATTGAGGTGCGTGAGACTTAGGGAGGAGTGTTATAGAAATTACATAGAATCGATTGAAAACACAACAGTGGACTCAAAGAGCCTCTGGAGGTTCAAAAGCTCACTGCACTCTGACAGTTCTGATCTTCCCGGTCTCTTACATCTCGGGGGTGAGAGGGCGAACAATCCCACCGATGTCGCTAATCTATTTGCCAAATTCTTCAGTAGTGTCTTTGTTGATGATCTTGTTGTTGGCGAATCACTGACCCTAAATTGTAACAATTATACCTGCTTTCCCGAGGTAACTTTAGACTTTGATTGCGTAATGCGGGGACTGTTAAATCTAGACACCAAAAAAGGTGCGGGGCCCGACGGTGTTCCTCCTGCCTTCTTGAGAGGATGCGCAGATGCACTGATGGTACCACTGACCTACATATTTAACAAGTCACTAAGTCTTGGTCGCTTCCCGAACGCGTGGAAGCACGGTAACATCACACCCATCTTCAAAAAAGGCGAAAGGGAAAACGTGTCCAACTACAGACCAATCTGCATTTTGTCAAGCTTACCTAAACTATTCGAATCTCTTGTGCTCGAAAAGATACTACCATACGTTAATAGACTTATAATCCCCCAACAACACGGATTCATATCGGGTAGATCCACGGTGACGAATCTTGCTGTTTATGAAAATGATATAATTAAAGGCATGACACATGGATATCAAGTCGACAGCGTATATACGGACTTTTGCAAAGCGTTCGACAAAGTTTCCCATTGCATTCTACTGAATAAACTTTCTGCTGTGGGAATTGTTGGACCACTCCACGAGTGGTTTCGAGACTATCTTAGCGAAAGAACGTTGGCTGTCAAATTACCAAATGCAATATCTAAAACATTCCCAGCCACAAGTGGATTGCCACAGGGGAGTCACTTCGGCCCAATCCTGTTCTTACTATTCATAAACGATATATCGGAAGTATTTGACGATGTCAATTACCTACTATTTGCCGATGATCTTAAAGTCTATAAGCGAATCAGCGGCTTGAACGACAGTTTAGTGCTGCAAAAGAACCTAGACAGACTGAGCTTGTGGTGTGAAAGAAACAAGTTGTTTCTAAACATTGAAAAATGCTTTTTGATTCAGTTCACTAGGGCCAAATCCAAACTCACTTATGATTATTCAATTGGGAACAAAAAACTGCAAATTATGAGTGTAACTAAAGACCTAGGCGTGACGTTCGATAACAAACTATCATTCATAAACCATATTAATGAAATAACATCCAGGGCAGCCCGAATGTTGGGGTTCATGCTTAGAATAACCGCCGATTTTAAAAATATCAACTCGCTAAAACTATTGTACACATCACTTGTTAGAAGTATACTAGAATATTGTACACCTATTTGGTCGCCCACATACGAGATCCATATCCAGAACATAGAGCGAGTACAAAAAAAGTTCCTAAGGTTTGTAAATTACAAGCTTGGAATACCGGCGGACCAGATTGATTACAATTCCTTGCGGGACCGTTTGGGATTGGCAGAGTTGTCGAGTAGGAGACTTGTCAATGATCTTATGTTCCTGTATAGGGTAGTTAATTCGGTTTTCGACTGCGTTGAATTGACCGGGTGCGTGGAATATAGAGTCCCAAATAGAACCACAAGATGTCGGGATTTATTTTTTGAAAATAACAGCTTAACAAAAAATTACATAAAGAACTCCCTGGTACCGCGGTGCCATCACTTGGCAAACACCCATTTGCAACATATAGACGTATTCAACTGCTCTCTCTCTGAATTCACCAGACAGCTAAAGTCCCTTTTCAAACCTGCCGATTGATCTCAAGCTATTTCCTACTTATTATTTCATTTACTGTTTCTGTCATCTTCTCTGCATTTTCAAATATAACGACTATATCTTATAAGTTATCTAATCATCATAGTGAGCTACATATACTCTGTTTATGTGTTTCTAGTTTTAATGTAGGTACCTAATATTGTATACTATATCACGTTTGGAAAAAAAAAAAAAAACATATGTACTTATTAATAATTTAACATATTTTGTCGTCTTACATCAATGCAAAATCAACAGAATTAAGTACCTATTCATTTTTCTGTATTTTTTTTTCTTAATTTATTATTGTTGATTTTTTTTTTCTGTTTGCCTCCATGCAAATAATTTTTTTATATAATAGTATGGCATTTATTTATTTTTTATTTAGCGTATGGCCATTTCATCACAATTTATATATAATTCAATTAATAAGTATATTTTTGTTTTTCTTGTTAAATAGTCAATACGAAAATTCCATTATCTTGACTTGTATCGCTTTGTACTTGGATGTTGTGATGAATATATCTGCCAGGAGATCAATGATTGTCTGGCGGCCTATAGTTGCATACTCATTTTGCGTTACCCAGGGTGCACCACGTGGAGGCGAGCAGCTTTACACCCCAATGGCATGATTTGTGTAGTATGCGCTGTCACCACTGAAGGCGCCATAGCGCTAGCGTAGCCCTTGAGTGAAGTATTTGGTTGGATCACAGACAGTAGTAATAGTATTGTAGTTACCTACCTACTTATAATGATATTTAATTTGCTATGCACACAGTGTTTATTTGTGTGTGTGTGTGTGTGTGTGTGTGTGTGTCATGCAATGGAAGTTATAAACCACATAGATTTTAGGTTAAGTTTTTGTAATTCATAACAAACTGTCAAGTGTTGCTATTATTGTTTTTTGTTTTATTGTTTTTTTTGTTGTAGTTTTTTTCGTATGTTTAAAAAATAATTATCCAATGTAAAAGGCTCTAAAGCCGTAAATCTTTGAATGAATAAATAAATAAAAACATTAGTTATTACAAAATCAGTTTGTCACCATAAGTTTTTTCACAATCGTCATTAGGTATATTGCAACAAAATGTTTGATGCAAACATATCCACAAAATCGAGCACCTGTATCAAGGATTAGGGGGCTTTCTATTGAAAATCCTAGCGGTGTTTTTGACCACATATTTACTGAAAATTTGGTTAGTCACTGAAAGTAAATGCGATTCAATAAAGTGGGTAAAAAAGGGTACAGTACCTCGAAAGAAGTTCAAAGTCAAGAAATTGATCGTAAGCTCAATACCTCAATATTCTGGGACTCGAAAGCGTTTCCGATGCTGAAAAAAAACACATTAGTGGAAAGCGATTTTTTTTTGACGATGAAGAGCTCAAAATGACTAAAAACGGTAATTTTTCAGATGTGGACAAAAGTTCTTTTTTGAATGCGTAAAAATACGTAAAAACAGCGGCCATTGGTTGGCTTCACTTTTTACGAGTACAATCAGTCCATTGCTACTAATAATTTCAAAATTCTATACCCCAATTTTTTCAGCAAAATAATACGCTTTCGATTTTGTTGATCCGTTATACAGATTTTTTTTTTAACATTTGCAGTGTAAGTTAAAAGGTGATGAATACATAGTATAAAACGTTCCCAGCTACAGAGCTTAAGCTCGACATTACACTTTAAGAAATCAATGTCAATCTAACCTTGTACTCTTAACTGCTCAGAGGCAAATCATATTATTATTATTACTTGGCCCAATACTTCAATTGAGATATAACGTCAGATTACAAATTGTTGACGATCCGATTGTTGATTAGAATTTGATATATTTACTTTCCTTATTATAGACTGTTTCATTCCATCAATAACTTCGTTAATTTCAGCATCCATGCTTCCGTTTACATCCTTTATTATTACATTACATTACACATCTACACTCGTCCTTTCTCCTCTTTACCCCTCCTGTTTTTTGACACGACACGACATGATGGGTGGCTAGCATCACCGCTGTCATAAGTACGCAATAATACATCTTTTGATTATGTATTTAAACAAGACTAAATAAAGGTTTTCAGGAGATCCTGTAGCATTTTGCAACTTATTAAATTTACAATCTCACTTCTTATTTATATGGTTTTATTAATATTTTAGTATTGCCCTGTATAATAATATTATGAAGATCAATGAAATTAAAATAATTACCTAATAAAAGACGTATAAAGCGTCGCTTCGGAGGACAATGGAATTAGCTTTATTCAATTTCTAGTCTCGCCTTCCGATTTCGTTTTGAAGTAATTTCTTCCCCGATAATTATTTGAATAAATCCAATTAAAACAAGCATAGCGTCAGTATACTGAGGACGATATTATTTTTTAAACTTTAATACGTGAAACAAAACTATTTTTACACTTCTAAGAGCCTAGCAAACGTATCCACTGACATTGAAATTGTCAAAACCATTATCTATACCTACATGTCCAAATCACCCCAATTTATTCTAGTCACTACACTTCACATTCACTCCATAGTCCTTTCAAACATCATCATTTCTCACCACAATCAGTGTATTTCCACATATCTGCATAAAGACCTCATTTATTTCTAAATCATTTTTACCAAGTTTTAGATTTTTTGCACATGGCCAAATTTCACTCCCATACATCATGGATGGTATGAAGATTGCATCGTGCATCAACTGTTTAGATTTTAGAGATATGTTCTTATTTCTCATTTGAGGTCTAAGTTCACCGCCATCAATACTCTCAACTAGTTTCCTTTTTTCGATGCCTTTTTCACACCTTTCATCTCTTTTTAATACGTACTCATCCACTGGTTCCAAATTCTCCTCATTCACTTTCATACAACTTTGCAATCTCACATCGTCTATTCCAAGAATAAGAAGTTTTAACATTTATCTTTAAGCCATTCATTACCTTCTTAATTAACAGTTTTTGAAACATTATTAATTAACATTGATTAGTTGACCTTAACAATATTGTTCTGTAGTAATATTGTAATAATCTTACGATGGAAACGGTATTGTCAATAATTCAATTGTAGAATATACTGTAAGTTACAATACAGAACGATTCAAAACAGTCGGTTGTTCAATGAATTTTCTAAGGCCAAACCTCATCATTATTAAAACAGAAGGATTCTATTTCCAGAGAAAACCTTTGTCGATTAAGGAACAATAATAATTGTGTTTTGATCCTTTGGAGTATTTGCCTTTAAATACAAACAATTTGATTTATCTGACTGTAATGTTTTGCTCCACAAAGATAAGAACGAAATAATAAAGACCTTTGAGGAGCTGACTGTTGTTTTTAGATTTGTTTTGATTTTTTCCCTTCTTCTCCTGTATAGGTATTGATTCATTCTCTAGCATTGATTTTGTCCTTTCTTATAAAGTGAACTCAAATTTATTTGGTACTAGCTTTTGCGATAAACATTGTCTTGTCTTAATCTAATTTGTATATGATTAATCAATTATTCTCTCTCAATTCCGCCCAGCCATCTTAGCCCAGGCTTTCCAGATTCCAATAGGTACTCATCTTTGCTGCAAATCTTCTACAGAGAATCTTTTTGAGAACGAACAGTTCGCTTGATCTTTGAACATGAACTTTGGTATAGTCAGCTAAGTTACATGATCATATATTTTCTAACCTTTGTGCTTCATGTTTTCTTTCAACATACCTATCTTTACTCATCACACCGTGTCCGGTAAAGATTAAATAGAATAGATCTGCACTCTTTTCTATCCAATCACACTTCTTTTGGTTCTTCCACCAACATACCATTTCTCAAACAACTTTTCACCGATTGTCCCTTTATAAATACAAGACCCCGTTGTCTTTCCATCCAACTTAGACATAAGGTGAAATGGCAACTAAGTTTATAGTTTTCGTTAAATAAAATTGAAATCAATTTATGATATAGATATCAAAAATTATTAAAAAAGTGTGGAATTTTATGAATTTGGGACTTATTTGCAACCGGAAGAAATGAACTGACAATTTAAATCAAATTAAATCAGAATGAATGAAAGACACTCGCTATTTGAAGATTTTACATACTATTACATTACGAAAACATCTAGTTACTTCGAAATTTAAAAAAGGAAAAATAGTTTGATTTAAAAAAAGAACTTTTTTTTTTGTCTATTTCGCAACTTTTTCGCGCTATTCGACCTACGAGTTTTGTGTGATTGTGAGTATGAGTGTTTTCGGCCCATCCTAACATCCAATCCATTCGATCAAATAAGACAGATTGCGTATAATAAATTCTTAGGCATGAACATAATATTTTATTAATACTAGCAGCAAAACCTGTAGGAAGACTGGCTTGGGAAAGGATCATTGATTCTTGATTCATAATATAATTGTCTTTTTTAAATCATATACGGTATTGTCATCCGTTACAGGGTCTCAAATGTCACTTTTACCAAGTTGAGAAAAGTGGACAATTTGACATTTCTTCCCGGAACAACAAATGAGTGCCATCAAAAGGTGCCTACCAATATTTTTAACGTCAATGGTTGTCTGGTAAACAATAATTTCGTTGTTATTGAAATTTTCATAGATGGCGGTGGCGTCGCAGGAAATCAGTTCCACGCTAACTTTATACTATATTTTATATTATTTCTTATGCATTTTCAACTTTTTAATAGTTATTCTGCTATCCGAAGCGGAGAAGAATCCAATAAATCAAACATCGGTAGAATCTGTTCAGCTGATCTCGAGTTATAAGTGTTAGCACCAACCTGACTTTCATTAATATTATTATATATATATTAAAGCGAATGCGTTGATTAACATCTCCGTATACTCTACTTGAGCTAGAAATTAATATCACCCCCTTATTGAAGACAAACAGCAAATCTCTTTTACTACGATGCTAGCCATATTGTCTTAGCTTGGATCGTGAAGGTGGAAAAATCTCAAGCCTAGTGAAGCGGAAAAGGGGAGCAAAGTAGCGAAATGACAAGCTCACTGTTATATATTAATTTCACAACATGCTGCCCATCCAGGGTGTATTTCAGAGTATCTCTAGATACCTTCTTATTATGTTTCTTCTTAATAAGAACTGCAAACACCATAAAGACGGTCATTAATAGGATTGAATTTTCATTTTTTTCAGTAGGTTTTCTATATGAAAAGTTTATTCTTTGATCAATACATGAAATCGGTATATGATTCAACTGCTGAGCTAGTAACACAAAAACTATAAAAAAATACGTTTAAAACAGAACTACCACGAGGGCCCCGATACGTGTATCGAATGTGAGGATCGCTTTTGTTTCTAGAAATATCCTTGCGGCGGCGCTATACACGTTTTCCATACAAGATGTATCGTGCAATACTGACTTTACTTCCGTGACTACCTTCCGTTAGAACTTACAATACGGGTACTGTGGTGATTAGCTGTTGTACTGTTTTAATACGTGCGGTCTCATTTGAGACATAGCGATACCACCTAATCTAATCCCAAAAATCTGACAATATAAATATGTAAAATAATTTAAATAAAACAATTGATTTGTTATTCCACAATATTCATCATATAATATTGTGGAATAACAAATCAATTGTTTTATCTAAATAATTCCACCAAGAATGCACGTTCAATTCGTTAATTTTATATAAATATGTTATCAACACTAATTTTTGTTTGAATATTAGAATAATTGGTGACACTTACATAAATCACTAAACTTGTATTCAATTAACTTACTATACCTAAGCGCGTAAACGTTGTTGGTTTGCTTATCATACATATATATATATATATATATATATATATATATATATATATATATATATATATATATATATATATATATATATATATTGTTTTTGGAGTTTTCTTATCTCTTGTGATTGACTGCTTGTTAACATTGACAAAATAAAATTAAAAGAATAAGGATCTTTTTGATGTGCAGAATCTTGGCCCATTTTTAAGGTTAGGTTGTATCGATTGATTCGTGTTCACGCAACGTAACACCCTGCGTGACTAGAGCGTGGCTCGATGTAGAAAGGCAACATTCTCCCACCCACACGTGCAAATTTTTGATAGACGTTGATGACTTGAGAAGCAATAAAAGTATCCCGAGTTAAGGAGGAAAAGCTGTAACCCTAAATTCATTACTGTCACTTAGCCGCAGACGAAACACAAGATCAGATCTGGCCGTCAGTTTGAAACGTGTGAATAAACCTAGCTTAAATTAATTCAGTTTCCCAAGTATGATATTATTATTTTCAAATATTGAACAAATTTACAATGAGATATTAGGTATATCGGAGATGAAATTTTATACGATTAGTAGTTTGAAAATATGTAGCTTTGCGAATAAACTTTATGTTGAACTTGGAAAACAATATGCAATCGAGCCTTACTGACAGATATGTATTTTTCTTTGTCAAACAACTACGCTAAGCGGCTAAAGTTCTTACTAGGACGTGCTATCACCTTCTAAAGGCACACGTTAACAGAAATACATATATTGATAATGGAATTTCAATATACCTAGGTACCTATCGTTTGTCTGAATTGTGTAATTATGCTCTTTTGATAAAAATCATATTCTAGTATAATTATTACTAAATATGTTTCTTTCCCAAATGGAAACCAAAATATATTTATGATACTTTAAAATGTCCCTCTTGATAAAAACACGTTTTTCAATATAAGTACTTCTCAATTTTGTGATCCAGGTTAGGCCGTGTGCACACGTTTTTTTCCTGCAACCGCCGTTCACGGTTAAAAACCGCCCCGAATTACTCAATTGCAAAATGGATTTAATAAGAGCAGGGCCAAAAATCCCACGAGTAGGGAGCAACATGAATTGTTTTTTTATTATTATTAATTTATGGGTGTGCTATGTGGTAGCAAAAAACAAAGTTGACTGACCGTCACTTTTGCAAATGTATTTTATTCCATAAAAGTTCCTAGTAGGTATGTTTTTTTCAAATCTAGCTATTCTGTCTCGAATACATAATTATTAAATTTAGAGTGACAGGAAAATCGTTCGAAAGTCAATTTTTCAAATTACAATTATTGTTCGAAAAACAGTTGTTCGAAGACACATTTGCCCGAAATTACAATCGTTCAAATTTTACGACATGACGTTGAGATAGGAATTTAGTTTCAAGAGTGACCTCCTATATCCAATCCAAACTCCCTTTACGCCCCACTTAGGAGGATAGGGAGGCAACAAGAGCTCCCCATTGCGCTCGATCTTGCGCAATGTTTATGACCTCCTCCCACACCACGCATGTCCAGATTCCTCAGCTTTGCTTTAAAGGAGCGGAACACAGTATGAGTGGGTTTTCCTCGTCTTCGGGACCCTAATGGGCATTTTCTTTTAATGAACTTACTCAAAGTGAACACAAATAGGTATACACTTTTTGACTATTTTACACTAAGCTACTTAGGACCGATCTTATAAACGAGAGACCAAATATCCGTAAATTTATCGATGGTTTACAAACAAATTGCCGTACTGAAATTTGAATAACAAATTTTTTTAAGACGGAAAAACGAGCAAATGGATCGTATTTCGGTTTATTTGGTTTGACATTTAACTAACGGATGTTTATATGAACGGCCCTTAATAAAGCTTTTGTATCTTAAAAGATTAATATTTATTTTTATTTTCAGTAAAATAAACACCACTCACCGTAACAGCTTTCGCCTTTGCGTTGGGCAATAGCTACTGGGATCGAACCCACGACCTCCACATGAAACAGTCATCCGTATCGTGATCGCCAGGCTACCAACCAACTCGAAATGTGATCTGTGTGAAAATTCCGAACATGCGTAACATGACAACCAAATCGGGTCATATGCAGTAGGTACTATCCTCTAAGGATATTAGAAACCCAGGTATGTAAGTATGCATAGAACGATGTCTTCAAGGAGCGCTCCTCCTAAATACTCTCTTATAATTACTACACAGGGTATACAGAGAGGCGCTTTTAAAAGCCCTCCCCCAGCTCGCTTTCTGTCTCATAATGAAAATTTCTTTTCAGGTACTTACTTACCCCCCTTGTCCTTTATATCCTTGTAAATCTTTTGAAATCATTTTTGTATCTATTCTTATGAAACAACAAGGATATTTTGCATGAACAATAATAAGATCAGGTACCTACCTATTGGTTACATCAGCCTTCTCATTCAATTTGTAGATTCTAAGAATCCAGAGCCAAAATTTATCACAGTATGGTGGAAGAGGATAAAATAATAATCAAGGCCAAACCGATACGAAAGCTCAGCCCCGAGGTCACCAGAGGTGGTAATGGTTGTTCCCGGGTAGTTAAATTTATCCACCCGGGAGACCTGGTGACCATCGATGGTTATAAGTACCGTGTTGTTTATCAGGGCAGGCACTATTCTCCTTGAGCTTGACCTTACTGGCATTGACTCGAAAGCCAAGGCGTGCTTTTAAATACTGAACAAAATAAATTAATTTTATATAGGTAGGTATTGTATTGAATCAATCGCATCTACAAAAATATAGATCCAATTTTTACTCAAGCAGTTTTTTTACCCACCACGCTGTCTGCCTTAAGGAGTAGGCGGAGAGAACAAACTGCACTTAATCTATCCAAGCACATTTCATTCGCTTCTTCCACCAACATAACGTTTCTCATACAAGCAATCATATTTCATTACCTTCTGCCCTAGCCTACCTTGAAGACGGAATAGATGTGTTCGATCTACGTCATTCTTTAATAACTAGTTTTTTAAAGGCGCCCGTGGCGCCCACCTATGGCCTTTTTTATGCAAACTTTACTTTCTCATAGCATAGCTGTGAACATTCACATGTAAGACTTCAAAATACTTGGTTGATTCAACTCTTTATGAAAACTCAAATACCTACAACTTAAACTCTTAATTACAAACTGTACATTCAAATAGCTTTTGGCATGTGGGTATTTACCGATTTGATTGATTAAACTTTTTCATGTACCTAAACTTTGCATTCGTATTGCCGAATTCTTATATGAGATTTTAAAACACTTGATTAATTGAATTCTTCATGAAAACTCAAAAAACAACGTGAACTTTTTATAACAAACTTTACATATTATGTATGGCTTTTCAACGTTATGAATTCACATGAAAATCTTTAAAAAATTACTCTAGGTGTATAAACTTTTTATTGAAAACATGACATTCGTATGGTTTTTCTCCGCTATGATCTCGTGTGTGTGGATTAAAGATTCGTGATTTGGTAAACTTTTTCATGGAAACTTTGTTTTCTTATGGCCGAATTCATTTGTGTGACTGTAAAGCACTCGATGATAGATTATAACTATTCATGATAATATAACTATTTATGCAAAAAACTTTTTATTACACACATTGCATTAGCAAGGGTTTTCTTGGCAATGAAATCGCGTCTGTGAGTTAAAGATCTGATTTGGTAAACTTTTTCATACAAACTATGCTTTCTTTTGGCCGAATTCATATGTCAGACTTCAAAGCACTTGATATTTTTTTTTATAACAAATTTTGAACCTTTTCTAACAAAATATGCATTTAAATGGCTTTTATCATTTGATTGATTCAACTTTTTATCGCAATGGTTGCATTCGTATGGCTTTTCTGCGCTAGTTTGCAAAATTTTTATATCAAACATTGCATTAGTAAGGCTTTTTCTCTGCTATGATATCGTGTCTATGGGATAAATTTATGATTTAGTAAAATTTTCATGCAAATTTTCATATGTCAGACTTTAAACCACTTGATAATAGAACTCAATGAAAATTTAAAAAAAACTTGTACTTTTTATAACAAACGTTGCATATAAATGGCTTTTCAACGCTACAAATTCACATGAAAATCTTTAAAAAATTACTCTAGGTGTATAAACTTTTTATTGAAAACATGGCATTCGTATGGTTTTTCTCCGGTATGATCTCGTGTGTGTGGATTAAAGATTAGTGATTTGGTAAACTTTTTCATGGAAACTTTGTTTTCTTATGGCCGAATTCATTTGTGTGACTGTAAAGCACTCGATGATAGATTATAACTATTCATGATACTATAACTATTTATAAAAATGCAAAAAAAAACTTTTTATTACACACATTGCATTAGTAAGAGTTTTCTTGGCAATGAAATCGCGTCTGTGATTTAAAGATCTGATTTGGTAAACTTTTTCATACAAACTATGCTTTCTTTTGGCCGAATTCATATGTCAGACTTTAAACAAATTTTGAACTTTTTCTAACAAAATATGCATTTAAATGGCTTTTATCATTATTTTATCATTTGATTGATTAAACTTTTTATCGCAATGGTTGCATTCGTATGGCTTTTCTCCGCTATGAGTTCACAAACTTTTTATTGCACACTATGATACCAATGACGGTAATGCGGCCGCTGAATGTTTTCAAAATACACTCGAGCGACTAATAAAGCGAGCAACTCGTATAAAAAGAATTACTTGTAAAAATAAAACTCTGAAACTGAAACCTTGGATAACGGATGGACTCCTCGTATCTGTCCGACATAAGCAGAAATTATTCATTCAGGTTAAACGAAATCCCGAGGATGATCAGTTGTTATTATTTTATAAAAGATATAGGAACATGTTAACGACATTAATTAGAACTACTAAAAATGAATTCAATAGGAAAAAAATAACAGAGGCGCACAATGATTGCAAAAGATTTTGGAACGCAATAAACGATGCGCTCTGTAAACCTTCTAAATCAAAACAACTCAAAATCATAAAACACAATAATGAAATTATTGACACGTCTAAAGAACCAAAAAGAGTTGCAAATGTATTAAATGAATATTTCTCAAGTGTTGGCAGGGAGTTGGCATCCCAAATTGCCTCGTGTGGAACTTTGATGCGCTCGATGTCTGATGACGATGATACCCATCAACGTCCTACGTTTTCGGTTTTTGAGAATGTCACAGCGAACCAGATCGAAAAAGTTATACCATTGCTTAAGTCTGATTCTTCACCGGGTTTTGATGGACTCAATGCTGGGGTTCTTAAACGATTCGCAAAACACATAAGCCCTCCTCTTGCGTTCATCTTTAATACTTGCGTGCGACAGGGGATATTTCCCAAAATTTATGGAACTTCCATTATCACTCCTGTATATAAGTCTGGTGATGCTTGCGAAATTAGTAATTACCGCCCAATCTCAATTATATCTAATATAGCAAAAATATTCGAAAAACTTATTAAATCTCAATTGATGACCTTTATTCTGGAAAATAAAATCATTAACCCTAATCAATTTGGATTTATGCCTAACATGGGTACCCAGGATGCGATTGCGAAATTGACCCTGGAAGTGTATAAAAGCCTAGATAATGGGGAAAAATGTTTGGGGACTTTTATCGATCTGAGGAAAGCTTTTGACAGCATCTCACACGAAAGATTAGTCAATAAGTTGAAGAAATTAGGAATATCAGGTACTGCCCTTTTGCTTTTTGAAAGCTATCTGAGAGATAGAAAACAACACACTAAAATTAATGGTATACGGAGTGAGCCAGCCACATCAGATTTCGGTATTCCGCAGGGAACTGTGTTAGGACCGATCCTATTCATCGCTTATGTGAACGATATGTTTAGCTTAGAACTATCCAGTTCAATACTCTCATACGCGGATGATACCGTGTTATTGACTAGGGGACCAACTTGGCAAGAGGTCGAGAATCAGGCAAATGGAGATCTAATGATACTCCAAAAGTGGTTCAACCTGAATTTATTGTCACTAAATGTAGATAAAACGACATGTATGCCCTTTGCCATTAACAATCGGGGATTACCGAGTGGTCTCCGCATAATAATTCACGGTTGCTTAGATGGAAACTGCAGCTCAAATTGTACGGTGTTGAAAACAATAACATGTACTAAATATCTTGGTGTGCTTGTTGATTGTCATGTTAAATGGAAACAGCACATAGAGAAGACAGTGGAAAGGTTGAGAAAACTTTTTTACATTTTTATTGAGCTAAGAAGCTTCCTAACTGTAACACAGTTGAAGTTGACCTACTATGCCCTGGCCCAATCACTTTTATGTTATGGTATAATAGCGTGGGGAGCAGCATATGATACTACATTGCATCCTTTGGGGGTAACTCAGAGATCTATAATAAAAATAATTTTAAAAAGGCCTAGGGACTACTGTACTTCTTTGCTCTTCTCAGAATTTAAGGTCCTAGATATCTTCGGCCTATATAGAAGAGCGGCACTTTTACAGACTTTCAAAGAAAAACTGAACACAACTGAGGTCGTAAATAGTAACTCAAGTAGGATTCTCAGAGCGATTAATTGTGTCCCAGTTCCCTTGTGTAGACGTGACGTAGCACAGCATCATTATTATTATCTGGGTCCAAAATACTTTAACGATTTACCAGCAGATTTAAGATCCATTGACAGCTATAATAAATTCAAGGAAAAAATTAAAACCATAATTGTACCAGTAACTTCAGACATAGTATGATTAAATAAAATATGTATTAAATATATTTTTGTAATGTCCTCATTAATTGTCCAACTTCTGTACTTGTTTCTTTCTGTCAGTATTGGTATTGTGACAACACTATTAATTATTGTAACTTGATCACAGCGCATAATGCAATAAAGTATGCATGACTACTTGTTTATGTTTATTCATAATGATATAGTGCTGTGTATTTATATATTATGTACAGGTAAACCTTCTGCTTTCTCTCTATACACGAGCCCGGCTCTATTAGAGGGATGGTGGTGGTAAAAAAGAGATGCATATCATGTTCAACATTTATAAATTGTGTTTTTGTGTTATGTAATGTATGGATTGTATTCTTATAAGTAAATAAAATTATTATTATTATTATTATTATTATTGCATTAGTAAAGAGAAGTCCGGCTGTGCGTAAAAGGTTCCTGATTTGTCAATTTTTTGGCCGAATTCGCAAGTGATACTTTACAGCACACGGTTGATTTAACTATTTATGCAAACTTAAAAATGAAATTAACTTTTTATTGCAAACTTACCATTCAAATAGCTTTTAGCATGTCATTGGTTGTTTAAATTATTTGATTGAATGAACTTTTTATTGCAATTATTGCATTCGTATGGCTTTTCTCCGATATGAGTTCGCATGTCATTCTTTAAATTACTTGAAACCGCAAACTTTATATTGCACTCATGGCATTAGTAAGGCTTTTCTTCACTATGAAGTCCCGCTGTGCGTAAAAGTTTCCTAATTTGGTACACTTTGCTTTCTTATGGCTGACTTCGCATGTGAGTTTTTTAATAACCCAAAAAATTGTTTTTCTCTACGTCAAGACCTTTAAAAAAAGTGCTCAGCCACCAGGCATAATAATATCATTATGTTACTGTATGTTGTCACTGCTGTCAGCCATATTGTATTAGAAGAACAATATTATTATTTGTCTTTAGTTGCGAGTGGCGCGCCATCTAGCGGCGTTAATGACATCAGTCAGTCAGTCAGTCAGGCAGTCAGTCAGTGAGTCAGTGTTCAAGGCAAATATTATATTAAATCCCATTCGTACCCATATTTTTATACATCCAAACCATCTCAACATAATATTCTATTTTATCTTTGTTTCAAAACTAACTTCCATACCACATTCCTTCCTAATTTTCTCATTGCTTTACATGTCTCGCAGAGTCTTTCCACATATTCTTAGTAGAGCTCTGCATTTATACTATACATTCATCTTTTTGTCCATGTCCTCTTTTCACAGCCATACATCATTGACTGTTACAGGATTTTAATTATGCACTTATATTTTTAGCCTGTAGAAGACAGTTAAATATTCCTGTAAATTATGACCTAACAACAATAATAATATTATTATTTACACGGTTATTGGAAAACGCTTTAAATTACTGAGTCATAAAATACGTCTGCTATTGGGTAACGTCGTGTCCATTTTTCATAGCAAAACAATAAACAATGTCCGATGTTTTCCTGTTTAAAGTAAGATATTAAATTATATTTGTTTTTTTTTTCGAGTTTAAGCTTTTTTAACAATGAACCAACCTGGTATCTATGGTACATAAATATACGCTGGATTATGGATAGAAATATTCTGAGCTAATGAGCTTGGACTGAAGTAAACAACACAATACAAAAAATAAAAAAAATGAACAAAGTGTTTTTGTATTAACTAAATTTGACGTATCCACTCGCTCAGTCTTTGACAATTATTTACTTACTTCCGATGGCCATACAACTCCGGCAGAGTTTTGGCCTCCTGAACAATGTTTCTGCAAGCCGTCCTATCCTGCATAATGGACTCCCATCGATCTCCCACTCCCAGCACGTCCAGGTCCCGGACAACATTGTCGATAAGCCACTGCCTTGGTCTTCCAGGTGGTCTTCTACCCGTGGGCCTGCTATCCAGAAGATTCTTTGTGGACCTCTCTACCCGGACCTGGCAACATGCCCGATCCATGTCAATCTTCTGGATTCCGATGTCACTGGTGATCAGTGGTTGTCCCGGGTTGTCTTTGACAATTGGACCTCACAATGGAACCATAATAATGTTCAAACTTATAATCTAAATACCTATTAGTTATGGTCGAATCTCGAGCACTGGTCGACCACAAGTATGATTAAATATTTAGACGTTAAGTATGAAATATTTTAAGAATATCTCATGGTGATACGTCAAGAGAGGGTGTTTTGTCGATATTCGAGGATTATTGAAAAACAATTCATTAGATTAAACAATGGTTTGTCGAGAGCCGTATTATTCTTATGGGTACCTCCTTTGTTCTCTTACCTTTCAAGTCTCTGGAGCGCGGATCAAAAGCCCTAGATTATTCTTGGAGAATAGAAAAAATACACGGGCATGTTCCCACTGAATCACGTTTACGGCTTTAATAATAAAGCCAGAGTATAGAGTGTGCCTTGCTGGAAAAAAAATCATTAAGTTAAAAAAAAAGTAACTTAACCTTTCAAAAAGGACAAAGAAAGTGCTTGAATAGATAAGAAGGAAAGGTCAAAATAGAGTAAGCTCAAAAGATTAGATTGAGAAGATAAGAGCTACATGTAAACTGTCAATGTGGATGGCGAGATTCGTAAAAAAAATTGATTGAGAAAAAGACAATCACGGTATTTCAGTATCCAATAAAGCATCGATCATCCCGCCTTCTAATCTCGTACATATCCAAAAGTTGGCTTTACTAACTCTGCCATAACAAATCCCTCGAAAAGCTATCGCAGCGGCAGCTTCGAAAGATAAAAGAGTATTCAACGCAGAGAAGCACAATAGACCACTACAGGTCGGAGCGCAAAAAAGCCCCTATAAAAAAAATCCAACTCAGAGGTGCTCACAAGCTCGGACTGCCATAAAGCATTGCGAGCCTTCTTCTCGCTTTTTGCGCTGGTCTGAATATGTGACCCGTATTATGAACGATAATCGAATCCCAAAAAATCCGCTGTATGACGAAATTTTAAAGGTAAACAGGAAGCATGAAGGACCACACAAGATATTTAAGGATAATCTGCATACGGTGGTGAATAGTGTTGGTCGGTAGTCTGAAGAATGGAGAAAACTCATGGGAGAATCTCGAGGCACTGAGGCGATTAGGGGGTGTGGACCGACTGTCGAAGCGCAATTTATCTGTCCAGCATACCTACAGGAGAATTGACACACCAGGTTGCACAGCAGAATAAAAACGGCATTCGGAACAGAATTTCCAAAATATTATTATATCACCTTTTTGTTTATGAGGTATGATGAAGAAGAACACATGTCGAGGGTAAGGAAAATTCCGGGGCCGTCCATAATAACGTGAGCTCAAAAGGAAGGAGTGGGGGGGGGATGTAAAAATCACGAAAGTCAAGTAGGGAGAGAGTGGAGATGAATATGACACAGTATCACTTTTAAAAAATATATTAAATAGAATATGGAAAGGAATGAGAATGTATTAGAAAGGAATGTGGTATAGAAGTTAGGGTTGTGACAAAGATGACAGTCAATAAGTTGAGATGGTTTGATCATGTGGAAAGAAAGGATTAAACATGATGAAAAAAGAAAATTTACAAGGCTGAAAGGTAAGGAGTAAGAAAGCGTGACCGACTGAGAATCCGTCCCCAAGGAAGGCCAGGTATTAAGAAGTACGAAAAATAAGACAGGTTGTATGAAAAATGGAGTGTCTGTGGAAGAAGCCAAAGATGTGTGCTTGGATAGAAAAGAGTGGAGGTCCGTTCTCTCTGCTCACCCCTTAGGGGACACGGTGTGATGAGTAAAAAAAAAAAGGGATAGCAACTATCGCCACGGGAAGAAACGTCAAATAAACCGCAGTTTTCAATATGGCAAAGTAAACTTGCGACCCTAAAGGACAATCTAATGGTCTGTTTTCTTACGGATACGCAGTGGCGTAACGTGGGTTTTCGCCGCCCGGGGCGGGATTAACATTTGCCCCCCCCCCCCCCCACCTACCTAATAAAGTTTGGCGCCCCACCCCCCTATATAAATGGAAAAAAAATCAAAATAAAAAAGTTCGCATATTTTTTATAACTAGTGGTTCAGTTCATTGGTCGAAATTCGGCCATAATTAATTTAAACTATAATATACCTATTACAATAGTGTGCGTAGAGTTTTTTTTATTGATTTAATCTATTTTTATGTACGATTTTAAAAAAAATATTAGCATTTGCCACCCCTTCTCTATAAAAACTGTAAGTGTGCGTAATTTCATACTCCTCCGACCGCTCAATTTTCGTAAAAAGGGGCACAAAGTTTTCCCTTCACCTATTAATATATCTATAGATACCTACTTACAACACTACAATATACAATTCAATTTTTGGATAATGGGATAGAGCTTACTTCTGACACAGATTTTTCTACCTGCGGAATCACCGCAAAAGTTTTTTTTAAGACCTTAACCCGAAATTACTTAAAGAAGAAAAAAAGGAACTTGAATTAACTCACTCCGGTGTACACTTTTTGTACTAGCTTACGCTGAGACAGGTTAAAAGGAAAAAAAAATATTTTATCAATTTTAAGAATTTTAGTGATTTTTTTTTCTCATTTATTTTCCCTTCACAAACTCGGGGCCCCGATTTTTTTTCTCATTTATTTTCCCTTCACAAGCTCGGGGCCCCGATTTTTTTCTCATTTCTTTTCCCTTCACAAACTCGGGGACCCGATTTTTTTTCTCATTTATTTTTCCTTCACAAATTCTCGTACCTATACTATTTCAGTTTTGTGTTTTTTACCAAGTTTTTTTTTATTTGTCGGCTCATTTTGCCGCCCCCTGAAAAGTGCCGCCCGGGGCGGACCGCCCCCCCCGCCCCCCCCTAGTTACGCCACTGCGGATACGTCGCTACTATAAACAGCGGTGAATATGTCAGTTGAGAACATTGGCAATATTGTTTCCGTAGTAACAAAAAACATTGTTATATAATTTTGAAAGACGAACCGAAGAAGGACCGAACCCAGTGCATAACTGATATAGGGCAATCATATAATTTAGGCGGGATTCAAATCGTCCTAAATCAAATCGACGGAAACGCGGTAATCAAGAAACTAAAAATGGGTTCTATTCTATGCCTGTCGTAAGGCAGCTTGTGCTGCTAGTCACATACATTTCATTTGAAATTGGTTCCATACTAATAAAAATAAAACCTTCCAACATCAGATGTACATCTCTTTCGATAATTCGATGCGACGCGACGCCAATTTCACCAAATTAAACTTTATTGCGATACTATTTCAGCACATCGACAATGAAGAAAAAAAAAGTACAACGACTTGAAATATTGTCACGCCGTATCCAGCTCTATTGAATGTAATAAATATGTTCACAATCGCGAAACATTTAACATCACGATTGAACAGTGAAATGTCGATAGTAACTTACGGGTTTATAGTGTGAGATTATTTTATTTTGCGCTTTATGGTTTTCTTAAATCTCTTACACAATAGCAAGGATAGAAAATGGGTGTTGGGTTTAAAATCGTATGTTTAAGATTCAAATGACTTCAACCAATTTATTGTGTCTAATTTTAATCAATAAAAACCATTACTTACTGCATTGACTTTTTAATCAAATCAACAGCAAAACCTATTAGGCAGAAAAGGGTTATTAATTTGTAGGGACACAATAGTTAGCACCATCTGTATACAATATCAGCACACCAGCGCCATCTACCGAAAACCGTCAAAAACACATGCAACAACGGTAGAACTAAATTACCAACATAATTAGAGAACATAATTAGGTAGAAGAAATTGGCGTTCGGCAATAAGCCCGCCCTTTCCACAATAATATATTATTGTTAATATTTTTGTGCGCAATAAAGGATATTTTATTTATTTTATTATTAAAAATAAAGATCTTGACCAGTTTCGGTAAGTAAATAAATAAATAAATATGTAAGAAAATATTCGAAAAGGTGCGTGAAACATTAGAAAATCTAATAAAACATTATAGTACTTTCAACAATACAAACTTTTATATTTTTTTTTTATTTCAGAACTGTCAGATTGACAGAATGTGCACTGCGAAAAAATGCATCGGTCAGAATTATATTAATCCAACTGTCAATTTGTTGAAGAGAAATTATTTCTCGAGACAGAGCGGCAGTATCAAGCCAAGATACGTGAGATTTGTATGGCCAGGTCTACATTTTAAACGGTTTTCCAAACTTTGACGACGAAAAACACCAACTTAGAGGCTTCGCAGCATATATGTTCCATATATGGATTTACTCAGAATTCGGAGGAGAATATTTAGTGTGTCTGTGTGTGTGTGTGTGTCCCCTTATTACTTTTGATTCGCTTGATGTACAGATCTTAAAATTTCAGAAAATATTATATACTTTAAGTCTACAAAACTTGTATACTTACTCAGAATTTTGAAATTTTCTTTCAGTCAGGGGGAAATCAACCTTTGAATTTTTTATTTAATTTTTTCATATATCTCGAAAACTATAAAAACTAGAACCCTAAAAATGTGTATGTATATAGAAAAATACAATATCTCAAAATTAAATTTAACAAAAAAGTTCCAGAATTTCTCAAACTTTTTTTATAAAGAATTTTTTTTTTTAATGACAAATTTACCGTATCAGTGCTTATATTTCAGAATTTAATATAAATATCGAAAAACGTCAAAACACATAAACTAGCTAATTTAATTTTCTATAAAAAATAAATACATTATAGCAGTACATCTCAAACTTATCTCAACAATTTTTGTAAAAATTTAATTTATTGACGACATTGTTTCATACAATAAACATACCGACTCAGGCCATCGACAGTTGGATCTCATGTTTACATGCAACTAGTTATTATAAATACCTACGTTCTTAAGTATTTTAATTTACAAACTCGGATACAATAATCATAGCAGGACAACGTGTACCTATATTAAAAATGGGAAATTTTCACCATAACGTAACTAGTTTTTAAATGCCGCCGTGGCACACACTTCTGATGGCTTTAAATCACTTGGTTGATTGAACTCTTTATTGCAAACTTAAAAAAACAACTAACATTTTGTTTCCTCCATAATATCAAGATCTGTAAATCGCTTTCCGAGCGAAATCAAAAATGTCCGTTCATATGTTTATTGTAAAGGTTTTAAGAATGTCCTATTTTTGTGAACTTTCAAGTTTCCGGATACCTACTAAGTTTTGAGAATGTCCTATTTTTAGTGAACTTTCAAGTTTCCGGATACTTAGTTTTGAGAATGACCTTTTTTAGAGAACTTTGAAGTTTCCGGATACCAGGTTTTGAGAATGAGCTTTTTTAGAGAACTTTGAAGTTTCCGGATACCAGGTTTTGAGAATGACCTATTTTTAGTAAACTTTCAACTTTCCGTACACAGTGCTTACTGCATTGGTATCGCACTGCACGTTGTTTATGTAAACAAAAGGTTGCTACCTACTGGGAAAAGTGTTGAATTGTCCAAAATAATATATTTCACCTTTATAAAATAAAAAGGAGAAAATTTAAGAAAAATGGTATTGGGACTTGCTGTTAGCACATAATACATACGGTCTCCAATTTAAAGGTTTTTTATTGAAGACAATATATTATAATCCTCTATCCTGGTTTTATTGACAACCTTCTGTATTTTATTCGCAATACAATGTCAAATAAAATATTCTTTCATTGAACATTCGAACCAATAAAAAACGTACTATATACTTATATATTAAAAAAACGTACTATACGTATTTATTTTCTTTTTCATCGTTTTAAGGCTGAAATTATAGAAGTCAGTTATGTACATATGTGTCATAAATTGGTCCGATATTGTATAAAACTACAGTACTCGCTTTTCGGAATTATAAATATCCGTAATTAGTCATATTATTATTTCCGCAAAATGTTTCCATCGACAACAAATTATCTTGTAATGATTTTTGTTTGACTATTCTGCAAATGAGTATACGAGTAGACGATAACTTCGGCATACATATTCTGTGTCTACCCGCTCATACATTAACAAAATACTTACTCGGGAATAGTTGTTGTCCGCAGTAGATACCTACTTTTTTTTATGGCATTCACCTTCTGGAGAAAGTGTTATTTGCCATTATCATGTAGGGAGATACCTACTTGCAACATCTTGAAAGTATGGGGTAGAGAGAGGAGACGTCATTGGAAAGACCACGTTGGCAGAATGGCTCCAGAGCAGCGTTGTCAGGTTTTTTTTTTCTAAAATATTCCGAACCAGTGTTCCCGCTTGGTATCCGGAAAGATGAAAGTTCCCAAAAAAAAAGATCAATCCCAAAATTTCCTACCCCGAAACTTGCAAGATTATCTATAAAAAAAAGACAAAATCATTCCGAAAATAAAAATACCGAACATGGCAACCCTGGTCCAGAGAGACTTCCTAAAATAGTAACGGAAGAACTACTAGAGGGACGCAAACGACCGAGGAAGCCACCAAAGAGATGGAGGGAGAGCAGGTCATCGGTATCCCAAGAATCGTGCTTATTCCAGAAAAAAAAACAGATCCTAGATCTAAATTAAGAGGAAGAAGAAGGGAATATTTGTTTTCTTGAATGATGATACCACTAGGGTATAGAGTCCGCATAGCAAAATATTCCATTGGACGGGCTAACTTGGAGAGTTGCTAAGGGAAAAATTTCCGAATTATTGAGGTCTACAAGATGCACTCGTCGAACGATATCATCATCTATAACAGTGTTCCACAAACTTTTTGTGATCAAGGTACGCCTACCAAATCAAGACATTTCAGAGGTACACCAATGATTTTTTAGACACCCCCCCCCCCAATTCAACGCACCGTAACATCCCCTCTCCCCCTTCCCTAACCATGTGGCTATTGTATATACCTACCACAATTCGCATAAGTAGGTAGGATGTGGCAATGGTAATATAATTGCAACAGCATGCTTTGAACGCAGGGAAACTTAGGCTTAGACTCTTCGGATTTTTTATGTCTGATCAGTTTTCCAAGAGAAATGGTATCCTAGAATGCATTTCGTACTCAGTCCATAGGTTGCAGTTCACACATGGGAAATTAACAGTTTTCTGCTAATAGTTTCAAGGGTTTCATTATCAATACAGGCAGCTTTTTTCTGAATCGGTAGGCATAACGTGTGGAAACGTTTCATAAGGTACGTACTACCTACCAGCGTGCCTGATTTACACCAACTTAGCGCGAAAGCTTTGTAGCATGTATTTTTGTTATGAAGCTTCACCCGTCTCATAGTACGGAATATTCTTTATAAATTTCAAATATTGCTATACATACCTACCCCTATACTAACAGGTATGCATCTATTTATAATTTGGTTTCTGTTGATCGTGCGATTATGCACGTAGGCCACAGGTCATGTTGCCAAATATGGATATTATTGCACTAGTGTAAGTGGGATGGATGCCTATGCATTTCACTCACTCACTTTCTCTCCACCCCTTTTTTAATTATTTACGACGCAGATTCTATTCCCATGTTGTCAAATTTTCGCTACTGAGTATGGTGAACGTGAGAGGCAGATATCTTCCATCTCTCTCACCCATGGTCACATGATCAAGGACTTGTTGACCCAAGTAAAAACGACCGTTAAGTATTTTTCCTTTGTTTCAAAATGGCATTCTTTAAACTCACCTTGTGGGAATCAGACGTATAAATTTCAGAGTACTCCCTGATAGTTGGAGAAACTCAAACAATTTTACCGCGATTTCCTTAGAATCCAACCAATTATATTCATAGATACGAAAAGTGATTATTATTGTTGTTTTAAAAGAATAAGCAAACTTTTTTTAATTGATTGTAAATTTGATACAATTACTGTTGTGAATTACGTGAAAAATCTGAACTTTTGTATATTTTCCAATTTCCTGTTACACGCAATAAACAAGTGTTTCTTAATTTATCAAACAACATCTTTGATTAAACAAATCATCATCTCCTCCTGGATCGAACTTCCAAAGACCAGAGATTCTGGAGTCCGCTCTACCAACACTAGCCGAGGCAAGTATTCATGGTTAAAAGAAGAAGAGAAACTGAAGCAGATTCCGACTCCGTAGAAACCACGTAACAATTATGGCGCTTTCCAACGTGTGAGCATCAAATCCAGAACGAGCTGATGGCAATGCGAGCAGCGTCAAGATTCGAAGACATCCAGAGGAACCTTGTCTGCGTCTCCCTTGACTCACATAGATGCCGGACAGGAAATTGGTGAGCGAAACGTAATTAATAATCCAATTCTTTTGAAAATCACTAAATAATGCAATAACGCAGTGTTCTGGTGTTTAAAGTTTTTTTTTTTTGATAATGGTGTATTAAGTTGCCTTTTTTCCTTTTCTTCTCTCTTGAGTATTAGCAAGTTCTATTATCTCAATTTAAATTTCTGCAATTGCTAAAATTTTGGTGTGGGCCAAGAGCCGTAAAGTTTTGCAATGCCTACAGATAAATTCAGCCGACGGCAACTAGAAAAGTTTTTTTTGTGTTTTGTTGCAATTTTTCTTGAAAATTTTTATTTTTGCATTTGGGTACTCTGTTCTGCCACAATAATTCAATAACTTTCCTTGAGAAAGGGTCTTTCTCCCTTGAATGTTGGATAAGTGAGTGAAGTCGAGATAAAACTTCGATAATTTTAATTTTTTTTTGACTTTCTTGTGATCGAATGTTCCCGACGGTAGTCAAAGTTTGAGATAGTCACACTCCGGTAGTTTTATTTGTTAATAATGTCATCCCTGGTCGATCGAGTTATTCCGCGTGTGGAGAGGGCGACATGCAAGACACTTTCTAAAGCACTGTTGAATAGAGGTATCCAGCCTGATGTAGGTATTGAATCTCTGCGAAGGCAATGCAGACTTTTCAATTCTAACTTATTGTCTGATGTAGGTCAGCGTGACAATCACCCTTCGGAATTGTTAGGTATCCAACGCCCTGATGGCCTCTCGGAAATTAATCCACCTCGTGATAGTTTTGTACCTTCTTCTCCGCCCACTCAAGCCGTGACAATGATAAATACTAATGTTTCCAATGATTTAATTATTACACCGGTTCGTAGAAATTTAGATAGACCCAATCCTACAGTTAGCCAATCACACATCATACATTCAGTAAATTTTAGTTCATGGCCAGTTCAACATTATTCCGGTGTCGAGGATGTTAGGGATTTCTTTTTGAGATTGGAGGAAATTTCCCGAGCTCGAAATTTTCCAGTGGAAAACCTAGGCCCCGCCTTGCCTGAATTTTTGGAGGGAAAAGCACTAACCTTCTACCGGACATTTTATAACAGTGTTAAAACTTGGACACAGCTTAAACAATCGTTTATCAAGCGCTTCGATTTCCCTGATGCTGAAGGCAACAGACGATTGGAAATCTTAACTGCATCACAGCAACCTTTGGAGAGTGCTAGTGATTACATTTCACGTATAACCCTTTTGAATCAGTCCTTACAGTCTCCATTGCGTATGTCAGATATCCTAAAGGCCATCAGAAAAGGATTAGATAGCAGATATGCCAGTGTATTAGTGTCCAGGCGACCGAACTCAATTGCTGAGCTAGATGAAGTTTGCACGGAGTTGGAGTGTGCTTCGGTTGCAGTTCCAACCCGCTCTCCCTCTAAAGTTAAGATAGTAAGGAAACACCCTGTTCAATCAATTTCTTCTCAACAGCCTTCTGCTCCTATGATTAAATGTTTTCACTGCGGACGTATAGGTCACATTGCTCGAAACTGCTACTCTAAGTCAGGGCCCAGTGCCAACAATGTTCATTCATTTCAGTTTAGGAAACCCTTCAATCCTGTGCCACGCCAACGCTTACCTGACGTGAGTAAACCGCCTCCCCCACTTAGAAATTCAAAAAACGAATAATGAATCCTGCAATTTTCCCGAGCCCAGAGACCTCAGCTCGCGAGAGATTGTCGTGGATTCAGAGTGTTAAATTGTTCTTTTCAACATTGCAGGTCAATAAAGTTTCCGTAATAAACGAGAGAGATCGACGCCCTTATTTGCTATTTTCTATCTCTCAAATACAACTCCGAGCCTTGCTTGATACCGGATCAGCTTGTAATGTCCTAGGGGGTCAGTTATATCGGTCTTTTATCGAAATAGGGTTCCGTCCTGAATATTGTCAGCAAAATATTCGTGGGGTTGACAATAATTCCATAAGATCTATAGGTACCATAGTTTTGCCATTATGTTACAACAATAAAATTCAGCATGTTAAATTTGTTATTGTTCCTTCCATTCCTGACCAATTCATTTTGGGGTCACCCTTTCTGGAAAAGTCAGGAATAATTCCTCGTTTGTTCCCCACTAAAACCCATGTTACTGTAGCATCCATATCTGATCAACAGTCGTCTAATGTAGAATCAGCTCCTAAATGTCTTAACTCCATAAACGATTTAACAGTGTCGCAGAGGAAAATTTTGGATGACCTTAAGAGTGAATTCGAGAATATTTCTTTTGAGAAGATGGGTTTGGGTAGGACGAATGTAGTTTCTCATGTCATTAATACAGGTGATAGTTTGCCCGTTAAACAGAAATTATATCCAGCTTCCCATGTACGACGAGTTCAGATGTGTCAAGAGGTAGATAAAATGATAGCTTTAAAAATAATAGAACCTTCACGTTCCCCTTGGTTAAATTCCTGCTTCTGTGTACCAAAATCCGATGGCACAGCTAGATTCGTTCTCGATCCTAGAAGATTGAATGAGGTCACAGTCTCAGACTCTTATAGACTCCCTAATATCAACCATATGTTGGATAATCTGAGAGACACCAAGTTCTTAACCACCTTAGACTTGAGCTACGGCTTCTGGCAAATTCCTTTGAGTCCAGAAAGCAGACCTAAAACAGCCTTCTATGTAGAATCCAAAGGGATGTACCAGTTTGTTACCTGCCCGTTCGGCCTTAAAAACGTGCCCGCCGAAATGCAGAGAATTATGGATAAGCTTTTCTCCGATTTGGGACAACGAGTATTTAGTTTCCTTGATGATGTTTTGATTTGTAGTTCAGATTTTGATTCCCATATTTCCACCTTACGAATTGTTCTCCAGCGCTTGAAAGAAGCCAACTTGACAATTAGGCTCAGTAAATCCGTGTTTTGTAAATCATCGCTTAAGTACCTCGGTCATATTATTGACAGGGAGGGAATTCATACGGACCCAGATAAGATTAGTGCTATGAAAGATTATCCTAGACCATCCACCAGTAAAGAAATCCGCTCATTTCTAGGATTAATGTCTTATTACAGGCGTTTCATTAAGGACTTTTCTAGGATTGCTTCTCCCTTGACTCGCCTCACGAGTAATAAATTCAACGGAAAAAAATTCGAATGGTCAAATGAAGCTGAACTTGCCTTCCAAGCCTTGAAACAAGCAATGATTTCCGCTCCAATCCTTAAACCACCAGACTATTCCCTTCCGTATACATTGACGTGTGATGCGAGTGGAGTTTCCTTGGGCAGCTTCTTGTCCCAGAAAGACTCAAATGGAGTAGAATATATAATTGCTTATCATTCACGTAAATTGTCCGGTCCAGAACGAAATTATAGTACCACGGAGAGAGAACTTCTCGCCATAGTAGATTCTATACAACACTTTAAAAGCTATCTAGACGGAGTACACTTTACAGTAGTCAGTGATCACGGATGTTTAAAATACCTAAACTCAATTTCTTCACCTTCTGGTAGGTTAGCCAGATGGGCTTGCCGACTTTCACAGTTTGATTTCACTTTTGTATTTAAGCGTGGCTGCGAAAACAACCTTGCCGACGGATTGAGCCGTATTCCTGTCTCTAGTTTGTCTGTTCCCGAACCGTTTGAAAATATTATAGACCCCTGGTATAAAAAAGTGTACAATTCTTGTCTTCAAAAACCCCAATCGTTCACTAATTTTATGATAAATGATGGACACTTGTATCGTTATTCTAGGTATAAAAAAGATTCCTTGTCTAACTCTCCCACTCACCTTTGGAAATTGGTTGTCCCTGCGTGTAAGATAGAAAGTCTCATATTGGACTACCATAAGGGAAACTGTCATTCTGGAATGGAAAAGACCTACGAATTTATTTCCCGTACATACTTCTGTAAACGATTATTACCTCTTGTTAGACAGGTTGTGAATGAGTGTGAAATATGCAAGGCCTACAAGTATAATAACCAAATGCCCCATGGTCTTATGAAATACCCTAAAAAAATTGAACGTCCCATGGAAAGTATATCTATGGATTTCATAGGTCCCTTACCGCTGAGTCATAAGCGAAACCGTTACATTTTCACTGTAGTTTGTAATTTTAGTAAAATAACTTGGGCATTTCCTCTCCGAGCCGCAAATACCAGTAGTATAATTCAAATCTTAGACGAAAGAATCTTTAAAGTCTTTGGAATCCCTCGACAGATTGTTTTAGACAACGGAAAACAGTTTGTTTCTCGACAGTTTAAAGAATTCTTACATTCCCACGGAATAAATGATCTTAGATATAACGCATATTTTCATCCCCAACATAATGTCTCCGAAAGATATAATCAGTCTCTAGTAACCTTGTTGGCAATATTAGTAGAGGAGGACCAACGCAATTGGTGTAAACATCTTCCAAAAATCTGTTCTTGTTTAAATTCTATGACTAACATTGCTACCGGATATTCTCCACATTTTTTGATGTTCGGTAGAGAGTACATTCCCCACGCCTCTTTTTATAAGCCACTACAGATAAATCATGATTCCCCGTCTGAAACATTTGATCCCTTAAAACAAAGATTGAATGACATTTCCACCTTAGAAAATCTATATAATAAAGTCTCACAAACGTTAGTACAAGCTTTTAATAAAAATAAGGACCGTTATAATTTGCGTCGTAAAGACATATCCTTGTCAATTGGTCAGCTGGTATGGAGAAGATCTCATTATCTCTCATATGCTTCGCAATATTTTTCAAAAAAATTAGCTCCTCGCTTCATTAAGTCTCAGGTAGTACGTAAAATATCAAGAACAATTTTTGAACTAAAGGATTGTGATAGTGGATCCATCGGTAGGTTCCATACGAAGGATATAATAAAGTTATAGTTTAGGTTTTATCATATCTTGATTTATGGTTAAAGGGCTCCTGAGGACCCGTTCCCATACGTTTATTATCTTTTAACACCCTGACTAGTCGCGTACAGTCAGAATCATAAGTCAAATTGGGCTCACCCCAATACCTGTGAATTTTGTTTAACAAAGAAATTCTAATCGAAGTATATTCAGAAATCCTAAGTGTGCCTCCTGGAACCCAACCTTCTGTTGGCTATTCATTTGGGAGGAGCAGGGCGAGAATTCCAAGTATACGATCCTACTTGGCATCTCTCTTCCTTGTGGTCCAGTATAATAGCTTACTTCTTGCTTCAGGCTATCATATTGGGACAACCCACGTTTAAATACTGTTTTACCCGGTAAGAAGCATGATCTCCATATTTTTTTTTTATTTTTTTTGTTGCACTAAGTGTAACTTCATGTTTTTATTAATTAATTTTTTCGTCTAACGACTTGAACTCGGTACGCCTTCTCATTAGATTACCGTGTTCCATGTCCGAGGATGTAGGCTAAGTCATGAAAGACTTCTTTCAATTATGTGAATTCCATTAACATATCTTCTATACCACCCACATCCCTGTAGGTTGTCGAGTGATTTTTATAATTAAAATTATCTCAAATAACTTGTGGAAGAATTACGTCCTAGGTTCTTTTTTTTTGTGACTGTAGTAAATAAAAATACTTCCCAGAATATCTTAATAAATAAATGTTGTGACGTTACCCCGCTCCGCTTTTCATATTGTAACTTCACATCACTAACAAAAATGTGTGTTCTCTCCTTCATTAAACTGGTTTTTCACTCACTAATCGTGTTGCGCTCCCGACACACAGCTCCGCCCAGAGCCGGCGAGTGAGCGAGATGGCATGTTTTGAGCCTGTGAGAGAGTGGTTCAGACATATCACTCATTACGTAAACTTCCACAGCTGTTTACGAATTGCACCGCTCGCCCCGTAAAAACTTCCATGCCCACCGCTAGACCCACCTCCCGGCCTACAAAACTTCCATGCGCCCCGCATCACGGCTAACCATTGGCCTAGAAGCGCGTCAGAATATCGACTCTTTTCATAAATTCCCCACTAATATTTTTTTTTGTCGAATACGTTTTGTTTACTGGGTCAGTGTAATTCTAGGTGTCCTATATAATTTCTAGTTTGGTATTGAGCGCGGATACTATTCTGTGTTGTTGTCTTTCGCTTCTGCGATTGTTAATTTTTTTGAACGTTAATTGTAGTCACGATTTATCTACATGGAACTATTTCTTCTTCATGATATTACCCTAATCGTAGTAATACCTTCTATACTGTTTTGTTACATACAGGGTCAATATTAGTTATTCTCTTCCTCTTTTTTTTTTGGAATGCTCTATTCAGTTCTCCTTGATCTAATCGCACCCGTTAAGAAAATTTGTGCGAATCATAAACTTGGTACACTCTCAACCTTCCTAATTAATTTTTTTTTTTTTGAGAGCTGTAAATGAGCGAAGCACACTTGTGAGAATGTGTGTTGAAGGAATTTTTTTTTGTACATTTCTGGTTATGCCAGGCTTGTAAATCTGTGCTATGATAAGCGCAATAATAAACTTTGGTACACTCTCAACCTTCCTAATTTTTTTTGAGAGCTGTAAATGAGCAATGCACCCTTATGATAATGTGTGTTGAATGAAATTTTTTTTGGTACATTTCTGGTTATGCCAGGCTTGTAAATCTGTGCAATGATAAGCACGCTATCTGATGTATAAATGACATCTTTCGTCACAGCATTGTTGGCTTAGAGCAGACATCAATTTCAATGAATCTTTTTTTTTTGTGTTCCTAATTAAGGCCACAAATCTTCTTAATTATTAGTTAATATTTTAGTCGACTCATAACGTTAGTCTACTGATAATTTGTAGTTACTACTTCTCTAATAATCTTAGACAATTTTTTTTGAGTTGCAACTCGTTTTTTTTTTTTAAGTATATTCTTAACTTTTCTATTCGATTGAGATGAGGACGCTCGGATCAGTCTTATACAACTTTGGCATACTCAAATCTTTCTCTCTTGTCAAGAGGTAAGATAATATTTTTTTTTTGTTTTGGTTTATTATTGGAATTTTCCTAGTTTATTCCCCGTATTTTCCCAAACTAGGTGGCGCTCCAAAACTTAGTATTGTGTCCTAATTACCAGGACAATAGCTAGCATAAAGTTTAACATCTCTTCTTACTTGTCGATCCGTAATCTTTGGGCAACGGATACCTTTCTTTTATATATATTTTTTTTTTGAAGTGAATTTCTTTCTTTGCAGGATACTCTTATGCAATTGTAAATGATATAATAATTTTTTTTGTACAAACACCAGAACATTTAAATTAGTTCTCTCCAAATCTTTGAGCTACAAGCTAACCTTAGGAGTGCTCTTAAACTAATCAGTGAACAATGAAACTAAATCAGTGGACATTTCTCACTTTGAGAAATGTTATGGGCATTTTAAAATCAAAATTAATAATAATCTAAGTGAGCACTATCAGATATACTTAAGAGATGTCCTTGATGAAGAGGAAATATTGTACGATATATTTTTTTTTATATTTTTTTTTATGTTTATGTTTACTATTCTGTCACCTTCTACTTCTTGACAGTTGGATTGTTAAGTGTATTAATTAATTAATAATTTTTTTTTGTGGAATTATTGGATTGCAGTCTCTGCTTTGAACCATCATTTAATAAATTTTTTTTTTGTGTTGTTTGTCTAACCGTGTGATAGTAATTATTGATGAATAAATCTAGGAGTGAGAGGTTATGAATGAAGGCCGTTAGGGATGGATGAATAGGTAAGAAAGGGTGACAAACAATTTACCAATCTAGGTTCTACTCTTCATGAGGGTTGTCCCATACTTCCACAATCAAATTTTCTTCTCATGCCATGTTTAATTCCTTATCTATATGTATGAAAATATAAATTTTTTTTTGTTTTATACCTAATTACTAAACTAGGGTATCTATCTTTGGTATACCCCTTACAACTTTGGAACTCTTGAAGTTAAATGTTCAAGGATTATTCTAAATTCCTTGATCCTACCTTATTGGATCAGTTACTCCTTAAGAGATTTTTTTTGTACTCAAAATTTTCTTTTTTTTTTTTCTTTTTTTTCTTTTGATAACTAAAAATCGATTTGTAGCATGTATTTTTGTTATGAAGCTTCACCCGTCTCATAGTACGGAATATTCTTTATAAATTTCAAATATTGCTATACATACCTACCCCTATACTAACAGGTATGCATCTATTTATAATTTGGTTTCTGTTGATCGTGCGATTATGCACGTAGGCCACAGGTCATGTTGCCAAATATGGATATTATTGCACTAGTGTAAGTGGGATGGATGCCTATGCATTTCACTCACTCACTTTCTCTCCACCCCTTTTTTAATTATTTACGACGCAGATTCTATTCCCATGTTGTCAAATTTTCGCTACTGAGTATGGTGAACGTGAGAGGCAGATATCTTCCATCTCTCTCACCCATGGTCACATGATCAAGGACTTGTTGACCCAAGTAAAAACGACCGTTAAGTATTTTTCCTTTGTTTCAAAATGGCATTCTTTAAACTCACCTTGTGGGAATCAGACGTATAAATTTCAGAGTACTCCCTGATAGTTGGAGAAACTCAAACAATTTTACCGCGATTTCCTTAGAATCCAACCAATTATATTCATAGATACGAAAAGTGATTATTATTGTTGTTTTAAAAGAATAAGCAAACTTTTTTTAATTGATTGTAAATTTGATACAATTACTGTTGTGAATTACGTGAAAAATCTGAACTTTTGTATATTTTCCAATTTCCTGTTACACGCAATAAACAAGTGTTTCTTAATTTATCAAACAACATCTTTGATTAAACAAATCATCATCTCCTCCTGGATCGAACTTCCAAAGACCAGAGATTCTGGAGTCCGCTCTACCAACACTAGCCGAGGCAAGTATTCATGGTTAAAAGAAGAAGAGAAACTGAAGCAGATTCCGACTCCGTAGAAACCACGTAACAGCTTTCAATTTTGTCTAGAGACATTAGAATATTCGAATTCCTTTCTTGCATTTCCTGTTGAGCTCATTTAAATGACTGAATATGTCCGGCAGTTATCTGCCTTCTATTTATACAAGCCAAATCTGAATCATGAGCCTATGAAAACACTTGGGTCTTATTTTTTCGCGGCACACCAACCGATAACCACGGTACACCAGTGTGCCGCGGCACACCGTTTGCGGAACACTGATCTATAACAACAATATTTGTGCGATATGGATATTTTAATATTGCAATCGATTTTGATTCAGAGGACAATGGCATGAAGAATGAACATGTTACCTATTTGAGTTTATCTCTAAATATTGTATTAACAAATACACTGGAATTGTAGAGGGCCAGTATCTTAACTTGTATAGATCATTTTGTTGATAAAATGTAAATGATGCAAACAACTTAGGCGAGGATTATATTTGCGACATTAGGTACGTACCATATTATTTGTACGTATATTATGATTTTTAATATGTAAGGAGGGGCGGAAAAGTGGTGAAAATTTATTTCGTTATATTTATCGTATTGTTGTGCTAGAATGAAAAAAATGCTGCTAACCTAGGGTAGCCCAGAACTCATAGTATAATATTATAACAGCCAGAAGACAATTATTATCTTCTCTAGAACAACATATTCAATATTAATCGGTACTTTACAGGGGACCCACTGAAGTTACGGACCTCAAATTTTACGTGCTTGTGTAGGAGCATAAGACCAACCCGTATACCAAATTTTATGAAAATCGAAGACTTTTTTTTGTTTTCTTTTTTAGCCCTTTTTCTAGAACAAGTGAAATTTTCTTTGGACACTTTACGAGGGTTCCCCTGAAGGTACAGATCTCAACATTTTACTGACTCATCTACATCGAGGGGCTAACCGTTCTACGAAATTTCAATCAAATCGGATAAGAATTACTATGAGTTATGGGTGCGCACACATTTTTTGTGTACGCGTACGGGTACGCGAAAATTTTCTTCCTCTTCTAAAAAAATCTTTTTTTGCATCTTTGGAATCTACACCCTCGAAAACGTCGAGAAAATTAATTTCAGCGAAATCCATTTTTTTTTTTTTTTTGAAATCCGATCACAAGACATGTATATTCCATATACTATGAGTAAAATAAAATAACTGCTTTCGTGTAATCTTTTGACTTCTGTATAGTTACAAATTGCTTGCCCAATGTTTCCCATTGATTTCTACAACTTGAAACCATATTATAATAATAAGTATCTAATAATAAAATGTAATAATCTGAATATTAAACAAGAGAAATTAGTTATCTATATTTTACAAGATTGATACAATAGTAATTATTGAATACTGTGAATTTTGTCACCTCACTAGACCTTAGGTCTGTATCGAAGTTGACAATAATCACGAGAAAATGGATATCAAAGAACAAATATAACACAGAACATAAAAAAAAAACAAAACAGTTTAAGATCACCAACAATTCAATCAGTAACATCGCAATAAAAATTAACAATAATAAATGCGATGTTGGGAATATATTATTTACTAACTTTCCCGACAGACGTTGTCCTGTGTTCCTAAATATGAATATTGAATTCGAATTTGTATGGTGATGAATTAAATATCATTTGTCCGTATTCTGTCAATCGCACCAATTGACAATTTCTGTCAAAATTTGAATAAAAATTATAAGGTAAAAATTACTAATATGGTTGTCTATGTAGAGTTTTCTATAATTTTCTAATTTTCCATGCATTTTTCTTCATTTTTTTCTTCTAAAAAGACATTCTCCTGAAAAAAGCCTACATGACAAAAAAGAATTAGCGAAATCGGTCCAGCCGTTTAGGCGTGATGCTATGACATCGGGAAATAGCTCTCCATTTTTATATATAAAAGATGTAATTACAAAGATATATGTTTGAAGGGGATTAAGTACCTAGGTATTGCATGGTATAAAAAAATTAAAAAAAAATCATATGTTCTACCTTAAACCCTACTAAGAAGCATATGGAGGCAAAAAGAGCTCTCCAGTGTGAACGATCTTGGGCAGCTTCAATTCTCAGCTCTGAACTTACTTTTGTGGTGAATTTTTTCAATCCACCTTATTGAAATTTAAATATGGTTCTCCATACGGCTACCTACCTACCTCAGTATGTTTAATTTTGGAACGTGTAAATATTCCAGCGAAAATATGTATGTTACATTGGTGCTGACGAAACTGGATTGAAGCCAAATTGTGCCATATAAATTGTTTATAATAATAATATGAATTACTGCTCGACGCACTTTTTTGATGGTCTAAATTTTTTCGGCAAACTATAACGACACTAGCCAGTAACAACTACTGTTAAACTAAAATTTGGTACCTAACTTTTTTTTGCTAATGAATGTATAAAACTTGTGTTTTCGTTTGTTTGATTTGGTGAGATATATGTAATACAATTTTACCTAATTCAATTGATCTGTGAAACTTAATTATTAAATATGGAGTTTATTGAAGTGTGTTTGAATGATTTCTGGTATAGTCTGTACAATGTTTCTTATGCCATTGAGAAAATCCTTATTAAAAGGAAATATTGTTATGGTGAGTATACAAGAAATTAACATTTTTAATTTGTTTTTTTTTTTTTTTTTTAATATAATATGTAATTATGACATTTTTTAACCTAAGTTATTTAAATAACTAAAAATAAAATTATGAAAAAGTTGCTAAGTATAATATTTTGCTTCTTTGTACGCTTATTGGGTGTCTACCTGAGTTTTCTAAGACCTTCTCTCCTAAGACCTTCTCTTACCCTATTCACTCATTTCCCAGCCTCTTATGTTATAAAAGCGCATGCTGAATTATACAACTAACGCCACGGTGATAGAAAAGTGAACTAATACAGGAAATTTGAATTAAGAGTTTCTAAAGAATTCTTTACAATAAATTCTCACCATCGTAAACAAGAAATTTAGGTTCTTAAAACTACTATTTGTCGTATTGAATTTTTATAAATCTCTACATTAAGATTCGTTCAGGTACCTACCATATTATTGCCAAAATTCTGCTGAGGCACTTCGTTTCGATTGCAGATACTTTTTGTGTCTGGGCTTTAGTCAGGTGACTCACACCCATACAGGAGAATGGGCAACACACACGCATCAAACAGTTTACATTTCGTCTCGACACTAAACGCCGACGCCTTCCATATCTTGGTCGTGTTGTTGAAGGCGCCACTTGCCATACCGATACGTATCGTGAGCTCGGCCCCGAGGTCACCAGAGGTGGTAATGGATGCTCCCAGGTACTTAAATTATCCATCCGGGAGACCTGGTGACCATCGATGGTTATCGGTAGCTGTTTATCGGGGCAGACATTATTCGCCATGAGCTCCGTCTTACTGGCATTGACTCGAAGGTGGAGGCGTGCTGTACCACTAGTACCTATAAGTTTTCGATGATCGAATATCGAAACGATCATCGAAAGAGTTTCGAAAAAATTCCATACAAAAATGATCGAATGATTCGATCGTTTGACTATTTGCACGCTAATAAGCGCTTTTTAGCGTGCAATTAGCTTTCGATTAAACTCGTACTAGCCCCACAGTTTCGTCGCAGAGTCTTGAATCACTGATGCGCTGTAATTCCTCCTCTGTCGTACTGAACAACGCTAGGCCGTCCGCGGTATGGTGGTACCACCGCATCACGAACGACGCTATACGCCGGCACACCCAGCGCAGGCCGAGGAGATGGACACTCTCATACCATGTTCCATTCCTTCGAGACAGAGCTGAGGGAGTTGGACATGGTGTGGGAGGAGGTCATAAGCATTGCGCAAGATCGAGCGCAGTGAAGAGCTCTTGTTGCCTCCCTATCCTCCTGAGTGGAGTTCAAAGGGAGTTTTGATTTGATTTGATTGACATTAAGTTTCGCATGAAAATCCCTTTTAATATTCTATTAAAATATAAAACAGATAAGAATAATGGTTCGGCCGGAAAATTTCGTTTTTAAAACTGAATTATCCGCCAGGTGGGTACAAGCCTAATCAATTTAAGTGACAGCAGATGGGACCGATGTCATTTTATGTTAAACTAGCTCTCCCGACAGACGTTTTCCTGTAGTCCTTTATGAAGAACGATTTCGAATTTGTAATTTATACAAAAAATACGTTTGAATGTTGAAAAATTATTTCTAAAATCTTGAAAGAAATTCTATAAAAAATCTGCGCACCAATGTTTTGAAACACAATGGTCGTCAAGTAAATAAAAATTGTATTGTTATGGAATTTTTCACAGATGACGTCGTTGTCTGTAAATCTGTTCCATACTAACTTTAATATTATTATATTTCATATTGTTTTTTTGCTATCCGTTTTTCGAATTTTTAATAATAATTATTATTCTGTTATCCAGAGAGGAGATTTTTTTTTTTAATAATGAAAAATATATACAAGTACAAAACATATAGGTACATTAACAAATATATCAAATGACAAAGTGAATTTTATATGCCCCATTTGAAGTTAGAAACTTGTGTATGGGGCAAGATGAATCCAATAAATCAAACATCGGAAGAATCTGCACTAACCCGACTTTCTTTTATATTATAAGATATGTACCTACTCGTCATACTTACAATAGGAAATCAAATTGAATTTCGTAGGTAGCAACCCTGGCTTTACAATATAATTTATTTTATTGTAATAGACATTTAAGTTCTAGAAATCTAGCTATCTTTCGCATGGTATTATCGTTGATTGTAAATACTTTGATGGCAGGAATTGATAATAAGTATATTATTTATACTAGCTATATCTATAGACGTTGACCTGTATTTAGGTACTATGAATATTGAATTCGAATTTGTATAATGATAAAATATAAAAATTAATTGAATGGAATAAAGGTATGTGCGCTTATGTATGGAGATGATTATTTAGTACTTATGGCTGAGTGTGAAAATTTGCCCCCCCCCCCCCACCTCCCCCTATATATAAATTAAAAACAAACGTAATGAAAAAAAATATTGCAAAATAAAAAAAGTAACATACCTACCTATTTATTTTAATTTACGTACAAACAGCACAACAAATAGTAAAAAAAAAACAATATTAGGACAGAGCAAATTTCCGACACAGATTTTTCTACCTATGGATTTACCGCAAATGTTTTTTTAAGGCCTTAACCCGAAATTGAAAACTAAATTAAATGAAAAAAAAATATTCTGATTTTATCAATCTAGTCGTGTATAGTAGATTTTACCGCCCTCTCAATAGAGGCGCCCGGGGGGGGGGGGCGGTGTTTGAAAATTGTGCAAAAAACGGTCTAAAAATGAATGTCACCAAAACAAAGGTTTAGTTTAGGTGTTTGAAAGGGATGAAGCAAGAACGAATTGTAAAATAACCGTAGAAAATTAATGTCTTGAGCAAATTAATGGAAGGGATGTGGTATGAAAGTTAATAAGTTGAGATGGTTTGGGCATGTGGAAAGAATGTATGCAAATAGAATGACAAAGAGAATTCATAAGGCTGAAAGGAAAGGTGTAAGAAAGTGTTGCCGACCGAGAATGACGTGGATCGAACACATCGATATCGTCCTCAAGGAAGGCCAGGGCCAGGTAAGAAGTTAGAGAAATAGGAGAGGTTGTTTGAGAAATGTTTATTATTATTATTATATTTTTTTAATAAAAATGATCGCCCACGGCATAACAGCACGGGACACGGTGCCGTGTCCTTTTTTGGGGACAACAGCATTTGGTTAATAAAAAAAAGAAAAAGGAGAAAAGAGGGGAAAAATCAAAATAGTTCTTAGGAGGAAAATTATACAAAAATACTTATCTCTGTAGAGGTTTTACAACTGCCAGGCTAGCATAGATCCATGTGAAAGAATAGAGTTCTTATGAGCAGAGACTTCTCAATAAAGGAGAGATTAGTATCTTCCTTTATGATCTTCAGGGTGTCCAGAAGGAGGAGGAAGTACTAAACAACCGAGACAGGTTGTCGTGATATGTCCTTATGTCCAATAGATAAAATATTGCAATAAATAGTGAGGTTGTACAGTCACCAGGACTCTTCTAAGTTTTATATATATAGATTTGGGGATCCAAGTCGGATCGCTCCTTTATATAGGTGTAGTGGTTAAGATGATGCAATCTCTACTTATATGAGCATTCTGTAGGTACTTAGTGGTGGGATAGAAAAATATGGGTGATATCAAATCAAAAGCTAAAGTTATATTACACACAATCAATCAATTTATTCTTGATTTTACTGGTCAGATATTACACTCAAGGGGAACATTATTACTGTACAGAATGAAAATGTCATTAAAATTTATATTAAAACAATTGCTTACATGACATGAATTGGTCGATACGATGAGAAGATTTCAGGTGATGTGTCAGCCCTCTTAACGGATGATAATACGCATGTACGCACTGATTGGATCCGGACGAAAAAGGGTTCCTCTAGATAGATGAAGGTCCTTACACACGTCATCATGAGGTGGAGCCAGATGGACTCAGGTGCAATAGGCATCAAGTACGAGCGGAGATGAGACGGTCATCGGGTTCTAACAGGGATTGATATCACGGTCAGTAGAATAGGAAAACTACCACTTCGCTGTCCAAGGAAGTAAACGGGCGTCGAAGCTGCTGGTATCACTATTGAAGATATTTAGCTGGATTCGAAATGGAACTGGTCACTAGCACACTATAATGTCTAAGTATATTGCTAGATATTATCCTTAGAATCGTCTGAACAATGTTTACTGAACTTCACAAGCGCGGAAGAAAAGGGTTCAAGTCGGTGTAAAGCTTGAAGTTTAAATTTGCATTGTAACGGTCAACTTGAAAGAGCGGGAATCAGCGCGTCATAACGATTTCAGGATATCACGCCACCACATAAACTGAGAACAAAGATTGTTTGTTTATCTTTAAAACACCATTTCACAGTTCACTAATTCAGTTCTCTTTTGATTATTTCAATTAATTGATTTTTAATTATAAAATTCGAATATAACAGTTAAGAATAATATAGCCGGGACGCTTAGAGCGTGCGCCCGGCTATTATCGACCAAGTCCGAGCGAAAAGAGATTTTATAAAAAGAATGAAATAGAATCTAAGTCTATGGGCGGGAGCAACTATACACGGGAGTAGTGGGAATTATGCATATTCGTCAAAAGGGGCCGCGTATTAAAATGACCGGCAAATGGACATGATAACACCGGAGGGCTTCCAGTCGAGGAGCGGGCTCGTTTACTGACATGTTACCATGAAAACGGGGACGACTATGAAGAGAGGTGTATAGGTAGACATTTAAGTAAACTAAAACCAGCGCAGGAGCAGATATACTATATAGGTAGGTACAATTAAATACTCAACATCGTCGGGTCGTTTAAGAGACACGACATTTCCCCCCTCCTAAAATTAAACTTAGCGTGAGCAAGTTTAACACATAAACATCTCAGTAAGAAAGAAAAGACAATCACGAAGGCATGAAGAGACACATCCCAGAAATCAACCATCGCATCTGAAAGAATACAAACATAAATACATAACAACATAAGTATGGAATTCATATAAAGAGTTACAAAAAAAAATTTTTTTTTTTCAAGTCGTCATATTGACGGACCAATTACTAGTACATTTCCCCTGCTGCGATATATAAACAAACCAAAGGTTATATACCAGTTACAGATGTTAGGGCCACATATGAATTACCACATTATTATCTCTCGAGTGTCAAGGGATACATAATAATTAATGGACACTCAAATTTGCATGTTATGAAAGTATAACCAAAAATTGTTTTACGTTAAACGTGAATTGAACAGTATTAGAGTTAACAAAACAAGGGAATAAATGATTTTAATATTATGAAACAGTAAAGAACTTTGCAATTTAAACAAAAAGAAATGAGAAGAAGGTCTGATTCGAAATTAGTTGATCTCTTTAGGGAGACAACGATATTATTCGGCACAGATTTTTAGGTAAAAGATAAATATTTGAAATACATAATACATAGGCCCGAAAGAAATTTGTTTGAAGACATACATACACATACATACGCCACTGCGAACCGATCTGAATGCAGGTATTCGCTCATCGCGGAATACGACACTGGTCAAATCACATCACAGAGGCCATACAAACATGAATATAATATAGGAAATATAGTCAATAGCATATCATATACAAAAGCATAATACAGTAATTTAAATGGCTTGACGCGTGGAAGGTTCGGCTCACGCCTTGCTTCCGAAAACATGGTCAAGACAATTAATACAATAAATATTGGTTTGGAGTCCTCTTATTTAGATTCACTTCAATGAATACATACAGTCAGTAGACAAACACCCGAATTCATAGTCGTTTACTTGAGTAATACTTGGCCGAGGAGTACTCAAGTAAAAGGTAATACTCAAGTAGCGGATGCATTCTATGGACAAACAATACCCCTTTACTTGTGTTACTTGAGTGCTGTTTTCATTTCATAGTCATACAAAACTTACCCAAGTAGTACTCAAGTAGCTGTCAAACTCAAGTCGTCGACGAACACGACTTGAGTGTTACTTGGAAATGTCAAACGCTGCTTTTTGTAATGTATTTTGTCGTTTTCTTGCAGTTTGTGTTTAATAAAGTATAAAAGGGCGAAGAAACTATATATAAATAAATTATTTGCTGAGTACCCAAGTACATAATGAATATAATATTTATTTATTAAGTAAGTATACAAAACATGCCTGTCATGTCAGATAACAATGTAAACGTCACATTTTGTTCAGTTATTTGGCATTATTTTTTTTAATAATTTAGGTTTGTGGATAAATATAAATTAAGTCATAATTTATTTCAAACATATTTTTTAATTCAAAATATCAATTTATATTTCATAATAAATAATTGGTCCTGGAGAATCGGCTTAGTACTAATTGCTGAGTAGTTTTTTTTTTTTGATAAAAATATTCATGTACTTATACAAAAGTTTGCAGGTTAGATAATAACTTTGATCAAAACGCAAAAAAAAAACAAGAGAACCCGACGCTGAACGAATGAACGGTTTGTTGAAAGATAAAATTAGGTTTGTCGTTTATAATTTTTGAGTTTATGTTAAACCGTAGACGTGTGTTAAACTGACAGGTTAAACTAACGATCATTTTATGTTAAAATATATACTGAAATGTTAAAAACAGTATTAAAAAGTATTAATCGAATTATTACAAAAAATAAATTGAGTAAAACCGTGTTATTATGTTATTCATAATTGTTTACTTGAGTAATACTTGGCCGAGGAATACTCAAGTAAAAGGCAATACTCAAGTAGCGGATGCATTCTATAGACAAACACTACCCCTTTACTTCACCAAGTCAACGCTTGAGTAGTGGGGTAAATATTATTGTGGCGAAAAGCGTTTCCACAAAACAAAATGTATTTTTAATTATGTTTTGGGACATTTCTTTTTTATTGTTTATTAAACACAAACTGCAAGAAAACGACAAAATACATTACAAAAAGCAGCGTTTGACATTTCCAAGTAACACTCAAGTCGTGTTCGTCGACGACTTGAGTTTGACAGCTACTTGAGTACTACTTGGGTAAGTTTTGTATGACTATGAAATGAAAACAGCTACTTAACGAGCACTCAAGTATCGGGGAATACTCAAGTAACGACTATGAATTCGGGTGAAAGAAATGTACAGAGGGTTTATCTCCGGTTGTATTCCTAATTTACAACCAACTGTTCGCGCAAGGCGCAATTAGATACAATGCGTCAATATTGCAATTTTTTATATTTAAACACAAGGGGATAAGAGCTGAATTGGACTTGGCGGATAAAAGAAAAGAAGTAATGACGCAATTCAATACAGTCATTTAGCAGTACATATATTGAGAATCAGGTGAATTTAGGGATGCCAAAGAAAATTAATTATTGAGTACAGAAGATTAAGTACATTTGATCGCTGGGACCTGACTCGAGTCTAGTGCAAACTGCTATTGCAGAAGACGACAATTTCGGGTCAGATCACAGAGAAGACACGACAAAAATATTAGAACATTTTTACAATATATAATTATTATTAAACTATAAGGTACATAACATTAATTTATATGCTCGGCTCAAAGGAAGCACGGTTCACGTGATTTCCGATATTACAGCCAAGACAAATAAGCAATAGAGAAAATTCAGGTTTGGAAGCCTCATATAGATACATTTAACATGAACATCCAGTATGATACATGTTGAGACGTATAGAGGTACATCCAGATTATATACATAGGTATAATCTCAGCAGAGCGCAAAGCGCAATATTTTTGTGCGCACCATTTAATATAAAAGGAAAGGGTTCTCGTCTCCATTCTCGTCTCCGCTCAGCTCTACTCATAAAATATTTTATAACAAAATGGAACTAATGAAAAACGAGATAAAATATTCTATTTAAATTGTGATTTACGAGTTGGCCCATCACTCTGTGTGCGAGGAATCATTCCACTTGTTCTGAATTTGATTTTATACCTTCATAAAAAAATGTTTTATACTTACTCTTGCGGTAGCGCAGGATACGTTTTTGCTAAAACAATATCGCTGCAATTACTTTGATTGTGTTGTGTATATATAAAAGATAATTGAGGTGTTTTGGAGCAAAAATATTATTGATAAAAACTTTGCTTCGGGCCGTTTTTGGAAACAAATATTCGGAATAAATCAACTAATAACAACAACAACAAAAAAACGATTGTTCAATTTATTCTACAACATATTTTATTATTTACTTACCAATAAACAAACTTTCAGAAGCGAATAAAATAAATTTTCGATTAGATTAAAATAAACACCTATAACTTGAGATCGTCTGAATAGATTCTTCCGATGTTTGATTTACTGGTTTCTTCTCCGCTCCGGTTAAGAGAATAACTATTAAAAAGTAGAAAAATGCATAATAAATAATGTAAAATATAATTTTAATGTTAGTATGGAATGGATTTCCTGCGACGCTAACGCCATCTATAAAAAAACTATAGCAACAATCTTTTTGTTTACCTGACAACCATTGACATTAAAAATATTGGTACCTACGTAGATTTTTGATGGATTTTTTTCGAGCTTTCCGAAATATTTTCTATCATTAAAACATGATATTTTAAACGTATTTTTGTATAAAGTACAAATTTGAAATCAATGTTCATAGTAAGGACTACAAGAAAACATCTGTCGCGAAAGCTAGTTATAATACTTATATTATATAGTAGAAAAAATTAAGCATTTATTCCTTACATTTACATCTGTGAATATTCCGGGTTGGATTCCCTTTCGGGTCAGATATTTTACTAGAAATAATTTTTAACCAGCGTTGGCCTGTCTTAGATTTGACGGGAATGGTTGATTATGGAAAACCGCTTCAGGCAATAAATATTGGGCGGCTATACTGAAACCTTTATTCAAAGAAAAGCTGATTTTTTTTACGAATCTGTGCTCACACCCGAATTGAGCACAAATTTACTTTTGAGTATATAGGTAAAGCAAATCTCGTGTTGTGAATATGGAAACGGTCAGCACCGGTAATTGAACCACGATCTTCAGAATGCTATACGTTTGAAAGCCGTCCACTGCTACCACTGGGCTACCAATCAACTCAAATATCATCACTTAAAAGTTTTTATAAACTTCAACCACAGGATATCGATGTTTTTAGATAGTTACAATATAGTTACGGATAGTTACAAAATAGAAGTAATATTATTTTTCATAACTCGCAACATATTTTAAATCTATCAAACAGTACAACATTTCACCTTTTTGAACTTGGCTTATTAGCCCATGTAATACTGCTACCAGGCAGAGGCAGACTACCAAGACCTAAAGATACGATTGGGAGTCAACTTTTTAAATAACCACACTTCTAAACCTAAAGGCCAAAAATCCCAAGAAAAAAAGGAATAATATTTTCTTTACAGGTACCTACGGTGAAAGCGAGGATACAATCTTAAGGTTACTCCAAACAGAAATAGTAGACACAGTGAATTGGATGAATGGATATTAGCAACTCATATTGATTCAGCTGTTTTATATTACTACTAGCTTTCCCGACAGACGTTGTCCTGTAGTCCTTACTATGCTTTCAAATTTGTAATTAATACAAAAATACGTGTGAAAAAATTATTTCTGAAAGCTAGAATGAAATTCTATCAAAAATCTGTTTACCAATGTTTTGAAACTCAATGGTTGTCAAGTAAGTAAATAAAAAAGTGCTGGTATGGATTTTTAACAGATTTTTTGTCAATAAATCCGTTCCATACAAGTTTAATATTCTATTTTTTCTTATGCATTTTCAACTTTTTAATAGTTGTTATTCTGTTCCATAGAACGTAGAAGAATCCACTAAATCAAACATCGGAAGAATCTATTCAGCCGATCTCGAGTTATAAGTGTTCTCACAAACCCGTTTTTTTACCCATCCCGTAAGGGGTAGGTAGAGAGAACGAACCTCCACTCTTTTCTATCCAAACCCCCTTCTTTCGCTTCTTCCAACGACATACCATTTCTCATACAACCTCTCCTATTCCTCGTACTTCTTACCTGACCTTCCTTGAGGACGGAATCGATGTGTTCAATTCACGTCATTCTCGGTCGGCCACACATTCTTACACCTTTCCTTTCAGTCTTGTAAATTTTCTTTGTCATTCGGTTTCCATCCATTCTTTCCATATGCCCAAACGCACTAACCCGACTTCCTTTTATATTATAGATATTGTATGGTACAGTAGCGATACGAAAGGGACTGAATTCGAGATGAACTTCCTCGTGACCAGTCGGGGAAATGGTTGTGGAAATTGACCTCCGCTGGAACAGACAAGAAATGTACTAGCATTAAACGGAGTTGCTTCAGCAGACATGAGAGATCTACGTCCCGATTCTGTCCCAGCAGAATCGTAATCACGCATAACGTGTATGGTTCCGTTTGAATAGGTTAATATTCAAACAGTACCCAGGCTTCACTAGCCTACATGACAACTTGTCATCGACCAAGCACAACGCTGGTCCGTGGAAAAGCTTTCCACCGTACAACCTTGGTGATCAGCCAAGCCTTGTACAAACATAAATATACAACGGTACCCTTTTACAAATATACATAGAACATAAATTAAAATACATAACATGGACTTTAGGTGGTCCCATGTCAGAATACAACATACATAGAAGGCAAAGTATCACATGGACTCCTTACGGTCCCTATATACTTATATAGTTATATTGAACATATAACAGAACACATATATAACTAAATGGCCAATTTATATTATTATTCTTATCTCAATAATATCTTACTTATGTCTTTACAATAATTACCAAACATATTTACATAATCATATGTTTCTTAGTTACCATTATTTATACATATACTTATAAGTACTTTTGTTTTTAATTTTTTATATATATATTTTTTTTTTGTTTTTTCATAGAATTACTGGCAGTCAAACAATATCCAGTACTTAGTTACAATTTAAAACATAAAAGACTAGCTCAATTTTATCTCAGACCAATAATTTAAATGTGGGTCATTCTCACGCAAGTACATAACATGGAATGTCTAAAATCCCTACAAATATGACAATACATAACAATGAAGCAAGTGTATATAAATATACCACCAGTACATATGCAGACAAAGTAAGTCATACACAGAAATTCTCAACATTTTCCGAAAAGGCAATACGCATACTTTTAAAAACTTACGTGAGTTATTTTATCAAATCTTTTATCTTTTTGACTTTACAATTCTTTAAACAAAATGGTCTGGTTAGTTTCCAAATCAGTTACATCTCAAAGGGAACAAAATTAGGTGCCACCCAAATTCTACATTAATTATATTTAAAAGGTTCTTATTTCTATACTCGTTGGTCATGTCTAGAATTTGGGAAGAAAACATCGACCAAGAAAACTTATTGGTACAATTTTACAACTATAATCTTAAGTAAAGTAAATTATTCTACATTTACTGTCATATGGTTTATATAATGGATAAGAGAACGTGGGTAACCATCACTCAGTTTGTCAAAACAAACAAAATTGACAAATCAGAACAAACAATTTAAATCGAAATTGAAAATCGTACGACCTACATTCTTACATACATACATATTCTTTATTTTAAAACATACATAGAGCGCTCAACTTACATACATCAACTTTTATCACAAAATTTTACAAACATAAAGTTCCTAACATCATAATAAGTCGACGATAGACAAAACAATATATACTCGAACTAATCTATAAAGACGGATGGTGAAACACTGATTCTCTCGTCCCTTACACAACAGTTTAATTCGTAATTTATAAAAAAACTATTATATCTAACTATAATATAAGGTTGGCAGTGATGCTATCACATAGACACTCTCAGTTTTTTCAAAATTATGTACACCGATAGACGTTTCATTAGGTGACGAGAGCTCTATACAGTATTATTATTAGCAAATTATCAATCGTATAACTGAGAAATGAAAATGAAATCAATCTAAGAGAAAGAATTGAATAAACGAAAAATTCGGCACACGAACTACCTGTAGTTGTATAGTTTCTAAGTATGTAGGTATGTAGTGACCTCGCCTCGCGAACAATACAAACATATCTATACTCTATAGTAGACCGGATACCAAGTAGGCATACATAACATTTCAACGTCGCGCGCGCAGTTCCCTCAATTTTTACGTGGGTAGATCTCAGCCAACGTTCTCTGTGCAGGTTTATTCTTGTACAAGGGGCAAAATATAGCTAACCGACGCGTCACACACACACACTCACAAATATATACTTGTATCGGAGAAATAATCATGACGCGAAGCATAGGTAGGTACATATCTCGGTTTCCTGTGCAAGTCTCAAGGTGAACAATGACCGTTGCCGGTTATTTCACAATACCCACATACACATACAAAACATCCGCTCTCCCAGTCAAGTTCAAACATGCAGCTTCTAGAAATTTGGCTACACGTGCAACAGAATACTAGCGGAACGGTGTGAACGTTCTCGCTAATGCAAAAGAGAAAATTTTTGTTACAATTATTTTTCAATATTGGTTCTAAATAATTATACAATTTTATTTACTATGTTCCACCATATTACTTACAATGATTTACAATTTTAAATCACCAAATCTCCAACCACCTTATACCTCAGATCTCATCATATACCATTTCACCGTTTGAAGAATAATAGAATTTATTTACCTATCTATTGCAATGGATGTGGACAATACTGGACAAAAGTGGGCAAGGAATTTCAAACGGAATCTTTTAATTGAAAGGGTGCCATGAATGCTATGGCATCCGTGAAACAATATCGAGCTCCACAGCTTGGCTGCGACAAAAAAAAAAAAAAAAACGAGCTCCACGTTGGCTCGCCATAAATCGAGCCCCACGTTGGGCGCCATAATTGCCGTGTCCTTTTTTGGGGACAACAGCATTTGGTTAATAAAAAAAAGAAAAAGGAGAAAAGAGGGGAAAAATCAAAATAGTTCTTAGGAGGAAAATTATACAAAAATACTTATCTCTGTAGAGGTTTTACAACTGCCAGGCTAGCATAGATCCATGTGAAAGAATAGAGTTCTTATGAGCAGAGACTTCTCAATAAAGGAGAGATTAGTATCTTCCTTTATGATCTTCAGGGTGTCCAGAAGGAGGAGGAAGTACTAAACAACCGAGACAGGTTGTCGTGATATGTCCTTATGTCCAATAGATAAAATATTGCAATAAATAGTGAGGTATGTACAGTCACCAGGACTCTTCTAAGTTTTATATATATAGATTTGGGGATCCAAGTCGGATCGCTCCTTTATATAGGTGTAGTGGTTAAGATGATGCAATCTCTACTTATATGAGCATTCTGTAGGTACTTAGTGGTGGGATAGAAAAATATGGGTGATATCAAATCAAAAGCTAAAGTTATATTACACACAATCAATCAATTTATTCTTGATTTTACTGGTCAGATATTACACTCAAGGGGAACATTATTACTGTACAGAATGAAAATGTCATTAAAATTTATATTAAAACAATTGCTTACATGACATGAATTGGTCGATACGATGAGAAGATTTCAGGTGATGTGTCAGCCCTCTTAACGGATGATAATACGCATGTACGCACTGATTGGATCCGGACGAAAAAGGGTTCCTCTAGATAGATGAAGGTCCTTACACACGTCATCATGAGGTGGAGCCAGATGGACTCAGGTGCAATAGGCATCAAGTACGAGCGGAGATGAGACGGTCATCGGGTTCTAACAGGGATTGATATCACGGTCAGTAGAATAGGAAAACTACCACTTCGCTGTCCAAGGAAGTAAACGGGCGTCGAAGCTGCTGGTATCACTATTGAAGATATTTAGCTGGATTCGAAATGGAACTGGTCACTAGCACACTATAATGTCTAAGTATATTGCTAGATATTATCCTTAGAATCGTCTGAACAATGTTTACTGAACTTCACAAGCGCGGAAGAAAAGGGTTCAAGTCGGTGTAAAGCTTGAAGTTTAAATTTGCATTGTAACGGTCAACTTGAAAGAGCGGGAATCAGCGCGTCATAACGATTTCAGGATATCACGCCACCACATAAACTGAGAACAAAGATTGTTTGTTTATCTTTAAAACACCATTTCACAGTTCACTAATTCAGTTCTCTTTTGATTATTTCAATTAATTGATTTTTAATTATAAAATTCGAATATAACAGTTAAGAATAATATAGCCGGGACGCTTAGAGCGTGCGCCCGGCTATTATCGACCAAGTCCGAGCGAAAAGAGATTTTATAAAAAGAATGAAATAGAATCTAAGTCTATGGGCGGGAGCAACTATACACGGGAGTAGTGGGAATTATGCATATTCGTCAAAAGGGGCCGCGTATTAAAATGACCGGCAAATGGACATGATAACACCGGAGGGCTTCCAGTCGAGGAGCGGGCTCGTTTACTGACATGTTACCATGAAAACGGGGACGACTATGAAGAGAGGTGTATAGGTAGACATTTAAGTAAACTAAAACCAGCGCAGGAGCAGATATACTATATAGGTAGGTACAATTAAATACTCAACATCGTCGGGTCGTTTAAGAGACACGACAACGGCGCGATGGGTAAAAACATTTTTGATAAAAAAAAATTAAGTACCTACCAATCTTTTAACTGTTAAACCTAACACTGACCGATGCATCTGTTTTAAATTATGTTTACATGACACATTCTAACAATAAGTTAGATATATTATCAATATCGATAAGTTTTCTTAAATTTTCTATTGTTTCACGGAACTTTCTCATTTTTTCTTTCATGAGAACCTTCTCCTAACACAAAAGACACAATAAAAAATAATTATCGAAATTGGTCCAGCCGTTCACGCGTGATTCGTTGAGCAAGGGATATAGCGCTCAATTTTCATACATAGAGATTATTCATTTATGAAATGGAATAAGAGGAAAATGAAACCGAAATAATTTTATAAAACGTATCTATGTAGACAGAATACCTATAGGTACCTACCTACCTTGATTAAGAGTAGGTAGGTACCTTGAAAAATCAAGAGTGGTTTGCGACAAAAAACGGTCAATAGACCATTAAAGGATGACGTCATCTGACATTGGCTGGAGGGACAACGGCTGCCATGGCGACACACACACACACACACACACCACACATCCATAAACCATAGTGATGGGTAACAAATTATTTTGCATAGCGACCCGAACTGCCTGAATCAATGGTGAACGGAATCGGTTGACTGGTTCACTTTAGTCAGTTTTGTGATACTTTCCAGGAATAAAACACTATTATTATTATTTTTCCTGATGTAAAATACAGAAATTTTGTATTGTTCATATGAATTATGAATCTATATAATATTTGCCTTGAACACTGACTGACTGATGTCATTAACGCCGCTAGATGGCGCGCCACTCGCAACTAAAGACAAATTTTGTTCTATACGGCTGACAGCTGACAGTAATAATATTATTATGCCTGGTGGCTGAGCACTTTTTTAAAGGTCTTGACGTAGAGAAAATCAATTTTTCGGTTTATTTAAAAACTCACATGCGAAGTCACCCATAAGAAAGCAAAGTGTACCAAATTAGGAAACTTTTACGCACAGAGGGACTTCATAGTGAAGAAAAGCCTTACTAATGCAATGTGTGCAATAAAAAGTTTGCGGTCTCAAGTAATTTAAAGAATGCATGCGCGGAGAAAAGCTATACGAATGCAATAAATGCAATAAAAAGTTTAATCAATCAAATAATAACTCATGATAAAAGCCATTTGAATGCAAAGTTTGTTATAAAAAGTTCATTTCTTTTTTAATTTTCATAGAGTTCTATTATCAAGTGCTTTAAAGTCTGACATATGAATTCGGCCATAAGAAAGCAAAGTTTGCATGAAAAAGTTTACCAAATCACGAATCTTTAATCCACACACGCAACATCATAGCGGAGAAAAGCCTTACTAATACAATGTTTGAAATAAAAAGTTTACACACTAAAGTATGAAAGATTTTCATGTGAATTCATAGCATTGAAAAGCCATACATACCTATGCAAATTTTGTTATAAAAAGTTCACGCTGTTTTTTTTGAGTTTTCATAAAGAATTCAATTAATCAAGTGCTTTAAAGTCTCACTTAAGAATTCAGCCAAACGAATGCAAAGTTTGCATGAAAAAGTTTAATAAATCAAATAGTTAAATACCCACATGCTAAAAAGCTATTTGAATGCAAAGTTTGTAATTAAAAGTTTAAGTTGTTTTTGAGTTTTCATAAAGAGTTAAATCAACCAATTATTTAGAAGTCTAACAGCTATGAGAAAGTAAAGTTTGCATAAAAAATGCCATAGGTAGGCGATTATAATATACTAGGTATTTACTTAGGATACTTTTATGTTTTATAAAAGCAACGTTGCTGTTGCGTAGAATTCATTAATTTATTAATCAGCTATCTATCATAATTAAAATTTATGTGAATTTTTTTGTTTCTTATTATGCTAAGCAATGATATTTTGTGAAATGTTAGCCAAAATAAAAAGTAAATATGTTAAAAATAGCATATAATATATCATTGCTTTTTTTCTCAAATTTTGACAATTATTTATTTATCGTATAGGTACTCTAATTGACTCGTAACATCTGTAGATTCGCTCTATCAGTGACCCGATAAACACACTCATACCAACTCTTAAACTTTTTGTTTATGTTTATCCCTCCAGGCTAATGTCAAAATCCACGTGGCCGTTAATGGTCTATTAGGCGATTTTTAAAACAGCAGAACATTATGATAATTCATGGAAGTAAAAAGCGCTACAAGTGTAATATTTTAAAAAAAAGGTCAATGATCCAAGTACGTAATTCGAAGAATCATCTGCTGAAATAGTGGACAATAATAATAGCAATACGAATGTAAGGTATGCGTAAAATGTTCTAAAGGAGAAAATCCAAACAAATTTATTAGATAGGTACCGTTTGTTCATACCTACATTGACCTGAAGAGAACAGCGGAGAACCGAGAAGAGTGGAGAAGATGTTCAACTCGATGCAAACCAATCCACAAGACTGCAGAATACCGGTGTGAATTATTCTAATCCGAAAGAAAAAGATAGGGCAGACATAATATGTTCCACATATACCACACATCTACTAAATATTATTTAGTAGATGTGTGGTATTTGTAACAAAAAGTTTAGTGAATCAGATACTTTGAAGACATCTTTATTGTGGAGAAAAGCCGTATGAGTGTAATAGGTACGTGTAAAAAATACCGATCTAATTGACGGAAGGTACAAACATACCTATTAATAATTCACTTATCCGCAGTGGACAAACCGTGCGAGTGTAATAAATGTAAAAAAAAGTTTTACTGACAACGATACATACATATTAACAATATTATTGCATATACGTGAGAGATTTCACATTCTTTGTTAAAAAAAAAAGGACAATAAAAGGAGCCACTCGCAACTTAAGAGAAATTTAGTTCTACTGCTGACCACTTTTTTTTTAATTTTGATGTAGAGAAAAACAATTTTACATAGAACTCGGGTAATACCCGTACATACCTACTATGTATTGTTAAATAATATATAAATTGTTAAATATTCATACTCGGGTATGTATTACTTATTCAAAATGCGAATTTATAGCTGAGAAAAGCCAAGCGAATGCAATATTTGTAATAAAAAGTTTCAATCGAATAAATGGTAAAATCCAAGTTTGTAATGAAAAATTATGTAAGTTTGCAATAAAGAATTCACAAGAAGAAATGTCAGCTTGTTTATGTCGGGGGTTAAGTAAAATTGGTACGTGGTTAAGTAAAATTGGTACGTGGTTAAGTAAAATTGGTAACATTTAAGGGACGATAATATTTAACTATTATAAAGGTGATGGTATAAAAAGTTTAAGGCTAGGGGGTAAGCCAATGACCTTGGGGTAATGGGCGTGTCTATGTCCTTTGTCCCCCTCTTCTCCTGCACTTACCTCAATTTAAATCTCCTAACACTAAAAAGTAAGAAAACTTGCAGTCTGTCAAGAAATTGGCAAAAAAATTGAGGGCGCTGTTATCGCTCATGGTAACACATTAACAATGACTGTGCTAAAATAAAACACTGTAACGGAAATATTGAATATTTATAATGAAAAAAAATATTTTAAAAATGTCTCTATCGTGACTTTTCAAGAAGATTTATGCATATACTTCGAGACCTAGAGATGTAATTACTTTTCTAATCGAAGCTGATTTTCAATTTCTAGTGCAAATACGTAGTATAATTAAGTTTTAAATTGTAATTATTTTTTGAAAACTGAAAAATAAATAATAAAGATAAATGATAAGTTTTGTGTTTGAACAATTATTTTTTGTTCCTTTAGCAGGTTTTTTCTCTGAAATAACTTGCCAAAAATTTTACATATTTTGGACTTCGGGATATGAAAAATAAAAAGCCATAATTAAAATAAAGTGATGTTTAATGAATTAATTGAAGTTAAATAAAGTATAGACAAACTGTAATATTCTTTTAAGCTTTCATCTATATAAACTATATTTCTTGGAGTTCTTTTGGCAACATCCATGTTTTCCATGATTATTTTAAGACAATTTTCTCTTTTAGCAGCAATACTTTCCTATTTGAATTGCATTTTTGTACGAAAACCCAATGTTTATTAAAGTTTTTCGTAGAAGTTCGTAGCTCCCATCAAAATTCAAATAATTTCGTACAACTTGTAACATGCTTCTCAAACTGGGTATTGCTTTTTTTACTGTATAAAAATGAACTTTTTGCCTTATGGCACAGCGGTCGAAATCATCCAATTCTTTTTTTGGTCGCCCTTTTCTATGTTTACCTGGCGTGGTAAATTTGCATTGATTTGAATTCCCTTCTTTTACAATTCTCCTAATAGAACGCACATATTATATACCTGAAAAAAAAAATAAAGATTAATTATTTGATATGAAAGTTTTATTGTATAAAAACAATGAGCTGACACTGTCGAAAACATATTTACTATTATCGATTGATTTCTTAATATTAGTATTATAATTTAATAAGTTTATACATTATTTTAATTAAAAAAGTAAAAAAAATCAACTTATGTAGTATATAGTATTGCAATTTAACAAACATTATTTCCTATACCGTGTTTTGTTTTTCGATCGTCAAAACAAACTGTCCTGTGATCTTTTATTGACATATATTTTTAAAACAAATAAAGTATCCTTAAATGAGCTCTAACTAACTTCTTATACATGAAAATGTTAGAATTAATCATGAAAAAGTATTTTATCTACAAAAAACACAGTATTTACCAATCAATTGAGATGTTAGTTAGAAAACATTAGTAGACAGTTCTCCGGCTTTAACTCCACCAAACATTGCGAATACGTGGCGAATACACACGAATAATGATTTTTCTTGATCCACTACGAATTGTATTGTTCATTTTAATGTCCAAACACACAAACACAAAACTATATTTGATCATGAAATACAAACAAGATATCTTATATATAAATGTCACTGTCAATTATAAACAAAATATAAAAAAGTCCAAATAACTAAAGTTTAAGTTCAAAACGAATAAAGTATAATAACAATATATTGTCCAAGCACACAAAACTATCATTTATCACGAAATAAGCATAAAATAATCCCAATGTCGATAAAAAGGACAATACAGTCAAAGGAACACAACGTCCGCTTCGAAACAAACTCTCCATATGACGCCTCGCACCCCGAACCGCTTCTTTTGCCTGTAATCTTCTATAAAATAAACCATAGACAATAAAAAATTCATACAATTTGTAGTTTTTCAGTTTTTTTAAAAAAAATACAATTTAAAACTCAATTATGCTACGTATTTGCACTAGAAATTAAAAATCTCCTTCGATTAAAAAAATAATTACATCTCTAGGTCTCGTAGTTAATGCATAAATCTTCTTGAAAAGTCACGACAGAGACATTTTTAAAATATTTTTTTTCATGATAAATATTCAATATTTTTAAAATATTGAAAGTGTTTGCACTAGAAGAAAGATTGAAGAACATCACAATATTTTTCTCAAGAAGCTATCTTTAACAACAACGATAAAAAATTGCATGAAAAAACACCAAAAAACAGCGATTACCCTACCCCAGAGCCTTAAAGACACAAAACATTTGACATTTATCATTTTTTGCCGCTGGTAGTAGGTTTATTTATGTAGTAGTAAACACCTGAAATGTCCTGTCATTTGAAGAAGAAGAAGAATGTTGCTAGGTTAGATTCGATGGGTACGATATCGCCACTGTGCATAGCTATTATTATTGCAAAATAAAAAAATATATTAGTAAAAAAATTATAAAGACTTGATAAAAATCTAATGAGACTAATTAGTAATTATTGAAAACAGATTATTGAAAATTATTTCTAAATAAAAAAAACCATGAATTGATTCGCCAAAAATAATTTTGCATAAAATTTCATTTTAGAATATTGATAGCAACACTCATTGTAGTTTTTCTAATTTGCAAGAAATGGCGACACTTGGAATTTGTGAAACACCGAATTGTAAAGAACAGGCGAAATTACAATGTCCTACTTGTTTGAAGATAGGCATTCAAGGGTCTTTCTTTTGTACACAAGAATGTTTCAAAGGATATTGGAAGACACACAAGATAATTCATTCTTTAGCCAGTAAGTGTTTTGAGGTTATGATCATCCTCGTTTTATTTATAGCATTGGTTTCGTGTGAGCGTGATAGTACCGCCCTTGTTTGCGTTTAATCGGGCTGAGAAAATAATAATAAAACATGTTAACTAGGAATAAGACCCGAGGTTAGTATAACATAATATTTTCTTTCTTGTGGATTTCAATTTAATGTAATCTTATTTCGGACTATGTTTAACGAGTTAAAAATCTTTTTAAGTGTCAAAACGGTTAACCGCTACGATCGAACTTTTCTCGTTTCTTATTTTGAAATAATAAAAAATAAGATAGAAGAAGATGCTGTCAAAATCAAATAAAAGTGTAAAATTTTATTATTATCAAATTATTGGTATAATGAATTTGAAGGAAAATTTTATGTGCATTAACAATTTTTCAAAAATCTATCAATCAAAATCAAGTAAGTGGAAATGCAGAAAAAAAATTATATTATCACATATCCTTTAACTATAGTATCACTTGGTGTTGAATCATGTTCTACATGCTTTGTACGAAAAAATTAATGTGGGCCCACATTAATTTTTTCAAGATGAATTGTTATATTTCTTTTTACCCATCACGCCGTGTCCAGTACGTGGTAGGCAGAAAGAATGGACCTCCACTATTTTCTATCCATGCACACTTTTTTCGCTTCTTCCACCAACACCATTTCTCATACTACCTCTCCAATTTCTCTTACTTCTGTCCTGACCTTCCTTGAGGACAGAATCGATGTGTTTGATCCACGTCATTTTAGGTCGGCCTTGCTTTCTTACACCTTTCCTAACAGCCTTATGTATTCTCTTTGTCATTCTGTTTGCATCCATTCTTTCCACATGCCCAAACCATCTTAGCTTATTAACTTTCAACTTTGTCACAACACTGACTTCCATACCACATTCCTTCCTAATATTTTCATTCTTTTCCATATCCCATAAAAATTTTCCACATATTCTTCGTAGAGATTACATCTCTACTGCATTTATACTACATTCTTATTTTTTCGTACATGTCCACGTTTCACACCCATGCATTGACACTAGCAAGATTGCATTATGCACTAGTTTCTTTGCTTGTTGCGAGACGTTGTTTATCATTTTTTTTGTTGTGTCTGGAAATGAAGTAGACGGGTGAGTTATCTAGTTTGTCATAAATGTTTGTTCTGGATGCCGAGTCTAGTACATGGTGCATGTTAGCATCATTGGCACTCGGTTGAATTTTTTCTAAGTCAACATAATTGATGCTGATTTGATGATTATTATTATATTTTAGAAGGTGAGAGTGCGGATGGTAAGAAAAATGGCTTTGACCCTTGGCCTAACTACATGTACACGGGGAAGCTGAGGCCTTATCCGCAAACACCCAAACGAACAGTGCCTCTTCATATTGGTAGACCAGATTACGCTGATCATCCGTGTGGCTTCCCCATATCTGAGCAAGCGCTCAAAGGTACTTCTCAGATTAAAGTTTTGGATGATGAAGAAATTGAGGGGATGAGAGTCGCTTGCCGATTAGGAAGAGAAGTCCTCGATGAAGCTGCAAGGTATTTATAATTTCTATTTTACACCATAATGCTACTACAGTTTTACTACTCCTAATGATTATGAGGTTCTTTTTTTTTGGCTCACTCAAAGTGAACACAAATACACTCATTGACTCTTTTGTCGTGAAAGAGGAAGATGGTCGGCCCATCTCCGACAGACGTTATCCTATCCTTACTACATATGAATACTGAATTCTAATTTCTGTACCTTGGAGGTATAGGACATTATCTCCATTTTGACAATTTTGTGGGAGAGAAGTTCATTCTCCATTATGCCAATTTTTTCTATTAAAAAAACATTTGTCTAACAATTTTAACAAATTAAAGTAGGTACAAAAACGCTTATAGAATGATTTAAATGAAAGAAATGCATCAAATATTCAATGTTAAAAAAAAAGGTTTTTCTGCTCTCCTATAAAATTAGCAAAATGGAGATAATTTTTTTTTGTTTTAATGAATCTGTGCTCACTCGAAGTGGACACAAATACACTTTTAACATCTTTCACATTAACCAAAGGGTTGTGTCTCGAAAGCGGAAATGGTCGGGATTCGAACCTATAACCTCCAATACGCTGTACATACGAATGTCGCCGATTGATACCACTTGACTACCAATCACCTCAAATGTCCTATACCTCCAAGGTACAGATTTGTAATAATAATAACTTCTTTATTCATTGATAATATGTACAAAATTTTATAAGCATTTAAATCCACCTAACTGGGCAAAGCCCGTACTAAGGTAGACCTATAGCAACTATTTTTTATTTAACATAACAAAGTAAATAATAATAAAATAAATAAATATAATAAAATAAATAAATAAGAGGTTGACTGTAAGACATTGCTTGCAGCAATAAGTCCGCCTTTTGGAAGTTTTTCAAAATTGCATTATACACTATACTTTTTTTTTTCATCCAATAAAGATTTATTTATTTTAAATAAAAATAAAGGAATAAAAGATGCATGTAGGAAATAACAAAAAATGCATTCAAGAATAAAAAATAAAATAATGCAATTTTTAGCCAATATAACTCCGACCATGCATCTGTTTTTAACAATGTTTTACAGGGACTCTGATAATCGCACCAACTATCAATTATGTGATCTATGTTACAAAGATCATAAGAAAACTGAATTATCTCTTTTAATACCCGTGCTAAGCGGGGCGGACCGCTAGTTATTGTGAAATGGTCTATTATTCATATGCAATGAACTTTGTAATATTTTATTTAATGACTGTAAGTTTGTTAGTTTATAAATAAAAAATATTGGTATTCTTTGCTCCTGTAGGACTTGCGGAGTGGGAGTCACAACTGACGAGATTGATCGTGTTGTTCATGAAGCCTGCATAGAACGAGAATGCTATCCGAGTCCACTTAATTACTATGAATTTCCAGCCAGTTGCTGTACCTCTGTGAATGAAGTTATTTGTCATGGAATTCCTGACCAGAGAGTTTTACAGGTCTGTTTTTTTAACAAGCTTCACTTAGATTTCTTTGACTGTCAACAGTTCATGAAACAGTCTAAATACTATCTAATTCAAATCTTAGCCCATTCTTACATCACTTCATTTAAAAAAAAAATATTGGATGGTATTTCTGAAAAATAAAAAACATCTACCTTTTATTGAAATGATTGAGATTGAAAAAAGTCCAAATGACACTTATTGACAGTAGTACCAAAGTATTGATAAATACATTCATTGATACCAATAGAAACTGTGTTATAACACCGTTATGACGGGAATAGTTATTCCGGCATAAATCACTTATATCGTATAAAACACCCGGTTATATTCAATTATTTCTTAAATAGCCAGTCACTCGCGTGTGTCCAGACCGTTCGTGACTTGGGAGTCACACTGGACGTGAAAATGAGTCTGAATGCCCATGTTAACAACATTACTGAGAAGGCCATGCGCTTGCTTGGTTTCATAATAAGAATTTGTAGACCATTTTTCAGTTTATATACACTCAGAGTCCTGTACGTGTCCTTGGTCAGGAGCATTCTTGAATCATCGTCGGTTGTCTGGAACCCGTACTACGCTGTTCATGTAGCACAGATAGAACGGGTACAGAGAAAGTTCCTTCGTCATGTTAATTTCAGGCTTGGAATTCCATATGACCAGTTAGACTATGAATTCTTGTCAGGTGTAATGGGTCTGCCTGCTCTTTCAATCAGACGAGTTCTATTAGATTTGTCCTTTCTTCACAAGATCGTAAATGCAAAGGTTGACTGTGCCAATATTTTGGAGCTTGTGAACTTTCACATCCCTACTAGACCAACAAGACAATTAATAAGCTTTGGTATTGTTGGCGCTAGTACAAATTACGGGTTGAACTCTCCGATTAACAGACTGTCTAGGCGGGCAAATGAGTTCAACCATTTAGATATGTTTAACGATGGTCTGGATAAGTTTAAGACTGAGGTCATTAAGACATTACATAGACGTGATCATCCGGGTACTTAGAATATTAAATTTGCTTATACTTTGGGTTCTTATAATTGTTTGACTCCCCTTTTTCCTTTTTTCTTCTTTACTTCCCTTTTTTTATTATATCATCTCAATCTTTTGTTTTAGTGTTCTATTCATTTTGATATTGTAAATTGTTTATAGTATAGTGTTTCATAATGCTTTTATATTGGTATTTTCTGTTTTTTAGATTTTTTAATATTGTCTGAATGTGATTTATCGCGTGTTTTATCTATTATGTTTTTTTTTTTTTTTTTATCTAAATTTTATTCTGTTAATTAATTTTAGTATTATCATATTTGAATGCTATCTAAGTATGTTATATAAGTATTTGAGTTCTTTTTTAACAATATCTCAATGTTTGTTTTTTAAAACTTATCTAAATATTTATTTTTGTATGTTTTTATTTGTTTGTTATTTATATATATATTTTTTTCATGATATATTTTTATATTGTCTAAATGTTGCATTTTTTTTATTTTTTTTTATTTATTTGATTTGATATTTTTATTCGGATATTGTCTCTAACAATGTTTTATTTTAATGTTTTTAATTTAGCATTGAATTATTGTTTTATTTTAATTTTATCTTAATGCTTTATTTTTAGTGTTTAATTTTATTATTACCTAAATGTTTCATTTTCATTTTTATATTATCTTATTTTACTTTAATTATTGAATTATGCATTAATTTTATATAAATTTATTTTTCTTAATAGCAATATGTAAATAGATGCACTAAGTGCGGCCCTGCCCCTACTGATTTATGATTTATTATTATTTATTAATAATAGGCGCGGTGTTGAACAGTGGACACAAAGAAATTATTATTATTTTACCTTTGTACCTAAGTATATCTATAACAGTGCAACACGCTCAGCACCCACTGTGAATATTGTAGTGTCTATCTATACATGCGCTAATACACAGGATCTGTACTATATTATCATCGTTGAGTTAGTACTTACATATTGCTACCACGAGTGCCTACCTGCCTATTTCATGTTGTCCTGTTTAACATTCGAATCAATACTATATCAATATTAATATAATATTATACTCTTTCACGTGCAACCAGTAATATTTCTAATTTATATATGTATTATATTTTATATTTTTTGTTATAATTTTATTTCTATATTCTTAGGTATATTCTTTTTATTTGTATATTTTTATGTAAAAGGCTTTTTTAGGCCGTTGATGAATTAATAAATAAATAAATAAATATCACACGTTACTAATAAAACCCTATACTGTGTCATAACTGTACTGCAGAATACTTTGGAAAGCTCATTTATCAATGTCGTTTGTGGTTCTTCTATACTACGGGTTTGGTTTAAAGCATTCCGTACAAACCTGATTGGACCTTTATTATTATTATTTGAATACTAGCCTGCAGCCTCCATGGAGGCCGCCGTCACTGCGTCCCATAATGGAACTTTTGTGACTGGCCCTGTATCTAGAGTTCATCACTCAACCCGGCCTCCTGGAGGAAGCGCAGGATTTTGTTGGCGTTCAACTCTTTGATGTCATCTGGGCACATTAGAAATTTGCCCAGATTTTTGTGTCTGTTATGCATCATTGGTAGGCATTCGCATAGGAGGTGCATTGGGGTCTCAAGTGATTCCCCACACATCCTGCACACGCCTGAGTCCAGTATCCCTATGGTACACATATGCTTGTTCAGCCTGCAGTGACCAGTTAGGGACCTTGTGATGGTGCATAGATTGTTCCTGCTAAGGGATAATAGGTCCCTTACGGATTTTTGATTGTAGGCATTAATTAACGCCTTGGAATGTTTTTGTCCCTGGGTTTCAGTTGATTGGACCTTTAGGACCTTCCGGAAAGTTTGTGAGCGGAATATCACGAGTATGCATGAATCGGTACGAATATTTCCGAAGGTCGATTCAATTCATTGACAGTTCGGACTTGTTGCAACTTCGAGTTTGTTTTCGTATGTTAAGTGTCAAAATATGAAGAGTGTAGTGGTAGTCTGTCTCATTATATGTCCATATTCCTTCCTTATACTTGGGGGTATCCAGGAATAAAGTTGGCATGGAAGTTATTCTTGTTATAGCTTATTCCTTGTTTTATTAGTAGCACTTTTGCGTATTATGCGAAGAATAACATTGGGTCAATCCATTTCAAATCACCCAGGCCCTGTTGCTCGACTTAGAGAAAATTAATAAATTAATGGCCCACCTTTGTGCGCTAGCTTGTAAGTGCACTGAAGTGTACTACTGCGGGGTTTGTACTGAAATTTATTTATTTATTTTCTCAAAATATAGTTGAGTCTCAGTCGTCATTTTTTTATGAGGTATTCCTATATAGGGAAAGAACATTCAGTAAAATTTTCATTTGATTTCATTCAGTCCCTTTTTAGATATTGACCTTGAAAAATTGTGATTTTTTGATTTTCGGGCAGTTTTGAAAAGCTCTAGACAAAAAGGAGTATATTCTCAGAACTAAAATTTATACTGTATATAATCCTAAATGTAAACAATACATGGATATAAAAAAATACAGTAAGTCTCTATTCCTTCATTGAATTTAATGATCTTAAAAAGTAGCGAATTATGATTTTTTTTCAAACTTTTTCAGCAAAAAATTGACTAACTTTCTAACTTTAAAGAATTACTAAAATAATGTTTTTCAAAAGTTCATTTTATGCTGATCACACAGGTTTTTAAATTATTCCAATATTTAAAAAAATAGCTTAGCAAATAAAATTTCCGTAAACCACGTTTTGTACGAAATTTGCTCAGAAACCAATTTCAAAATGGCAGCCAAAAAAAAACTATGAGGTTTAAAAAAAATTTAATGTGTGTTTTGTGCTTACCTACCTATAGAGACCTCATGATAATAAAATCAGGAAAATTAAAAAAGTCGAGCAACAAATTTTATTCATTTTGGGTGATTTGAAATGGATTGACCCCATTCTATTAATACGATTGATTGTTTTTAAAATAACACCACAATAAATTATATTTTCTTTGAAATTCTGTTTTGGTGAAAATAAATTAATCTGAGCGTAATATAATTTTCAGGATGGCGACATTTGCAACGTAGACGTAACTGTGTATCATCGCGGCTTCCACGGTGATTTGAACGAGACCTTTTTTGTTGGGAATGTGTCTGCTGAACATAGAAAACTAGTGCAAGTTACTTATGAGTGTTTGTCCAAAGCTATTGACGCGGTCAAACCCGGAGAAAAATATAGGTAAGCCTTCCTACTTCTACTAAAATTTAAAATGGAACATCATTAGTGAGTTAGAATCATTGATTGTTGTCAGGAGTTTCTGTAGCCTTCTATAACCTTTTTACCTACCATGAGTCCATCGGCCCTTTCGTTGCCTTCGAAGAATTACCATGACTGATTCCACACAGATCATGTCAGTATTATGAAAACAATCTTATCTTACAGGAAGATTTTCCATATTATATTTCCAGTTGGTACAGAAAGTTCTTAGAATTGACTTAGTTCTCATTTTGCGCACTCTGCGACACTTTTGTTTAAAAACAAGTGTACGGGGAAAAAGTTTTTAATTAAAAAAGACTTGATTACACTCTATACTTATTAAATATCGAAATGTATTTTTTCAGGGAAATAGGTAATATTATCCAAAAACACGCCCAAGCGAACGGGTTGAGTGTTGTCCGTTCGTACTGTGGTCATGGAATACACAGATTGTTCCACACTGCTCCCAGCGTGCCCCACTATGCCAAGAATAAAGCTATTGGGGTGATGCAGCCGGGACACTGCTTCACCATTGAACCGATGATCAACTCGGGTGGTTGGAGGGACGAACAATGGCCAGATAAATGGACCGCTGTTACCGCTGACGGATCTTGGTCAGCTCAGGTTAGATAATAATCTATTTTTATTTAAAGACACCAATAAAATACACGGGTATCTCTCTCATTATTCATGTACATAATGTAACGTACATCATATGTGACTTACTTTCTACTACACCGCCATCTCTTGAAATTTTTTGAAGTTATAAAATCGAAGCTAACCTGTTGAACTTCGTCCCGCCTCAGAATCAGTTATTTCCTTACTGTAGATGTCAAAAAACAGATCAGAAGTTAACACCGCAATTTTTTAATATGGGATGGATCAAAGTTTGATGGGAGGGTCAGCTAGTTATGAATAATGTGATTTTTTTTTGTGCCTTTAGATATATTTTTGCTTCAGCCATTATTAAGTTGCCCGCTTGTTAAAGTTGGACCATTTCATGGGCGATAGATTGCTTAAACTGGCATTTATCTTAATTCGCATGTATAAAGTCTTCTTCTTGTCTAATCTCAGTAAATCTTGTCACAAATATTTCAATCACAATACCGATTCAATTTCAATGGATAATAACGATGTCATTATCACACCTAGATTTTAGTGGAAAAAATAACAACTAATGACTCTAACAATTCATTACTAATGTTCGACTTTCAAATGGAACAAACCACTATGGGCTTACGACCGTCTTCTACTGTTATTTCGAAGGCTGGCTTATTAGATTTTAGTTACTACGCATAAAAATTGTTCCACATAGGTATATTTTAACTCCGGCATTGCTTTACGAAAAAATTGGTATAAATTAGGAAGTTCAACATTGCGATGGGGATTGATTTCCAAGAGTTGACGGGCTGGCTAGAACAAATTAGGAAAACTTTTATAAGGTTGCCCCTTACATAATAAACTTTTTTGTTTGCTACAAATTTTGAGTGCTTGTCAATTTTATACTTCAACTTTTCATCGTCCAATCTTGAATTTATTCTGTTCTTGTCTTATTTTGTTGCAGTTTGAACAAACTCTACTTGTGACTGAGACGGGCTGTGATATACTGACGCGTAGACGTACAGACGCCGGCACACCACACTTCATGGACGCTAAATAATATTTCTGTTAATCCCTGTTGGTTATTATTGTTCATGAGAGTAGTGTATTTTTATACTGTTTCCCAAAAGTGTTTCACAATTTTGTTATTACATCTTCAATTTAGGCTTGATTAAACTTCTATTATAGTATATTAAGCATAACCATATTCTAAGAATCTTACCTAAACTCCCTTTAAGCTCCGCTTAGGGGCATAGGGAGGCAACAAGAGCTCTCCGATGCGCAATGTTTATGACCTCCTCCCACACCATGTCCAAATTCCTCAGCTCTGCTTCAAAGGAGCAAAGAACGGTATGAGAGGCTCTTCCTTGCCTTCGGGATCCTGATGGGAGGAAGAACAGCGCTCTCCTCGGCCAACCGTCATTCGGCAACCTTAACACATGTCCCAGCTATGTCCATCTCCTCTCCATAATAGTAGAAGTGCCTGGTGCGAATAGCGTAATTCGTGATGCGGTGATACCATCTTATACCCAAGATTCTCCTGAGGTGCATCGTTTCAAATGCAGATACCTTTTGTGCCTGGGCTTTGGTCAGGTGCCAGGACTCACACCCATACAGGAGAATGGACAACACACACGCATCAAACAGTTTACATTTCGTCTCGACCCTAAACACTCTCTTTCCATATTTTGGTCATGTTAAAGGCGCCACTTGCCATACCGATACGTATTGTGAGCTCAGCTCCGAGATCACCAGTCGTGGTAATGGTTACCATATTACTTCATGAATATAAATATCATATGAAGTGTGGAGGGAAAATTCTGCTTTTTCCCTGGACTCCAAGATTGAAGATTTTACCTGTATGAGATTGAAACTTAAATTTTTCATTTTATAATTTCTTCGATTTCAAAATGTGAAATCATGTGTTTTTTTTTTTTTATTATAAACTGTCAAACATTAGTTGTTGTTATAACATGGCAACTTTGTTGTGACAGATGCTGGAAAATTTTGATTTAAAATATCGTTTTAAATCTCCTTTTGAAAATGTTGTCTTGAAAATCAATTTAAGGCACAAATCTCAATTCTAATGTAATTCAACTTTTGTACTATTTTTACATTATGTAATTCAAATTATTTAGATTAAATTTGTAATTTAAGTTATTATTTGAACAAAAATACAGTTAATCAAAAAATATATAAGCAAGTAATTTTTTTATTGAAATAAATCATGATTTTCTTAACAACATTTCTTTTTAAATGTTTAAATTGCACTCAGTAATTGTTTTAAATTTGAACAAGTTTGAGTGTTACTTAATTGTTCAGAATGAAATTCTACACCCTAATTTTGCATACGAGAGTGATACACAAATTATGCAATTCAAATTCATGTAGGTATTTATTTTGATATTATTTCATATGTAACTTTTATTGCTTATAATATTATGAAAAGTTGTGGGGCCATTCACGTATTATGTAACACAATTTGTGGGGAGGTCTTGTAAAAACTTATGGTGTATTAGGAGGGGTCAAAGAAAACATTATTTAACATGATTTTTTTTTTATATAAAATATGGAATTTAGAAATAGAAGAAAAAAAAATTCCCCGAATGCGATCTAAACAAGATCAAAGTCTTTCAAAACTTTCCAGTTTTTTGCACACTAAATAATTGTATTTTAAAGGGGAGGTAAAGAAAAACTTTAGGGTATGGAGGGTAAAATATTTGAAAATTGCATTACATTATACTTGTACACCCCCTGTCTTAGTATGTTCCCTTTACATTAGGTGGTCAAATTTCCATCAAGAGAATCTTTGACAAGCCCTTAATGCTGAAAATTTGCATCACTCATTCAGACCTGTGCCTAACTAGAATACTTTAAAGTACTAGATAAGCTTTCCTTTGCTACAAACTTTGTACCATAAAAAAAATCATTGTTATTAAAAAATCAAACTTTGTACCATAAAAAAAATCATTGTTATTTATTTTAATTATTTTTATAATGATTAACAATATTTACCCAATAAATAGTGTTGTTGATACAGTCATGTAACTATTTTTTTTTCTTTTACTTACCATTCAAAGAAAAACGAAATATGCTAAAATATAATATTTTTATTTCAACAAATTAATTTAAAATTAATTTAACGACTAAAAAATAAATAATTTACCTATTCTAAAATTTCTATGTTGCCATTTGAAAGATAATTTTTTTTCATGATGGCAAAACTATTTCTTGTTTATATTTTCTTCATGAAATGTCTAATTATGCACCTGGTATATTCATGAAAAATTTTGGACTTTTTGAATAAAGACACTGTCTAGGACCACTGAAAGAATGAAGCATAAAGGAGCCTAGGTTATTTTGAGTTTTTGGATCTGTGGGTACATTATTTAAGATTGCCTGCTGTGAAACCAGGAGTTCATAAAAGAAAATATATCGACACTTGAAAGGCCACTTAGCGTAAGCGACAAAAACCCAATTTTACAGGAGAGGTTTTTTTGGTTTATAAAAAAAAATTATAGGACATTGAGGTTTTCCTAATAGTCATTGAAAAAATAGCGAATCGTTGAGTGAATGCCATATAAAGAAGCATGCTTTCTATTATTTAGATCGTTTACGATAATTTCACTGGACTAATTATTTATTTTTAAATTCATTGGAAATCTCTTTCAGTAGATATGTAAAAAAGACACACTGTTCATTATGAATAAAAGGAAATGAAGTTCTTACAAGAAAAAAAATTAAATAGGAATGATTTTTGAAAATTATCGTAACCGACAGTTATATCGCACACTTTTAAAGGTTAATGCTCAGTTAGGTTACAAACAGGTCGTTTACGCAAAATTTTCAGTAACTCAAAACCTAAGGATAAATTACTTTTTGCTGTAACTTATCGAATAATTTTATTATACACATGGCAGTCAGATACTTAAACGGAGAATATTTTTCAGCATCGCTTGCAATAAAAATGACAATTTTAACAAAAGCCACGTTTTACGCTAAATAGTCTTTGAGGTGTCGATATATATAATAAACATTGAGTCTAAACTAGATATTCTACATATTTACAGAAACTTTCAAATTAATTTTCAGTGCAAAAAATTTTGGCTAGAAAATCTGCACTTGGCGTTTCGGTCGTATCCTACTTCCGAAATCTTCGTCGTAAATTTCTTCATCTAAATTCTTCACGTGTTCGTCCTCTGTGGATTTTATTACAATACTAGTTTTCCAATCTTTGGTTACAATATCTAGTGACGGATCCGTTTTATTTTTTTGTAAATATACTAGAACTTTCTGCGGGGCATGATTATTTTTTACCGATTGCGAATGTTTCTGTTTGTTTACCACTTCTTCAGTCTTATTGTTATTGTGATTTCCAGATTCTATATTTTCGTATTGAGGTGTTTTATCTGAACCATAGTCCACATAATCTTGAAGTTTACTTGTGTCTGAATCATAAACATCGTAATTCACTAATGAATTTTCTTCATCGACATTTGCTTGATTTTTATCAGCATTTGAATCCGAGTCTACATCATCATCGTAAAGATCAGGTACAAAAATCCTGATTGGCACATGATTTTCATTTTCTACTATTTTTTCTTTTATTGGTATAAAAGCATTATTTTCTTGTGTTATAAAATGATACTGGGAATCTGTCGTGTGTGGATTTTGGACAAAATACGACTGGAATCCCATGGATTTGTATCCGTTTTGTTTGAGATTGCTACCGTAATATTTAGCAGCTTTCATTAAGTTGCTAGCAACTTGAATAGTAGCTAATGTTTCATCGACGTCTTTTTCTGTCAACGGAGGGTAATATTGAGAAAGGGATTGTTCCTGAGTTCCAACTAGTTTAGATGCTGTTGGCATATCTGAATTATACATCTCTGGCTCTGGTTTTAGCATAAGTTTTTTTTCCTGCTTTGATCCATCACTGTCTTTTTTTATTTCTTTGTCATTGTGACTAGTGATGGTAGCTTCGTCTTTAGTATTTCGCACAATACTCATATGATGATTGGTAGAGTCCTGCTCGTGATTCATAGAGTCCATGGACTGCATTTTATTTTTTCCAGTAGACACGAACGATTGCTGATAAGTTGGTTGATATGAATGTTCGTGGTTGGGACATGGTTCACGTATTTTATGCCCATGTTTTATGCTTGGGTTAAACATGTCTTCGGACTCGTAACTTGGCTCGACTACGGAACCAAATGTCTGGAAATATAAAATAAAAATATTGCGATTAAACTTAATAATATCGAGAGGCAAGTTCTGTTAAATTGTTATTTACTAACCTGTAACGGCTGACCAACAGCTATTGTCTGTTGCATCAATTGTGTAGATGGTTGAGGTTGTTCTTCGGATGACATGCCAAATACGTTGGAAAGATGATGCTCGGGTGTGACGCTGTTCAGTATATCGTAGAATTCTTGGCTGGTCAACATTTGAGAAGTTTGCTGAAAAAGCATTATTTAAGTATGAGAAACAATGGCATTCTTGTTCAATCTGTGCAGAAGTGTCGAGACTTGAGATGCTGAGCTAAATGTAGTCAATAATTAATATTATTAATTTTCCTATTTCAATAATTTTAAAGTAATCTAAAAATGACTTGGATATTTCATAAAGTTATCAACTGGCTATTTTCGTATGTGTTCTTTTACTATCTGTACCTGATTTTGATATATGTGTGGGCTGACTAACATAGGGGAAAAGTCAGATTGCGTCTGTACTGTTTTGGATGCGTCGGCAGAATTTGGTCTAGATGTGTACTGTTGTGAGTATTGAGGGTACAGTAAACTCTGGGTTGCTTTCTCTGAAGGCGGCTCGGTCACTTCATAAGTTGATTTTAGGTTTTCACCCTGAAATTACAAATTAACCAAATTATTTATATAGAGTGCCACAAGGATCTGTATTTGGTCCGTTCTTATTCAAACTGTACACTTTTTCTTTTGGGTTTCAATCCAAAGATTGGTCTGTCCCAAACATTTTAATTCCCTCTCTCTACTCATCCCTGTCACACGCCATCCTCTTCATATCCTGATAGCCGCTACATTGCATAATGAATTAGAAAATCATTATAACTAGTATCAATAACCTATTGAGGCTTACCTGGAAACTATGTGATGCTGATTGCTGCACAGGTTTGAATTCTTGATTATTAGATTTGTATATTGACATATCGGGAACAAAATGTGTGTAAATTGTTTGTTGAACCGCCGGATTGTAACTAGGAGTTTCTTCAACAATGATTGGCTTGCTAGTCGGATTTTCTTGAACATCTGATTTATATACTGGAATGTCTTGAACTATTGGTTTATAAACCAAGGTTTCTTGAATGATGGGTTTATAAACAGGGACTTCTTGATTATAATAATTAGAAGTTTGTTGGGCCACAATTTTTGAAGCTGTTGTGGTTGTAGGCTTTTCTCCTAGAGTCAAATTTGGTGCTTGCATTGTGTAAATTGGACCTGCAAAAATAATTACAAACATAATTGTTTCTTTAAATAGTAATGATTTTTTATGTAATAATGAATATTTACGAGTAATGTGTTGATAAGCCAAAGAGGAGTGATTATTCTAATAACAATTCAACCTCGTATATTACAAATTTTTAAATATACCTATATTTTTTTGATCTGTTGTACTTGAATTTGAATCATGATTCATTTACTGTTTGATCAGCTTTTGAGTTTAATTTTTTTGTTTAGTTACCTTTATTCTCTTCGTTTTTTACAGGTGTCAGAATAGTCTTCAAGCTATTTGCTTGACTAGGATAAAACTGTCCGTTTTGCAATAAGGTTTGTCCCAAATAAGCATTGTATGTCTCTGGCTTTTGATATTTTTTTACCACAGAAATTGGGCTTTGAAGCACTGTGTTTGTGGGCAAAACTGGAGTGGGGTTTTGTGTGTTTGCCTGATTCTTGTTCAGTTGGGAAGTGGTCATTACGAGACTTGCTGGTGTCTCCACAGACATGATGATATTTTTCATAGCTTGTGCATTGGCTTGGATTTTTGGAGCCTTGTAAACATATAATCCAGATTGAGGTACTTTAGATAATATAGAATTTACTGAACCCTGTACTTGTTGCATTGCTTTGGGATATTGACTCAATATGCTGTTAGAAGTTGGATGTTTGGCAAAATGTTTCAAATACTGGTACTGGTGCATTGGTAGCATTTTATTTGCGTACATTTGTTGAATTAACATAGGATTTTTTGTTGAAATACTCTTTGATGGCGCAGTGTACGCTGATGTCGCAAACGCTAATGGTTTTGTATAGAAATTTTTCGATATTGAATTTGGTGCAGCTTGTGCATATAACATGGTGCTTGGTTTAACAATATGATTTGCAGTAGTTGGTGTTTTCGTGTAATTCTTCACAACCGTTGATTGGGCTGCCGTTGCATAGTTACTTGCTGGCAGTTTTACGAAGCTGGTATACTGTTGCCCCAATAATTGTCCAGTGGCAGTTTGAGGTCTGCAACAAAATTTAAGTTTGTAATGTTATGTACCTACCTACTGGTAAAGTATTCTGTTATTTTGATATATTTCAATTTCTCACCTTACAAATGGCTGAAGTGTTTTCGTGTACGCATATTGAGGCTTATATGCTGGCGATTTTGGCCAGGATAATCCTGCTATCGACGTGTACATCATTTGTGGTCTTCTCATTTGACTCATGGCTAACAACTTTGTATGCTGATGAGCCAAATTGGTCAAATGTTTCTGTTGTGAAGGCGATAAGTATTGTGCCTGGTATCCTGGATAGCTGGATGGATGTGGCACTCCTGGATAATAATATGGATAGCCCCATCCATAATATGGATATTGGCCAACTGCAAAGGATAAAAAGTAGAGGCACACCACTAGATTTGTACTCTGAAACAAAATAACAACATATTCTTCAATACTTATACAAAATGAAGCCTCTTATATAACATACATAAAAAAACAACAATCACTTCTATAGATACTTATATAACATACATAAAAAAACAACAATCACTTGTGGTTGGATGTTAGAGATTGCTACGGCTATAATCCCGTCATTGCCACTTGTTTATACACTATTTTTTGTACACTATTTTTAATATGCATAAAGTATAAAATAAATAAATAAATAGATTAAAACTAAAAAGAGTTCAAATAACAAGTACACAAAAGGATATAAAAAACAAAGATAATATAAAAAGGATAATGTGAAGACTATGATAAGAAGTCACTAGATAACAATGATACGCCATGAAATAATAAAATAATTACGTGTACATACAATAATACCTAATATAAAATAATAAAAAAAATATTAAAAACATACTAATGACAGTGAAATGAACAATATAATATATTTTGAAAAAAAGAAAATGATATAATATAATATGAATCGAATCCAGAATACCTAATAATATTTAGAATTATTTATTGTGTCTCATATGCAGTGTTCCGCAATAAACGGAGTGCCGTGAAAAATTGAGACCCAAATATTTTTAGAGGCTCGTGATTCAGCCAGAGCTGTTCCGAGTACAGGAAAAAAATACTCGAGTACTGAGTACAAGTACTGCACACAAATATACTCGGAGTACAAGTACAAGTACTCAGATCGAAGTACTCGAGTACAAAATACCGAGTACATGAGTGATTAATTAAACGCAAATCTTTTCTAAACCTCTAACAATTTTGCACATGTTTCAAAACATAATGTAATCGCGAGCAATTGAATCGATCATTACAACAAACTGCATGAAATAAAAATTTTACAAAAAAAAGTGTATAACTATAATATTATTACATTAAAAAAATGGGTAAAATAACGCCTCCACGTGGTGCACCCCCGGGCAACGTTATAACGGCAAAATTCTATCAATAAGGAAGAGAGAAAGCAGATAAGCCAAAGAGGATTGAATTAAAAACAAGAAAATAGAACTTGGTATGGTACAAATCGCAAAAACAGCTCTCCTCTGGGCAATAAGACAAGAGACCTTGGAAAAAATAGAAGATAGAAGAAATAAGTATGTAGTTCTAAGACCGAATATCTGACAAAACTGACAAAAGAGCTATGTATTGATGTTATACTGCTACAGGAAACCCACACAGCAAACTTAAACCAACTCACCACCAGAGGTACCTACGGTTCCCGGTTTCAACCTAGCTGGCGCTGTCCACGGCGTGGCCACCAACGTACGCGACGGCCTGATTTGGAAAACATTGTTTTAAATCAGGTAATGTGTCCTTGGTCACCAGTCACCATCAAAATAGGACACAAACGTCGTCAACGTTTACAAACCTAGATTCCAGTGGCTACCCACAGTCATTTCTTCAGCCCTCCCACATCCATCTGTCATAATGCGAGACTTTAATAATGGGAGCAATCACACCAACTGGGGATTTAGAACCACAGACAATAATGGTGAGGACCTCACGGAATATATGGAGACTGAGAATCTTCACCTCGTTTATGATGCCAAAGACAGAGGCACCTTTTATCAGCTAGATGGAACGGTTACACCCAGGACTTGTGGCAGGGAAAAAAATTCATTGGTGTACCTGTGATTTTATTTTGATTTGGTAGGTGTACCTTGAACACAAAAAGTTTGCGGAACACTGTCATATGGGATACCCTCAGGGGTCAGTCTTGGTGCCGTTGCGTTGCAATTTTCTGTTTTCATTGTTTTCAACAATATCATTATTCATTATAGCCTTTATAGGTCTGGTTGATAAACAATACCTACATACCAAACTATATTAATTTTGTTATTGTTTAGTTTTTCCAAGATCTCATTATTGATTGATTGTGGCTAAAGAATTTTATACAGTTGACGAAATGGTAATTGGGACATTGTAATCATGAGCAAGACGAAATGCAAACGGAGCCCTTTACACTCTGTTTGCATTGAATTTTGAATTTTCTTTTCCTGCACTATATTATATTGTTGATGTATTTTATTGTTTCTGGTTGTGCAGAGTTGCGTCTTGTTGAATTTGTTATAAATTGAACATTTATATTATAAATCTCGACGTGTCCAAGTGCCTGCGCTGAGGCCTAAGGACGAAAATATACAAATACAAAAATATGTAGTAGCATAAATTTAAGGAGAATCAGGATAATATGAAAACTATCGGCATTCCGTAAGACTCCAAGAATTACCGGGCGAAGCATTCTTGATCTCATAATATTAACTCCAAATTAATGGGAAATATTGTTTAGATTCGTCAACCGTAACAGCCGCTCTTTCAACTTGAACATCAGTTGATAAGTTCACAGTATATCAAATTAGAAAGACACGGATTTTCCTTGCTTATAACCATTTTGCAGAAAGCATCGACCGCATCGTACGATTGTTTTAATTTCATATTGTCACTATGTCAAACATAATGTTGGATGCGAAATTGAAATCTGACTGTAATCATCATACAATGTTATCAAATTTAATCAATATCTGTTTATTGCCCGTGAACAGCACGGTCATTAGCTGCATTGATCACTATGAAGCAAACATCGTTATGCACACGTCAAATCACTGACAGACAAATTAGTGTTAGTTGTAATTCAGGGTATTACGTTACACTCTGCTTTCATTGTTTCTAGGATTTTTTGGGCATTTTTAACTGTAGTGTAGGTACTTAATAAAACTTTTCTTGGTGATAACTATGTATGGGTATGAATCACTCGAAATCGGGTGCTCTGCCATCTAAATAAGAAGAAAAAGAGCGGTCTGTTTGAAAACACTGCAAGATAAAGAAAAAATAACAACTAATGACTCTAACAATTCATTACTAATGTTCGATTTTTAAATGGAACAAACCACTACGGGCTTACGACCGTCTTCTACTGTTATTTCGAAGGCAAGATCACTTTACGTTAACAACGTTCAACGTCAGGTGGTAATGTTTGTCTCCGAAACTCCCAATCATGAGAATTCTCAACATGTCGAAAAATCTCATGTATGCAACAAGTAGAAATTTAATAATAAATGAAATATAGAGATAAAAGTTGGAAATTATTGAGAACAAGAGAGCATCCAAATTTAAAGACTGCGACTGCTGACATGTATTTGGCGCCAGGATATGACTATATCCATTTTTGTTACTCTCTCATCTTTATTGCCTATTGGCTTTGTTGGTGCACAACGTTCTAATTATGTCTAGATTCTTGTGACCTTTTTTCAGGACTAGATCTTGCACTGCAAGATAAGCTGCTCTTCGTAGCGCCTATCCATATATATTTTTGAAGTTCAGGCAAGTTTTAAACGTTAAGAAAATCCTTATTTATTTATAAATATTTATTAAGTATGGTTATAAATTGATTCAGAAAATAGCGTAAGGCGTAAGTAATATTATGAGTTTTATTACTATTTCTCATTGCAAAAATACAAAATTTATACAAAAATGACAATATGTTCCAATTCGGGAAATCTTAGCATAATAATTCGTTAAAATTTGGTTTGAACGGAGCCTATTCTTTCAACAATTAGTCACATTATTAAGAACGCTCTTAATTTTTATAGAATACCGATGTGCACTGACTAAAATTGGAACGTTCTTATTTTAGTTAGTGCGCACTTAAATTGAAACAGAATCGGGCGTAATATGTACAAAACCGTAACATATTTCTTATGTGATTTATTTCCTACTACACCGCCATCTCTTGGATTTTTCAAAAAGACTACGCAATTATAGAGGATTTGTTTTTTTTGCATACTTAGGTATGACTATGACCCATCGAACTTCATCCCGCATCCGAATCAATAATAATTATTACATAATGCAATATGTAACAATAATAATGTAATCAATAATAATTATTACATAATGCAAGCAGGGACACCTACTTTGAGGACTTCTGCACTGGGACTGTGTTTGTTTGCAGCCGAGTATGCATCACCTGTTTGGTTCTCTGCTCATGTGAGGCATGGTGACGTGGCTCTAAATAAAACAGCTAGAATAGTTTCTGAGTGCTTACAACCTACCCGAGCGGATAAACTATACCCGATTATTGGGATTGCTCCCCCAAATATTAGAAGAAGGGTGGCGGCGGATTCGGAAAGGACAAAACAGCAGGAAGACCCAAGACATCCTCTGTTTGGGCACGTGCCACCGATGACAATACTGAAATCTCGCAAAAGTTTCCTGCAAACTACATCTCCCCTACAAATACCACCAGAAAGGGCTCGTCAAGAATGCTGGATTAATCAGTATAGCGGGAGGCAGATGATGTTGTCCGAGGCTATGGGGCCGGGACATCTTTTACCCTACGGCATATGGAAGACACTGAATAGGTTACGCGTTGGTGTCACAAGGTGCAGAAAGAACCTGCACGGTGGGGTATGAGTCTGGAGGAGGATGTAAGATGTGACTGTGGAGAGGTCCAAGTTGATGAGCATCCGCTGGTATGCCAGAATTTGGAACAGACCTGATCGACATAATATGAGGCGAATGGCAAGGCGATTTCTGCTGCTGCATATTGGATGGGAAGGGCTTAGCTTTTACACGGACTCGGAAAGTAAGTATTACATAATGCAACAAATTACAAATGTTTTCACACTCTTATTTTGTTTAATAAGAAAAAAACAAGCGTCCGCGATACGTGACACGCTGTATTCACTTCACTGTTCAATAAAGACACGATAGTTTGTGAACAACAAAACTACAATGTCGTACGATCATATTCCATATTATACACTTATCTGTGTTCATTTGTTTTTAATACTTTCTAAAGTATGTAATAATTACTATTGAACGCATCATACTGAATGAGTTGCACTCGTCCAATGTCCAGTGCAGTTATGGTAGGTAAGTCAACTGCTACCTCCAAGGCGATGGTCTTTACCTTGTATGTAAGAACATCAACGCGCGTCATGTATTATTGAATTGATTTTATTTTCCCTTAAAGCACGGAAGACCAGTTATAAAGACTACCGCGTATAAACCAGTCTAAAAAAATCCAAGGTTTTATTTTATTTCCTCTGCCTGTCAGAATCCTCTCGATTGTATTTACAACGATTATGGATGGATATCACCATCGCCCAATGTTTTGGCTTTCCGTTGCAGCACAGTACTTAACATTTTTCTTTTACCCATCACGCCGCATCTCAAGACTCCAGAATATTTTCTATCCGTGCACACTTCTTTCGCTTCTTCCATCGGCAGACCATTACTCATACAACCTCTCCTATTTCTTTTCCTTCTGACCTGTCCCTCCTTGAGAACGGAATCAATGGTTTTTCAAGGCCTAGCGATGTGCCCAATGAATCGGAGAACCCATCCGACCCAAAGAGCCGAGAGTCTTTCAACTACACCAATTTTATTCAATATTGACGAATTAGTCTTCCTGGCAGTCCTAGATATTCGGAGCATACGCTTCCAATATGCACTGCTTATCTGTGGCCTTCATTGTCCATTGTCCAAGTCTCCACCGCATGGGAAAGACAAGCGCCCTCACAAGACGGACCTTTGTTGCGACTGAAATGCCTCTGTCACTCCAGTTTTGTCAAAGCGCTTTTGGCCATGCAAATTCGTCTTCTAATTTCGCCGTCGCATGTACTTTATAAGCTTGGATTCGAGATACACAAACTCATTGACAGCTTCGGTGTTGGTCTGGTCAATTTGCCATTCCAATAGTTCAACTCGACCCGTGAAAGATAGTATTTGGGCGAGTCCTTAATTTTTTTTTTTGTATATTGCTCCCCACCTAATTCTGTCTCACCTTCGTTGATAAGAATACCGAATAACTACAAATATTCACAAATACTGTAATATACACTATAATTGTGGGTTGTTCTAAAGGAACACACAAAACCATCTATATAGGTACCTATTTCCATTAAAAAGAAAGGGACTTAGAAATGATCCCTTGGGTATCCCAGAAGTTCCCGAACTTTCTGCTCTCCTAGACCCCTTGTAATATTTTCGGTTTTGGGTAGCCCCCCTCCTTATGATTTTGAAAGGTTAAAATTTCTAACATTTCAAAAATCCAATCCAAACTCCCCACTTACCCAACTTAGGGGCATAGGGAGGCAACAAGAGCTCTCCATTAAAAAATAAAACAAAAAATATTTTATTGCCATTTAAATTTCATGAGCCCCTAATAATTTTAGTTCGGATGTCATAGATTCTCATAGACATAGAAGCCCTGGGGTAGACCAGCATTGGGTTGACTATAATCATACTTAGTAATAAAATGTACAATTGTAAATAAATTATGCTAATTCATAAAGTTGTTACTTTTGATTTCTATACTCTTAGTGCGTTCATTTCAGAAATTATAATAATATACATAGATTATGTTAATCATGTTACTTATTATTGAACATTACTTCCTCATCTGTCCACTTATTGAATAAGTGAGATTTATTTAAATTAGACATCTCGCAGCATAAGACTGATTTATTGTTTGTGTTTAGACTAACCATAGTCCATCGAACTAGAAGTTACCTACTTAGACATACCTAAAAGAAAGCCTTTTCAACTTTGAACCATAGAGTTATTTTTTTTATTAGAAATTCGTTTTTGTTGGGACAAATTAGGTACCCATTAATTCTGGGGTGTACATATAGTTGCATAGTATCTAATTCAAACTCCCTTAAAGCCCCACTTAGGGGCATAGGGAGGCAACAAGAGCTCTCCATTGCGCTCGATCTTGCGCATTGTTTATGACCTCCTCCCACACCATGTCCAACTCCCTCAGCTCTGCTTCAAAGGAGCGGAACACAGTATGAGAAGGTCTTCCTCGTCTTCGGGACCCTGATGGGAGGAAGAACAGCGCTCTCCTCGGCCAGCTGTCATTCGGCAGCCTTAACACATGTCCCAGCCAAGTCCATCTCCTCCATAATGGTAGAAGTGAAGGGCTCACGCTGGGTGCGCCGACGTATGGTGTCGTTCGGAATGCGGTGGTACCATCTTACGCCCAGAATTCTCCTGAGGCACTTCATTTCGAAACCCTTTGAGCCTGGGCTTTGGTCAGGTGCCAAGACTCACACCCATACAGGAGAATGGGCAACACACACGCATCAAACAGTGTAGATTTCGTCTCGACACTAAACGCCGACGCTTTCCATATTTTGGTCATGTTTTTAAAGGGTATAGTATATTAATCTTTAAACACCATGGAAACAATGACAAGCCAGAACTAATTAATGGGCAAGACAGATTAGTGTCCATGTCAAGGATCAAGAAAATATACTGTTTAGCTCTGGCTCTATGTTCGTTTGTTTTAAATGCACTCTTTTATATAGGTATTTCGTTCGTGAGAACACGTGTGAATAGGTAATCATTAAAAATAATGATTTATATTTATAAAAAAAATGCTTCAGTCTTTATACCTAATGATTAAATCATGTGAGATATTGGTCTTTTTGACTTAATGCTATGGTGCTAACTCAACTATGAAAATGATATTCCGTGATGGAATTTCATGATTGCCTGATAGAAATGCCAATAAAACATTGTATTATACTAAAACTAAGCATGATCAATAAAAAGTGATAACTGATCATAATATCAACGTAACATTTAAGTTCTTAATTAATGAATTTCTTAAATAAGTGAAAAGTTGTCATGAAAACTATAGTTTTTATATTGAACATTTTATCAGTAAATTTTTTAGCTAACAAGCTTTCCCGACAGACGTTGTCCTGTGTTCCTAAATAATATGAATATTGAATTCGCCCCGGGCGGGCGCCGAGATTTGGCGCCCCCTCTAATAAAATTTGGCGCCCCCCATCCCCCCCGAAAATAAAAAAAAATCTAAATCTATATAATAATTCAGAAATGTTTGTCTCCTTTCTATCGTATATGTGAACATCACGCCTAAACGGCTGAACCGATTTCACTAATTCTTTTTTTGTCGTGTTGGCTTTTATCAGTAGAAGGTTCTTATGAAAGAAAAAATTAAGAAAGTTGCGTGGTAAATCTATCTATATAATAATTCAGAAATGTTTGTCTGCTTTCTATCGTATATGTGAACATCACGCCTAAACGGCTGAACCGATTTCACTAATTCTTTTTTTGTCGTGTTGGCTTTTATTAGTAGAAGGTTATTAAGAAAGAAAAAATTAAGAAAGTTGCGTGGTAAATTGGGAAATTAAATAAAACTCGCATTAGCCCCTCCTTCTCTATCTAAATAATAATTCAGAAATGTTTTTTTATTTTGCTTTTTACCGTATGTCATAGCATCACGCTCAAAATACAAATGCTACGTCAGATATGAATCTGCACAGAGCCGTGCAAAATGCCGGAGAAGGTTCTTTAATACACTTTGCTGCATTAACTTTAATATATTTAGAGCTATTTAAAAAACCCCATTTTTAGGATCTTCATACAAAATTTTAATAAACATTAAAAGTGTCATTCTTTTTTTCTGTGCTTATGTCAGTTATAGAGGTCTACAAAGCAATGGGAAGCTAGACTAGAACCTGTTTAATTACCTACCGATCAAGCCTGACATCGGAATCAAAAACGTAAAGCAAGACGAGTATAAGCTAGTAATTAAATAAATGATTTTCATTTACCTACATACTTACATCTCAACAATATAGAACAAAAAAATCAATTTTAGGACAGAGCTAACTTCTGACAGATTTTTCTACCTGCGGATTTACCGCAAATGTTTCTTTTAAGACCTTAACCCGAAATTAAATGTTATTTCTAATCAAAATAAAAATTCTGATTTTATCAATCTGGTCGTAAATAGGTAGTATAGCGCAAGCAGATTTTGCCGCCCTCTGAATAGAGGCGCCCGGGGCGGTCCGCCCCTCCGCCCTTCCCCCCCCCCTCGGTACGCCACTGACTGTGTAAGTTATAGGTAATTAATAAACCGAAGAAGGGAGGTAGAGGACCTCAATACCTGTCGATTTAGCCCCCATGTACCTATGTTCAGCAATATTGGTGGTTCAAAATTTTTTCCCATTTTGTGTGAAATTGGGATAAAAATCGGCTTTCAGATTCAAAAAGCTGCAGAACCATTTAATATTTCATTTCAGATCATGATTTTTTGAGAATATTTCGATAGTGTTACATGATGTCTTAATGCCACCCGATAGATTTTGTTTAGAAAAAAAAATATTTACTTTTTCCAATATTCCAAAAATTATCAAGGGCTCTGGAAGATTTTTTTTCACACAATTTTCACGTCTACGAGCTGTATTATTAACGGCTATTCTTTGAGAAAAAACACTGAAAATTTAATTCAATCGGTGTTAGCGAATCACACTGAAAATATCACTTAAAAATAATGTACTACTGTATTACCAAAGCTCTTTTTTTAAAAGACACTGATTTGGGTGGTAAAGGCAGTTTTTAAATAATTTGTGATGCCTTAATGGATGATCCGTTGTTAGGTATATATAAATTAAATTAATAGATTATATACTAAATAAACTAAAAAAGAGGTGGTGGGTAGTCCTGTGGTATCAATCGGCGGCTTTCATGCGCACAGCGTATTGGAGGTCGTAGGGTTCGAATCCCGGCCGTGCCGACCATTTCCGCTTTCACGACACAAGCCTTTGCTTAGTGTGAAAGATGTCAAAAGTGTATTTGTGTTCACTTCGAGTAAGCACAGATTCATTTCTTTAAAAAAAAAAAAAAAAAAACAATAGGTATGTTTAAATTGCCTTAAATTTGTCAAAAATTCATACATTTTTTTTAAGTTTTCTGGCGGGATTCGATTCACGACTATGTATTCAACGGACAATTTTTGATATTAGCGATTAACTCACCTTCATAATAGAATTCACTGAAAAACTTCCTCAAAAATATATAAATATTTTCTTTCACTTAAATCACATAACAAAACATACAAAAATATATCACTTAATCAAAAAATATATTTATTTCACTGTCATCCTTGAAAAACTTTTCTTTACGTTCGAAAATTCCAACTGAGTAATTTGAAAATAATAACAATTGATCGCGGCAATTTCAAAATCAGAACACCATATCATAGAACGTTCAATAATAGACTAAAGAGCAACCGACGCCTGACCATAGATAGTAAACACACTACGATTGTAAAAAAGAGAAATTTTATTCAGCTGGTTCGTTCTTTCTCTCGATGTTGACGATATTATGATTAGTATTGCAATATTATGGTCGATGCAGTACACTGCATGAAATTCTAAATGGGTTTCCTTCAATTGGGTCATATTTTATAATCTATGCTTAAGTCATTGTAACTTTTCAAATATATAATGAATTTCATATTTTAAGGAAGAAAAATTTTCCTAACTTTATTTTTTAGTTTGGTGAAAATGAAAGCTTTTATATTATCTTTCAGTTTAAAAAACGCTACAAAAATTACATTGGTTTGAGAATTCGTTTAAAGATTTTTTTACAGGTAGTAATTAAATATTATTTTTTCTAAGAAACGTTACATTGTTCGCTGGTGTTTTTTCTTTACTTACCTAATTACTGAATGTTTAAACAATAACTGAGCTTAGAATGGCTAGTTTTCCAAAACCTGGGTTATATTTTAAAGGATTCTAAAATTCCCATTAACCTCAAACGGAAGGTCTATTGCTGCATTTACACGCTTGCCATGTGTCAGGGTGTTTGCCTTGGCTTGTGTGAGCTGCCAACGCTTGCAACAAGTGTCGGTTTATGATGTTTGTGTCTTACAACTACTTACCTACTGAGTTATGGTTTATCAACCTATCACATTCGCAATAAGCGTCGTTTGAAGAGCAATGGAACGAGCTATGCTAATTCTAAGGGACAGAAAAATAAGAAACAATACCTACCATTTAAAATTGAATAATAATGGTCTCAAATGCGATCCCTACGGTACTCCAATATAATGCATTACTTTCTTAAGTCCTCCTCCATTTCTAGCTCTTGCTAGAAATGGAGGGTCAGACATTATCAAAATTTAAAATGGCGATGAGCCAGTCATGTCGCTCGATTAAAGGATAAATGGACAAAACACTTCCTGTGCAGACACCCTAGGTCTGCAATTAAGAATCCTGATCATTCTCAGGTAAGATGGGTTTAGAAGGAATTATAATATCTATATATTTTCAATTCAATTTGTTGTTTTTACGTAACATTCAGATATCTCTCAAGTGTGAGCCGATTATAGTTCACGCAAATATGGCCTAAACGTATAATTATTAATCACAATCTTACATCGATTTTGTGTGTACTGTACTCGATGTATAGACATAATAGGTAGATATTTGCACGAAATCTATGTATAAATACAGACAATCGATTAAATAATAAAGAAACTAAAAGGGTAAATGATTCACTTACACCTTATAAATTAACTGTCTATATTGATACATTGTACAGACTTTAAATAAACAGCAGCTATACTAAGACTTATGCCCTTTCAAACGTATAGGTAGTTAAGCATTTATCTTACCATAATAATTGGGTAAAATTTGGTTTCAATGGACTCTGTTCTTGCAAAAGGATATACAATAACGTAACATGTTTCATATATGACTTATTTCCTACTACACCGCCATCTCTTGGATTTTTTTAAGCTACGCAACTATAGAGGAATTGTTTTTATTACAAACTTATGCCCTGTCGAACTTCATCCCGCATCCCGCATTAATGTAATAAGTCAACATTTTTTTAATCTGGGTTATGTTGAAGTTCGGTGAGCGGGTTAGCTATGGAGAATTTAACCACTTATGTAACAACTAATGTCTCAAAGAATTTATTACTGATGTTTGATTTTTAAATGGAACTAACCACTATCGGCTTCTACTGTTATTTCGAAGGCTGGCTTAGTGTGATCACTTTACGTTAACAACGTTCGCCATTAGGTGGTAATGTTTAAGTCTCCGAAACTCCTAATCATGAGAATCCTCGACATGTTCAACATTTCAAAAAATCCCATGTATACAAAAAGTAGATATTTAATAATTAATGAAATATAGAGATAAAAGTTGGAAATGATTGAGAATAAGAGAGCAATCAAATTTAAAGACTGCGACTGCTGCATATATGTATTTGGTGCCAGGATATGAAACTGCCCTGATAGACGGCATTATCATTATTTAGCTAATCCATCCATATCAGCATTTAATTATTTATACTATAATTAAACAATTTTTATTAAACAACAGATTGTATCTTGGAAATATACATAATAGTTAATTTTGTATTGACATATATATACACAATTCTACAATAAAAAAAATGTTCAATTCGTGAATTTTATTTGCTTACAATGTTGGCCACAATTATACAATAATTATTCTTATTACTATGCACTTATCCCAAAAACTCTAAATCATTTGTACTAATTGAAGTTATAATTCTAGAAAGTAAAATACAATAAACAATTTATTCTTCTAGGCATTAGCAAGCAAGTAAGCACCCAATATCATTACACTCTGGTAGGCATTTTAATGGTATACACGTAGTTGTGGTCTATTTGGTATACCACTAACTCTACCTACCAATATTCTAACAGTCACTCTCGATAGATATTAATCACAATGACATTATAAAGTAGAGACAATTGATTTCAAAATAATGGTTGGCGTAGAGCATTACGCTTAGTAATGGCGAAAGTTTTTTTGAAAAAAAGTATAAGAAAGTACTGTTTGACTTCTTAAAGCCATACAAGGAAGTAATGCATGCCAGTGTACATATACTGCACTTCACGGAATAAAGACATCCTTAAATATACAGTACTAGCTTATACCCGTCATGCTTTACGTTTTTGATTCCGATTGTCAGGCTTGATCGGTAGGTAATTAAACAGATTCTAGTCTAGCATCCCATTGCTTAACATACCACTTTAACTGACATAAGCACAGAAAAAGAAGAATGACACTTTTACAATTTTTGTTTTACCGACCTCATAATATTATACGAACCTCTTCAAACCACAGAGCTCTCTCTATGAAAACTTGCAAATTATGTCCACAGATAATATAAATATACTGATTATGTCGGTAGGTTCGTATAATATTTTATTTTTTTTGGAGGTCTATAATAATAAAAAAAATATTATACGAACCTACCGACATAATTTGCAAGTTTTCATAGAGAGAGCTCTGTGGTTTGAATCTTAGCTACATACATTGCCTGCTTTGATATTAATTGGGCAACCCACCCATAGAGGGTGATTTGTATCTGTCAAACCTCAAAATCAAATAGCAAATTTTTTCATTAAATCTTTATTTATTGAGAACTAGTTTTTTAAAGGCGCCCGTGGCGCCCACCTATGAACTTAAACTTTTAAATACAAACTTTACATTCAAATAGCTTTTAGCATGTGGGTATTCAACTATATGATTGATCAAAATTTTTATTTCAAACATTGCATTCGTAAGGCTTTTTCCGCTATGAAGTCGCGTGTGTACGTTAGTTTTCTGATTTGGTAAACTTTTTCATGCAAACTTTGCATATGTATGGCTTCTCTACATTATTAATTCACTTGAGAATCATTAAAAAAATACTTTAGTGTGTAAACTTTTTATTGAAAATATTGCATTCGTATGGCTTTTCGCTGCTACGATGTCGCGTGGTGGAATAAAGATTCGTGATTTGGTAAAAATTTTCATTGGCAAAACTTTGTTTTCTTATGGCCGAATTCATATGTAGGTAAGACTTTAAAGCACTTGATAATAGAACTCTATGAAAATTAAAAAAAAACTTGAACTTTTTATAACAAACTTTGCATATGTATGGCTTTTCTATGCTATGAATTCACATGAAAATCTTTAAAAAATTACTTTAGTGTGTAAACTTTTTATTGAAAACATGGCATTCGTAAGGCTTTTCTCCGGTATGAAGTCTCGTGCCTACTTTTGAGTTTCCTGAGAGTTTTCTATGTACACAGGTAATTAAACTATTAATTTATGCAAACTTAAAAAAACAAATTCAAGTTTTTATTACAAAGTTAGCATTGGCATTTAGCATGTGAGTGTTTAAAATTCTTTGATTGATACAACTTTTTATTGCATATATTGCATTCGTATAGCTTTTCTCCGCTGTGACTTCGCATGTGATTCATTAAATTAGTTGAGTCTATGAACTTTTTATTGCAAAGATTTCATTCGTAAGGCTTTTCTCCGGTATGAAGTCGCGTGTCTACTTTTGAGTTTCCTGAGAGTTTTCTAAGTACACAGGTAATTGAACTATTCATTTATGCAAACTTAAAAAACAAATTCAACTTTTCATTACAAAGTTAGCATTAAAATGGCATTTAGCATGTGGGTGTTTAAAATTCTTTGATTGATACAACTTTTTATTGCATATATTGCATTCGTATAGTCTAGTTTTTTAAAGGCGCCCGTGGCGCCCACCTATGGCCTTTTTTATGCAAACTTTACTTTCTCATAGCATAGCTGTGAGCATTCACATGTGAGACTTCAAAATACTTGGTTGATTCAACTCTTTATGAAAACTCAAATACCTACAACTTAAACTTTTAATTACAAACTGTACATTCAAATAGCTTTTGGCATGTGGGTATTTACCGATTTGATTGATTAAACTTTTTCATATAAACTTTGCATTCGTATTGCCGAATTCTTATATGAGACTTTAAAACACTTGATTAATTGAATTCTTCGTGAAAACTCAAAAAACAACGTGAACTTTTTATAACAAACGTTGCATATGAATGGCTTTTCAACGCTACAAATTCACATGAAAATCTTTAAAAAATTACTCTAGGTGTGTAAACTTTTTATTGGAAACATGGCATTCGTATTGAATGTATTCGTATGATCTCGTGTGTGTGAATTAAAGATTCGTGATTTGGTAAACTTTTTCATGGAAACTTTGTTTTCTTATGGCCGAATTCATTTGTGTGACTGTAAAGCACTCGATGATAGATTATAACTATTCATGATACTATAACTATTTATAAAAATGCAAAAAAAAAACTTTTTATTACACACATTGCATTAGTAAGAGTTTTCTTGGCAATGAAATCGCGTCTGTGATTTAAAGATCTGATTTGGTAAATTTTTTCATACAAACTATGCTAAATATGGCCGAATTCATATGTCAGACTTTAAACTAATTTTGAACTTTTTCTAACAAAATATTTTTTTTTTTTTTTTTAAAAAATGAATCTGTGCTCACTCAAAGTGAACACAAATACACTCCTTACTCTTTCACAGTAAGCTACTGAAAGCTTGTGTCGTGAAAGAGGAAGATGGTCGGCACCTGGGATCGAACCACGACGTCCGCAGTACGAAAGCCGGCGTTGTAACCGCTGGGTCACCAACCACTTCTTCACTTCACTTATATGCATTTAAATGGCTTTTATCATGATTTTATCATTATTTGATTGATTAAACTTTTTATCGCAATGGTTGCATTCGTATGGCTTTTCTCCACTATGAGTTCACAAACTTTTTATTGAACACATTGCATTAGTAAAGCGAAGTCCGGCTGTGCGTAAAAGTTTCCTGATTTGTCAATTTTTTTTGCCGAATTCGCAAGTGATACTTTACAGCACACGGTTGATTGAACTATTTATGCAAACTTAAAAATGAAATTAAACTTTTTATTGCAAACTTACCATTCAAATAGCTTTTAGCATGTCATTGGTTGTTTAAATTATTTGATTGGTTGAACTTTTTATTGCATTCGTATGGCTTTTCTCCGATATGAGTTCGTATGTCATTCTTTAAATTACTTGAAACCGCAAACTTTTTATTGCACTCATGGCATTAGAAAGGCTTTTCTTCACTATGAAGTCCCGCTGTGCGTAAAAGTTTCCTAATTTGGTACACTTTGCTTTCTTATGGATGACTTCGCATGTGAGCTTTTTAATAACCCAAAAAATTGTTTTTCTCTACGTCAAGACCTTTAAAAAAAGTGCTCAGCCACCAGGCAATAATAATATCATTATGTTACTGTCAGTTGTCACTGCTGTCAGCCATATTGTATTAGAAGAACAATATTATTTGTCTTTAGTTGCGAGTGGCGCGCCATCTAGCGGCGTTAATGACATCAGTCAGTCAGGCAGTCAGTCAGTCAGTCAGTCAGTCAGTCAGTGTTCAAGACAAATATTATATAGATAATAAGCTTTTAATAACATTTATATGTATAACAAATCAATCTACAATTATTTTATTACATTTTCATACCGTAATACCAAGATCCCATTCAACGTTTACATGAGTAATTTTGTTTCCAAAAGATGGCTTACTGTCTTTTTGAGAAATTTGTATGAAGATCCTAAAAAATACAGTTTTTTTAAATAGCTCTAAATATATTAAAGTTAATGCAGCAAATTGTATTTAAGAACCTTCTCCAGCATTTTATACTGCTCTGGGCATATTAATATCTTTCTTAGCATTTGTATTTTGAGCGTGATGTTCACATATACGGTTAAAGTATTGTCAAAGGCAAATAAAAAAACATTTCTAAATTATTATATAGATATTTTGTATGCGAGTTTATGCTTTATATCTTTCATCAGATAATTCAACAAGGTCAAGCGTTTTAAGATGAATGTAGGAACATAACTACTTAAGGTATCATCTCTTAAAACGATCCGGTTCGAAGGACCGGATCCAGCTCGAAGGACCAGATATAGTTGTAATAGTCTCGGAAAAGCTATCCAGGTTCGGTTGTTATTAATCTATATAATATTTGTCTTGAACACTGACTCACTGACTGACTGACTGACTGACTGACTGACTGACTGCCTGCCTGACTGACTGACTGACTGATGTCATTAACGCCGCTAGATGGCGCGCCACTCGCACCCTCAAACAAGTTTTGATCCAGCGGATCGGGGATGCTTCTGAGTAACCAATAGCGTTTTGCCGTTATGCGCACGCGCGTTGAACATACAGGTATACTAACTAATATTATTAAGTGTTGCCAACGTGGGCGATTTATCGCCATTTGGGCTACTCGGAACGAGAATTGGCGACGACAAAATGCCCTTTTTTTGGTGAACTTTCACCTCTCCGGCCAGGGGCGCCACGGGCGCCTTTAAAAAACTAGTTAGGTAATAAAATAGCACTTCCCTACACTCAAATACAAAATTATCACGTAAATTTGACTTATGACAACCTTAGGCCAGGCTGTTCTACCTGCAAACCTTTCCTGTCTAATTCGAGACACGTTGTACTACGTAGAAATTGAATAAAACACTTATGAACCAACTAAGAATCCAACACAGGACTTCTCAGAGCCCCTAAACAACTAGGAATAGATTATAGATAATTATTAGAAACCAAAGAATAGAAACTACATATAAAATACCTACACGGGATAACACGACCAAATCTTGGGGATATATTGATGATGGTGCTATGATAAATTTGTGTGGAAATTCCCTAACTAAAGATAATATTACATCTAAAATAATTATCATATCTTATAGGAACAATTCCTTCGATGCTTTCAGATCCAGTGAGGAGCAGACTTCCATCTAACATTGCTATTCGTCTGCTGATTTATTGAAACGTTATTTTGCTATCTGAAACCATTGATCCATGATAAACTAAACACAAATAGATTCATTAAATAGCAACGAACGATTGCGTTTGGACTACATAATAGACACGGTTATTTTTTGCCCTTAAGTCTGTTTAGGTTCCGCTTAAAAACTGTAAGTAAGTTGTAGTGTAGTACATAATGTTCCTACATTTGTAATAATCAAGATGTTTTGTATAACGTTTTCTTTCTAAGAATAAAACATAAAATGTGAAAAACTTCACTTTCTTTTGAATGCTAACGACGTGCGTGTAATTCCGTGTCTGCTGGTGAACGTTTAGTGCTAGTTAACCAGAGGTCTTCTGTCAGACATCTTTCAACTGTTTCCCATACACGACACCCACATAATAATAATATACTTACAAGATATTTCACAGGAATTCTAATATGTTATTTATGACACTTTGAACGTTTCCTTAGAAAATCGAGAGACAAAAGGAATGTGATATTGGTTGAATACAGTAATAAATTTAATTGTATTATTGCCGTGGGGTTGCCGGCTAAGAATAGCACCTCTACTCTGTTTGCTGTTTTTTTTTCGAGCATCCTGTAAGAGGCAGGAAATCGAAAAATTAGATCGGGACCGTGAGGTTGATCACCTCACGTCCTTAAACCTCAACCGGTCAGAAAAGGCATAATGAGCCTCGGAGGCCTTCGAGCGCAATTGAGAGCTCTGGATGCCTCCTTATGCTCCTGAGTGGGGCTTATGGCCCCCGCATTGTGGGTTGGTTTGGGGAGGATCCGGGGCGGGCTTGATCTGTGTGGGGCCGGCTTCTCGGTTTGATTGCTTCGATCGAGCTAGGGGGGTCGGTTTCGTACGGGTCTGGTTTGCTGCGGATTGGTCTTCTCCGGGTTGGCTTGCGTTGTGCGGGGAGTCATAAAGGTAGTATGTATGTATTATTATAACCAATCTTCTGTCAGCTCCAAAACCGTTGCATGATTGTATTCGTTATTAAGCGTAGTTTAAACCGTTGGCGTTGGTCTGCACCAAGTATTTTTAGCTTTATCCTCAAAAACTTCCCCATGCACTCACCTGCATCTTCAGTCATTGGAAGGTAGGTGATGCGTTGCATGTTCTCGATCACCTGGTCCATGCAAGTAATCTTTGGGATAGCCTCTATGATTTTTTCCTTCAATCATTCCTGTGACGAAATCTATTTAGCACGTTTTTTTAGTAGTTGCTTTGTTTCCTAGCTCTACTAAAACCCCGCTTTTGTACTTACCAACCATTGGCTTCTAGGTATGTGTCTGTAGCACCACATTTTGAAAATCAACTAAACTCCAGGACTCGCTCTGACTGAATGGTCCATGTTTCTTTGACGTAAAGCTCCAGAGAAGAGTCTTGATCAAGTTCTTCCTCACCTTGAGGTCAATTTTGGGGGATTAAAATATGATTGATCTTTTACTCAGCGACTATTTCCTGATGCACTTTTAGCGGTCATCTTAGAATATTCTGCTTGTTAAAATTACTTATGTTCTTTTACTTAATTCCTCGTGACGTCTCAAACTGTTATTATGTCAGTGAGTAGTTCGAATGACGTATCTTTTGATTTTAAGTTTTAGTAGCCACATGTTACTGATGGATCTTACCAACCGCCTGAGTGTCAGTTAACCATTCGTCAATTGGTAGTTTCTTTGATAGTTTGTTACCTATATTTTGGTACCAATTTTAACTTATTGAGCAATTTCTTCTCTTAATGGAGAAGAAGGAGTAGGTACTTGTTTATATTTTAATCATATTTATCGTCCAGTGATCCATGATCTTCGTTAATCCACTCGGTCAAGTTGTTCAATAATATGGCATATTTACCAAAAAAAATATATATATATATATATAAAAGTTGCGAAAACACGCATGAAACAAATTTTTCCGATGATATAGGTACCTATAGAGTTTTTACTCCATAGTGTAGCGTGCTGTCCAAATCCATAGTTACCATATGGAACCATATAGTAACCAATAATAAAGTAATATTTCAAACTACTAAGGGATAGGTATTTGGTCTGATGTTTATAAAACCGTCCCTAAATATGTACCTAGTTACGTGCGAGAAGATGGTAGGTCTGCTAGTATAGACAGTTTTTTTTTCAAAGTATAAACAATTATAGTAATATAAAATAATGGTCTGAACAATATGAGAAAATTAATGCAGGTAGGTACGAAGGTGCTTAGAAAACCGAACAAAGCGCCACACGGCCTGCGGACAAGTATCGAAAGTAAATTATCTCTAACTAGAAGAAAATAATTGGGTTCGTCCGCTACTGATATATTATTGTACAAAGGTGGATATCCGCTGGGTGAGCCGAATTCACAGAGGCGACTCCTGGGATTAGAAAATAAAAAAAGGTTTTTAAATTTTCCTTGGACTCCTAAAGTCATATAGCCTTGACTTCAACAATCCTCACTGTCATATCCCAGTTTGCATTGACACGACGCTCTGAAAGCCATACAATTTTCTATATTATGTTTGACCATACACAATAATACACACACATACATCTAGCACTAAAGTTGTAGTGGTGCATGAGTCAATTTTTTTTGGTATATATATAGACATATTAACGGGTGAACGGCATAAATTAATCAAAATTACCCATTGAAGCATTATTGTTTAAAATATCATTTTGCAAACGTAAAAATGGTTGTCTGTTGAATCGATAAAAAAATGCCTTGCAAATCTATGTGATTAAATAGATGTTTAGCCTAACTTTTATACCATTTATTTTACGTTTGACTTATCCTTCCTTGAAGACAGAGTTTATGTGCTGTGCTTTCTCAGTTCTTTATTTTCAACCTCAATTTCAACAGACGCGGTTTTCATTTTATAAGAAGTCTTTAACCGCAGTGCAGAGCACAACTAGTCCAAACGGGCGAAACGCCTCTGTAGATGAATTAATACTACTTACCTGTAATTTACGGTACTAATGGTTACAATATCATTGTTATTGAGATATACAGAGTCGGCTTAAATATGTAGAGATATTAAGATAATTTGTCATATTACATATGTATATAACGAAAAATTGCACCCAAGGGCCTTTGTTTTTGATAGTTTTTTAACCGCGAGGAGGAGTAATTTCTGATCAATTGAATCATTTCTTGTTCACTTTCTCTATATTGATTGAAATTTCTTGCTATCTTTAAAAATGTTATGGAATTTAAGTTTCCATTTGAAACTGTTTAATAATTGAATTCCCGATTGATTAACAAAACGGAAAGATTAGTTAATCATTTTTATTCAACACGTCTTGACCCATGATGGGTAGGCAGAGAGAATGAGACTCCACTCATAACATTCTCATACAACTTCTGCTATTTCTTTCTGACCTGGCCTTCTTTTAGAAAGACAGAACCGTTGTGTTCAATCCTTGCAACTTCACAAAATATTCGTATCCATTCTTCCAAAATTTCTAAGCCATCTGAACTTATTAGAAATTTCAAAACTCTCATTCCTCTCCATATTCCACAGAATTTTACCTCAAGAAGTGTAGGATAGCAAAAAGGTAAAAAAAGTACCTATCGGATAAGCTTTGCATGGCTGTCAGGTCAGTTGATATAGCCGTACACCATCAAGTATGATCCCGCTTCAAGCCCGCTGCAGGCATGATGGTAGGATTGATCGTGAATGGGTGGCGTTATATATTACGTTTTACCTTGTCGTGATAACCGTGAAGACTATTTAGCAGAAGATGATCTCCCGTGATTGGCAGATGGTTTAGTAGATCCAAGGTATGCGGGAAAGTGAGAGTATGTGCTCTGCGCATGTCTCTCGTCAATCCATCCGTCAAGTTTATTCATCTTCATTGAGTTTGGATGGGAATACTATGTATCTATATAAGAATAGCCTTAAAAACTTGTTCGCTACGGTAGTGAATGCTATTTTTTTATTTTGGTCCTTTGAGCCGGACTTGTGTTTGGGTTACTCGATTTTTTTTCTTGTACGGGGAGTATCAACAATTAGGCCGTTAAATACCAAAATATAAAAAATAGCATTTCCTACTGCAGCGAACAACACCGAATAATCGACTAAAGACCCGAAGCATTCGTGGGGGGCCACACATACACGTGTATTTAGTGGTAAGTGAGTTCTGTTGTTTGAAACGGGCGAATCTCTAGCAATCTTCTCGTTTGTTTTTATTCAAATGATCTTTTGGATCTTTGAACCCCATAGCATTTTGAATCTTCCACAAAGTTGTATCAAACAAATACAAGCTTCTCTATCCATAATGTTGCAATGGCTTGCGAGTATCGATCAATCCGTCTACCGACAACGCACGGCTCGCGGTCGAGGGGCGTTCGCCCGAAACAACGTATCCCTCTGGACACGGCTATTGGAGCAGTTTGTTGAAAAATTTGCAAAAGATGAGCACATTAAATACTGTGTATGCTACTGAAATTCTAAAGACATATTTTCACAAAAATGTTCGTGTCATATCGAAATTTATTTCGTGTTGGAATATGTGTAACGATTTGAATTTAATAAACGCATTATTTGTATAGAATGCAATGAATTAGTATGCCCAAAAGGTCACATTATAAGGTTTCATAGGATAGGGTTAATACAAATACAAAAAGAGAAACAGGGTGAATTTTCCTCCTTATCAGATGCTATAATATCTATCTCTAAGATATCAATAAATGCGATCGCTCTATCTTTAAGGGTGAGAAAATCTTAGAAAATGCCTTGGCATGCTTTTCTATCACACTCTGTAGCTATGTGATTGATGGTCTGTCTTTTGGCTCCACAGTCGCAGCCAGGGAGATCTACCTTACCACATTTTGAATGTGCATGAAAGTGCACAATTGCCGTATCCAGGGACCTTATTCTCGAATGTCGATCGATGGGTTTTCTAATAGAATTTTTATGACTTTCATATGAATTTATAAGAAATCATACCTACGAAAACATCCTTTCATAATATGAATTTATAAGAAAACATTTTTTCATTATATTATGAATTTAAAAGAAAACATACTTTCATAATTATTATTATCGTATGGCATCAGCCACCCAGAGGTGGCTTCGTCAGAAGACAAGAGATAAAAGAAAAGAAAAGGTTTCACTGCTGCATCCAGGAAACACACTAAAGAGCAACATCCAAGTTATTAAGCCATTGCAAGGCATTAGGAGTGGCATTGTGTATTTCATTGTATGTTCCTGGGAACGCTCTCAGAGGGCAAGTCTCCACGATATGTTGGATGCTCTGTATAGGTTCTCCACAATCACAGGCAGGGGATTCACGCATCTGCCATCTGTGGAGCATCTGACCACATCGGCCATGTCCCGTGCGGATACGATTCAACGCCACCCATTGACGTCTGGGGAGACTGAAGCCAGGCATTGGCAGCCCCACCTCCTGCATCAGGCCCCGAGTATCTCTATTTGAGGCTCGCCATTCCTCCCCCCATTGAAATTGCCCATTGAAGTCTCCCTCCATTAATTGAAAGGCAGTAGCATGGGCCGGCCTCCTGGAGCGGAGTCGGGGGTTAAATGGTATAGGGACGTCCTGATGCAAAGGCAGTGACTGATTCCGGCTATACTTCGTCCACTCTCTGTTTGTTGCTTCGAGGCGGCGGATGGGTGGTGGTGGTATGTTGCTGAGCACAGGAAGCCATTCAGTCGGAGTGGACCTTACAGCCCCCGTGATCAGCCGCATGGTGTTATTGAGCTCTGCATCCACTTTATGTGTATGGGAGCTATTTGCCCACACGGGAGCGGCGTATTCTGCAGCTGAGTAAACCAAGGCCAGTGCAGAGGTCCTTAATGTAGACGCTGATGCACCCCATGTTGAGCCAGCCAGTTTGTGTATGATGTTATTCCTGGTTTTGATCTTGGCTTTTGTGTTTTCAATGTGCTTTCTGTAGGTTAGTTGCGTGTCAAGGGTTACTCCAAGATACTTTGGTGTTTTGTCCACATCCAAGACTCTTCCGTCAAATTCTACGTGGGGCTGGTGGTTGGCTAGTTTATTACTCAGGTGGAAGCATGTCACTATAGTTTTTTGTGCATTTGGCTTTAGTCTCCACTGTCGCAGATAAGTTGTTATTATCTTCAGATCCTCAGTCAAAGCGCTCTCGGCGGCACGAAAATCAGTGTGCCGGGCTGCCACTGCTATATCGTCTGCATACATGAACTTGCGACATGCTGTATCCGGGAGGTCGCTCATGTAGAGGTTGAATAAGATTGGTGCCAGAACTGAGCCCTGGGGCAGGCCATTATTCAGTCGTCTTTGGGAGCTACGTGAGTCGCCAAGGTGGACTGTGAAAAGACGGTTGCTCAGCATTTCATTTAGTAGGTGAGTCAAAGTCCTGCATGGTATAACTTGTATGAACTTCGACAACAGGCCCACCCGCCAGACTGTGTCATAGGCAGCCGAGAGGTCGACAAAGACCGTGACTGTCTTTTGCTTGTTCTGGAAACCATTCTCTATATATGTTGTTAACGCTGTGATCTGGTCCACACATCCCCTTTCAGGGCGGAAGCCAGCCTGTTCTATAGGGGTCACACTTTCTATTAGGGGGGCAATTCGGTTGTAGATAAGTCTCTCCAGCAGTTTATAGCAGACGCACAAAAGTGATATTGGTCTGTAGCCCTCAGGTCTGTCCCCTGGCTTTCCGGGCTTTAGAATGGCGATGACTTTGGATTTCTTGAAGAGATTTGGAATCCTGCCAGTGTTTAAGATGTTATTAAACATATTGCGTAGCCATTCTCTTGTACGTTCACCACTGTTTTTTATGAACTCCGGGAAGATCTCATCCACTCCTGCTGCCTTTCCAGGCTTTATTTTTGATATTGCCAAGTCCATCTCCAATCTTGTGAAAGGGGCGGCGTGGGCACTTTGGTTGGGTGAGGCCTTCTTTGCTTGAAGAAACCTTCTTCTAACCGATTTGCTGAACTGTTTATCTGCAGAGGCTCTAGAAGTCTCGACTATGTGGTTCGCTATCCGATTTGGACTGATGTTTTTCCCTTGGTTGGAGGGCTCTCCATCACTTCCCAGGCGACGTAGGAGTCTCCATGCTTTGCGGCTGGAGTGTTGGAAGTTGGTGTTCTCTACTAATTGGGCCCATTTTTCTTTGCGAGATTTATCTATTAAGTCTATCAGGGTATCTGCATCTTGTTGGTTCCGAGATAGTTGGTATCTTGCATACAACTCCTCACATTCAGCTGTCCATCCAGGGATGTATGAGTCACGGTGCCCTCTGGGGATATATTTTTTAGCTGCTCCAATTACAGCGCCCACGAATCGCTCGTAGTTATCTACTGTTGGAGCAAACCATCGGAGAGTGGCGTCTGCACTTTTTGAGAAACCAACCCAGTCTGCTTTGCCGAAATTCCATCTGTTTTTCGGGATAGACATTATTCTATGGATGTGAAGTCCAATGGTGAGAACCACTGGGCGGTGTTGGCTATGAGGGAAATTCCCAAGTACTTTTCGGACAGCTGATATAGGTTTTCCCTCCCGATTCCTCGTAACGAAGCATAGGTCGGGGTTGTAATCTCTATTCCAGCGTGCCGAGTGGAAGGTCCCTTTCTGTTTAGCATCATGAACCAGGTGAAGATCGTTTAGCTCGGCCCACTGCGTAAGGTCCTCCCCGTTTTTATCAGACACATTGTAACCCCAGGTCGTATGGTGGCTGTTAAAATCCCCCATAATGACGGCTGGGTGGGATGGTGCTGGGAGAGGGGGAGTAGGCCACGCAGTGTTTGGGGGTTTGTATATGTTAGATATTACTATTCCCTCCACAATTGTTTGAACGACGTATACGTCACCATCCACCGCCGAGTGGGAAGTCCACTGCACCTCGTCTTTGACGTATGTGGCCAGACCGTATTTGTCATGAAAGGTTGCCCCCGCAAGCGAGTACCCTGGCAGTCGGCACCGGTTGTTTAGCTGCTCTTCGTCCCTAGCGTGTGTCTCCTGGAGCAACAGTACGTCAATATGCTCATCATTCAGTACTCGAGAGAGTACCTCGGCTTTGGCTAAACTAATTCCCTCTATGTTTAATTGTAAGAATCGGGTATTTTCCCTCGTCTGTGAGTCCTTATAAGGACTGTTTTGTTCGCTATTAGTTTGCATTTCTCTTTTCTCTTTCACTTTCTTGTTCCTCTGATAATCTTGGCGTGAGATGCTTGTTGCACAGTTCGCCTGCCGGAAGTGTGTGTACTTCAGCCGTCTGGAAAGACGTTGCCCGGGATGCACTACTTGGAAGCGTACACAAATACACCCCCGTACACAAATACACCTCATAATGTGAGTTTATAAGAAAACATACTTTCATAATATGAATTTATAAGAAAACATACTTTCATAATATGAGTTTATAAGAAAATATACCTACGAAAACATACTTTCATAATATGAATTTATAAGAAAACATACTTTCATTATATGAATTTAAAAGAAAACGTACTTTCATAATGTGAGTTTATAAGAAAACATACTTTCATAATATGAATTTATAAGAAAACATACTTTCATAATATGAGTTAATAAGAAAACATACCTACGAAAGTCAAAAATTCTATTAGAAAACCCTTCAATTGAGAATGAGGTTCCATTGCGGATTCTATTAAGTGACACAATCATCTTTGCTGTCAAAACTGGTTTTCATGCTTAGTAGGGAGTCTAAGGATAGTGTACTCATTACATTATGAATCAGTTTCAATTTACAGGAAACTTCTACATTTCAATCTCAGACAGAAAGAGATTTGAAGCAATTATTGAAACCATCAATCAGGAAAATGTAAATGGTAAAAACTTTTCAAATCCTAAGTCCCTCATAATTGCACAATAATTGCACATTATGTTGTATTTATTGGAGACTGCCCTTTTGAAAAGAATCTTTTTGTTTGTATTTTTTTTCTCTCTGTTTTTCATGTACTTACTTAATTAATAATTGTTTTCATTTACTAATTTTTTTGCCTACTTAATTTTTTTTTATGTTAAAAATCTATAGAGCTCACTCTCTCGACACAAGACTTGTTCTTTTGAGAGAGTAAACGATTTTATTTTATTTGTACGTTTGTATATATATACATATAGGTATATATTTTTGTAAATCTTATAATCTGTGTAATATGTTTTTTGTTTTCAAATAAAAATAAAAAAAAAAAAAAAAAATAAGTCATAAGCCGTTACCATGTGAAGAACTTTATGTTTTCAGATTACTTTATACCTACCTAATTGCATACTGGTGAAACATCTGTACCCCTATTCTCTGTTTTATCGTAAGGTAGTCACGCCGGTGTAAAGTGAGTATTATACGATACATTTTGTATGAAAAACGTCTATATTATCGAATGCGAGAATCGCATTTGTTTCTAGAAATATTTCTGTGGCGGCGATATACACGTTTCCCATACAAAATGTATCGTGTAATACTCACTTTACTGCCGTGACTACCTTCCGATAAAACAGAGAATTGGGGCTCTGATAACACTAAGTCTGTCTATGTGATCGACACAAATGAAAAACAAAAAACCGAAAAAAGCGCTGTCTAATTATTAAAACACGTTAAAGTTACATTATTTTTAAGCGCATCGATTGGCATCAATAGAAATTACAAATTCAGTGGCCTTGATGATCAGTCTACTAATTTGTTATACTAAAAGTAAACCATTAAACCATCTGTTGAACCATAGTTGAATCGTTTTCTAACACAGCTATAAAATGACGATGATTTATTTTAATATTAAGCTAACGTCATGCACCTACGTATTATATAAATAGGTATTGTTTACCAACTGGGTTTTACTTTCATTTCTATTTCAAATATTTATACGAAAACATCACAGATGGCGATGGTCTACACTTTTTTTTCCATGTTTTTCCAATGTGAAGTACAGTACTTACATTTAATAAAATACCTACTTTTCTATTATAATTACAAGTTATTGTGGTTCATGACCCCCCCCCCCTGGATCATGGAAATTGTAGGTTGGTCTGGGGGGATCCGCGGCGGACTTTGTTTGTGTGGGGCCGGCTTTTCGGTTTGATTACTTCGATCGGGCTGGAGGGTCGGTTTCGTGTGGATCGGGTTTGCTGCGGATTGGTCTCCTCCGGGCTGGCTTGCGATGTGCGGGGGGCCTTAAAGGGAGTATGTATGTAGTTTCCAGATACCAAATTTTGGAAATGACCTTTTTACTAATATTACGACTTTCTTAAGTACATAAGATATTTATTTTTCTAACTTTTACCTCCTGTTGAAACAAAAATAGGCTAAAAATATTTAGTGCAGTGGGGGACCATTTTGTTTATAGACGATTTTTACTTCATATTGGACAGTTTTTTAATCAAAATGGACTTATTACAAATCAAATAGGTAGAACGTTTTCAACACCCAGTTTGAATTCGAAAATATGTTCTAATTATTTGATTTGAAAAATTTCAAATTTGACTGTCATTATTCCATTAACTTTGACAAATTAAAAGAATGGATAAAAAATTTAACCATACGAGCAAATTTTGTGATCGAACATTCGCTTATTTACATACGCACTACTGAATGAATGGGAGCAAAAGATCCTACATCCTCAGGTGCCGACCATCTTCCTCTATCACGACACAAGCTTTAAGTAGCTTACTGTGAAAGAGTCAAAGAGTGTATTTTTGAATTCACTTTGAGTGAGCACATACTCAGTTAAAAAAATAAATAAATAAAAAAACTACATATTACTTCATTTATTTGCTTTTTTATTTCAAATACATATCTACTTATATTAGAATTTAACAAACATCCACTAAAAAACTAAAATATGATAACACCTAACATTATTGTAAATTTACATTTTTTACAAGAAAATATAAGGTTTTTTTTTATAATGAATTTATGTACAAATGAAAAAAATGATCATGAATAATAATATGATAATCATTGGTTGCTCCATTTTGAATGATGGCATGGTTTTTCTTAACCAAATTTTGAAAAATTTTATACATTTCACATGTTTTTTTAAATTTTTAAATTGTGTTCTTTTTTTAAACCTTTGAATAAGCAGATCATTTGCATGCTGTGTTTTCGTATTTTGAACCATTTGTATGCTGTTATTTCTGAAGAAAGTCAAACAATGTTCTATGATGGTAAAACATAATATTTTACCAAAAAGATAGGTACTGTTTATGAACACAAAAAATGAATCTTTATATTTAAAAATACAAATTAAGGTGTATGATTTCACACTGATTTCCAATGAATGGCCGATAAATCGTAAAATTTGCACTCAATTTTCATTGGTTTCCAAGCTATTTAGGTATTACAAGTTAACTAGAAACTGAGAAAGCAATTTGTCTCCACAATTTCTAATCAATAATTGTAAATATAATATGATGATAAACTTAATTATTTTTTATGAGTGAAGGCTTATAATAAAATGAGTTATAAAAAATACACATACAATGTACTAAAATATTCAAATTATAATAAATGGAATCACAAATACAGCCTTTCGAATTAATAGTACAAAAAACATCATGATAAATTGTTTTTTTTTTTAGAATTTTTAGAATTAGGTAACTTTTTAATTTATAATTTTAACTTACTTATATTTTACAAACGTTTTTATGTATAATTTATATACATTTTTATATAAATAAACAAACTGAGTCTTACTATTTTTAAAGCGATCAATAAAAAAAATATTATGTCAATGATCATTGCTATTTTAATGTCAATGCCCTTGGTTTTTTTAGTACATTTATTTTTTTAGTACTTTTTAAACAATCATAGTATAGGTTTTTTATAGGTAGGTATACTTATCTTACACCATATGAATTTCGGTCAAAAATGGTAATTAATATAAAATCAGTCATTGCTTCAATTCAAGATGAGAACCGTTAAGAAAATTTATCGTAATTAGGTTCTGTGTTTTGCTTGAATCTGACTTTTAAAATTTCAAAAGATGATCACAATGATTAGAAGATACAACTCGAAAAATAAATAAAAGAAGGTATGTTAAAACCAATCAATATTATTATGAAATCAGTTTTCGAAATTGATTTCGTATCAAATTCTGACAATATATTTATATAATATACATACTTAAATCAAAATAACAACTATTTCTATAAATATTTACAAATTAGCTGTTAACCTAAATAAAAAAAAATAGGTTAGGTAGATATGTGAATCATCTCCCAGATTAAAATTTTTAATTAATTTATTTTTGTTTTGTTCGATTTCGGCCACTTCCCAACAAAATTAGAAAATTATACCTAAAATCTGAGAATGTCATGCAACAGAAATCGAAAAATAATAAAAATCGGGAAAAAAATGAGTGTTTTCATCCATAACTTATATTTTTTTATGCAAGAAACTAATTTTTTATGTGTATAGGTACCTAGGTAGTTTAATTTTTTTAAAATAATTTAAGTATGTCTATCAGGGCAAGCAGATACTCAGGAATCACGGGGTTTCTTTAATCTTCCTCATCTATCTTCTTTTTCTTCATCCGCTTTCTTGCTTTAAAACAATTGGTAATATTGAGGTCCATCTGTAAGCATAATAAAATTTCAAAAGTATTAGTCAAACCTTACCTTACTTAGGTCTTACTGAAACGTGTTTTTTTTTCAAGAAACACTGATTTAGCAACTATCGCTTGAAAATTTCATTTTTAATCGCTAAAATACAGGGTGGGACATACCTAATGGACTCCCTAGTTTCAAACACTCACTGTAGAGCGCCCAGGTAGGTTAGCGGAGGGGGAGCAGTGGCGTTAGGTGGGGGAATCGACGCCATTTCCATTTCAAGTAGTCGCCATGCAGTGGTCCGGTGAGCATCGAAGCTTTGTCGTAGAAACGTTCTTTAAAAACAATTATAGTGTGCTGGCGACGAAGAGGGCTTTTCGTAGGCTATCACCTGCGTGCTCTACAATGAGTGTTTGAAACTAGGAAGTCCATTATGTCCCACCCATATTTAAGTAAAATACGTGTTACTTAAAAAAAAAACACAATAATGAAAAACAATTATAATCCATAATATTTTCCAGTCTTTAAAATAGTATTGTTTTATAAAATGTGTTTGTTATATCTATATTATTTATCAGAAGTTAAAGGGTTTATAGAAAGAAAGAAAGTTTCTACAAGTAAAAATAAAAAGAAAAAAAATTACTCGGTTTTCAAGATATGTGTAGGTAATCTGAATAGAGAACATTGAAAATATTCAATATCAAAATCTTAAACAAATGATTACCTACTAAGCAAACTAAATTTAGTGTTTTAATAGCATGGTTCTTCAACAAAGATCATAGGATATGTATTTTTTTTTTAAATTTTACTTTTTTTTTCAGAAACAGTAAAGGTTACAGAATGTTACGGAGATCATAGTGAAGAAAAAGATTCAGAACATAGTGTAAAATTAAAGTAAAGGTTAAGTATTTTAAAGGTTCCATAAATGTATGAGATGTCGTTATAAGTCTGAGGTTTTGAGTGCTAAGAAGTATAAGAAAGGTGGTTAAAAATCCAGAACTATACAACCTGAAACAGTCTTCAGGCAGAAGATTTGAAGGACCTATGATTTAAGTATGTTTGGTTACCTTATAATATTTGGTCATGTCAGTCAAGCGTTCTCAGTCTTTTCGTCTGTTAATTGTACCAATCTATCTCCTCTCAGTTCGTAAACTAGTGATTTTTGGACCAAACTTGATTCGGCTGTATTGTAGACATCAGTTGCTTTCTTTTCATTGTCATTGCTTTGTGGATTTGAGGTTATGTCTAATTTTTCAAAAATTGCATCTGATTTAGTTTCATTGTTTTGAGCAGGAACTTCTTTTACAGATTTTCCACCATTTGCTTCCTTCTGTTTACCTTCTTGTATTGCTTTTAAAATACGCGTCAAGCTTTCGTATGAACCAAAAGTATCAGTAGTGTCAGTCATAGATCTTCCACTTTCTCGCCTTTCAAGTTTTGCTTGTAGCTTATCCAAATTGTCATTCACTTTACTTAGTTTTACCGGATCAAGTCCTGGTTTTTTAACTACGAAATTTGGAGTTGAATGACTTGGTTTAGCATCGTATAAATACTCTGAAACATATCCCATGGGGTGTTTTGGTGCTTTTTTAACTCCTAGTAATTCGTCGATCATGTGAGTGAGTTTTGCTGTAAGGAAATGTCCGTGATCATCGGATTTTGCAGAAAAGCTGCTGTGGGTGCTTGGAATTGAGTTTTTATAGGAAGGGATGTTGAGAGGTTTGAAAGGAACATTGTAATCTTGGAAAGAGATTTGGGATGCAGATGGAGGTGGTGCTGCGTAAATATTGTCGTCTTCGAATGTGCTGTGCGATGAAGGAATTGAAAAAGATTCGGCAGGTGCTGTTCCTCCAGGTTGTTTCAAAATCCCATACAGAGCGTCAACTGCTGTTTGGACCATGGTATGTCCTTTCGTGTGATGGTTGGGTTCTGCGTCAATGTAATTGTTATGTTGGTAGTGGGTATTGTCAACGTTCTTCATCACTATGATACCAGCTTGTAATCCATTCGGGGAATATTTCGAACTATCGTGGTTAATAAACGCTGCGGTATAATAAAATATAAAAACAGTAAAATAAACAACAAAAAGAGACATCAAAATGTAAATTGCATTGAAACAATAATAATTGTTCATTCTTAAATCAGACAATATAAAAATATGGATCTTCTTCAAACAAAAAATAAAGTCAGAATACTTAAATAGATAAAGATCAAAGGCATTAAAAATGGAACACAATAAGTGTACAGTTACCATCATAACATATTTTGATTAAATATTATCATCACAGAAGCCTACCTACATCTTTGAAGGGAGTTAATCTGGATCTTAAAGAAGAAAGACACGGATAAAACGCTTAGGATCAAAATAAGCTGACCAAACTCATAAAGCTGTCAATAGTTGTTGGCAATGTTCAAGTACAAAATATATTCCAATAGATATTCACATTCCTTTCCAACATAAATTTTCCACTGATTTTACGATAACATAATAATATATCGCATTATTATTGTTTATTTTAGCCTATAAAGAACTAAATACTAGCTACCTGTCAAACTTTGTCCCACCACAGAATCAACAAAATAATTTGTTGCATAACATCAAACTACGATTTTAAACCATCCATAACACACCCATTTTTTTTTGTTGAAATACGTCCAACTGTATTAAAGGATTTTAGGTAGCAACCAATCTGCGCAGAAAAAATAATTATAGAAATACATTCAGTGACATTCACGTTTTAAATTCACGAGCATGTATTCATAATATCATTCCATTTCTTTCAATTTGTTGACACATGACTATTCCGCTGATTTGATTTTGAAAAGAGGACGGAATCACCGTCCGATTACATTACAAAATAGGCTCCCATGCAAATTATTAATAGAGGTAATCTTGGCTTCCGTCGTTTTCACTTTTTATGCACGCACTCTCGGATGTCCATTCATAATAGGACTCATCTCTGTATGACCTTTGTAACGTAAAAGTTTCATACGTTTCTGTCTTGTGTTTACATTACATACTTTTTTTCCTGTTTCTACGTCATATGTGTTATTATACTATTATTGTGGTGCTCGGTTACCAACCGCTTTCTCTATCGTTACGATTCATTCTTCATACTGAACGCATTGAACTAAGGTTGTCATCATATTTTTTTTTTTATCATTTGGCCGGGAATCAATTGCCCCCGATAACACCGCGACCCTCGTTGGGTCTATTGTGTTTGCCACTTTGATTACAGAATGCCGTCGAGCCCAATGTCCACCCAGAAGTTGACAATGGTTTTTTGCGACGATGTTTGGGATATCTTCTGGGTATAGTATAAACTTCCCCAGGTGATATCGGCGTTTGCTCATCAATGGTATGCACTCGCACAGAATGTGAAGTGGCGTTTCTAGGGCCTCCTCACACACCCGGCACATGTCTGCATTTCGAATCTTCAGGGTTGTCATGTGCTTATTTAGCCCACAATGTCCCGTTAGAATTCTTACCATGATGCGTAGTTTTGTTCTGCCAAGTGCTAGGAGCTACTTAGAGAATTTTTTGTCATAGCCTTTGATTAGTGCTTTGGAGTGCTTAAGCCCCGGGATATTGTCCCATAGCACTAAGGCGTTGGATTTGTACATCTCACGTAGGGTGTTGCGAGCCAGGCTCATGGGGATGCCGCAGTATGGCTCAGGGCCACACATGGTCCCTCCAGCTCCCGCTTTCGCAAGTACGTCGGCTTTTTCATTGCCTTCGATCCCCTCGTGTCCGGGCACCCAGCGTAAAATAACCCTGTTCTTAGATGCCAGGGTATTGAGAAACTCCTAACAGCTGTTTACCAGCCACGAATTGCAGCTCGCTTATGAGAGAGCCAGCAGTGCAGCCATGCTGTCAGAGTTAAAATAAATTGTCATCATATTACATGCAAATATTCAATCTTCCAAGGTTTGTCGCTCGGACGGAATTGAATGCAAAACTATTGGGAGTATTTAGGGTCATTCAAGGATGGTTTAGAATCACAATTTGATCTTCTAGACATAACCTATATTACGTATTGATTCTCAGGCGGGAGGATGTTCGACAGGCAGCTAGTTTTTATTGTCTTCATTTCGTCAAATTTCAGTGATCACAATCGAAAATTCGCTGATGGCTATAAGCAATTCAAAATTAAGTTAATACTCAGAAATTGACCGATTCGTGAAATAACTAGTAGGTACTCAATAAATATCTCAATTTTTCGTAAATTTCTGTTTCCTATGAAGGATGATTGCGGGCCGCGCATGGAGGCAGAGGACAGGAATGATTGGAAGGAGAGGGGAGAGGCTTATGTCCAGCAACAGACGGAGATAGGCTGATGAAGAAGAAGAACAAGATGTTAAGGATTCGCGGAGTAGGTAATCGATTTAATAAAAGTGCCAAAAAATGGGTGTTCTCGTGCTAAGCCCCCTTGAGTCTCAAATATTCTGAACTGAATCTTTTTTCGTGAATTAACCCGCTGCTCGCGTGGTACCTTCCGCTAGATAATTAACGAGGCTCTACGAGGTTTTCAGACGTTCATACTTTTGAAGTACAGGAAATTTTGAAGCACGACAAAATTGCACTTCACGTCGTGTTTGCTCTATCAAGAAGAATGTATCAACCAATATTAAAAAAAAAAAAAAAAAAGTTATTTTGTGGCAACCCTAAACAGTATGAGAGAAGGTGAACTATTAAATACCAAGTTCAAGGCACTATAGTGTCGGCACGTAGGTACTTTCCGCCTTTGACATCCGCAATGTTCTGCTAGTTACAAAAGACACTTTATAAAAATGCATCATCAAATCGTTGGTAGGCTTAATTATTATACCCAATTAAATTATACTCATTATCGATGTTGCCTCATTTCATTAGGGCCGTTCCATAATATTTTTTTATACATTGAAAATGATGACACAGTTTTTTAATACAATACTGACTATTACACTCGGTCACGCTATGAGTTAACGGTAAAATTAGTAAAAAAAAAAACGATGTGCCAGTGTTTTGAATTACGTGCGACTTTTTTTACGTTGTTGTATCAGACTATAAATGAATGAGAAAAAAAGATTATGTATTGAATGGAATAACAATCATAAACTTCTGTTTTCTGTACAGGCTATTGTATATTGTACTAATCCAATCCATGCAAACTCCCTTTTCGCCCCACTTAGGGGCATAGGGAGGCAACAAGAGCTCTCCATTGCGCTCGATCTTCCGCAATGTTTATGATCTCCTCCCACACCATGTCCAGATCCCTCAGCTCTGCTTCAAAGGAGTGGAACACGGTATGAGAGTCTCTTGCTCGTGTTCGGGACCCTGATGGGAGGAAGAACAGCGATCTCCTTGGCCAACTGTTATTCAGCATCCTTAACACATGTCCCATCCAAGTCCATCTCTTTTTTTGAGTTTGGTATTACTGATGGACCTACGAATAGCGTCGTTCGTGATGCGGTGGTACCATCTTATACCCAAGATTCTCCTGAGGCACTTCGTTTCAAATACAGATACTTTTGTAGCTGGGCTTTGGTCAGGTGCCAGGACTCACACCCATACAGGAGAATGGGCAACACACACGCATCAAACAGTTTAATTAATTTTCGTATCAACACTTAACGCCGTCGCTTTCCATATTTTGGTCCTGTTGTTGATACCGATACGCATCGGGAGCTCAGCCCTGAGGTCACCAGTGGTTGCTCCCAAGTACTTAAATACATACCCTAGTACGTAAAAGACACCTCAGAAAAATGTTTAACCTAACCCATAATTATTAAAACCATGACCTAAAGAAGTTTCGGCGCCTAAATCATAGACAACCAAGATCAAGGTCACTTTTAAATTATTAGAAGTTTCCGTTCTTCTCCCAGGTACTTCAGGTACTAGGGAATCCAATCCCGCAAACCGCGGATCCCGCAAGTGCGGGATCCCGCACCTTTTTTGCGGGATCAGAAATGCGGGATTTCTCATGCGGGATCCCGCACGTTTGCGGGACTGAAAATGAAAAATAATAAACAATAAGAATGGGCTCAGATGAAGTTCTGATTATTTATTAGTTCTTGTACAACCTCATTAATGAAATATTTATCAACTTTCGCTGGAAAAACGGGACTTTTCTTTGAAATTCATATGGAAAATAATTATACTTTCAGTTTTTAAGTTACAACTAAGTAAGTTTTGAATTTATATTTTGTGTTCTGTGAATTCTGTATCGGAACGGAACAAAATCAATGTCATTTGAATCTCTATGGCTAGGGATTCTACCACGGTAGGGGATTCAGTATCAAGCGTAGTAAATTGTCAAAGAAGGTTACTGCGTGATGCAATGTTAGTTAATGCAGAAACCAAATTGATCGACAAAATACCAGGATAACCCAGGAACTTATAGTGTCGCTATCTCGTGGGATAAAAGAACGCCGTACATCAATGGTCGTTATATGGTTGTGAATCCTGGCATCTGTCGAAGCCTCAACAGAAGAAGATCCTTAGTGATAAGAATAGATTTCTGCGACAGATTTTGGGGATTATATGGTACCACTAACAATACAACAGCGAATCACCTCAGTGATCCAGAATCGCAAATTGAGCTGACTTGGCCATGTTCTCCGCATGTCCCCAGAGAGTCTTGAATATGCAAGTTTACTACAATCCGGATGGGACAAGAAGGCGAGGCAGGCCGAAATTTACAATGATGCGGGCATTCATTGCGGTTCTACGAGATGCTGGACTGAACTGAGATGAAGCTGTGCAACTGGCGCAAGATAGGGAGGCTTGGAGGAACTTCGTGGCGTCCACATGCTCCACACTGGGAGCGATCGTGGATTAAGTAAGTACATCAATGACTGCCGAAAAAATATCGAGAAAAAGATTCAGGATCTACAAATGTGGTGGATGACCATTCTTTTATCTGAGCAAAGTAAGAATTGAAATGGGTGTGTTGAATAGAGAGAATGCTGTCAGACGAGCGGGTCCAACAAGAAACTGAACACCAGCAAGTTGATGACAACGACATCAACGACGATGAAAAAGACATACCTTTAACGAATCTGTTAAATGATGATCCTTCGCTTACACTAGAAAATGAATGAGAACGTAGTCTCCATACCGAATAGATAGCTGAGTCTAGACCTGTTGTGCCTGTATCCGTACCCACTCGAGATAATTCTCTTGATCTGATGTGGAGGGAATAGAGGAAAGCACTTGGATGTTGTAGAGGTGGGAATAGCGGCTTAAATTCATAAACTTTAGAGCGGTTTCATACATTTTAAATAACGTTATTTTTAAAGCCTTAAAGCTTATTTATTTCATTAGTATCCGGAAAGACTTTCTTACAAAAAAAAAATTATTCCGAAAATTTCATTCAGTAAAGTCATAACTCTGATATATTTACAAATATCGTTTAATACGAATAACGAGAAAAAGTTATTTTATTTATCGAATATTTTTATCAGCTTTCGTTATAACGCTCACTTCTACTTGGAAACTGCTTACAATTATTATGTAAAGTCAATTCCGTCTACAACGTTTAGTTTTAACTAGTTTTTTGCCTCTTAATAAATGTGTTCATTTGTCAATACGAATCACAATGTTAAATGCTTAAACGTTCAAATGTTGTATTATATCGTTCCTTAAATAAGCGGATTTTTTATACCTACCTCTGAAATATCATTATTTTCAATTGCTAACACTTCTAATAATTAAAAAAAGGCATACTTCTTTTTATTTCATTGTTTTCTTATTAATGATAACCTACTTCAAACAAAGAATTGTCAATCCCGCTGATCCCGCAAATCCCGCGGGATCCGCGGGATTGAGGTCACCAATCCCGCAGGGTTGCGGGATCGTGAATTTGATGCGGGATTGGATTCCCTATCAGGTACTGTCTAAAAGTAATCGCCCGTCTAGGATGAGTACCTAGTTAGGTACCTCCGCAAGGTGTTCGATCGTCAAATTATGTAAATATAACTGACCCACAAAGTCTCGCCTAGGCGGATGGCGGTAAAAGTCGTGTGACAACACAATAAAAAGTGAAATTTACCTTATTTTTAAGAACTAGAATCATAATATGTAGTCATTATGACGGATGAGACGGTCAATCATGCAAAAGGAAATTAAGTGAACGTACTACATATTATTATTATGAAGGGTTTGATTGTTTTATAATGTCATTTAATTACGCACTTTTGCTTTGGTATTTTTTTTTTTGAGCACTCTCATTCCAGTATGTTTTTGCTTCTGTATTATTACCAGATATTATGTGATTAATAAATGAATTAATAGACATTGGGCAATGATGAGACCAAAGTCTCATGGAGCCGTACTGACAGAACGCTTTTCATCGAACGAGTGCGGAATAAGCAAATGTTCCACAAAACAGCATCAAGCAACAATTGAACATCCAAATAACGGAATAGCAGATAAATAAGTCGAAGTGAATCTGAAATGAAAGGACAGTTTCATTTTAAGCACTGGAGTTGTCGGAAGTCGGAAGGAAGCAAGCAAAACTGGGCGGACCAAGGAAACAGTTAACTAGCTAATACTAAGTTAAATGAACATGCCTATTTGAATACCAACTGATTCTTCCGTATGTTTTCTATAATTATTGTCCAAGTGCTATTAAATGAACATATATTATTATTATTTCAGAACCTAATGCAATTCTAGTTCTTCAAACAAATAATTTATATTTAGTTTTGAATGTCTTGAAAAAGAGGTTTTTAAGCAAAAGCATTTACATAACTATATAACAATGAAATGGAGTGCATTGTCAGAAGGCCGTTTAATAGAGTCTTCCAAAAGTACCTAATTTTGACCCCTTGTTGCTCCATGTAGCAAATACGAAGAAGTTTCCAATGCCTGTTAGTTTCAAAGTATACTAAAGCAAAATTAAAGATCACTATTTCGTAACAGCTTGGGATTAATTATGTAAGTGATCTATGGAATGACACATTCTCGGCGTCAGTTTTAAAGGTTAACTAAGAAGCCAAGAAATAAGATGCCCAACAAAATCAACAGTTGTCATGGATCAGGTAGTTGGTCTAAGTGTCAAAGGGCGGTTCACGTGGCAAGAAATGTCATTGATAGGTTGACTCAAAGGGTTCGATGTGGAGATCATGGGAGACCAGATGTGCTGATGACATCGCTGTCGTGGGGGGTAAAGGAACGTTATTGAAAATATCAAGAAGGAATAGAAAAAATTTAGAGCCCTATGTTCAGTAGCGGACCAAGACGACTGAGGAAGAAAAAAAGGGACGAAATAAGATGAATCGGTACGGACTCATTAAAAGAGCAAGAAATTTGGCAACACATTAAACAAGGCGAGATGGAGCGGAATGCAGAGATCTTGTAGAAAGAGATTACGTGGATAAAAAAAGTACAATTCACATCACAGCCAGGTGTTCGATTGAAACATAACTACTGAAAAGAAAAAGACTTTCATACTGGATTTAGAGCATTCGTGTACCATGTCAAAGAAATTAAATATGGAAATCAATTCTCATTACTTAGTTCAAATATTATGAGAAAGGAAACACTGACTGACATTCTTTACAATTGATAATGTAAATTAATACAACTATCTTTTGTTTGAAGAAATGATTCATTGTATGGGTTTTAAGTTATTTACACACACTCACAAGATAATTATTATTGTCGATTTCTTTTCCAACTTTATTAATTGTGGATCTATTTTTCTATGTCAGGGAAAACAGTAGAAAAACACTTTCTTAGTCTAGAAGAAAGTTATTTGTCAAAAAACCTTACCTTCATATTGAGAAGTATGCTTTGGTGGTTTTACATACAACGAATTTGGATGAGCTGGATAAATTGATGGTTGGCCTGATGAGAAACTGATTGGTGCTGATGAACTTGGTGGTAATAAACTGCTCGAATGAGAGGGCAAGTACGCCGATGATGGGGCACTGTGACTTGATGGTGGACCATAGCTTGAAATTGGAGGATTTATTGATCCGTGACTAGTAGATGGTGAACTTGGAGGTCCGTAGCTTGAAGGTGGACCACCTGAAATTATAAATGACAAATTTGTTGAACTCATAACCTATTAATCTTTATTTTCTTCATATGTTCATTCATAGTTCGAACTCCAAAGACCAAATCAATCCGTCAGTGTGTAGAAGTCCTGCAGTATCTTAAGGAACGCGTATTTGGTGCACATCTTTATCAGATGGTCAATAGTTTATGACATGTTTGCGAAAAACCCTAGAATTGTGTCTTTTAATGGAAGAGTTTTGCGTTCATGAATACCAGATTTTGGAAAATAACAAGGCAAAGGGTATTACTGCACAATGGATTTAATAAGAAAACGTTAATATAAAAAAGGTCTTACTTGGCACAACATAAGTTTCATGGGGAGTTGGATAATGTTTCGCTGGAGATGGTGGAGACAAGGAAGCGCTGTTCACCAATTGTCTTCCTAAATTTGCCACAGCCTCTCCTTTGGTGCTGATCAATTTGCCAACTCCTGATGTTAAAGCGCCACCTCCTTTGATTAATTGACCTTTAAGTATGGTTACTCCACCAGTTATGGCTTTGATGGCTTGGAAGATCGTATTCAATATAGATTTCTTTAATGTGAGTAATTCAGGTCCTTTCTGAAATGATAAAATACGAAATGGTAAAGTCCAATAAAAAAATATTGTGAGTAAATGACAAAAAAAAAAACAATATTTGGACAACACGTCCAAATCAATATAATAATAACAATAAACACTTTATTGGCATGAACATACAATAATAAGAAACCAAAATTGTCGGGCTTATTGCCTGGGGCAATTTCTTCCAACCAACCTATAAGTGGTCGTAAATGGAAAAGGACCGTTTTGTATAAAATTCTAGCTCTCTTTTGAACTAAATTCAAAACAATACTGAAACATCTGGATAAAAAATTCATTGACTTTGATAATTTCCACAAATACAGGATAATAATTTTGGAGATTTTTACTCCTAATATGTTACCTAAATATCTGAGATGCATAGGCATTTCAAAGAGAAGACATTTTGATATTAGTAGGGAAACAGTGAAGTTGGTTGCAAAGTATACTTGAGTAAATCGAGCCAGATGAGGTTGTCAGCTCTATCTAAGGTAAATTACCAGTGGAGATTTTTTCCACTACATAATAAGTTGATGAATGTAGATACATAGGTATGAACAATTATATTGCAGGTATAAGTAACCTAAGATGAAATACGACGCTGACACACATAACCTTTGTTCACCTGTAGTTTCCTGCTTATGAGCTATTTCTTCATGATAACAACTTTCTAAATGGGATTTGCAGACCAAAGATACCTTATAAGAGTAATTATACTTGTAAATAGATCTCACCGGAAGAAAGACAGGGTTGATAATGAATATGAATAAAATGGTTCTAATAAGTTAATTGCAAGCTGTTGAAGAACATACAAGGGTCTGAATGCGTAAATTGATATGTGCCAAGCATTTTCCGTCTTACCGTCACTCATTCATTTCTGCGTCAGAGTTTGTCTCCAATCACCTGTGTCATGGAAATATTTTTCTAGCGTTAACTCTGTAATAGCCGCCTTCTATCGTTTCTTCAATAGATAAAGCAGATCTTTGTGCTGGGTCACAATACCAAGTTGGTCATTGATATTTTGGGGAATGGCCGTGTTTTTCCACTCCAGCTTCTCAGCATCTCATCGTTGGTAAACTACAGCCATGCGTCTGCAGCATCAAATCTAACGTAAATAGACATCCCGCTCTCCTTACGCTGATTGTCTACGTTTCTCAGCAACACACCACCATATATCAGACAAGCCAATTTTTCCCAATTTGGAGATCCGTATTAGGCATTTCTAAAAACTTTTGTCAAAAGTGGCTCTTGCCTGATGGATTCTACTTTTGAAGGTCCGTGTTTATATATATATTACATCCAAGATATACAAATTCCTTAACTTGCCTCATCATGATCCCGCCCAAGGCAACATTTTGGGTGAATTCCTCTCTTCCAGCAGCAATGCATTCATTTTTATCATTGTTGGTGTACATATTGTAGCCTCTTGACAATACGACACCTTCCATCCTAAGTATCAACTCCTAGTATATTACGAAATGTTATCCATGGGTGCAAGTTTAGCAAATAACGGTGTACGCTGCCGCAAACTGCTCAGACTCATCATCTTCTCCATAAAGAAGGTGGTTATAGCTGTGCTGAAAATTACTATGTTAAATTACCGAGGAGAACACCAGTGTTTGGTTACCGAATTTTCAGAAGACTCTCTAATACTATGTTCCTTTGTATTGAAGGAGAGTTGAGGGTCATCATTATGACATAGTAGAACATCATTTTTATTCTCTTGTTTCTAAGTAGTGTCAAAAAGGCAATACGTAAATGAACTTCACAGCCTAAAGATATGCTAATCTTAAAATTACCCAACTAAATAATTAATTTTCAGTAGTTGCTACAGCTTTTAAAAGTATTAACAGTTGTCTTAAAAATAATCCATCATAATTTAATGACACGACTGTCTAGATTACATTTTGAACCTTTTAAATGAAAGCATTATTACCACACACCTAAGGTTATCTCCAAAAGACTTTTCGACCGAGACAGTTAAGATCATTACATAAAGAGTTGTACAATTTTTGTATGTAATTACTGTGTACTGTACATAGTTCACCACATCATCCAATATGAAGAAAGCAAAGACCTTTCTATTCAATGGTATTACTGTTTACTTGGAATCGAAGTCCGATCATTTAACCGTCGACCGATAGCCTCATCGTCACAATGTTACGCAATGCAAGAGCTACGATGTGTCTGCAACAGTCGACAACTCAAGTGTAATAAACTCTCAAAAGTTATTTTTGGACGTCATTGACAATTTCGCAGTAGTATATTCTCCTCTCACCTACAAATAAGACTTTTAAGTCATAGTAAAGTATTTGATTTTCCAACCATTACTAGCCGTACCTGTTACTTTTATTATATTACTATTTCTAGGGTATGAAGATTGGAGAGAGATAGGTCTTAGTTGCCTCCAAGAAACGTCAAATCTCCCTATCGCCGGCTGCCGTCTTTCAGTTCCCTTTACCTAAAGACATGCCATCTGCAACGACTTCATCCAACCATCGCAGCTTTGTTCTTTTTTTAAATGAATCTGTATGCACTCAAAGTGAACAAAAATAATCTTTGACTCTTTCACAGTAAGCTTCTTAAAGCTTGTGTCGTGAAAGAGGAGGATGGTCTGCACCTGAGATCAAACCCACGACCTCCGCACGAAATAGTGCTAAAGACGGCGTCGTAACCGCCAGTCTACCAACCACTTCTTCTTTTAACTGGATCATTAATCAACACTCTTTTAGGGAGCTCCAGGTCATCCAGTCAAACAAGATCCAGATATCCTAGTCATCGCTGTATGTCAATCTTGATGAATTTGACATCCTTGTAGACACCATAGACCTCGGTGTTGTATCATTTTAGCCATACTTCGCCATGTTTAACGGGTCATCGAGCGTTTCCTGGTGTGTCTTTTTTCTAGTTATCTGTATGCGAACTGTCTCCTCGAAAGATTGGTCGTATGGTTCGATAAGAAAAATCCATGACATTCCATGCAACCTTCAATCTTCAATCTTCGGAACAAACTATTAAATCTTATTTTGATCTTTGATGGATTTCGTCGTGGGTTCCTGACGCACTTTGAAGAGGCCAAAATTTTTTTCTATAAAAAAAATAGGTAAGTATTTAATTTTCTCTTTTAGAGTTGGTGGCATAAAACAAGAAGATTGGAATGGATCGCGCATGTTCCCAGATCCGGAGTAAAGAGGTCCACCAATAATCTTCTAGATTGTAAGTTCATTGGAAGAAGGCCACCAGGACGACAAAGACGGTGTTTGATGGCTAACTTCGATCGACACCTAGACGTGCTGAGTATGGGAGATCAACGAGAGTCCGTTGTGCACGACAGAATGGCTAGGAAAAACATTATTCAATATGCCAAAAGTCTGCAGGAGTAAGTTTTCAAACTGTATAAACTAGTCATAAGCAGACGACTCGCTATCGGTAAACACTGCTCAAGTATACACAACATATTATTTTCGTATGTTTTGTGGTTTCTTAAGATGTGCGCCACATTGATACGAGAGTAAAAGTGAAAGGCGACCATCCGGTTTTCTTGCACCGGTGGACTTGCAAATGTTATAATAATAATTGTGTTATTTCATCGACTAGGATGCACGCACATGCCAATATACAGTTCAATGATCACGAAATGTTTCAAATCATCCTCGATGTCACTAGAACCCAAAAGCTTATACTGACTATTTGCCATCAATCTCTTCCATATCTCCTTGTCTCTTATCAGACTTCTCAACATCTTCCGATCGTTTCATCTTTGGTCAGCCTTATCTCTTCTTCCTTGAGGATTGGTATTGAGATCCCTTGTTGGTATACGGTCACCTCGATTGTGATTGTTTGATTTGGGAATTTGGACAAAAACAGTGTGATATCTGTTGCTGTATATTAACAAAAAACTTCGTTCCAAATTTGAAACGGTTCCTTGACTAAAAGTCCAAAACCTATTTTTTATGACACTTTTTTTTCAAAATAATGTTCAAATAAAACAATGTTTAACTTATCCACAAATTTTTATTTTCCCGGGAAAATAAAAATTTGTGGATAAGTTAAACATTGTTTTATTTGAACATTATTTTCAAATATATCCATCAAGAAATGCATGTTCACGACTTTTTTGAGACAGACAATGGAACAGATGGATTCTAGAGAAGAAACCAGAAAACAAATACAACAGTTATAAACGAAAATTACCAATATAATGACCAGAGATAAAATTGACACAATTGAAATGTTGATAACCACGAAGAGGCAGATGAGCGGATCTAAAGGAACTACAGCATAGGGTATACAATATATATATCGTTGGGTAATTATGGAGTAAGGATAAAAAAAAATTTTAGCGTCACTAACCTTTTGAGTGTCCATGGATGATATTTCCAAGACATAAAACATTGCAGAATATTAGCAATGTGTGATTATTAATGATTTAAAATTAGCAAGCAGAGAGTTTATTAAACCGATGCAGTTCAAAAATATAGATCGACAGGCAGAGCAATTATTTATTTTTGATGGGGTTACTAAAAGTAAGATTGCATAATGCATATTATTTCAAATATTGATCTAAGTATGATTGCGCTTTTATTTTGAAATGTATGAAGAAAACGTGTTATTTCAGAATCGCGTTTGGATGGAATAATTAATTAATGATATTATGCACTTTCAATTTCGAATTGCAAATGAGTTTGTTGGTATACCTAATACAAGAAAACAAGCTTATGACAAGATAAAATATTGTCGATTCTAAACTGGTAGTTTATAATTCAAAATGTTTATCTGTAAATAAACTGTGCTTAATGATAAAATTTACTTAATCTTACACGCGTTAATCAAAATCTTTATGAGGTCTGATTGCCTGCTTTGCAATTCACAGCCTCAAAGAGTCCAAATAAATCGAGTAGAATACAAATTTATTATTATTGCTCCATATTTCTACAAAATGCAGAGTCACGGATCATCTGTTTTAGACTATGTTTACAGAATACATTCTATTAATCGCACCAATCATCACACAATTGACAGTTATGTCAAACTCCAATGAAAATTCAAAAGAGAAAAGTTTATATCGTCAAAAGCACTAAGGAGGTTACCAACGTAAAATTTTCTTAAATGTTCCAGGAAACATTCTTCATTTTTTTCTGCCATAAAAACTTCTCCTGACAATTACGAACGTAACAACAAAAGAAATGTTCACTGTTCTATCATCGAAGTAACCATTGTGTGTATGTGTCCGCCCGCTTCAAACAACAGAAATAACATACAATTGAATAGATGTTTGCATGTGTGGTTCTTGGATATGACATCATAGCGTTAGTGGGTCAGCGTTCTGGACTACAATAATACATGACAGCAGTATGTAGCAGTCTTTAAATTTGGTTGCTCTCTTGTTCTCAATAATTTCCAACTATTCTCTCTTTATTTCATTAATTATTATTAATATCTACTTGTCGTATACATGGAATTTTTTGACATGTTGAACATGTCGAGAATTTCTCATGATTAGGAGTTTCGGAGACTTAAACATTACCAACTAATGGCGAACGTTGTTGACGTAAAGTGATCACACTAAGCCAGCCTTCGAAATAACAGTAGAAGACGGGCGTAAGCCCGTAGTGGTTTGTTCCATTTAAAAATCGAACATCAGTAATGAATTGTTAGATTCATTAGTTGTTACATTATTCGTTAATAATAAGATTTATGGATGGGTTAGTGCAGTAAACTTTACCGTTGCTGGGGCCGGTTTCGGATAGTCATACCCTCCGTGTCCGCTTGATAAGCCATAGGTGCTTGATCCACTGCTGGCTCCACTTGCACTCGCTATGTTCTTGGATGAGCTGCTACCCAAATACGATGAAGCACCTGCTGATGCTTTGCTGAGTCCAGAAGTCAACGAGCTGGAGATTTGAGATATGAAACCCCCTGACCCGGATCTTTTTGATCTAAAAGTAAAAAAAATAATTTGATAAAAAATCATCTAGAATGCTAAAACATACACAGTGTAACAGTAGATTGTGGATAACCGGAAGCAGGGCGGTAGAGGACCTCAATACCTATCGATTTAACCCCCGTGTATGTTCAGCGATATTGGGTGGTTGGCCGAGGAGAGCGCTGCTGTTCTTCAGGGAGAAAGACCCTCTCACACCGTGTTCCGCTCCTTCGAGGTGGGAAATTTAAACATGGTATGAGAGGAGACTGAGAAATTTAGACATGGTATGAGAGGAGGTCATAAACTTTGCGCAAGATTGAGCCCAATTGAGAGCTCTTGTTGTCTCCCTATGCCTCTAAGTGTGGAGTAATGGGAGTTTGGATTGGATTGGATGGTTGAAATATTTGGTAGCGTAGCGTTACCGTCTCGACTTTTGTACTGACGTATAGGTACTTAAGTTCGAGAGTTTGATTCCAGGAACCGATCATCTTCAACAACACAAGCTTATTTTTGGTTACTCAGATTTGTCAGGGAGTGTCCACTAAAACACTACACGCTTACTTTGGCAGCTACTAGATAATAAACTATAGAACAAGTTCAGTTCAGAAATTAATTATTATCCAACGATTTGTGTAGTTACCTGACTAGTTCCTGTACGGCTAGGCTCCCTGCATAAGCGTCCAGCTCTCCCGGGGACATCTGAGTTATCCTGTTCATATCTAATGGATAGCTGTGTATGTGGTACTCGTAACAGGATGATAAACTGAGCATGCTCAACACAATTAATAGTAGCATATTCTGTGAACAAAAATACAAAAAAAACTCGTTATTGCAGATCACGACAGGATTCCAAAAGTTTATGATAGCAATATACGAAAATTTACAGCAAATGTTTCACATTGTAGGTACCAAATCCATTTATTCCTGAAAATTTATTATATCGTGTCACAAAATGCATTCATCCACGATGTGTATAGAAACCGGTCGAATAAAATAATTTTATGGACGATTGTTAATGCATCAGTAGAGACAGGATTATATGCATTTGCCTTAATTTTCGACTAACATTTAATAATCTCGAATATATTTATTTTATTTATTTCCACTATCAATTACACTTAACAAACAGTTTACATATATAATTATTGGAATTTATTGCCCCACTAGACAACGTCTGTTCTGGGGCAATACTACTTCAAATCAAATCATGTAACCAACCAATCATCTTACAAAAAAGCATAATACCTACAGTGAAGAAAAAATAATAGTAATAAATAAAAGTAAAAATAATAATGTCTTTACTAAAAATAACAAGACTAATAAGATAAGACTCCACTAATAAGAGTCCCCTGCACTCCACCTTACAAGCAATCACAAACAATCATTGGCTTATAATAGCAATATACGAAATATATGGGTATACTTTCTTCGTTCTACTTTGTTAACTCGTATGTGTATCAAGTACACATACGAGTTAACAAAGATTCCCAAAGACAGTCGGCTTTTATAGCTGGAAACCTAGGATTTCCCTTAGATAAATCTATTGAAGTGATGAAAAAAGTACGCCAAATCAACTCCGACTTGCCAGGAATATTTCCAATAAAACTGAGAGAAAATTTGAAAATATTTTAAACAACAACCCTGGTTATGAATCTTTGTGCCAAATCAGCAATTTTATTAACGGATCGGGTTCAATATTACTAGAGTTAATACCTACTAATATATCACCGGAATTCAAATACTGTCCAGTGACCTCAGTGGATGTAGAAAGATCCTTTTCGAATTATAAAAATATACCAAGTGATAGAAGATATAACCTTACTACTGAACATTTTGCAACAGTACTAACTTGATTGTTAATGTTTTCAAGAACAAAAATGATAGCATCTAGTTGAAAATGTAGGTAGTAAATAAAGAAATTTGTTTTAGAAAAAATAACAACTAATGACTCTAACAGTTCATTACTAATGTTCGATTTTTAAATGGAACAAACCACTACGGGCTTACGACCGTCTTCTACTGTTATTTCGAAGGCTGGCTTAGTGTGATCACTTTACGTTAACAACGTTCGCCATTGTTTTAATTTAATGTAGGCTTTTTTTTTAAAATATTATTCGTAAACGAGCGGATTGATTATAAAAACGTTATTTTGTGGTATTCATTCAAATTTGATGTTGCATATTTTGACACTTTTTGGCGATTTTGGTGCATATTTCGAGCATTTATGATTGTAAGTTGCATATAATCCGGTCTCTATTAATGAGATACGTCAAAACTAAACCGAGCAGCGTTTTAATTTCTATGCGAAAAATCTACATAACTGGTGATATATTATTATGAATGAATAAAATGAACTACTTACTTATAGTGGCGAACAATTATTCTAAGCTAACAACTAAAATTCAAAATGTCCGAATAAAATACTAGCTTGGGCGAAAAAATACTGAATGGGACAACACAATACTAAAACGGATTTGAGTTACCTATAGTGATAGTTCATTGCTCAATATTATGATATTGTGAATCAACTCGATTAAGTAATAACCCAGTACACTTGAAATAAAATATATAATGCCACATTGTTTTTTTTTGTATGTTGACCTTTTAATGTGATATCGTACATATTATTATTTTTTGATTTGTTAGTGGCATGAGATCATCCGATTGTGGATGGAATGCCAATGATAATCTCTAATACAAATGAAAGTCGGGTTAGTGCTCAACACTTATAACTCGAGATCGGCAGAACGTATTCGTCCGATGTTTGATTTATTGGATTTATTGAATAACTAATAAAAAGTTGATAAAATGAATTAAAAATATTATAAAATATAATATTAAAGTTACTATGGAACGGATTTCTTACAACGCCAGCGCCATCTATGAAATTTCCTGAACAACACAATTTTTATTTACCTGACGTATTTTTGTATAAATTACCTACAAATAGGAAATCAATAACCATAGTAAGGACTTACTACATAGGACAACGTCTGTCGGGAAAGCTAGTAACAAAATAAATCAATATAATGCGAGCTGTAATTTATTCGCTTGAAAATTATTTCACCGTTGTGAATATATCTTACCTACTGGCGTACTGTGGGTTTTCGGAATAAAATTTGCCCCCCCCCCCTCTCCCCTATATAAATTGAAAAAAAACAGTCCGAAAATATATAAAATATTTACCTACCTATTTCAAAATAAAAAAGTAAAAGAGTGAGCATATTACACAAGGTAGGTATGTTTGATTTCACAATATGTTTTTAAATGATTAATCTCAGAATATTTTTAACAGTAGGTACTTAGATACCTAGAAAGATACATACCTACATATTATTATACAAAGGTTTACAATGTGTTTCCCGAAGCTTTATCAAACGAAATGTGTAACACAATAGACCATTATTTATCGATAAAAATGCGAAAATGTGACGAACTTTTTTGGAAAAAATCTTTTATTTCCAAAATAAAAACGTCACTGCTATCTATACAGCTACATACTTTCTTAGTTTGCTTGAAATTTAAGTAAAATAAATGCTATCGATATACCTACTTACAGAATAATATTATTATGTACATTCTAATTTGACACAACTAGGTATGTCTTACACATTATGCATTCACTTTCATGATGATGTAAGAGAATATTCTTCTTAAATAAAATATAAATTAACATCGTGATTTGTTTAGGTTTTTCTCAAGCCATATACTTGCTTGCTTGCCTATAGGTATGTTAAGACAAAACGCCAAGTTAACTCTTTCAAATACCTACAGTGGAACCTCTTATAACGAGCAAAATACACAGATCAAAATATTGTTTATCGTGTAATATTATTCTAGGGCGAATCAAACTCGACATGTATTTTTGTATGTGGAAACATCACTATGAAAATACAAAATGTTAAGACAGATATTATTCTGCGCAAAGCCGTGCAAAATCTCTCATAGTGTTCTTAAATACAGTATACTGCATTTAAATATTTATTTTTACTATTTTTTTTTTGTAATTCATAACAATATTATTTAATTATTGACTATTTAAAGCTTTAAAAAATACGGTTTACTGCATTTACTTTAACATACATAGGCATTTAAAGGTTTTTTTAATCATTTTTTTAGTAATTCAGAGCAATATTTCAATAAACATAGATAGCCATATTTTGAAAACAAAATTATTACTCATCATGTAAATGTTGCATGGAATTATCGTATTACGGTACTTATGAAAATGTAATAAAAAGAATGACGGTCGATTTTAAATACAATTAAATGTAATTCAATTATTATAAACTCTTTTTAATCAAAGTATTAAGTAGTCCATTTTCGAAGCTTGATTTGACTATCCGAATCAAAAACGTAAAGCAAGACGGGTATTAGCTAGTGTACACTATTTAAAGTTGGTAGGTATGTTTTAGTTAATCATTTAAATTATTTCATTTTAACTGGTAATTTAGTTAATTATGTAACCGCTTAGGTATATTATTTCATTTGTTTATGTAGAGTAGAACATTCTCACCATGTATTCTCGATATTTCCGACTTCTTGAGTTAGTTATTTTGTGTTAATATTTTCACAATGGGTCTTTTCATATTAAATTTAAACTAAAAGTGATCAATAAGTCATCGCAATACGCAAGTTATAAATAAAAAATGTAAAAGAGTGATTGAAGGTCGTCCCATGGGTAATGTACCTTGCCATGTTGGGGATTATTCTCAGATGTACAATACGAAATTGGACTATCAGGACAAAAACAGGAGTCCTGGTCGTTTTCGAAAGAGTTGCAACTCTAAAATGGCTACCCAAACGATAAATGGACGAAACGTCTCTTGTGCTTGCGCTCTGTAACATCCCATAGAAACCCCGACGAACCCAACTCCGATGGAGGGTTTTTCACGAAGAAGATTAGTTCGAACTTTTCTTAATTATTTTCTAAGGGGTAGATAATATAAGGCTCAAAAGAAATCATGTTTATGTAAATGAGGTGGTTGATGGAAGTCCAGAACGTGGTTTCAATCAGCGGCTTTCGTACGTACAGCGTATTGGAGGTCGTATAGGTTCCGCTTTCACGACACAAGAATTTGTTTAGTGTGAAAGATGTCAAAAGTGTTTATGTTCACTTCGAGTGAGCACAGATTCATTTTTATTTAAAAAATCCAATTATGCCCTGATTCGTAATTATTTCACCCAAGCCTTATATTCGGTTTTAAAAATAAATTCATGGATCTTAAGGTGCATTTATTTATACCAAACGAACAAACACCCAGAGCTTGAAAATAGAGTATTTTCCTAATCGTTGATACTGGACACCAAGGAAATAATAACCAGAAAGAACTGTCATCGCATACTTATTAATAAGTTGTTGTTTCCATGGTGTCCAGTATCAACGATTAGGAAAATATACTCTATTTTCAAGCTCTGGGTGTTTGTTCGTTTTGGTATAAATGCACCTTTAGAGTTTAAATACAAAGATCTTGCCTGCCTGTGTCGCGAAACTATTTAATTTAAGTTCATTCGTTTTGTATGTTAAGGACTTGTGGGGTAATCGATATAGTAAAAGTGACAAAAACGGGTTTTCGTGCAACCCCCTTAAGTCTCAAATATTTAGACTTTTTATAAACATAAACATTTTCGAGAATAACCCTGCTGGTTAAATCTGCGGGTGAGCATGGATGCAGAACGCGCAATATTAGAAGGGAGTAGAGGAACAAGGAGTTGGAGGAAATGGACGATTCCAGGTTGAGAAGAAGAAATAATATCAACAGAAAAAGAGCTGGAAGGTTTTCACCATGGGTAAAAAAATACACAATGGTATTTTGCAACAGAAGATTCGCATGCATGCAAGCAGATATACAATCAACAGAACTCAACTATACTTAAATAATTAATCTAACAAGAAAAATATTTAGCAATACTATGGTTCGAATTCCAACAATAGATTCACGCGACACTGATATTATATTTTTTTATCAGATAAACTAAACTAAATTCAGGTTTTGCCTACGATTGCACACCAGGAAATTACTAATAAGATGACTCTTAATTAGTGCATGATTATTAGTCAAAGATGAAACTGTAACTAGTACGGACACATACAAAACCAGGATAATTATGCATATACATATGATTTGGAAATGGTGTAAAGATTAAAAATGAGATCTTGGACATTAAGAGTACTGACGACACATTGAGACCCAGAAAAGATAATAAATGAAACACGAGTATTTACATACATATAAAATATGGACAGCTACAATGATGATTGTTGACTATTAACAGATTTTCAAAAATTACTAGGTACATAGTGTTTTCTTTAAATGAAATTAGATTCAACTGAATGGGTCCAATACCAAATAAGTGTTGTTTCGAGATTATGTAGCGTTTAAGTCGGCGAATTTTAATATTTTTGATTGTTTAATAATCTGAGCTAAGGCAAGGGATCATTTTTCAAAAGAGTGAATGCTTTCAATTTGGCACTTATACATACTAAAGAATAGGCCATATTTTCGAACATCATATTGAAATGAAACAAAATACATTTTTAGTTTTTTTTTTTGCCACATATTAACTACGCTCACCCGTTTTCGAGGTTGTGACGTATCCTTCTCCAGGCTAGTGGATCGTTGTTACAGCCCAATATACAAAAGAACCCTGAAGTAGATCAATTCCACGATTTAGAATTTCGGCATTCGACGAATTTTACCACCTAAATGCCAAACTCTTTTAAGGTAAAGCTATCACACTCAACCAGCCTGCAATTGCAGTAGAGTTAAGTCGAAACTGCAGTAGAAAACGTCATAAGTCCGTAGTGGTTCCAATTTGAAAAAAAAGATACAAATTTTAAATCGAATATGAATTGATTTGATGATATAGCATCAAAATAGTAATATGTTGCAATACTTGCAATCAATCCCGATTTTTAAATTTACTCTGCTGAAATATAACTAGGTAATGAGAATCAATAAATTTAGAAAAAAAATGGCCAACTTTAAGCGAGTTCAGTAAAAAAATACATCAATAGTTGGTCTTCGGTATGTTTAAAACCTTTACCGTCTTATTTATAAAAAAATCGTTAATCGTAAGATTACCTATAACTCACTGATCAATTTTTACTTTATTTGTAAAAACAATATTTATCCGCGTTGTTAGGTATGTATGAAGATGACATTTCATACAAAATTTTGTAAACAAACAAAATAGTAGCCGGGCAACGCGAGTGTTTACAACCAAGATGCGCTTTGTCAGATTTGAATGATTTCGAGTTATTGATGCAGAATAGGTAGGTACATAACTTATTTTTTTTAGTCCTTATTAAATCATACGAAACCTTTATGTTTCAGCCCAAATGAAGTAATTTATGTTTGATGACTTCAATTTTAATATTTGTACCTATGTACTTAAAAAGTATTTTTTGAATATTTTCTTCAAAACGTCATTATATTTCTTATAATTTTAGTTGGTACATCATGGTTGTAAGCTGTCGAATGATTACGAGAATGCATAATATTTGCTTTATTTCTTTAAATTTCCTATTATTAAAATGATAAACCAAAATACAATGGACAAAAATATGAAGGGAGCACATAATATTTGGACGGGGATAAAAACTTAAATACAGTGTATTTATTACAAAAAGCGTTCTTTTATACTAGAAACAACTGTCAGTTGACGTTAAATCCAACATGGCGGGTCAAAATCTTCAAAGATCAGCTCACAATCAATATATATGCTTTAAACTATCTCTATGACAGTTTGATCGTAATATTTTCTATCGCTGAGCTATTTTTTCCACTGATCGTAGTTTTTAAATAAAGCAGTTAATATTTTATATGTAGTTTAATTAGCCCACTTTGGCCTACTACAACAGCTAAAAATATATATTGGGGCGAAATTACAATAATAATTATATTTTTATAGGGCGTAGTCTCGTTATCGAGATCAGGTAGCTGCTTACGTTGCTCGAATTATTAGTTTAGCAGGTGGCCCATCAACTTTTACTTCGCAAACGCGACCTTCGAAATATTTGTAAAAATTTCGAAACTGGATCACCCAGTTATCATCAAGTTTTGATACATTGTGCCAAGGCACGGGTGAATGTTCGATTTCGACACTTTTTGTAGTTTTATAACCCGATCTCCACATTTATTTACTTATTGTATTATCACACTGTTGTATTTCTTCTCAATACCTACTCAATATTTGTTTTTTAATAATAGTTAGAAAGGCTTAGAAAAGATGTTTTTTTTTTACCATGAAACACTTGCCAAATATTTCTAGAGTTAGAATTTAATTAGTTAAATATAACTATAGTCCAATTATTACACACATTATTAAGTCAATAGTCATCTAGAAGACATGATGTCTATTAAGACGCCAGACTCATAATCAAGATCTCGGGTTCAATTGCCGGTTGAGTTAGAATTTCTTCTATCCGAGCACAAATAAAATTGAATGATGTCCGAATTTTTACACAATTTTGGTCAAAATTACTTGCAGCTATATCTATATATTAATACGTGAAGGAAAAACTTTGTGACTATATTTACGAAAGTTGCGCGGACGGAGGGGTAAGAAATTTCGCACACTTATAGTTTATATAGAGAAGGGATGGCAAATGCTAATATTTTCTTAAAATTATGCATAAAAATGGATTAAATCAGTACCTAATAAAAATACTATATGTATTTCATACCTACTCACACACACTTCGATGTATTTGACATTATTTTAACACAGATCTTTTGTTTATCTGTGGTCAAATTGAGAATAGATATAGAAAAAAACTTTGAACATAACACATGAACTTTGGACATATTCATGTCATTATTTTTGAAAGAAAATTGTGAAATAGCGCTCGCTCATTCTTTGACAATGGAACCTTAATAACGTTCAAACTTATAATCAAAATTAGTTATGCTCGAATTTCGAGCAATGGCCGACCACTATTAATCTATGTATAAAATATCGCTCGGGTTATGTTTTTTTTACCATCACGCCGTGTCCCGTAAGGGGTAGGCAGAGAGAACGGACCTTCACTCTTTCCTATCCAAGCATGTTCGATCCACGTCATTCTCGGTCGGCCACGCTTACGTACACCTTTCCTTTCAGCCTTATGAATTCTCTTTGTCATTCTGTTTGCATCCATTCTTTTCACATGCCCAAACCATCTCAACTTATTAACTTTCATCTTTGTCACAACACTTCCATACCACAATGCTTCCTGATATTTTCATTTCTTTCCATATCCCATAAAGTTTTTCCACATATTATTCGTATAGATTTCATCTCTTCTGTATTTATATCCACTACCATGTTTTTATTTTCGTCCATGTCCGCGTTTTACAATCATACATCATCGATGGTAACATTATTGCGTTATGCTCTAGTTTTTTCTCGGGTTATGTTTTTGGTAGAAGTCACCTGCACTCGCGAAATTCTAAATATAGCCAAAATTTAACGAGCTGTTACAAAATCAGTTTTGTGTACGAAACTTATATGTGGACAGATGTTATCAATATTTATGAATTGAAATATCTGTTCAAAATTCAGAAAAAGTTGAAAATTAATGTTTTTTTACGGAGTTTATGACCGCTTTCGTAATACATCATTATAAATGTCAATCAACTGTGATTGATCATTGACTTTTTTACCGCTAGTAAGAGCAACCTTGGAATGTAAACATTGTAAAATTTATCGTCAGGTACGTACGTCCAATTATACTTAAGTGTCATTTAATGCGTCAATTGTTTCGCATTTTCATGGAGGTCTATAAATAATAAGAAGCATGGACCGTGTCAATCTGTTTGTTTTACTTTATGAAGTAGTTAGGTACCCTATAGCCGTGTGTCAACCAGTGGCGGATTCAGAAAAAACTCAAGGGGGGGGGGGCGCTATAGAAATCTTGAGCTAAGTTTAATTTTATACAAGACAATGCCATCTTATGGGGGCGTCCATTAATCACGTGAGCCCAAAAAAGGGAGGGGGGGGGTCTGGAAAAAATCACGAAAGATCACGTAGGGGGAGGAGGAGTTTGGTTAGAAAATCACCTGCATTTATTTTTCTGGTGAATTTAAAGAAAAACAACTTGCACTTTTTAAAATTTAGAAATTTAAAAAGTTAAAATCATAAGTTTCTTAATTCTTTGTACAAAAAAGTACACGTGATTTTCGGAAGAAGGGTGGGGGGGGGTATTCAGAAACATCACCACGGGGGATGTGTTACTCGCTTTGATTATTTATTCCGCTCAGTTATGATCTCTATTATTTTATCTCTTTTGATTATAAGATTTAAATATTTGAAAACATCACGTGATTAATGGATGTCTCCTATGATATAAAAAGTTACAAATTGTGGTTCTTCTTAAATTATGAATTCTCTACGCCTATCTTCCTAGAATATTGGGTAATTAAATCGTCAATAGGACTAATGACTCTAACAATTCATTACTAATGTTCGATTTTTAAATGGAACAAACCACTCCGGGCTTACGACCGTCTTCTACTGTTATTTGGGAGGCTGGCTTAGTGTGATCACAACGTTCGCCATTAGGTGGTAATGTTTAAGTCTCCGAAACTCCTAATCATGAGAATTCTCAACATGTTCAACATGTCAAAAAATCTCATGTATGCAACAAGTAGAAATATAATAATAAATGAAATATAGAGATAAAAGTTGGAAATTATTGAGAACAAGAGAGCAACCAAATTTAAAGACTGCGAATGCTGTTATGTATCTGGCGCCAGGATATGACTATATTCATTTTTGTTACTGTCTCATATTTATTGCCTATTGATGGCTTTGTTGGTGCACAACGTTGTGTTGAAGAATCTCTCCCATTAGTCTCTTTAATCGCAATGGAAGTTCGGTTAAGCAGTGGTTCAATAATTTATGTGCTAGATCATTACCAGCATGTTTCAGAAGTTGTGACAGACCATAGATTTTTATATATAGTGAGGCTGACTGGCAAAGAGAGCGCCCCCTATCTGTATCCGCCACTGGTGTCAACAAATCCTGTCAAATTATGACAAAGTGCCAATTTATAAAACGGGTGGAATGCCTAATTAATTATAAAAAAAAAAAAATAAAACGAACTTGTAGTATTACGATATATATTTTGGGCCGAATAAGCGATCACTTTCAGCGGCGAGTTTTTGCGAATTGACAAATGTTTTGTGTGTCCACACGGCACTGGATTATTTAAATGTAGTAGGATTTTAACAGATCATCTAACAGGTCTGGCAATAATAATATGTGATCATCATAACCGAAGGCATTATCGATATTAGCTATTTCAAACCATTTAACATTATGCAACCATAAAAACACCCGTACTTAAATTAATAAAATATCGCTAAACTCTTAATGACGTACATCTCATGAAAGTGAAAGTTGAAAAATATGTTTCAACTTTATTTATTTTGATGTTAACCTTACTTGATTATTTCCAATGTCTTTATCTAGTCGATCAAATACCAAACAAACACAAAATTATAGTCATTATTATACATATTTGTACAAGTTTTTTTTTTATAATAATCTATTTTGATACATAATATTATTATTAAAGCGAAGAGCAAAGTTTCGCAATACATTTGTATATTTATGTCATAAAATACTTTCTTTATAAAAATGGCAATATTATGTGAAAATAATAAAGATGCGGTGATAAATGGTACAAAAGGAGTTAACTTTTGACCACAATCGTCAGAATATAAATCTCTCAACAAAATCATTTTCGTTCAATGATCATAATAATAACTTGAGGAAAGACAGTTGCGATGGTATGGACACGTAGAACGGAGACCGCAGGAACATATTGTAAATCAGGCCATCAACATGAGTGTTCCACGTGTGACAAACAGAGGACGACCAAAGAATTCCTGGGTGGTGCAGAGGCGTGACCGGATGCGAAGATTGGGATTGGAAGAGGTGGTGCAGGAGAGACGGACTTATAGCCTAAGAACGAGGAGGGCTGACCCCAACAGTCTACTTAGACGCTAAGTTGGGAGCAAGCTAGGGAGAAGAAGAAGAAGATCATAATAATATCTCATTAATTGATTTATGAAGTGTCAAGTGTATAGCAATTAATACAATAAGCAGATAACAATAAAGAGATAGCGTTCGTGGGATTTTTATAAAGAAAAACTACCTCATTCATCTGTCTGTTCCGTTGATGGATCTGATTGATACGACCTTTACAAAAACGGAGGTATTATTATAAGTTATTGTTTTCTCAGTCTAACCCTTAAGTGATGTCACTGAACAAGAAGCAGACATCCATTATCCAGTACCTACTAAGATCATTGCAGTACCTATTTTTATTTTTTTTAATAATTCAGTATTTATGAATGCAGTAGGCATTTTGTTATTCGTCTTTACGGAAATACACAATACTGTAATAAAAATTATTTTATATAAAACTAGCTTTCCCGACAGACGTTGTCCTGTAGTCCTAACCAGAGGCGGCCCGTTAATATGCGCACTGCGCCCCCAGAAACAAAAATACATATTTAATCCGATTAAGTTACTTATAAAATAATAATGTTAAAATATTTCTAAAACATCCATATTTCATTCGTATTCAAAGCTCAGGCGGAAAAAACGTGAGAATAATAATATAATATGCGCCCGCACACATTCTACCTCACCTATGATGTTCCGAAACGAATGTGCCCGATAATTTTGTTGACTTTGCGGTGGAGTAAGTGGGATGGGCTACTGTAAGAGCGGCAATCACGTATGCGAGAATGAGAGGGAACTACTCGCGATGGCGTTGGCGCGTCGCAGGTGATCCGTTCCATACTAACTTAAATATTATATTTTATATCATTTCTTACCCATTTTTTTTCAACTTTTTATTGGTTATTCTGTCATCCGGAGAGGAGAAGAATCCAATAAATCAAACATTGAAATAATCTGTTCAGCCGATCTCGAGTTATAAGTGTTCGTACTAAGTACCCGGCTTTCATTTATATTGGAGATAGTATATCAGACTGGAATTATTTAAATAAGACCATGTTATTATGTGCTTATATCACCAACTATTTTCTCAACAAACGACCTCGGTATAGCCTAGTGGCAAAGGCTCCAACTTCAGATCAAGAGGTACCGGGTCCGATTCCCGGTCGGGCCAAAAATTTTCAACGTGTTTTTTCACATGAAATTTCCACTCGAGGTTGGAATCCTGTCTCAGATTGGGCGGGCCCGGTTGACTGGTAGAGAATGCTTTAAGCATTAAGTTCCGCGGCTATAGTAACATATTTTATGTAAATAAGATTGTTATTTTTTCATTGAATCTGCGCTCACTCAAAGTGAACACAAATACACTCTTTGACTCTTTCACAGTTAGCTACTTAAAGCTTGTGTCGTGAAAGAGAAATATGGTTGGCACCTGGGATCGAACCCACGACCAGTCAGCGACGTAACACCCAGGCTACCACCCACTTATTTATTAATTTATTTTATTTTTCAACAACAATACACAAGTTAATGGAATTTACTGCCCCACCAAAAAATCTGTTTTCAATTCCACTTTCAATATCGACCGTCTATACTATACTTTTAATACTAAAAGTACTCGTAGGTATATATGTATAAATCCTTCTTTATAGCATTTTTTCGTGGAGCAATACCGGTTTGAAGATATCTTATTGTCATAATGACATCGTTATTAAGATTGAAATTGGATCGGAATCGAGATGTAAATAAAGAGTACTTAAGTTCCCAGGAAAATTCATAAGTAAGTATTGATTAAATTCAGCAAGAATGAGCGTTAGTATTGCGAGAAAATGAGATAAAATACCTATGCGTGGAAGAACACAATTTTGAAGTAGGAAAGATAGCAAAACTATGGTCACGTTCAAAGAATACCTGAGATAAAATTTAAAAAAAAGCGGAAACTGCCGACAAAAGTCAAAAAAGAAGATCGAAATTGACGGTTAAGTATAAAATATACATTTCTTACCTATAAGCCAATTTTACAAAAAAAAAAACGGATAATCGGGTATACTATGTACAAAAAACTACTGTAAAGAACTCAATAATATGAACAATTAAAGAAAAAAATATTATCTTATTAAGATTATAACACCAAGAAATATTAAGGTAAGCATTTATTATTTATTTATCTATGAGTGATGTCTTTTTGTTGTGGCACGGAAATTATGGTAATTTATTCAATATTCACACGAAATTTAGGCTATTTTCTATGAATTATTTATATAAAAAATTGCTTCTGCATAGTAAGTATCTTCATACAATGCTGTCATTACATTACAAAAACGGTTTTCTTTCTCTGTTGTTTGATTTCTTATCAAATCGGGTCATCATCTGCTGTCATTTCAATGCGCACCCGGGTCTCTAACGCTGGTTACCTCAAATCGTAATGCCATAATAGATGTTTTGATGGAGAAGAACATTGGTAACTATTAATTTTTATTGCATGAAATATGAATATTGGATAATTTAAAGAATTTGGAAACTTTACACATTAAGAAAATCTACTCTCTTCAAAAAGGGACAATGGTTGATACAGGAGTTTGTACCCAAAAACTGCAGTGTTCACGGAACAGAAGTCGGTAACCGAAACTCTAGGCTACCAAAACCACTACTTCATTTTAGGTAGAATTTTAACACTATCTCTTTTTAATTAATTTAGTTTTCATACAAATGTATTTAGATCACTTCCTTATAGGTATAATAATATGTGGTTACATTTCAAATAAACTAGATTATTGCATCCCACGTGGCTATATAATATTAAATAGTATGGATTATTAGAAATGTATTAATGTAGGTTAGCAGACATGTGATGATACTACACTGATTTCAAGGTCAGCCGAAACGCTGGACATCTTCGAGTGCTCCGTCGTATCTGCGAGCCTGTGAAAGATGGCGTAGAATTCCACATACCAACGCCACAACGACGAACTCCAAATAATAATCTACCAGGCTCTTATAAGATCTCAACACACGTAAGACTGCAAAGGTTGAGATGGGCTGGGCACGTATAGAGGATGGCAATGAAACAGTTATAGGACACCCACAGGGAGGGAAGAAGGGTGAGAAGACTAAGGCTTATAGGTGGCATGATGAAGTTGGTAAGGATGCGCAGAAACTGCTTCAGGCAGCCAACTGGAAGGCAGCATCAGAGGACGCACAGCATCACTGGCAACCTGTATCCAGATCAGTGTTGCCAACCCAAATTTTAGAAAACATGTAGATAGATAAACTACCAAAAAGTGGTAGAAATTGATAGATTGATACCAAAGTATCCGAAAGTTATTTTATTCGATTCGATTCTATTTTCTTATATGGAACTTCCAAAATAAACAACGGTTGGCAGATACAGCAACGCTGATCCAGACTCTATTGAAGAAACTGCATCTGTGGCCCATTATGTGCAGATATAGCTTAAGGAATCTCCTCGCATTAATAAAGTTCTTCAAAATATCCGCAAGTTTAAGAAACGAATGAACCCAAAAAAGCGATACACCAACCATAATAAACAAGCTAACTGTTTGAAGAGAACAGGATTCTGAGACGAATGTTGGACACTTGAAAGGAAATTGCGCCTGGCACATGGAGGCTGAGAAATAATGCAGAGACCATTAGTTACTAGTGATAACAGATCGAGGACATACATCGGGCATGTTGGCAGAGGAGTCCTCAAAGAATCTTCTAGAAAGCAAGCCCATTGGCAGAAGACCACCAGGAAGACCATGCAAGACAGCGTCTGATGGACAATGTCGCTCGGGAACAGGGGGTTCAAGGTGTGGGAGATCAGTGGGAGTCCGTTTATTAGGACAGGACGGCTTGGAATAACATTGTTCAGAAGGCCAAAACTCTGCAGAAGTTAGTAGTAAAATGCCATGCTTACTTCCATGATATTGTCAACAGCTGCAAATCAACACCTTTCTCTGGTTCTCTGGTAGCTACATGTGCCGGAAGATGGTCTGTTTATGTATTTATGTCGAAATAGTACATCAATTATAACATAGTTGCATTTCAAAATCAACCCGATTCATATAATATTGTGAAGGCAATTGCGATTAATTAAGTATGTTTATTACCATATTGTGGAACACGTTAATATAGCAACTAAATAGTAAATTGAAATTATTAGTATTATGTAGGTACTAAAATGATATATTTTTGTGAAACTTTTGGTTATAATCTACATTGATAATATTCATATTTGTGAAATAATTGATAATAATTTATACAATTTGTTTATATTATTATTATGTATGTAGGTACTTTAACGATCAATTAAAGGTCATTCATTTAAGAAGTATGGATTTTAATACAATCAAATTCCTACACGTTGTTTAAGTAATAATAAAAATAATTTACTCTCTCATAATTATATTTCAAAATATTACAAAGTAGATCACTCACCTTCATTTTATGGCCACTGGTTGAAAAAATGTAATTTACAAAACTAGTTTTCCAAACTTAACACTCAATTAAATTATATAAAAAAAAAAACACTTCACTTTTATTCAAACAAATTTAAAACTGTATAAAGTAAAAATATTTTATTTAAAATCTTTCACATATTAAATACATTATTTTTAAAATATTATTGTTTGTTTTTTTTTATAGAAAAGATTTTGCTTATCGTAAAAAAAAAATCGATTCGGTGTGTTATGCGGTATAGCCGGCGTTCGAAGACAGAATGGAGAAATTACATCGACCGAATGCGTAAAAGTAAAAGAAATGATTCCACTTTGGTGAGAGTTAAACGATGGTCTATGGTGGGAGGAGGTCTAACTGGCGCGACTTGTGGTCTCTGTCACGACGAATAATATAAACCAATGTTATTTTGGATTATATTATTGTCGTGTAATTACTGTCCCGATCTTAGATAATGTCGCGACAAAATTTTTAAGTAAGCAGTTTGATGATGAAATGTCGCAAATAAGATGCTAATATGTAACAGTTAATATGAATAAAAATGATTATCTTAATAGATTAAGAAAAAGGTTTTTTTAGGTAATCGTATGGTATTTTATTACATCACATTGGTATTAAAATATCTTTTTTTTCTGATTGTTTGGTGAATATATGAGGATCTCGCTTCTATGGACACTTTGACACCGAATAACCTAGGTATATTATGTTATATGTTTTATCTATATATTAATACGTGAAGGGAAAACTTTGTGCCCCTTTTTACGAAAATTGAGCAGACGGAGGAGTATGAAATTTCGCACACTTACAGTTTATATAGAGAAGGGGTGGCGAATGCTAATATTTTTTATAAAATCATACATAAAAATAGATTAAATCAATAAAAAAACCCTACGCACACTACTGTAATGTTTATATTTCTACTCACACACACACCGATGTATTTGACATTATTTGACACAGATCTTTTGTTTATCTGTGGTCATGGTTATCTTTATTAATAATAATAGAAAAATCTTTGTACACGACATTTCAAATTTGACATGTCCATGTCATTGTTTTTGAAAGAAAATTGTGAAATTCCGCTCGCTCAATATATTATTTATATTATTTATATTATAGCGAAAGAAGTGCGCTTGGATAGAAAAGTGTGGAGGTCCGTTATTTCTGCCTACCCCTTACGGGACACGGCGTGATGGGTATAAAAAAATTAAGACAAAAATAATTAATCAAGGGCGTTGTTTCTCAAACGACATGTTCGCACGACAGAGCTGGGCGGTACTCGAGTACAAGTACTCGTAGATTGTACTCTGAGTACTTTTGGTGTACTCAGTACTCAGTCCACGAGTACATTTCTAAAACCTGTACTTGTACTTGTATTCGGTACGTTTTTGAGCCTAAAATGTACTCGAGTACTTCGAATGTACTCGAGTACTTTAGAATGTACTCGAGTACATTCAAAGTACTCGAGTACATCAAAGGTACTCGAGTACATTAAAGGTACTCGAGTACATTTCAAGTTCTCGAGTACATCTTTGGATTTATTGGAATACGTTAAACCTACTATGATACGTAATTTGAATTTATATCGCAAGTAGAGACTTGTTAGGTGTCGTGGTTATTAGTAGTGGTAAGTGGTAAGTCTCTGAGAAAAAAAAGACGGAATCTTCATTTTATAGAGTATAGTCTGAAATCCTGCTCTGCTATTGCTCATTTACGTAAAAACTGTAGTAGGTATATTATTTATATGAAAAAATTGTGATATATGATGGGCTCTAATATGTTGAATAGAATAGAATAGTAAAAATATATATATAAAAAAAATAAAATAAAAAATTCAGAACTTCGATACTGCTAAATCTCATAATTTGTAGTATTTAGACACAACAAAAAGAAGACGTTGAGAATGAGATGTTCAAGCAACTTGTAGCAGACGGTCTTGCGGAAATTTTTCAGGCTTTTACAAGACCAGCACTTTAGATGTTTTAAATTCTTTCGGCAGGTGGTCCGCGGCAAGGATATTCGCAGTGTATTCTTATTAGTCATTATTATGTTAATAATTGTCCTCGATAGCCTAGTTGTACTGGCGTGGACTTCAGATCCGAAGTCATCCGGCTCAGAGTTTTCGTAAGTGTTTTTTCACTTGAAAATTCTACCTGGGGTTGGCCTATCTCAAATTGGACGGTACCGGTTGACTGGAAAAAATTACCTCAAGTAATAAGTTCCGCCGGCAATACTGACACCTTTGTATAGAAAAGTGTTATATTATTATTATGTTAATTGTGAGTTTTTTTATCCTTGTACTAATGTGCACTACAACTCTATATTAAAATATAAATTGTAAAAGGCCGGTTGGCCGTTGAACCAAATAAAAAATAATAATAATAAATAAGGCCCGTAATGCGGTGATCAGACGAGGCGAATATCGCCAGGACACTAAAATATCGCCAGCCAATTGAACCGTGTGAACAGATTGTCGATAAATCTGAAGCGATAAAAATGGTTGAAAGCGATATCGCCTCAAGTTGAACGCCCATCAAATTTTGTATCTGGTGGTGTTTTGTCAGATATTCGGTCTTAGAACTACATACTTATTTCTTCTATCTTCTATTTTTTCCAAGGTCTCTTGTCTTATTGCCCAGAGGAGAGCTGTTTTTGCGATTTGTATCATTTACCATACCATGTTCTATTTTCTTGTTTTTAATTCAATCCTCTTTGGCTTATCTTCTTTCTCTCTTCCTTATTGATAGAATTTTGCCGTTATAACGTTGCCCGGGGGTGCACCACGTGGAGGCGTTATTTTACCAATTTTTTTTAATATAATAATATTATAGTTTTACACTTTTTTTGTAAAAAAATTATTTCATGCAGTTTGTTGTAATGATCGATTCAATTGCTCGCGATGACATTATTTATTTATTTATTGTCTACGCAACCAGCTGTTGCTTTTACAAACAATTTTGACATTAAAAAAATAAATTAATAGGTGATGCCAAGATGCAAACACCAAAAGAAAATAAACTAAACACAAACAAGAGACACAAAACAAACAGTTACAAATTATGTTTTGAAACATGCGCAAAGTTGTTAGAGATTTATAAAAGATTTGCGTTTAATTAATCACTCATGTACTCGGTACTTGTACTCGGTATTTTGTACTCGAGTACTTCGATCTGAGTACTTGTACTTGTACTCCGAGTATATTTGTGTGCAGTACTTGTACTCAGTACTCGAGTATTTTTTTCCTGTACTCGGAACAGCTCTGTCGCACGATGCCCCGTTTACGGTGATTGTCGTCTTGAGCCTTGTGCCAATCTCTCCTATTTCTCGTACTTCTTATCTGGCCTTCTTTGAGGAAGGAATCGATGTGTTCGATCCACGTCATTCTCGATCAGCCACCCTTTCTTACACCTTTCCTTTCAGCCTTGTAAATGTTTTTTGTCTTAATGTTTTAATTCATAATGCCTAATAATTATTCTTGGTTATTGATTGTCAAACATTTATAACGAAAGTTAGATTCAAGTTCCTTATTTTATGTATTTTTCTATTTGATTTTGAGGCAGTTTTAAGGGTATGGCAAGATTGGCAAGAGATTAAAAACTAAAGATTGGTTTGGGGCTAGTAAGCTAATAATTTATAACGGGACTGGTGAACCAACTGGTCAACCTATACAGTTATTAGATATGATTAATTGTTACTAAATAGTTACATTTTATGAGAAGTTGTTTCGTTTTATTTTAAATTTACATAATAATTCAGTTATGTATGTATTTGTTTTCGTATGTTGGCACATCACGCATTTAAACCGCACACTCTAGGTTTGATTTTAATCGTCGTGGATCCTTACAGGTATATTTATGGTAATCATAGATACAATTTTTTCCAATTTCTCAAAAATATAATGTTAACCGTGGGGTTGCCGGCTAAGAATAGCACCTCTGCTCTTTTTGCTGGTTTTTCGAGCATCCTGTAAGAGGCAGGAAATCGAAAAATCAGATCTGGACCGTGAGATTGACCACCTCACGTCCTTAAACCCCAACCGGTCACAAAAGGCACCATAGGCCTCCGACGCTTTCGAGCGCAATGGAGAGCTCTTGATGCATCCCTATGCTCCTATGTGGGGTTTAGGCCCCTCGCATTACGGGTTGGTTTGAGGGGGATCTGCGGCGGGCTTGATTTGTGTGGAGCTGGCTTTTTGGTTTGATTGCTTCGATCGAACTAGAGTTGGCTCCTCAGGGTTGGCTTGCGGTGTGTGGGGGGCCTTAAAGGGAGAATGAATGAATGAATGTATATAATGTTATTTACAAATTTCTAAAAATTTAAAATCTTCATAGCTTGTGTCGTGAAAGAGGAAGATGGTCGGCACCTGGGATCGAACCACGACGACCGCACCAAATAGTACGAAAGCCGGCGTTGTAACCGCCAGTCTACCAACCAATTCATTACTGATGTTCGATTTTTAAATAGAACAAACCACTACGGGCTAACGACCGTCTTTTACTGTTATTTCGAAGGCTGGCTTAGTGTGATCACTTAACGTTAACCACGTTCGCCATTAGGTGGTAATGTTTAAGTCTCCGAAACTCCTTGATAATCATGACAATTCTCGACATGTTCAACAAGTCGAAAAATCTCATGTACTTATACAACAAGTAGATATTTAATAATTAATGAAATATAGAGTTAAAAGTTGGAAATCATTACGAGAGCAACCAAATTTAAAGACTGCGACTGCTGTCATGTATTTGGCGCCAGGATATTAATATATCAATTTTTGTTAATGTTTCATCTTTATTGCCTATTGGCTTTGTTGGAACACAACGTTCTATGCTGTTACATATAACAGCAACGAGTTTTATAACATGTTATTGGATAGATTTACCCTAATTTTTAAACAAGCTATTATTTAATCATGAATAAAATGATATAATCAACGTATGTAGATGGCGCTAATTAAAACAGCTACATCTCTCCAACAAAATTCTTGTTACATAATTAATCCGTCAAACTTTTCACTCCACCTCAAAATATCTATATGTAGCTATATATTAATAGGAAGAATTAATTATTTATTTAAGTGCTGACGAGTTTTATAATAGTTCAGGTTATGCAGAAAGCATAATATTCGCAAATTTTGCATACTAGCTGATTCCACCAACGTCGTTCAGCATGTAAGCTATTGGAACGTCAAAGATTCCTCAAACAAAATATCAAGAGTTATCAATGTTCTATTTTGACAACTGTAAAGAGACATAAGGCCGCATACTTTCTAATATTCGATTTTTTGGGCCGAAGGTGCTTGGTGGTATTTATTCATTGTATTAGAAATGAAAAAAAACGAGTCCAAATTTTGTAATACCTACCACGTTTTACTTTAAAAACCATTAACCGATTTTCGACTAACTCCATCTGAGGAAGAAAGCAGTCGCTTTCGAAAACCGGTTAATGGTAATTAAAATAAAACGTGGTTTTACAAAATTTAGACTCGTTTTTCATTTCTAATACCGCATACTTTGGCCACATATTCCGCGGTGAAAAATATTCCCTCTTACGACTTATGATTCAAGGAAAAATTGAGGTGTATGGGGCGGAAAAGACTCTCTTGGCTCAAAAATCTTGAGCGGGTGCGGTATCATTGATAAAGCTAGCTTAAGGTCTTAAGACTGTGAGGAGTTCAAAGAGATGGTCGCCAAACTCCGTTAGGAGGACACAGGAAAAAAAAAGAAGATTTAATTCTTCGTTTTGATATTTTATGTTTTATGAGACAGATATACAGATAGTAGTGACACAAAAAATGGTTACCTACCCATCACGCTGTAACCCGTAAGGGGTAAGCAGAGAGAACGGGCCTCCACTCTTTTCTATCCAAGCACACTTCTTTCGTTTCTTCCACCGGCATGACATTTCTCATTGTATGAACAAGAACACCAGTAAAGGATGCAAACTTTAACAGCGACTTACGGTGATAAAGTAAAAGACAAACAATAGAAAAACTAAGGCAATAGAAGGCTCTAGTGGAGCAAAGGGATGAAGGCCAAGGGTGAGGGAGAGAAAGAGAAATACGTTGCTCTGACGTCAGATTTGTCCTTACATTTTACCTGAACATAGTATAAGATGAGTTATTAAGATATTGATTTTTTTTATTATTAAGTAAGTAGGTACCTAATTGAAAAATAAAATACGAAAACGATTAGAATATAATAAACAACCATGTTTATCAATCTTTAATCATCTCAACTGTCAAACTATGAGGTAGGTAAGTACTCATTTAAAAAAAACTTGAGATTATTTTATTTTTAAAATATTGTCTATCTATAGGGTCGTGTGAATCTAAATCATCCCCGAATCAACATACCCACTTCCTTACAAAATTTCATCAAAATCAGGACAACAATTTTACGAGGGGTATCGTCAGGTATTTATACACGACCAGAAGAAATTTATATATAAATATAATAGTTTAAAAAACGTCGGTCTCACAGGAAATTGTTAAAAAGATAAAATAAAATATACACGTAACGCATCACTAAATCTATGTGTCTTATTACAATTTATCTTATTATGTAATAATTATAGAAATATAACTATAATATTATTATTATATAAACGCATACCAAAGTTGCAGTTGTTGACAATATTATAATGTATTATAATCATCATTGATCATATTGGCAATATGGTTAATCAAAGTGGTTAAGACCAGTCATTGCGTAGTTCAATTGTTTAAAAAAGTACAGCCATTTATGTCGTTAATATCCTTAAGTTCTGGATGGTATCTATTTATAATGTGCATAATCGTATAAAAAAAAACTAGAATAGCAACTATATGATTGAGGGATTTCGTGGCGTCCACTCTTATCGAACGTGGATTAACTAAGTAATCGAGAAAATAAAGTTACTTATTTGACATGTCTTAGCCAAAAAACTGAAAAACTACAGAAAAAAAAACATGGCCACTTTTTATGCTCAACATTCGTAATAATATCTAACTCTGGATTCATGGCGAAATAACACATAGATAACCAACAAGGCTCTAGTGACTAAAAATATATCTGTCTAACCATAACACCAAACCAACATAGACCTAAAAATATCTGAATCCCATAGGAAGTAGATCTTGGATTAATCCGCAATTCAATTAATTGTAGCTGTAGCCTCAATTCCATGAAAGGTATTTTATATTTAAGGCGAGTCACACCCGCTGATCCGTCACTGACATCTGACTGCCAAACATTTTTATTGGGCGAAAGTGCAACGACCTTTAATTGTGCAAATAAACTCTAAATTTGAAATAGAGAATAGATGCAATTCAGCTATGAACCACTTTACACCCCCTTTACATTTCTAGCACCTTCGGAGGGCCTGCCTCCCATGTTGAGAGCCACTGATTGAATGCATCTGTATGCGAAATTTATTAGTGTAAATATGCAATGTTACGCAATATTTGGCATCCTGTTAATTTGCTGACACGTTTGAGACTTTCTCTTGAAAATGGTGAACATTTTTATGGTTGCTAAAATCATGATTTGAAACACGTGTGTACAAAAATTATGCAGGAGAGTTCAACGCGTAAAGATCAAACCTTTTTTAATACTCTGAAGTCTGAATATAATCTTTCTCCTTTATAATATAAAAAAATCGAGATCGGCTGCACAGATTCTTCCGATGTTTGATTTATTGGATTCTTCTCCGCTCCGGATAACAGAATAAGTATTAAAAAAAACGGGATTTTGATCAAAAAGATTACAGAATAACTGTGAAAAATCCTTAAGAAATAATATAAAATATAACATTAACGTTAGTTTGGAACGAATTTCCTACGACGCCAACGCCATCTATTAAAATTTCTATAATAATAAAATTATTTATTTGACAACCATTGACATTAAAAATATTAGTATGCAGGTTTTTTATGGATTTTTTTCAAGTTCAGAAATATTTTTTTAACATTCAAACATAATATTTTAAACGTATTTTTGTATTGATTACAAATTTGAAATCAATATTCTTAGTAAGGGCTACTTACCTACAGGACAAAGTCTGTCGGGAAAGCTAGTATATTATAAAGGTGTGAGTCCTGGCACCTGACCAATGCCCAGGCACAAAAAGTATCTACATTTGAAACGAAGTTCATCAGGAGAATCTTGTTTATGATACCTATATCATCGCATCACGCGAACGACGCTATATGTCGGCGCACCCAGCGCGAGCCCATCACTTCCACTATTGTGGAGAGTGGATATGGCTGGGACATTTGTTAAGGATGCAGAATGACATTTGGTCGAGGAGCGCGCTGTTCTTCCTCCCATCAGGATCTCCAAGACGAGGAAACGAAGACTCTCTTATACCATGTTCCGTTCCTTCGAGGAAGAGCTGAGGGATGTGGATACGATGTGGGAGAAGGTCGTAAACATTACGCAAGATCGATCTCAATGCGTTTATTTTTTGCGTGTGAGTGACTGGCAAGCGAGAGCAGGATCCAAGATGATAATTTAGTCGCTACATACAGAAAAAGAAGTAAACAAACTGATCACATCCAATGCCTCGTCAAACAAACGATCTTTGCCGCTGATATAACAAGCAAATCACAAAATAAATGACATAACTTGATTATAAAACATATTTTTTAAAATGTGTTGATAGCATAAGTAGGTGTTATTGTTTATTAAATAGACTTTCACTCTTCAGAATGTGGTCAACCGTTAAATATACAAAATATAGATATTAATGTACCAATTAGTAGCATTCGTTTTGTGCTTTTTACATTATCATTATCATGAAAACCTACTAGAAAAAAGGAATCTATGCAACTTCAAATAGCAAGTAGTTTAGTGATTCGGTTGCCGACTTTTTTTGTACACAGTAATGGGTTCACACTCCGACGCTAACCATGTTTTTGTTTCAGCAATTGATATTTTTTGCTTCTTATGAAAAATGTGGAGGGTGAATTTGCCTTTATGTTCAGTGAACCCAGATCCATTTTCGATATATAACGGATTTTTTGACAAATTTGTTTTTACAGTTGTCGAACTTTTAGGATTATTTTGACGTGTTAAATACGCCGAAGACTCCCATGATGGGAAAATTTTGGGATTTAATTTGTCCACCCAAATGCATGGCGAACGTTTTTGACGTACAGTGCAGACACATTAAGCCAGCCTTTGAAACAACAGAAGACATTTGAAACAAGAAACATGTTTATTTCATTACATTTTTAACTTCCTATCTTGCTGCATTAATATTAGATAACATGCTAAATGTAAATGGGTTAATTTTTATTATTTACTAGCTTTCCCGACAGACGTTGTCCCGTGTTCCTAACTATGAATATTGAATTCGAATTTGTATGGTGATGAATTAATTATCATTTGTGATTCCGAACGATGTGTCTGTTTTGAACCATGTACCTATATTCCATCCGCATTCTGTCAATCGCACCAATTGACAATTTCTGTCAAAATTTCAAAATTGGAATAAAAATTATAAGGTAAAAAGTACTAATAAGGTTGTCTACATAGAGTTTTATTTAATTTTCAAATTTTCTATGCATTTTTCTTAATTTTTTTCTTCTAAAAGGACATTCTCCTGATAAAAGCCTACACGACAAAAAAGAATTAGCGAAATTGGTCCAACCGTTTAGGCGTGATGCGATGACATCGGGAAATAGCTCTCCATTTTTATATATAAGATGTAGGTATGTTTAAAAAAAAAAAATTAAATAACCTTTATGCCAAAGATATAAAATAATACAAAGAATGCATCGGTGATGCAAATTTGAATACGTTTAACATTTGAAAATCGAACATTCATTGATTTTATAAAAAGTTCGTTCCATTTGTAAAAAATTAATACTAGTGCTGTCAACAAATCCCGTTAAGTTTAAAATATTAAATTTACCGCTGTGTAAACTTTTCAATTTACTGCCAAACATCACTATTTGTTTACAAATAAAACTCCACGCTAGATAGGTACATATCGTCATAATAAAATGAGTAATGTGGAAATTTCAATACACGCAAAATGAGACTCAAGTGCAAACTTTATCAATAGTGTGATGCACCATTTTTTTAGTATGGTATTATAAACAAATTGCTTAATTTTGTTGGAAATTGCATTTAAGTCTAGTTTATCGTGCATTTAAATTTTCACTTAGGCTATTTTTTTGCTATTTTTTTATTTTAGTGACGATATTATTTTTAGGTATTTTAAATGAATCTGCGCTCACTCAAAATGAACACAAATACACTTTCAGACTCTTTCACAGTAAGCTATTTAAAGCTTGTGTCGTCAAAGTGGAAGACGGTCGGCATCTGGGATCGAACCCGCGACCTCCAGTACGAAAAAGCACAAAAGTCGGTCACAGAATTGCTAGGCCAACAACCAATTGATATGTTATCACTTTTATTAGATACACAATATACATACGCCTACCTATTTTATGGAAGAGTTTAAAAAAAACAGAAATTGATCGATAAACAATATGTACCTAAGTACAAAATTATCGCTCCGTGTTATACATGCAAAAATCAATGGTTAAAATTTTGGGTAGGTACATTATTATTCAAAATACCTATATATCAACGAATCTTTGATGGTTAGTACGCGGATTTATTCTAATCTATTCAAAAAATGACATTTAAAACTCACGTTTTTGTTTTTTGAGGTTGTATTTTTAACTATTTGCCACTTAGACCAAAACACTTAAAGTCGCAGTTACGATTGGATAAACGTAATATGTTTTATGTGTTTTAATATTTTTTATAACATAATATACTATAACTATCACAAACACTCTACAAAATACGTATGACAGAAAACATTTAAAGTGGTTTTATTTATAAGCAAGACCACTTCTAGATTCAGGACTTTGATATATGGCATACTTTATACCGATCGAAACGACCCGATGCACCAGAAAAATATTTCCGATTCGGAATGAAATTACCTAATTAGGTAGGTAATTAAAAAGGACTGTTTATAATCTAATCTACCTATGTATTTCATTTTTTTATTGAATTATTTAAAAAAAATACTATTGTCTATTACTTACTGACAAAAAAGAGTTCGATCGAGGCGCCACTTTTCGAATGTTTAACGGATGCTCATCGGAACAGTCATGTTCAAAATGTGTAGCTTTAAATTATGTAAATTCGATTCCGTTGATGGATTGCTTAAAGCATTGTCATGGAGTTTTGAGCTATTTTTAAATGTTAAGCTATGTTTTTGTCGATTCATCAAACCTAACATCACCGCCTTCAGTAGCCTAGCGGAATAGGCGCTTACCTCTGATCACGAGGTTTCGGGTTCGATTCGCGGTCGGGTCAGACTGTTTCCACTTGAAATTTCTACCGAGGGTTGGCTTGTCTCAGAATAGAAAGGAATAGACAAATTGTATATTTCTCACATTTGTTGATTAACAACCAATACAATGTTCATATAAAATAAAAATGAGAATAAAAAAGAAAAATTAAATTTGGAACTTAGACACAGCTAAAGCCCTTAAGTGATATAAAAATAGCAAAAAATTGTAGAATGGTTGATTAGAAAAAAAATCCTCAGAAAATAAGTTCCGTCAAACGAAATGACAGCTATAGAAAAATGTTTATTTATTTAATAGCGTTTTGTTACATTGGGAAAAAAAGAAGTTCATTAAAAGTTAGCAAAAGAAAAATATATAAAATATCTCTAAATGTCAATTTTACGAATAAAATGTGATTTCGGCCCAGCAGGCGAGGTATCTAAAAATTTTGTCAAAAAATAAATTACTTTACAATAAGTAAAAAGAAACATTTACTTATTTGGACACTTATCCAATAAGCCAGCAACTTCTTCACATTTTAAACGTAACTGTTGGTTCTGCGTAAATCTCGAATCGACCATCTTACTTGGTGTGAGGTGCAAACGGGCCGTTTCGCTACAAACTATCACCTTCTTCACTATAAATGCACGAACAGAAGCACGCAGAGCACCAAATGTAGGACGTGCATTTTCAGATCACCTTACGCAACAAGCGGTTGTGATGCGTGGGCCGGTGTTATTTGATAGCCATCAATAGTGCGGTCTTATTTTAATCTAGGCATGTTAGGTATGAAACTGGCCACCAATTGGACCCTAGATAGATAAAAAAGAAAGGGACGCAAAACTTTTGAAGTAGGATAGGGATAGCAAGAAGTGTCGTGACCCGCTTTAATAAAATGTGAAAAGATCGAAATATATCGAGGAATCCTGGACTATGCGAGCGCGAGACCTGTGGGGCTAGTTAGATTTTAATCGAAAGCTAAGTGCACTTATTAGCGTGCAAATAGTGTTCGAAAATTAAACAATCAAATCATTCGATCATTTTTGTATGGAAATTTTTCGAAACCCTTTCGATGATCGTTTCGATAATCGATCATCGTGAACAAGATCCAAATGCAGACGGCCAATGAATTAGTCCGACTTAATAGATCTGAATATCACTAACACTCCACGCGCCATACATTTGACTGCGGACAGACAAGCCTGGAGAACTATCGTCCATGACTCCACCATGAATGATGACCACAACTTTCCACAGAGAGGATGACGGGTAGTTAGATGATGCTTTTGACAAATGAGTAAGACCCTCCAACACCCGAGTATAACAGGAATATGGAGATTCCTTATAAAGCCTCTTGGACTCCGACATCGCCGTAAGGGTTGATCTTTTGAGGTAAAGATACTTATCTTATGTACTTACATAATAATATAGTTCTTTCCAGGTAAGGTTAAGTATAGTTCGTTCCAGGTAAGGTTAAGTATAGTTCGTTCCAGGTAAGGTTAAGTATAGTTCGTTCCAGGTAAGGTTAAGTATAGTTCGTTCCAGGTAAGGTTAAGTATAGTTCGTTCCAGGTAAGGTTAAGTATAGTTCGTTCCAGGTAAGGTTAAGTATAGTTCGTTCCAGGTAAGGTTAAGTATAGTTCGTTCCAGGTAAGGTTAAGTATAGTTCGTTCCAGGTAAGGTTAAGTAGAGTTCTTTCCAGGTAAGGTTAAGTATAGTTCGTTCCAGGTAAGGTTAAGGATAGTTCTTTCCAGGTAAGGTTAAGTATAGTTCGTTCCAGGTAAGGTTAAGTATAGTTCGTTCCAGGTAAGATTAAGGATAGTTCTTTCCAGGTAAGGTTATTTGGAACTTCACATTCCTTAGTATTAGTATTTCTTTAGAACTTCACTTTCCTTAGTGTAAGTATTTATTTGGAACTTCACTTTCCTTAGTGTTAGTATTGCAAAGAACAAGTTGATGCAGTACGGCTTAATATTTCTAGTATGTAATTAAATAATGTATTTGCTTTGATCCATACACCATACGTGTAATTTTATTATTTGTTATTCAAAGCAACAATGACATTATTGATAAAGATTAGTCATTAAGGGCAGTAGGAACGGATTTTAATGTAGGTTTTAATTTTGATTCAAACAAAATAAGTGCAAGATGATAAAATAACATATTATAGTGCATCCAGCGAAAAATGCGCGTCAAGTATGATGGTCTCTTTCTCTCATGATAGTAAGGGACCATTCTATTCAACCACTGACGAGCCAATCACAATGGACCGTCAATGGACGGTCTAGGGACAGGAGACAGGATGGATGAGGGGGTATAGAGATGACAAAAACAGCGATCTGCCGAGAGTCAAAGGATAACCGCGTAAAGTGCACAATTTTTCTATACCTAGACCTCTTGGGCTTGAACGGTTTCTTCTAGAGCTGTTTATACCTTAATCTGGATTAGTTTAGACATTAGCCTAGATTCTAAATAGATCTCTTAACATAAAATAGGGATTGACAATGGACATACTCTCTAGGGGGGGGGGGGGGGGGGGAAGTGGGATGACATGCAATAAATTATCAAACATCTATTGAGTTAGTATTGAGTGCCCCATATATGCACTTTAAGAGGTATTGCATAAATCGCATGCACTGACGAATAACGCGATTCAAAGACTTCAGTCTTGGATGTTCAAATTTTAAACAATTATAGTCGAAGAAGAAATAAATATTAGTTGCTTTAATGGCGAACGTTGTTAACGTAAAGTGATCACACTAACCCAGCCTTCGAAATAACAGTAGAAGACGGTCGTAAGCCCGTAGTGGTTTGTTCCATTTAAAAATCGAACATCAGTAATGATATATGAGAGTTATTAGTTGTTACAAATTCGTTAGTTGCTTTAGACGAGATGGACGACTAAAAATATTGTTGATATTGTAGCTTATAAGAGATCTTTATACTATTAAATCATTGTCAATACTTCAAATCAAATATATGTAGAATAAAAAATGAAAGAATATTTTGCAAATTTGTTTGAAATTCCGGACCATAACTAAAACATCTGGAAAAAATAGGTAATTTCTAAACTACATGTAATATCATTTCTGACATAAGTAAGAATTATTATAGTTAGGAAACTACATGGATGCAACAAAATCGCAACTGCATCTTCTTATGCAGGTTATACATTCGCACACACAGACCGTATGCCCTCATAACTCACAAAAGATCAAAAGAGAGATTGCCTGAAGACAATGGTAAATGATGGAAGTGCATTGGAGGCTATTCTTATACTCAATTTATACATTAAATAAGTGCATTAAATTAATTACATAATGGCGATGTATTTACATTGCAATAGTTTTACAGTAATAATTATTGCTAAATCAATTAATAATGATGGATTAGGTACGAGAAATTTGAAGTGATTCTTCTGATTTGTCTTCTGACCTTACACTACAAATAAGCATATTATTATTCTTGACAGTCCAACGAGGGCGTTTTTTGACTTTATTCCATGCAATGAAATTATCCACAAATAGCATGTTCAGGATAGACCAATACCGAAGATGTGTGAATGCGGATATTTTTAGATCTACAAACCACCTGAATAATATCAAAAATAAATTAATATTTAACAACCGATGAAGTTATATCTATGGATTATCATATTTTTTTACAAAATAAATTAAAGTCGGGTTAGTGCGAACACTTATAACTCGAGATCGGCTCTACAGATTCTTTCGATGTGTAATTTATTGGATTCTTCTCCGCTCCGGATAACAGAATAACTAATAAAAAATTGAAAAAAAATGGTTAGGAAATAATATAAAATATAATATTAAAGTTAGTATGAAACTAATTTCATGCCACGCCATCTTTGAAAAAAATCTAACAACAAAATTATTGTCTTCTGCACCTGCACCCTCTCATTCTCGCATACGTAATTGCCACTCTTACAGCAGCCCATTTCACTTACTCCACCGTTTCGGGCGTTTTAGAAATTTTTTATACAAAGTCAACCAAATTGCGTGCATATAATTATATTCTCGCGTTGATCCCGTCTGAGCTTTGAATACGAATGGACGTTTTAGAATTAATATTTTAATGTTAGATATTATTTAATTAGTTTATTTTTGTTTTATTCACATCATATGAACGGGCCGCCTCTGGTTAGGACCAAAGGGTCTACAGGACAACGTCTGTCGGGAAAGCTTGTTAGGTATAAACAAGAATAAATATTATCCAGGGGATTGTGTAAGAATTGATTAACTACTAATCATTTTTCAATTCAAACAACCTTGAAAAAGAGTCATTTTTACAGACAGATATTCCGTTATGTATGTAAAAAGATGATGCACCTGCATAAAAACACGGTAATTTTATCAATGCCATAAATTGTACTGAACCTACCAACGTAGATAATGTTTTTTTTCTGGAACAGGTTCTGCCATCGAGAAATTTGCAGTCCAGCTAGTTCCGAAGATTTCTCTTGCAATACAGAACTCTGCTGCAAACAGCTCTTGCATTAGATGCGTGTGACATCACTGTATTTTTCATTCGTTGAATTAAGTATACTCATAATTTTCCAGGATATTGTCTACGTGTCTTTTTGCCTCTAGCAGAGAACTTTCCAATATCAGTATTAGTTTTGTTCATTACCATATATTATCAATTATTATGTCATATGGCTTCTGCCACCAATTGATAGCCACGGACAAAGTACTCCCTATATACAGAGCAACATTCTAGAACGTTGGGGTTGGCATTGTGGAAATCTGAGTATGGTAACAACGTGTTTATTGGATTGCGCCGGCTCTCCAAAATTAATGATTGGAGAATCTCGCTTGTGTCCAGCAGTAGCCCTAGTATAAGTTTTCGATGATCGAATATCGAAACGATCATCGAATAGAGTTTCGAAAAATTTCCATACAAAAATGATCGAATGATTCGATCGTTTGATTTAAGAACACTATTTACACGCTAATAAGCTCTTATTTGCGTGCAATTAGCTTTCGATGAAACTCGTACTAGCCCCACAGTTGAAGCTATATCAATTATTATTAAGTGCCAGTATTTAAATACTGGCACTTAATTTAAATCCAACTAATTAGAAGTTTGCACACCATCAGCTGAAAGTCTGGAGGTAAGCGCCTCAGCAAGGTACAGCTAGGGTTGCAGGTTCGAATCCTACCTCAGTCATGAGATTTTTAGTTGAAAACACTATGATGGGTTTGGGATTTGAAATTTATTTTCACAATCTAATGGCGAAATTGACATTTTTTCGAGAATAGTATAAAGCATTATATGTTTGTCTCCTTGATGTTGTGGTAATATAATGAAAGCGTGAAAGAGACATTGTAAGCTTTTTGTGTAATGTCATTAAGTGTAGCTTGGATACCGCAGTAAACAAGACGTCTACTAAAATAAGATGCATGAAAAAGGTTTAATTCAAAAACATTGGCAATAATATTGAAAATTAGATTTTTCTATGTCCAATCCAAACTCCCTTTAGACCCCACTTAGGGGCATAGGGAGGCAACAAGAGCTCTCCATTGCGCTCGATCTTGCGCAACGTTAATGACCTCCTCCCACACCATGTCCAGATTCCTCAGCTCTGCCTCGAAGGAGCGGAACACAGTATGAGAGGGTCTTCCTCGTCTCCGGGACCCTGATGGGAGGAAGAACAGCGCTCTCCTCGGCCAACTGTCATTCGGCATCCTTAACACATGTCCCAGCCAAGTCCATCTCCTCCACATAATAGTAGAGGTGATGGGCTCACGCTGGGTGCGCCGGCGTATATCGTCGTTCGTGATGCGGTGGTACCATCTTATACCCAAAATTCTCCTGAGGCACTTCGTTTCGAATGCAGATACTTTTTGTGCCTGGGCCAGAGTCAGGTGCCAGGACTCACACCCATACAGGAGAATGGGCAACACACACGCATCAAACAGTTTACATTTCGTCTCGACACTAAACTCCGACGCTTTCCAAATCTTGGTCATGTTGTTAAAGGCGCCACTCGCCATACCGATACGTATCGGGAGCTCAGCCCCGAGGTCACCAGAGGTGGTAATGGTTGCTCCCAGGTACTTAAATTTATCCACCCGGGAGACCTGGTGACCATCGATGGTTATCGGTAGCTGTTTATCGGGGCAGGCATTATTCGCCATGAGCTCCGTCTTACTGGCATTGACTCGAAGGCCGAGGCGTGTTTTTCTATGTATTACGGTTAAATTGCGAGTTTGATTTTAGAGGAAAACATTACCTAAGCCCATAGTGGTACAAATTTACCATTGAAAATTATAAGTGTAATGTTACCTTCAATAATAACATTTATTGTTTTAACTTTGATTTTGTAAAAGAAAGAAACTATTGGCAAACTGACGAATATTAGGACGATTCCAGAGTATAGCCGTTAAAATCTGTTCAGAAATAAACAAAGAAGGCTAGCAAAATCTACGATTGAGACTGGTCAATGGTCATCGTGGGTATTTTATATATATGAATGATCTCCGCGCCAGCCTGACATTTTGGGCATTAATCATTGAAATCTAGATCTCGCTTACAAACTCGACGATTACCAAATATTGTAATATGGATCATTTTGACTGTCACCAGTTTCGTCCAGACAGTTTTTGTTGGGCAATTCTTCAGTTTTAATGATCATATATGTAATTACTGTCAGACATACAAAGTTTTTAGCGTGCGAAAGCATGAATATTACATAATATTACACAATGTTACTTATTCGTCATTTTAATAATGATATTATTTTTTTTAAGATAGAACGGATATTAATTTTTTTGAAGATCTTAAAATAGTGGACAAATTGTAAGACTATCATTAAAAAGATTTAATAATTACTTTCGGATAGGTAGTTAGTATTCAGATACAAGAAAAAATCACAATCGTACGATAAGTAATTCAAATCAAACCTTCAAACACAGTGGCTTAAGAAACAAAATCATTAAGGTACAGTATGTATAACGAAAACGACGACGAGAAAATCGCGACATAGGTACCTACTGCATAAATTTCAGGAAAGATTCTTCCAAATACGGGTTACCATCAAACGACAATGTCTTAGAAATTCTGTAAGGATGCGAATATTAATTCTTCTGGAGATAATAATTATTATCAATAGCAGTCAAATCCACATTTCGTTGTTTTGAGAAAACCAAGATTTTTTGTTCAAGGAAATCTTTATAAGAAATGCTTATAATTTTGGATGTAAATAAAGAGAAAAAAATTAACTACTTCGATGGCTCGTAATAAAAAATGCAGAAAAAAAATTCAAGTTTGGATTTGACTAAGTTTGTTTGTAAAAAATGGATTTGACCATCTTTGAATGTTACAGTATTGGATTTGACTAATTTTGACAGAAAGCTAAGGGAAAATCAAACAGAAATATGTAATATGAGGTGGTTGGTAGACCAGCGGTTACGACGCCGGCTTTCGCACTGTTTCGTGCGGAGGTCGTGGGTTCAAATCCCGGCCGTGCCGACCATTTTCCACTCTCACGACACAAGCATTTGCTTAGTGTGAAAGATGTCAAAAGTGTATTTGTGTTCAATTCGAGTGAGCACAGATTCATTTAAAAAAAAAAAAAAAAAATTGTGTATGAAAATATTCAAGTGCGTCAATGATCTTGCGATCCTGTTGGTCGAGATAGATTTGTTTAAATTTAAAGGGAACTTTTGATGAATTTGGTTAATTAAGAATCACGAAGATTCTGAAAGAGATTTTCATTATTATGTACTTGAATTATACTAGGTAGATTTGAAACTAAATTCATGTTACACATAATTAGAAATAGTATAAACCACCAATTCATAGACAATACATCACAATTATGGATTTGACCACTATGCAAAATCCCTCCTAAGTTTAAGGTAGATTAACTCGTATAAAGAAAATTCGAAGATATCCTCAGTAAAAATGTTTCTTGTTGCATTAATTGATAATCGTATTAAGTACAGAAAAATATTTATGAAAACCGACATCTATTGATTGAATCGTACATCACAATGACCATTCATCTAATAGTTCTGTTAACACACCGATATTCTTTTGTCGTACCATAGTCTCTAATATTATGATGACAATTTGAAAATGATTATGCTGTTCTTCTGTAGATGTCGCAGCCTCAGTAATTATGAAAACACCTATGCTGTTGTAGACAAAATAATGTCGTGCTTGTAGTTACATGCATGGTCAGATGGGACAGACACTCAGACATTTTTTGTCAGGGTGTCCTCTCCTGTCTATTACCGACTGCACATACATAATAATTTGGCAAAAATAGATCACCAAGAACTTGCTTTGAAATATGTATATAACTAAAAAAATAATAATAGGAAAACCAAGAGACCATCCAACTAAATTGATTTTTAGAGAATTTGCGGTACCAGCATTTCATCAGATAGTTAAAGAATCTGCAATCTTATTTTCCTATAGACATCATTACGTCCAAATTTTTTCTACCAATAACGATGGACGAACTAGAGCACAATATAAAATAAAAATACCCAGAAACCAAACAAGTACCGCACAAAAGCGATGTTTTTATAGGGGGATCATGTTATTTAATGATCTCCCTGATGACATACGTGAAGTGCGAGACTTGGAAGTTTTTAAAAGGAAACTTAAAAAGCATATGAGACCTCAATCCGATAATTAGATTTTGTGAGGATGATTGTTTGACCTTCTTTTGTTTGAGTTTTCTGGAGTTTGTGTTGTGTGTTTTTGTGTTATTCCTTGTGCATTGTTATTATTATCATTAAGTTGATTGAATTAAGGTAATATGTTTTTGCATATTATTATATTCATGTTGTTAAATATTTTATTAATGTGTTTATTTACTCAATGTTAGCGGTGCTCCTCTCTCGAACACGAGTCTTCGACTCTATCGGGAGAGAAACAACGTTTATTTTTTTTCTATTGTTACTTTTAATGTTTATAATGTGATTTCTATTATTTCTGTACAAAGAATAAATTAAATAAAATTAAAAAAAAAAAAAAAAAAAAATATGGTTTTCTCGATCTCGAAATACCTTTTTAAGTACACCCCAGTTTCGTTTATGCAATAAAGTTTTGTTTTGTACATAATAAGTAGACACCAATAAAAACTGACCGAACGATTAACGCAAATCGTCCGGACATTGTACCTATTGGTTGAACGTAGGAACGAAATATTTCGTAGATATCACTATACAGTTTGACGAAAATATTTCGAAAAAGGCGGAGCAAGAAAAAATAATCCCACTGTCGATTTGTTGAAGAGAAATTATTTCCCGAGACAGATCGGCAGTATCAAGCCAAGATACGTGAGATTTGTATGGCCCCTTTGCACTAATGGTGTTCAAAAATTATAACAAAATCAAAAATTTACGATTAAAAAGACAAACACATAATCAAAACATCACAAAACAAAATAGGTACAACTGTTTGTTTACAATATGTTCCATAAATGGATTTACTCAGAATTCGGAGGAGAACATTTAGTGTGTCTGTGTGAGGGTGTGTGAGGGTGAGGGTGTGTGTGTGTGTCCCCTTATAAATTTTGATTCGCATGATGCACAGATCCTAAAATTTCAGAAAATATTTGTCTACGCAACCAGCGGTTGCTTTTATAAACACTTTTAAAACATAAAAAATACAAAAATTGGTGATGCCAAGAAGCAAACACCAAAAGAAAATAAACTGAACACAAACAAGAGACACAAAACAAACAGTGAGAAATACATACCTAAACATATGGAAATTCAATGAATGCAATACTGTAAAATGGGGCCAAAGGAAACATCATCGCATTACAACATAATTGAAGAAAACACAAGGTGCCTAGCTGTTCTGATCCTTTAACATTTTTTTGAATTAGTACAAACTTGTAGCAAATATATCTATTTCGCCGAGGTCGTTGCCCCCCTTAAGGATCCTCTGCATGGGCGCATAGAAGGAATAGTTTGTGGTATGATTCGCAAGTTTGAACGTCTGCACATTGCTGGTATCTCTAGCGGGCACTCGAAGCTTCCCCAAGAGTCAATTTGGCCGCCGATCAATTTATGCAAGAAAATTAAATCAGCGTTTTTACGCCTCTCAGATAATAACATGAGGCCATATTATATATTGAATACTTTAAGCCTACAAAACTCACCTCAGAATTTTGAAATTTTCTTTCTGTCAGGGGTAATCAACCTTTGAATTTTTACTGAATTTTTTCATATATCTCGAAAACTATAAAAGCGAGAACCTTTCTCAAGAGGAAGCCCATGACAATAATAAATATAAATGGAGCAAGTACGCAGCCCTGTCTGACTTCCGTGGTGATCCTGAAAGCTTTAGCAGGACCACCTTGCGTTTTGACGCTACACTCGAAGTCTTCATACCGGGACTGCACTATTTTAACTATCTTCGGAGGTATACCGTACAGAGCTAAAATTTTCCATATCGATGGTCTATGTGGGCTGTCGAAGGCCTTTTCAAAATCAATGAGGCAACAAGCGACTGGAGAGTTAAACTCCTTGCACTGCTGAAAGATGCACCTGGCACAGAAAATTGGGTTTGCATGGACTGTGCAGGACTTCCCAGGTCCAAACCGCATTGTTGCTCTCTTAGGACAGCCATGACAGGCCCCCGAATGCGGTGTAGTCGGGGGCCAGTATCCGGGAACATTCAGTAGAATAATTCTACGGTAGTTTCCGCATTCAAGGGGTTCCCCCTTTTTAAATATCGCGACGATGGATCGATTCCGCCAATCTTTTAGGCACCTCTCCTCTTCCCACGCCATTTTAAATATATCTAATAGTGGTTGGCCAAGGGTGTCTATGCCTTGTTTGGTTTGAGCTCTGCGTGGATTCCATCCATTCCGTCTCCTGGCGCTTTGTTGTTATTAAGTCTCATCACGGCCAGCACCATCTCACTGTATGTCGGCGGGTCCTCGCATATCCCAGTTGCTTGAGGTATATTCAGACCAGTCAACTCCTCCTCAAAGTTGTAAGGTGAGGAGGGCTCGGGACGGTTCAATATTGACTCAAAGTACTTCCTCCATCTCCCTTTAATCAGTTCGCGGGCAGTGACAGTGGCTCCACGAGAGTCTCGTATTGCCGTCACGTGTCTTTTTTGACCCCTGCCTCCGACCTCCCGAGTGATTTCGATAAGTATCCTTGAGTCATTTCCGAGTGCAGCAGATTGCGCTCGCCGTATCTGAGAGTTCAGGTGTCTTCTCTTATCTGTTCGTACAGAGTGCTTCACCTTGCGGCTCAGCTCTCTGTGTAGACACCAAAGCGGCCAGTTTTTGAGGGTCTTTTTCGCTGTCTCCGAGGGTCGTAGCCTTCTGGCGATCTTCGATGAGGCTCCAGGACCCATATTGGCCTCGCCTCTTTTTGCTCTTATAGCCGACAGAAGAACGTGCGAATTCCATAACGGCGTCACGGAAGCTATTCCAAGCTGTCTCAATCGGAACAACTCCGTGTGAATCCTGCAAGGGGGCAAACCTGGTGCGTAACTCAGCCTCGTAAGTATGACGACATTGAGCACTCTCTAACCTGCGTATGTCCAGCGGGCGAGTGGCAGACGGTCCCTGCTGCAAATGGGTGAATCTGAATCTCAACGAACCCACAAGGAGTTCGTGATCAGTATCCAATATCTATGTCTGCCCCTCGGTAGGTGCGGACATCTCACAGGTCAGTTCGGTTGCTGGCCCTTACCAGAAGATGGTCGATCTGGTTTTTTGTTCTCCTGTCAGGCGAGGTCCAAGTATATTTATGGATATCCTTGTGGGGGAACAGGGTTCCCCTTATTAAGAGTCCATGGTAGTCCAATAAGTTCATAGTTGTGCTTAATTTTAATGCTGTTTTTTTTTTATTCAATGATGTACATAGGCTTTTATGATAATAAAGAATATTATAATATAACAACTAATGACTCTAACAATTCATTACTGATGTTCGACTTTTAATGGAACAAACTACTACAGGCTTTCGACCATCTTCTACTGGTATTTCAAAGGCTGGCTTAGTGTGATCACTTTACGTTAACAACGTTCGCCACTAGGTGGTAATGTTTAAACTTCGAAACTCCTAATCATGAGAATTCTCGTCATGTTCAACAAGTCGAAAAATCTCATGTATGCAACAAGTATTGAAAGAATGCCACAGGCGGTCAACGATGACATTTCTAAATGTTTTCATCGTCTTGTCAGTGGTGCCATCATTGAAGTACAATAAATGTTGCCATTGCTTGAAGTTATGTATGATGTTTTTTTAATGCCATTTGGTATTAAATATTTTTGTATTTTGATTATAAATTAATTTCTTGCATCGAAATTTGAAATATTATGCAAAGTATCATGTCTAGCTGTTAGTTGATTTTTGTATCTTAAAATTGTTATAGGTCTTATTAAGACCGTAAACTTAATAAATAAATAAATAATGTAACAAGTAGATACCTATTTAATAATTACTATTTTGGAAATTATTGAGAACGAGAGAGCAACAAAATTTAAAGACTGCAACTACTGTCAGGTATTTGGCGCCATTTTTCGACATGTTGAACATGAAACAAAAATCGAACAACAGCAATGAATTATTAGAGTCATTATTTGTTTTATGATAATATTTTGATTTTATGAATAAATATCTTACACAATGATAATGATAAAATGATAAGGTATTTTATTTATTTTTATTTTATTTTAATCTGTTAAATATCAGTGCAATAGACTTAACAGCTTCAAAAAGCCTTTGCGTCTATTACACTTGTTGGTGAATTCTTTATAACGTTAGTACGTCCTCTATGCACATAAAATAAAACATGGGAGCGAGATCTCATGTAATCGTCAGGGACGTAGAAGCTCAGCTCAACCAGTACTTGCGGGTTATTAATTATTCCATTTATAAGTTTAAAGAAGTGCCTACAAAGGTATTCTCTTCGTCGTCTCTCCAACGTAGTAATGTTTAAGCAACCAAATATAAATAATGATGGGTACATATATGGATAATAACCATACATCATTCTATACAAATGTGTGGCATACCGTTTCTGGACCTTCTCAATACTAAGCACATGTGTTGTTTCTTGCGGATCCCATATAATAGAACCAGTAACCCTAGTATAAGTTTTCGATGATCGAATATCGAAACGATCATCGAAAGAGTTTCGAAAATTTTCCATACAAAAATGATCGAACGATTCGATCATTTGATTTTAGAACACTATTTGCACGCTTATAAGCGCTTATTAGCGTGCAAATAGCTTTCGATAAAACTCGTACTAGCCCCACAGTTTCTAATATGGATCTAACCATAGTTTCAAACAACAATCTAAATGTTTCACTATTTTGAAAGAATCTGCAATTTCTAATGACAAAACCTAATGTTTTATTTGCCTTATTTATAATATGTTCATTGAAATTCAAACTGGTACCTACTCAACATCACACCCAAATCCTTTGACTCACATACTCTGTTCAGTATCGATTCATTCATGTTATATTCATACATTTGTGGATTCCGTGATCTAGAAAATGTCATTGCATTACATTTTGGTGTGCTGAAAATAACTGATTATCATGCGACCAGGTGGTTATAGAGTCAATGTCTCTCTGCAGTAATTCTGCATCGGACTTGTCCGCTATTTCCCTATAGAGTTTCAGGTCATCCGCAAAGAGTAGAAACTGGGAATTTGTAATGTTACGTCCAATATCATTAATGAAGAATGTGAAGAGCATGGGACCCAAGTTGGATCCTTGTGGAACTCCTGAAGTAGACAGAAATGTTTGCGAATCATAAGACAAGTATGTTGCATATTGCTTTCTCTCCTTCAGATAACTTTCAAAGAATGATATAAGACCGTTCGAAAGACCGAAGGAGTGAAGTTTACGAAGAAGTATTTGGTGGTTAACCCTATCAAACGCTTTCTTGAAGTCTGTAAAAATAACGTCCACTTGAGATCTGCTATCCAAACGCTTCGCTACATAGTTTTGAAAGCATAAGAGATTTGTGACTGTAGACATTTTGGGTCTAAAACCATGCTGTTCGTCAATTATAAAATGTTCACATGCATCCCAAATCCTTTTTTGCAGTATTATTTCAAACAATTTTGCAGGAGCAGACAATATTGCCACTGGCCTATAATTCGAAACATCTTGCTTATCCCCTTTCTTATGAATAGGGCAAACCTTCGAAATTCGCCAATTTTTCGGAAAAATATTACAAGAAACGGATAAATTAAAAATATGCATTAATACCACTGACATTTTCCTCCCATATTTTTTTAATATGAATGCCGGGATCATATCTGGACCGGATGATTTTTTATTTTTTAGTTTTTTAATGGCGTATTCAAAATCTTGGTTTGTGATTTCCACAATATCACAGAGAGTTTGACATTGGGTTGTAAATGATTCATTTCGAGTTGCATTCGGGAGAGTAAGATCTCCATCACTGTATACAGATGAAAAGTATTTGGAAAAGACAGACGATATGTCTCTCGGATCGCAAAAACAGTACAAAAATATACAAGTACAAAAATAATTATTGCTATTTTAAGAGTCTGTGGTATGATATGAAGGTAATTATCGGTGCGCTCAAAACAAACCAACCAATGCATCCTGAAAACGGTTTATTCTGCGGATATAGCTGCGGTTAAAACTGATCCAGTCTTCATGCTTAACCGCAGACAAAGATTACACAAACCTCATACTAATTCAGACATGATAAACGTTCAGACTAAAGAACAGGATTGCGATAAATAATCTTGGTCGAAGATAACAGTAATAATTGTAACGGATATGAAAATGGCAGATAGAGAGTCTTACAATATGAGGTCGCTCAATCAAGATCAAAAATTGGTTTTCCTTGTGACCTCTTGGCAAAATACTCCATCTTCTTCCATCTAGCCTAGCGGCCTAGCCCATATTGTCCACTTCTAAACGGAGGGATAATAATTTGACACTGGACAGTCACTTTAGACCTCATACGATGCATCACTCTCTCCGGGCGTTTTGGTATATTGTGTATGCTGCAGGTTTTCCGTCTTGTCACAAAAGTCTCCCACGTGACCTCTTCGCTATAAGTATTTCAGTCTTCTTTTCCTCTTGTACATACATACATCCATGGTGCTACAAAACCCTGTGTGGGTCTTGGCCTCCTCCAGAAGATTTCACCATGCCACCCTGTCCCACCCCCAGTAGTCTGAGTTCTTTTCCTTTCCGTCCAGCCATCTCAGCCTGGACCTTCAAATGCTCCACCTTCCAGCGGGTCTCCCACAGATAATTTCTTTGAAAACATACGAGTCGCCCGATCTTTGAACATAGCCCAGGTAGCGGAAGCGGCTAAGTTTTATGAATTTTGTGGCGTTGATATCATCATACAATTCATAAAGTTGGCGGTTTTAAACCGAATGCGCCAGTGTTCTACATCTCTGACTGGTCCGTAGATTCGCCGTAGTTTTCCCCGTTCAAAGATGGCAGGCTTTTGCTCGTCCCGTTTACTCAGTACTATTTGTCTTCTTCTTATGATCGCTCACAATTTGCCTTCCAGAGACTGGAACCATTGATCATCCGTCGGTGTGTGCAAGATTCCAGTCCCAACCTCTTTGAATGCGTATATTATGGGGCACTCGTTTATCAGATGATCGATTATTAGTGTCATCCCTCATGCACATGCTGGTGAGTCCATCCTTCCCCATTAAAGTGTACATAGGTTTGAAGTGGTGCAGCCTACCTCACATCTTATTCGGTTGACTCCACATAATATGTTTCTGTGTCGTGTTGAGCCAGGCAGTTCCTTTGTCAGATCCATGCAGATACCATAGGTTCTTTAGTTCCTTACTGACGAAGTGATCCATGCATACTTGTCTCCATTTGTCTTCCATCGAGCAATCCGTACTTTTAACAGCAGCTAGCCAGTACGGGTTTCGTGATTTCATACGGCTTGGATGCGGATTATCTACATTAAGATGGATTGGCTAATTATTATGATTGGACTCCACTTTCTTTACTTCTTGAAGAAAAGCTTCCTCTCGTCTAAGGTGCACTGTATATAGGCAGTATTTTCTTTCATTTTATAAATGTTTGTTTGTCACTCATTTCACATAATCAATTATCTCAATAATTACCAAATTATTTTCCTTAAATCATTTTTAATAATTATGGAAAGTGACGTTATATAAAATTACACTAATAATTATTATTCTCATAGCAATTAATCCAACGTACTTGATATCCTGGATGTTGACAAACTTACCATTTAATAATATTGCGGTAATAGTAACAAAAAATGATTGGTTAGTTCGTCCGTAATTATTGTATTTTCATTGAAAAACTCTAGCAAATTTGTTTCATACGTACCTACGACAAAACCAATATTATAATATATTATTCATACTTCTGTAAATAAAATATTTATATAATAGGTATTTAATCGTCGAATTATGTAATATTTTATCACAGGTTCCTAGATACAACACTGTTGTTATATGAAAAAAAAAAGTATTGTCCGCAGTCCTCAACGTGGTAAAGTAAAATTGGTAGGTACTATTTAAAAGTACGATATAACTGATTTACTTATTATGGGACAGTCAAAAAATTAATGACCCTCATCTATGCCAGTCGTCCGACGGGTTTGCTGCTAGTTAAGAGTTAATACATTCTGTCATAACGAACATGACGGCTTATTCCAGTGACGTGTTGAGGACATTATGCTCCCAGGATCATTCTGATGTCAGCAATAAACTCGTGCAATACATTTTAGATACGATGATGTCCCTATTTTAGACAATCCGTTTCCATGAATGAATGAGTCATTTTTATGACGTAGGTATTACGAACATAGGCAAATGAACCCCGTGTACTTCTATTAATAGACTATAGGCGTTACCCGTCACCATGTGACAGTGGCCCGTTTTTATGGTTGATAATAAAAAAAAAAACTACCGTATTAACCCGATTATAACGCGTCACCGAATTTACTGCGACTAAAATTTTCTTTTAAATTTAGATTTATCAAAAAAAAATATTTTTATTCAAGTATCAAAAATTTTATCATTTCCTGTAGAAAATTTAATTTGAATTTTGTGAACGAATTTTTTTTGTCAATGTAGAGTGCGAAAAAAATTATCTTTCCACTGGAACATATAAACAATTATTTAAACAAAAAAAAAAGACTCTTATGTTTATAAAAATTGGACGGTCAATAATTTTCTTCCTACTCTACATTGACGAAAAATTCGCGTTCGCACAATTCAAACTGTCTAGAGCCTCTGATAAGCTTCTTTTGGGTTATATACTTATGTAAAAACACAAGTTTCATTCATCGTCTTGCGCCATGAAATAAAACAAACTGCGCAAGAGATGTTAACACGCAGTATGTACCTACTCGCGCTAAGCCCCGAATTTAACCGAACGCGAGTCAATTTTTAACGAAAAATATAATCGCGTTATATTCGGGTTAATACGGTAATTCACTTGTCTTTATTTTATTTTATTTTTTTTTTTTATTTTATTCAAACAAACTTACAGTCATTAAATAAATTATTACAAAGTTCATTGAAAATGAATAATAGACCATTATTGATAATATGGTGTAACTTTGGATAAAAACATCCTTAAAGGCACAGTGGTGCCTATTCATATCAATAAATAATATCGCGTTATATTCGGGCTAATACGGTAATTCACTTGTCTTTATTGATAATATGGTGTAACTTTGGATAAAAACATCGTTAAAGGCACAGTGGTGCCTATTCATATCAATAAATATCGCGTTATATTCGGGCTAATATGGTAATTCACTTGTCTTTATTGATAATATGGTGTAACTTTGGATAAAAACATCGTTAAAGGCACAGTGGTGCCTATTCATATCAATAAATATCGCGTTATATTCGGGCTAATACGGTAATTCGCTTGTCTTTATTGATAATATGGTGTAACTTTGGATAAGAACATCGTTAAAGGCACAGTGGTGCCTATTCATATCAATAAATAAATAAATATGCGTTTTTTGATCTTCAATAATTCGAGGCGTTAATGATGGTAATAATTTATTGTACACACGAACCTACTCGTAAAGAACTCCCAATTTAAATTTTCATACATAAGATCACTTTTCTCCCACCGGGGTACCTAAATTGTGTTTGTATCCGCCCGCGTCAAACAACAGAAATAAACGTGACACTATATAATATTAAATATACGCGGATATGACGCTATAGCGTTAGCCGTTCAGTGTGCCTACTGTATAAATATACGATAATTAAAAAAAAAACTAATTTTGTATTTATTTGAATATTCGATTGTCTATGGCAGGGGTTTTTTCCCAGCGTACCTATATGATTGAGAAATCGTGATTAAAATAATCGTGCAAGGCAATTGATTTTTAAAATAATATGTACCTATTAGATATACGTACCTGCCTACTAAACTCTTGTAGTGCCATTCCCCAACGTCGGCAATCACTGTGGCGAATTTCTTTCTATCCTCATTCCTGGGCCGCTCAAAAAATAATATAAGCTTCATAAAAGTTTTCAGAACTGTGATAGTTCATCCAGTCCCTCTGCCACCCTCGATCTTTCCCTCCAGTATCAGGTGGAACTGTAGATTTTTCACAGAGATCTTCCGAACTTTTACTTTTGGCAGGAGTAGGTACTCGCAGTGCCCCGGCTCAACTAAAGACTTCTCAATGTATCAATCAATTCTCCCCACTCACACTCGTATAAGGAGGCAACAAGAACTCTTCATTGCGCTCGATCTTGCACAATGTATATCTTTTTATTTATTTTTTTAATCTTTCTTTTAATAGGCTTGTACCCCTATTCGCTCTCAGATCCACTAAAATTAAGAATCCGCCAAAAATGTGTACGAAAAAAGTAACTTTTAACTGACTGTTCCACTCAAATTATCACGATTCCTCTAAAATGACCCACTATTCGATCAATTTAAGCGGCACATTAGAAAAACCCGCCAAAATTTTAGAGGAACCGCTTATATTATGTCAAAATCGTGTCTTGTTTTTCAGTCACAGCAATCAAAACAAAAAAAAAATATTATTTTCAGTAAAAATATTATTTTACTCTTTTGTTTTCATGACAAAAGATACGTTAATAGTGTTATATTTCTTGATCAAGATGAATTTGTTTGAGAAAAAGGAAATTAGGCAGCCATGATGATAATTTTGACGTGGGGAAATTATTCAAATATATATATCAAAATGCTTAAAATATCCTGGACCGACATGATCACCAAACGAAGAACGAACAAAACTAGAAAATTATTCACCTCAATTAAGGTTCGTAAGATTTCGTACTTTGGTCACATAATGAGAGGTGAAAACTACAAGGTTCTAGAGCTCGTCATAAAGGGGGAAATAAAGGACCGCAGAGGAGTCGGAAGAAAACAACTTTCCTGGCTTCGAATTATTCGTCAGTGGACCGAACTGTGGAGACTTGTTCTGGGCAGCTGAAGATAGGGAGGCTTTCTCTCAAGTGGTCGTCGACTTCGGGGGGAAACGAAAGAACACCAGAAAAAGAATAGCCAAGTTTTAGTAGATCTAAGGGTATGATTAGAATAAGATCTAACAGAACTGGTTTTTATATAAAAGATTATAGAATAATAATTACATATTCTAGAACGTATGCTTTCGAGAATTTTTTATTAATTGTAAATGCAGATGTGTATTCTGTTGTCTCGCATCTTCCGTTATATTGTGATGCAAAATTCCCATATTGAAAAAGACACGCGCTGAGAATACAATTATCCATAGAATGACGATTTCATTTCTAAGGAATTTCTTGGAATCGCGAATATTATGTACACAGATGCGACGATATTCTGTCATTAAATTTATTCGCATCATTAAAATTTTCCTTTTGTCACCATCTCTTTCTGTTCAAATAAAATGTCAACAAGTCTCTATTATTTTTTACCTATTACAGAATGAAGAACTGCTCATTTTCAAAAAGATCTACCGCAGAATAATGAATTATTATGGACCATGCATAGTAAGAATGATAGTAATAAAAACACAAAATGCTTATGAACAAAGGTAGTTAAAACACCTAAGATGACCTCTGGAAATTTTGGAGCAGACGGACAATGTCATTGTAATCTTGGTGCAGAAGGTAGGCAATGAGTTCAACACTTCATATCATTTAATTAAAAATGGGAATGATGATGCGAAAGGATGTGTCAATGAAATTGTGCAGGATTGAACTACAAAAACGCTTAAAATATCTATCGTCAAATTAATATTTTAGGGACCAGTACCCCGAATAAACTTGTATGGGTTGCGGAGCTTACCGAAGTATTCTGTAGGGACGCGATACACGTTTACAAACAATTTTTGTTAATTAACACCAGCGTAAACGTCACGGAAACTTAGAATAAGGGTACAGGTGGTTTAAATGCGATATTGCCTGTACCTTATCTCGATGGATTTAGACGTATCTTCCGGGGTCAGCAAAAATAAGGTTAAAGAAGTTTATTGCGAAGGGTAGTAGCCGGGAAGAGGCACTGAAACTCTGCCAGAGGCCTCTGGAGACGAGGCTGAATAAGAGGCAGCTGGCCTCGAACAAATTGAAAGATGTCACAATGGACCTAGTTTGGTAACATATTATCTTTTTTTTTTTTTTTTTTTTTACATAATATAAACGGCTTTCGCCTTTAAACACAAATTCATTACATTTGTACAAAAAAATATCTCAAACAATATAGATGATCAAAAAAAAAGACAGCCACAATAAAATTAAATTAAATACCACTTAAAAAAAAGTCACTAATCAACAAAATCAAAAAATAAAAAACTTTAAACTTTCTGTAAAATCCATTCATAAAATAATTAAACATCACAAAAAATCCAAAAAAAAAATTTTACTCTGCAAAAACATAATACCTATATAAATAAAATAAAATTCAAATTTAAAAAGACAAGTCACAACAAAACAAAATTAAAAATTATTAAAAAAAAGTGACAAAGAAACTAAATTAAGAAAAAAATTAGTCACAAAGAAATAAAATTAAAAATCACAAAAATCTTGATCTTCTTTGCTAAAAAACAGTAGGTATACCTATACGGGGGGTTTGGTTTAACGTTAGACAAACTGGTATGGTATATAGAGCAGACCATTTTGAACATACTGTGGCTACTCACAATATTATATAGGGTGATTTTTTTTTAATTAAAAAAAGAAGACTAAGCAAAGATTGAGGGTTCGTCAATTTTGTATTAAAAAAATTTGGGCTTTTCCAATTTTTCATGTTTCTTGAGGGGCGTAAATAGCCATGCCTTTTCTTATCCTTGTTTCGTTTCCTTCCGCGTCTTTTTTTTAATTGCTTACTACAATGGAGTTGTTCACGTACATCCAACAACGATATTTTTTCGTCCCGACAAGTATTATTTTCAAACGGCCAATGAGAACATAAATGTAACGGGCATTTGTACGTTCATGTATAGAAATAATAATAATTCTCTCTCGAGAGTGGCTACTGGCTGCCTATATTGACTCATATCGCGCACGTATGAAATAAGCGATGTCCGCTAGTTGCGGTGATACCAGAGTATATTGCATTAACAGGTTTAATAAAATAATCGTACATAATAATATCGTAGAGGTTGGCGAGTAGATACATTATTGTGTGATCACCTTCACTTTCACCGCTGCAGAGTTCAAGTCCGTGGCCAACTTATATACTCACTCCGCGTTAATCAACTACTAACATACCTACTTGGACTTATTTAAACGCAGCTTGTCACATCGATGGGTATAATAATTCATCAGATAGGTATACCTGTATTATAAGTATCAAGATTTTATTACTTATGAATTACTAGGGGTTACCCGTCACCATGTTACGGACTTCGTCGCCCTTTTTTTACGGTGGCGCAATGACAGTAAACATAATCAATAAAGCGTTAATGCGTACCTATGGGTACTCTTTATTGATAAGTCAATTTTATGATGTGCGTCTTTTTATTTTCGATTCGAACTGTAAGTAGTAATGACTGAAGGTGTATAAGAAAAAGTAAAAAGAACTTCTAATTCTACTAGCAGAGAATTTTTTGCGTGTATCCGCCCATATCAGACAACAGAACTCACGCACAACTACATAGATAGTGCCAGATGTGTTGTTGACAGTGTCGCTTCGCTTCGGATGATGTAATAGCGTTAGTCAGGCAGTATCATAGTACCTACCAAGTGACCACTATTATCCGCCATTTTCAATCTAACTGTCACTTTGGTGTGCTGTTGGCACTAAAAATCTTTTTGTGCTGTATTGGAATTGTGTTTTCTCGATTAAATACTGTTAGTAATATTGTTCCAATATGATATAAGATTACGAGTATGGCGGCCATCCCTACGAAAAGTGTTTGACAGCTCCGTATGACTGTACCCGAATATTTATATGTACATACTAAGGCGTTAGTCGATTCAGTCAACGTTCTGGGTTAATCTTCATAATAATTTGGTTAAAATCTAATATATTATTAATTGTACAAAAAGACTTTAAAATACTTAATTTGTGACGTATGTTCTACTGAATCGTATGATTTTTATTTTTATTTTATTTTTATTTTTACAATTTTTGAGAGGTCAGACAGTGATGACAATATATATAAATCAATAATATAAAAACAGATTATGGACCAGTGAAGACCCCAACATTACCTACAATATATAGAACATCTCTAATAAATTCAACATCAAAATAGACGGTATGATGTACGATTCAAACCTATGATCCCAGTGCCTTTTCGTGACGCTACCCTCCAAGCCACCATCAGCCGAGTGCTCATTAGTTGGATATTATGATTCTGTAATTAGGGATGTGATGACACTTATATTGGATTTTGTGAAAACCTATGTAGGTTTAGAATTTAGAACCAGATATAAGTTATTCCTACGCCTGGTGACACCAACCCCGAGTCTACTTGCTAACAGTTCCTCTTTGATGCGTAGCTGTGACGACAACATTTCAGCTACACTAACCACCACGATTTGTTTTGCGATGAAAATATTTGATTATATTGTATTCACGTTTTTGTACTGATGCTGTTGTTATCCTCGTGACGATTAAAACCTAGACCTGTCATTTACTGTTCAGGACATTGAAGGATTTCAAGTCAGCAATTCGAGCTATATATCCCTTTTCTAAATTTGCGGGACATTTACGCTGGTGTCGCTGGTGCATGTAAAGTAAGAAATTTTTGTATGGAAACGTGTATAGCATCCCTACAGAATACTTCGAAAAGCCCATACAAAATTCCCGTGAGTTTATCACATACGTTAGTGAGAATAGCTTTCTTTGGGTTTCTTCTACTTTCGTAGGTGGTCACAACGTTGACGATCACTCGCCAAAAAGCTTCTTTGTAGAGGGGTGAAAACACAAAGAACGCCGATTCCGACCAAAGAATGTTTCTATGCATTTGAATGGGGATACAACAACAATACAATTATTATTATTCTCCCTTTTTACACCCCACTCAGGGGCATAGGGACGCAACAAGAGTTCTCGATCTTGCGCAATGTTTATGCCCTCCTCCCACACTACGTCCAAATACCTCAGCACTGCTTCGAAGGAGCGGAACACAGTTTGAGAGGGTCTTCCTAGTCTTCGGATACGCACAATAAAAGCAGGAACCCTCTTTCCGTCATACCCATTTAAATGCATTGAAACCATAGACAACATTCTTTGCGGCGATCGGCGCCGGTCGGAATCGGCGTTCTTCGTGTTTTCACACTAGGACAACACGAAAAAGTTCTTCATCATTCATTATTATGAAATCGCATTTTTTGACACAAATTGCCTCCTGCGAAACACCTCCTTTATTACCCTGAATTATCAGATGGAGTAGGTAGATGATTTTGACATTGTTCTGCAGGAATCCCAAGGTCCAAGATGTATAAAAAAAAAAAAAGAAGCTGTATGAAGAATGGTATGTCGTTGGATGAAGCAAAAGAGGTGAGTCTGGATAAAAGATATTAAAGAATTAGTTCTCCATGTCCTCCCATTTAAGGATACGGCGTCATGGTAAAAAAAATAATAGATACACGTGTCGTTCAGCAATCAGCTGTTACTGTGTGACCATCGTTAAAAATGTTATATGTTATTATTATTATTTAATTGAAAATTAATACAATAAAATACCTATCCATTGTTATTATTATAAGATTTTCATCTTATTATTTTATAGACAAAAAAATAACCATAATAATAATCTCTTCTGTCAACCTAACACCTGTTGTAAAAATCTATGGTTAATTGACAGGTCGTACGTCAAAAAAGTTCAAATCAAACAAGTTTATCGAAAAGAGAACCAACGAATAATTAGACTTTTTTACAACAACTCTCAAAACGATCGCACAGTAGTGGCTAGCTTGCATATGACAGGATCAAGTTATAAAATTATTGTTTACAATACAAATTTTGAGTATTCCGCATAAGAGAATCAGTTGTCATTTGTGTCTTGCCGAGGTTGGAGTTTCGAGCGGTATCGTTTTTTTGACGTTGACATTTTGTGCATAAGTTCGTGTGCGAAATCAAAATAAATAAACCAACTTTATTAAAAAAACATTGCAACGTACACAGCAACGTTTGTGTGAAAAAAATATTGTGCTTTGATGTATTTTTAAAGAACTATCGAATCATTGTTTTTATTGCAATTTTTGAGTTATTTGATTCGAATTTTATCATAAAAAATGTGGAAAAATAGTGCATTTGTATTTTTGATTAATCTGGTATGTATTAATTTGAATAATTTTGATTTTAATTTCAAGAAATCCACGTATCGTCATTATAATTTCAACAAGTCTGTCACAACCCGTTTTTTCTTTAATGAAGTTGCAGAAATGCGGTTGTCATTATTGTAGTATTTTTTTATGCTTATTATACATTACTTAAATGTTTATTAATATCAATATTATAATATTAACATCAACAGACTTTTTATTTAAAATAATCGGCGATCGTCAAAATGTTTTGATTGGGATGGAGTGCGTTCTAGAATGTAAACAATGAAGTTAGTCGCATTTGATTAAACTTGCCTACCTACATTGTCAAATAGTTATTATTTATTTTGATTTAAACATTTCTACTTCATCAACATTGTATGTGTATTGATTATAATGTAAAAAGCAGCAAAACCTGTATGAACAACAGGCATAGAAAAGGGTAGGTAATTCATTGTTTCATTTTCCTATTAATCAATTATAATCATTCCTTAAAGGTTTCCAGTTTACTTTTTTACCCTGTTGAGAACTGTGATAATTTGTCATTTTCCTCCCAAAGCAACAGTTGTATGTAGTATCTTCTGATCAAGTATCGAATATTTCTATCGATTTACAGGCGAATAATATATCGTCTGGTTTTTTTCTTATTTCAACGAAAATATACCGGGTAATTGGACGAACTTAACCCATTATAATATAATAGATTTTAACTGTAACTAGTGGTCGAAATTCGACCACAACTTATTTAGTTTGAACATAATTAAGGTTACAATGTTAAAGAATGAGCGAGTTCTATTTCAAAATTTGAAATGTTGATATTGTGTACAAACATTTTTCTATTATTATTAAAGACAAACAATATTAATCTATTCTCAATTTATATCCCGCCATTTCCAGCTTCGCCTTCCATTCGAATATACCGCCTTCAAAAACCTTTCTGCGCTCATTATGAGGCGCTTTTCGTTTTACATATTTTGTTTCCATTAAGTTGATGCTCTTTATAAGTAGTCCGTGAAAGTGTGTTAGTATCAAATACATAACATTACAGTAGTGTTTGTAATGTTTTTTTTTCATTGATTTAATCTATTTTTTATGTAAAATTTAAAAAAAATATTAGCATTCGCCACAACTTCTCACATAAAATATATAAGTGAGCGAAATTTCATACTCCTCCGTACGCGCAATTTTCGTAAAAATAGTCACAAAGTTTTTCCTTCACGTATTAATATATAGATTAGGTCAGTGTATAAGAAATTGCATCAGAGATTGGTCCAGACAAATTTCTCAGAAATGACTTTTCTTTGTGTACTGTTTACACTTCACTTCACTTCACTTGGTAGACAACTTTGTCTCGTGGTAAATGTTTAGTAGACAAGTTGGTTATGTTAGTCTTATTTGCCTTATTATTATGCCTTCATTCTTTACAGAATGATGTTCTTATTTCAAACATAGTGCTAATCTCTTATCGATGATTATCAATGATGTTCTTATTTCAAACATAGTGCTAATCTCTTATCGAATAGGAAGATAGAAGAGAAGAAAAAACACCAACAATATTTACATATTCCTAGAAAGGTTTAGCATGCTTTCCTATTTCTGGTATTATGTTCTAGAATTTAGACAAAGTGATAAACATAATTAATTTCGTCAGTGCATGGCCTAGATTTCTAGATCTAGCTAAACAATTGATTTCTGAACGAGAGGTCCCGAGTTACATTCATTGTGTAGTCAGTTTTTTTTAGTTTTTCTATTTCAATTAGATACATTGATTGGTTGAAAAAATGACATACTTAAGTGTAGTCAGATAAGAGAGTAGGCTGCACTGACTTTTTTACAGTTATCCATCCTTAATTTGTTAAGAGATATACCTAGAAAGGCAACAATATCATTCTTTAGCGCTCAATCTTACAACATGTCAATGACATACTCCCACACCATGCCCATCAAATCCCTCACCTCTGCGTTGAAGGAACTAGGGGTGGAAGTACTTTTTTTCTAATAAAATAAATCTGTCTTCACCCAAAGTGAACACAAATACACTCTTTGATTCTTTCACAGTAAGCTACTTAAAGCTTGTGTCGTGAAAGAGTAAGATGTTGGGCACTTAGGATCGTACCCACGACCTCCAAACGAAACAGTGCGTTAGCCGGCGTCGTAACCGCTAGTCTACCAACCACTTCGAAAGTACTTATAGGGCTTCTTTAATGAATATGGGCTCACCCAAAGTGAACACAAATACAATTCATCTTTCACATAAACCAGAGCCCATGTTGTTAAAGTGGAAATGGTTGGCATTGGGATTTGAATCTACGACCTTCTTATCCTCTTGACTCGATGCTATTGCAACTTATGTATTTCTTAAAGAAAAAAAAAAAATAAATAAATAAAAAAATAAAAAATAAAAGAAAAAATAACAACTAATGACTCTAACAATTCATTACTAATGTTCGATTTTTAAATGGAACAAACCACTATGGGCTTACGACCGTCTTCTACTGTTATTTCGAAGGCTGGCTTAGTGTGATCACTTTACGTTAACAACGTTCGCCATTAGGTGGTAATGTTGCAACAAGTAGAAATTTAATAATAAAATGAAAAATAGAGATAAAAGTTGGAAATTGTTGAGAACAAGAGAGCAACCAAATTTAAAGACTGCGACTGCTGTCATGTATTTGGCGCCAGGATATAACTATATCCATTTTTGTTAATGTCTCATATTTATTGCCTATTGGCTTTGTTGGTGCACAACGTTCTAATTATGTTTAGATTCTTGTGACCTTTTCAGGACTAGATCTTAAAGAAAAAATAACAACTAATGACTCTAACAATTCATTACTAATGTTCGATTTTTAAATGGAACAAACCACTACGGGCTTACGACCGTCTTCTACTGTTATTTCGAAGGCTGGCTTAGTGTGATCACTTTACGTTAACAACGTTCGCCATTAGGTGGTAATGTTTGTCTCCGAAACTCCTAATCATGAGAATTCTCAACATGTTCAACATGTCGAAAAATCTCATGTATGCAACAAGTAGAAATCTCATGTATGCAACAAGTAGAATGTATTTCTGCCCTGTTTGCCAGCCCTGTAAGTAAGTGTAATACTCATATACGTTATAACTTATAACATAACGTGATTGTACTTAAAAATTGACACATGTGAAACTGCATACATGCACTAAAATTTACACATACGTCTTATCTTATATGAAAAGACAGTGTAATGTTTTTAAATACCTACTATGTAAGATATCAATGTAATTTATATGACATGAGTACAGAGGACTGTCAGTAGCAGGTGTTGTCAAACGAGGTACTTAATTAACCTGTGGAGGTCATGGCTAAGTACTATCCTGTACTTGTATTATACATAATAATAGGCGCATGTCCTAGGGCGAACTATGTCGTATGATGGAGTAATCAGACCAAATAAGACAAATAATACTAATTGTCGTATATATTGAACATACACGGCGTTTGTTGTCTCCCTATGCTTCTAAAAATGGCCGTAAAGAAAGAAGTGATTGATATTATAACTATGAGTGTCTTTTTAATAGGGTTGTATAGTTTACTGATGGTTTATGGATGTTGAAAAAATGGATGATAAAAATATCGGACTGAAAGGAAAGGTGCATGTAAGAAGGTGTGATCGACAGAGAATGACGTGGATCGAACGCATCCATTCCGTGTCTTCAAGGAAGGCAAGGTTAGAAGTAAAAAAAATAGAGGTTTCATGAGAAATGTATTTTATTTTAAACGAATCTTTTGGCTCACCCAATGAACACAAGTACATTTTTGACATACATTGTTTCACACAAAGCAAAGCTTCTGTTGCGAATGATGAAGATGATCGGCACCGGGATTCGAACCCATGGTGTCAGACCGAAGGCGGCGACTGACCCACTCACTAGGCTACCAAACACATGTGTCTTATAGCCTGTTTTTTTTATTTATTTAAAACAATATTTTTTTATTATTATTTATTAAAAACATTATTTATTTTATATTATTTATTATAACAATTTTTCTAAGAATACGCTACTTCTATAAACAGTGGTGAATGTGTTAGCGTAGAACATTGTCTTGCGGTTGCCGTAGCGACAAAAACACTTTCGCAATTTTCAAAGACAGCCGTCTTGTCAGACGACGCACCGCACCCTATGAACCCATTGAATTAATGTCGGTGGAAGAAGCAGTAATGACGCGTGTTTGGTTGGAAAAGTGTATATATCTCTGCCTTACCCTTAACGGATACGTCGTGATTGGTTTTCATTCATAATTCTCTCTTTTTTTACCCCAATTAGACCGCACGTGAACCGTGTACTGCGCTCAATCTTGGCCAGTTTCAGTGACTATGTCCAAATCCCTCAGCTCTGCTTCGGAGGAACAAAACACTGTATGAAAGGGTTTTCCTCGTCTTCTTGACCCTGTTAGGAGGAAGAACAACGCTCTCCTCGGCCAACCGTATGATTAAAAACAAATTAAATTATTTTAAGACGAATAAACTCAATTTTCATGAGCATACAAATATTCTTGATCAGATTTCTTTTTTTTTCGTATACAAAACGGTACTTAACGAAGGTAAAAGGAACATTATTTGAAAACAGGAAGTGGGTAGTTGTTCCAGTGACAAAAATAAAATTAACGGAACTCGGTGGTTTCAAAATAAATAGCTACCTGCGATTCATTGTTTTTGCCGAAATGTCTGAATCTCTATATTATACAAGAGGCGTCTGTAAGAATAATACCACGAAATATTCATAATTACAATTTATTATCTGTTGATAATAATGGTTTTAAAAAGGGGTTGTTTTGAAGTATTTACATCCATAAATCAAAACAAAAATAAACAGATACCCTTTAGAAACATTTCAAGTGGGCCCTGGCGACAATCTTTTGTTACCTGATTGCGGTTCTTTTGTTTAGTTTACTTGTAATAATACCTATTATTAAACTTCTGCATAAAAATCTCTGTATATAAAAATGAAGCCCTTTATTAGTTGGTCATTGCATCACGCCTGAACCAATTTCGCTATTTATATTTTTGCCGTGTTCACTAAAGATAGAAGAAATTAAGAAAAGTGCACGGAATATTAGACAATTAAAGAAAACTTAAAGTAGGTACATAACCTTCTTAATGATTTTTTTTAAAATATAATTTACTAGCTTATACCCGTCATGCTTTACGTTTTTGATTCCGATTGTCAGGCTTGATCGGTAGGTAATTAAACAGGTTCTAGTCTAGCTTTCCATTGCTTAACTGACATAAGCACAGGAAAAGAAGAATGACACTTTTACAATTTTTGTGACCTCATAATATTATACGAACCTACCGACATAATTTGCAAGTTTTCATAGAGAGAGCTATATGGTTTGAATCTTATCTACATTCCCTACACCCATGTGTGATAATTAATTAGGCATTCCACCCATAGAGGGTGATATGTGCTATGAGTATAAAAGCCGCTGTCAAACTTCAAAATGGAGGAATCATTTTGCAATTTTTTTCATTAAATCTTTATTTATTGAGAATAATAAGATTTGAATAACATTTATATGTATAACAAATCAATCTACAATTATTTTATTACATTTTCATACTGTAATACCAAGATTCCATTCAACGTTTACATGAGTAATTTTGTTTCCAAAAGATGGCTTACTGTCTTTTTGAGAAATTTGTATGAAGATCCTAAAAAAATAGAGTTTTTTAAATAGCTCTAAATATATTAAAGTTAATGCAGCAAATTGTATTTAAGAACCTTCTCCAGCATTTTGTACGGCTCTGGGCATATTAATATCTGACCTTAATGTATGTTTTCTATGATTGATGCTCTTACAAAAATATAAATAAACGAACTAAAATATTATGTAGATTCTTATTTTGAAATTGCGTTTGACTAGAAATGTTTGTTGTGTGACAGTTGATGCGATTGGAAGAATGCGGTTGGAAAATACATGGTTTATAACAGGTGCATTGGTCGGAATTACATTGGTTAAATGGGTAATCTATAACATAAAAGAAAGTCGGGTTAGTGCGAACACTTATAACTCGAGATCGGCTGCACAGATTTTCATCATTTTTGTTTTATTGGATTCTTGGGTAACAGAATAACTAATAAAAAAATCGAAAAATCGATATCAAATAATATAAAATATAAATATCAAAGTTAGTATGATATGAATTTCGATACGACAACGCCATCTGTGAAAAATTCTATAGAAACCAAATTTTTATTTACATACCTGACAACCTTGGACATTAAAAACATTGACAAGCAGATTATTGATGGATTTTTTCTAATATATTAACATTGAAGCGAATTTTTCATAAATTAAAACACGAAAAGTTAATAAATCTAATTTTGAAATCAAATTATCGTTTGACACAAACTGTCAGTTGTTTAATAGTTGGTGCGTTTAACAGAATTCTGATGGAAAATAATAATATGTGGTTTCAAATAGATTTCTCGGTTGGAATGACATTGATTAAAAGTAATTTTTATCATAGCTAGATCACAGGACAACGTCTGTTGGGAAAGCTAGTTATTAATATAATATTATCATAATGAAAATTCGAATTCAATAGATATTCATAGGTAGGACCACGGGAGAACGTCTGTCGGGGATGCTAGTGAGAGTAGGTAATATTATTATAGAAGGCGTCGTCTTTTAGCTACGAGACGAAAATTGTAATTCGCTGGCAGCATTATGTTTTTTTTTATGTGTTATGGATTTTATGGATAATAATACCTGATAGCAGCAAAACCTGTCGAAATGAATGCATAACATAAATTATTTCGTCCCTTGAAGGTTCCCAAATTGACTTTGCGGACTGCAGTCTGTTTGATATTATTCTTTCCGCACTATATTTTAGCATAGTTTGTATGTAGGAACATGTGATCATGTTTACTTATAATAATTATTATTTCTACTGCAGTTTATAGTTTCTTGTTTTTTTTTGTTTCTCGAAAGTTTATGGTTTATTGTCTCTCTTTTGACTCTTCAAAATCAATTTTCGTTTGATCATTCCAATATTCTAAGCCATTCCAATACAACTTCGGGGAAATTTTTTTTATACCTATATTAATTAATCATTTTGAACATGTTGAGAATTCTCATGATTAGGAGTTTCGAAGACTTAAAAATTACCACCTAACGGGGGAATGTTGTTAACGTAAAGTGATCACACTAAGCCAGCCTTCGAAATAACAGTAGAAGACGGTCGTAAGCCCGTGGTGGTTTGTTCCATTTAAAAATCTAACATCAGTAATTTATTTATTTATTCAACATGTACACGGCACTAATGTGCCTTTATAGAATTAATTACAACAAATAGCAACACTAATGAAAATATATTAAAATAAAACAATATATGATACAAAACAATACAAATCAACTCGATCATGTATAAAGTCAACACTGTGTAGGATAATTTTTTAAATTAAAATAGCAAAATAAAATAAAAATAGTGACTATGGAACAAAATAAGATAAGATTTTCAAGCATCTCAAAATAATAAACAAAAGCAAGGAAATAGAAAATAGAGAACAACAGAAGAACATAAAGCAAAAGCATCGAAAACCACATTGCAAATACAGAAGGAGTGAGATAATCAATAATTAATTTCGAGCAAATTTAGTTCATTGATAAGAAAGTAAAAAATGAATTGTTAGAGTCATTAGTTGTTGTTACATATCCTATATTAACCGGCTGTTAAGTCGATATTATTCGTTACAACAAAAATAACAATCATAATTAGTTGTCCGCGGAAAATATTAAATCGATATGATATTCTTGATCAGAGGTTGCTACGTTCTACTTTTGCTACGGGAAGAAACTTCAAATTGTAAATATTTGTTTTTTTTATGCCCCTGTTGTCCGAAAGGCTTTGCTTTTAAAATATAATAGGAATAATTTAAATAAATACTAGGCGACCCCATTAATTGCACTATTAAACAATGTTTTGTCTTTGGTCAATCCCGAAATAAGTTGACCGTGTTAAAAACCGCATTCTAACGGTATAGTACCTCTCTTGATTTCTTACAATAGACTCTCATGATTTTTGCTACATGTTGGGGTAATCAGCGAAAGATGCACAAATGTGCATAAAAGTTAAATCCTACCTATAGGTACGTTCATCTTCTTCGCTTGCAAAATTTGAATTTGTAAGCATATAGCTGCAGTATTTTGGGTCAATCTCAAAAAATCAACATGAATCTTGGACTAGGTATCAGTTTTCACATCACGAGATCATCCAACATCCTGTTCCAGAAGGACCAAGGAATCCATTCTTGGATAACTCGATATTTTTTACCCATCACGCCGTCCTGGAGGGGCAGAGAGAGAACGGACTTCCATTCTTTCTTATCCAAACAAACCTCTTTCTCTCCTATTCCTCATACTCCTGATTTGTCCCTCCTTTTAAATACTTACGTCTTTTTAGTTCGGCATCGTTTCCGCCGTGCATCCAAATTCATAGATCCTTTTTGTAATTCTCTCTACATGCCCGAACCACCTAAATCTATTTACTTTCATTCTAGTCACTATGCTAACATCCCCTCCACATTCCTTTGTAATGTTACTAGTCCTCACCTTATCAATCAGTCGTTTTCCGCATAATCCAGCGTAATGATCTATTTCTATAGCATTAATACCAATTTCTAGATTTTTCGTCCATATCCATGCAAGTTTCACTCCCGTACATCATGGATGATATAAGGTTTGCATTGTGCATCAACTGTTTGGATTATGAGTTCTTATTTCTCATTAGAGGTCTAAGTGCACCGCCAACCTTTCTACCAGCCAGTTTCCTTCCTTCAATCTCCTTGTCACACCTTACAATTACATCGCTAATGAATAAACTCCCTAAATGCACGTTAACACGTTATTTCATCTACTTCTCCCAAAGTTTCATCGCCTGTTACTTTCACACTATGAAAGATTACTGCCAGAGCGAAAAAATGTCTACTTCAGTATATTATGATACACCGTATTTATATGGCCGAAATTATAAAAATAGGTATTATAATATCAATATACTAACTCACTTCCAACATTATAATGATGTTGTAGCTATTATTAATTTCGTTCATACACAAAAAATACCTCTGTATCAAGTTCAGGCATTATGTAATGACAAACAAAAGTCAGTTTATATAGCGGTTATAGATCTGAATGCTTAGCATGAGGTTGTTTAGTGTCCACCTATGTAGAGATGTATTTATAGATTGCCCGTCAACTATGACTCATCCGCTGCACACTGATCCAGCGCTTTGATTAGCACTAACCATCTCTAGCTATAAAATTATCGACACTAGCTTTAACTAGCTAAAGTGATTCCGCTAAATTATTCTTTATTCAAATAAATTAACCTACCTATCTAAGAATGGTGATTGATTGAATGATCGACTAGCGCCGCCGACCCAGCGATTTCCTGCGGTCCGCACATACTCTCATCTATATAGTGGTGCGTGAGTTCTGTAGTTTGAAAATACCCTCATAATACTCCATAGATGTACCGCTTCACTTAGTTTTTTGTCAAGTGTGTGTAAACAAGAACTGTAGTTAGAAACCACCCTCGCAACGAGAGTACGTTGTTGCCTCCTTATGCCTCTAAGTGGGGTCACAAAGGATTTTTTTCCTGTGGTTTGTACGCCAAGTATATTATACTTTTTTGGAGTAGTAACTCCCTTAGAAAAATCGAAATTAAAAATGAAAAAAACTGACTTGTGATTTTAAAACGTTGTATTTCTAAGGTTTATGAAATTTTCTTCTTGATTTTATACTTCAACCATTCCTTTATTCTTCAGCCATTGGAAAAGTGTATTTTTACTTTCCTAAATGGAGTACTTTTTTCACTATTTTCAATTTTAAGTCAAAAGGTGGAAAATTGAAAAAAAAAAACTCTAAAAAGTTAAATAACTCGAAAACCACTGGCATTTGACCCCTGGTTAATGGGAACAAAAATGTTGCAAATTTACTCTAGTATAACCCATTTCAAGGAATGTATCGAATTACCAGTCACCCTGTATATATGTACGAAAAACGCTTAAGCCCAGCGCACACTTCAATTTAGTTTGGATGAGATTAACCTGCAGCTAACTTGATTTGTGTGAAGATGTATGGGACTAATTTGCAGTGTGCAGGTGGGCTTACACTGACTCATCAACACAGTGTTGAGTAATTTTTATAATAAGTATGTTTGAATAAACAATTATTGTACTCGGTCTTCGGAATTATTATTTGTATATTTGCATATCGTTTTATTAACTAAATATTGCGTTTATTTAAATGTCACCCATTTAATTTTAGCCGTTGAGTGGAAAGAGCCAATCATTAGGGCTGCCATAAAAATCATTAAAGAATATTTTGTGACTGAATGAGGTAAAAGAACCTTAGTATTATAGATTTTCATGGCCTTTTCTCTTCACTACACTGTTGCAGCGAATGTCTGTCTTGTCACTTGCCATTGATACTCTACGATAGTTTAGTTTTACTACAGCTTAGTAATAAATGAAAGCTTACATAAAATTTTCCGCATTTCACATTCTCTAACTTGAATAGAAAACACAGTTGCACTTACACTCTTCTTCTTCTTTGCCCTGCCTTTTTCCCGGCTTAACCGGGGTCAGGCCTCCTTGTACGCATGCGCCAGGATCTTCTGTCCTGGGTTGTCGATTGAGGGACATTTTGTGCTGCCAACTCCCTCTCAATTGCGGTCCACCAGGTTGCCGGGGGTCTTCCTCTCCCTCTCGGTTTTGTGGGAATACTCAGCGCTGTTTTCACTGAATAGTCCGCATCACGTCTCATCACATGACCATACCACCTCAGTCTGGTCTCCCTCATTTTATCGGGTATAGGAGCCACCTTAAATGATCCTCTGATATGCTCATTTCTAACCCTGTCCACACGAGTCACACCACCTGCTCAGCGCAGCATCTTCATTTCGTTAGTGTGCAACTGTTGCTCATGCTTTTTGGTTGCTGTCCAGCATTCTGCTCCGTATAACATTGCAGGTCTTACCGCGGTTTTGTATATTTTACCTTTAGTTCTAAGTATACAGTTCATACAGTTGCACTTACACAAGTTTTTTTATTTATTTTAAAGTGCAACAACTGATTTTTCTTTATGGGATTTTCACAGATTGTTAAGAAGCAAGTTTATGTGCGAGTTTAAAATTGCAGGTCAAAAGTGAGTGTCCTCTGCCATGAAGTGCGAGTTAAGTTGCTCCGCCTATTTCAATATTTGGGAAGAAATTATTCTTGAGAGATTTAAACTACTGCGCATGGTTCCAAGTGTTCCAACATGTACCGCTAGACTGTTATTAAACTCATACAAACTGTGACGATGTATTTGCGCGAATATTATTTTAGTGTTAACACAAATTAATTATTATTAGATAATAATTTTTTATCTTCAGTCACGTGACTACCTACTAAAACACAAAAGCTCTCTAATAATATTTGCACTCAATGCTTTCAATATTGTTTGTTTTCCATTTTCGCCTTCATTCGCGGCTTTTTTTTAAAAATGAATCTCTGCTTACTTGAAGTAAACACAAATACACTTGTTGACATCTTTTACACTAAGCAAAGGCTTGTATATTGTGTCTTGAAAGTGTAAATGTTCAGCATCGCCGGGATTCGATCCCACGACCTCCAATACACCACGTACGTACGAAAGCCGCCGTGGGGTAGGACGGTGGAACGAGACTACTCACAAAAATACCCGCTTCTATTGCTATTAAGTTCACTCGCAACTCGCAGTTCTGTCCACGGGTGTTTACTGTTCACCACTTCGCACCTGCACCTCACATTCACACGTTAACTAGTGGTTGGCCTGTGCTCGAAATTCGACCATAACTTATTTAGATTATATGTTTGAACATTATTAAGATTGCTTTGTCAAAAAACTGATCCAGCACTATTTCACAATTTTCTTTATTTCACAACCACTGTTGGTGTTCTGGGGTAGATATTCTTTCTAACATTACACCGTAATTTATTAAAGTGACTTCAACAACAGTTCGAGAAAACTCTTTCGAAACGGCCCTAGTCGAGCGGCTAATCGATCTCGGGTGAGTCATGTTGACACACACACTCGTCAAATTTTATGATGGTGATGAGTACCATAGATTTTTTTCCTAAATCGTGCCGCCCGATTCTGTTACGTAAATCATTAGTGATACAACCTGCGTCATAATATTAGTTAATAAACCATTAGATATTATCATGCAACGGACGAACTGCTCGATCATAACATAAGGTATTATTAATGAAGAGGCTCGATGTTGTGTATATTCACGAGATGTACATACAGAAACGGGAATCTGATACGAGTACAGATAATGTTATAACTATAGAGACCGGATTTATTATGCATTAATTTGCATATTTTATTAAAAAAAAAATATTTCTGGATAATAATAGGTACCTAATGATATAAACAAAATCAGACGGTTTATTAATTTTTGATTAATAATAATTAGGTATTGACGACACTGTTCGCAAAGATTATTATAATTCATATCATGAATCTTCTTCCTGTGTCATGTCAAATGAAAAATTCAGACCCGACCGGGAATCGAACTCGGCGCCGATACCACTAGGCTACCCATCTCGGTAGGTATTTACTGATTTTATTTTGTATAATTTATTGGCATTGCTTAAAAAAAGAAAGATATACCTAGTCAGAGTCGATTCAAACTAAGTCAAAATAAAATCAATAGATCGAAAATACTGTGCAAGGCAAATAATATTATGATTATATTGCTTACTTATCCACGTTCGCTCGCAGTGTGGAGCATGTGGACGCCACGAAGTTCCTCCAAGCCTCTCTAGCTTGCGCCAGTTGCACAGCTTCATCCCAGCATAGTCCAGCCTCTTGTAGAACCACCCGTGTATGCCCGCTTGATTGTTAATTTCGGCCTGCCTCGCCTTCTTGTCCCATCCGGATTGTAGAGAAATGCTAAAAAAATAATATAGTTATGTGGGCATCTTTTTATTTATGAAATCGAACAAGATTTTATGAACATCTGGAGAACTAAGGGAAAGCAAGTTAATCTTAGAAAAAAAAACTGACGTTATCGTAACGAAAATAATTATTGTCCAAAGAGTCCCTCAGTGGACATCCAAAAAACCGTAGATGTATAGCGTTTGTTCATCTCATCAGCATAATGGGGATTGAACAAGGCCAAATCTGAACAAATGACTATCAAGTCTAGTCTTAATTGTCCAAAACGCATGTTCACTTTGAAACTCCTGGACATTCTTTTAGTGAGAACCTTAGATGCCCATCAGAAAGCCACTTACTGATGTTTACCTACTATCATGAAACCAATATTGTAGCTTTGACATTAATGTTGTTTTTTTCCGTGCACATTGGCTTATGTTTATACTAGCTTATACCCGTCTTGCTTTACGTTTTTGATTCCGATTGTCAGGCTTGATCGGTAGGTAATTAAACAGGTTCTAGTCTAGCTTCCCATTGCTTAACAGACCTCTATAACTGACATAAGCACAGGAAAAGAAGAATGACACTTTTAAAATTTTTGTTTCACCGACCTCATAATATTATACGAACCTACCGACATAATTTGCAAGTTTTCATAGAGAGAGAGATAGCTCTGTGGTTTGAATCTTAGCTACATTCCCTAATGTGTGATAATTAATTAGGCTCTCCACCCATAGAGGGTGATTTGCGCTATCTGTCAAACTTCAAAATGGAGGAATCATTTTGCAAATTTTTTCATTAAATCTTTATTTATTGAGAATAATAAGATTTGAATAACATTTATATGTATAACAAATCAATCTACAATTATTTTATTACATTTTCATACCGTAATACCAAGATTCCATTCAACGTTTACATGAGTATTTTTGTTTCCAAAAGATGACTTACTGTCTTTGAGAAATTTGTATGAAGATCCTAAAAAAATAGAGTTTTTTAAATAGCTCTAAATAATATTAAAGTTAATGCAGCAAATTGTATTTAAGAACCTTCTCAAGCAAATTGCACCGCTCTGCGCAGATTCATATCTGACGTAGCATTTGTATTTTGAGCGTGATGTTCACATATACGATAGAAAGCACACAAACATTTCTGAATTATTATGTAGATTCACCATTAGTCATGGGAGGATGATATACGGCAAAGGGATGCCCCTTCGTCCAGCATGATACGCAGTTATGGGTCTTTTGTTGCATTTTAATGGTGTTGCAATCACGACACAGATTATAGGCAAATCGTTTTTGAATTTTAATGAATTGTTCGTCATTTTACGGAACAATAATCTTATATCATAATTTTTTGTAAGTACGTCCGTAACTCTGAATAGGTACTTATTTGTTGAAACATCAATTCCATATAAATATTATTTGTAGGTGCCTACTTTTATTATAAGCTAGCATTTCTGACGACAGTTCTTATCATGAATATTGATTTTAAATTTGTAATTTGTACAAAAATACGTTCAAAATATTATGTTAAACAAAAGTGAATAAAAAAATAAATAAATAATAATAAATAAATTTTATTCATTGAAAGAGTGTACAATGGTAGATGAACATTCATGTCTTCATAGTGGAGACTAGGCTTAGCCTTTCTAGGAGAGGAGTTACACATAGGTACATGTTGTATAAAGAAACAAAATTCAGTCAATCCAGGATTAAAACAAGTAAAGTTTAAAAAGGTAAAAAACAGTATAAATAAAGTTAAAAATAGTAAAAAAAAGAAAAGTTAAAAAAGATAAAAATAATGAGTAAATATATAATAATGAAATAAATAAATGAAATATACCAACTCAAACAATAAATACACATGTACATATAAAAAGATTTATGAATGTTAAACAAGCTTGAAAAAAAATCCATCAAAATCTGCGTAGGTACCAATACTTTGTCGATGATTGTTAGGTTCCTAAACAATAATTTTGCTGTCATAAAATTTTTCACATATGACGTTAGCGTCGCAGGATATCCGTTCCATACTAACTTTAATATAATGATTTATATTATTTCTTATGTATTTTCTGTTATCCTGAGCGGAGAAGAATCCAATAAATCAAACATCGGAAGAATCTGTTCAGCCGATCTCGAGTTATACCTAAGTCTTTGCACTAACCCGACTTTTTTATATTATAGATATTCTTGTGCCCATTTTTCATGAGTAGGTACCTAGATCTTAACGAATATTCAACAACCAATGATTCTAACAGGAACAGTAGAAGACGGTCGTAAGCATGTAGTGGTTCGTTCATGTTCATACCAATAAAAATCGAACATAATTAGTGAATTGTTAGAATCATTGGTTGTTTTATAATCGCATAGATATATTATTTATTTTTTCGTCTAATCGTATGTTTGGTAGCAGCTATATTCTTTGCCATGACAATAATAACTATCATAGATGTATCGACATAATACGTATGTGATACTTTATCAATGTACCTACAACTGTTGGCACAGGAAGAAATTATATCGAATTGTCCGCAGTTGTCATCGATGTTAACTTAAAGTTTAAGGACAACAATATAACTGATTTATAGAACAATCTTTACTATTCCGATCGTCCGACAGGTTTTGCTGCTGCCTGCTAGTATAATAATGAAAGGTTGGTTCGCATTATACATACCTACTTAGATATGGACACGCTACTATATAGTGAGGCATTTCCGATTAACGTTCATTTGATAATAATTATCACGTCTTGCAAGCTATAGTTAGAGTTAAACCACAAGTTGTAGACACCATTGATTGGATGATGGTGATTTATTATAACGTTACTAATCCTATTAAAGCCATGTGTGTTATGTTTATAATATTTACATATGACACAGGTTGTCCCAAAAGTCATGTGTGATGTTTATACCGAATATAGAGCCAAGACTGGAAAATATAGTACATTTTCTTGATCGTTGATATTATGGTCACCAAAGAAATAACAACGAGAGAGAAATGCCATCACCCATTAATTAGTTGTTGTTTCCATGGTGTCCAATATAACGATTAAAGAAAGTATACTCAACTTCCAGCTCTGGAACTATGTACCTATGTTAGTTTGGTTTAAACACCTTGCACCCTTAGGGTGTGTTTATTCCATGAACGAACATAGAGCAAGAGATGGAAAAAAGTATATTTTCCTAATCGTTCATATTGGACACCATGGAAACAACAACACTAATTAATGGACAATGACAGTTCTCTCTCGGTTATTTCCTTGGTGACCGTAATATCAACGATCAAGAAAATATACTCCGCATTTTCCAGCTCTGGGTCTTTGTTCGTTTGGTGTTTATAAACGCTCCCTTGTATGTGTATAGTTAGCGCGAACACAGAAAAAAGAAGATTAAGTGTTTTTTTCACTTGAAATTTTCACCGGGGCGGGGTTGGCCTGTCTCAGATTGGATGGGACGGGTTGATAATTTATTTATTTATCTTACCATAATTATTCGGTAAAATTTGATTTTGATGGACTTCTATTCTTTCAACAATATATAGAATATCGTAACGTGTGTATCACATGTGATTTATTAACTACTACGCCGCCATCTCTTGGATTTTTTTTAAAGTTACACATCTATAGAGGAATTTATTGTTTTTATTACAAAACTTATGACCCGTCGAACTTTATCCTACATCCGAATCAACAATAATCATTATATACCTACATAATGAAATAAATTATTAGCTAAATTTAATTCAGTTTTTATGTCATAAACTGTGTTTAATTCATGCAATAAGTCAAAATTATTTTCTATTCTGGATTATGTCGAAGTTCGACGGGCGGGTCAGCTAGTATTTATTTATAAGTCTCTAAAAATATTAATAATAAAATCCCGTTTATGATGAAAAGCGGATTTGTTATGACAATAATGTAAAACAACAAATGGAAAGGTACAGAAAATGGTTCAAATAAACGTAGCTCCGCCTCATTTTTTGGCGAAAAAGGTCACTTGCACGTCGCTACTTCTTCCATTCGACGCTGTACCTACAAAAAACAAAATTTTATCACTGCGTGATAAAATTTTGTTTTTTGTTCCGAAGCTGCAAGGTTTACCTACTCATTGGTTACCAATTGGAAAAAATCATCAGTTTTTACGATAGATTTCATGTTCCAACCACATACTTAGGTATGTCATTTACCTACCTACTGATAGAGGTGACCCCAATTGGTCAAAATTAATTTCATTTTACCTATTTTAGTTCATACTTTTGATATCTTCGAGTATTATAATATTGACCAGATGACGAAACGCCCCCTGCAATGAATATTTTTAATTAGTTCCGATAATTTACCCAATTGCTTTTAAGGATTTGGTTACAAAATCAAATTTTCTACCTATTATGTAGGATATCACTCTCTTGATTGCCATATTTCGGTTATGCTGCTATTTAAAGGCGCCACTTGCCATGCTGATACGTATCGGGAGCTCAGCCCATGAGGACACCAGGGATCCTATTGTCGAATGTCGATCGATGGCTTTTCTAATAGAATTTTTATGTCTTTCGTATGTTTTAAGGACTCATACGAAAGTCACAAAAACTCTATTCGAAAACCCATTAATCGACATTCGAGAAATGGTTTTCAGTGGTGGTTGCTCCCAAATATTTGGATTTGTCCACCCGGGAGACCTGCCCCCGAAGACAAATTCAAATTGGCGTTCGACTACAAACGAAGACTTCGTCAATGTATAGTGCGAAAAAATGAATCTGTGCTCAATGTGAACACAAATACACTCCTTGACTCTTTCACAGTAAGCTACAAAGCTTGTGTCGTGAAAGAGGAAGATGGTCGGCACCTGGGATCGAACCACGACGTCCGCACCAAACAGTACGAAAGCCGGCGTTGTAACATCTATTCTACCAACCACTCCAAACTTGTTCTACCAAACACTTGTTCTTATTAAGATACTCTCTATACAGGATGTCCCAGAAAGTACGACTTAGCGGAAGTCCAGAGATAGAACACCTTCAGGGCTATCTAAATACCTCAACATAATATATTATGTTCAGCGATTTTTAATAGATTTCGAGTTATGATAATTTTAGTAATTTTTTTGTCGAACCTTGACTTGCAGGATATAAATGGTTACAGAGACATTAATTTTAGAGGTACGTGCATAACTTTTTTTTCTGAAATAGCTGAATAATAATATACCTAGTAAATGCGAAAACATTTATGGGTCTATCTGATACCATCATGCTAACAAAAAATGTTGAATATCAAAATAGGGTAGGTACAATTTATAATTTAAAAAAAAAAAACTTTGAAGACGATTTAGTAAAAAAATATCACATAACTTTTTTTCTAATGTATAATATAGGGCAGGGGTTCCCAATCTTTTTCAGCCCACGGCGCACTTCCAAGTTTAGTATTTCGTCACGGCGCCCTTTACAGTAAGCTATTTGGAATTGATATTCTTACTTAATCCATATTTATACAAATTGTGGGAAGCAATCATGACCGCTGCCTTCGTTCAGTTTTTTATTCAAACTGCAGTTTCTTTCTATACGCCGCAATTCCCATCGATAGTTTCAGAATGTGAGTGTTGTTGCCTTGTAAAGAAAGATTCATTCAACAAATATATCGCAGAAGTACGGTAGTTTTAATGAAAAATCTGTTTGTGATAAGTTCGCCAATTTCTTCGTGTAATTCGGTCTCAAAATATTAATAATTGTTGCTTTAAAGGTAAGTACTCGCGAATATTATTGGTTTCGAATAATGATCGGTGGCTTCGAATAATGATAGAGGATCGACTCACGGCGCCCCTCTTCACTTTCTACGGCGCACCAGGGCGCCGCGGCGCACACTTTGGGAACCCCTGATATAGGGAATATAATTTGTCAGTAACGCTGAAATCACAATATAATTGTACATGTGCTCATGTACACTGACCATTAACTAGCTTGATGTAGTATGTAAACAAGTAATTTCGCTAGCGGCTTTAATATAGGCTGATATTATCATACCCGCCTATAAAGCCCCTCCATTCACTATCACTCCAGATGGATAAGTATCATCCATTGTGATTGTGACAGATGTGAAACTTTTTTCAATTTAATACACGTATTTTTCTATATTATTATTAAATTTAAAACAGAAACGCGTATACGCGAATGATGATGACAAAATTAAAGAAGTTGGACATTTTTTAACACTGAAAATCAAGTGTGGTGACGTTTCCCCATTGACGATGCGTTTGGAGTGATGGACAAATGATTATCCTATTTTTCACTCCACATCATCCATTTGCTTTTCCCCACTCCCGGTCATTTTTGGAGAGACATCGCTCCATTTGGATTGATGGAGTATGGAGTGACCGTGATTAGGGGGCTTTAGATATACATACCTACATGCATACGTACATCCATGAAGTGGATCCTATCCAATTTATTTATTTTTCTGTACACCTTATTTTAAAATAAAATTATAGACAACATTCCAATTATGGATTTATGCTCCTTTTTCCAGGGCCATATTTTCAAATCAATTCCTATAAAATTAAACTTTTATATGCACAACACCGCCATCTATTGTTAAATAGTTATAATTTATTGTTTATTCAGTCTATCAATAGGAGGCGTTTTAATAATTTATAAAATTTTGTACTATCACTTTCTTTCCCGACAGACGTTATCCTCTGTCCTCTATTTCTACTACCTATTGTAAAACTAAAGTCCATATTAAGGGCAATGGACATTGATTGATTGATTGATTGACATTTAATATGAAATACTATTTAATTTTTTTTTTTTTTCAGATAATATTGTCATCCGTCAATTCTTATTCGGAAAATTACCACTACCGCTCTCCGAGATGGCATCCATCATACACAAACAGAGAATCCTTTGGCCACAGAAGATACTACAACGTGGCAAAAAGGGATTTAGAGACATATCCAGATTACCAAAACGATGGACAGACCAGGGGCAGGGGATATTATGAAAAGAGATCCGACAATGGATCCTTCAAAATACTCAATCAAGGATATGCCTCTAGAGGTAAGAGAGGTAAAGGAAATTTGCACAATTCTTTCTTACACCTAACACAAAACTAACCCTTAAATCTAAATGTGTGAAAGAAATTGAATGTAGGATTGTGACTGGTAGCAGAGTGGACGGTGCACTAAGAACTATTATGAGAAATAACAACGTCTAACTACATGCTAAAAATTAGTGCATAACGCAATCCTATTAAGGTCAATTATATTTGGCTATGAAGCGTTGACATACATAAATGCAGTAAAGATGAGAGCTCTGATGAAGAATATGCGGAAACACTTTGTGAGACGTGAAAGGAATGTAGTATAGAAGTAAGTGTTGTTACAAAGATGACAGTTGATAAGTTGAGATGGTTTGAGCATATTGAAAGAATGGATGCAAATAGAATTTATAAGGCTGAAAGGAAAGGTGCAAGAGGGTGTGGTCAAACGAGAATGACGTGTATAGAACAAATCGATTCCGTCCTCAAGGAAGGTCAGGTCAGAAGCAAAAGAAATAGAGAGGTTGTATGAGAAACGGCATGTTATTGGAAGAAGCGAAAGAAGTTTGCTTGGATAAAAAATGTGGAATTCCATTGTTGTGATGGGTAAAAAGTTGTAGTTTTCCTAGACTAACAATATCTGTATTAACAATTTCTTTAATCAGATTTCTACTTTATTAAAATTTGAATTCTTCTTGTAGTTGACTATATAATATGTAGTCTGGCTAACTTAATAAGTAGGTAGGTACCTATCTATCTTCATATTTTATACTTTTAATCTGAATCTATGGTGTTTTTATTTGAAGTTTTTCTGTTCTATTTAGAGCCATCTATGTAAAAATTATGTAGGTTTGTACTCAATCCTATGAAATGAGGCTACTTTCGTAGCATGATCTCTATTTGGCTTCACACTCTGTAGATTCTTGGTGCAATGGACTTAAGTCTAAATTTCTTAAATAATACCTCAATTGCCGACGTTTCGTACTTTTAATCTGACTATATATTTGGTGTTTGGATTTGAATTTTTTGTTGTTATGTTTAGAGCCATCTATGTAAAAACTATGTAAGCTTGTACTCAATCTTATAAAAAAGGAGCCACTTTCATAGAAGGCATCAAACTTTGTTGATTACACTACCACTTTTATCCAACATGCACCTTAGTTGAATGGTATATTATTATTCTTTCACTCACACATACTCTTTCAAATGTAATATTATATAATATTGTTATAATAATGTGTTTTTAATTTATTTATCTTACTATAATAATTCAGTAAAATTTGGTGGGGTCTATTCTTTCAACAATGTATACAATAAGCTAACAGGCTTCACAATGACGATGGGAGGAAGAACAGCGCTCTCCTCGGCCAACTGTCATTCGGCATCCTTAACACATGTCCCAGCCAAGTCCATCTCCTCCACATAATAGTAGAGGTGATGGGCGTATAATAAATTATTAGCTAAATTTAATTAAGTTTTTATGTCGTAAATCACATGTTATTCATGTAATTAGTCAAAATTATTGTTTTATTCTGGGTTAGGTCGAAGGTCAACGGGCGGATCAGCTAGTTTACGTATAATTCATTTAAAAAAAAAAATTTAAAAATGTAACGTATCAATGAGAACAGATCAACATAAAACGATTCGTTTTGCGGTCATGATCTAGGGCATTTTCCTGGAGCACAATACATCTTAAGAATGATTTTTCCATTTTCAGAACAATCTGATATAGTCTTCCCAGGCCCGAAATCGGAAAGTAGTTCTTCACAAGTGGTGAAACTGGATTCGTCTCCGTGCAGCAATACGAGCAGAACCTTCTGTGAAAAAGTAGACACCTACCCCAAGGACCACATTGACCAGATTCTCAAAAACTCTGTATGTGTCATTTATACGTCGTTAAAAAGAATGTAAACATTCTCAACTATTTGCTAATAATAAATTTAAAATTTTTAAGGTTGTGGACATTTTGGAATTTCTTCCCAAAGACGATGACTCTATTGAGATAGGAGAGAGATTCAACGCTCCAGGACAAGAGGAACTTTGCCAATCTTATACTGACGTAAGTGGAATTAATATATATTTCACCTACTGACAACAATGTCCATACTCCAAATACAGTGCAACCACTGAAAATTATTTTTTAAATTTTATACCGACTTATGACATTTCCTTCAAGAGGTAGCGACCCCTAGAAGTTGTTTGAAAATTCAAAAAAAAAACTCTGTAGCAATCAATTAGAGCATAGAATAAAATATAGGGATTTCTCCTAAAAAAAAATAGAAAAAAACTTTTTCGACCATATATGAAGCACCCTAGTGTATGTAGGTATGTAGATACATTTTAAAAATCAATAGCTGGATACAAACGTAACGATTTATCTTTAAGATTTGACCGATAATCGCTCATTTTTCAAATCTTCGCGAAGAAAACAATTGAAAAATTAGCGATTATCGGTCAAATCGTAAAGATAAATCGTTACGTGTGTATGCAGCTATTGAGATATAGTCATCTGTTAGAAATTTTTGAGAACAACCAAATTTATCGACTGCAACTGCTGTCATGATTTGAATTAGACACTAGTATATTGTATTCAGACCGTTTCATATTGAATACCCCAACCATTTAGTAAGTGACTAGGTAAAGACTTATCCTTGGAAATATATTTTCAGGTGTTCAAACCTAAAAGTGCTGAAAACAAATATGGACAATGGCTGTACGTTATTAACCAGGACAACTATGTTCAAGAGATAAAAATGGAAATATGTAATGGGTAAGAAACCAACTGCCTTTCTTTTTTCTTTTGTTCTAGTTTTCTTCACATTCATCATTCTTTATCACTATTGGAGGAGCCTTCTTTATTTCTCCTCTATTCATTTCCTCACCTTACGATGCTTATTATTTCCAGTTCTTTTTTCCCCTTTTTGGCGGGCTGTTCGTTATATGTGACCCAGTCAACAACATTTTGAATACCTAGCGAGACTAGGTTGGCCTCCGAGGTCCAACAACCAGCGCATCCTTTCAATCCCGGTACACGGATCAACTTTCGTCTCGAACTCTTTTGCAATTCAGGGTGCTCATTGCTGCAATAATCTCCCATCGAATCTTAGACTGACGTCGTTCAAGCGAACAGTTAAACAGATGATGATCTCCTCAAATACAGTCTCTGTGTCCTAAAACCCCATCCATCTTCCCTCTCTCCCACCCCATCCACTTCCCTTTCCTCTTTCCTTTTCTTTTTTGTTTGAGTTTGTTTTCTTTGCTTTGTTCTTCTTTTTATGTTTTTTTTTCTCTCTTTATGGGGTTAGTAGTTAGAGACAGCCACTTCGTTGTGGTAAGCTCGCCCTCTGTATGTTGATTCTGTGATGTCTTTGTTATGTGAAATTTTATGTGTTACTCATACTACCAATGTACAATAAAGTATTAATAAATAAATAAGCATGTTGCTGTGTTCATCTAGGTACAACTCTCATGCTTCTACCTCATAAAAAAGACTTTTTCGCAGATTATGTACTAAAATTTTCATCTTTAATATTTTCGTGTGCCCCTTTTCAGAATAAATGATTTTTATTTATTTCTTTTTAAATGTATGTATGTGCTCACTCAAAGTGAAGATAAATACACTCTTTCGCAGTATGCTACTTAAAGGCTTGTATTGAACCAATGACCTCTGAACAATACAGTGCAAAAGCCAGCGTTGTGAAATGAAATGAAATTTATTTCCAAGAAGAACACATACAGAAATATAGTATAAATTCATCAATTATTGTATCAAAAACAAAATCTTCAAAATCCTTCCTGAAATTTACCGTCCCACTAGATAAAAAATCTGTTCTGGGACAAAATCTGTTGTAACCGCTAGCATTAAATTAATGGATGTTTGTATTATAAAAATCGGTTGGTCCAGTGGACAGATGTAGATTATATTACGAATGTTGTCTAGATATATTTTCTAGTTTTCCTTGATAATATCTAATTTTGTAATGGACTCAAAAAAATAATTTATTTAATACTATCTGTCAATATGTTCTATTAGTTTTAAATGAGCCAAGATATGCTAATTTGTCAACCATTTGCATCAAATATAATTTTCTCTTTGATTTAAACATACAGAAATGGTTAAGGTGGTATAATTTTATGACAGCTAATTATTAAAATATTCTTTTGTTCCAGATCAGAAGAAAGTTGCAAATTTTCTGAAAATTTCCCCCTCGGATATAAGACTTTATGTAAGCAAAAGTACATCTATCGCACCCTATACGCTCTTGATAGCAACCTGCAAAAGGTGATTCAAGACTCCTTCAAACTCCCCAGTTGCTGTTCCTGTGTGGTGGAGCATACCGGAGAAATCATCAGCACATCCAGATTCGGCTATTCCGGAGCAGCGTCTAGTCATAGTAGAAAAACTTCCAAAAAGAGAAGATCCATAAATAGGCATTAATCTTTCTCAAAATGATTAAATATTATGAATACCATAAGTTATATTTATGGATTGCTATTGTAAAAAAAGTTGAAACATGAGTTAAATCTTGCTATAACGAATACCAATGTAATGAAATTCTCTTTATAACAAAAACCCTCAATTCGTCACCCAAAATTGAAATTCTCATTATAACAACCATCAACTCGTCACCCAAAATTGAAATTCTCATTTCAATACTTTCAATTGGTCACCAAAAATCGTCCATACAGTATGTACTGACGCACTTTTTTGTAATAAAGTTTTTCTGCATAGAATGAAATATTTTAACGAAGTATAGAATAGAATTCAGCTCATTTTTCAGACAATGTTTCACAAGACAATTTACCTCAAAACATTTGTTTTCTCCTATATTATTTATTTAAAATTCAATTTTACTTCATAAAGATGCTTTTTAAGAAACTACATTATTACCCAAATGAATTTCTTCCCTTGAATTCCTTGAATTTCGTTATATCAAGATTTGGCTGTGTCTATTGATGTCCTGTTGTTGATTTCAATTTTTCATATACGAAATCAGTGGAAGAAAAATGTACTAGATCAAAAAAGCAATGAAATGTTTCAGATTTGCACCTTATAATGACTCATTTATGTATTTTTGTTTGCTTCGTCTTACGTTATGACTTGTATCATTTTAATTTTTTTGTGATTTTCTTTTATAGGGAATTTTACATAGTAGTTTTAAATGTAAAGGTCATAAAAATCAGTTGCTTATACCTATCCAAATCTTGCTTAAATTAGGATAATTAAGTAAATATTTTAAAAATTTCAAAAAAGAGCAACTAAAATAAATGACAGGTGGTGGAAAAAACACAGTCATATTCCTGCCAATTGTTAAGTTTTACCATGTTATTCAGTATCAAAAAACTAAATTTTGAAAAGAGTAAGTATATAATTTAGCTCTATTTAACTTTTAATTAGCTCTACGCTAATGTAAAAAAAACTTTTTAATATGGTTAAATTTCGCTTAAATGCAAAAAATGTATTTCGACTTAATGATGGAAGATATTATGTTTTTTTTCTGTTAACTTTATAATAATGAAGTTATTGTACATGAAAATATTTGAATCCTATCAAAATAAATTGATAATATTGATATGTTTGTTCATTAAGTTAATTTTGTAATTTTATTGCCTATTATTTTTTTATCAACAAAATGTTTTCAGTAAAATGTAATTTTAAGATTACTGTTCTTGTATTTTTTTTGTAAGAAATCATAAAACGTTTAAAAAAACAATGTGTTATTCGCTTAAAACTGTCCATTTGTCAATAAGACATACCATAGATAATAGCCAAAAAATAAATGTCAAACAAAAGCCGTCAAACACAGCTTATTCTTCATATGGGTGAAAACACGTAGAACGCCGATTCAGACTTGAGCCGACTGGCGCAAATAATGTTATTATGCATTTGAATGGGGATACGCACAGCAAAAGTAGGAACCCACTTTCCATACAAACCATAGACAACATTCTATGCGTGAACAATTTTACATTCCATAAGAAAACTGCATTCAAAAGTTTACATACAGTGGACTCTCGATATATCAAACTTCCAGAGAACGTAAAGAATGTTCCACTTATCTTTATTTCAGTTCACCAAAGAAAAGATTTGAGTTATCGAGAATAGTTTACAAGACGGCGCCATGACTAAACATGTTCACAATAGACCGAACTACGCAACGACTGACGGATAATGCCCCTAAAAAATTATGTCATCTAGGAGTTTGGCTTATCGAGAATCCACTGTAATTAATATTATAACTTATTATCATTTAAATTATCTGTATATAAGTTTATGATAAAATAATAATATACATGTAATGATCTCTTTATATTGTTATTAATCTACATTCAACCTCATATCCACTTCTTTTCTCAATCTATGCTTATCCAATCTGAATAACTCCCTCATTGATCTATCGATTGGGCAAAATTCTTCTTTATGGGTGAACCTGCAAATATTTCGCCAATGTATAGTGCGAAAAGATTAACTGTCCACTGGAACATATAAACAATTATTTAAACCAAACAATGACACTTGTATAAAAATATATAAAAATGGACAGTTAATTTTCTTCCTACTCTACATTGTCGAAGAATTCGTTTGTAGTCGATCGTCAATTTGAATTTGACTAGGCCTACTGGTGCCTGACCAAAGCCCAGACATAAGCAGAAAAATATTGGGTACTAAATTTCCTGACAAACGTTGTTCTGTGGTCCTGTGAATTCCAATTTGTATAATCATAAATTAATCACCTTCTGACTGATGCATCTTTTAAACCATATATCTCACGTCCCCGTTATGTCAGTCGCATCAACTATCAAATAACTGTCAGTTTCTGTCAAACGCCAATTTAATTTCAAAATTAAGTTAGATTCTAAAAAGCACTAGGAAGGTTTTAAGTTTTCTTAAATTTTCCAATATTCAGCGCAATTTTCAAATTTTTTTCTTTCATAAGAACATTTTCCTGACAATTGTAAATACAACAAAAATGGATTTAACGAAATTGAACCAGTAGTTCACGCGTGATGCGATGACCACGGAAAATAGGGATCCATTTTTATATTTAGAGATAAGGTGATACCACAGCATCAAGAATGATGCTATACACTCGGCACAGGCCCATGTTGTGGACGTGGAGAAGAGGTGAACATATGGCTGGGATATGTGTTAAGGTTTCAAAATGACAGTTGGGAGTGGCGCTGTTCTTTCCAGGGACCAGGGTCCCTAAGAAGAGGAAGATGTTGATGATCGAGCCCATGGGGTGCTCTTTTTGCCTCTCTATACCCTAAGTGGGGCCACAAAGGGATTATGGTATAATCTTCAAAGTGCTGGAATCGACTTAGTCATAGTGTTCTGAGCTATTTTCTGAAGTTTTAAATGACTATCCAGATGGAAAGTCGGTTAAAAATATGTTGCAATATTTATGCCGGAAAAATAATAAAAATAAAAAATGATGATATTGATCATAAAAAAAAACAAGACTCGTGCATGGTTATTGCACCGCAGATAAAAATGGATGTGGTTTTCAAAAAAAAAATGTAAAACAAAACCACGGAAATGATAAAAATCGCTAACTAATATTATTTTTCTTAAAACAGGGGCAGCCAAACACATAGTAGATTAAGTTAGACACACTGTCTTTTTTTTGATCAAAAATGAATCTGGGCTCATTTAAAGTGAACACACAAATACACTTTTTACGTCTTTCGAAATGGTCGGCACCACCAAACTCTCCAACATGCATGGACTTAACCACCTGACTCTTTTTCTTTTGATCTTAATCCTGCGGATTGTGGTGGAGCAGAGAGCAATAATTAAAGTCGAATGGCTACCCCTGTTTTATAGATAAGATTTGGGAGACGATGTTGGTCGACATAAAATAAACATAGAGTAATATCTAATCTCCTTGGTTGCGTAACCAAACATTCCGGAAACACAGTTGCCAAATATGAAACTGGTTTTCCCACAGTTTATTTTATAATCATCTTCTTCAAAATAGTTTCATGATTTTCATAATGATATTCTACCTTAAATGGAGGTGGGCTGGTCATGTATACCGCAGGGATGATGGATTAGAAGAGTGACGGACTGGAGACTGGCCGAAGAAGTGTGGTAAGACAGCCGATGAGGTGGAGCGACGACATCGTGCGTGCAGTTGGGACAGAGTGGATGGAGATGACAGAGAGGAGTGGCGTGAGTGTGAGGAGGCCTATGTCCTGCAGTGGATAATCACGGGCTAATATGAATTCTACCTTAAGAGACACTATGGTTTACTATTAATAAAGAGTTTCTTTTTCAAAAAAAGGTTCAAATCGATAGGACTTTAAATTTACAACCACAAAGCTAGAAGACAAACACTTTTTATTATCAAACCTAATATTATATCGCTCAACTGTTATTGGTTTGCGGTTTGATTAAATTTTATTTTATTGAGATTCAATTAGTTGTCGTTCATTGATGATCGAGGGTCTGGCATTCTCGTTATTGATTTTGAAAGTAAAATTTATAAACTTGTACATTTTTATATAATAATATACTTATATTGTTTGTTATATTTAAATGTATTTTAATTTTAAATTTCATAATGTGGAAAAATAACGCACAACTATTTTCAATATTGCTGGTAAGTACTTTCATTATTATTACAAAGATGAACTGTTTTGTAGCATATACCTAATAATTGTAGTGAAAGATTTTTTTTTCTTCTTTATGTAATTTTATTTCAAGTTATTATGAGGTTTACTATTTGTGCATAGATAACACTTTTGTGAAAAAATGTTTATTACAAATTTTTATTTGAGAGTCAAACAAGGTGGGAAACCTGTTTCCTGACAGCAAAAAATGTACGGGAAAAATTTCAAAAAATTTAAAAGTCAAGGTTTATTAAAATAAAGATGGCTTAGCAATTAACAAGAGCTTTTAATTAATAGTGAAGCTAGTCGGACATTTCTAAGATATAATTTTCATTCCAATAAATTGTTTGGAATATTGATCTTCACAATGAGGAATCTCGCAGGCAGTGCGTGTATATTTTGTTCATTTTCCACGACTTTCGTACAGAAATATCAGCGTCGCCTGTATGTATATAGCCTGCACGCCATCAAGAGAAGGAAGATGTTGACCATCACCAGCCAACCTCACTTCTTCTGGTACAGTGCCTCTATACCGAAATAATTTTTAATCTGCCTCTACGTTTTCACCCTTGGCCAACCACTTCTTGATATATTTAAAATGGCGTGGGAAGAGGAGAGGTGCCCAAAAGATTGGCGGAATGGATCCATCGTCGCAATATTTAAAAAGGGGGACCCCCTTGAATGCGGAAACTACCGTGGAATTACTCTACTGAGTGTTCCCGGTAAGGTATTATCTCAGATATTACTACACCGCATTCGGGGGCCTATCATGGCTGTCCTGAGAGAGCAACAATGCGGCTTTGTACCTGGCAAGTCCTGCACGGACCCAATTTTCTGTGCCAGGTGCATCTTTCAGCAGTGCAAAGAGTTTAACTCTCCAGTCGCTTGTTGCTTCATAGATTTTGAAAAGGCCTTCGACAGCCCACATAGACCATCGATATGGAAAATTTTAGCTCTGTACGGTATACCTCCGAAGATAGTAAAAATGGTGCAGTCCCTGTATGAAGACTCCGAGTGTAGCGTCAAAACGCCAGGTGGTCCTACTGAAGCTTTCAGGATCACTACGGGAGTCAGACAGGGCTGCGTACTGGCTCCATTTATATTTATTATTGTCATGGACTTCCTTTTGAGAAAGTCCATGCAAGGAGCAAGAGGTATACCGATAACACAGAGAGATGGTCTAATGGGCGAACTGTGCGATCTGGAGTACGCGGACGACCTAGCGTTGTTCAGTACGACAGTGGAGGAATTACAGCGCAGTGTTCAAGACTCTGCGACGAAACGGCACGCCTTGGCCTTCGAGTCAATGCCAGTAAGACGGAGCTCATGGCGAGTAATGCCTGCCCCGATAAACAGCTACCGATAACCATCGACGGTCACCAGGTCTCCCGGGTGGATAAATTTAAATACCTGGGAGCAACCATTACCACCTCTGGTGACCTCGGGGCTGAGCTCCCGATACGTATCGGTATGGCAAGTGGCGCCTTTGACAACATGACCAGGATTTGGAAAGCGTCGGCGTTTAGTGTCGAGACGAAATGTAAACTGTTTGATGCGTGTGTGTTGCCCATTCTGCTCTATGGGTGTGAGTCCTGGCACCTGACCAAAGCCCAGGCACAAAAAGTCTCAGCTTTTGAAATGAAGTGCCTAAGGAGAATTCTGGGTGTAAGATGGTACCACCGCATCACGAACGACGCTATACGCCGGCGCACCCAGCGGGAGCCCATCACCTCTACCATTGTGGGGAGGAGATGGACTTGGCTGGGACATGTGTTGAGGATGCCGAATGACAGTTCGATACCTGAAAGGCCAATTAGCTTAAGCGACACTTTTGTCGAAATTGACATTTTTATTGAAAGATACATAAAAAAATATTCCTCATCGATAGATCTGACTCCCACGCGCGTAGGAAAAAAAATCGAAAAGTTATGCAGAAAAGTCATTTTATCGTAAGATTTTAGAACATTTTTCTTGACCGTGGTTTTAGCGTAAACGACACGTCAGTTTTATCGTAAACGACCTATTTTTACTTAACCAGTTACACGTAAGCGTCATCGCTGTCGGTTACGATAATTTATAACATCACACATTTCATCTTTCCTTTAATACTGTTTGCAAGATTAAGTACTATTAGGGTTGTTTGCTTAGAGTTTTCTTTCTTTGCAACTGCAATTGACTCTTTCTTAAATGAAAAAAATCTTCATCGAACATCTTAACAAGTAGTGAAAAGACTTGTATGCAAAAATCGACGGAAGAAGTTCCCTGTAATATAAATTGTATAAAAATTGTAAGTTACTCATCAAGTTGTGATGATGATGAATCTCAGATTCCTGTAGCGGCAGTTAATGAGTCCTTGATCGATAATTTTTCTGACGATTTTGAAGATTTCTCTTTATCAGAAGAATCTTGGAGACCAGACGATGATACCCTTAAAGAATCTTCTGAGGATAGCGACAAAAATTTGGAAACAAGAAATCCGGATTCAGACATTGTTGGTGAATCGGGAATGCGGAAAGAGAAAAGAAAATCTAAAATGAAGATTAAACGTTCCGAAAAATGTATTGGTTAAGGGAAATTTGTTCAACCGAATCCATGTCTGGAGAAAAACTGTGGGAACAGCTGTGGGGCTAGTACGAGTTTTATCGAAAGCTTATTGCACGTTAATAAGCGCTTATAAACGTGCAAATAGTGTTCTAAAATCAAACGATCGAATCGTTCGATCATTTTTGTATGGAAAATTTTCGAAACTCTTTCGATGATCGTTTCGATATTCGATCATCGAAAACTTATACTAGGGGTGCTGTGCTAATAATTTCACCGAAGATGATAGAATGCATATTTACAGCTTTTATTGGGGAAGGGTTAATACCGAAAGACAGAAAAACTGGCTTCTGACGTGTACAAAAGAAAATCCTATTAAAAGGAAAAGAGTTGCTGGACAAAGTAAACGTCATAAAATGTATGAGTATTACATTTCTTGGCACAAAAAAATCATAAAGTGTGTCAGCAATTTCTCTTTAAGACTCTTAATATTTCTGAAATGTGTTTGCGATATACACGACAAAATAAAACGAATAACATATACCACAGGTAGATCATCTTCTGAGTAGTCTACTTTGGTTAAAAACTCGAGAACAAGGCCAAATAACTATAATTTTCATATTTTGAAACACGTCTTTATCAACATCTTTCTTGACTGGAAATCATTTTGTCCAGTTTACATCCCAAATAATCACAAAATAAAATTCAATAACCTGCGAAAACCAATATTGGAAAAGGCCAACATGTACCTACGGTTATTTTGAAAATTAGATAACATTTGCATTATAAAGATACATTACATTCTCCTTTTAGGAGAATGTAATGTATCTTTATAATGTATCTTTATAATGGTGGAGACCAATCCGCAACAAACCCGACCCGCACGAAACCGACCTCCTAGCTTGATCGAAGCAATCAAACCGAAAAGCCGGCCCCGGACAAATCAATCCCGCCGCGAACTACCCCCAAACCAACCAGCAATGCGGGGCCTAAGCCCCACTCGGGAGCATAGGGAGGCATTAAGAGCTCTCCATTGCGCTTGAAGGCGTCCGAAGCTCACTGTGCCTTTTCTGACCAGTTGAGATTTAAGGACGTGTCGTGGTCAACCTCACGGTCCCGAACTGATTTTTCGATTTCCTGCCTCTTACACGATGTTCGAAAAATCAGCAAAAAGAGCAGAGGTGCTATTTTTCGCCGACAACCTCACAACAAGATAACATTAACTATAAAGATAATATTTGCATTAAAAATAACCCGACAAAATATTCAATTAATAGAATATGGCCCTCACTATACAACACTAATTTTAAAATAAATGATGCAAAATTTAAGGATTTAAAGAATCTGTGTGACAAAATGATTATTCCCGAGAGGTATCATAGCGGTTCAACCACAAATTCTGACGAGCTCCCCGAAACCGATGAAGAAGACGTGAAGTTCAATAACTGTGAATTTTTTTTATTTAATGTTTGATTATTAAATTTACTATTATTAATCGTAATATTGTTTAAGAAAGGTGTTTTTTTTTCAATATAATACAAAAGGTTAAAAATTTTAACATTTTTATAGTTTTATAGTTAGTTTATTCAAAAACATAACCTGGTATTGTCTGGAGTTTGCTATTTACAATTGGAGTAAATTACTATATTATTAAGTAAGTAATATTAAGAGTACCTATACCAAGTGTATTCAGTACTGTACTGTACCATACATAATCATGATTCGTACATGTAAATCTCATACAAAATTAGCGTAACCGACGCGAACGTACATTTCGGTGAGCTAATTAGTCCGGCAAAATTATCGTAAGCGGCATAAGTACCAGAAAGCATGCTTATTTATATAAGAATCATTAACACATCGATTTGCTATATTTTTAATGAATATGTGGCAAAACCTCAAGAGTCCTAGATTTTTTTTAAATTTTTTAAACAAAAAAAACCTCTCCTGTAAAATTGGGTTTTTGTCGCTTACGCTAATTGGCCTTTCAAGTATCGAGTTGGCCAAGGAGAGCGCTGTTCTTCCTCCCTTCAGGGTCCCGAAGACGAGGAAGACCCTCTCATACTGTTTTCCGCTCCTTCGAAGCAGAGCTGAGGAATCTGGTAATTTTGTCCAACTGCACAAAATTACAGGCCACACTACGCACAAAGTTTTTTTAATGCCTGGAAAAGTATTACCAAAAATCTCCCAGAGGACTGGGAAACCCTCACCAACGAACAAAAAAATAGCATATTATTGGTATCTTGAAGTATTATTCGAAGCCCCACTATTTCTAACTAGTTTTTTAAAGGCGCCCGTGGCGCCCACCTATGGCCTTTTTATGCAAACTTTACTTTCTCATAGCATAGCTGTGAGATTCACATGTGAGACTTCAAAATACTTGGTTGATTCAACTCTTTATGAAAACTCAAATACCTACAACTTAAACTTTTAATTACAAACTGTGCATTCAAATAGCTTTTGGCATGTGGGTATTTAGCGATTTGATTGATTAAACTTTTTATCGCAATGGTTGCATTCGTATTGCCGAATTCTTATATGAGACTTTAAAACACTTGATTAACTGAATTCTTCATGAAAACTCAAAAAACAACGTGAACTTTTTATAACAAACTTTACATATGTATGGCTTTTCAACGTTATGAATTCACATGAAAATCTTTAAAAAATTACTCTAGGTGTGTAAACTTTTTATTGAAAACATGGCATTCGTATGGTTTTTGTCCGCTATGATCTCGTGTGTGTGGATTAAAGATTCGTGATTTGGTAAACTTTTTCATGGAAACTTTGTTTTCTTATGGGCGAATTCATCTGTGTGACTGTAAAGTACTCGATGATGGATTATAACTATTCATGATAATATAACTATTATTTATAAAAATGCAAAAAAAACTTTTTATTACACACATTGCATTAGTAAGGGTTTTCTTGGCAATGAAATCGCGTCTGTGAGTTAAAGATCTGATTTGGTAAACTTTTTCATACAAACTATGCTTTCTTTTGGCCGAATTCATATGTCAGTTAAAGTTTGAATCAAACAAATTTTGAACTTTTTCTAACAAAATATGCATTAAAATGGCTTTTATCATGATTTATCATTTGATTGATTAAACTTTTTATCGCAATGGTTGCATTCGTATGGCTTTTCTCCGCTAGTGTGCAAAATTTTTATTTCAAACATTGCATTAGTAAGGCTTTTTCTCTGCTATGATATCGTGTATATGGGATAAATTTATGATTTAGTAAAATTTTCATGCAAAGTTTGCTTTCTTATGGCCGAATTCATATGTCAGACTTTAAACCACTTGATAATAGAACTCAATGAAAATTTAAAAAAAAACTTGTACTTTTTACAACAAACGTTGCATATGAATGGCTTTTCAACGCTACGAATTCACATGAAAATCTTTAAAAAATTACTCTAGGTGTGTAAACTTTTTATTGAAAACATGGCATTCGTATGGTTTTTCTCCGCTATGATCTCGTGTGTGTGAATTCGTGATTTGGTAAACTTTTTCATGGAAACTTTGTTTTCTTATGGCCGAATTTATTTGTGTGACTGTAAAGCACTCCATGATAGATTATAACTATTCATGATACTATAACTATTTATAAAAATGCAAAAAAAAAACTTTTTATTACACACATTGCATTAGTAAGGGTTTTCTTGGCAATGAAATCGCGCCTGTGAGTTAAAGATCTGATTTGGTAAACTTTTTCATACAAACTATGCTTTCTTTTGGCCGAATTCATATGTCAGACTTTAAAGCACTTGATATTTTTTTTATAACAAATTTTGAACTTTTTCTAACAAAATATGCATTTAAATGGCTTTTATCGTGATTTATCATTTGATTGATTAAACTTTTTATCGCAATGGTTGCATTCGTATGGCTTTTCTCCGCTATGAGTTCACAAACTTTTTATTGCACACATTGCATTAGTAAAGCGAAGTCCGGCTGTGCGTAAAAGTTTCCCGATTTGTCAATTTTTTTGGCCGAATTCGCAAGTGATACTTTACAGCACACGGTTGATTGAACTATTTATGCAAACTTAAAAAAGAAATTAAACTTTTTATTGCAAACTTACCATTCAAATAGCTTTTAGCATGTCATTGGTTGTTTAAATTATTTGATTGATTGAACTTTTTATTTCAATTATTGCACTCGTATGGCTTTTCTCCGCTATGAGTTCGCATGTCATTCTTTAAATTACTTGAAACCGCAAACTTTTTATTGCACTCATGGCATTAGTGAGGCTTTTCTTCACTATGAAGTCCCGCTGTGCGTAAAAGTTTCCTAATTTGGTACACTTTGCTTTCTTATGACTGACTTCGCATGTGAGTTTTTAAATAACCCGAAACATTGTTTTTCTCTACGTCAAGACCTTTATAAAAAGTGCTCAGCCACCAGGCATACCTAATAATATTATTATGTTACTGTCAGCCGTATTAGTAGAACACAATTTGTCTTTAGTTGCGAGTGGCGCGCCATCTAGCGGCGTTAATGACATCAGTCAGTCAGTCAGTCAGTCAGTGAGTCAGTGTTCAAGACAAATATTATATAGATAATTCATCAAATGATGTTATAGACATTCGAAAATAATTAAAAAAAATTACTAGGGTTCTGGTTCCTCAGTTCACAAACTAGTACAGTGACAAAGTACAGTGTCACAAACTGCCCTTTTAGGTATCTCTGTTCATTCAGACGATGTACCCAGAATACCTTTTGTTTACGTTTTCGTCTTCTAGCTACACAAGTTTCTATTGCTAATAATTTTGCAGAAACCATTTTCACGTCTTACTAATGCCAGAGACGAGACAAGAGTGATTTAAAAGCGTTCGTATGAACAGGTTTACCAAGGGCGTTAAAAAAGCGCCAACGCCGGGTTTTAACGCGACGCTTTTTAAACTCCCGTGCGAACGAGGCCTTAAAGTTTGTCTATTGTTTTTTTTAGAAACTTTTTAGATCCCCCTCCTTCACTTTGGTGATACATGCTGAGTTTTCAGATAATGCCTCGCTCCTCAGTACTATTATATTATCTTTGTCGCTCCTCACCGATATTCCAACTGTCGATTTGTTGAAGAAAAATTATTTCTCGAGACAGATTGGCAGTATCAAGCCAAGATACGTGAGATTTGTATGGCCAGGTCTACATTTTAAACGGTTTTTCAAACTTTGACGACAAAAAACACCAACTTAGAGGCTTCGCAGCATATATGTTCCATATATGGATTTACTCAGAATTCGGAGGAGAACATTTAGTGTGTCTGTGTGTGTCCGTCCCCCCCTTATAACTTTTGATTCGCTTCATGCACAGATCCTAAAATTTCAGAAAATATTTAATATTTTAAGCCTACAAAATTTGCATACTCAGAAGTTTTAAATTTTCTTTCAGTCAGGGGTAATCAACCTTTGAATTTTTACTTAATTTTTGCATATATCTCGAAAACTATAAAAGCTAGAACCCTAAAAATGTGTATTATATAGAAAAATATAATATCTCAAATTGAATTTAATGAAAAAGTTCCAGGGTTTCTCAAACTTTTTTTTATAAAGAAAAATATTTTTTTTATGACAAATTTACGAGTTTCAATGCCTATATTTCAGAATTTTTAAAAAATATAGAAAAACGCCGAAACATGTCAACTAGATAATTTAATTTTCTATAAAAAATATATACATTATATCAGTACATCTCAAACTTTTCTTAACATTTTTTGTAAAAATTTAATTTATTGACGACATCGTTTCATACAATGAACATACCGACTCAGGCCATCGACAGTTGGATCTCATGTATACATGCAACTAGTTTTTAGCTACTTACACTTAAAAAAGACCGCTGTGGGCGCTCATGCCCCGTGATATTATGGGATTCTTTTCGGCACAGAACACAATATATACTCTCTAACGAGAGTATATGTGTTCTTTTCGGGATCTATGGCCGTTCTTTTAACGTGTCTTTAATAAACTGATATGTATTGTACTTTGTTATGTTACGTCCAGTGGCGTAACTAGGGGGGGCGGTCCGCCCCGGGCGGCACTTTTCAGGGGGCGGCAAAATGAGCCGAAAAATAAAAAAAACTTGATAAAAAACACAAAACTTAAATAGTATAGGTACGAGAATTTATTTCGTGCTCAGTCCATAGGTTGCAGGTCACACTTAGCAAAGTAACAGTTCATTTTTTCTACTTATACCTCAAAGTAATTCACTATCAATGTCGGCACTGTTTTCTTAATCGGCAGACATGACGTTTGGAAACATTTCATAAGGTACCATCATTGACAGCGTACCTGATGATATACATACACTAACTTAGCGCAAAACCTTGTCATGAAGAGGTCAAAATATTATATTGCCACCTTGCATTTTTCTGTTGAGGTCATTTAAATGAGCGAATGTGTCCAGATAAACAAGTTTTACCACTCATTATTTCATTTTGAACACGAATGACGAACCTCTAAAATTATTTGGGTCTCAATTTTTCGCGGCACACCAACTGATGACCGCGGCACACCGTTTGCGGAACACTGTATTAATGCATCCTATCTATAAGGCCCAACGCATCAATATGCAGAAATGTATAAACATCCAACCACAGTTAATTTCGGGTTAAGGTCTTAAAAAAAACTTTTGCGGTGATTCCGCAAGTAGATAAAATCTTTGTCAGAAGTTAGCTCTCTCCCACTGTCAAAAATTGAATTTTTGTACTATATTGTAGTGAATGTAGTGCTGTAAGTATGTACATAAATCTATATACATAAGGGAAAACTTTGTACCCCTTTTTACGAAAATTGACCAAACGTAGGAGTATGAAATTTCCCACACTTACAGTTTATAATATAGAGAAGGGGTGGCAAATGCTAATATTTTTTTTTAGATCACACAATGACATAAAAATAGATATTAAATCAATAAAAAAAACTCAATTTAGTTAAAATTGAAGTGCTGTGTAAATTAATTTATTGTTAAAATCAAAATCTTGCAACTTGTTGCCGCGTGCAGCCAAGCGAGATTTTAAAATGTAAAAAATACTCACAGTTCAAAAAGTGGCTACTCGCGGCGCTAGTAGTTACAGCTTTACATTGAAAAAATATCTTATAAGTACGGACACCGTAGTGTAATGAAGTAGTATTATTATACTCTATGACGGACACAGAACACAATATACTCTCTAACGAGAGTACGGATATGACCAGATATGACATCCAGATGTCATAATATCTTGCATTTTTTGTCTATAAAATTTTGTATTTGTTCTAAATGAATGAAAATTATAAATCTTCAAATTTGTTATCGTGAGTAACGTTGTAGAACATTTTAAAATAATTAAAAAAAAGAAAAACTTTGTATGTTCTACTTTTTTAAAATTATATAAAAATTATAATTACACAGTTACAATTTCAGGGGATGGAGTTAATTTGGATTTATGGAAATAATTTGATTCTGATTTCCTATGACCAGTGTTTATTTTGTAAATAGAGTTTGATATTTATTCTACGATTTAAAAGGTCCTATTCGTAATTCATCCAGCCTTTTCCTATTCAGTTTATTTCCTTTCTCCACGAAAACAGAACCACGAACTTCTAAGTCCACATCTTTTCGATTTTTATCCTAAATTATCTTGTTGTAATTATGTGATTTGATTGTATTTTCAAATGCTTTTTGCCCGTTTTTACTATATTGGGTTTGGTATTCTTAAGTTTCAGCTCATCTGGCAAAATCGTAACATCTGTTCCATCTAGTAGATACTTTGGTGCAAATCCAGTGACAGTGTGCTCGGTTTCATTATAGCTTTTTACACAGTTTTGTGCTATAGTTGTCCATGCAATATTTTTATTATTCTCGTTTATCTTACATCTGATCTTATTCACCAATGTTTGGTTTAGTCTTTCGTTTAACCCATTTGAAAAGGGTGAGTTCACTGCTGTAAAAACTATTGGTACCTATATGCCTTTCATCCAAAAACCGTTTAAAATATCTAGAATTGATACCTGGGTATCTGTCTGACATCAATCCATATTTATTTTGACCTCTTGATTTGTTCTTTACATACTATAGCTGACCAGCTTACGGCATGCTTCAACTCCCTATGGGAAACACATGTGGTACCTGAAGACTTCCGAAGAGCGATAATAGTAAATCTCTTCAAGAATAAAGGGAATATCTCCGACTGCAATAACTATAGAGGAATATCACTACTATCACTGGCGGGAAAGGTTCTCTCAAAAATTATGGTCAACCGACTGGTTCCAGTGTTGGAATTATTGCTGTCTGACACACAATGCGGGTTCAGACCCGGAAGAGGCACAACGGATCTTATTTTTAAATTAAGACATTTTCATATAAAATGAGCATTTTTCAATTATTATATTTATCATTTTTAAGTTATAAAATGAAAAAAAAAAACAAGTAATCAGCTGTCTGGCATTGCATATGCCATAGGAACATAATCGTTGTGGTAATACATGGAAGCATCTATTTTTACTTAGCACAATTAGAATGTGTAATTTAATTATATACATATTTAGAAAACAATACTGTACAATATTAAAAGAAAATCATTTAATCATACAGAGTTGTACCTCTAAAACAAAATTTATATGATCAACAAACACAAAGCAGTAATAACGATTATGAACATCCCATCCACTTCTAATGAGAATTAAACAATGGGCTATTTAACCCTTCTGAAAAAATAATAAAACTAAATGATGAAAAAATATTACTTAAACAAAAATCATTTTATGGTACAACTGCTCACAACAAACAAGGAAGGGAAGAGTGATTGAGGTGTCTGTGTATCTTGGTCAGAGATATGAAAGAACTACTAGCGCCGCGAGTAGCCACTTTTTGAACTGTGAGTATTTTTTACATTTTAAAATCTCGCTGCAGCCAAAACAAATTCATAGATAAAATCAGAGTAATCAGACAAAATGAAGAATTCAAGAAATTCATAGACTCGCGTCATTTGTCAAGAGCATAGATTGGCATAGATAATATAATAGTATAGAGAGTAGTGTTTTGTATTTGTCAAACAAACATCGCGGACTCTCGTTAGAGAGAGAACACAATATACTCTCTAACGAGAGGTATATATGTTCTGTGATCGCGGACGATTTACATTTGTATAACATTTTTATTATATCAAATAATTATGGAGAACAAAAGTCCTAATTATAAAATTGAAACTGATATATACGTTCACGAATTAAACGAAAGTGAAATAGAAGTGTTTTTAACGAATGCACACACAGATATTGCATTTGAGCCAAATGAGTGTGATATTCCCCATGAAAAGCTTCCTGAGTTATGTTCTTCAAAGACTTATAATATGCGAATTCACAACATAAACAAGGCAAGAAAATGTGAGATTTGTGCTAAAATTTTCAAGAATCCATATAATTTAAAGAGACATTTGCGGATTCATAACGAAGAAAAGCTACACAAGTGTGATATATGTGATAAAAGTTTCAGGGATCTAGATTATTTTAGAACGCATATGCGAATTCATAACGGAGAATCCGCATTAGAGTGTAATTTTTGCAATAAAACGTTCACAAGCCCGTATAACTTACAGACGCACTTCCGAGTTCATAGTGGAGAAAAGCCCTACGAGTGTAATGTTTGTGATAAAAAGTTCAAAGGATCAAGTCATTTAAAGATACACTTGCGGATTCATAGCGGGGAAAAGCCATACCAGTGTGATATATGTGATAACAGTTTCAGGGATCTAGATAATTTTAAAATGCATATGCGAATTCATAACGGAGAATCTGCATTAGAGTGTAATTTTTGCAATAAAACGTTCACAAGGCCGTATAACTTACAGACGCACTTGCGAGTTCATAGTGGAGAAAAGCCCTACGAGTGTAATGTTTGTGATAAAAAGTTCAAAGCATCAAGTTATTTAAAGAAACATTTGCGGATTCATAGCGGGAAAAAGCCATACCAGTGTGATATTTGTAATAAAACCTTCAATGAAACAAGTGATCTGAAGACACATTTGCGTATTCATAACGGAGAAAGGCCACATGAGTGTGATGTTTGCCTTAAAAAGTTTACCCGAAAAGGTGATTTAACTAAACATATGGTAATTCATTCAGGAGAAAAGCTATTTAAGTGTGAGACTTGCAATAAAAACTTCACTCGATCAAATTGTCTAAAGAAACATATTTTTCGAATTCATAACAAAGATAGAACGAAAATTTAAAAATTCATTTGCGAGTTAATTGCTGAGAAAAGCCATACAAATGTATGCAAAAAAAGTTCTAGGGAGCAAGTGGCTGAAACATGCAAATTAATAGCAGGTAAATTCTATTTTTCTTGTTTTGTTACTTGTCTTGCTATACATATTTCTAATTTAATTGTTTTGTTGTTGTCATTTACATCTTGAATATTTGTTTTCTTATGGTTTAAATCTATTTGATATTATTGACTAGGTAGGTATATCTGTTTTTTTTTTTATGATTTGAATGGCTATATTTTCTATTTACTTATTTTATTATTGTCGTTTACATCTTGAATATTTCTTTTCTTGTGGTTTCAATCTGTTTGATATTCTTCACTTTTTCTATTTTTATGATTTGACTTGCTATATTTCTAATTTACCTACTTATTGTGTTATTGTTATTGATTATTTTGATTGTTTTTTCTATTGTATATTGTATTGCATTAGCTATCCTCGGTACAGGTTTACACCTAGTGAGGTAGCATTTTCCTTGTTATTTGTAATGTTAATTAGTATAACTTATGTAAGCACGGATGATTGTAATGTGATTTCGAGTAAATAAATAAATAATATGTCATTGTATTGACTTGGTCATTTGATTTGAAGAAACATTAAATTTGCATTCATTACGCAGAAAAACTATATTATATACATAAAAAAAGAGTTAAAATAAAAGTCAATACAATCTTCAAAAGTTTTACATAGAACATAACTTACTGCTTAGTAACATCCCTTAGATCTTCAGAAGATCCAGGAATAAAGTATGTTTTGCTTCATGCGAAGTAGCAAACAAGTAAAAGAAGGTTTCTTTTGAAATAGAAAATAGATTTCTATTTACACCCGAATTATTTTCAATTAAAATCTCAAAAATTTCTACCTTCGAGGTTGGAAAGAATAACTAAACTGCGGAAATGCTCAGAGAAAAAAAGACCAGGCTGGTCATTATTTGGAAAGTTGAACATTATGGACAACAGACATTGCATTTAATCTGGAAAGATGAGTCTATGAATAATGTATTCTTGCAGTGATAACACACTAAACCTAAAAAAAAATTGGGAAGTATCTAAAGGTGAAAACCTTTATGCTCTAGATATTATATTTCTAAGGTCCGCCTTAGCCGGTCACATTTTGTTAGCACTGTAACCAAAAAAAATACTGAATGGAATGGAACTGCATGTGTGAAAATATCCTATCAGAGTTCAACCAAATTCAATAGTTTGTCAACAATATCAGAAATATTATTGTTTTACAAAAGAATTATTAATCTTGCTAACCGTATGTTTACATTTCAGGTAATAGCTATCTTCGGTTTGTCTGACTCTAAAACCCGATACCGTCAGAATCATAAACAGCATCCATCATTAACAGGAAGAATGAAAGATTCACAAGTACATCAAGCTAACCAGAATGAGGGAGAAACCAAGGACAGAGGTAGCACGCATCTGGTCGTGAAAGCCTTACCAACTACACAGAATGTCCCAGAAAGTACGACTAAGCGAAAGCCCATGAAGTGTTCTTTCTCTTAGTCGTACTTTCAAGGACATCCTATATGTTACTAATTGATTTCAGGAAATTCCGATACTGTCTTCTCTCCATCTGAAAAGTCTTCAAGATTAGTTCCTGGTAGTGATACAACTGATTGTGTTCACGGGTTCTGTGTAAATGTGGATGACTATCCAAAGCAGACCATCGATAAACTCCTAAAAACATCAGAAGTACGTACTCGGTAAAAGATAGATTTCTAGTCAAATTATACTCAATCAATCAATAGTCCCTCTGTGACCCCACCAGGGAGGCAACAAGAGCCCTCCACCACACTTGATCTTGACCCTCTCATAATGAGTCATTTGTCTCTCACATTTTTTAATATTTTTATTTATTTTATTTAAAAAAAATACTGCGAAAAATCCCATTACAGTGTTACATACTTTATAAGATTTCTCCACAATTTACTTTTATTCTAGAATTAATATAATTCCAAAATATTCATAATATATCACCATAAATAATCTAAAATGGTTGATACAAATTGATCTCTGGAAATGAGACATATCATTTTGATTTGAAACTTTTATATAGGTCAAATCTCTTTATAGCGAATACCCAAGTAACAAAATTTCCAGTATAACGGATCAATTCGTCCCCGAAAAACTTCCATATAAAATATACTGAACCAAAATTCGTTGTAACAAAGTCGATCTCAGTAGGTATAGCGAACTTTTTTATTTTAAAATCATGTTACAACTAGGCAATAAAATTTCTCTGACTTCAGTTTTTTCTTGGCATTAGCGAGTGTTTGCCTAACATATTTTCTTCACGTGACTGATAAATCCTTGAAATTTGTTTTTGTACTCACTTAATAATAGCAATAATAGTTTATTTGACATCAGTAGGTAAGTAGTAAAAAATTCAAAATGTATAATTTCCTATATATCCAGTATAACGAAATTTCTCTATAATGAAGTATGGTCGTGTGAAGTTCGTTATACCGAGATTTGACCTGTACTCGAATATCTCAAAACATCAGTCTTCGAAACATGCCACCATTCTCGCAAACGAACGATATAGGATTATAACTAGAGGTGGGCATTATAACGAAAGCTGATAAAAATATTCCATAAAAAAATAACTTCTCTAACGTTATTCATATTAAACCTTATTCGTTATTCGTAAGCTGTGAAAATAAGTTTAACAAAAATAATATCTCAAAAAAAATAGTTTACACCTTCAAAATAATCGTCTAAAATATTACAATATTAGTTTCCGCCTTTAAGTACTTAACGTGACTGTTTAAAATATTCCACTATTATTTTGCATCTCTAGATATCCGCCTGTTAAAAATAATCCACTATTATTTTCTGCCTTTACGTTATTCGTCTAACCTCTAACGTGGCTGTTTAAAATATTCCACTATTATTTTGCGCCTTTACGTTATTCCTCTAACGTGGCTGTTTAATAATAGGTGTATATATCACCGCCACTCTGTCGTGCCCTTGCCAGTTGCCATTGCACGGGTACGAAAGAAAGTGAGTGGGTAGGTAGGTAGCTACCGTTCATTTTTTACACAAGGTTAAAACGGTTTATTTTCAATATCAAGTATAATTTTGATGATTGAACCAACATATTATAAAAATATTTGTTTTATTAATCGTATTGAATTCTTCATACTTATCTAGTTGTGCAGTACTGAACCAGGATTTATGAACTTTGTCCATACAACAATAAAAAAAAGTAATAAAAAATCAAAAAGGAAAAATTGTACGGTAGAAAATTTTATGTAAATATTGTTCAGATTACATCATATAAATTATTGTTATTATTCTTTAATACTTTCTGTGCTGTGTAGATCGCGTGATTGTTTATCTTCAGGGGGTAAGTTGTTATTTTTTTATAACTAGGTATACCTACCTATTGTATATACGCTTTTAAGCTTTTAAAAAAAACGTTTTTTGAAATTAACGAAACAGCCATAACGTTTTTGAATTTAAGCCGTTATTCCCACCTCTAATTATAACCCGTGAGATGAGTCAATCAATATCACTAACTTGAGACAACCACAAATCAACAAACCAACCGCCAGGACTCGAAAATCAATTTCCCAATGTCAGTTAATTTGTATGAAAACAATTATTGGGTTTTTAATTTTTTTTTTAAGTATTATATACACTTGTGTGAAGTTTACCATTTGATAGAGGATATTTCATACAAGTTTTTATGAGATTTGAAGAACTAAAATCTTTTTTGTGAATATTTTTAAAACTGACTTAAACATGGAACATAACTTTTTTCCTTTATTTTTTTTAACTCTTATGGGCCATGACTTTTTTTTTGAAATAGAATTTTATTTTTTTTATGAATATGCATATCTATATTTGAGATGAAAACAATTTTTTTTCATAATTCCTAACAAATCAAGAGAGCACCCTATATAAATTGTCACAGTAGAGTTGTCACAATATGTTACAAAAATGGTATCCTCTATAAATATCACACCAGTTTGTCTGAGTCTTAAAGCTGTTAATATGTGTTTGCAGTATAAGGCAATTTCAAAATTCCTTACGCAAGATGGTCCTGATACAATACAGCCTGCTAGTAGAAGTTCCTTACCTGATGAAGAAACATTCTGTAAATCTGTTTATACTGTAAGTACCTACTTTAATATCTCTTATTTCATTGTTTTATTTACATACCTACTCAATATCACAAATACAAAAATATTTCCAACTACGCGAGCCTGTCTTGGGATTATTTTTTGGTCATTATTATTATTTAGTATCACAGTTGGCATTTAACAATACTAGTGGTCCACCATTGCTCAATATTCGACCATAACTTATTTAAATTACCTATAAGTTTGGAAATTATTAAGGTTCCATTGTCAAAGAAAAACATTTATAATGCTTTTGTAGTTCCCCGAATTTGTTATGGATTGACTGCATGGTCTCAATGCAGTCAGCAGATGAGAGGAATAATACAGAGAATAATGAACAAGGCTCTAAAGATTACTTTCAATCTTGATAGATATACAAGAACACTTGATGTGTATACTATAACAAACACGTTCAATCTAGATGAACTTATATATGCTGAGAAAACAAAAAAAAATGATATTCAAGGTTGCAAATAACTTAATTAAAAGCAATATTAAGTTACAGATGAACACTGATATACACTCAAGAAATACAAGGACGGCAAGAAATATCAGACCAGATAATCCTAGAACGAACAGAGAGAGATATAGTTTTTTGTATACAGCTATTGAATTATTCAATTCGCTACCGGATAGCATAAAGCGACTCAAGAACATTGTTCAATTTAAAAAGCATTTGAAAAACCACATACTTGAATGCCGAATAGTGGTAGTTATTTGATAAATTGACATTTATTGTTAATATTTGAAATTAAGATAGTATCTTGGTGATTTTATTTATAATGAAAACGCAAATTAAGTTAAGGCTTTAGAATGACATCCTCACATACCAGCATCTCATTGCTGTCTGGGAAGGACAAATCATTTAATGTGTAGTTAGTTTAAAATTTGGTTTTAGAATTGTTTATATCTATCTGTATATTTATGTGAATAAAGTATTATTATTATTATTTAAAAAAAAAAAAAAAAAACGGAGCGAGCGCTATTTCACAATTTTTTTCATAAACAATGACATGGATACGTCAAATTTGAAATGTTGATATGTGTCTATAATATTTTATTTTACTATTTGTATAATAGCAGTGGGAAAATTATATCTTTTTTTTTGTAAATAAACAAATATACTAGGAAAGATTTCACACACTGCCTGCAGCTTGTATCGTGGTTGAACATAAGACCTTCTCTAGGAGAGTGAGTGACTGTACTACTAGGCTGCTAAATCCATCATTAGTAACTTATTACTAATAGTAATAAGTTTTTCTTTCATAAGAACCTTCTCTAGGAGAGTGAGTGACTGTACTACTAGGCTACTAAATCCATCATTAGTAACTTATTACTAATAGTAATAAGTTTTTCTTTCATAAGAACCTTCTCTAGGAGAGTGAGTGACTGTACTACTAGGCTACTAAATCCATCATTAGTAACTTATTACTAATAGTAATAAGTTTTTCTTTCATAAGAACCTTCTCCTGATAAAAACTAACAACAAAAACAAAGATCAAATAAAAAAATTGTTTAACTTTTCCACAAATTTTTATTTCCCGACTAGTTTCATAGGCTCACGTCCTACATGGTCACAGGAGACTAAGAAACTGACCATGTAGGACGTGAGCCTACGAAACTAGTCGGGAAATAAAAATTTGTGGAAAAGTTAAACAATTTTTTTTATTTGATCTTTATTTTCAAATAAACTCCACCAAGAAATGCATGTTCATCAGTTAGTGAATTTTTTTAACAACAAAAACATTTGTTTACTGTGAAATATGTCAAAAGTGTATTTGTGTTCACTTCGAGTGAGCACAGATTCATTTATAAAAAAAAAAAAAAAAAGAATTAGCGAAATTGGTCTAGCCTTTCACGCGTGATGCAATGACCAAGGGATATAAAGATTTATTATAAATTATGAATTAAATAACACACAGTTGCACTTTCACAAAATTTATATTGAATCTCGAGCGCTTTCGTCCAACTCACGCAGACATTGTCAAGAGACTCTTGTCTCTTGTTATTTTTTTATATTATATTTGCAGAGCATGAGACCCAAGGTGGGAAGAAATGTGGCTGGAGAAACTAGGAAGATCGTAAACCACCCTCCATATGTACAAGTTATAAGCCATGAAAAGTGTATTAGGTAAATTTCCTTTTCTTCTTTGTTCTATCATATGATTTATATATAAGTGCTCACATTTGTCTCCTGTGATGATGCAGTTCAGTTTTCTCTCCATCTTTTTGACTAAAATGTCCACTCTTTGCCACCATGTTTCCATTCATTAGCCCTAATCAAATCTTTGCATTTTGAAGCTTATCTAATAAAATACAGAGCGGACCATAAGTCAGTTTACATTTGAAATGGTGATAAAAAAAAAACTAGATGTGTCAGATAAATACTGTATATTTATCCCCAAGTACCTACCTACACATAATGATTTTTTTTTATTACTTCATCCATAATATGTTACCATTGATTTTTTAAACATTGCTGCAATCTGGAGTGGAAATTAACAATTACTAGCTTTCCCGACAGACGTTGTCCTGTGTTCCTAACTATGAATTCGGATTTGTATGATGATGAATTTATTATAATTTGACCATTGTAATTTTGACCAATGCGTCTGTTTTAAAGCATGTATATTCCATCCGCACTCTGTCAATCGCACCAACTATCTAACAACTGATAGTTCCTTTCAAAATTGGAATAAAAATTATATGGTAAAAAGTACCAATAAGGTTTCCTACTTAGTGTTTTCTTTACTTTTCTAATTTTCCACGTAACTTTCTTAATTTTTTCTTTCATAAGAACCATCTCCTGATAAAAGCAAATACCAAGAAAAAGAATTATCGATATCGATCCAGCCATTTATTAGGGGCGTGATTTATTTATTAATTCATCAACAGCCTAAAAAAGACTTACATAAAAGTATACAAATGTTAAAATATAGAAATAAAAGTATAAAAAAAAAAATTATAAAATATAAATTAAAAATATTACTGGTTGCACGTGAAAGAGTATATTATTATATTAATATTGATATAGTATTGATTCGAAAGTTAAATAGGACAACATGAAATAGGCAGGTAGTGGTAGCAATATGATGGGATGACCATGCAAAATCGGTGACGATTACGGTCCATCATGTACAATCTTTTGCATTTAAAGTTACATACTGTTGCAAACTTTACTTTAGCTCCAATTTGAAGTTTTCAATGGCAAAACAGTGATTCTTGAAGAATTAAAGAAACATTTGGAACATCGTAAGAGGAAATGTAAAAAGTTTCACTTTTCAGACCTAAATTGTTTCCACTCCAGGTCCAAAAAACTCGAAAGTTAATATGGATGATGTAATTTTTAGAAAAAAAAAGGTTGCATTCATTTCGATATAGGTAAATATCTTACGTGATGAATAAAAAAAATTGGGCAAGAGATGTAAATAAAATAACCTAGCAAAACTACAATATCGATTCGTGCGAAACTACTATTTTTAAATGACGCTTAATGAATCACATTATATTCGGGCTAGTAAAATCCTTTTTATTTTATCTGCGTTTCAAATGCAAATGTATTTTTTGGTCCAGCATGTAGCTAATTATTGCTGAAATAATCGCTGCTAAGTTATTTTTTTTAGTAACAACTCAAAAAAATTATGTTTTTACAGGGAAGGTGAAGAGTGTACATTTAGCGGGTTTTTACCTAATGGGCATAGGTCATACTGTAAACAAAAGTTTATCGCTAGAGAGTTGTACATATTCATCAATGAAACCAATCTCGCCCGCGATACCTTCTACTTGCCCAGTTGCTGTATCTGTCACTACACACGTTCACCAGGACACGAATATTTCGTGTCGAGAACAGGAACTGAAGATGAAGATATTCCAGCTCGCAAAAAGAAGATGCCTTTGTATCGACGCTTCCGTATTGATATCTCTGTATCGAAAAAATGATGACTTGAGGTATTGAATATGAATAAGCTGTTAAAAAAGAGAAAAAATAAAATAATAATCGTAGAGAAAAAATGTATCATGACAGTAAGGTATATCATAATATTATCCTGGTGCTAACTCCATGACTGCAGTTGCAGTCGATAAATTTGGTTGCTCTAGTTGTTGTTAAACATATTCAACAGATGGCTCTATATTGTATCTCATTCATTATTAAAAATAATATGTATCTACCCATTGAACATCTATAAATACAGGTATTATGAAGGAAAGGAAAGGACGACTAGAGATACAGGTTTAATTCAAATCCTGACAGGGACACAATGTTTATAAAAAAAATCAAAATAGAAACCATATCAAATCATATTGATACAAATCGTGTTTCACAGTTTTATCAATAGATAGCGATGACACAATATGATTAATAATAATAGGAGCCTTGTTGTTGATTCCATTTATAAAATGGTTTAAATGAATATAGATAGATGGCTCTGTAAGGCTTATTCCACAAAGATAATTGAGTATTTTTCTCTCTTAATACATAGGTACCTAAATATACAAATGTATTTTTATATCTTACCATAATAATTCAGTAAAATTTGGTTTACATAGGGTCTATTCTTTAAATAATGTATGCAATACGTAAACAGACATCACATGTGTTGTATTCCCTACTACACCGCCATCTCTTGGATTTTTTAAAAAGTAAAGCAACTATAGAGGAATTGTTTTGATTTCAAACTTATGATCCGTCGAACTCCATGTTGCATCCGAAACAACGATAACTATTACACGATTCAATTAATTATAAGCTAAATTTAATTAAGTTTTAATGTCATAAATCACATTTTATTCATGTAATAAGTCAAAATCATTTTTTATTCTGGGTTCAGTCGAAAGTCGACTGGGGGGTTAGCTAGTAATTAATAATTTAAAATTTTATATTTTTTTAAAACTCATTTTGATATGCCTTTAAAATGTTGAAAAATTATACCTACTATAATATACCTATCACAATCTTGTTTTTATGCTATTGATTTATATTTGTATTGTCGTGACCTCTCAAAATTTGTAAAAATAAAATAAACCATCCAGATGAAATGTAAAAATAAATTATTCATCAAAATAAAAAGTCTATTCTTCACATTACATCAAATTTTATGTATGATGCCTTTCTGTGAACTTTGGTGGTTAGAACGCTGGCAACAGATGAATTTTCTTTGTCATAATGTAGCCTAATTCGTGTTGGCCTGTCTTACAATGGATAGGACTGGTGGACCAGAAAATTTTTCCTTAGGCCATTAGTTCTGCAGACTAAATTGACATCTTTGTATAGGAAAATACCTAATTTATTAGTTGACCCGTCTTCCTTTACGTTGTTGATTCTGATAGTCAATCTTGGTCATTGAACAGTTTTTAGCCTAGCTTTCTGTTGATTTACGACCAGTATAAGAAAAGGCTTTAGAAGTATTCTACATAACACACACAAAAAAGAAAAAGAATGAATATTTTTTTTTTAAATCAAACATCAATCTTTAAAATAAACTTTAATATCGTAATACTAAGATTCTAATATGCAACATTCACATGAGTAATAATATGAAAAAAAATCTTCTTTTCTCAGCCTATACCCGTCAACTTTTTCCTTCGGGTTTTTATCCTTCAGTGTACCATATAATGGCTCCTTTTCTAAGTGAAAGGATAACTTGTTTGTTCCATCTCCTTACATGCCTCTATATTTCGGCCTCTCTGGACCCAGTTGAGCCCCATGTGTTTCAACCCTCTTCAACTATTTCCCTTCCCGCTCACTTGCAATGTGACCTGCCCACTGCCATTTTGGGGAAGCGATAAGTGCTATTTATTATTATTTTTTTTTTATTAATGAAAAATATATACAAATACAGACATATAGGTATCTCTACATAAAAACATATATGACAAAAAAATGTGAATTTTATTTGCCCCATTTGAAGTTAAAAACTTGAGTATGGGGCATTATATTTGGTGTAATGTCTGTATCTTTGTCGAAACTACGTACATAACCATTATTTTATTTAGCTTTTGCCAGTCACATTCATTACAATTGTACAGGAAAGGATTAATATTAATACAAATAAGAGGTAGCACAGGGTCAATTTTCCTGCTTGTCAGATGTTTATGTCTAAGTTATCAATGAATGCTATCGCTCCGTCAGTTAAGGTGAGGAAATCTGAGAAACTGCGTACATAACTGATTATTGTGTAGATTCGTTGTCCAAAATTGTTCAACTGTTAACCCATCATACAAAATTATTGACTTGGTCAGTTTGTTTGCAGTTTATTGACTGTTTAAAAACTAGTGTACACTACACAAGTTTGACGGTTTACATTATTTTAATAAATATAAAATACTACTGTATTATGATCATTATAAGAGAAAATATTATATACCTTGGCTACCGTCCAAATAGTCGGTGAAACTGTATAAAAAGTTTATTACTTTTAATCTCAGTATGAATGTGAGCAAACTATAAACATAAAAATATTTTAAATAGATTTATTGGTAATAAAACTTCGGGTATATTGAATGGATACATTGACTGAAACATATGGATAGTTCTTGGAAATCAATATCGTAAATCCCAATCTTTAAGAGATCTTACTCTTGTTGAGATTTTGACCAATCTTAATTTTAAATTCATTTTTCAATTAGCCACCTACTTTAACTGATCTGGGGCTGAAAATAATCCCTGTACTTACTTTTTTTTACCCCATCACGCAATGTCCCATAAGGGGTATGTAGTGAGATTGAACCTCCACTCTTTTCTATCCAAGCACATTTCTTTTACCGACATACCATTTTTCATACAACCTCTCCTATTCCTCTCTTTTCGATCCTTTTGTCGGTGGCATTCTTCTCACTAAATTCTTCCATGCATTCTTTTTTTTTTATCAACAGCTGCTTTCACTTCTTTGTCTCACCGTGCGTCACCTTTTTTCCTACCCGTTTTAAATTCCCCATTGTTGCTCTAAGCCATAACCTGTTGACTATATTGTTCAACGTGTTTCCAATTAAACTCTCTTATTCATCCACTTTTCTCGGTCTCGATCACCATCAGAACAAATCAATTCTTGCAACCACCAGGAAATGATCCGTCCCGTATTTAGCACCATGAAAAACCTGAGTATCCGTGGTCAAACTTCTCAGTCTAGTCAGAATCCACTCACACTAAATCAATCATACTTTCTTTTCCACATATATATGTGCATGGATATAATATGTATGTGGAAAAGAAAGTATGACAAAAAACGTTTTTGCAACATAAAGATCCATTTCTAAACATAAATTCAATATCCTATTAATAATAATAATAAACTGGACAACTTTAAAGGCACCATTTCGTAAATAATTTTACCTCAAGGGCCCCTCACACAAAATAATTATTCATAATTAATAATCACCAATAGGCTTGTCAATATTTTAAAATAATAATAATCTCACAAAGGTTCGTCATGTTATAAAATATTATTCTAATAATAGTAGTACATGGACAAAAATTTCACAAATGGATAAAAAAGAGCTAAGTCATAAACATAGAATTGGCTATTGCAGTGACATAAGACATTTTTGTACTAAAGATCAGTTAACATTTTTGAAAGAAGTGGGTCTTAAGGAGTTTTTTTAAATGTGTCCACTGTCTCGGCTTACCTTATGCTCAGAGGGAGCGCATTTCACAGTTTTGACCCCATCACACATAAAGCTCGGTCTTCATAACGTGTCGGGTTCCGTCTGCGGACTTGCTCCAGCTCAGAGACGAGGCTTTGGGCCGACCTCTAAGTTGAGCGCCTTTCTGAAATGATTTTAGGACTATTATTCTCATCCACCCACTCATCCCCATATGTAACTTACTTTCCGTATAGTTATAAAGAGGATGGTACAATTATTTTAATATTATGTAGAAGTTATTTTAAATGTTGTTCGAATTTCTCTGGAGTGTGTTTACATTATTTATTTATTTATTTATACTTTTATTAAGTTGCAAATATCAGTTATACATTACATTGAATCAACCCACTAGGACAAGCCTGTCTCGGGTAGATAAAAATGCATATACATTTAAAAACAGTAAACAAAAGAATAGAAAGTATACAAAGAATAACTTTATAAAAAGTTATTTATAAAGTTATTCACATTAGTACCTTTATTAGGTACTAATGTGTTAACAGGTTTGAATTTTCGCGCGAATTTTATCAGGGATACATACTATTATTATGTAAGAACACGTAGAAAGCCGATTCCGACCCGCGCTGACCGGCGCAAAGAATGTTATTTGAATGGGGATACCTACAGAAAAAGCAGGAACCCGCTTTCCGGCGAAACCATAGACAACAATCTTTGATCGGGTCGGAATCGGCTTTCTACGTGTTCTTAGCCTAATGTAGGCCACACACGCTCCGGTATACCTGCACAGGTCGCCTGCGCAGGCGGCCTGTTCAGGTGTACCGGAGCGTGTGTGGGCGTTGTGAGGTATACCTGCGCAGGCCGCCTGCACAGGTATACCGGAGCGTGTGTGGCAGGCATAAGATTCCGTGTGTAATGTGTTTTTTTCATTTTGGCGCCTGCTGGTGTTAATGGTCAATTTTAATTATTTTGAGAAGTAAAATTTACAACCGAGGATTATAATATTGGGCTGCTCATCCATCAATCTGTTTGTACCATAAAGTGCAATTTATTATATTATTATTCTAACCTAATTGGAACGTTGAGGATTATGATTGTGTTTTTATACGGGTGTAAAGGTAATGTCAAACCTTGGAGAAATTATTATATTATATGGAGAGATTGACAGCTGAGTTTTGTATGAAAGCAAGACGTGATGCGGATCAGTGTTAATTGGGCGGACGTCATAAGATCAAACTAAAAAGTAATCTAATCATGAACGAGAAATCTATCTCCTGCGAATCGACTGTGGGTGATATATTCATATATGAATTTCACAAAAATGAAATAGAAAATTTTCTATCAAAGTTTTGCATTGAAAAGTTCACGGAGTCTCTTGTTAAAAAGAACCTCGACGTGCAATTTCACAATGAAGAAAAGCCACACGAGTGTAATATTTGCAACAAAAAAATCGTCCGTTCAGATAGTTTGCGAGTTCATAGTGAAGAAAAGCCATACGAGTGTAACATTTGCAGCAAAAAGTTTGCCTATTTAAAAGCCTTGAATAGTCATTTGCAAGGCCACGGCGGAAAAAGACCTTATAAATGTAGCATTTGCAACAATAATTTCAACAAGTCATATGCTTTACGTCTTCATTTGAGAGTTCACAGTGGGGATATGCCATACGACTGTAACATTTGCAATAAAAAGTTTGCCCATATACAAGGTTTACACAGTCATTTGAGAGTCCATAATGGAGAAAAGCCTTACGAGTGTAACACTTGCAATAAAAAGTTCAGTCGTTCAGATACTTTACGTATTCACTCGCGAGTTCATAGTGGAGAAAAGCCATACGAATGTACCATATGCAACAAAAAGTTCACCCAGTCACATAGTTTGAGAATTCATTTGCGAGTTCATAGTAGAGAAATGCCATACGAGTGTAATGTTTGTAACAAAAAGTTCACATATTTACCAAGTTTCCAAACTCATTTGCGAGTCCATAATGGAGAAAAGCCACACGAGTGTAATATATGCAAAAAAAAGTTCGCCCGTTCAGATAAGTTACGTACTCATTCGCAAGTTCACAGTGGAGAAAGGCCATACGAGTGTAATATTTGCAAGAAAACCTTCAGTGTATCAAATTATTTAAAGAAACACCTGCGCGTGCATAGAGAAGAAAGGCCATGATGTACTCATTCTGTGAGTCCATAATTGAGGCAAATTATTTAAATTTGCTTAATAAGTATGCCCCATAGGGCGCTCAGAATTGTCAACAATAATACAAGAAAAAAAAAACAAAATAATCATACATGCAATGTATACAGAAATGTACAATGTAATTAGACTAGACTTAGACCATAACATATCACTGACTTAGACATATTATTTAAAGAAATAAGATTGAACAATCTCAAATAAGTCATTCATAGTATGAAAAATATACGGTTTTCGCTGTTTTTATTTTTTTTAATTGAGAAAACGAATCCTAATCCACCACAAAGCTGCTCAAGCAATGTCCATTGTAATTTTCTATCTGCAGTCACTCCTAAAAATCTACATTAATTCCTGATTCATTCATGTTATTTATTGATTTTTTGTCGGTAAAAGTGTTGTTTTGATCAAATCGTATTTTTCTCCCTCAGAGTGAAACAAATCACATTTGTTTTCGTCTATTGAGTGTTAGGTTGTTGTCAATAGCCGTGTCCAGACAGATCGAGCACTGCTCGCGAGCTACGCTCAGACTTCCTGTTCTTTTTTAAGGTTGCGAGCGGGCCTCGCGAGCCAGTTTGAGCGTAAGCATTGAGCTATTTATTTTCTCTACGTATACAATCTTCTAGTTTGTTTTTTTTATTCAAATGATCTGGATCTTTAGAATCCCATAGTATTTTGAAATTTCTTTAACCCTCCAATTCCCATGCCTTACCTAATCATGATATTCATATGGAATTCTGTATACGGTGCCTTTATGGAATCCAAAGTGATGGTCCATCGACAAAATTTTCAATTTTTTTGTAGTTTTTTTATGGGGGAGGTGTCACCTGAGGGTGACATTGGGCACTGTAGGTACCAAATTCGGCAAAAACATAATCATACATATTTTTAGTAGGCAAAACTATATTTTTATTGAAAAAAAAAAGATTATTTAAACACAGATGTGATTGATGCTGTATAAATGAAGTGGTTGGTTAACCAGTAGTATTAGTCGGCGGCTTTCGTACATACGGAGTATTGTTCTTGGGTTCGAGTCCCGGTTCCAACCATTTTCACTTTCATGACACAACCCATATTTCATAAAATATACCCGTACCACAATAAGTATACTCATCATGACAGGTTACTTTGGCAACTTGCCAACCATTTTGACAAGCACTGTATAGTGTATATTCCGAAGGCAAACAAGGGCCACTACCATTTCTTGCCCACGAGTGAAATCCTTTGATGCAAGTGGCTATTTTTGTCAAAACGGTCAACTCTTTCCATGTACTTCTTTTATTTTATTTTATGTTCACTTGATTTTTTTTCTTATATTCCCCACCTCGCCAACTCGATCGAATTTACTCCTGGGAGGCACTCCGTGGCAGTTGGAGGCCACTCTTACTATACAATTGTTATGCCATTTACAAACACACAGACTTGAGCTCACTGAAGGAAATCGGACCTCCCTCCCTTTTTTCTTTGTCGTTCACCTTGTAGTAGTGGATATTATTTTTTCCGGTCGGTTTTCTCTTACAGTGTCAGCTCTTCCAAATCCCTTTTTCGTTAAGGTGTTGAGTAATTTAACACTTGTAAAGAAATTGTCAAAATATTAGTTGTATGGCCTTTGTTCTTGAGGCAAGTTTTCTGCTATGTATATACTAAAGCTAATGCTCTGAGGCCAATAAGTAAATTTTCCATCTTGAGGAGGAAAGATAACAACAAATTCATCTATATTATTTTAACGTACATAGTTCTTTAACGCATTCGCTTTTTTGAGACTTTCAAGGCTACAAAGTTAACAAAAAGCAAGAATTAATACAAATTATACAAATAGTTCCTAAATTAGTTCAATAATCTACCTGTATTGCCCAATGTCACCTGGAGGTGACATTAAAACTTCAAATAGGTATAAATCGAATATTTTAATGAAATCGTGAAAACAAATTTGTGTAAATACTAAATTGATCCTTTATAAATCTGCTTTAGAAAGAATATTTCACAATACTTACTATTTATACATTTTTTATTAATGTATATTTCGTTACGTACCAATAACACTAAAATTCCTGCCAGGGGCTGACAATAACTGTTAAAATATGCAAGATTAGTATTGCCAATCGTAAAAGTTATACGCCATCGGATTGTAATACCATTGTACAACAATATTATATCAAAATAAATATAGTAATAAACCTCCAAATATTTTTAATATTTTTTTGAAAACGCGGCATCTGTAGGTGACGTTGGGAATTGGAGGGTTAATATTGTATGAAACGAATACAAGCTTCTTTATCCATAATGTTGCACTTTTATTTATTTTATTTGCTTGCTCCATAGACCCATTAAGGGCACTTGGGCACGTCATAGAGTGCATAGTTACAATAATAATTAACAATAAAAATAAAAAACATACAATCTTTACATAAGGCACAAAAGTTCAAAATTTTAAAGATTAAAGATTTGCTCTAATTCAGATGTAAAGGGTCTGAAATTAGAGCATCGTCAGTATATATATTTCTGTGAAGAGGTGGTCACGGAGAGAAATATACGATGCGTGAACGAAACGTTTTGGGTACTCCGTGAGGACCTGTTTCGTTCACTCATCATATATATATATAAAAGACAGAAGCAATGATTACAAAAAAAAATGGAGCCGATTGTATCAACACAATCATGACAATCCATTAATACAAAGTTGGAGAAATAAAGAACTGGCTTGCGAGTATCGTTCTATCCGTCCACACCCCTATGTAATAGGGTAATATTGTTCTGAGCTGCTCGAGTGTTGTGGTCCACAACACTCGAGCAGCTCAGACTGAGGCGACTTTTAGAATTGGCAAAAACCGACAACGCACGGCTTGCGGTCGAGCGGAGTTCGGCCGAGACAACGTATCCCTGAGGCAGGCCGAGCCTCCTCCACACCGGGCGAGTCTGGACACGGCTATTGAATAGGGTTGCCAGATGTACGGTTTTCGACCGAACAGTCCGGTTTTCGTTATGCTTGTCCAGTCAAGAAAATCTCGATAAACCGGACAGAAGATTGTCCGGTTTCGGTGAAAATTACGAACACTTTGTTCTTGTTGTTGAAAGTTTGATTTTTAAATGGAACAAACCACTACCGTCTTCCACTGTTATTTCGAAGGCTTGCTTAGTGTGATCACTTTACGTTAACAACGTTCGCCATTATGTGGTAATGTTTAAGTCTCCGAAACTCCTAATCATCCTCGTATTGCTGCAATTATTGAAATCTACCTTAAATTCGCCACAGACAATAATATGTTTTATTACTTTTAAAAACCCTATTGAGCACCTCTAGACATACCCTTTGAATGTAAAGAGAGACGCTTAGTTTCAGTAAATACTAGAGGTCCATAAGAGGCCTTAGTTGCAACAAAGTTTCACTGAATTGATTCGAAAATTAAAAAAAATACCCATGAATTTATAAAAGGTGGCCCAACGGGTATTCAAAATTTGGTACAGGCCAAGCCACCAATTGGATATCGATTTCAGTTTGGTGTTTAAGCACATGATCAAAATCTAATAACTGGCGTGATTCTTGACCAAGTGATCCAGAACATACAAAATAAGCGTGAACGTAATGAGTTATTTAGGTAAAATATCTACCTATGTTTCTTCAACAACATTTTTTTTTTCTTTTTTTTGTTTTTGTTGAGGCCTTCCACCCGATATCGAGTGATTTTGGATTTTTTTTTCTTGGCTACCATTCCTAATATTGTATTATATAAAAAATGACAAGTTCATGTCATTTACTATCTTTTATGTTTGAAAACATTGTAAATTTTGACATAAAAGTAGTTATTATAGCGTTCAAAATATAACTCAATTTTCACTATAAAGTTACCTTTAACGATCGTAGTGAAGTAGGTATACTTCCTAATACTTTTCTAAAAAACTGAAAAAAAAAATCGAGTTGCGTTATATGTATGTTTCTATGATAATAGAACCCACTTCAGGGCTTAAATTTATTTCTAGATACCTTACGCGCCCTTGAGGTGGTAGGAATACCACAAAACGGCGCGATATAAATTAATTGTCCTTGTTATTATTATTATTATTATATTACGGTCATCACAGGGTTAAGCTACCTAAACGCAGACTTAACACGTGGAAATCACCTCAAGATTCTCAGGATCTCCCATATCTTAGGTAGAGGTGGGCAAGTGGGAATAACGGCTTAAATTCAAAAACGTTATAGCTGTTTCGTTAATTTCAAAAAACGTTATTTTTAAAAGCTTAAAAACTAAAAGGCTTATTTATTTCGTAGCGTTTATACAATAGGTATACCTAGTTATAAAAAAAAATAACAACTTACCCCCTGAAGATAAACAATCACGCGATTTACACAGCTCAAAAAGTATTAAAGAATAATAACAATAATTTATATTATGTAATATGAACAATATTTACATACAATTTTCTACAGTACAATTTTTCTTTTTTGATTTTTTATTACTTTTTAATATTATTGTTGTATGGAGAAAGTTCATAAATCCTGGTTCAGTACTGCACAACTAAGAGTGAAGAACTCAATATGATGATAAAATAGTTATACCTACTTGATATTGAAAATAAACAAACCGTTTTAACCTCATGCAAAAAATGGACTTAGGAGAGTTACAATTATTAGAAGAACTAGCTTATACCCGTCTTGCTTTACGTTTTTGATTCCGATTGTCAGGCTTGATCGGTAGGTAATTAAACAGGTTCTAGTCTAGCTTCCCATTGCTTTGTAGACCTCTATAACTGACATAAGCACAGAAAAAGAAGAATGACACTTTTAATGTTTATTAAAATTTTGTATGAAGATCCTAAAAAATAGGGTTTTTTAAATAGCTCTAAATATGTTAAAGTTAATGCAGCAAATTGTATTAAAGAACCTTCTCCGGCATTTTGCACGGCTCTGTGCAGATTTCTATCTGACGTAGCATTTGTATTTTGAGCGTCATGCTATGACATACGGTAAAAAGCAAATAAAAAACATTTCTGAATTATTATGTAGATAGAGAAGGAGGGGCTAATGCGAGTTTTATTTAATTTCCCAATTTACCACGCAACTTTCTTAATTTTTTCTTTCATAAGAACCTTCTACTGATAAAAGCCAACACGAAAAAAAAGAATGAGTGAAATCGGTTCAGCCGTTTAGGCGTGATGCTCTAACATACGATAGAGCAACGATAAAAGGCAAATTAAAAAACATTTCTAAATTATTATAATAGATATACAATACTGTATTACGTAGGTAAATCAAGGAACACACATAGGTACCTACCTACCTACCCACTCAATTTCTTTTGTACCCGTGCAGTGGCAAGGGCACGACAGAGTGGCGGTGATATACACCTATTATTAAACAGCCACCTTAGAGGAATAACGTAAAGGCGCAAAATAATAGTGGAATATTTTAAACGTAACCAATAACGTAAAGGCGGAAAATAATAGTGGATTATTTTTAACAGACGGATATCTAGAGGTGCAAAATAATAGTGGAATATTTTAAACAGTCACGTTACTTAAAGGCGGAAACTAATATTGTGATATTTTAGACGATTATTTTGAAGGTGTAAACTATTTTTTTTTGAGATATTATTTTTGTTAGACTTATTTTCACAGCTTACGAATAACGATTAATATGAGGCTGTATTCTATTGGGATGACTACAAATTAAGTTTGTTTTTAATGCTGTCAAATATCCTATAAAAAGATGTCACACTTTACACCCGTATATAGAGAAAGGAGATAAATATCAAGTCAAGAACAATAATAATTAAAATGAATGATGTAAATCATATCTGTATAGTCATTATTTATTTTCACAGCATTCCCAATAAAATATGCAATGGTCCAAAAATAGATGGCGAATATTTTCAATGGCGAGCATTAAGAAGTAGAGAGGAGTATAGATACAATAAACAAAGCATACGTAATATAAACAAGACATAAATCAACAAACCGTTCATTTAATTCATTTCACAATAGAAAAAGCATGTAACGATTAATATTAATGATTCCCTGAAAGTTAAACAGCACGTCGCAGCCAGAACATACTACAATGAGAGACGCCATGTTTGTTCCGAGCTATGCGGGAGTTTCGTTCCAAGCATGCAAGTCTTTTTTACAACTAATTTCATTAAACTGTGTAACAATCGGATAGGTATATATATATCCATATCGTTCAAGAATGCCAAATAACCAAGTTCGGGGGCACCATGATGGACATTCGCAGCTTGTCACCCGAAGCGATTCAATACATGAGCTCTCACGATTTTAACCTTTGACTGTGGCTTTCTCTACAACCATACGAGATATATATATATATATATATATATATATATATATATGCCTTGAAACCAGGATCCAACAGGGAAGGAATCGGGATGCCTTAAAAGGTATTTTTTTTCCTCTAAGAATAATATTCCGTGATTGTAAGCCACATCAAGAAGACGATTTTCTTCCTCAACTAGACATCACTTGAAAGTTCACGATAATATAGGTAGGTATATTTGGACCAACACATCCTGTATCACAGATCATCATGCATATTTTCTTAATACATCGGCACAAAGAATCTGTTTCCTTTCAAAACATTCGCATCTAATGGATCATCTTTGTGTACGAGTATTCTGCGAGTTTGTTTTCAGAAGCGTACATTAATATAATGTATGCGCTTAAGCATAATTATTATCTACAATCTTCTATATAACAAAATGTACATTATAGTATATAGCTTATCAGACACTTCTATGCAATGATAGGTTCATCACATAAACCATGTTATTAATTATTATTTACCTATTTATGCCCTCGTAAATTTTTTGTTAAATTATTCATTACTAGCTGACCCGTCGAACTTTGTATCGAAACAAATAATAAGGGTTTTATGGTTTTATGCAACAGAGCTCAAATTCGTTTTTTTTAGTTATTTAATACGAATGACTATTTACTGGCATTAGCAAAACCTGCATACCACGCTGCATTCATTGGGTCTGAGTTTATTTTTTTCATCAAAAACTTTTAACCTATGTTAATATGGTGTGGGAGGAAGTCATCATTGCGCAAGATCGAGTGCAATGGAGAGCTCTTATTGCTTCATCTTGCTCCTGAATGGAGTTCAAAGGGAGTTTTAATTTTGATTGATTTGATGTTAATATGTAAAAAAAGAATGTAGGTTTGTCATTATATTCGATATTTTAACAGTTATTTTGCTCAGTTAAAATAATATTGATTGATTGATCAAATTACGATAAGGAATATCTCCGTAAAGACGCATTGAGGTGTCAATGGCTTTTTTACCCATCACGCTGATTCCCGAAGGAGGTAGGCAGAGAGTATGGACTTCCATTCTTTCCAATCCAAACTCATTCGCTTCCTCCAAACGCATAACATTCCGCATACATGCTCATAAATTTCTTTTGCTTCTGACTTGGCCCTCCTATAAGATGGCAACGATATGGTCGGTCTATGTCATTCGAGGTCGGCCTCGTCTGCGTGCACCCATTCTTTCAGATTCATATATCCCTTTCGTCATTCTCTCTTCGTTCATTTTCTTTACATGCCCGAACCTCCTTTCTTTATTCACTTTCATTCTAGTCACTACACTAACATCCACTCCACATTCCTTTCTAATATTATCATTCTTCATCTTATCAATCAGTCTCTTTCCGCATATCCTACGCAGTGATCTCATTTCCACAGCATTTATTCCAACTTCCAAATTGTTCGTCCATGTCCAAGTTTCACTCCCATAAATCAGGGATGGTATCAGGATTGCATTGTGCATCAACTGTGGTTTAAAGAGAGACCTTCTTATAGGTCTTAGTGCACCGCCAGCCCTTCTCCCAGCCAATTTCCTTCTTTTGAACGTGTTTTAGTTTGTTTTTTTTTTTCAATTAAGTTTATAATCAGTATTCGTTGTCAATCATGTAAACAATTCAGTTTACTGGTGGTTTTATAAATCTCTAAACAAACAAAAAAATATTCTACTTGTTCTTCATTAAACCTAATCATAATATATTCATTGTGTTAAAACTTACCTAAACTCCTTATAAAATGAACTTCAATTAATTATAACTCCTTAATAGCAATGTTATGTACCTATACGATTTTGTTTGCTGACGGTTTTAAAAATCTCTGTAAATAAAGAAAATTTTCGCAACTCCTTACGCTTCATTACAATAATGTAGGTATTCCTTGTATTATATATATGCGTATGGTATTGGCGCAAATTAAATTCTAATAAAATAAAAACTATTTACAATGGTGGATTATAAATAATTATTGTCAAAATTTAAAATCATTAGTACTTAATAAAAACATTAAAATACAATAAAAAAAAAAACATTAATAAACGGTCATGGTTTTAAAATCACTTTGAAAACTTATATTAAGTGGCTAAAATCCTGAAGCCAGTTTCTAGCTCCAGTCGTCAACAAATTGATGTCCTCCAAGGTTCCATCGAAAGCATAAAGTGGACACTCGCCGACAACATGCTGCAACGTCTGGGATGGGCAGCCGCAGTCACAATGAGGATCAGCAATGTGCCCCCATCTGTGACGATCTGCTGCGCATCTACTAGTCCCCGATCTTATTCTATTAAGTGCTACCCATTGTCTCCGCTCGAGCTCAAAACCTGAAACCCTCGATGTCGGATCCACGACAAGTTCCCTATTTTTAGTGTCCGTGCCATTATTCCACTCCTTCGTCCAGGCTTGCGCAACCGTAAAACTCTCGCTCTCCGATGCTTGCGCTCTAGTCCAGAAAGGCTTTCTTGATTTGAGCCTGGTCGCCGGAATGTTATCAAGAGTTGATTTTAGCAAGGAGTTAGAAGATTTTGCTCTATTACACTCTCTCAGGGTTGATGCCTCCCTGCGTATATGAGGCGGAGCTATGTTTGCAAGGACCGGCAGCCACTGACACTGGGTAGGTTTAAGTGTTCCAGTGATTGTTCTCATTGTAGCTCTTAGTTGGGCGTCTACATTTTTAGCATATGAGCTACCACTCCATACAGGGGCACAGTACTCAGCTGCGGAGTAAACAAGAGACAGAGCCGCAGTTCGCAGCGTTTCTGGTCGTGCTCCCCATCCAGAACCCGCCAACTTCTGTATAACGTTGTTCCTAGTCTTCAATTTAGCGCACAAAATATCACTTTGCCTTTTGAAGGAAAGAGTTCTGTCTAGGGTAATGCCAAGATATTTCGGGTGCTCCGTTTGATGTAACTGGACGCCCTCAAAATGAACACTGATTTCTTTTTTGGCTTGTTGGTTGCATAGGTGGAATGTTGCAACCTCTGTTTTAGATGGGTTGGGCTTCAATCTCCAGTCTTTAAAATATGATGACAGATGTTGTAGGTCCCGTTCCAACATCCGAGCACTCGCATCCAAATCCCTTCCGCCGGCCAGGAGTGCAATGTCGTCCGCGTACTGATACATCGCAGATTCCGTTTTGGGGATGTCATAAATATACAGGTTGAACAAAATTGGAGCCAGCACTGATTCCTGCGGTAGACCATCATTCAATACCCTGCTGCGGCTCATTTTTCCATCAAGCGATACCCTAATATATCGACAAGACAGCATGGAGTTGACAATGTTAAGAATTTTCCGGCAGGGTATAATCGCACACAACTTCAACAGGAGTCCCTGGCGCCATACAGTGTCGTATGCCGCGGACAGATCGACGAAAGCAGCCGAAAACTTCGCTCCCCTCTGGTATCCTGCTTCTATGCTGCTTGTCAGCGCCAAGACCTGCTCGCAGCAGTCCCTGCCAGCCCGGAAACCAGCCTGTTCCACAGGGACTACTGCGTCTATGGTGGTAGCAAGGCGCTGTAAGATGAGTCTCTCTAAGAATTTATAAGCGATACATAGCAACGAGATGGGTCTATAGTGGTTAGGTTCTGATCCATCTTTTCCCGGTTTGGTAATGGCCACGATCTTCGAGTGTTTCCAGATTCTGGGTAATCGTCCCGACCTCATTGTCAGATTCATGAATTCAAGCAGCCATTTTTTCGCATCTAGGCCCATATACTTCATGAATTCAGGGTATATACCGTCCAAGCCAGCTGCTTTGCCGCATTTTATGTTTCTCATTGCTGAGCTTAACTCTGCAAGAGAAAAATCTCTGGAGAAGGTGGGATTTTCCGGAAGTTCCGATTTGACTTTTCGCAGCTTGTAGCTGACCTCTCTTGTTCTCTCCTTGCTGACTTTAATTTTAGAGACAGATACCATGTGATTAAGAATTCGCTCCGGCGTGACAGTGGAAGAAGGGCTAGCCGTCGGGTTTGGGAGTTTGGGTGGGGCAGCTCCCAGCTTCCGTAGTGTGTTCCAAGCCTTGCGGCTGGAGTGCTGGAAGTCCATTCCTTCGACAGATTCTCTCCATCTTTCCTGTCGGCTCTGATTTAATGCTTCTAGGAGATCTCCAGCAATCTTACTATCATGAGACTCCTGGTATCTTTTGTAGAATTGGTCGCATTTCCTGTTCCATGTTGGGATATATTCTTTTCGGTATCCGCGTGGGATATGCTTCTTGGCTGTGGCTATCACTGCTCCAACAAACCTGTTGTAGCAATCAAGCCGGCAAGGTATGTGTTGTACGATATTGTCTAGGTCCCGTGAAAAAGATTCCCAGTTGGCTTTTCTGAAATTCCATCTTGGTAATGGGATTGTATTTATCAATGGGACGCGAATACCGTATTTTACTACGATAGGCCGATGTTGCGAGTGTGGGAAATCATCGAGTACTATGCGGGTGGCCTTGTCGTTCACATGTATGTCTGGACTTGTTACAAAGCTTAGGTCGGGAGTATAATCCTTCCTCCAACGCGCAGATCGAAATGTTCCCTTGTCTTTCGCACAGTATAAAAGATGTATTGAGTTTAATTGGGCCCATTCGGCAATAACGTCTCCGTTGGGATTTGGGTGGTCATATCCCCATGATTGATGGTGACTGTTGAAGTCTCCTACGTATATTGCAGGATGTTGGTAGCATGGCATGGGTGGTGAGGGCCATGTTTCATTTGGGGGTTTATATACATTGGTTATTTTTATGTCGTTAAGTTCGATGGTTATGGAGGAAATGTTGTGTGCGGTGCTGCAATTCAGGACCTTCACGTTATCCAGATCCGATCTGACGTAGGTAGCTACGCCGTACACACTACTATGCACGGCTGCTATTAGCGAGAAGCCAGGTATTCGTCCTCGGTTGTTTATATCTTCATCGCTCCTAGTGTGCGTTTCTTGGAGAGCTATTATATCGATGTTATATTTCGTCAGTAATCGTCCCAAATATTCGCATTTCGCGAGTGAGATGCCCTCTATATTGAGGTGGCACACATTTAAGCAACTTTCTAGGTCGCGTGTCTTGTAGTCCTTAGAAGGACTTTTGGCATTATTCGCATTCTTCTTGTAACTTTTTGATTTTTTGAACTTGTTTAACATTTTCTTAGTATTCCTTTGCGCCATTGCTGTGTAGCAGCACCTTGGTTGTTTGCCTATTAGCGTTACCCGGAGCAGACCACGTGGAGGTTGACAAACTTCCTGTCTCCTTGTATTAAAACTTACCAAAACTTCTTATAAAAATTAACTGCAATGAATATAATATGGCTTATCCAATCAATCTTTTTCAAAAAAAAAAAAAGAATTAGCGAAATCGGTCCAGCCGTTAAGGCGCTATCCGATGACCACGCGAAATACCTCTCCATTTTTATATATAAGATTTAATTTTTCACCAAATACCGTGGTTATAAATTGTGTAATTCTATGCCCTATTCAAATCTAATACTTACACTTTGTGATTCCGGGGATACTCCAATATGCGGCGGCGAAGATCGCCTTATCGTTAGCTATGATCAGGTAATCAAGAGTACTCACAGCTCTCTTACATCAATGGACAGATTAAGATCGAGGTGATTGCTGTCCTGGATTGCTCCGATGGAGAGATGTATCTCCATTTTTGACGTTTTTTCTGCATTTCGTGACACCCACTCTCAGTCTATTGGGGGTCCTGAACAGTGGGTATGGCAAATGTTCACCATTTTTTTTAAACACAAACACCAACCGATCCTGTTCAAGTAACATGAACTAATAAATGCGACCAGTGCATAGCACAATCATGTTACCATCGATGATGGTTATGGTTGTGAAACGTGGTCACAAAAGAGGAATGCACAAAAGATTGCAGATGCAGAAGAGCTCTATGAAGAATATGTGAAAAGACTCTGTGGGACATGGAAACGAATCATATTATATGGTTTGAATGATATTATAGATGGTTTGAGTAGGTGTAGGTATGTTGAAAAATGAGTGCTGCAAAAACAGCTAAAAGCAAAGTTGTGAGAAAGTATTACCGAGAAAAAAGTAAAAAGGATGAACTTTCGAATTTATTGTCGTGAGCAACACTGTAGATTTCCATATTCAACAATCAAATATCAAAATGAGTAATACTTTGTAAAATCTACAAAACACTTCTAGTCTAAAAGCCTACTTTCTTAAGTTGTTCTACGCTGCAGAAACGAAATCCCGTGCAAGAGCTTGAGAGTTAATCGATAAAAAAAGTTTCAAACACGTCATTATTTGCCTAAAATATTAGATCTCTTCACAATAAATGATAATATTTTTTCACTTTTATAATTTGATGGCTCAATATTGTATTTCGGCTTCAAAGCTTTAGGCTTTAGGGAAATCACATCGAGTAGATGAGATGGGAAAAGTTTTGTTTCCTATTTTTCACCTCTATTAATCCGTTCTTTAAGTTTTCTGATGAGTTCGGGATGCTAGAAAAACTTTTTGAAGAAGTTTACATAGTTTGTTTCTCTTGTTGGGAGTTTATTATCTCCTTCTCAATAATAGCAGGCATTTCTTTCTTATATTATAAAGAATCGACTTAGGTAGAAATTTTAAATGAAACTGGGCTCATATATAATACAAGTGAACAAAAATACATATTTATTTCACAGAAAGCAAACTTGAGTAGTGAAAGAGGGAGAAGGGCGGCACATGGGATCCACACCCTTTAGAACGAAAGATGAATCCCTAGCGGCTAGGCTACCGATCTCTTTTGTCCAAGGCCTACTTATGATGAATCGGTTTGTCTGTGTCTATTCGGACACAAAAAAAAACAATATCAGCTCGATCCCCATACAAGGCTCCCTATTATTTTAGAACAGACTTTGACGATGTTTTTCGCCATCTTCACATCTATGGAATCGTATTCCGCGTCGAAATCGCGATCCCGCAAGCCTGCGGGATTGAGGTCATCAATTCCGCAGGATTTGCGGGATTCGTAGTTTTGACATTTTCTTTGTTTGAAGTAGGTAGTTATTAGTTAAAAAAAAAATTAAAATAATGATGCTTTAGAGGATAAACGATCAGCTTCTGTTAAGGAACGATATTAACACCATGAGCAAGTAGGGGAAGCACAATAGACCACTACAGGTCGGAGAGCAAACATCCCCCTTAAAAAAAAGGAACGATATTATTATTATACAAGATTTTAACGTTTTTAATCTATAAGCTTTGTGATAACACAAAATAGAAATAGCTGTAAGTTGAAAATTAAATTATTTTCTATGCAAATTCCAAAGAAAAGTCACGACTTCCCAGTGAAAGTTGGTAAATCTTTCATTAATGAGGCTTTACTGAGTCTAATAAATAATCGGAACATTATCTGAGCCCATTCTTATTCATTGTTTTTGTTTTCCGTCCCGCAAACGTGCGGGATTGGATTCCCTAACGTGCGTTTCCCAAAAGGAATTGAAACAACTAGTAAGATGCCCAACTATTTCACTATTGGTGCTACAAAAATCAAGATACCGAGTTGTAGAGAAGGCGGAGTACCCGTGCTTTCGAGAATTGGCCTCCACAGTCTACCTACACTCTACAGCCATACAAGAAGGCATATAAAATAAGCATACCTAATCATAATCCTTTTAGTGCTCCTTATGCTCGTATTCACTGGCAATGGGAATTAAATTAGGATTCCCTAACAACGACCCATGACCCATTTCAATAATTTTCGATTTAATCCATACCGTTAGCGTGTAACACTTCTTCTCTCTCAAAATCATATATATTTTTTATAAAATGAATCTGTGCTCACCAATGTGCTCACTCAAGTAAACACAAAAAACTTTTAACATCTTTCACACTAAAGGGCTGTGTCGTGAAAGTGGAAATGTTCAGCACCAGGATTCGAATCTTAACGATCATAAAATATCTTATGTCGCTGTCTTTTTATTACAAATCTTACACACAAGTCTCATTTCTATTTGGTGAACCTTTCTTTGCAAACTTTACATTCTAACAGTTTTCATGCACTTCCTAATTCAAATAACATAATAAAGTTTTTATTGCAAACTTAACATCCTAAGGGGTTTTATCTACTGATAAAAAATACATGAAGATGATATTATTTTTGTTAATTGCCACCGTAATGTTCGACAGCGAATAAATATGTTTTATCCCTAATTCTGCTAAAATTTTCAATGTCGTGAACTTTCTATAATATTGCAAATCAAGAGCCATTAGGTACCGTCATCAGATTTTAATGCTACATACCAATGTTCACCATCACCAAATTATTATACACGGTTGCCTTTTCAATAACAAAACTCCCATTCGCATTTCTGTACAATGACATACCTACCAAATATTACTAAACGATAATTCTTTCTTAATTTCTATTTATTGAACATTTTACTGCAAACTTTATATTCTAACGGTTTTTACGCACTTTGAATTCTCTGTTTAAAATAGTATAATTATTATTTTGCAAACTTAGTAAACTTGCATAGAATGTTGGGGCTAGCAGAGTTTCTTCGGGATAAGTCCGCCCTTTCAATTGTTTTTAATCATATCTTAAAATAAGTTTTATTTAATTCGGGACATTTTCAATAACAAGACAAAAAGAAAATCAATAGAGTGCAGCATTTTTCTTCATATACCATTTCATTTTACCATTTACAAACCGATTTTTCGCATGAACTTTTAATTGCAAACATAACATTTGAATGTTTTCTTTTTAGATGATATTTTAAATTTGCTACTTGTGTGAATTTTTATCTTGCATTCTTTACATTCAAACGGTTTTTCTCCACTGTGAATTCGCAAATGTATTTTTAATTCTCCTTGTTTTTTGATCATTTTGTCACAACTTTTACATTTATGAGGTTTTTCTCCGGTGTGTATCCGTAAATGATTTTTTAAATGAGTCAACTGTGTGAAGGTTTTATCGCAATAGTTACACTCGTATGGTTTTTCTCCAGTATGAACCCGGCGATGCACTTGTAATTCTCCCGCTGTTTTAATTTTTTTTTCGCAAATGTTACATTTAAACGGTTTCTCTCCACTATGAACTTTGAGGTGCGTTCTTTTATACAATTTGTTGCAGATTTTACACCCAAAAGGTTTTTCTAAACCACTATGAACTCGTAATTCGTGTCTTTTTAAAAGCTCCGATGTTATAAACTTACAGCGGCAATTTCTACACTGGGACAGTATTTTTTCACATTTTGCATGAACAATATGCTCCTCCGATGGCACCAAGCTGATTTCACTACGTTCAAAAACTGTCTCTTCCTTTTTTAACAGGATGTACTGTCTCATTTTTAATAAATCTTTGTAAATCACTTTCCTCTATTTTAATATCGGTGATGATATCTTTTAGCGATGGTGAAACATCAGAGCAATCTTCGGTTTTAATACTCATTGACATTACTTGTGTTGTGACAGATGAACATGCCATCTTTCTAGCTCTTTCACGACACAAGCTTTGAGTGAGCACAGATTCATTAAAAAAAAAACATTTTATGATTCACTCTGATTAGAAATAAAGTAATACCACATTGTAATAATCATCAGCTGGCCTATCCAGGGAGAAAATGTTTTTAACAGCTACTGTCAATGTCAAAGTAGACAGAAAATCAAGAGACGATTCCATAGAAAAAAAAATTCTTGCATGGAGGGACTTTTTTTCAATACGCATGTACTCAAAAGGAAATACTTACGGAGTGACGTTTTATTTTTTGATTCTAAAATTGGTGTTTTTGTTTGAAAAATGAAAATATTGTTGGTTATTGTCGTTTAGTTAGTCAATTTGGATAGATTAGGGGATCTGATAACATCCTCCGATTCCGACCGGCGCAAAGAATGTTTCTATGCATTTGAATGGGGATACGCACAGCAAAAGCAGGAACCCGCTTTCCGCGCGAAATGCCAGGAGGGAATCGGCGTTCTACGTGTTTTCACATAACGCTGGCGTGTAGTAACAAAATTTTGTATTCCAAGTTCCAAGGAAGCCATCTTGACATCCACGAGGCAAGTCGGGAAGCAGTGACCTGGCTTTCGAAGCTGAACCCAATGTTCTAAAGATGAAACTGACGCAGCCTCGACTAGCAGAGTAAAACCACCAAAGCTATGTACACGAAACTTTAAGTATCTTTTTTAATTGCAGGTGTGTGAACTTTGAGAAGGGAGGAATTGAGATCGAAGTTAAGTTGCTTGATTGGTAGGTATTTTATTTATTTATTTAATTAAACAAATATACAAACAGTGATATTATTACAAACAATTTCGCAAATAGTATGGACAACAAAAACACCAGTAAAGTATATACGTAGACATGAACAGCGAGTAGGTTAAAAGTAAGATAAACAACAGAAAAAAGGAAAAAACTTATGTAACAATATGTGGAGGCTCAGCTGGGGATAATGGGAAGAAGGAAAAGAGTGAGGGATAGGAATAAGAAACATAGAAGAAGCAGGAAGATAAAGAAGTTATTGCTCTGACGTCTGGTGTGTTCTCAAGTTTTGCCTGAAAACCGTAAGAGAAGAGTTTGTTATTCAGGTCTATATTGTTGAAAAAATGAATTGTAAGTGCCCGTAGAACGGTTTAAGAATGAGTTCTGTGCATAATTATACTACATTGATAAAGTGACAAAAAATACATTTAGATAATGATTGCTCAGTAATTAACAAGAAGAACGTAAGTATAATATTATTTTCAGTGTAGAAAATAATTCCTGTTTCTTAAAATGATTTTGTCAGTGGTAAATGTCAGGCTCTTACAAGGATTCATTAAAAATGTCGGCATAAACAATTTTTTTTTCTTTCTTTTTATTTCATGTAGATTAACCGTTGGATTGACCATTTATTTTTTCTGCAGCGATTGGAAAAATGTATTTTTAGTTTCCAAAATGGAGTAGGTACTTTGTTCACAATTTTCAGTTTTTAGGTCAAAAGATGGAAAATTGAAAAAAAAAAATCTAAAAAGGTTAATAACTTGAAAACCACTGGCATTTGACCCCTGGTTAATGGCAACAAAATTGTTGCAAATTTGTTCCCTTTTAAGGGATGTGTCGAATTACCAGTCCACCTGTAAGTATATGAACTGGATTTTTTGAGTAAAAAAAATATCTATGTACTGTTAAATTTCCAAAATTTTTGTTTGATAAGAACCTTCTCATGATAACAGCAAACACAATGAAAAAAAGGATTTTCGAAATTACTTCACCGGGTTGACGCGTAATGGGGAGACCAAATTATACGGCAAAAAATTACATTTCATACAAAGTTTGTTTCTTGCAGCAATAAATATTTAAAAAAAATAACAATGCAACTGGTTCTAGGGAAAAGATTTTTCGACGCTGTTGAATTAGTTGAGGAGTCAGCGACGGGCATCGTAAGGACCCCAACAATTTTATCATGAACTAACCTTACACACTGAATAAATTTTCAGTCGCTAAACGACAAGCATGATCGACGGGCGTCGCGTCGCTGTGTAGGGAGTATACCGTTTATTGGAAGAATAATATTCCAGAGTAAAAAATACTTCTTTTAAAACAATATATACAATACAATTACAATAGGACAATATTATTGTTTGTTTGTTTAAGTTTTGAATTATAAAAGTGTATCGAATTTTTCAAATGACAATATTTAAAAGTTTTGTAGATGAAGAGTTTTTGTGAAATGACTTGAGAATTTCTTTTTAGTTTAAAATAGAAAAAAAGTGAATGATAATTAGTGTTTCAAGACATACCTACTAATTTTATTAAGTAAAATAAGTGTAGATATTGGTAAGCTTAAAATGAGCACTTTTATTTAAATTTAATTGCCTAACTTTTAAGAAAGTTAAGAAGTATACTTATTATTAAAAAACTTATTTAAGTGAATGTGTAAAAAATATATTTGATAAACGATGGACTGTTCTTAAGTTTGATTTTTAAAATAGTGTGTTTTTGAATTTACACGCCGTATAAAAATATTGGGTAAGTTTCAAAAAAGTATTGTATTTGCTTTATCTATTTCTTTATTATAAAAAAGTAAGTATTTACATAGATCACTCTCTCGAGAGTGAATTTCCACATTGTAAAGAAGAAGAAGAAGAATTGCTTGGTCAAAATTTACATAATAGGTGTTCTAAATTTCATTGATTCTTGTGCAGTTATCCACTGTCCAGTAAGTATTAACTTAAATAAAAAAATAGTTATTATTTTAAGTAAAAGCCTGAAAGATATTAAATTGATAATATTTAATTAGGTAGGTAGGTACTTATGTAATTTGTAATATTTTTTTATTTTATTTTTAAATAGGAAACTCTATTATTGTTATTAGCAACCAACTTATATGATGAAAACACATATTTTTTTATAATATTATGCACCTGGGCTCGCAACCTACACTTTCGACACTTTTCACACACATTCAGTACGCTTTACGTACGAAAGCCGCCGACTAATATGACTGAGCTACCATCAACCACATATGATTATAGAGTCTAACTTTTTATTCTTTTAAATTACTATAGGGCTGACAGCAAAGGGCCTTTTTATAGCCTCGATATGCATATGGAAATGACCTGTGCCGATGCGGCCATCTGGTTCATTCTTCATTTCATTTCAATAATTTTGCCTTTCTCGCTCGATAAACTGTCTCCAGTTTCGATGACCACTTGAGCGAATCCTTCAGCGACTCTTGCATGTCATGGATTTTCTCTCATCATTGTCCACATCCTTTCAACAAACTTTTTTCTTTGTCTACTTATATAATTGCGTACAAGGGCGGATCCAGGGGGGGGGTTATGGGGGTCATGACCCCCCCCTCTGGGCTGGGTCCAGGCCTTGTATTTTTGACTATTTTTAAGTACAGTACTTACATTACCTACATTTCTATTATGATCATAATAAAATGATGGTCATGACCCCCCTGGGTCAAAAGTTTATTAACCAAAATTTGGAAATGACTTTTTTTTAGGAAAAGCTTAGTTTCCAGACACGAAATTTTGAAAATTACCTTTTTTTACTCTGTGACCCCCCCTGGCGTCAAAGCTGGATCCCCCCTTGATTGTGTACATTGTTATATACTGACTAATTAAAGGTAGGTGTACCTACCTATATTTTGATTAGATACAGTGATTTACTTTTTTTTTATTACGGTAGTTATGTAGGTACTTACCATTCAAAATGAACAATGAAATCAAAGTGAAATCAGTTGTTGTGGTAGGTATGTCAATTTTGAATTCAAATTTATGACCTCGAGCGAGTTATGAAAAAAAATATGCTTCCCAAAGATCAAACAAAAAAAAAATATGAAAAATAATAAACAAAAAAAAAATCGCAATTACAATGCACATGAGTGAAAAAATATTATAAGCTCTCTGGTATGGCTCTCGTTTGTCAGTGATTTTTTCAAATTAGGTACCTACCTAATAAATAAATAATACTGATTAATTAATTACCGTAATTTAATTCCGAGTTCCGACCCATGCATCTGTTCTAAACCATATATTATTTTCCAACCGCATTAGGTATGTCAATTGCATTAATCAAACAACTGACAGTTTCCCTTAAAAGTCAATTTAAATTCAGAATAACAACTGTGTTGTTAAAAGCACTAAAAGGTTATCTACTCTTTTTTTTAACCAATTCATTTATGCAGGCATCAAATGTAAAGACTATGTAAACATTTGTCATTGGCTTCATCATTCTTTTTGGATGTAATCCCATAAAAAAAAAACTATGTAAACATTTCGGTTCGACTTCTCAATAATGGTTTCTTATCAATTCATGCTATGTGCAAGTACCTAAATTGTTTTTATAGTGTTGAATCGATGTGCATTGTCTATCTGTTTTTTTTTTGTAATCTATTTTATGTGAGTACCTACCTAATTTTTTCGACAAATAGTCACACCTTTGTTATTGTTTTTTTAGATTACCTCGGTAGCATAGTGGTTAATGCATTGTCTTCTTGTTTAGAGCAACTCTGAAACTTTATGACTTTTGCATCTGTTTAGGAAGTTGGCTGAAATTCGATTGCAAGATTCCTCCCGATAAACAAACAATAATACGATCTTCAAAAAACGTGGTAAAATATCACTAAAGATAATAATATGCCTTTAGCATTCTGAACAGCCAGATACTTCTTGCTCAAAGCACGCCACTTCATATAAGGCTGATGGCAAACGGTATAGGATTATAAAAATTGAAAAAAAAAATCAATTCGAATTGTGGTTAATATCGCTCAACCATCGCGGTATTTATACCTGCAGCGTTTAAATTCTTTAACCTTTGCAAAGCTGTAGAGCTTGAAACAGGAAGTGGCGCCTTAGCTTGGAAAGCCTTTCCTTTGCTCCTCTTCAATGACACTTGACAATAAAAAATGCAAGTATTCGCAGGTGCAAATGCCTCGCAAATGTAAGGTATTTTTTAAATTTGTTTTCTAGGTATATCATTGCACGAAATAGAAAAAGTGCATTTTTATGACAAATCATGAGATTTTTTCTTCAGCCTACATAATAACTTCAGCTTTCTTCTTGTGTCCAGAATTGAACAAAGGCCTCCCTCTTGGACTACCATACATCTCTGTCGGACGCCAGGCCATCATGTCTAGGACCTTCCGACGCTTCTGCGTCCTGTGTTTACGGAGATTTTACAATGAAGATTTTATAATTTTAGAAATTTATTAATTACATTAAATATATTTGAGAAATTGTAAAAATTTGTATATATGATTACCTTAAATATACCTGCAAGGATCCACGACGATTAAAATCCAACGCAGAACTTACGGTTTTAGCGTGATGCTCCAATATACAAAAAAAGAAACAAATAAATAAATATATATACATACATTACTGAATTATTATGTAAATTAGGTACGCAGAAAATTCCCAGCTGGCAGACCGGATCGATAAATTATATTGTATCGATATATATTCGGCAAAAATCACTGTTCTTGGCATCTCCAGCTGTGACTATAGCGATGCTCAGATGCTGTCAATAAGTATTTATTCCGTGATCCAATTGACTTTGAAACGAGTCGTCTTCAATACAAATTGGATAATCTCATACATTGGTCATCAGTGTTGAAATACATTAGACTTGCATTTGAACTGGATAAAGACTTGAACAGTCCACATTGAAGTATTTGAGATTGTATAAAATGGCAACATAGGAAATGGATACTGTTAATATGTTGTTAATTTGATACTTGATCAAACGAAACGTACGAATAAAAGACAAATAAAAATTCTTCTTATTTTAAATTAGTTCTTCAATTTTATTAAACGACGAGGCAACTAGTTTAGGTATAATAACTAATAGTTTCTTGTGAATGTTTGTATTTTTCCTAAATTTCTATTAAGGATATAACTAAAACGTTGTTGTCTTTGATATTCTGTTATGTTTTTTATCTTGACATTTTTTTAGAATTACAATTTCACTTAATTCTCTAAAATTTATATTTAACCAAAACCGTCATTAGTATAGTATTATGTATGTTTGGGCTTAAGCCCAGACACTTCAAAGAAACGATCGTCTCACTGCTTGGCGCGAAGGGTTGGTGATGTTTGAGGAATTAACGGTCTCTGCTTCCGAGCGGTTTGATGCCGCCCAGATGATCTGAATGAACGTGGTGAAAGTAAGCCACTACTATAGTAAGGAATCGATAAGGAAGGCTGAAGGACTTACCCCGTTCTCCTGCTGCTGCTTCCACCACACCACTATGAACTTTCACGTTAGGTTTTCACAACTATTTTGGTGGCCTTACGGCGCTTGAATTTAAACTTATCACAATCAAATGGTGCTGTTTTAATTTCCGATAATTATGTAGCCTTACGGCGTTGAATGCAATATCCGAAAACAATAGACTGAGCCGGCGTTCCCGCGCGATCACTTCAATTGTACAGATTGCCGGTGCGTGGCGGTGAAAAAATGTTATTGTCACTGTATACGGGGTAAGCTGGTAAAAGATTAAATTGTGGAATGTTGCCAGGATCCAATCAGGAAATGCCGGGATGGATAAATTAAGGAATCACCAAGCCGCAACATTACCCCCCACTTGGAACCTTCAAGTTCCAACAATTCAGACCATCCGAACCCACATGAAAAACAAGGAAAACAGAGTCGTTAGTGTGTGTGTATTTAATAGTCTCAAGATCAAACCAAATCGAAACAAAAAACGCAAAAATAAAAACAATAAGAAAACAAACAAACAAAAGAAACAAAATGCGGCTATCAGAGCCAAAAAGGAATAAAAAATCTCCAAAACTTAAACTATAGGTAGAGGGCATAGTTTGATCAATGGGCGCATGAGAGATGTGCCCTTAGCTGTTCTCAATGTCGCAACGCGAGCAATCCTTTCCTGGATGCAATTTTTCCCTGTGGCCAACCTCCACTCCAAGGATGACGTGTTAGGGTCTACAATCAGAACCACATCTCCCTGGTTCGTCCTACGGGTATCGGATTTGAACCATTTACCCCTTTGTTGAAGAGTATGCAGGTAATCCCGTGACCACACTCTCCAAAATGATTGTGTTAGTCGTTGAACCAAATTCCACCGTGTTCTTAAGCAAAGGTTTTCTTCACCATATGGTATTTCAGGCAAAGAACATAGAGGACCTCCCGTGAGGAAGTGGCCTGCTGTAAGTATATCTACTTCATTCGGGTCTGAGGAGATGGCACACAATGGTCTTGATTTTAAAATTGCTTCAATCTTTGTCAAAACCGTTAATAGTTCTTCGTAAGTGAGGACTTGAGCCCCCATCACACGTTTCAAATGATTTTTTGTTGAATTTATACCACTCTCGAAGATACCTTCGAAATGTGGAGAGCCTGGATGGTTAGTGTTCCATACGATACTTCTTTTTGTGAATTCAATGTGAACGAATAGACATATGTACGCCTTGTATGTTTTTGCGTTCCTTCGTTTGGTCTCCTTTACCATGAATGGACCTCCACAGTCAATTCCTACAGAATCGAAACAACGGTTTCCTTGAAGGCGTATTGGAGGTAAATCCCCCATTTGTGGTTGAAAAGGAACCGGTTTTGCCCGAGTGCAAATTACACATCTGGACAGTCTAGATCGGATGAGGTTTCTTATGCCAAAATTCCAAAATTGACGAGAAATAATCGATTTCAGTGTTCTTGGTCCACAGTGATGACTAACATGGAAATGATCGACGATCAGATGAGAAAACCTACAATTCCTAGACAATGAAATTGGAAACATTGCCTTATTAGGCATTGGAGAGTTCCTCAATCGTCCCCCCACCCGCAGAATACCATGTTCGTCAATAAAAGGACTCAACTTTTGAAAAGATTTAATACATAATTTGTTTTCGATAAGTTTTTCAATTTCTGAACGGAGACCCCCCTGTAAATCCGCGGCAGTGAATGTTGACGTGACTGTTGGATTTCGTTTGTTTCTTAAATTATCGATGTATCGATGCCACCCAGAGATAGCACGTTGTAATTTGAACATTGATGAGTATCTGTTCATCAATAATTCGATGATATTTTCTTCATCGGTTTTAGCCTTTGTGATGCTGGTGTTGGCTCCACCTTTCATTTCTGGAAGATTGTCCGATGGCTCTATCGATGACAATCTTGGCCAAGATTCGCTAGGCTCCGTTAACCAAGATGGACCTGACCACCAATTCGAAGATTCGGCGACTTTTGAACCACTCATTCCCCGGCTACAAAAATCAGCTGGGTTATCCAGTGTTGGCACATGTCTCCAAGCTGATGGCGGTATAGTGTCAGTTATTTGGACCATACGATGGGCTACAAATGTTTTTAATTTATATGGCTCAGTCTGAAGCCAGGCTAAAACTGTAGTACTGTCTGTAAATGCAATAATCTCAGCAATACTCCATTTTTTCTGTAACAACTTAGCTATGTGATGCAACACGCGTGAAAGCAAAACTGCACCACACAATTCTAAACAAAACGTTTGAACTTTTACAGGTGCCACCTTAGATTTTACGTATGTATTAGTTGACAATTCGTATTCCCGTACAGGCTCTAACGGATGCTCTCCCCAAAGCACATGCTGCCAATGACGATCCCCAAGTGTCATCATCATTTGGCGGTACATTTTAGAAATATCAGCAGTAAATACAACCGTGTGTAATCGAAAGTTTATGATCAAATCTTTGATATCCCTTTGTAAATTTGGCCCTTTGTAAACGATATTATTTAAGGTTCTATCGTTTGAACTCGGGGCGCTTGCGTCAAAGACTACGCGCATTTTGGTTGTACTAGATTCAGGTCGCATTATATCATGATGAGGAATATAATACTTTCCAGAATTTGGCATAGCTGGGTGCATATGATTTAACGTTTCGTATTCATTCATAAATTTAAAGTAATCTTGTTTCAAGTTCTCATCTCGATTCAATCGTTTCTCAAGTCTTTCTAGACGAGATATAGCGTGACATCTCGACTGACCAAGTTCTTTCGTTGGTTTTAACAACATAGGTACCACATATCTACCGTCAGGTTGTCTGGTTGTTAGTTGTGAATATAAGTCTTCACATTTCTCATCTTCAGAAACTGTGATATGTGCCGTTGGTGGCTGTTCTAATTCCCAGAATTTCTTAAGACCATCATCAAGCTCACACGTGGAAACAACTAGAGATGAAGCTGTATTCGCAGAAACGCACGTATTCTGAACCCTCCCAGTGATGATCCACCCAAAAATACTGTGTAATGCCACAGGAAGGCCTTCACCCACATCCATACGCTTGCCGTCATAAATGTCAGGAAAGCACTCCGCCCCCAAGAGTAAATCAATCTCTCCAGGTCTATCAAAATTGTTATCAGCTAAAACTAAATGTTTGAATTGGTTTCTGATGCTATCCGATAATTTTACATGAGGAATGTTTGATGTTATTTGATTTATAACAATCGGTCGGACATTGAAATAATTGTCTTCCGAATCTCGAGGTCTGACTGTACATGTAGTAATTCCCTTTACGTTGTTTACGGAATTTTCTCCCAAGCCTGAAACATTTACACTACAGCGTTTTACCGGTAAGCCTAAGCGTTTAACGCATTTTTCAGTGACAAAATGAGACATGGCCCCGCTGTCAATGAGACATCGTACCGTATGGTCACCCTGGTTTGTCTTTATACGTACTTGACATGTACCTAACAAGACGACCGATTCATCCCGCGAAGTATGAAGTGCCTTCTGTATCCGGTTGTCAACTGACATCAGTGCAGAAGAAGTAGTTGGATTTGAATTCAATATATTATTATCGGACTTAACTTTAATTTTATCTACGTGTAAATAAGTATGATGCTTCCTTTGACAAATACTACAAGTGTTGTTTGAGAAGCATTGTTTGATACCGTGATTTGGTTTCAAACAGTTATAACAGAGTTTATTTTTCATAACGCATGCCTTTCTTTCTTCTACAGATGCTTTGTTGAAGACCGGACATCTGTATATTTTGTGTGCATTTTCACAGACAGGGCATTTGGATTGGATATTCGAATTTTCTTGCTGCACAAAATTTGCAGACCTTTGCAACAATTGTTTAGGAGCACCGCCCTTTGTGCGTTGATCCAACGAAAATAAGTTGTTCCTTGGATCGCTGTTTTCGAAAATTATCAAATCACTCTGCAAAAATTTAAGAAGTGATTCCAATGTTGGAAATTCGCTGGTTTTTGAGACCCCTTTGGTTTCAAAACGCCTTCTCGTCTCAACGTCCAACATTCTATAAGACAGACTAAACAATACAAAATCTCCCAAGTCAGGGATTTTTATTGCTTTCAAAGCGGTCACTGTTTCATATAGCATATTTGTTAGATTTGACAATTCTTTATATGAAGAATTTTTTATCGGATTCGCATTAAATAATCTATCCAAGTATGTGGAAGCTAATATTCTTTTACTATCGTATCGTTCTTTAAGCGTTTCTAAAACTATTTTATAATTTTCCGCTGATACGGGAATGTTGTTCGCAATGCTCCTGGCTTGACCAGAAAGGCACGACAGCAAGTAATAAAATTTCTCCACGTCTGATAAATTTGAATTATTATGAATTAGAGCAACGAAGGTATCATAAAACGTATTCCAATTTTCAATTTTTGAATCAAACGGTGTAAGTTGCAATTTTGGTAAACGCGCGCTACACCCTGTATTTACTTTGTTTTCAATCTTCGGAGCTACGGGTGCAGTTGCCTCAGCCATGTATGATTCTCCCACTTCTAACACCTTATAATATAGATCGTCAAATGATTTTAATGTATTAAAATTTACGGCACATTCCTCGTTTTCCTTTAACTCACACTCATTTATTTTACTTGTTAATTTTAAAAATTCGCATCTCAAAGACTCAATCCTTTTATATCTCACTTTAAATTGCGGAAATTTATCTGTATTTGTCGATAATTGTGTGGATAAATCATATAATATCTGGATATCCCTAAATACATATTCGCGTTGTGCAGTTAAATTCTTAATTTGCGCCATTCTGAACAAAGTGTCTCCCTCGCAATCTATCGTACACCGCTAATAATATCGTTGAATACCAGCGCCCGCACTCAATCAAATAACAAAGAAACTACACTATGTCCAAACACGACACAATATAAACTCAATATGAAAACACTAAATAAACCGTATTATGACTGAAAGGCCTACTCTTCAAATGCAATATTTACCTTTTTGTTTTTTATAATTTAAATTTAATGTATCTTATGAAACATAGGTAAATGAGTATTTCCTGCAAATATTTCTCACGAATAATTAATAATAAAGACTTGAACGCCTTTTAATTTTGAATATACTTTCGTGTATATTGCTTTAGTTGGTTCTGTCTTTACACTTGTTACAAAAATATGTAACGAAAAAAATACTCTATATGTACTATATGTACCTATGTACCTATGTAACAAACTATCCTTCATACACAATAATAACTTTCATATGTAAAATAAATGACTTTAAATCTGTTTTATTTCGATGAATTATTGAATATTAATAACAATAATGGTTAGCTTATAAATTATAAGAATAATATTTAATAAATTTAATGCTTTAAATACTATCTTTACGCTTTCGCATCCATCTGAATGCCTGAAACAACTTTTATATAGAATTCGTTTGTATTGGAAGATGGTAAGAGTCTTCAGCTAGTTTGAAAAGACTCCTCCGAAACTTGACCAATACAGATTTTAATTTCTATTAAATACACACACTTTGTCTCGATCTTCACCGTCAACGACGCCAAGCAATGAAACAAATGGACTTTTTACATAGGACTGAATCAATATGACGAGAAGGACCACTTTAATAATGTTTGGGCTTAAGCCCAGACACTTCAAAGAAACGATCGTCTCACTGCTTGGCGCGAAGGGTTGGTGATGTTTGAGGAATTAACGGTCTCTGCTTCCGAGCGGTTTGATGCCGCCCAGATGATCTGAATGAACGTGGTGAAAGTAAGCCACTACTATAGTAAGGAATCGATAAGGAAGGCTGAAGGACTTACCCCGTTCTCCTGCTGCTGCTTCCACCACACCACTATGAACTTTCACGTTAGGTTTTCACAACTATTTTGGTGGCCTTACGGCGCTTGAATTTAAACTTATCACAATCAAATGGTGCTGTTTTAATTTCCGATAATTATGTAGCCTTACGGCGTTGAATGCAATATCCGAAAACAATAGACTGAGCCGGCGTTCCCGCGCGATCACTTCAATTGTACAGATTGCCGGTGCGTGGCGGTGAAAAAATGTTATTGTCACTGTATATACGGGGTAAGCTGGTAAAAGATTAAATTGTGGAATGTTGCCAGGATCCAATCAGGAAATGCCGGGATGGATAAATTAAGGAATCACCAAGCCGCAACAATGTATTTTTTTCTAATTTTGTACGATATTATATTGTAATGTATTATAACACGTAAAAGGCCTATGCCGTGGATCTCATAAATAAAATAAATAAATAATGTCGAAGTGGTTGGTAGACTGGCGATTACAACGCCGGCTTTCACACTGTTTCGTGAGGAGGTCGTGGGTTCGATCCCAGATGCCGACCATCTTCCTCTTTCACGACACAAGCTAAAGCTTGTGTAAAAGTGGCTTACTGTGAAAGAGTCCAAGAGTGTATTTGTGTTCAATTTGAGTGAGCACAGATTCATTTAAAAAAAAAATATATAACTACTAAAAAAATATTTAGTGGTTTCGGATGCTTTGAAGTCTGGCTTAAAGCGATCACTTGACGTCAAGAACGTTTGCAATTTAGGTGGTCAAATTGATCGAATCCCTCTGTTATTCAACTCCCCCGACAGGATCCGAAACCACCACAAAATATTTTTTTAGTAGTTACATTTTTTTTAAATGAATCTGTGCTCACTCGAAGTGAACACAAATACACTTTATGACATCTTTCACAGTAAGCAAATGCTTGTGTCGTGAAAGCGGAAAATGGTCGACACGGCCGGGATTCGAACCCACGACCTCCGCACGAAACAGTGCGAAAGCCGGCGTCGTAACCGCTGGTCTATCAACCACCTCAAATAATATCAATCAATATTTTATTTACATATTTGAACCACTACGGGCTTACGACGGTCTTCTACTGCTCTATTTAATGTAGGCTTAGTGTGATCACTTTACGTTAATAACGTTGAATCCTCGAAATTCCAATCATGGGAATTATCAGCATGTTTAACATGTCCAACTAAAAGAGTATTAAGTCACTGAATGTAAAAAATACATAGATATACATGAAATTGTCAATAAGTAGGTATATTTCTGTATTTAGATAATTTGAAAACATAAATTTATTTACTTATGTATGGGAACTTATTATTGAACCCTTATTAAAAAAAAACCTAAAAAAGTAATTAAGTTATTTCAATACAAATTTTACTTACATAAAAATACGTAGATATGCACGCACTTTTAATAATTACTAGTGGTCGACCAGCGCTCGAAATTCGACCATAACTAATTTTGATTATAAGTTTGAACATTAGACTAAGCGAGCGATATTTAAAAAAAATCTTTAAAAAATAATGACACGTATACGTCAAATTTGAAATGTTGATATGTAGGTAGGTACAAAGTGTTTTCTAATATTAGTAAAGACAAACAATATTAATCTATTTTCAATATCTCGCCATTTTCAGCTCCACCTTCCATTTGAATATACCGCCTTCAAATAGCTGTCTGCGCCTATTATGAGGCGCTTTTCATTTGACATTTTGTTGCTATATGAAGTTGATGATCTTTATACAAGTAGTGAAGTGGAAGTGTGTGTGAGAATCAAATACATAACATTACAGTAGGTAGTGTTTGTAATGTTTTTTTATTGATTTAATCTATTTTTATGCATAATTTAAAAATAAGTATTATCATTCCCCGATCCTTCTCTATATAAACAATAAGTGCGCGTAATTTCATACTCCTCCGTTCGCGCAATTTTCGTAAAAATAGTCACAAAGTTTTTCCTTCACGTATTAATATATATATAGATCAAGCGAGAGGATTAGTGCTAATGGTTTGTATGTAAATTTAAAAAGACTTAAAGAGAGATTAGTTTTAGATAAACTTTTTAGAAAACCTTACTTATTATCTTATCTCGTTATATTCCGCAAAACTAAATCAATAAAATCTTAAATACCGTAGGATAAGGCAATTTGAATATGTACCTACCCAAATACGAGTGGAAAATGTGTACATATGTAAGTTTTATCATAGTCATACGTTTTATCAAACGTAGGTAGGTACTGTTTAAATCTTACTTAATTACCCACTACTCGACTAAAATACTCGATTAGGCGAATTAGGCTTTATTGGTTCGTTAGTATATAATGGGGAGCGGCTTCGATGGTCGTGCTCGATGGAGTGAGGATTGGGAAGCTTCCATTCAAGACTCCCGGGGCCTGGTGCAGGGGGTGGGGATGCCGATGCCTGGCTTTGACCTACCGAGACGACAATGGGTTACCTTAAACCGAATTCGCACAGAACACGGACGTTGTGCCCAAATGCTCCACAGATGGCACATGCGGGACTCCCCAGCCTGTGACTGCGGAGAACCAGTGCAATCCATTAAGCACATTGTCGAGGACTGCCCTTTGAGAGCATTCCCTGGACCATATATACGCAGATATCCACAATGCCACCCCCGATGCTCTTGAATGGCTTGAAAGCCTGGATGTTGCTCTGTAGGGTGCGTGTCTCCTGTATGTAGCAGATAGCATGCTTCTCCATCTTCTGACATTGCCACCATTTGTGGCCTCCCTGGGTTTCTGCCACCGGTTCTCGGTCTCCACTCCAGGGTTCTTTTGGTCCACCGGTCGTCTGTTGTTCCGACCACGTGTCCAGCCCAGCTCCTTTTCAGCGATGCAACTTTTTGGACCACATCAGTCTTGTCTCATAACATTACTTTTATTTTAAACCACTTCGTGTAAGCATAAAGAAGTGTGAAAAAATATTTTGCCCCCCCCCCTTATTAGAAAATTTCCCATGTCATTGACTATATACCAATGTATTGCCTACCTTCACTCCCATACATTTAAGGCCTAAAATTACCTTCGTGTACACAGTGGAATCATCATTTAATAGGTAGGTAGGCACCTACTGTTTTGTTTCTTTGAAGCGGAACTGAATTACGGGAACGTAAAAAGAGAAGAGGAGGCAAAAACTTTTCCAACTACATCAATCGGATTGAGGGAAAATACATTCAAGCGGGATTCCCATTTAAAATATATTTTGTTTCGATAAGTAGTTTTCCGATAGTTTTAAAGTTTTGGCGTTTGTATAGATAAGATTGTGGTTTTAAACTCTCTTCATCTAGAAGGAAATCGCTTTGAATACTAACCTAACTAAATTCTTACAGATTAAATTATTTTATTATACCAAAAAAAAAAAAGTTTATCATTGCAGGTCAGTTTAATATCCAGATTTATATTTTTTTTTATAAAATACTAGCTTTCCCGACAGATGTTGTCGTGTGTTCCTAACTATGAATATTGAATTCGTATAATGATAAGCTTATTACCTTTTCTTTTGACCTATATTTTCCAACATTCTGTCAATCACACCAACTATCAAATAACTGACAGTTCCTATCAATCTTTATTTTATTAACATTTTTCAAATTTGGAATAAAAATTATATTGTTAAAAAACTACGAAGGTTACCTACTTAGAGTTTTCTTTGTTTTTCTAATTATCCATGCAACTTTCTTATTTTTTTTCTTTTATTAGAACCTTCTCCTGACAAAAGCAAACACACCAAGACTTGGCTGGGACATGTGTTAAGGATGCCGAATGGCAGTTGGCCGAGAAGAGCGCTGTTTTTCTTCCCATCAGGGTTCCAAAGACGTGGAAGACCCTCATCTACTGTGTTTCGCTCCTTCGTAGCAGAATTGAGAGATCTGGACATGGTGTGGGAGGAGGTCAAAAACATTGCGCAAGATCGAGCGCAATAGAGAGCTCTTGTTGCCTCCCTATGCCCCTAAGTGGGGCGTAAAGGGAGTTTGGATTTGGATAACTCAATACAGGATGAAAAAGATCGGTGTGCTCTGAATTGAAGATAATAATATTGTGTAAAAATTCTATTAAATTTATAGTTTTATGGACGCCAATACACTCATAAAGCTCATTTTTATGGTTTGTTTTGCTGTTATTCTCGTTAACACGTAGTTTGAGTATAAACTGGTGTACAGATTTATAAAAAATATGATTACCCATACAACTTTTAACGACTTTAAACATCTATAAGAAATGCTATGACGCTAGTAAGTACTGCATAAAGTGTAACTTTTAAAATATTTCAAGTTTTTTGTTACATACTGGCACATTTCTATACTTACCCACAAACATCTGCCAGTATCCAGCGGAACTTTTATTGCCTGTACCCTCCAATAATTGGTAAACTGGCTGTTCAGTGTTCAGTTCAGGACGGCTTTCGTACGTTTGAATCCCGGAGCTGACCATTTCAACTTTCACGACACAAGTCCTTGCTCAGCGTGAAAGATGTCAAAATGTAGGTATTTCTACTTAAAAAGAAAAAAAAACACCGTGTAAATCTTCTTCTGTTCTGTGCCCTTATTCTCGTAGCGGTCTTAATACGCTCTTATCTTGATTGACAATCATAAAATGGCGGATTGGTATTCACAAAACAAGATATCTAGTAGATATCTTAAAAATTCGTTATGTTTGAAATATCAGTATGAAAATGATCCAGTTCAAGATAGGATTTAAGATTAGATTCCGATAGTTTTGTGAATACGACTGCTTGCGATCGTATTTTAATCTTATCGTTAAGTGATTTTTAAAAGCGATTGATTCCGAGAATAGCCCTACTGATTTGCAGCAAAACGTAAACTGTATTTAATTCATGTAAGTAATAAGTCAAAATTATTAATTATAGGTTTTATGCATTAGGTCGAAGTTCGATGGCCCATATGTTTGAAATCTGTTGGAAATTGTGAGAATAACAATTGTTTACTTATCAGGTGAGAAAGGTCAAATGTAGAGTTTTAATAATTCGTTTTTTTTATAACTAGTTACAACTTGATTTTGTGTAAAATTGGCGTTCGTTTAGAGAGGCTTAGTTTTAGTTTTAATTTATGTAGCAATGTAGCATAGCATCTCATATTATGATTATATTCTGTACTAGCGACAAAACCTTTGGACGACAAGCAAAGAAAAGTAAATAATTTTCAATTGTATTATTTCCCTGTAAATAAGTTATATCGTCCCTCAAAGAGTCGGAACTTTACTTTACCACGCAGTGAGTGGCGGAAATTTTTGCATTACTTCCCATAGCAACAGTTATTTGTAGAAACCCATGATCAAGTATCATATGTTCCTCGCGGAAACCTGTTGTTGTTACTAATAGTTGTCCTAGTAACTTTTGACTTACATACGATTAATATTAAGCCCCCCCCACACTGTTATTGGTTTGGAGAAGATAAATTCGCAGTAATCTTGATTTGTATGGGAGTGAGCACACTGAGGCGATCAAACTAAAAAGTTTTGATGATTATCATCATACGAATCAAGTTTGCTGTGGATCAATCTCCTCCGAATTCATTTGTCGTGTGCGGGAAGCCTAATAATGCATGATAGTTGGGAAGGTTTTGTCATAAGTATGGAAAATATTTCGCTTAGGGTTAGAGGGTTTCAACGAAAATATCGAGTTACAAACGAACTAACCAAATAATTATAAGATTGTTAAGGTTTTCACCACAAGATCTTATCATAATAGGTTTCTGAACCGTTTTATTCTAGTTGCTTTTGTAATAGTTGTGCAAAATTTAAATGTAAATACGGGTTAGCATAGTTTTTTTTAGATTTCTTCGTACAAGTCGTTGAAATGCTTACCTATACCCAAGTAAATAGATTATAAGGGGTTCCTAAAGTGTGCGCCGCGGCGCCCTGGTGCGCCGTTGAATCTTAAGAGGGGAGCCGTGAGTCAATCCTCTATAATTACCCGAATACCGAAACCACCGATCATGAACCACAAATATTCGCGGGTAGCTACCTACCTATAAAGCAACAATTCCTAATTTGAGCGCTCGCATCTTCAAAGAACATAATATAGGAATATACTCGTCGTACCGTATGTATTATATGGAACCATTGCATCTTTCATAGCGAAGTAAATGAGCTCTAAACTATGAACATAGTACTAGAATGTGTTACTAGTCTAATGTAAAACTAGGCCTCTAAAGGCCAGACTTTTTTAAAATCTGTGCAAAGACATGGGAGCTGAACAAGCAGTCCCTGCTGTGTTACTGCAATTCACGGGGGCTTTCACGTAGACATTTTTAATTCGTGTGTTCGAATTACACCAAGAAATTTGCACACACGAATTTGAATCTTTCTTTTCAAGGCGATAACACGCACATTCTGAAACTATTGGAGACCATTGCAGCGTTTAGGAAGAAACTGCATTTGTGGATAAAAAAACCGAGTGAAGGCAGTGGTCAAGATTGCTTCTCGCACAATATAAATATGCGGTTTCTATGAATTGGTCGTCTCACAAAACCTGCAGATAGGCCTTTTCACGGAATCAAAGCTCACAGAATGATTTTCGAAGTACCTACCTACTTTGTAGATGATAAATATGATCCTTTCCATGCACTAGCTTCTCTAGGATTATATTATAGGCACTATAGCTATTTCAAATAGGCTATTTGAAATAGCTTGTACGTAAGGGCGCCGTGAAAAAATACTAAACTTGTAAGTGCGCCGGGGGCTGAAAAAGATTGGGAACCCCTGGATAATATTATATTCGAAATTGTCCACAGCTTGCTTGAATGTGTAGATTCAAATATGAAAGCCAAAGCTCCAGGATGGTAATTTGGCGAATAAAGTGTCTGCTAAAATTGATTTTTAACACCTAAAAAATGTAATTGAAATAGTACTAAAGCCATTTAGTTTATAGAACTCGTTTTGGCGCATGGATTAAAAATAAATTTCTCTTTCAGAGACGTAATAACTAATTTAAAGGACAATCAACCAATAGCTTTTGATGACCCTTTCCTTTGTCGGTCTTCCGACAGGCTTAGCTGCTAGTACTAATATAGTATTATTTGTAGACCCACGAAAATTGGTATAGGTACTTACTCATGTAAAAATTCCACCCACTTTACCAAGAGGTCAAGTGGGTATTTTGTGACAGCTTTGTTTTCATTTCTTTATCAACCCTTTCGTTTAAGTAGAGAAGGGTATGTAAAATGATATATAATATATGTTATGCAAAATGATATAGGTGCTCAATAACCACCAAGGCCAAAATATCTTTTAAAGGTCACATAAGCACCGGTAAGCCTAAAAATTTCATACTGAAAAACATCACATTATTATCGTTATTTTCTTGTCTAGAGGTTATAGCTAATAATTGCGATTATGGCATCTCAATCGTTGGGATCTTTTATACCTTCCCCTTCCTTATTATATGATGGGCTTCAGGTAGCTTATTGTGCTTCCCCTTGGGATTGAGGCATATTCTTCTGCTCTTAGGAAACCATTGCCCAGCATCATGTGTATCTTCTCTGCAAGAACATCGCAGTTACATACTAAATGTTCTATTGACTTCACTCTCACAACAAAATTTGCATTTGGGATCCTCCACAAGTCCGATTTTAAATAGTATCCTGTTGACACTATAGTGTCCGGTGAGTATTCCGATTGTTGATCTCGTATAAATATGCCAAAAATCCAGATTTTATGGATTTGGTCTTCATTTACCTACATCGATTATGATTTTTTTCTAATCCTATTGGGGACCTCAACTCCTCTGAGAATTTATCATTTGCGTGACTTTTAATCACATTTTATACTTGACACATAAGGTATTCTTAGGTCAGGTTTCGGCCTCTTAAAAAAATAGTGTTTCTGATCCATTCCTTTGCTAGTTCATCAGCTTTTTCGTTGCCCTCAACCCCCAGTGCCCAGGGATCGACACCAACCTGACCTTGATCCAGCGACCAAATTTGCTGATTGCATTTGTTTACAAACATTGTTTTCGCTATTGAAATCGATTCATTGTTTAATATGGTTATATTCTTTCTTCCTTTTTTAAATTTATTTTATCCTTTTCTGTCAGGTCTGTTTTCTATCTGAGATAATTTCTCGTCCTGGGACAATTTGCCTGGCATCGAATATCATGATTTTTATTAAATTGTTTTGCATGTGCTTACATATGATATCTCTAGCTTTTTACCCCAAGAAGATTAAGGAAGTCTTCTTTTTCATAGTTCACTATTGCTGAATATCTTCAACATAAAGAGGTTTTTTACCCATACGAGCTACGACACCGTATGCACATTGCGCACGCCCCGAAGGCTATTAAGGGTGTATCGTATCGTCTGTTTCTCATGAGAATAATTTGTTTGTATTTGTTTAGAAATTTTCGGTTTTAATCCGTTGTGAGTCTTTTGCTTATATTTGCGCTGAAATTCATGATAAATTATTATGTTTGTCGGTGTTGACCGAAAAAGAACACAACCGAATGGAACCGTTTATATTTGAAATAAGCCCAACTAAGGCTAAGTTATGTTGGAAGTATTTCTAGTTGTAAAACTTTTAACTTTCGAAGTAGTTGTGTGGCTTATAAGTATTAATCCCAGAGTACAGTTTACTTTTAAAGTTAAATGGTGTATCGTTAATATGAATTTATTTTTCGATTTCGTATAGTTTATTTGTTTAGCTGTAGCTGTTCCGACAAAACAACTGCCTGGCTCGACGCAACTCAGAAAGATTTGGTGTAGAGTCTATAAGATTTATTATCCAATACAAAATCCAAACTCCCTTTGCGCCCCACATGGGCATAGAGATCGAGGCAACAAGAACTCGAGCTCTGTATTGCGCTCGATCTTCAGCAATGTTTATGACCTCCTTCCTCACTCCTCAGATTCCTGAGCTCTGCTTCGCAGGAGCGGACAACAGTTGAGAGGGTCTTCCTCGTTTTCGGGACCCTGATGGGAGGAAGAAAAGCGCTCTCCTCGGCCAACTATCATTCGGCATCCTTCCCAGTCAAATCCATCTCCTCTGCATAATTGTAGAAGTGATGGGCTCACGCTGGATGCGCCGGCGTATGGTGTCGTTCGTGATTACCATCTTACACCCAAAATTCTCAAGATTTGATATAACCTACATAAATGAGGGTGGGTGAACTCACAATTATGCGAATATGGGATGACACAAATAATCGATCATCTGATAAATTAGTGCACCATGTATCTACGCATGATACGATCAATGAGAAGAAGAATATGTATTCACTATATCGACAACCCGCACAAGCAAAGCTATAAAAATACTCACTGAATAGAAAAGTTAATAAAATAAATTGGTTTATATTTTGTTTTATTGTAAGTAAGAGCATAATGTTCATCGTTCTTATTGCTCGTTACAAGAAAAGTAAAATCTTTTGTTAAGTAATACTCAATAACTGGGTACATAATGAAAACGATGAAGTATATATATTGGAATCCGTCTTACCAGTTTATACTTATTCTTAAGTACCTACAATGTTTATTACATAACTGCTGGTTATTGCTCGGGTACTTCAAATTCGTTTTTAAAATATTTCAGATACGTCGAAAACCACTCGTTCTTTGTAATGTAACCATAATACTCGTGGTCGTCAAAAGGCCTCGCCAAGTACCTATCTTTGTTGTGGGCAATATCGAGGGATCATTTTAATTCAAGCCAGCATCCTGAAGGTTTCTTGCTAATGGGTCATGGTCTGCGACGTCTTCTTTTACCTCCCTGAAGTTCTGTGTGTTTTTATTCAATGCCAAAAAATCACAGGCATTACACAAGCATTGAATAAACGACGTTTGTAACGTACCTACGTTAAAAATAGAGATAAGTATAGGGGCCCATTATAGCGGCCCAGTTTTGTACAACCTTATAAAAAAGTCAGTAACGTATTAAAGTTGATAAAGAAAATGGATTAATCTTGTGTTTAGAGGGAAACAATACAAAAAACATCAAAGTTTTCTTACAGTTCCGCTATTCATTCTGTTTTGTAAAAAAGATAGATAGAGGTTGATTTGTCGTTTGAAAAAAAAAAGAAAATTCGTACAAAGAACTTGTATGAAAAGAGAAATGAAAAGAGTAAACTCATTGACACGATCAATCTGAAAATAGGGGTTGAAAATAATTCATGCCATCATAAAGATATATATTTTACGTCTCTGTTTTGTCGATCGAACCACCCTTAATCGCTCAGGTATAATATTATTATTGTTGGGTAAAATCCTCCCCTCGAAGAAATAATACAGTCAATCCCCTTAAAATGAGCACCTTTTAAAACACATAACACATAAAACACTTGAATTTTTCATGTCAACAAATTGCAACCACTTAAATGGGATAGTCACCACCATCTGTGGATAAAGGTCGAAATCTTAATAATAGAGTTGCCAAACCGATACAGTAAGTGCCCTTTGTATTAGGATTTGGCATGTTGATGATGACAGACACAGATGTGGGTGTGATGCGAGATTGAAACTGCACGTAGCTTGTTGCTTTTGAACCAAAAGATCATAGTGCCAGTTCTTGTTTCCATGGTGTCCGATATAAACCATGAAAGTATGTAACTACTTTTAAAAAGTAAGTAGCAACTTTTGCCGATGGGAAAGATAGATGGTCAAAGAGGTCCTGACCGAAGGCGCGGGATTGAAAAGCCTTTGCAGAATTGGTTTCTAACGTCATGGAGACCTGGGGCCGCAATCAAGTGTAATAAAATGGTCGTCAACAGGTTGATTCGGTCAGTCGGGGTTCACATGGTAACAACGTAAAAGGAAACATCGCCTGACCGATATTGCACTTGACATCGGCAACTGATACGGCACAAGCAGAAGAAGAAATAGGAGACTGTCGTCCTGGGTTATCGCGTATAGAGTATGAAATCATGCCTTTGAAGATTTTTGTTTCATCGAGCTTTTCTGATTAAGTCTATTGGAAATAATCCAAAAGGAGTAGAAAAGGCGAGTGACGCAGAAAGGAAAACTTGTTCGCTTAACGATTGTTTTACAAAATGAAAAATATTCAAAATAGTTACGAGAGGTTTTACTGTATATTATTGAGGTTGTTCAGTGTTCTCCGAGTATCATTCTTCGTCAAGTATCTCTCATATAGAACTCTTCATAAAAAAACTATTTCATGAATAAGTTTCTCAAGATTCTACGTGAATAAGCTCAAGAGACCGTGGAGAGAAAATATTATTCCATTATACTAAATATCTGTAGCCTTTTTACCGTGTTATTATTTTTAATGCTAGTTTAATGCTAAAGTAGTATATTCTTATCATTTTACTTTGTTTTATTCTCTTTTAGAAAGTCTGGTGGTGTTCATTAATTAATTGGTTCTCAGTCCCTCCTTCGCTGTTTGCTACATCAGCCCAAATAATTCTGGTGTTCCCCACTCGATGTCTATAAGATTTGCCAAAAACTCGATGTCTTCATTTCGGATTTTTTAGCATCTTCTCACTTCTTCCAGGGTTGGCAGGTTTTTTCCAAAAATATACCGAACCAGTGTTCCCACTTGGTATCCGAAAAGAAGAATGTTAAAAAAAAGTCATCCTCAAATTTTGCTATCCAAAAAGTTGAAATTTGATTTTAAAAAAGGTCATTTCCAAAATTTCCATATCCTACCCGGAAATTTCAAAGTTTTTCTCTTAAAAAAATTTGCTGTCCGGAAAGTTATAAATTCACTTACAAAAATGACAAAATTATTCCGAAAATAAAAATACCGTACACATTTTTTTTTCATACCGAACATGGTGCAAAAATACCGAAGAGTTCGGTAAAATACCGAACACCTGGCAACCCTGCTTCTGACCGTGTATGATCTATTTTAGACACCATATTTACAATGAAGGAAGAAGAAGAAGGGTGAGCAAACAGAGACTGTGATAAGAAATGCAGAGCAATTCTCGGAGATGAACAATTGAAGAGGGGCGGCTGGGGAAAGGGAGCCGTGGAGATGAAAGAAGAAGTAGGTATCAAATTTGGGCATGGGAATTTGGATGACAAAGTATCAAATTTGTGCAAATTTAGCAAGTAAATGTTAGTTCACTGTTGGAAATAAAACTAATTGGATCAATTTTATGAAGTTATCTTGGTTCGAGTGGAAAATCCCTTTGGGAGGCGTTCATCGTGTAATAACAAGATTTGTCACCGAGTGTTTTGGGAATAATTATTATTACCGACTATTTAGTAGTAGGCTTAACCCTGAAGATATGTGAGTATATTTATTGAAAAAGTGACGTTTTGGGGTTATATGAGCCCCGTAAATACTGAAGATTGACAAAGTATTTTTGTATACAATCAGTTCTATCAAATATTAAGCTCATTGATTTAGGCAAATTGTCTTAAGTTGAGAGCAACCATACCTACGCTGATGATCTCGAGGATAAACTTCCGATTTTTATCGGTATTGCAAGTGGCGCCTTTAACAACATGACCAAAGTATAGAACGCCTCGAGGCTTAGGTCAGGTCGAGACGAAATGTAAACTATTTGATGAGTGTGTGTTGCCCAATCTTCTTTATGAGTATGAGTCTTAGAATTTAACCATAGCTCAGGTACAAAGAGTCTGCATCATCGAAACAAAGTTCTTCAAAAGAATTCTAGGTAATAGACAACCGTATACGCAGGTACTGGGCCATCTCTTCAAACATACTGGAAAGAAGGTGGACATGGATGGAACATTTATTTAGGATGCTGAATGAAGTTTGGCCGAGGAGAGCGTTATTCTTATTCCCATCAGGGTTCCGAGGACGAGAAAGACCCTGTCACATCGTGTTCCGTTCCTTCGTAATGGTGAGAAGATCATCGTAACTTCGCAGGATCGAACGTTGTGGAGAGCTCTTGTTGCCTCCCTATGTGCGTAAGTGGGGATTTAAAGAAAGCATTATTATTGATTGATCGATTATCTTGAGTGCCTCAGAAGAATACCTAATGATAATTATATTGTACCATTGCATTGCCAACAACTTTGTATTCTGACAAAGGCCGACACTATAATGATAAGAATGATGCACAAATTGATGTTTTTGATACAGGATGCACACAAATCACTAACCGACGAATGCAAAGTGGTTAAGTACTTGTAAAAATCAAGAATACCGACTAGCAGTTGGCTTAGAAGAGTCCTTCAATTCGTTCCTTCGAGAGAACTATGTAAACTTCTCCTTTTACTTTCTTTAGATAAATTTGTTTACTCTTATTTTTTGTAGAAAGGTTTCCTGGGGCATTTATCTTTATATCGTCAGTGGGAGTTTTTCACCATCCATTATTCCGCCTTGTCGGTACAATATCTTCAGTGTTGAAAGACGTATAAGGGTGTTTCTTACTCTATGCTTCAGTGTGTCACCCAGAGCAGCATATAGGGTCATTATTTTCGCGGTTCTAAGCAGTGCCTTAGTTCGGCTTGTCTAGTGTCTGGATTCAATATTTCCAGTATAAGCGACATGGTAATTACCAGTACTGGTTTAAGTTTGACTCAAACGAGCCGGGGTCCTAAATATCCCAGTATTAAGCTACAGGGTTAAGAGCACACCTTCATTCTAGTCGTATACGTATCAATAGTATAATTAGCTTGACTTGTGTTCATAATTAGTTACCTTGATCCAGATACGAGCATTTATACAATGTGTTATTTCGACACTTGAACAAACGAATTGTCCGTAATATACAAAAGTTCATCGATGACAATGTAAATTTTTTTGGGAAAAAATCTTCTCTTTATCCATGTGCGAAAGCCATAAAATCTACCCATCTCCGAAAATAAATAAAAGTTAAAAAATTAAACGAAAACGTGATAAATTTCAATATTGTAGGTGGTAATTGGTAGACCAGAGGTAGCAGATTTCGTAATTACTGAGTATTGGAGGTCGTGGGTTCGAATCCCGGCGGTTCCGATCATTTCCGCTTTCACGACACGAGCCTTTGCTTAGTGTTGAGAATGGCAAAAATGTATTTGTGTTCACTTCGAGTGAGAACAGATTCATTTAAAAAAATGTATTACAAATTTGTTAAATAAAATTATTTATTTTTTGTTATTGGGCAATCAAGGTAGTCCTTTTAATACCTATGTATTATTAAATTGCATATTTTTTCGTCAATTTTTTCATAATTTTTCTTGTATCTCTTTAAATACTCGCGATATTCATCACCAATGCGTCAAGAACCGCGAAATTGTATTTGTTGCATACGATGTTCACCTGCTATTTTTCAATTGTGGGTAGAAAGGACGCAGACGTAACTAATTGCATAGTAAACTAGAAAAGAAGAAATTTTCACAGATTATTTTTTGTCTTTTTTTCGCACAACTTGTTTGATAAAGTGTCGGGATAACACATCGTTTAGCTTGAGACATTTCCGAGTAGTTTATAAATATCGGATTTTCAAGCATGTAATATTAATTTATTTTATCATACCATAGTATTTTCCATATTCAGGTATATTTGACGGAAAGATGAATTTATGTAATACCAACTCCTGAAGCACAGCGCTTCTTGTAGAGTTTAAAATATATAAAAGTATCTTAATAATACTCGGGGATATTTTTATGGTTGCTCACAGAGAAGTCTGTTCATTCGAGATAGCGAAGCCTTGAGGTAAAAAGTCTCTTTTGTAAGAAAGAAAGTTCATGAAAACCCTCTCTGTATTTGTATTTGAGAAAACTTTAATGCATTTTAAAATATTCAAGAAAGTACCTACTTTGGGTCTAGGAAAATTCATCGTGAACAATTAATTCATCGTGGGTACAATTCATCGTGGGTACAATTCATCGTGGGTACAATTCATCGTGGGTACAATTCATCGAGAACAATTCATCAATCTATATTGTAAACTGTCAAATTGTTTACGATCTTAAAATAAGGTAAAGCTTCAGTTTAGTCACTCCTATAAATTAAAGATGGCGGCGGATTTTTACATACGCTGGAGTATTACCATGATATCACAGGGGGGGGGGGGTCCAAAAAGGTATGCGGGGTTCCACCCCCCGAGCTCCCCTTTTAATTACGAGCCAACCTTAACCTAACCTATTCAAATCGTATATAAAATAACCTCGAAATCATTAGGAGTGACTAAATTGAAGTTTTACCAAAAATAATTACAGAGTTATTTTTTTTATTTATTCATTCTTATACCTAGGCCCTTTCGGGCACTTGAAGTCGTCAAAAATATACAAAACCAGATATTATGAAATATTATTATTTAAGCACATTAATAATATATTAAATATACACTACTTATAAACAATTTTAAAATCCATGAAATGAAACAAATGAATAAAAGCGTAGGCGAGGCTGAAAGGGTGTAAATGGTCCCTTCATACTCCTGTCAGTGTATGTAAAAAATAAGGTAATTATGCAAGATAATAAAAAAAATAACAAACAAAAAAAATATCGAAATTCATGTAAATAAATGAATGAATAAACACTTGGGCGAGTCTGTACAGGTGTAAAGGGCTTTTCAGTCTCCTCCTGTCAGTAAATGTCATAAAAAACAAACAGAAATAGAGCGTACCTATTATAAACAGCACGAAGTCACAAAAATAAACGAATTAGTCAGACTAACAACAAAGAGAGCATTCCACCAAGGAGGCGACCTAAAGAACATACAATGTGGAGTCCAAAAAAAAGAAGGGGGAAAAAATTCAAAGGACCGACTCAGTCACAAGCACACTGTACACAAAACCTGTTGTACCATTAAACAATATATACGTTTGATTAAGCATCTCGTCAATAGTGTAAAAGCATTGTTCAACCAGATACTTTTTGATCTCTCTCTGAAAGGTATCGTCATCCATTGACTTAACCATTTACTGTCCCCACACCAAGTGCCATGATCATGATAGTCCGAATTTATGGGTGAGTTCGGCAGATTTCTCCTAGCGAAGAGAAGGCACTCTCGGATATACGCATGCACCGGCCAATGTAAGAATGCCCTATTCTTTAAACGAATTTCGGCAATTTTCCCACGGCTGCATACCCAGTAGCGCCCTCAGAGCTCGCTTCTGCAAAATTGATACTCTTGAGAAATCCGCCCCTCCACACCAAACCATGACACCATAGACCATAATCGAGCCAAGTATGCAAAGTAAACATTCTTTGCAGTTTTTACACCACATAAGTCTTTAATTTTTTTTAATAACATTAATCGCCGAGCCTAATCTGCCACAGAGCTGGTCCACGTGTGGTGATCATTGGATCTTCTCGTCTTTCACGACGCCAAGGAACTTACAACTATTAACTATGCTTAATGAATTATTTGCTAGAGGTTGATTAGCTGATATATTCTTATTCCGCTTCAGAGAGAAACAAAGCGCATTGGTTTTCGTCATATTCAATACTAAATTATTGACATCAAACCATTGGTTTACGTCGTCCACAATTTATACTACACTCTCAGCATTCATCGTATTTGTTTCCCTCTATGAGAAGAGACGTATCGTCTGCGTACATAACAATGTCACATCTGTCCTTCACAGAGTCTGGTAGGTCATTAAAGTAGATCATAAACAACAATGGTTCCAGAACTGAACCCTGCGGCACGTCATGCCTGACTTCGCAGATTTTGGAACGTGCACCATCAATCTCTGTAATCTGCCGTCTCTGGTCTAGATATGTTGTTGTAAAGAAACATATACACAAAAACCCAGAACCCGGAATCGAATTGCATTCTAAAAGTACTTACTCGCGATGAATTGTACTGACGATGAATTGTTCGCGATGAATTTACCGGCTACCACCTACTTTGTAACGTAGAATATTTCTTTTCAGTGTATATAGGTATGTACCTACATAACTTCAAAAATGACAGTTATATTACTTGCGGGTAAGTTATTAAACTTTTTAGTTTCATATCGAATAAGTTTCTCATTGAGTCAGTCAGTACAACATAATACGGGAAGCAATATATTATTATACTTACACCTTTTTATGAAAATTGCGCGATCAGAGGAGTATGAAATTTCGCTCACTTATGTATAGTTTATATAGAGGAGAGGGAAATGCAAAATGTTTTTTTTTAATATTACAAACTGTAATGTTATGTATTTGATACTCACCCACATTTCGATTTATTTGACATTGACACAGACGCATATATTATATTCTTTTGTTTATCTGTAGTCAAACTGAGAATACGGGTGTAAGTTAATGTTTAGAGACCTCTACCGCTGCGCTCCACGAAGCTATCTGACATTTCAAATCCCATACAAATTCCCATACAAATGAAATTGGGTTTTTTGTTTAATTTTTTTTTAACCATAAACGACTTTTTTTTTCCGGTGTAGCCGTCATAGCTAGCGGTCGTGTTGCGAGCTGCGTTGAGTGTTTTGTTTATTAAAAAAGTATTTTTCAAACCTTATTAAGTTTTCAACAACTCGGTGAGTTCGTTCCTTTTTTTTGTTAATTTTATAAATATAACTATACTTTTTTCATAAGTATATGATTTAGTTTGTTTTTGTTTTAATTATTTAACATATTATTTGACTTGTTTACACAAAATAATTTTTAAGTAGCGGGCAGAGAGTGTGTGGGCGCATGGCGTCTGCCAGCGGGGGGTACCTCCCCCTGCCACAGGAGGTGAAGCAGTTCCTATAAAACGGACTGCTGCACCGGACGACAATATTGTAACAATTATTTCACAGCCCAAGAGGCCAAATATTGTCGTTGAAAATACCCCGCACCCCGAACTTCTTTATAATGCGACGTTCCTCCCGCCGTACATCATTCACGTTATTAAAAAGAATGAAAAAGAAGAGATGGAAAATATCGACTTTATTAAATTCGGATCATTCCTTTACAAAAATAACATCAATGCATCAAACAATATTATGCGAGTTAAGTCAATCGGTAGGCAAAAAATCTCCATTGAATTTAATAATTACACATACGCAAATTTGTTTTTAAAAGATGCTGTCCTTATCAAAAACGGATACGTAGCGTACATACCGAAATTTCTTGCCACGAGAATGGGAGTCATAAGAGGCGTACCGGCAGACATCCCGGAGGATGAGCTTGTACAAGAAATAACCTCTCCAAGAGGAATGGGTAAACCGATCAAAGTACGTCGATTAAATTATAAAACGACGGAAAAAAATGTTGATGGAAGTTTTATTTGGAAAGCCACTCGCTCAATAGTGGTAACTTTTGAGGGACAAAAGTTACCTGATTATATATATCTGTATTATAATAGAATTTCCGTAGAAAAATATGTGCAGCCGACGATACAATGTTATAAGTGCTCAAAGTTCGGGCACACTAAACTTCAGTGCCGCGGAAAACCAGTGTGCTACCGATGTAAAGGTGACCACACTGGTGATAAATGTTGTGTAAAAGATGACGAAGTAACATGCATCAACTGTGGTGGCCGTCATATGGCTGTAAGCGTTCTGTGTCCGGAGTTGACAAGACAAAGAAACATTAAAAAGGTTATGGCCGAAAAAAGCCTCTCGTACTTCGAGGCAAGTGTGCAGTTTCCAAAGAGTAAACCTGCATTTTCGTCGATCGTCACTGGAAATAGCCCAAAATCGTTTTCTCCCCCTCGTTCCCCCATCCATTCACAATCATCGAGTATTAAATGGCAGAAAGCTGAGCAAACTTCTTATAGAGTAGTAGAAGGCAAAAGGAAACAAAGTCACTTAAATGAAATATTGAAAGAACTGAAATCTATACTAATTGCCCCTAATGGAAATTATTCTCAGCCCGATGATGGCTGTGCTTTGCGAAATACGACAGAGAGGAACGATTCGGTGGACTGTGAAGAGACTGTTCTCGAGGTGTTAAGGGCCTTATCCAACTTTTTAAACTCTGGTCAATTTATTTCGTCACCAACTAATGATATAAATATACGCAACCAACTTGATAATATTTGTGCCAAAGGCTTACTTGTTGATTCTTCTGAACATTCTATTACAAAAAACACAAACTCAAATACGGATTTATCTCAGACGTTCCTTCAAAGTCAATAAATTCATACCATACATTTGAACATAACTCATTTTTATAAATAATGGCGACAAAGAATACTTATAATATTTTGCAGTACAATTGTAGAAGTGCAATCTGCAACAAGTCTGATATTTTGAGCCTTATCTCAAACTATAATTTTTCTTTATTATTTCTCTCAGAAACCTGGCTTAAACCAGATAAACAATTTGTGATCAACGGTTTTCACTGTGTGAGAGACGATCGGCCTTCAGGTTATGGCGGAGCAGCCATTTTGATAAAAGACGAGATACCTTATTCTCCCGTTCGAGTTAAACCTACTGCATGTCCATTCGAAGTCGTTGCGGTTAGAATTTTCAATGTCACTTTCATCTCTATTTATATTTCCCCAAATATCTCCCAAAATTCATATAGTTATATCAAATCAATTGTCGATAAAGCGCCAAAACCCGTTGTGCTTTTTGGAGATTTCAATGCGCGTCATCCTATGTGGGGTTCAAATACCTCGGATAGACTGGGCGCGAGGATCGTTGACTCTCTGAGCGACCTAAATTTATGCATTTTAAATGATGGATCCGCAACTAGAATTCCAAATCCCAATCAAAACCCAAGTACTCCAGATTTATCCTTCACTTCAAGTGAAATATCACCTTTTTTCACCTGGAGCGTTCTAGAGGAAGTGGGAGGCAGTGATCACCTTCCAATTCTGATAGAATGGAGTTTTCCTTATGGTGGTGGGAGCAGAGATCGTTCAGGCAACAAATATAAACATTTTCAAAAAAGAATTACTCTTAACAACATCAATTGGGAGCAATTCAAAATATCCGCTGAAACTTCTTGTAAATCTTTACCTTGTCCCTCAGTGAACAATTTGGACGAATGTTTGGAGTCTTTCGCAGATATATTGCACAGTTCCTCAAAGTTTAAAAATAATTCTGACTTTAAAAAGCCTAACAAATCTGTAACTCCACCCTGGTGGGATGATGAGTGTGAAAAAGTTGTGCAAGATCGGAAGAATGCTATGAAGAGGTACAGACGTAATGGAAATATGGAAAATTTCTTAAATCTTAAGAATATACAGGCTCGAGCAAAGAAAACATTCAAAGGTAAGAAGAAGGCAGCTTGGATATCCTTTTGTTCTTCTCTCTCACCACAAACACCAATTGCCAATGTTTGGACAAACATTCGCAAGTTTCGGGGTATATACAATAAAAAAAGAACGAAAAACGTCTCTGAATCGGCCATAATGGAACTCGTTAACAAGATAGCTCCTCCATATGTACCACTCTTAGAGGAAACATCCTCGTCGCCTGTTCTTACACCGCATATAGATTCTCCCAAGAACGTGGCTGTACCACAATCTGATGAATACACCTTAACTTCCGCTGTTTCTCTTGAAGAGTTAAAGTCTGTTTTAAAAACCACCAAAGACTCAGCTCCTGGTATTGATGGTATACCATATGGTTTATTAGCCAGATGTGATGATACTATACTTTCCTTTTTCTTAGAAATAATTAATGTAGTTTTTGTACACTGTAAGGTACCAGTCTCATGGAAACAACAATTGATCATACCTATCCCAAAAGCACAAACAAATGATATTTATGAGTTATCCTTCAGGCCGATTGCTCTCTCAAGTGTTCTTTTAAAGATTGTTGAACACATTTTAAAAAGACGTCTGGATTGGTGCGTGGAGAGAAGTAAAAACTTTTCTCAACTTATGTTTGGTTTTAGAAGAGGCAAATCCACAACTGAGAGCATTGCCCATTTAACAACCGATGTATTAAATGCTTTTTCGGAGTCAAAACATGTTGTCGGTGTGGCCCTTGATATCACAGGTGCCTACGACAACGTTTTGTTGACAATACTTAGAACTAAGCTCCATAGGCTCAAAATACCTGACAAAATTGTAGATTTAATAATGTCTATTTTAAGTGAACGAACAATTTTGGTAGAAGAACCTTCTGGCAGTGTACACAGTAGAAGGGTTTTTCGGGGTCTCCCACAGGGATCAGTTATCAGTCCTTTTTTATTCAACGCGTACATTCATGATATCTTCGAGGATATACCTCCAGAAATTACTCTGCTTAACTATGCCGATGATTTTTTCATGTACAGCACAAACAAAAATTTAAATAAAACAGAAGAAATAATTAATAATAGTTTGAAAACCATCTCAGATAAATTAAATAATTTGGGCCTCTCTCTCAACCCTTCTAAATGTAAGACAATAATCTTTTCTAAATCACGAATTCCTCAATCCTGTTCGATCATGATTAATGACACTTTATTGCAACAAAATCAAGAATTAAAATTCTTGGGGCTAGTCTTAGACAGTAAACTTACGTGGAACGCCGCTGTTTCTCATGTTGTGAGTGGTTGCCAGAGTGGGCTTAACGCTATGCGAGCTGTTTCAAGAGTATGGTGGGGATCTCATCCAAGAATTTTAAAACTTATGTACAGTTCCCTTGTTCGTTCCAGACTAGATTATTGCTGTTATCTCATGTCTCCCCTTTCCAAAGGAAACATAAAAAAATTGGAGAAGGTGCAGAATGAGGGCCTTAGAATCTCTCTGGGAGTTATGAGGTCCTCGCCGGCAGAAGCCATGCGAGTAGAGGCTTCCGAACCTCCATTAAACCTGAGGAGACAATATCTGTCTGATAAATTCATCATCAGATGTATCGCTTACAGAGATAATGTATTACTTACTAAGATACATAAACTATCTGAAATGATACAAATCAAAAAACGATTTTGGGCGAAAAAAACTGCCCCTTCTGTGGTTTTGAGTTACATCGCATTAAAAGAACTTAAACAACATATCATGGAGCTAAAAATGCCTCCCTTATACTCTGTTTCTTTCCCTTCTTTGATTCATAGTCCTCAAACAGTGAAATTCTTTGATTCTAAGTACATTTCAAACGCAAGTGATAAATTTGACAAAAATATTAAAAAATACTGGAAAAATTTTTCGCTTTTATTTACTGACGGCTCTAAGGAAGGGGAAAATGGCCTAACAGGCGCAGCTTTCTATAGTCAATCTGATAGGTACGGAAAGCATATTCCACTACCTAGAGAATGCACAATATTTTCAGCGGAATGCGTTGCGATTTATGAAGCGCTCGAATTTATATCCCAAGAAGATTGTAAAGATATTTTGATTCTGAGTGACTCCTTGAGTGCTATTCAGAGGATCGCCAGCTCTTCTTTTCAATACCCGTTTGACATCATAGTGCTAAAAATGAAAGAACTATTCTATAAGCTACACGCTCAAGGTAAACGTATTGTACTTGGTTGGATTCCGGGTCACTCTGGGATAGAAGGTAATGAAATAGTGGACCAGTTGGCTAAGGAAGCTGCGAGAATGAATACTGCCTCTCGCTGGCGGGTTCCCTTCGCGGACCTTTTTTCTATATGCAGGTTTAAAATGTACGAAGACTGGCAGAAAACATGGGAGAGTGACCGTTCAAAATATAGGACCCTCAATGATACCATTACTCGCGTGCCTTGGTTTAACAAATTGACGTTACCTAGACAGAGTTCGTCTGTCATTTGCCGAATCAAGTTTGGACATGTTTGTACAAAAAGTTTTTTGTTTAAAATTAATATAGCAGACTCAAACATGTGTGATTGTGGACTAGAGGAGGAAACCATAAACCACATATTTTTTAATTGTATCTTGAGAAATTCATACCCAGGTTTTTGCACTGATTTAGCCAAATGCGGCGTAAAATTTCCAACTACGGTTGAGCTTTTGCTCTCTAAATTTGACTCTTCCGTTTTTAAGATAATATCAAGTTTTATTATTAAAAACAATGTTCAGATTTAAATAAGTTTTTAGATCTTCTTTGCTTGTGTTTCTTATCTGTGTGTAATGTTTAAAACATGACAATGGCAGATAACACTCTCAATTAAAGAGTGAATGCCAAAAAAAAGAAAAAAAAAAAAAAAAAAAAAACCATAAACGACGTTTTTAAGATGTTTTTTCTCCAGTTTGTTTCCAGTACAATGGTTAGCATTAATCCTATTTTTTGTTTCTCTAAGAAACAATTTTTTTTCTGGAACTGGTTCCATACAAAATGTATGGAAGAGTGGAGCGCAAAGCTGTCAAATGACGTCACACTTTACACACGTATAGATTAATACTGTTTGCCTTTAATAATAATATAAAAAACTTTATACATAACATTTTTAAAATTTGACGTATCCATGTCATTGTTTTTGAAAGAAAATTGTTAAATAGCGCTCGCTCAGTATTTGACAATGTAACCTTAATAATGTTCAAACTTGTAATCTAAATAAGTTGTGTTCGAATTTCGAGCATTGGTCGATAACTAGTTATTATTATTATTATTATCATGTAGGATTTCTCACATACTTACCTATTTTTCCTATATTTCCCTTGGAGCAACTATCATCTTACGGACGAAACTTATACTTAGAAAAAACACTTTCCATAGTTTAATTGGTTTTTTGATATCGTGTTTGAAAAGCATGTCGCGTGGGGTTTAAGTTTTTCAACCTCGCTACGGACGAACTTAACCTATTATTATATTTGTTGTTTTACTTTCAAACAAGACTCTTAGCAAAGCATAAAACATGTGTATATTCTTATTTTTTTTTTAATGAAGTACATTAATATGTGTGTACATTAGTACGTGACAGAAATACTGAAAATTTTTCCATTTGAGTGGATGCAATACAATGTGTGTTTGCACATTAATCAGTAAAGATTTCAAATCAATACAGCAAAATACATTATAGGTAAATGTCATTGTATCTTATAAGTTCAAAGTACTATGGTGTATGTATGTCTCATTTCAAGGGATTGTTTATTAATATTTTTATGCCACTTTGCTATATATTTTGTTTTGTGAGTATACAATAACGGATGGTCAGAAATTCTTATGTGTTTTATATATTTTATAAAAATATTTAAATTAATATATACTTCAGTCGATCTAAGCTTCTAAATTTTAATGTGATCATACTAAGCCAGCCTTTATTTCATGATATATGTGTGCATGAGCCCCCGTAAAAACTTTCTTAAGGGTGGGGGGATAAATTTTCACACTTTCTTTAGGCTAACACCAAGTGAATATTATGTAACAACTAGTGACTCTTAACAATTCATCACTGATGTTAAATTTTTAAATGGAACAAACCACCACGGGCTTACGACCGTCTTCTACTGTTATTTCGAAGGCTGGCTTAGTGTGATCACTTTACGTTAACAACGTTCCCCATTAGGTGGTAATGTTTAAGTCTCCGAAACTCCTAATCATGAGAATTCTCAACATGTTCAACATGTCGGAAAATCTCATGTATGCAACAAGTAGATATTTAATGATTATTGAAATATTATATAGATACATACATACATACTCCCGTTAAGGTCCCCCACTCTACGCAAGCCAGTCCGGAGGAGACCAATCCGCAGCAAACCCGACCCGCACGAACCGACCCCCCAGCTCGATCAAAGCGATCAAACCGAAAAGCCGGCCCCACACAAATCAAGCCCGCCACGGATCCCCCCCAAACCAACCCACAATGCGGGAGGCCTAAGTCCCACTCAGGAGCATAGGGAGGCATCAAGAGCTCTCCATTGCGCTCGAAGGCGTTCGAGACTCTTGTGCCTTTTCTGACCAGTTGAGGTTTAAGGACGTGGGGTAGTCAACCTCACGGTCCCGATCTGATTTTTCGATTTCCTGCCTTTTACAGGATGCTCGGAAAACCAGCAAAAAGAGCAGAGGTGCTATTCTTAGCCGGCAACCCCACGGTAGATATAGATACAAGTTGGAAATTATTGAGAACAAGAGAGCAACCAAATTTAAAGACTGCGACTGCTGTCATGCATTTGGCTCCGTGGGGATAGTACGAGTTTTATCGAAAGCTTATTGCACGCCAATAAGCGCTTATAAACGTGCAAATAGTGTTCTAAAATCAAACTATCGAATCGTTCGATCATTTTTGTATGGAAAATTTTCGAAACTCTTTCGATGATCGTTTCGATATTCGATCATCGAAAACTTATACTAGGGCTACTGGTTATAACAATATCCATTTTTGTTAATGTCTCATCTTTATTGCCTATTTAAAATAAAAGCAACATTATTTTTGGATTATCTACAATCGATTCATAGGGAGAAACGGGGCCCAGCTGGCACCCATGTAAGTGTGTTTGTCTATATATCTGTTTCTATATTGTACCTAAATTCTTAGTCAAATTTGCCATTAATTCATTGTGCTTAATATACTTCTGTTTCTGATAATTATATTTGTAAAGGGCTTCGGATCTATATTTTGTGAAAATAATAAAAAAATACTACGAAGGTATATTTCAAGTAGCATGGCTAATTGGATTGATCCTTGGTAATCCTCAGTCCACACAATATAGTAACCCGCTCTTAAAGCAAAGATTACCAACAAAATAATACGATGTTTATTTGAGAAGATTTCCATCAATCTTGGTTCTGTGTACATAACAATAATAATAATATAAAACAGGCGCTTTTGGTTTGTTTCTTAGATTGCTTGTTCATTTTCTTTCATCAGAATATTTTCTTAAGCTTTGAAGGTATCGCAGTGGAATAATCCCTTTAATCAGATCTAGACACGGGCAGCTTTGTGTGAAGTATTATGTTCTACGCAGATGTACAGCTGCTTTTATTATGGATATACCTACCCTCTGAACTTTAAGCAGCTTTCTATAAAGCGTTTTCACAATGCTCAGTATTCCGAAGAGAAAACTAACAATACAGAACCTTTTAGAAAGTGTTGCACGTATGTTTGCTACCTTCGCTTTGCATTATAGTTTCAGAATGGATTATTTCGACCCTGTTCTAGATAACAATATTTTAACAATTAATATTATTAAAAGGTCACGGTAATATTTTTTATGTAAATGGTCACTTATGCGGTGTTCAGACGGGGCGATATAAGGCCAGACGATTTCGCTTGCATAAAAAAAATATCGCTCGGTCGCCCATTGATCGTCTGATGTGTTCACACGAGTCCACCTACATACATTCAATCTGTCAGGTGCGCTGATTGTTTTAAAAATGGCGGACGTCGAGGTAGAAGTCGCGGAGTAATTGGAGTTAGTTGAAAATATTGTTTTAGACGATATAAAAAGACTCTTAATTGAGGAAAAATAAAAAAAAAACGCAGATATTGGGTGCGGAATTGGATTCTAAGGAGAAATAAATTTAGAGCAGTGCTGTCAACAGAACTGTCAAGAAACAGAACATACGGACGCCGCGCATATCTGCGCATGCGTGAATCGTTCCACCAGATACAAAAGATGAAAGGCGTTCAACTTGAGACGATATCGCTTTCAACCATTTTTATCGTTTCAGATTTATCGACAATCTGTTCACACGGTTCAATTGGCTGGCGATATTATAGTGTCCTGGCGATATTCGCCTCGTCTGAACACCGCATTATGCCTTGGTTTTTTTAGAAAAGCGATTGGACGGCCGTTATTCAAAAAAAATCTCATTTTCAAATTTATTAATCTTTTTTTTACTGAATAAATAATTAATAATAGTTTAATATTAATAACATTTTTTTAATTACTAATCATGACATAAACACATGATATGTGTTCACTTTGAGTGAACACATATTATGTGTTTATGTCATGATTTGTTTTCTTTTGGTGTCTCCGATTGATAACTAAATAATACGAAAAAAAAACAGTACTGCACCGCTTTTAACTTTTGCCAGGTACTTGCAAGATATTGTACAAAATATTACCTTTATGCTGTTTGCTTGACCAAAAATTCTCTCGAAAATATTCGACAAGCGCAAGTCCCATCTTAAGCGGACAAGACAGGAACTGAATATCAGCAATAAAGTCAGCACCAATTAATGCTGATATTGAAATCGTTGCTGATAATCAGCTCATGCTGATATTCGCAACATCCCTGTTGTGAACATCTGTAATGGCCTTTTAATTGTCATAGAAACTATATAACTATCGACTAACATTAGAATAATATTATTTAAGTATGAAATTTTTCATGTGGGCAGTGGTTGTATTGGTTTTGTGATATTGCGTGGGTTAGCGTTAGACTGTTTCATCAAAATTACTGATCTAAGGATGAACTTTATTAATTAGAGTTTTTATCATATCTGATGTATAATAACATAGAATTATTGCTATTATTATTGCATCAATTTTATTTATTAGATTTAAAACGAATTATTACAAAGTTAAGGTACAATAATGAAGTCGCGCCAAATCCATACAAATGGATTTGTCGGCGCGTTCTTCTGCAGAAATAAAAACAATAATAAGAAATAGTAACTTAAAACCTAACCAACAGCAGCAAACATAATATTAATTAAGAAATAATAGTAGACGTTATCACAATCACATTTAAAATGTGACTGTTACCAAATAAACCTCTACTCTTTAACCTTATAATCTCACCTCAAGACTATTCTGTTGCGTTGCGTACCTTTAGACCTACTCGTATATGTTGTGAATAGTGATGTCTGTGAGAAGTTTGCAAGAAATCCACACTCTTGAAGACGTCTGAAGTTTGACCTTCATTGAAGTGTTACTATTTTTGCAACTACATGTAGAAAGATAGGTAATAATATAATGTTCGGTCTTCCTTGACTAAGAATAGTTACTAACTGCTTTATTTAAAAACTCTGATCAGTGGAAAAAAAGAGTTCAGCGGTAGAAAATTTACGATCAAGCCGTCATCGAGGTAGTTTAACCCATATCGATTGATTACGAGCTGATCTCTGTAGATTTTAGCCCGCCATGTTAGATTTTGTGTCAACTGATAATGGTTTCGAGTGTACAACAACGCTTTCTGTAAAAAATATACTGTTTTTAAGATTTTTTCCCGTCCAATTAGGTGCTCCCTTTATATTTTGGTCCATTTTGTTTTGGTTAATCACATTGATAATAGAACTTTTAAACAAATAAAGCAAATATTGCGCTCCCGTAATCATCGAGGTCTTACAACTATGATGCACCAACTAAATTTATGATAAATATAATGACGTTTTGAAGAAAATATTCAAAGAGTACTTTTAAAGTAGGTACAAATATTAAAATTGAAGTGATCATGATGTTTCGTGTGATTTTATAAGGACTTAACAATATTTTGATAATATAAAATAAAAAAAAATAAAAAATAAGGTCTGGCACCTATTCTGCACTTACTCGAAATCATTCAAATCTGACATAGCGCAACTCGGCTGTAAGCACTCGCGTTGCCAGACTACTATTTGTTTGTTTACAACATTTTGTATGAAATGTCATCTTCACACATAACAAACTCGGATTAAATATTTTTTCTATAAATGAAGTAAAAACTGATCAGTGAGTTATACGTAGTCTTACGATTAACGAATTTTTTTTATAAGTAAGACGGTAAGTGATTTAGAATCATGTGTTTAGTGGTATTATAGGTACTATAGTGCATTTCATTTGACGTAGTTGGTGAAATATTATTTTACTGACTTCTCAACAATATGTTTTAGGAAGTTTGTTAATAGGTTGTACCTAAAGACTGTCGGAGCTCTCTTGACAACCTTTTTCATACTAGAGTGCCAATTGGGTTAAATACTCTGATATCGTATATTTATGACGACTGAATTTCACATTGAAAGAATATTGGGTATGTCGTAAATTAGCTTTCTTAAAAATAATAGTTGACAGTTTTTTTAAACAAAAGGGGTAAATTTCTGAAAACGCACTGTAACGAAAGAAAACAAATTTGGCATTGTTCCTTAATTTTTAAGAGAAACAATTGGCTGGGATATTAAAATCATTGTTCGTTTCTTTCGGACTCGTAGAAATGAGGCATAACGAACTGATGTAATATAAAAAAATCAAACTCTTTTTAAAATATTAGATAATACAATATACACTCGTTGTATTTTCGAAATAAGAGGGCTAATAAATTAGGACTTTCTAAATCTTGAGAAATCGTATGACGGGTTTGGCATTGAATATTTTTATGGACAATAGAGGAATCAAGCACATAAAAAAATAAAATGATTTTGAATAGGTTGAAATATACAATAAAGAGCGTAGTTAAAAAAAAAATAAATAAATAAAAGGAGACTTTGGCCATTGTAATAAATTCAAAGACGAAATGGATGCACATTGCACAGCACCATTTTTAGAAACATATGCTGGACACATGTTCAGATATTAAGTACTTGGTTACGATATGGAGATAAAGAACGAAATAATTGTAGAATTAATACATTTCTTATTGGATTAGTATTAAATTTAAACTGTAGAAAAGTCACACCCCTCTGAAGGCCGTAGGTCTTGATTCACATGTATGTAATAAATATCTATTGTAATTTTGTACAAGTTCCAATTTTTATTTCGCAAATAAAATAAGATGTAAATCTGAAGGCCGTAGGTCTTGACTCCCATGTATGTAATAAATATCTATTGTAATTTTTGTACCAGTTCCAATTTTTATTTCGCAAATAAAAGAAAAATGTAAATTGCTATAGGTATGCATAATTAAGTAATTGTTCTGACGGTTTAAAGTACCTAATCATATGTAATAATTTGAGTGTACCTAGATTACTGAGAAAAAAAAATAGGATCAGTTGAGCTTTAAGTCTAAGTGTAAACTATAAATTAACTTTTGTGAAATGCCTTAATCCTCCAGTGATATAAACAATATTATAAGATTAACATATTCATGTATTTTGTAAATATAATAATTCACTAAAATTTAATAGTAATTCATTATAAATTGATTAGCGTAAGAGATGAATAATTATTGTAGTAGTAATATAGGTACCTACTGTAGGTAAACATAGCTATGTTCTGGTGCTTAGGTATAGTTTGTTTATTGAATATAAATAATTATAAGTGTTCGGTATAGTCTCGTAGGTTGATGCACACCCCAAATAGATATTTAATTCGAATTTTATTTTTGTAAATCTGATATCTAGAGTAAGTTATAAATTGTATTTTCTTTTAAACTTTATTACACGTAGGTAAGTCTTTTTCTTTTTGAATGTACCGCATATTAAATGATCCTGAAATAAAATTGGTCCACAAAAATATTGAATTATGGAGAGAGCCGGACACGAAGACATGGAACGGATTGTCCATAAATCATTTGCAAGAGTGAGGTTTCGACGAATCACCGGGACACCACAGACACCCCGCCCACAAAAAATTGCCCCTAGAATGGCAAGGGGTTGGTCCCGAGATATGGGCTATATAACGCCATACAAGGCAGGCCTCAGGGCAGTTTTTTTTGAGAATCCGTCGGAGAACAGTTTTTGAGAGTCCGTCGGAGCGGCAGTTTTTTTTGAGAGCCCGTCGGGTAGCAGTTTTTGAGAGTCCGTCGGAGGATTGAGTATGCGAAAAGAGTACTCCGGGAAGAGTTGCGAGGACGGTCGCGAAACAAGTTGAGTTTGTGAGAAGTGTAAATTGTACCTAAAGACGAAAACCGGTCAAACGAATGAACACTCCGAGCATACAGGTACTAAGACTTCACGATTACATTTAACGATGCCGACGACTAAGTGACAAAGTGATTAAAACAATTATAGTGGACAATAATCTAGTTGAGTATTGAATGAAGTGGTTCCTGGCGACCCCCAAGCAGCGAGGAGGGACGACATACAAAGTTCCTGCAGGAGTGCGTAAGACAGCGCTCTAAAACGACCGAACACCGCCTTAACAACCAGTCACGCATATTATTGTAAGTCATAAATTCATTTTTTTCACCGACCTGCCAAGTAGTGGAGGATTGCCAGCCGACCCAGGCCAGATGGACGCTCTCGATTTCCATCGAACCTAAGGGATCGTCTCAAGTGGGGACCAATCAATGCTTTGTGGACCTATCATAAAATTTGCGGATTGCTTTATTGCCCTCTTCAGTTTGAAAGATTTCTTTTTGTTATATTGTTAGTTTTAAGTAGACACTTTTACTTTTTATTGTAATATGCTTTTACTATCTTTCGGGGTGTGACATCTTAGGTATTTTTTTTGTGTCGTTGATTTTTTTTAAATAACCTAAATTAGTTTTCATATTTTTTTTTTATTTACAAATAATTATTCTCTTTGATAATTACTGATTCTATTGATTTCACATGTTTTGTCTAATGATTTTCCCTTATCATTATCTTGTGTGATATAGCAGTTTGTTTTTTTTTATTATTTCATTTTTGTTTTATTATTGAAATAAACTAGGTTTCTTTTGGGTATAAAATTAACCGGTAATCTGATTTAAAAAACCCATGCATGCATCTCCCCAAGTACATAAGTCACCAGAGAAAGATACTAGATTGGATATAGAGGTAGGGCGGCCTCCAGCAATTGGAGCTAGCCGAGGATCTTTTCGGAGGCCGACTACCGCCTCTCTCGGTTAGGAGATTTAGCCGAGAGGGTGAAGAGCGAGCGGACCTCCCTCCGCGCTCTGCTTTCCCTCCGTGTGAGAGGAAAGCCGGTATATCAAGTGGCGGACCCAACGCGGGCATTGCTTGATTAGCATGCTATTAGTAGCACCTACTGTGGTGTGAAGACAGCAAATTTGTGCGTCAAGCACGAACCCGAGGTGTACTGCTTTCCAGCAGATACGCGAAATGTATCTTTCTCTGTAACGCGATACGTGTGACTTGAGGGGATGCCATGGACGAGTGTGTAATGTACACGCTTACATTACTTTGGCTAATGTTGTAGATTATAATAGAATTATTTAAATTGTAAAAATCTGCAGTGCTATGTTTTATGTTTTGGTAGACCGGTAGGATTTATGTAATAATATTTGGGTAGGAAATTGTAGGTATTGGAAATATCCGGGAAACGGATGAATTAGTAGGTACATATTGTTTATCCCTCTCTAGTGCGTTACACATACAATACTTCGGGATTATCGTTTAGGTAGAGATTGTGAGTCGATAGTTTTCTAAGAAGTATTGACCTTACGAAACGGCAATATGAGTCGTGCGAACAGCACTAAGAAGGGGAACGGCACAAGGGTAGCGGCCTCCAGTGGGTCGGAAACGAGTAGTGGGGCGGACGCTCAAGAGATCCCTCTGTTACAGACAGGGAGGGAGCAGGGCGCGAATTCACAAGAGGAACGGCTCGTGTTTATAGACCGAGGTGATGGGGAGAGGCGAAATATCGCCGTCAACTTCGACGGACGTCCTGATGAATGCCCGGAAGCATTCATCCTCGCTTGTGAAAGTCATTTTCGGCGCTACGAAACGCCCGAAAAAGACCGAGTGAGGAAGGCAGCCCAAAGGATGGGGGGCGCAGCAGGCACTTGGTGGGGAGCGAGGGGTAGTGACCTCCTTCGCTGGGAGGTTTTCAAAACCCTCCTACTTCAAAGATATGGGACTGAGGAGGCGGAACACTCACTCTTGGCTCACCTCTATGGTGACCCACAGGGGCACCAGGAGTCGGGTTTGGCTTTCCTCGAAAGGAAGGCCAAGGTCTTCAAGAGGCTGAAGGGGGAGCAAGCATGGGGTCTGTTGGTGTCACACGCGGTGACCTTGATGTCCCCGAGGTATCGGGAGTGCCTGGAGAGGGACACCAAAATTTTTAATTCTTATGAAGAATTATATAGGCGGGTGATGGACATAGATTTCCCCAGGGAAATGGTCCACCCTGTAGGGGTAACCATAAGTAGTGAGAGGCCCCGAAGGGTCGAAGGGGAGGTTCGATCGGGACCGGCCATGGTCTCTAATGAACCCAGAATTCAGAGGAGGTACCGTGTTACCTGCTTCCGATGTGGAGGTGGACACCTCCAGAGGAACTGTCCCCAGCAAAGGACAGATGGACCACAGAACAGACGCTCGTGGCGGGGAAACGAGCAGCGCCCAGACCAGCGAGGAACCGTGGACTCGCCGGCCCAAGGGCGCAACTAAATTCACCACAGTACGAGCCGGGATCTAATCGATTGCCACCTACCCGGCTCGGTAGCAGGGAGGCCGTGGCGGGGTCATGTCAGGTTTGTAGTACTGACCTTACCCCTGCCCTCCCGCGAGTGCGAGTTTGTATCAACGGACGCGAGCATATCGCACTCATTGATACGGCGGCATCCCACAACCTCCTCAGAGAGGGAATGCTGCGACCAGAACAGGTGGGCGATATCAGTCGGACCACGTTGCGACTCGCTGATAGGAGGCATACGATGACACCGAGAGGGAGAGCGCGCGTTAATTTGCGGATTCAGGGCTACGATATACCTACCGAGTTCTTAGTAGTTGACGGGTTACGGGAAGAAATAATATTAGGGGTGGACTGGTTAACATCGCAGCGGGCGGTGATAGACGTGTATCGAGGCTGTCTACACTTCGGGAAAAGTGAGAGAGCCACTGCCCACCTCTTACCCCAAAAGAGAATAACCAGTAACACCGCTCTACTACCGAAAGTGTCTACAGGTTTGACACCTGAGCAGCAAGTAGAGCTGGGAGGAATTTTAGAAGAGTTTAGGGAGGTATTTAACCCCTATGCGGGCCCCGCCCCACTTCAGTCATATAAAATAAAGCTTACGGATAAGCGACCTATCAAATTACCGCCATATAGGTTGTCTGACGTGAAGAAAAGAAATTTGTATGCACAACTTGAGGGAATGTTGAGCGACGGGGTGATCGAAGCTAGTCGGTCGAACTATAGCTTCCCTATAGTTTTAGCGCCGAAAAAGGGCAAGGAGGAATTTCGTTTCTGTGTGGACTATAGGCGGCTTAATAGCGTTACCGAAGAGGAGTTGTCACAACTTCCTCTTATTCACGAGACCCTGAAAGATCTTGGTGGAGCAAGAATATTTTCCACGATTGATCTTCAAAAGGGATACTGGCAGGTTCCACTGGATGAAGAATCCAGGAAATACACTGCCTTTACGACACCGGACGGAGCGAGTTATCAATTTCGGGTACTTCCGTTTGGTTTGAAAGGGGCCCCCGCCCACTTTCAGAAGACCATGTGCCAAGAAGTCCTCGCAGGATACCTACGAGACTTCTGTATGGTATATTTGGATGACATTATAGTGTATTCCCCAGACTGGAAAACACACATGTACCATCTGCGGTTGATTTTTGAGAGGTTACAACAGTTTAGTCTGCGCTGTGCCGCAGATAAATGTAATCTGGCCGCAGAGCAGCTTAACTACCTGGGGCATGTGGTTACCAACGGGGGTAACCACCCACAGGCGGTTCATGAATTATCCATTGCAGATACCCCCGTCCCGGTAACACGACGGAAATTACGAGCCTTCCTCGGCGTGGCGGGTTGGCTGAGGGAGTACGTCCCGCGGTATGCAGAGATAGCGGCACCTCTTACCGACTTACTTAGTACAAAGAGGCCGTACAGATGGAATCCGCAAGCGGATAACGCAATGAGAAAACTGAAAGAAGAGCTAGCTAAGCCGCTTTCATTGAGTAGACCCGACCCGAGTCGGCAGTTTATTTTACAAACCGACGCTAGTAAGCTAGGCGTCGCGGCAGTGTTGTTTCAGGAACGTCCCGACGGCGGGCGGGACGTTATATCGTACGCTAGCAGCCGGTTCTCAGTCACCGAGCAGAGGTGGCACTCGAATGAACAAGAGGCGTACGCGGCCGTATGGGCCATACGTAGGTATAGACCGTTCCTAGAGGGGAACCCGTTTATATTGAGAACAGATAATAGGGCGCTTACCTGGTTAGATAATAGTAAACGCGAAAGGGCAAAGTTAACACGCTGGGCATTACTTCTACAAGAGTTTACGTTTGTGATCGAACATTGTCCTGGGAAAGATAACGAATTGCCGGATTTCCTATCGAGACAACCTGAAGACCTACTGGTCTCTCAGGCAGACGATTTAGACCGTGCTATGTACCCCGAGGTAAAGCAAGAAGGATGGAAGACGGACGACTCGAACTATGTTTTACAGATAGAAGTAGACCGTCCTGAGGAGGAAGGGTACTCTGACAGCTTGGCCAGCAGAGTCAGAAGCGCACAACGCACAGATACTAAGCTGAGAAAACTGATTTCTAGCATAGAGAGAATACAGACAGAGGATTCTCAAACTCGTGAGCGACGGACGCCGCAGAGAGAGCCGTATAGTTTAAGGAACGGTGCGTTGTACCGATTATCACAGGATGGACGGGGCCATAAGCTCGTTGTCCCCCGCTGCATGGTGAGGGATGTCCTTAAGGCGTATCATGACGATGCCTTAGCCGGTCACCCTGGTGGACGTGAAACCCTGAGGGCAGTAAGACAGTATTACGTATGGAAAGGAATGGGTGTCAACACGCGGCAATTTGTGAAAGGGTGCATGACCTGCGCGAGAGCCCGGGGTAACCCTCCGCGACCACACGCCCCGCTTGGTACGACAAAAGCTCAGCATGCTTTTGAAATTGTCTCGATTGACACAATGGGACCATACGTTAGGTCGACGAAAGGGAACAAAAGTGTTCTTGTAGTCACGGATCTTTTTACAAAATGGGTGGAAGCCTTCCCGATGCGAGTAGGTAGAGCTCCCCAAATAGTTAGCCTCCTGGAGAGGGAAGTGTTCTCACGATATGGATATCCGAAAATCATCATGTCGGATAACGGACAACCCTTTAGGCACCGAGCATGGAAGGAAGCCATTCAGAGGTGGCAGTGCCGACATAGGACGACAGCGGTCTATAAAGCACGTCAAAACGGAGTGGAAAGGGTTAATCAAGAAGTAAAGAAATGCTTGCGGATCAAACTGCTCGATAAACCACACAGATTTTGGGAGGATAGTTTGATCGAGGTTATAGGTTCTCTACGGAGACGACGGAATGAAGCCACCGGGTTCACTCCAAACCAGGCCCTCCTGGGGTATGAACCTCGAAGGCCTGGGGAGTGGGAGCTGGCAGAAGCGAACACCGAGGGTGAACTAGATTGGGATAGAGAGAGGCAGGACGAACAAATCCGCGAAAATCAAGAAAAGTATCGGAAACGATACGCTCCTGACTCGGAAGTGGTTAGAACTTACAGGACAGGGGACAAAGTGATGTTGAGGGAACACCCATTATCAAATCAGGAAGCAGGTGTACATGCTGGCTTTGCCCCGAAGTGGTCAGGACCGTTTGAGGTATTGCTGCCTCTAGGACGGAATAGGGTTTACTTTGTAAATAAGAAAGGTAAAATTCTGAAAGTACATATTGACGACATGCGCGATGCACCACCACCTCAAAATGTTGAGGGTGAGGAGCCTCCGCTCCAATCAGAACCTAACGCGAACATTGGGACAAGCGAAACACGTCCTAGTTAGGTACAGATTACAGAACTAGTTGGTGGAGGCAGGGAATAAATAGGCGAAATAAGTATGTGCAGAGAATAAAACATTTTTTTTTCTCATTTATAGCAAATAGGAAAATATATAGTTATTTTAATAGTATTTTAGGTATTTTTCGTGTGTGTAATTAGAATTCATTCCTCCGGAGGGGAAATGATAAGCAGAGGTAATCTTCTTCTTTTTCGTATGTAGTTGAAATTATAATTAGGATAGTTAATAGCTGGGTCGGCCTAGTACATAAGTATTTTCATTTCTTTAGTTCTAACGTGTTTATATATGTAAATCTCATTATAGTGCATTGTCTCGAGAAGAGGGGTAAGAGGTTAGGTATTGTAATCTGAGTGGCAGTTATAGTTTGAACTACATATACCCATTATGAATAGAGAAGGCAGGCATGTGTTTTTCATTGTATTTGTTTTAATTTTTGGGTGTGAATAGTTATGCTTAGGTAACATAATGTTAGGTTGTGGTAATATGACGGTAGACGATCGTCCCGTGAAAGCACGGTGAAAGAATATGCTTTCCACTTGTTTTACACGGTTTTCGAGTGTCCTGTAAAAGGCAGGAGAAACGTAAAAAACCCATGTGCTGTGGAGCCACGGCGAAAGAATATGGTTTCCACTCCTTTTCTCAGGTTGGTTTTCGAGTGTCCGGTAGAAGCCCGGAGAAGCGTAAAACCCACATAGGATGTAAGATTTAGTTTAGTAGGCTAGGGAAAGATATATAACCGGAGGATTAGGTACAAGGTAGGTTAGATACAGTGTCATTTCAGTTGGGATTTGTTTTAAGAGTTATGTTTTTGTGTTTCGCGTTAGGTAGGTAGGTACGCGTCATAGTAACTAGAAAGGTACAGGCTTTGATTGGGTACGGTAGATGGGTACAAAGATGAGTGTTCTTTAGCAACCTGGTCCAGGACAGTTGATGGTGGATTTGTCGGTGCGTCAATGTGATAGTGAGTGGAAAGGCTGAGTAGTGATAGTCTTTCGGGATTTTTATATTGATGAAGCAAAGCCCCGTGGAGGCAACAGAATGATTCGCTCTTCTGGCTCAACTCAGTGGGGAGGTGAGCAAGGCCTGGAGGCTTAGATTCATTAAATATAGGTTAGAGCTCCGTGTGGGCAACGGAAGGATTCGCTCTTCTGGCTCAACTCAGTGGGGAGGTGAGCAAGGCCGGAGACTTGGATTAGTTAAAGATAGGTCAGAGCTTCGTGTAGGCAACAAAATGATTCGCTCTTTTGGGTAGATTCAAGTGTGAGTTTACCATGGCCTGAAGCAGTGAGATGTTAGGGGTCGCTAGGGATAAGGCCGGCGACAGAGTTCAGAGTAAGGTGATGGAATGACTCGCTCTTCCAGCCTAATTTAAGTGAGAATTAGGCATACCTGAATGAGAGGAGAAAAGGTCGAGGAGTTTGAGAGTTGGTATTAGGAGACAGTTGTGAGTTTGGACCGGATGTGGGGAAAGTGATCAATTCCCAAAAGGTCGTTGTTTTGGACGCTGATAAGACAAGGAATACGGGGTGCTTAGGTTATCTGTAAGGACAGGTGAAGAAAGACACGGAAGTAAGTTTGGAAGGTATCCATCAGCATGTCGAAAGGGGGTTGAATCGCAGTTTTTTTTTGTACGTACACTCAGTACAGGTTCTTATTAGTTAGATTAGATCAGTGTAATTAGCGGGTACGATGGTGGTATGTAGCAGTTGGTTCATACATAAAAGAGTCACGGGCATGAGATCTTGTATAAGCGAGTTATATTCTTTACCATTTGGGATTATAACAGATAAACGTTAGCTATAACAATTGGTTGGCGCCTAGGGTAAAAAGAAGAGCCAGTATTGCTAATTATTTTTAGATTTGTATAACGATACAGTAATTAATAATGTGAAATTAGTCGATTGAGTTGGGAGGATTTGATATCGTATATTTATGACGACTGAATTTCACATTGAAAGAATATTGGGTATGTCGTAAATTAGCTTTCTTAAAAATAATAGTTGACAGTTTTTTTAAACAAAAGGGGTAAATTTCTGAAAACGCACTGTAACGAAAGAAAACAAATTTGGCATTGTTCCTTAATTTTTAAGAGAAACAATTGGCTGGGATATTAAAATCATTGTTCGTTTCTTTCGGACTCGTAGAAATGAGGCATAACGAACTGATGTAATATAAAAAAATCAAACTCTTTTTAAAATATTAGATAATACAATATACACTCGTTGTATTTTCGAAATAAGAGGGCTAATAAATTAGGACTTTCTAAATCTTGAGAAATCGTATGACGGGTTTGGCATTGAATATTTTTATGGACAATAGAGGAATCAAGCACATAAAAAAATAAAATGATTTTGAATAGGTTGAAATATACAATAAAGAGCGTAGTTAAAAAAAAAATAAATAAATAAAAGGAGACTTTGGCCATTGTAATAAATTCAAAGACGAAATGGATGCACATTGCACAGCACCATTTTTAGAAACATATGCTGGACACATGTTCAGATATTAAGTACTTGGTTACGATATGGAGATAAAGAACGAAATAATTGTAGAATTAATACATTTCTTATTGGATTAGTATTAAATTTAAACTGTAGAAAAGTCACACCCCTCTGAAGGCCGTAGGTCTTGATTCACATGTATGTAATAAATATCTATTGTAATTTTGTACAAGTTCCAATTTTTATTTCGCAAATAAAATAAGATGTAAATCTGAAGGCCGTAGGTCTTGACTCCCATGTATGTAATAAATATCTATTGTAATTTTTGTACCAGTTCCAATTTTTATTTCGCAAATAAAAGAAAAATGTAAATCTGAAGGCCGTAGGTCTTGATTCACATGTATGTAATAAATATCTATTGTAATTTTGTACAAGTTCCAATTTTTATTTCGCAAATAAAAGAAAAATGTAAATTGCTATAGGTATGCATAATTAAGTAATTGTTCTGACGGTTTAAAGTACCTAATCATATGTAATAATTTGAGTGTACCTAGATTACTGAGAAAAAAAAATAGGATCAGTTGAGCTTTAAGTCTAAGTGTAAACTATAAATTAACTTTTGTGAAATGCCTTAATCCTCCAGTGATATAAACAATATTATAAGATTAACATATTCATGTATTTTGTAAATATAATAATTCACTAAAATTTAATAGTAATTCATTATAAATTGATTAGCGTAAGAGATGAATAATTATTGTAGTAGTAATATAGGTACCTACTGTAGGTAAACATAGCTATGTTCTGGTGCTTAGGTATAGTTTGTTTATTGAATATAAATAATTATAAGTGTTCGGTATAGTCTCGTAGGTTGATGCACACCCCAAATAGATATTTAATTCGAATTTTATTTTTGTAAATCTGATATCTAGAGTAAGTTATAAATTGTATTTTCTTTTAAACTTTATTACACGTAGGTAAGTCTTTTTCTTTTTGAATGTACCGCATATTAAATGATCCTGAAATAAAATTGGTCCACAAAAATATTGAATTATGGAGAGAGCCGGACACGAAGACATGGAACGGATTGTCCATAAATCATTTGCAAGAGTGAGGTTTCGACGAATCACCGGGACACCACAGACACCCCGCCCACAAAAAATTGCCCCTAGAATGGCAAGGGGTTGGTCCCGAGATATGGGCTATATAACGCCATACAAGGCAGGCCTCAGGGCAGTTTTTTTTGAGAATCCGTCGGAGAACAGTTTTTGAGAGTCCGTCGGAGCGGCAGTTTTTTTTGAGAGCCCGTCGGGTAGCAGTTTTTGAGAGTCCGTCGGAGGATTGAGTATGCGAAAAGAGTACTCCGGGAAGAGTTGCGAGGACGGTCGCGAAACAAGTTGAGTTTGTGAGAAGTGTAAATTGTACCTAAAGACGAAAACCGGTCAAACGAATGAACACTCCGAGCATACAGGTACTAAGACTTCACGATTACATTTAACGATGCCGACGACTAAGTGACAAAGTGATTAAAACAATTATAGTGGACAATAATCTAGTTGAGTATTGAATGAAGTGGTTCCTGGCGACCCCCAAGCAGCGAGGAGGGACGACATACAAAGTTCCTGCAGGAGTGCGTAAGACAGCGCTCTAAAACGACCGAACACCGCCTTAACAACCAGTCACGCATATTATTGTAAGTCATAAATTCATTTTTTTCACCGACCTGCCAAGTAGTGGAGGATTGCCAGCCGACCCAGGCCAGATGGACGCTCTCGATTTCCATAGAACCTAAGGGATCGTCTCAAGTGGGGACCAATCAATGCTTTGTGGACCTATCATAAAATTTGCGGATTGCTTTATTGCCCTCTTCAGTTTGAAAGATTTCTTTTTGTTATATTGTTAGTTTTAAGTAGACACTTTTACTTTTTATTGTAATATGCTTTTACTATCTTTCGGGGTGTGACATCTTAGGTATTTTTTTGTGTCGTTGATTTTTTTTAAATAACCTAAATTAGTTTTCATATTTTTTTTTTATTTACAAATAATTATTCTCTTTGATAATTACTGATTCTATTGATTTCACATGTTTTGTCTAATGATTTTCCCTTATCATTATCTTGTGTGATATCGCAGTTTGTTTTTTTTTATTATTTCATTTTTGTTTTATTATTGAAATAAACTAGGTTTCTTTTGGGTATAAAATTAACCGGTAATCTGATTTAAAAAACCCATGCATGCATCTCCCCAAGTACATAAGTCACCAGAGAAAGATACTAGATTGGATATAGAGGTAGGGCGGCCTCCAGCAATTGGAGCTAGCCGAGGATCTTTTCGGAGGCCGACTACCGCCTCTCTCGGTTAGGAGATTTAGCCGAGAGGGTGAAGAGCGAGCGGACCTCCCTCCGCGCTCTGCTTTCCCTCCGTGTGAGAGGAAAGCCGGTATATCAACTCCTTTACTTGAAGTTTTTTCAAAGAGATATACGATAGTTCAGTGTACTAAAAAATCTTTATCTTCTTCCTCTTTGATTAGGCCTGCTGCCCTGTTGTTTCTGCTAGGTATTTTATCCCCTTGGGAAGCTGAGTGCCAACTGTCCCTCCAGCGTTTAGGTGGTCGTCCTGGAGGTCTGCTTCCTTGTGGACAACATTGTCTTTGGTAATTTTCGCGGTTCTCGTGTCTTCCATTCTTGAAACGTGGTCGTTCCAAAACCGTCTTCCCCACCGTGCAACGTCTTCGAAGATTCTTCGGATCTCCGTGTTTCTGACTCTATCGTGAAGGGTTTTTTCCGGAGATACTTCTGTTAATCTTCATCTCGCTCGTACGATGGAGGTTCTTGGTTCGGACAGTGTCGGCTTTGGATTCTATACCGTGGGTCATACTTGGATGGGCGCATGTTTTGTACTTAATTCATAATGTTTATATTTTTTTCATTATTTTACTTTCTACCTATGCTAAGGCGGGATGAAATGCCTTAATGTGCTAATACACTGTTGTCAGGCTAGAGTAGGCACATTTATATCTAGACAACTGTTTAGGTTTACACTTTAGAGCTGATTTTCACTAGTTTGAGTCTTGCATAATGTTTGCTATAACTTTTTGTGGTCTAACGCTAACATAATTAAAATAATCAAACAAAAACTAATCTACTTTGAATAAACTTAGACAAAGTGAACAAAACATAGGTACAATGATGTTCAATAGAGCATTCTAGCGAGTGTGAAAGAAACAGTCTACAATACAATATTGCTCGAGCTAGACTTCCTCTACCAAGAGCTTGAACGGGTTCTGTTAGAACAGCTGTTTATGTAAGTACTCTTCTAGAATCAAAATAGATCGCTTTAGCTGTAGTTAGATCAGCACTATCAGAATCTAAAGTCTTTTAGTAGATTTTCATTTTCAGCAAGAATTCACCCATTTTACATAAGCACTTTTGAACCACAATCGTTGTCGTCATAAACTTCCAACTATTTTTTTTAAAGGAAAGAGTTATCATATCACATCCTGGCACCAAATACATGACAGCAGTCGCAGTCTTTAAATTGGTTGCTCTCTTGTTCTCAATTATTTCCAACTTTTATCTCTATATAATATCATAAATATCTACTTGTTGTATACATGAGATTTTTCGTCATGTTGAACATGTCGAGAATAATTCTCATGATTAGGAGTTTCGGAGACTTAAACATTACCACCTAATGGCGAACGTTGTGAATGTAAAGTGATCACACTAAGGGTGGGTTACTCGATCGTAAAGAATATCAAAGTAAAATGATAATCACAACGCTTAAAAACATTTTTTTATCAAGCAAAATTATGCGAAAATGTCATTTTTTAATGACTAAAATAGTCTAAAATAGTGCTATTACTTTGTTATCGCTAACGCTTTGCTGTTGCTAACGATCGAGAAAGCCAGCCTTCGAAATAACAGTAGAAGGCGGTCATAAGCCCGTAGCGGTTTGTTCCATTTAAAAATCGAACATCAGTAATGAATTGTTAGAGTCATTAGTTGTTATATATTAGGAAAGTTTAATCACTATTTTCATTACAAAGAGAGGTTGCCTCCTCTCATATCAAATCCTTCAACTCTGCTTTGAAGGGGCGGTTCATGGCATGAGTTTTTATTAAAACTCTGAATAAATCTCAAACCGGCCCAGTGTCTAATAAAGCTGTTTGCAAATTTATGGCATTATGATAACGCAAAGCCCGTAATTCAGCTGTTTTTTTTTTCACGCAATGGAGACAATCGTTTTATCGATCGAATAATATAATAAATAGTAATTATTTTTATTAATCCGATGCGGATATAGCAATAAAACAAATTTATTATTCGTCCTAATACGAAGGATTATTATATTATGCAAATAAGTTAGTTTATCGCTTACGAATCGCGTCATTATGTGACGATGTGAATTATAAACAAAAGAGGCATATTGTTTAAGGTGGGAATACAGGAAAAAGTACGTAACCTTTTCATCCTATTATTTTGGAAAATGTATTTTGAAAGTGATTAAATATACGAATATGTAAAAACTAATGACTCCAACAATTTCGACATGTTCAACATGTTGAAAAATCTCATGTTATACAACAAGTAGATACTCAATAATTAATGAAATATAGAGATATCTTCCCTCAAATGGCGGTGGGCAGGTCACTTGGCAAAAGACCAGGCAGAGAAATGGTCGAAGAGGGTCGAAACTTGGAGACCCAGAATGACTGCCAGGAGCGTCGGGAGACCACCACTACGGTGGAGAGACGACCTCGTCAAATACGCTGGGGTCAGCTGGGTCCAAAAAGCCCAAAACAGAGCGGCGTGGAAGGAGATGGAGGAGGCCTTTGTTCAGGAGTGGACGTCAATAGGTTGAGAAGAAGAGATAAAAGTTGGAAATTATTGAGAACAAGAGAGCAACCAAATGTAAAGACTGCGGCTGCTGTTATTTTTATTTTACAAAATTACAATATATCACCATCAGCATGACAGCTTTCGCCTTTGCGCTGATGGTGTTCAAATATTATTATAAAATCAACAATTTACCATTAAGAAGACAAACACATAACCGAAACATTATAAAACGAAATAGGTACAACTGAAAATACAAATAATGCATACATGACAAATGACAAGTGTTCACATTACGTTAAGTCATAGACAAAAATATTGTTAGCTATCATGATACTCATACCAGTCATTCGCCGATAGTGATGGGCAGTGCGATAATCAATACCACAAACATATTTGAAATAATTACGAACACATTATATTAAAAAAAAATCAATAGTAAACAGTACCAAAAATACAAATATGGCACAAAAAAAATAATAATAAAAAGTCAGAGGTTGTCATCAAGAAACTTGACAAATTCCTTATAAATGTAGCATTAAACATGTCAATATTAGGTGCCATATCGTTAAAACAGCGGACCACCCTACTGACCGGGGAATACCGAATAATAATCGTCCTTCCGCTTGGAGGATGAAACAGCAGATGTGAACGCGTTCGGTTATGTATACAATGGTGTATATAATCGGTACTCAATAAGTCTCTAGAGCTGACAAAAATACGCAAATCGAATAGAAACTTGAACAGTCGACTCGATGATACATCAAATGGGTAGGTAATTTTCTTACTACGCCAAGCTCCAAAAATACGTCCATCCAATCGAATTTTCCACTGCGAAGTTTGTCGATGAAACGTTTGTAAGCAAATTGACAGTACCTTTTGAAAAAAAAATCGGTACATTTTTCAGTCAATACGTTACAGGAAGAAAAAAATTAGCGTGAAAATACTTTGATAATATCCCCTTTATTAAATTAATATTTAGTTTTACCACATGAAGAAGTTCTCAAAGTGGCTATACTTGTACAGCCGTAGGTACCTACAAATAGAACGTTATTCTTCGAGACAGACTACCACTGCACTCTTCATATTTTGACACTTACGAAAACAAACTTCAAAGATCGAGCTGTCAGTGAATCAAAACGACCCTCGGAAATATTTGTACCGATTTGTATTCACATATTATTATTATCTACTTGTGATATTCTGCGCACGAACTTTACCGAGGGTCCAATCGGGTTCGTACGAAATGCTTAGAAACAAACCCCGTAGTATGGAAGGACCACAAACAATATTGAAAAATGCGCCGAAGTATTCCGCGGTGTAGTTATGTTATGACACGGTATAAGGTTGATTATTAGTAGCAAGTGGTATAAGCGATTTATGCCGGAATAACTATTCCCGTCATAACGGTGGTAGATATAACGCAGTTTCTATTAGTAGGTACTACAGGTTAAGTTTAGTATTACAATAATTCGTCTCTGTTTTAACAAAATAAAATTAGTTGTAGGAACAGCGTTTGTTTTCACATAGATAACCATGTAAAAAGCAATGAACCTACCCCTAATTTATCCAAAATGCAAGTTCAACTCATTTTGTAACTACCCTTAATAAATTCTACGGGTTTTCTCCTTTTCCGAGTGTGATTTATAGCTTCAGTAATCTATATAGTAATACGTGACACTTGGCGACCATTTTTATGAAAATCGCGCTGACGACGGAGTATGAAATTTCGCACACTTAAAGCTTGAGAAGAATTGGCGAATACTAATATTTTTTAAATTAATGCATAAAAAATACATTAAATCAATTAAAAAAACCCACTACTGTATAATGTTATGTATTTGATACTCACACACACTACAATGTATTTGACATTGACGCAGACGCATATTGTATTCTTTCGTTTATCTCTGATCAAGTTGAAAATATATTAATATTGGTTGTCTTTAACTTTAATCATAATAGAAAAAAAACTTTGTTATTGTAGGTACTTATCAACATTTCAAAATTGACGTAGGTATCCATGTCATTGTTTTTTGAAAGAAAATTGTGAAATAGCGCTCGCTCAGTCTTTGAAAATGGTTCCTCAATAATGTTCAAACTTATAATTATTTAAATTAGTTATTGTCGAATATCGAGCACTGGTCGATGACTAGTTCTTACAATTCTGAAGTAGATGTGGAGGTAAGTTATTATATGGTCCTTTCATTTGGCTCAACTTTAAATGAGTGGAATCTGTTAGGACAGTCTTTTTATGATGCTTCCGGCTTTAAGAGAAAATAAGTTTTGATGACAATTTTACGATTAAAGTTTGTTTGCGGTTTAATTAATGTTTATCCGGATGTAAATTTCGGATGCCAAACCTCACTGAAATGTTTTTCTGTTGAAAATTGTAACTCAACATTTTTAAATTCTTTTTTTTAAACAATTATTTTAACCAAGATGGATAATTTAATAATGAGAGGCATTGGTTAGTGGAGAGAGTCACCAAATTGTGTATTATTTTTCATTGAATAAATTAATGTTGTCTCTAATATAAATTAAAGTCGGGTTAGTGCGAACACTTATAACTCGAGATGTGCTCAACAGATTCTTCTGATGTTTGATTTATTGGATTCTTCTCCGCTCCGGATAACAGAATAACTAATAAAAGTTGGAAAAAAATTGATAAAAAATGATGTAAATTACAATATTTAAGTTAGTTTTTTTTTTTAAATGAATCTGTGCTTACTCGAAGTGAACACAAATACACTTTTGACATCTTTCACCGTAAGCAAATGCTTGTGTCGTGAAAGCGGAAAATGGTCGACACGGCCGGTATTCGAACCCACGACCTCCGCACGAAATAGTGCGAAAGCCCGCGTCTTAACCGCTGGTCTATCAACCACCTCCTATGGAGCGGTAACGTGCGACGCGCCCACGCCATCGCGGGAAGTTCCCTCTCATTCTCGCATACGTGATTGTAGTACAGTAGCCCATCTCTTTTACTCCACCGCAAAATTTTCATACAAAGTCAACAATAATATCGGGCACATTCGTTTTAGCACTTACTTCATAGGCGAGGTAGGGTGTGTGCGCGAGCGCATTATTGTCACATCGTTTCCGCCAGGGCTTTGAATACGAATGAAATAATTATAAGTACCTACCTATTTTGTATTGTTTTTTATTAATTTTTTTCAGATGTTATTTTTTATTTTTTGTTGTTCTGAAATAGTATTTATTTTATAGTAATATTGATAAAAATATGTATGTATAACACTATATTTGCGCGACCCCTATCTACTTTTAGGGATGGGGTGCGCGGGTATGGTGTGCTCCCCGACCAGACACAAGACTTTTTTAGACTATGCCCCTAAGTGGCGTCTTAAGGGAGTTTGGATTGGATTGGATATTCAAAGTAACTATGACCAAAATCGATCTAGATAAAAAAAAAAAACATTACGCACACTACTGTACTTACCCACTTCGATGTATTTTACATTGACACAGACGGATATATTCTTTTGTTTATCTGTGGTCAAATTGATAATAGATCAATATTGTTTGTCTTCAATATGACTATATCCATTTTTTTTAATGTCTCATATTTATTGCCTATTGGCTTTGTTGGTGCACAACGTTCTAATTATGTCTAGATTCTTGTGACAATTTTCCAGGACTAGATCTCATAATTCATGGTCGAATTTCGAGCACTGGTCGACCACTAGTAATAATAGTAAAGCAAAAAACATTATGGTAAAGCAAACTTGTTTTTAAAATACCACAGCTATACTACTTGTATATATGAACACATTATTTTTATCTACTTCGAATGTACTGAAAAACCTATAAAATAAATCAAACACCACATTTTCACGTAACACGTAGGACAATAAACAAGTCAAAATGCTGAATTTTTAAAATTCGCTTTTATACGGGAACCATGAGGGTGATTTCGCCCACACTTCCTCACTTGTTGCACCCCAAAGTTCCCCCGGGAGCCTTATGTAACTATCCCCGATGACAATTTTATGATTTCATTAGAGGGCTTTATTACTCAAAGGACGAAGCTCTCGACATCGTTAAACAAAGGACATTAAGATAATATAATAAAGAGAAACGTTAATCAGCTGTTATGGTAGCTCACAGTTTATCATTTTCATTTAACTTTTAATATAACTATCTCTTCCTCACATGCATTATTGAAATTATCTTATACTAGCTTTCCCGACAGACGTTGTCCTGTAGTCCTAACCAGAAGCGGCCCGTTCATATGTGCACTGCGCCCATAGAAACAAAAATACATTATTAATCCGATTAGGTTACTAATAAAATAATAACGTTAAAATATGTCTAAAACATCCATATTTCATTCGTATTCAAAACTCAGGCGGGAACAACGTGAGAATATAAGATGCGCGCACATTTTTTTTGACGTTTTTTCTGCATTCTATAAGGATTAGGCATGCGACAAAAATATTTTTAGATTGTTTAGTTCTATATAAAATACAAACTTAATGTATAGTTAGTTTATGGAGTATTGCAGTGACAACTCATTTTTTTTTCTACAAATATCGTATACTATTTTTTACATGGCTACATTTTTTGCAACCTTAACTTTGTTTCAAAACAACATTGGTGTGCAAGTGTAATATTTGCAGTTGTATGTATCTTTTTAGGGGATGCTTGTAAAAATACAACAAAATTTTTCTAACCAACCAAGGTACCTATACTTTATTTTACATACTTAAACCCTAAAAAAATAGAACCATAGGTTTACTTTGCGATATTTTTTTAGGTTTATAGGCGATAATACTAGTTTTCGTCTTTTCGATGAGGCTATTATTTAAAATACGTTCATCCTTTATACACAGGCTTCAAAATGTTCCGAGAAAATCTTGAAAACAAAAGCGTATTTTGTAACCTGAATAAATGAAGTGGGTTTTAATAAAGTTTTTAGTGGCACTTTTGACCGTTATTTTTAATTACAAAAAATAATTACAAAAAAAAAAAATACTGAATTTTACAAAAAAAATATAAGGACGGTAAATATTAAAATTCAGCCTACATTTTTAATAAGAATACTAAAGAATTATCTAACAACTAATGACTGTAAAAATTCATTACTGATGTTCGTTTTTTTAATGAGACAAACCACCTCGGGCTTACGACCGTCTTCTACTGTTGTTTCGAAGGCTGGCTTAGTGTGATCACTTTACGTTAACAACGTTCGCCATTAGGTGGTAATGTTTGAGTCTTCGAAACTCCTAATCATGAGAATTCTCGACATGCTCAACATGTCGAAAAATCTCATGTATGCAACAAATAGATATAATAATAATTATTAATGAAATGTAGAGATAAAAGTTGGAAATTATTGAGAACAAGAGAGCAACCAAATTTAAAGACTGCGACTGCTGTCATGTAATTAGCGGCAGGATATGACTATATCCATTTTTGTCTATGTCTCATCTTTATTGCCTATTGGCTTTGTTGGAGCACAACGTTCTAATAATTAGGTATGTCTAGATTTTTGTGACCATATTTCAGGACTAGATCTTAAAGAATATGTAACAACTAATGACTATAACAATAATTCATTACTAATGTTCGATTTTTAAATGGAACAAACCACTACGGGCTTACGACCGTCTTCTACTGTTATTTCGAAGGCTGGCTTAGTGTGATCACTTTGAAAGACAAATAACAAAGAATTATCAATAAATTGTACATAACGCAATCATATTGCCATCAATGATGTATGGATGTGAAACATGTACATGAATGAAAAAATAAGAATGTAGTAGAGGTGAGAGCTCTACGTAGAAGTAATGGTTGTGATGAACGTTACTAAGTTGAGATGATTCGGGAATGTGTGAAAAATGGATGCAAGCGGAGTAGCAAAGAGAATTTACAAGGCTGAAGTTGTAAGAAGTTGTGCCCACCCGAGAAGAACGTGGATCGAATGCGTCCTCAAGAAAAGCCAGGTCAGGTCGGTGGAAAAAGCGAAAGAAGTGTGCTTGCATAGAAAAGAGTGGAGGTTCGTTTTCTCTGCCTACCCCTTACAGGGCTTGTTGCTTAAAAATATTAACAACGCTCACAAATATTATCAAATTCAGTCTAAATGCTTAGGAGAAATTCAGTTAGATAAATACAAGGACGTGAGAAATTTATATTTAAAGATATGACAATACATTCATAATCTAAAGATACAAAAGAATGTAGTCGGGTTAGTGCAAACACTTATAACTCGAGATTAGCTGAACAGATTTAAATCATTCATGTTTATTAGATTCTTCTCCACTTCGGGTAACAAAATAACAAATACAACATCGAAGAACTGATAGCAAATAATATAAGATATTATATCAAAGTAAGTATGGAACTAATTTTAATACAACAACGCCATCCACGAAAAGATTCTATAGAAACCAAGAATCACAATTTTTATTTACTACTACCTTTCCCGACAGACGTTGTCCTGTGTTCCTAAATATGAATATTGAATTTGAATTTGTATGGTGATTAATTAATTTTCATTATTGACCAATATGATTTCGAACGATGCGTCTGTTTTAAATCATGTATATTCCATCTGCATTCTTCAATCGCACTAATTGTCAATTTCTGTCAATATTTCAAAATTAGAATTAAAATTATAAGGTAAAAAGTACTAATAAGGCTGTCCAAGTAGATTTTTCTTTAATTCTCCGAAATTCCATGCATTTTTCTTATTTTTTTTTCCTCTAAAAAGACATTCTCCTGATAAACATCTACACGACAAAAAAAAGAATTAGCGAAATCGGTCCAGCTGTTTACGCGTGATGCGATGACATCAGGGAATTGTTCTCCATTTTTATATATAAGATTTATCAACCATCGACATTAAAAATTTTGGCACGCAGAATTTTGATGATTTTTTTTTTCAAGCTTTTTTCTAATTTGTCAACATTGAGGGGCATTTTTTTATACCTAAATGAAAAAGCGAAAAGTGAATAAATTCATTTTTGAAATCAGATCGACACAAACTGTCAGTTGTTTGATAGTTGGTGCGATTGACAGAATTCGGATGGAAAATATGTGCTTTAAGATGCATCGGTCGTAATGAAATTGGTTAAAAAGTCATCATTCTTTTAAATTCGAATTCAATATTCATAGTTAGACCACGGGACAACGTCTGTCGGGGAAGCTAGTAGGTAGTGAATTGTAAAAATATATGATATTATAAACAGGTACATACTAAGAGTCTTTCTTTCAAATTATTTGAAGCAGAAATAATAGGTACTTACAAGTTTTTTATGGTTTGTCAAACCTCTAGAAATATGCCCCAAAAACTTTTGTCTGTGCTCCCGTTTTGTTCCCAGGTATGCGTGCGAGGGCTTAAGAAAAATAATAACTTCTGTTTTTCTCTCGCGAAAGCAATGTATATTTTCACTATCCCGACAAATTGATATTGTCGACTTCATACGAGTATTTACAGGTGAATGTGAAAACGCAGTTCCGATCGTCAAACGTTCTATGTAAGAAGGATCTTTATTTGAAAAATTAACTTTGTTTAGAACTAAATAAATATTATATTCATAAACATTGCGCAAGATTGAGCGCAATGGAGAGCTCTTGTTGCCTCCCTATGTCCTTGAGTGGGGTGTAAAAGGGAGTGTTGTTGTTATTGTTTATTAAGGGTCATCCCCGCCTGTTTTTACATTGATTTCAATTCAACGCGTGAATAATTGCTACAGGAACGTTAAATTCTTGGGTGCACAAATTTTTCTTTCTCACTTTCCATCTGAATTCTGTCAATCGCACCAACTATCAAACAATTGACAAGAATATGTAACAACTAATGACTCCATTACTAATGTTCGATTTTCAAATGGAACAAACCACTACGGGCTTACGACCGTTATTTACTCTATTTCCGTTATTTATCTACTGTTATTTAGAAGGCTGTGATCATTTTACGTTAACAACGTTCGCCATTAGGTGGTAATGTTTAAGTCTCCGAAACTCCTAATCATGAGAATTCTCAACATGTTCAACATGTCGAAAAATGTAATGTATGCAACAAGTAGATATTTAATAATTAATAAAATATAAAGATAAAAGTTGGAAATTATTGAGAACAAGAGAGCAACCAAATTTAAAGACTGCGACTGCTGTCATATATTTGGCGCCAGGATATGACTATATCCATTTTTGTTAATGTCTCATCTTTATTGCCTATTGGCTTTGTTGGTGCACAACGTTCTAATTCTAACGTTATAAAGAATTCAACCATGAACCGAGCGATGCTGTTGATGAATCAGCTGTCTGATGATGTTGATATTTTCAATATTACATACATAATAATATGAGCTTTTCTGCAGGTGAATCGAGTATTTGGTGTAGAAATAGAATGATTTGCTTTAATATGAAAATATTTTTAGTATTTTTAGTTATTCTTCTTTGTTTATTGTTTTTTTTATTTATTTTCTTGTAAGTGTAATAGACGCAAAGGCTTTTTGAAGCTGTTAAGTCTATTGCACTGATTTAACATATTAAAATAAAAAAATAAAATAAAATAATTATGTCTAGATTCTTGTGACCATTTTTCAGGACTGAGCGTTTGTCTCAAACGACAATTTGATTTCAAAATTAGATTTATTAACATTTCGCGTTTGAATTTATAAATAATTGAGTTTCAATGTTACAAAATTACAACAAAATTACAACAAAATTACAAAATAGCTTGAAAAAAATTCCATGAAAAACGTGCGTGCCAATTTTTTTTATATCAATGGATGTCGGTCAAAAATTGTGTTTCTATAGAATTTTTCACAGATGGCGTTGTTGTATGGAAATTTCCATATTATTAACTTTAATATAGGTAATTAGGCATATTTTATATTATTTTCTATCCATTTTTCGATATTTTACTAGTTGCATGTAAACATGAGATCCAACTGTCGATGGCCTTAGTCGGTGTGTTTATTGTATGAAACGATGTCGTCAAAAACTTAAAATTGAGTAAATCCATATATGGAACATATGCTGCGAAGCCTCTAAGTTGGTGTTTTTTGTCGTCAAAGTTTGAAAAAAACCGTATAAAATGTAGACCTGGCCATACAAATCTCATGTATCTTGGCTTGATACTGCCGATCTGTCTCGAGAAATAATTTCTCTTCAACAAATCGACAGTTGGATTAGTTATTATGTTATTCGGATTGGAGAAGAATCCAATAAACCAAAAATGATTGTTCAGCCGATCTCGAATTATAAGTACCTATAGATAGTGTTCGAACTAACCCGACTTTCTTTTACATCTTTAGATATCGACAAGTCTAACAGTGATAGGTTTTCGACATTTCGGGATTTCGATCAATGTTTACGTTTCAAACAATATTTATTACAACACTTATTTTCGAAAAAAAATATTGTGAAAATAGACATAAATGTTGAGAAAGAATATTTTTTGTAATGTGAGAGAAATATTACAAAAATATCTACAACGAAAATATTTCCAATCATAAAGAATATTATAAATAGGCCTTTAAAAAAAAGTTATCGTGGAATGTTGTAGCTATCTTTTGATTTAATGAAAAAAAAAATCATACTCAAACGATTTATGTATTAAAATTTAACTTATAAACACAGATGTAGATATTTGTTGATTTTTTTTAAAACAATAAACTAGGTTCCACGACAGATATCGTTCTGATTTTATTATAATAATATAAAATTTTCTTTTTAAACAATATTATACATAGATCATTTTGACCGATGCATCAGTTGTTTTTTACAATGTCTAAATGGCAATCTGACAATCTCACCAACCAACTGACAGTTTGAAATTCAAAAATAGAAAAGAATATTATGTAACAACGAATGACTCTAACAATTCATTAGTGATGTTCGATTTTTAAATGGAACAAACCACCACGGGCTTATGACCGTCTTCTGCTGTTATTTCGAAGGCTGACTTAGTGTGACCACTTTACGTTAACAACGTTCGCCATTAGGTTATGTTTAAGTCTCCGAAACTCCTTATCATGAGAATTCTCTTCTTTAAAAATCCTGAAAAATGGTCACAAGAATCTAGACATAATTAGTACGTTGCAAAAATAGAAAAGATTAATTGTTAGAGTCTTTAGTTGTTACATATTCTTTAAGATCTAGTCCTGAAAAATGGTCACAAGAATCTAGACATAATTAGAACGTTGTGTAAAAATAGAAAAGATTAATTGTTAGAGTCTTTAGTTGTTACATATTCTTTAATATCTAGTCCTGAAAAATGGTCACGAGAATCTACACATAATTAGAACGTTGTTTAAAAATAGAAAAGTTTAATTGTTAGAGTCATTAGTTGTTACATATTCTTTAATATCTAGACCTGAAAAATGGTCACAAGAATCTACACATAATTAGAACGTTGTGCAAAAATAGAAAAGTTTAATTGTTAGAGTCATTAGTTGTTACATATTCTTTAATATCTAGACCTGAAAAATGGTCACAAGAATCTACACATAATTAGAACGTTGTGCAAAAATAGAAAAGTTTAATTGTTAGAGTCATTAGTTGTTACATATTCTTTAATATCTAGACCTGAAAAATGGTCACAAGAATCTACACATAATTAGAACGTTGTGCAAAAATAGAAAAGTTTAATTGTTAGAGTCATTAGTTGTTACATATTCTTTAATATCTAGACCTGAAAAATGGTCACAAGAATCTACACATAATTAGAACGTTGTGCAAAAATAGAAAAGATTAATTGTTAGAGTCATTAGTTGTTACATATTCTTTAAGATCTAGTCCTGAAAAATGGTCACAAGATTCTAGACATAATTAGAACGTTGTGTAAAAATAGAAAAGTTTAATTGTTAGAGTCATTAGTTGTTACATATTCTTTAATATCTAGACCTGAAAAATGGTCACAAGAATCTACACATAATTAGAACGTTGTGCAAAAATAGAAAAGTTTAATTGTTAGAGTCATTAGTTGTTACATATTCTTTAAGATCTAGTCCTGAAAAATGGTCACAAGATTCTAGACATAATTAGAACGTTGTGTAAAAATAGAAAAGTTTAATTGTTAGAGTCATTAGTTGTTACATATTCTTTAATATCTAGACCTGAAAAATGGTCACAAGAATCTACACATAATTAGAACGTTGTGCAAAAATAGAAAAGTTTAATTGTTAGAGTCATTAGTTGTTACATATTCTTTAAGATCTAGTCCTGAAAAATGGTCACAAGATTCTAGACATAATTAGAACGTTGTGTAAAAATAGAAAAGTTTAATTGTTAGAGTCATTAGTTGTTACATATTCTTTAATATCTAGACCTGAAAAATGGTCACAAGAATCTACACATAATTAGAACGTTGTGCAAAAATAGAAAAGTTTTTTAATGTTCTATAGGTAGGTACGTTAATTTTTTTTTTTCAAATTTTGTAACGTTCCACTCGTCTTTCGTATTTTTTTTTTATTTCATAAGAACCTTATCTTCATAATAGAAAACACAACAGAAAAAAAAGAATGAATTTCGCTGAGGTGAGACTTTCAAAATTTCAGTGGACATTGTTTTTTCTATCCATGTCTACAAGTAAGTGAAGTTTATCTGAGGAAGACAACACAGTTGTTGCTCTTGTTAACTAGTTAATAAATTGATATGACGACTCATGTTAAAAATTCTCTTAATTGGCATGAATAATTAAAATATAATAGTGGTCGACAAGTGCTCGAAATTCGAAAATAACTAATTTAAATTTTCATAATCGATTTGGGTCATACCTACAATCAGTTACAATAATATGCCGCCATTTCTCGCTCCGCCTTCCATTTGAATATAAAGCCTTCAAAAAGCTATTTGCACCCATTATGATGCGCTTTTCATTTCACATTTTTGTTCCTATGAAGTTTATTGTAGTTTGCGGAAATGTGTATGAGTATCAAATACATATCATTACAGTAGTAATGTTTTTTTTTATTGATTTAATGTATTTTATATGCATAATTTAAATAATTTGTTAACATTCGCCACTCCTTTTCTTTTTAGACTATAAATGTGCGAAATTTCATTCTCCTACGTCCGCGCAATTTTCGTAAAGATGGTCACAAAGTTTTCGCTTCACGTATTAATAATATTATTATAGATTATTGAATACATATTGTAAATTAATTCATTTTTGGTCGAAAAAATGTTGACAGTTAAATTGATTACCTACACTAAATCAGTAGATACCGTCTGTAAGTAAACATTTTCGTCAGCCCATAGTGTTTCAGTGTGCCTAATTAAAATTTTAGAAATTTAAACAATATCCATCCATAATATAATCTGTTGAAAACAACAAATTGCTTGAAAAATTCAATCTATCAGTTTGTGCATAAGCAACTACAAATTTATGAAAACACAAACAATGCCTATTGTTTTGACGATATTCAATAAAATTTATTTCCGAAATTCCAATTATTGAGTCCATGAAAATGACAGATTCATATATTCATCTCCATTAAAATTTTAAGTTTATTTCACCGACGAATAAACCCAAATTAAATTACTGAATGAAAATAGCTGCATATACGTACCTATATGATTTTTTTTCAATATTTTTACTCCCGGTGAATTTTTTCAACCGGTTATTTGTATTGTGGCTAACGGCGGGGCGCACTTTCTAGTATTTGCACAAAAAAAAATTTGAAAATAATTTTATATTTGTTTTTTCAATATCATCAAATTTGCAAAGCTGCTCGTCTCTGGGCTCCATTCCGTAACGGATGTATGCGTTTATACCAAAAGAATACAGAGCCAGAGCTGGGTAATAGAGTATGTTAATATTTGACACCACGAAAACAACAACGAGAAAGAACTAATTAATGAGCAATACAGTTCTTTCTCGTTGTTGTTTACTTGGTGACCATATCAACGATCAAGAAAATATACTCTACTAGCTTTCCCGACAGACGTTGTCCTGTGTTCCTAACTATGAATATTGTATTCGAATTTGTATGGTTATGAATTATTATCATTTGACTAATGTGATTCCGAACGATGCGTCTGTTTTAAATCATGTATATTCCATCCGCATTCTGTCAATTGCACCAATTGACAATTTCTGTCAAAATTTCAAAATTGGAATAAAAATTATAAGGTAAATAGTACTAATAAGGTTGTCTATGTAGAGTTTTCTTTAATTTTCTAATTTTCCATGCATTTTTCTTATTTTTTTCTTCTAAAATGTCATTCTCCTGATAAAAGCCTACACGACAAAAAAAGAATTAGCGAAATCGGTCTAGCCGTTTAGGCGTGATACGATGACATCGTGAAATAGCTCTCCATTTTTATATATAAGACTAGCTGACCCGTCAATCTTCGTTCAACATCTTCATACTTCGTACGATAATTCTTTTCATAATATCTGCTTACTATCTGAAACATCATGGTAAATAAAAATTCGATGACAGACGTATAACCTCACAACACATTAATCAAACTTAACTCACCTCTTTTTATTCACTTTTTGCGTTTTAATTTATACAAAAATTCGTTTGAAATTGGTTTGAATATTAAAAAAAAATATATTTCTGAAAGCTTGAAAAAAATTCTATCAAAAATCTGCCTGCCAATATTTTTAACTTCAGTGGTTGTCAGGTAAACAATAATGCCGTTGTTATAGAATTTTTCATAGATGGCGTTGGCGTCGCAGGAAATCCGTTCCATACTAACTTTAATATTATATTTTATTTTATTTCTTCGAAACATCGGAAGAATCTGTTCAGCCGATCTCGAATTGTAAGTTTTCGCATTGACCCGACTTTCTTTTACATCTATAGATTTTCCATCTTTGGCTCTATCTATGTTCGTCTGGTACAAATGCACACTCTATAATAATATGCTCATTTTTTTCTAGATAATGATAGAAAAAAATGTATAATAGGTACTTGAACATAATATTATTTCTTTCAGTCGCTCTATTATGCATTTTTCCTGCACATCACTCATTTTTTCTTTGTCACTTAAGTAGTTTATTCCCTTTTCTTAGGGGAATTGTGCATCAGATGATTACAAGCCCCGAGTTTGTTCAACCCAGCTAATGGCGCAAGAGGGAATCTCAAGAAATGTTTACAAATTCATAAAGCATGCACTTTCTGTTAACATTATTATTTACATTCAATGCATCTTTGTTTTAAACTTCATAAAAGAAACCAAAGGGTACTTTCATAAATATGGTCAAATTAAACAAAAGACAAGACTTATTAATTTTCATAGTGTTATTTTGCTATTTTTTGTTATCATATTTTTTTTTGTTATTTACTGTATAGTTTATTTTTGTAGATATATATTTTGTCTCTTGGTCTCAATAACTTCCAACTTTTATCTGTATATCTCATTAATTATTAAATAGGTACCTATCTACTTGTTGTATACATGAGATTTTTCGACATGTTGAACATGTCGAGAATTCTCATTAGGAGTTTCGAAGACTTAAACATTTCCACGTAAAGTGATCTCACTAAGCCAGCCTACGAAATAACATTAGAAGACGGTCGTAAGCCCGTAGTGGTTTGTTGAATTGTTAGTCATTAGTTGTTACATACATATTTTGTAGATAGGTGCAATCAAATTTTTGATGCAAACAGTACAAAATGAGAAGATGTCCTACGTCACAATGAGACTGTGTTTCGTCGTCCATTTTCACAATGATCTGATATAAAAATATCTAAACATTCTGACTCTTCGAACACCCCTTAGAGTTGTTGTAAATGAAAAACGAAAAATGCGCCATTTATCCTGTTCAGAGTGATATATAAAATATACTTACTCACGCCTAGCTACCTACCTAGTTTTATTTATACTACGTGTGCTCGTGACGAGTGTACAGCGATTCTGAAATTTGTGAAATCTTTGCAATCAATGATGTAATGCAAGCCCGCATAGTTACAATGTATTATATGGAGCCTATAAATACGGCTACTTGTAGATGTAGGTATCGAACTCTATTTTTACACTAAACTCTGGTAGAGGACACAGCTCCTTACCAAGCCACCAGCAGAAGTCTTTCAGTGTTCAACCGCAGTCATCCTACCTACCTATATACAGTCCACGAACAAGGGGTTCTTCTAGGAGGGACATCACACGGCACACCCTACCATCATAACCGTTGCAACACATTACATTATTATCCAAAACGCGTACCATATTATATTATATAGTAGGTGCGAGTGCATTGAAAAATATGCGTTATTGTTTGCTTTACAGATTCATTGATATGGGCAAAAAGATTTTTCAGATTCGTAATTTTTTTTTTAAAGTATGGATGAAAAAGATGCGATGATTAAGGTTCTCTCCGGTAACATTTAGTGGTCTCAAATTGGATAGACAAGACAAGGCAATAAGATGAAACACCGGGATAAAAGTTCAAGTGAAAAATATTTTAGCAGTTATCAAACCCGGGACCTCTTGTGCATAAGTAATCGCTCAGCTAGACAATAAAAATTATAAAGAAGTAATATTTTTTTTTGATTCATTGAATGAGTAAAAAAAAACAACAATAAAAATCATGATGCTGTATAAGAAAAGGCAAAATATTTCCATTATACACATATTTATCTGTGAAAGGAGATAAAACGCATTATTTCAATACATTTGTTGACAAATTTTCCTTTTGAAGTAAGGAAAAAACAAATTATTTCATCCCTTAAAGGTCCAGCTCTAAACGGTAGGTAATTATGTTTAATTGGGCAATTATAGGAATTGCCGAAACTCTGTTCTCTGTTTTTAATTGGCAGCAATTTATTTTTATCTCAACCTATTGTGTGTTTTTGTTCATGAATGATAGATGGTATCATTCCTTTAAACAGAAAAAAAACACCCTCTGGCTTAAAAAAATCAAAAATACAATATTCGTCAAGTTTTATCAGGGAAACGGGTTCATATCGGATACCTAACGGAAAACTATCAAGGATATTTTGAAGAATATTTTTAAGAAGTTTTATGGAATTTTCACATTGAGAACCCAAAAAAAAAAACAATTTCTCAAAGGTTTTTATATATTTCCCTCTTTTTTGTTTTGTTTTTTTTTTCGCTATGATCGTTTTTCTTTTCTTTCTTTTTTCAAAATATTCTTCAACATATTACTTTCTCGTCTTATACCCAAAGCTGATTGCATAAATTAATAGAGCTACAACTTTTATGTGTTTATAAGTTTGAAGTAAAAACACATGCTATAGGTATACTTTTTGCACCCATTACGCCGTATTCCTTAATGCGTAGGCAGAGAGAACGAAACTCCAATCTTTTCTATCCAAGCACACTTCTTTCACTTCTTCCACCGACAATCGACATACCGTTTCTCGTACAACCACTCTTATTTCTCTTACTTCGGACCTGACTTTCCTCAACAACAGAATCGATATGTTCGATGCACGTCATTCTGGACCGGCTTCACCTTTTTACACCTTTCCTTTTAGCCTTATAAAATTGTTTGTGTTATCCAGCTTGCATTCATTCTTTCAACATGTCCAAAACATCTCAATTTATTATCTTTAATTTTTGTTACAACATAATTTATTGTTACAGCATTGCTCTTGTATGATGTTCTTTGGACTGTTCTCTGCCACTATAAACTATTATTTTTTTCTCCATGTATATTTTTCTGTGCCTGTGCTATTTCTTTTTTTTGTCTTGTTTTCTGATTTTTTTATTGTTATAATAAATAATGTTCAAATGACGATTCCAAGTGTCCGAATGGACCTAAGGATGATAAAATACAATAAACAATAATCTTCCACACCAAATTTCTTTCTTATATTAAATTCATTACTTTCTACGTCCAACAGTCTTTCTATATACATATTTGAATGACGTAGTGTGATGGTTTTTTGTTTAAGTTAAATTGTTCATAAGATGCACAACAACTATGCGGGAGATACCTTTTATTGGAACACTGGAGTGTTTATATTTTTGTTTCATGATTGTTTTTTTAGTGTGTTGTTGTTCTAATCGCAAACTATTTTTGTGTTGTACTGTAGGTACGTAGTAAAATCAAATTCAATGAATACGAGTTAATAACCAGGTATAAACTAATATTGGATATTCCTCCAATCAATGTGTACTATTTGGGTATAATAATGATATTAGAATTATTTAATGAAAGAATTATCTGATTTCGCAGTATTAATCCTAATAAATCAGTCAGATCGATCAGAGTGAAGTGGTTTTATGAATGTACACAGATATCTGGGAATTGGAAACAGACTGACAGATATCACTAACTATTTTATTCTCTCTAAACAGTCGTTAGTTAATGTGAGTACTTCAACAAATTCATCAGTTGGTTTGACTTAGATAAATAACCGTATAATAATGACGAATTTTTATATAGGGGCTACCTTACTGAGGGATATAGTTTTGTGGTGCTGAAAATTCTCCATTCGTCCACTTCAAATCTTCCCGTGGATGCTCCTTAAATGCCAAATCGTTGGAAACTTCGTCATATCCCATGCCTTCCGCAGTTTAGAAAGGGACTATTCTTTTTCTATTCGGCCATGTGATGCGGAAATGTGATGAATTGAAAATGTCGATACAGTATAGATATTGGTGACAATATAAAGAAGCATATGAGACAAAAAATGGTTGAATATGGGTTGAGGTCTTTTGATAATGACTTACTTGTAAGGTTTTGATATTTTTTTTTACCAAACGTCCCATACGAACATACTTAGATACAACGAACGTGTTACCAATAATATATTCAAAATCTGAAACCAGAGGAAGCTGTTACAGGGCGCCATATCGCATTATGAATAGTTGACCTCCAAAACTCCCTCTTATCCTCGACTCTTTATAAAGCTTTTTCTATTCATTGTTATTCCAGCCATTTTTTTGTAAAGCTTGACGTGTGACGCAATCTTTGACATCCAAACATAATCTAATAAACCAAAGAGAAAATATTTTTTTGGTATTTTTTAAATTTCTATAGTCTACATCTGTATTATTCTACCTTGATAGTATTAAGTACAAAAAATCAGATGTGAAAAGAAATTAACTATTAAATTTACATAATTAATTAAGGATATTAAAAAATTCAATCTTAAATGATATGGAAATTAGGAGTATAATCTCAGCTTGTTAAAGTCAAGCTGGTTTGACCGCATTAAGATAACAAACAAGCTATATTCATTTAAATCTATAATAAGTGTTTAATTTTTAATGGAAGTTTTTTTCATTTTAATTTGAACGCCTATGCGGGCTTTTTTTATTTACCCATCACGATGTGTCCCGTAAGGTGTACGCAAAGAGAACGGATCTCCACTCTTTTCTATCTTTCGCTTCTTCCACCGATATAACTTTTCTCATACAACCTCTCCTATTTCTCTTACTTCTGACCTGGCCTTCCTTGGGGACGGAATCTGTGTATTTGATCCACGTCATTCTCGGTCGGCAATACTTTCTTTCACCTTTCTCTTCAGCTATATAAATTTTCTTTGACATTCTGTTTGCATCCATTCTTTCCACATGCCCAAAGAGTTCCTATTTTATATAGCTCCATTAGGGAACGTGGATTGATAATGTTTGCAAATGAGAGACACGAGTCAATGTGAAGATGTTTATTGCACGACGTTGAAGCAGCAAAAGAGAACGAAAGAACTCGGATGTGTATAGAGGTGCATACTTCCATCTTTGTCCCGCCCATAGTCAATGCAGTTCCACTTGTCAATCAACTAGTGTTGACAAAAAAAAAATTGATCCATGGACAATTTGATATTTTCTTCCCGTAGTAGCAGTTGTATGTAGGAAGCTCTGATCAAGTAGTTATTGCATATTTCGTCGATATAATATTTTCCGTGGACATTGTTATTGTCATGGTATGAAAAAAATTTCGTTTATTTATTTATTTCTCCATCCATAGGCCCTTACTAGGCACTTGGTGGCGTCAATATCACATATAACAAATATTAATTTTCAATATAGTCAAGGAAATTCAATACAGACAATATGATAATCATGTATATAATAGAGCAGAAGACATAAATGTAAAGTGCGTATGATTAGCAGTGCCAGTTGATGTAAAGGGTCAACCGGCACTTTGTCCTTGACATGTTGTATTTTTTAAAATGTAAAATATATGTAGATTGTAGTAACAAAATAGCGAATGACTAAACGCTACTGTTAGCCTCAGTTAACATATCGTCAGTGGAGTAAATACCGTAATTGGATTGGCTCTTTCATATGTATGAAAAATAATACGCGTAAGTTTAGAGTACTAAAATAACGAGTTAGGTACAGACGAACTAAACATTTATTATATAGGGTTGAATATTAGAATATTTATTCTCAAAAGCATAAACAAATTTAAGCATAGAGAAATGCTCGTTTTAGCCTGTCATTAGCTTTAAAGTAAGCAATATGATTAAGACTTGAAAGTTCGTCGACTTCTCGAAATTGGCATTCGAGATGGTTTTTGCTAGACAATAATGACCCAATCTGTTCAAAGACTTAAATTATATGCAATTATGGAGTAATTACTACCATGAGAGTTCATCTCACTGTAAAATTACTATTTTAATTTATGCGCAAGCATTGATGCTAAATACCTATTATTTATTTCATTTTAAAAGAGCATTTTTGTACCTACCTTTAACTTTCAATCCAAACTCCCTTTACGCCCCACTTAGGGGCATAGGGAGGCAACATGAGCTCTCCATTGCGCTCGAGCTTGCGCAATGTTTATGACCTCCTCTCAGACCATGTCCGAATTCCTCATATCTGCTTCGAAGGAGCGGAACACGGTATGAGAGGGTCTTCGTCGTCTTCGGGATCGTGATGCGAAGAAAAACAGCGCTCTCCTCGACCAACTGGCATTCGGCATCCTTAACACATGTCCCAGCCAAGTCCATCTCCTCCCCATAATGGTAGAAGTGACGGGCTCACGCTAGGTGCGCCGGTGTATAGCGTCGTTCTTGATGCGGTGGCATCATCTTATACCCGGAAGTCTCCTGAGGCACTTCATTTCGAAAGCTGAGACTTTTTGTGCCTGGGCTTTCGTCAAGTGCCAGGACTCACAAAATAAAAATAAAATCCTAGTGCCAGAGCTGGAAGTAGAGTATGTTTTCTTGATCGTTGATAATAATGTGAATCTGTGATCGTCCATGTGGTAAGTGGTCTAGCGGTTACGATGCGGGCTTTCGCACTATTTCGTGCGGAGGATGTGGGTTCGACCAGGTGCCGACCATCTTCCTCTTTCACGACACAAGCTTTAAGTAGCTTACTGTGAAAGAGTCAGTGGGTGTATTTGTGTTCACTTTGAGTGAGCACAAATTAATTTTAATGAAAAAAAAATTTAGTTCTTGCTTGTTAGTGTTTCCATGGTGTCTAATATCAACCATAAAAGAAAGTATTCTCTGTACCACTAGCATAAGTTTTCGATGATCGAATATCGAAACGATCATCGAAAGAGTTTCGAAAAATTTCCGTACAGAAATGATCGAATGATTCGATCGTTTGATTTTCGAACCCTATTTGCATGCTAATAAGCGCCTATTTGCGTGCAATTAGCTTTCGATAAAACTCCTAGTAGCCCCACTGTTCCTAGATTCGGCTCTATGTTCGTTTGGTGAAAATTTTCCCACACAATCGAAATAATAACAAGCAATAACTAATTTATTAATGGTAGATGACAGTGTTTCTCGTTGTTATTTCCTTGGTGACCATATTAACGATCAAGAAAGTATGCTCTATAAAAGGGTACATAAATTGAATATTAGTTTCTTTTTCTTATCTACGTGCCCTGTCAGATCCCCCTGAAGTTGGCAATCAGTCAACATTACACAAAAAATATCCTGAACATCAAAATGGTCGAAGTCTAACTTTCACATTCACGAACTAAAACTAAACGGTTCAAGATTAGTATTTCGATATCTCTAATATAAAGTCGGGTTAGTGCGAACGCTTATAACTCGAGATCGGCTCAACAGATTCTTCCGATGTGTGATTTATTGGATTCTTCTCCGCTCCGGATAACAGAAAAACTAATAAAAAGTTGAAAAAAAAAATGGATAAGAAATGATGTAAAATACAATATTTAAGTTAGTATGGAACGGTTACCTGCGACGCGCCCACGCCATCGCGGGTAGTTCCTTCTCATTCTCGCATACATCTCGCATGGTTGTAGTACAGTAGCCCATCCCACTTACTCCACCGCACCGTTTCGAGCGTTTTAGAAAATTTTCATACAAAGTCAATAATATTATCGGACATTATGGATGTTTCAGAAATATTTTAATGTTATTATTTTATTAGCTTAACTCAATCGAATTAATTTTGTATTGTTTTATGGAGGCGAAGTGCACATTATGTACATATTAACGGGCTAGAACCACAGGACAACGTCTGTCGGGAAAGCTAGTTTTTAATACAAATTTCCAGCTTTCCATTAACATTCTGTCAGACAAATCCCTGTTGTAAATAATCAACCAGTCTATGAAACGAAATAATTGATTATTGAAACAAACGACTTATATGATTTTCTATAGTTCCTTTGTTAACGTGGGATCATCTTATCAACAGCGGTCAAAGAGATTAGCTTTTCAGAAGGAATTGCTTATTATTTTGAATGCTTATCTTCTTCATAACCCTTAAATATTAGTATTATGGCTTAGCAAAATTAAGGGATGTCGGAAGAAAACGATGACGCCCAAAAGTGAAATAAAAAGTTTATGGATATTTAAGGATAAGGAGTCAATATAAATAAATAGTATTGGTTCAAATAAAAGATAAATGCTATGTCATTTGTTTCCTAAATATTACCAAGTACTACCAAGTTTTCTAGGCAGTAGGGCTATTCTCGTAATCAATTGCTTTTAAAAATCACTTAACGATAAGATTAAGACACGATCGCAAGCAGTCGTATTCACAAAACTATCGGAATCTAATCTTAAATCCTATCTTGAACTGGATCATTTTCACACTGATATTTCAAATATAACGAATTTTTAAGATATCTTCTAGATATCTTGTTTTGTGAATACCAATCCGCCATTTTATGATTGTCAATCAAGCTAAGAGCGTATTAAGACCGCTACGAGAATAAAGGCACAGTTTTTATCTCGTCTGTACGAAAAACTGGAGAACTTGTTTCAATTAAGATTATTCATAATCCTTAATTCTCTCAAAATGGACTATTTGGTTCATCTGAGAGTCAAGGAGATTTAAAATAAACTGTTCCAGCACCATGATTTGAATGCATTATTTTTCTGTCAGCTTCGGGCTTTAATAATCCACGGTTTGCCTTATTTTAAATAGTGTGTCATAACCAACTGAATTTTTGTGAATCTGGAGACACTCATTCTTTCCGCCCGCCATTTTCCGGACGGGTTAGGCAGAGAATATGGATTTCCATTACTCTCTATACAGACAAACCTCTTTTGCTTCGTTCAACACAATAACGTACCGCAGCTCTTATCCCTTCCTTCAAGATGGCACCGACGTGATCAGTCTACGTCTCTGTATTTTCTCTGTACATTATTTCAGGTTTAAAGATCCTCTTTTTAGTTCTTTCCTCATTCATTCTCTCAACATGTTCACTCAACCTCTTTCTTATAATTATTATTCATATAATTTGCCATGATATTATGGCTATCGCAATTCCATCTATGTTATATTTCATATTACATTTTTGGCTTCCTATCTTGCTGCAATACATGTATGTTAATATTAGATAACAAATGTGCTATCTGTAAATGGGTTAATTTTAATTATTTATGTTTGCTTAAAAATTTATATATAACCTGTTGATATGCCGAAGAAATAAAAAAAAAATGTAAACTTTACTTACGCGTTGAGTCTTTACTATATTCTACAGCACTCTCGTGTCCATTATTGAACAAAAGCTACCCTGGAGATTTCCACAGTTATCTACTTTTCGTAAACAGCATCCATCTGTTTTTAGCAACACTTCTCATTATCAGACCACCTATTTGAGGTCTGCCAATACTGGTGACCAATACTGAGTCTAAGGCGAGCTAGGGTTGACAGAGAGCTGTTGTCAATTATTATCTAGGTCTGGAAAAAAATATAAATGGGCCATGTACTGAGAGGAGAAAAGTACCGCCCTTTTCACCTTATACTGAAAGGAAACATAGAGGGACGCTGAGGCCCTGGCAGGAGACAGGTGTCCTGGTTGCAAAATGTAAGGGAGTGGATCGGCATCCGAACTGTGGAGGAACTGTTCCAAGCAGCACAGGACAGGGAAAAGTACATCGCCAACATTGGGGGAACTCGACAAGGCAAATAAAGAAGACATTCATCCGGTCAATAATTTACTGGCCACATAACCAGCTTAACTCGACTTTTTTGGCGATCTAATGAACCATATCGGTGACTCCTGTTTTCTGTCGTATCGACGTATTAGTCTTCCTATCACTTATTGCGACGAGACAGCACGCCTTGGCCTTCGAATCAATGCCAGTAAGACGGAGCTCATGGCGAGTAATGCCTGCCCCGATAAACAGCTACCGATAACCATCGACGGTCACCAGGTCTTCTGGGTGGATAAATTTAAGTACCTGGGAGCAACCATTACCACCTCTGTTGACCTCGAGGCTGAGCTCCCAATACGTATCGGTATGGCAAGTGGCGCCTTCAACAACATGACCAAGATATGGAAGGCGTCGGCGTTTAGTGTCGAGACGAAATGTAAACTGTTTGATGCGTGTGTGTTGCCCATTCTCCTGTCATGGGTGTGAGTCCTGGCACCTGACCAAAGTCCAGGCACAAAAAGTCTCAGCTTTTGAAATGAAGTGCCTATGGAGAATTCTGGGCGTAAGATGGTACCATCGCATCACGAACGATGCTATACGCCGGCGCACCCAGCGTGAGCCCATCACCTCTACCATTGTGGGGAGGAGATGGACTTGGCTGGGACATGTGTTAAGGATGCCGAATGACAGTTGGCCGAGGAGAACGCTGTTCTTCCTCCCATCAGAGTCCTCACACTGTGTTCCGCTCCTTCGAAGCAGAGCTGAGGGACATGGACATGGTGTGGGAGGAGGTCATAAACATTGCGCAGGATCGAGCGCAATGGAGAGCTCTTGTTGCCTCCCTATGCCCCTGAGTGGGTTGTAAAAGGGAGTGTGTGTGTATGTATATCACTTATTGAGATAAATATCATCCTTCTCTCCGTGGCACGTTGTGTCTTACTCAAATCAAGTCAAATACTAAAAAAATTGACTCTCTTTGTTTCTTCCTGACACTCTTCATTTGAAGGGAAGGGGCTTGGATGTACGAAAAGAGCAACAAAAATGTACATTATAGGGAAGGCAGAGAGGCGTCAATAAACGATGTTATTTGTCGGCAGAAGACGGTCACGTGCGATGACAGAATCTTGCCGGACGTGATCTTCACGCTGCTTACAATTTGACCATCTTCAGTCATAAAAAAACAGTTGGAATTACAATTGTCATATACATACGACTCACAGACTGTCACCATATTTATAAGAAAACGAATATAATAATAAAGTGTTTTTTTTATATAATATATTAATACGTGAAGGAAAAAATGTTATACCCTTTTTGGAAATTCGTGCAATATTATAGGTAGGTAATATTGAATAATAATATGTCAAGGTTTCACTTTCTGTGGTTCGAATTGTCGGGTAGCCTAGTGTGTACAGGGAATCAGATTCGCGGCAAAAATTCAAATGCGTCAACAATTCAAATGCGCCAAAAAGTCAAATATATTAGGTTTGCAGCGGGTAAAATGGATTCGGTGGTGTACATATGTGAAGGGGTGGGGTTCTGCCCCCCCAAAACCCCCTTAATAATTATGTTTAATTAAAAATAATTTAAATAAAACAATTGATTTGTTATTCCACTATATTTATTTAGTTTCGCAGGAACAGGTCCTGCATGGTCACAGGTGACTTAGAAACTGAACTGTTTCTAAGTCACCTGTGACCATGCAAACTGAACTGTTTCTAAGTCACCTGTGACCATGCAGGACCTGTTCCTGCGAAACTAGTCAGGTAAATAAATATAGTGGAATAACAAATCAATTGTTTTATTTAAATTATTTTATTTAAATAATTCCACCAAGAATGCACGTTCAATTCGTTAATTTAATTATGTTTAACCTAACCTAACCTATTTTCATGACTGTTAGTCATGAAAATAGTAGAAAGCGTGCTAACACACCTAATTTTTTTAATGAATTGGGCTCAGCCAAAGTGAACACAAATACACTTTAGACATATTTCACTGAAAAAAAACGGATAAATAGAAAAACACGCAAAAAAAGATTACCCGCACCGGGATTCGAACCTACAACCATCAATATGAACGGCGGCGATTGTAACCATTCATCTGCTGTTGACTTACGTGTGACGCCGAAAAACTATAATATCTACTGTTATTATCGCGCATGCGCACTTTATGCGAGGATTCTAGTGGTGCGAATCTGGTTCACTGTATATACTAGGCTACCCCGAATTATCGGGACTCGATATTGTTACCTGTCATTTATAAATCCCTTCCCGCAATGCACTTACAATACATTAGTAGGTAGGATCTCAACACGGTGAGATAGACTTTATGGAACAACCACTTAATTGAGAAAAAAGAGTTATTTTCAATCATCAAGTCTAAAGCGTTTAGTTAAACCTAAGTGTATATATTATTCATAGTTCATTTAAGTAATTGAAAACATATTAGTGTTGTGATCACACACATATGCCGAAGAAAGGGGACTTGGGTAAGTACATTTTCCTCAAATACAGTCCACAACATTTTCCTGCAGATCACGTCAGCTGAAAGGCACGCCACGAAGCTACTACAGCGACGTGTGAAGCAAACACTACTTATAGTTTATATTATTCTTCTCATAAATAAATGATTTGATTTTATTCACAGCCACGCCTTATTTGTTCTGTGCCCTTTCAAATATCTCTCACTTTTAGAATATGATTTCTAAAATAAATACTAATTTATTACCTACAGTTAAATTATGTTAATTGAATTATTAGATAAGTAATTACACAAGACAAATCCTTTGAGGATGTGTTCAGGAAATTTCAAACAAGTTTTAACAGGGAAGGTTTCATAATATGTATAATCCAGAGCCGCAGCGAGGATAGTATGCGCCCAGTTCAAATACCTCATTAAGCATTCTTTGTTTTTTTTCCTTCAAATGGATTTTTAAGTCAATAAACGTAGTAAAAAAAGTGCATTAAAAATGCGATCGAGTATTTTTTGTAGGGGTGGAAAGTGTGAAAAGAAAATCAAACGTAAAATAGTGGCAGGCGTAGTATAAAAAAAACGACATCTCTTAACTATTACCAATAATGAAGTATGTATGGATGTGAAACGTGGAAATCGAAAAAATGACGAATATCGGTATTATAAACCGCAGTAAAGATGAGAACTCAGTGAAGAGAATGAACGATAATAAAACAGAAGAATTACAAAAGAATTTATAAGTCTGAAAGTACAACGTGTATCGAATATAATCTGAATTATATAAAAATGGAGAGCTATTTCCCGATATCATCGCATCATGCCTCAACGGCTGGACCGATTTCGCTAATTCTTTTTTTGTGGTGTAGGCTTTTATCAGGAGAAGGTTGTTTTAAAAGAAAAAATAAGATAAAAGCGTGGAAATTAGAAAATTAAAGATAAATGGATTGAATAAACAAGGTTTAAAACAGATGCTTGGATCGGAATAACATTGGTCAAAAGTTAATTAATTCATCACCATACAAATTCGAATTCAATATTCATAGTTAGGAACACAGGACAACATCTTTCGGGAAAGCTAGTAATATAATATGTATGTAGTTCATTGTGAATCAAGCGGGCTATGAATTTTTTTAATCTTTTGGAACCTGCATTAAATTTGAACACGATTTTCAAAGTGAACATTTTAAGTAACTTGTTTATCGTATAATATAGGTATGTCAAAATATATAAAAATGATGAATAGTACCTGCCATAGTTGCTGATCAAATGAAGTTGCTAGGGATGAGGTTTTAGCCCCTGTCAGAGGCACTGGGTTTTTCTGTTTAAAATGTCAAAGAATCCGATCATACGATTTTCGCTGTTCAAAAATTTTAACCACTTTAGTAAATGGTGAACATTTATAAGTTGCCACACTACGTTGCTGTTGCGTGGAATCTATAAAATAACTAAATAAATCAGCCTTAAAAAAAGTGGTAAAGTCTCATATAAGTTTGTTGTTCAATTTTTCAAAAATCCATATCAAGTCGAACGTGAATTACTTTATTAATGTTTTGTTAGCTTCAAATCGTTGTAGGGATATGCATAGTAAATTGATACTCAGTGAGACTATAATAATATCAAAATAAACAATACATAGGAGCGAGTCAATAAACAATAGTAGAAGGAGGGATAAATAATATTCTCCACGAATCGGAATTTGTGTACGTTCGGTGCAACTTTCTTGTTCTTTCAAAGAAGAAAACCTTGGTGTATATTATTATGTAGTTGGTGAATTTCAAATAGGTGCTTACTCGTTTAAGGTGCCTGGTGCAAGTACACAAAGATAGCTTCCTCTCACAACGGTCCTGCTTACACATTACATTGCTAACTTTGGCGTAACTGATAAGTTAACAAATTATGCAAGGCAGGTACCTACTTTTTAACAATATTTCATCATCTATCTCGTTTTCAATACCTTATCACAGAAAAAAACGGATTTGGGCGACATGTATTACATAAAGTCAACATTACACTTTGCACATGGCATCACAGAACGATAGTTTAGCACATTCATGGATTATCTTTTTTTGGCACCAGTAGGTAGGTCCATCTTCCTCTTTGTGAGCTTTCCCACCCTATTTGCCATTTTCTTATGGTTTCGTAACTTTCTCTCCTTTTGTCATCCTCATTAATATATGCACTCATTTGAAATATGAGATTTCGCTCCTCTGCCAAAAGGTTAAATGGGATCAGTCCTGCCAGTACCTGTAGGTATCGCATCCGTCGATGCTGTGCTGTACGCCCGGCAAACTCTCAGGGCGATATTTCTCAGTGCCTTCATTCCTTGTTAGAGATAGGCGTTATAACGATCACACAATCAAATAACAATCAAAACTCCCTTCGAACTCCACCCAGGAGGCAACAATGCTTATTACCTCCTCCCACACCATGTCCAACTCCCTCAGCTCTGCCTCGAAGGAACGGAACACGTCTTCGAGACCCTGATGGAAGCAAAAACAGCGCTCTCTTCGGCCAACTTTCATTCGGCATCCTCAAAACATGCCCCAGCCATGCCCATCTCCTCTCCGTGATTATACCGATAGCTGATAAAAATATTAGATAAGTACCTAAATAAAAATAACGCCTCTAATGTTATTCATTGAAGTGCTTGGTAGTCTAGCGGCTACGACGCCGGCTTTCGTACTGTTTCGTATCGGAGGTCGTGCATGGGTTCGATCCCAGGTGCCGACCATATTCCTCTTTCACGACACAAGCTTTCACGCACAGAGCATAGTGAGCACAGATTCATTTTTATTAAAAAAAAATAAACGATATTTATTTGTAAATATTAGTTGAACAAAAATAATAGTCACGCTAATAATTAAGCAATATTTTTTTATAAGTTTTAGGAAAATGTTCATTTTCCGGATACCAAATATTTGAAAATCTTCATTTAGGTTTGTAAAATAAAATAATCTTTAAGCTTTTAATAATAACGTTAGTTACAATTTATGAAACTGCTATATCGTTTTTGAATTTAAACCGTTATTCCCACCTCTATTCCTGGTGTACCTATCTACTGTTGTAATAATAAGGGAAGTAACACGTCACCATGAGACGGACTTCCTGGCCCGTTTTTACGTTGATTAGCGATTCTACGCCTAAATAATGGCTATTGGTATCTAAAATTCTTGTCTACAAAAATATTATTATTGTGTATAGCATAAATTGACTCTTAGTCAGGGTGGTTTCCAAACTGTAACGTCCTCGTATGGGGTATGTGTGTATTTTCAAAACAACTGAATTCACGCACCATTAGATAAATGTGTGATGGCCTGCGGGGAATCGCTGGGAAGGCGGCGTTTTGCGTTAAATCAATAAGGCAGTATTTTTTTCTATCCGTATAAAGATAATGAAAAAGTCATGCTTGAATAAGATATATTTTTCCAGGTTATGCAAGGACGGCTATTATCCATATTGCTGGAAAGGAAGAAGAAAATTTAATTTATTGCCACAATAACTCTAATATTTTTTCCTACCCTGAGCTATTCAAACGTACGGTGAGTAAACATAAAAAAATATATTCTTCACTGAATTATTCAGCAAAGAAAATCTATTTTTTAATGGAATTCAGATTAATTGCAGTGAATTCGAAAAGTACAACTGGGGTAGGTTGAAATTTCGGGCGAAAGGGCCGGGGGGTGTGTAAATAATAAATACCTATACGAAAAGCCTCTTAACTGGAAAGCTTTGAAGCAGTCAAATTATTATTTTTCTCGTTTCGGCAATAAATGGCGATGGTCGATTTTTTTGTATATTTACGAAATCCTTCACTCGTGATTTTTTTTTTTACGTTTGATGAAGAATTTCACGTTTCGCCCACTCGGAGAATTAGAAATGTATTACAAGCTTCATTTGGGACATCAAAAGCGGTTATTTTTAAAAGCGTCCGAAGTTGTCTATAAATAATTTACTATCATCCTAAAAATCTTTTAAGAATATTTTAGTAGGGATTTCATGGCATTGAAAGATATGAAAAAGCCCGCGTATAAATACTAACAAAAAACAAATCGTGTGGATTTAGTGGGAGCTTTTTTTCCTGTAAAGAGGTCCCGTCCACTCTGAGACAGGCCAACCCCCGGGTAAACACTTTGAAAAACTATGAACCGACCGAGAATTACGAATTATCCACGCCTCTAGGCTACCGAGGTCTATGAACTAGATATAATAAACGATCAGTCAACTGGGAAAGAAAGAATTTGATAAAACGATAGATTTCGCCCTCAAAAACATCTGATTTCATCCTCGAAGAAAGTTGGATCAGCAGTAACCGAAAAGAGAAGTCCCGCAAGAAAACCGCAGGATACTTTACCAAGCTCAGAGAAAGTCGTTTACAAAAAATAATAACGAAAAATACATTCATCATAATCGAACAAGATTTGAGACAAGCTGGCCATTTCATTCAGTTCCAATATTTGTAGTATTGATTGGATAAAAAGCTTCGGGAACATAATATGATTAAATCTTGTTCACACACGGTGTAAGTGCGAAACCAAATACCGCATAATTAATACCAATATACCTATGTACTGATGTATGTATTTGTCATCTGCGTAGGTTTTTGTTTTCCTACCTATTTACAACAAATTTGGTTTAAGCCTTGATTGGAATATTTTGAGTATTTTGATTTTTTAATAATTTTTGTCTTATTTGTTAAATTCCTTTCTTTTCTTTCTTGGAAATAAATTCATTTCTCTTTTTAGACGACAGAATTTTTCAAAATTAAAACAAGCTTTAAAATAAAGTTTAGCTCAGCTTAAATATTTACATCATGTTCACAAAATAGTAATATTGGGTACCTATATTATTAGGTTGCCGTGGGGTTGCCGGCTAAGAATAGCGCCTCTGCTCTTTTTGCTGGTTTTTCGAGCATCCTGTAAGAGGCAGGAAATCGAAAAATCAGATCGGGACCGTGAGGTTGACCACCTCACGTCCTTAAACCTCAACCGGTCAGAAAAGGCAGAATGAGCCTCGGACGCCTTCGAGCGCAATGGAGAGCTCTTGATGCCTCCCCATACTCCTGAGTGGGGCCTAGGCCTCCCGCATTGTGGGTTGGTTTAGGGGGATCCGCGGCGGGCTTGATTTGTGTGGCTGGCTTTTTGGCAATTGGGCTAGGGGTCGGCTTTGTGCGGATCGGGTTTGCTGCGGATTGGTCTCCTCCGGGCTGGCTTGCGGTGCGTGGGGGTCTTAAAAGGGAGAATGTGTGTGTGTGTGTGTATAATTATTAGGTCAAGTTATTCTTCCATTTTTTTATAACTCCATGTTTTTTTCTTCCTTTTCATACATTTATTTTTAACTAATCTAATTATGTCAAAACGATGATTTGATTTTTAAGTGTTCATCTTTATATGGCAGAACCTCAACTTTAAATAGAATAGGGATAAAAGGGGAACTCGGTTTTTATGGCATTCGATTACGTTCGATAACAGCTCGATCACAACAGGTGACATATTACCAGGTCAGTTAATCCCTTCTCACGAAAACTATCACACTCTTAAAACCACAAACTAAATAAACTATCGCAATGATATTTTGATAAAGCGACTTGGTTTAAGACTCCAATACCTTTCCAAAAATTTTGAGGCGATGATTCACGAGATCTAATTTGCATGAAAAAAGTCTCTTTTTGTTCATTCTTTGGATATTCCAGCTATTGTTTTACTAAGTAGCTTGTAACAATGCTATGAAATTTTTCTTCCAGTTTTATTCAAAAATATGTCTCTGTAATGCAGTCATACTCATCAAGTCCAATAAAAGTTAAGCAAATCGGATGTCTATTGTCTACAACAACAACATTACAACTACCATGCAATATTTTTCTGATATGAGAAGTTATTTTGCAATATGCGATGGTAACAAATTTCACAAAAATGTTATAATTCATTTCCATATTGCACTGAATCGATATAATATCGTTCATAGAGCTCTGCTCTCTACTGCATTTATACTATTTTTTTTCTCATATCCACGTTCCACATCCAAATACAATCATTGATGGTAACAGGATACCGTAATACACTACATAGTTTTTTAAATTTATTTGTAAAAATGAGACGTTTGATTTTTCCTAATAGAACGTAATACACTGTCCATCCTGCTTTTAGGTACAGCTATACCAAATAATTAACAATATTAGCGCATATTATAGAAAAAAAAGAAATCTTACAGAAAAAGATGGTTGCTTTAAAAATTTCTCTCTCAATAGATGTCGCAGATGGTCACAAGGGAGACATTACTACCTGGTTTCTCTCGATCCCTGACGAGCCGTTCGCAGCCCAGTGCTAGCGACGGCATACACTCGGACATCATCGGAGTGGCCGTGGTTCGAATCCCCAGCGTGGCAATGGGATAAAATATTCGAATCAGTGTACTTAACGGTGAGCGTTGTATACGTAAAGGTGATGACAACTAAACCAGCCATCATGATTGATGAAGGTCGTAAGCCCTAATGGTACACATACTAACATTGAAATAGAACTCATACAAATGTAATGTTTGCAACAGATATTGAACGTGTATCCAAATAATTAAGATTAACACAAGAAAATTGCTATGTTAAAAAATCCGAGTACTTAGTAATTTTGCAATGACTATGAAAACGGACGATAAAATCCGCCACTCATTGACGGATGACCCAAGAAATATCTACATATTTGGATGTATGTCATAATCCAATGGAAAATTTATTGGGCACTTAATCATTCCTTATTGTTACTAAAGAAAATACGAACGTTTGGTATTAATGCAAGACCGCTATTAATAATAAATACATACATATTTTATGTTCTTTCTCTTCCTCTCGACATTCTACACCGTTTCAACGCGCTTTCTGCCAAAATAAACACGTCACTCATATGGGCGGAGCACTTGTGTGGGCTGTTGTATTATATACACAATCACCTTATTCTGTATTCAATTTTGTGTGAATCTCAAAGGAAGCGTATTCTAAAAACACCAAAGAATGTTTTCTCTCTTCTTCATATTGAAATACAAAAAATGCCAAAAGACAATAGCATTAAATTGGTTTATACTTTGCCACATCAGTTAGCAGCAACAGTCGTCGTTTTGTTGTTCGCTAGGATAAGGTCTTGCAGATTGCAACTTTTCCCAATCAATGGGAATTGGGCATGTCGGGAAGTAGTCATAGTATTGAAGCTCTCCACACTCACATTCAGTCTCACCTGCATAGAGGCAGCACCTCATTGTAGGTTTTCCTCCACCTGGTGACCTGATGGTTTTTCCTCCACTCCATGGGTTCGAGACATCCGCTCTAATGAAAAGAATCATGCACAAACTTCGTGTTACTCAAAGAGCAATGGAGATAAGGATGTTGAATATTTCACTTAGGGACCGAAAACCGAATGTTTGGATAAGGGAAGAGACCAAGGTAACAGATGTAACCCAAAGAATCGCAGATCAGAAGTGGAGCTGGGCTGGTCATGTGTCGCGTATGTCTGATGGCAGGTGGACGAAGAAAATGCTGGACTGGAGGCCTATAACAGGACGCAGAAACGTGGGTAGGTCCTAGACAAGATCGATGACGACGTTAAAAGAGTAGCGGGCCTGCACTGGAAGAGAATCGCGTCCGAGGGAGATGTATGGAAGTCCAAGAGGGAGGCCTTTGTTCAATATTGGACACAAGAAGAAGGCTGAAAGGTAAGGCAAAGGATGACCTCAAATATTAAGGGAATTCCTAAAAGTTACGATAAGTTTTCGCCTGTATTGATGCTCTGATGTGGGACCGTCCACGGCGTCCTTACCAAGTCTACTTCCCACAGCTCCCCATTACGTTGTCTCTGAATCTGCAGCTGATCTTTGTCGAATGTGTGGTGGAGCTATAGCGATAATTGGCTACAATTTCTCTACTGGTGTTGGTCGAGAGCATCTTGAAGTTAGTCGGGCCATCTTTTTCACAGCTACATTAACCTGCTTGGCGTGGACAGATTTCTGCCAAACCGGACACGCACACTCCGCGGCAGACAAAGACAGAACATTGACTGAAGTCTTCAAAACTGCCGGCGTAGCAGCCCATGAAGTCGAATAAATTCATCTCATCCCCCGAGAAAACCCTTTTGAATCGAAATTAAGATGTTCAATGCCTTGATTGATTATTCTAGGAATCAACAACAAAAAACAATATTTATCATAAAACTTTGAATGAGCGTGTTTTACTTTGATAAAAAAAAGGAACGATAATATGATCGACACGATCATATTACAATGGGTACAAAATTAAGGATACGCAAATTGCAAAAGTTATGTTTTGAATTTATATACGGTAATAGCACCTCTCGTTGATAGGGTGTTTTAATTTTTTGTACTGGTTTTTTGTACTGGTTTAAAACCATCGTCCTAATGGAACTGGTTCCAAGTACATCGGTTGGATGATTTCTGAGTTTATAACGGACGTAGAAACATTCTGTGTCTTTTACTTATAAATAAGCGTTGGATTAAGTAGGTATATACAAATATTTATATTTGATTATTATTTATTGGTTATCGTACACTGTTTATGTGATGAAAATAAGTTATAATTACATAAGGGCTTATATAGATTGCTTTATAAGGTTTTTAACAACCATTTGCTACCAATTTATATTAGTACTAGCTTTCCCGACAGACGTGGTCCTGTATGAATATTGAATTCGAATTTGTATGGTGATGAATAAATTATAATTTGACCAATCAATGTAATTCCGACTGATGCGTCTGTTTTAAACCATGTATATTCCATCCGCATTCTGTCGATCGCACCAATTGACAATTTCTGTCAAAATTTCAAAATTGGAATAAATATTATAAGGTAAAAAGTACTAATAAGGTTGTCTACGTAGAGTTTTCTTTAGTTTTTCTAATTTTCTATGCATTTTTTTTCTTCTAAAAGGACATTCTCCCGATAAAAGCCTACACGACACAAAAAGAATCAGCGACATCGGTCCATCCGTTTAGGGGTGATGCGATGACATCGGGAAATAGCTCTTCATTTTTATATATAAGATTTATATAGTGTGTCATCTCAATATAGGTAACTTTTGTTGCTTGTGTTTTCTTCTCATAGATTGTTAGGAAGTGGCATGTAAAATTGAATAGCGTTTAGTTGTTTGATTACATCCACTACTGAGCTATCTCTCGTCAAGAGTCAGACTGTACCTAAACATCGATCAATAATTGCTGAACATTGTATAATTATTCATATTAACGCCCAAAACTGTAATCAACAACTTTCTATATACAATGTGTTTTCTCGACACTTGATCAAACGAACTGTGTAAATAATAGAGAAATATTGCGAAATTTAAAAAGTCATAAGTACTCTGTATTTTAATTTATTTGCTCTTCAAGTAAGCAGACTATTTTCTTGAAATCAGGCTCATTTGAAAGCCAGAAAGTTTAAACATCTAAATCTATAATATAAAAGAAAGTCGGGTTAGAGCGAACTGCAGATCGGCTGAACAGATTCTTTCGATGTTTGATTTATTGGATTCTTCTCTGTACAGCCACTGCCACAGAATAACTAATAAAAAGTTGAAAAAAAAATGGATAAGAAATAATATAATATTAAAGTTTATATGGAACGTATTTCCTGCGATGCCAACGCTATCTATGAAAAATTCTACAACAATTTATTGTTTACCTGACAACCATTGACATTTATAATATTGGTACCTACGCAGATTTTTTATGAATTTTTTTTCGAGCCTTCAGAACTTTAAAACATATTATTTTAAACGATTTTTGTATAAACCACAAATTGGAAATCAATATTCATAGTAAGGACTACAGGACAACGTCTGTCGGGAAAGCTAGTAAATTAATAAAAGTCACGATTTCGAACGGCAACTTAGTAAAAAAAATGATATTTTATATTGGAAATGAAAATTCAATGTTTTAATTTTATTATCTATGGGCAGTATTCTTGTTTTATTGTTCTGCTCTCTATGGTTCTTTTTTCACTTCCTGTGTTAATGTGAAGCTTGATGTATTCTTTTGTGTGTTCCTTTTGCTTTAATAAAAAGTATTATCAGTTCCCATCTGCGTTTAATTCTTTGTCCCGCTGTTGTAAGTTATAGCAACATAAACTTTAATAGGTTATGGTCCCAGCGGGAAACAAAAGAATTAAATAGTGCTTCGTTTTCATATTATAAAAACGCAAGTTGTATATTATTTCGTTGTTCGGTGTGTCCGAAATACGAAATGGATGGAAGAAAAGATATATTTTCGGTTGAGAGATTCAACGGTGAGAACTTTCGTCAATGGAAGTTCCAGATAAAGTGTGCAATGAAAGCAAAAGGACTTGATATAACGAAAAAGAAACCAGAAGAAAAAGATGAAAGTTATGGCGCATGGCTAAAAGAAGATAGCATGGCGATGTTCATTATAAGTTCCTCCATGGACCTAAAACAAATATCCCTAGTTGAAAACTGCGAGACCGCAGCTGCAATGCTGGAAAAATTGGAATCAATTTATGAACAAAAATCTGATACGAACAAAATGATGTTACACTAGAGGTCCGCCCCAGCTTCGCACGGGTAGATTGATACTTAAAAATAATTTAGTTTTCATACAGATCCCTAACTTTTTCAAAATATTTTATAGCATATGTTAATCTGGAATAATTGCATTGCAATGTATCGTGTCACGTCACTTTACCACCGTGACTACTTTGCGCGGTATTTCTACTAAACTTGACCCCTCCCCGCTCCCGTACGCACTCTGCATCGGATAAGTTGAGATGATAAGAGACTATGCTTATTTTTCCAATACTCACATTTTTAAACTCGTGATAACTTTCGAATGGAATGTCCGAATTGAATAATTCAAAAAGTTATACAAACATATTGAAGCAGACTTGAAAATGAACTTATTTATTTTAATAAGGAGTAATACCAAGATACCAATAAAGAGCCTTTTCTAGAGGTGACATTTTATTGATTTTTTAAAAATAAAAAAACACTTATTGTGGCATAACTATAATAGTTAGACATATGCTGTCGCGATACTTTTTGTAAATAATGATGTCTTCTACAAAATTGTATTACATTGTTTTATTCTATCATTATTAGTTTTCATAGCGTTCGCGATAAAAAGAATATTTTAGGTAAATTTTTTAACCCTTGGGTTACATTATTGAAGTTTTCGTAGGTTACCCAATTTTTTTTGGAAATTAAATATAGCCTATGTTCACCGCCGATATTGTAGCATCCCAAAAGTGAAAGAATATTTCAAATCGGTTCAGTAGTTTTGGAGCCTATTCGATGCAAACAAACAAACAAACAAACAAAAAATCAAATCTTTCCTCTTTATATTAGTATAGTGAACGTTTTTATGAATATAAAATGTCTCCGAATGACTCAATTGCGCAACACATTTCAAAAGTAGAAAGCTTGGGGAACCAACTAAAAGAAATCGGAGAAGACATTGGTGATACGGCATTAATGACGAAGATTTTGAGTTAATTACCGGCAAAGTATACAAGAGTTAGACAAGCTTGGATGTCTCTTGATTCTTCTAAGCAAGCAATACCCAACCTAACGGCGCGTCTTCTAGACGAAGAAGCTAGCTTGATGGCTGATGACGATGTAAAAGACAGTAATGCTTTGTTCACTAGCGGTAGAAAACCCCAAATACAGACAGGTAATAAGAAAAGTCGTATTATTTACTATTCATGTCATAAAAGAGGGATTACGCCAAAGAGTGTTATTATAAGAAGAACGATTCACAAAATAAATTCTCAAATTTCAAAAAGATGGAAAATTCACATAACACAGTAGCTTTTAATACTGAATAATTTGCATGTGCTTCTTCTGATGAAGATATTTGGATACTTGATTCAGGAGCTTCGGCTCACATGTCATTTCGTCGAGAATTTTTTACCGATTTTACAGAATTCAATAAATGTGACGAGAGAACTGTCCAACTCGGAAACCACAGATGTCTTAATAATAAGTAAAATAAACAGTCATGGAGAATGGGAAGAACATGTTATGGAAGACGTGTTGTACGTGCCAGAGTTAAATAATAACTTATTTTTGGAGGGAGTTATAACTAAAAAGGGCTTTAAGATAGTTAAACAAAATTCTATTGCATTAATAGGTATACAAGAATGAACAAGTGGTTCTAAAAATAATTCGTACTATGAACAATTTATATGAAGTCTTGATGAAAACCAAAGTAAAAACATCAGAATGCAATATTGTACAAAATAAAAGTAAACTTCAAACATGGCATGAACGTCTTGGACATTTAAATGTAAGAGAGATTATGAAGATGGAAAGTATCAATCCTGTTTTCGGAATAAGTTCCACAGAAAAGGATTTTGTTTGTGAAGCATGCTCATATGGGAAACAATGTCGTCTACCATTTAAAAATTCACATAGAAAAGAAACACTAAAGCCTGGAGATCTAATATACAGTCACGTCTGTGGACCAATGTCGCATCCCTCAGTGCAAGGAGCAAAGTATTTTGTCTTATTCAAAGATGCAGCATCATCATTCAAGTATGTATATTTTCTTAAATATAAAAGTGATGTATTTTACTATTTCAAGCAGTTCGATTCCATATTGAATAATAAATTTGGGCATCATACGCGAATCTTACATACTGACAATGGAAGAGAATATGTCAATAAAGAGTTTAAAGAATATATGGAAAAATATGGAATAGAACATGAATGTACAGCTCTTTATACACCGGAACAAAACGGACGGGCAGAGCGCGAACTAAGAACTATTGTGGAAAGCGCCAGATCCATGCTCTATGGGAATGATATCCCAATTTACTTATGGACAGAAGCTGTTAATTGTGTTATGTTCTGGTGGGCTATGTTCACATCCCAGATCAACTTCGTACTAAGTTCAATAAGAAAAGAGAGAAACTTATTCTAGTGGGATACCAAGGAACTTCAAATAATTATAGAATGTATAATCCTCAAACAAGAAAAATTACAATTTCTAGAAATGTAATATTTGATGAAAATATTATTCCAACTGTTCGGAAAAATTTTGCTCAAATACAAATGGATATTGAAGTTGATGAGGAAAACTCTGATATTATATCTAAGGAAGTAATATCTAATGAACCATGTCAAGAACAACATGAAAGTGCAGATGAAAATTGTGAAGTTGAACCAATAATTAATAATGACAATTTATCAACAAATTATAATTTGAGAAAAAGAGATGACATTAAGGTTCCCAAAAGATATGAATTAAACATGGTAGAAGCTGAGAATGGATCTGATGCAAATAATTGGAAGATTGCCATACAAGAGGAGCTTAAAGCTCATGAGAAAAATAATACATGGTCCATTATAAACTTACCTGTAAATAAGAAACCAATTGACTCAAAGTGGGTTTTCAAGATGAAAAGTTCCTCAAATAGCGTAAATGATAAATACAAGGCCAGATTATGTGCCAGAGGATTTTCTCAAGTAGAGAATGTTGACTATTTTGAAACCTTTGCACCCACGACAAGATACGATTCGATAAGAATATTATTAAGTGTAGCTGCTCATAGAAATGATGAGATCTTGCAACTTGATGTTAAGACGGCATTCCTCTACGGTGAATTAGAAGAGGGCATTTATATGGAGATCCCTGAAGGAATACATTTTTTGCAAATAAAGTGTGTTAACTGAATAAATTACTCTATGGACTCAAGCAAGCTGCTCGAGTTTGGAACAAAACTTTTACAAAGTTCCTGAAAAATTATGGTTTTGTTCAGTGTTACAGTGATAAGTGTGTCTTTGTTACAGAGTATAAAAATGTTAAAGTGTTATTGGTTTTATATGTTGATGATGGCCTTATAATGTCTAAGTGTAAAATACAGATGATCACATTTTTATAAGTCAAACAAATTATATAAATGAAATACTGAAAAAGTTTTGTATGTCAGATGCTAAATTCATTAGTACACCATCTGATATGAATGTAATTTTAAGGGAAAATCAATCCAAAAATGTTATATGTAAGTTCCCATATAGGGAAGCGGTTAGTTCTCTACTATTTTTATCTTCTGTAAGCAGACCTGATATATCTTACGCCGTTAATGTTGTCAGCAGATTTATTAATAATTTTAATCATGAACATGTAAATGTAGTCAAGCGTATAATGAGATATTCAATAAATACAAAGAGTCATGGCATAGTATACAAAAAGTCAAAATTTTCTATTAATGGTTACTCTGATTCTGATTATGCGGGTGATGTTGATTCCCGTAGATCAACAACTGGTTATATGTTTACTATTAATGGTGGACCTATAACTTGGGCAAGCCGCAGACAGAAAACTGTGGCATTATCGACCACAGAAGCCGAATAATATATGGCAGCCTGTGAGGCAAGTAAAGAAGCTCTGTGGATTAAACCATTTTTAGTAGATATTGGTGAACCTTTAAATTTTATAAAATTACTTATAGACAATCAAAGTGCCATTAAGTTGATTCAAAACCCAGTATTTCACAATAGGTCTAAGCACATTGATATTAGATAAATATTAATTAGAGAAAAAGTGGAGAGTGGAGACATTATAATTGAATATGTTCCTTCTGAATGTCAGTTGGCTGACATACTTACCAAATCATTGTCACCAGCTAGATTTGAATACCTTAGGAATCAACTCTTGATGTAATCCTTATTTATGTTATGTTATATTATATATAAGTAGTTATAAGGTGATGAGAGTACATTGAATTTTAGAGGGAGTATTGGAATTGAAAATTCAATGTTTTAATTTTATTATCTATGGGCAGTATTCTTGTTTTATTGTTCTGCTCTCTATGGTTCTTTTTTCACTTCCTGTGTAAAGCTTGATGAATTCTTTTGTGTGTTCCTTTTGTTTTACTAAAGAGTATTATCAGTTTCCATCTGCGTTTAATTCTTTGTCCCGCTGTTGTAAGTTATAGCAACATAAACTTTAATATTTTATGTATTTAAAATTTATAGATTTGTGACTATTTGTAGAAAATAAGATGCCAACTTAATGATAAAACATAATATAAAAACACAAAGTACTAATTTTTAAATTTTCAAATATTAAAATGCACTTGAGAAGTAGAAGAAGAATTTTTCCATAAAAATGTATTTTCTTCGATAAATTTTTAGCTTTTATTCCCACAATTCGTTTGATCATGTGTCAAAAAAAACACATTGTGTATAATAGCGTTGCTTCTGATTATATTACATATTAGGTAACATTCTATTCCTCTGTTTTACAGACCATGATTTAAGTAAAATGCTATTTTATGGTTTGTTAGCTTTCCGATAGATTTCTCATCATAATTTAATTACACTTATTGAATAATTTAAATTTTTCCATAAACTAATTATTATAAACCCCAAACTAATAAGTAATCCGGTTCGAAGGACCAAAAACAAAGGAATAGAAAAAATATTTTTTTTTGTACTTAGTTAATAATTATAACCTTCTCATTTTATTGCAGTTGTGTTAAGGATAAGTAGTTTGGAAAACATCAGCGGTCTTCTACAAGAAGAGTACTCTCGTATGAAAAAACCATTACCATCCATGTTTGATTAAGGTATGAATTCATCTTATTGTATTACAAAAATGTGCTTGACTATTTTTCTTATTTTTATTTACAATGGATTCAATTCAAGGTTGAATCCCATACGATACTAGCTTAGACAGGTTAAAATTGACTTCTACCTCTTTCATTTTGAAGCACTTTGTGACTATTTTTACGAAAATTCCGCGGACGGAGGAGTATGAAATATCGCACACTTATAGTTGGAATCCTGTCACAGATTGGACGGGACCATTGTTTTTGAAAGAAAATTTTGAAAAAGCGCTCGCTCAGTCTGTAACAATGGAACCTTAAAAACATTTAACCATTTCCTCTTTCACGACACAAGCCTTTGGTTTTCGTTGAGAGGAAATACAAAAAAAAAATAGATATGTTGCAAGTATTTTCGTTTAATCCCGCAAGGTTTGCTTTTATTAATATCAGAAAATAAATCAATACATGCCTGATAAATAAATCAACGTAACTCTTATAAATTGAATAAGGTTGTATGTATTTTTTATTTGTTATTATCAATGTGATTCACCATTTCTCTTACCTTTGAGAGATTTATTTAAGCCTTCCAAAAACATATTTAATATTAGACGTTCAAAACATCCGCTTGTGGATTCTGGGTTCTGTAATCGCAATGCGTCTAATATTAGAAATATGTTCTAATGAAACTAAAGGATGTCCCATAATTATTAACGTATTTCTTTGAATTTTCCAAAATTTGTAAAGCCAAATTTGATGTCTTCTGTGTTGTGTTAGTTGTTAATGTTGTGGTATGGTTAGTGATTATTGTGTCTGATAAATTAAGAAACAACCCTATCAGTGCCAATGGCTATCTGTGTTCTCCAACGTAACCCCTTATCACCTTGGAAGAAACGCATTTACGATGAATGAGTGGGAAAGGGCAAAGACTAACAAAACTTTTTTTCCCTTAGAAAAGTGCCAGACTCAAATCTGGAAAGCCTTTCTGGACAAGAGCTTCAAACAGGCTTGGGCAACAGAGTGGAACAGCACCTGGTTACCTGGTGTCGAACCCATCAAAGAGGGCTTACGGCGGGGAGCTGGACAGACGGTTGTGGTTGGCGCAAAAACGTATAATAACCAAAGAGTTCTATATGTATATAGAGGGGCTAATATGAACAAAATTCACTTTAAATTTGTGTTCACTTAGGTGAGAGGGAGGGGAAGTGTGCGGGTGATGTTCCAATTGTGTTTAAATAATGCGCCGAAAACATTCATTACGATGACTTAGAAAATTTTTATTTTCCGTAGAAATAACTTATATTGCAAATGTAATGCAATTCAACCTTTTTACTTAGTGCATTGTTTATATTTCAGTATATTGGTTTACTATAGTAAAAAACCGTTCACTAAGCAACAATGTTATTATTATGTTGCTATAGTGCTAATACGGAGTGGTTAATTGTGTCATTTGAGGAGATAAAATACAAGGCAAGTAATCCACTCTATATAATAATATAGAACTCTTTGATAAGAACGGACTGTAGAAAATATGCTGTCGAATTTTATACAATATCAGTCCCCGAAGTGATTGTAGGAACAAAAGACAGACGCTATAACACATTTTGATGAATGTCAAGTGCTTATTATTATATTTCCTAGCTTAATGGAGGACTGAAAAAATAAAAATTGAAACACGCGCAAGCGATAAGTTTTGGGCTCTCTTAAAACAGCTATTGAGAGCCCGACGTTTCTGCGACGTATGAACTAATGAAGAAGCTAATCTTAGTTGATATCTGGTAGGTTAGGGTTAGTAGAGCAGCGATAGTAGAACATTTTTGTAAAAATTAATATACGAATACTGATTTATGTAATTTTCATCCTCCTAAAAATTGATGATCCTGCAATTTCTACTTTTGGTGGTATGACTCGCCCCTAGGCTCGTGTTATTTATCACAACCCCAGATTTAATTTTTTCGGGTTTATTAAAAGTCAGTCCCGAGGGCTCGTCTATAATCCACGAGTTGTTTTAGACCCATTGTCTCCCCTAAAAATGATAATGAGTAAAGAACTCTCGCGCAGAGTAAAGTCGCTTGTTATTTTATAGATCCTGAAAAAGTCTTTGACAGCTCACATATAGACTCTCGATATGGAAAATATAAGCTCTGTATGGTATACTCCCGAAGATAGTTAAAATTGTGCAGTCCTTGTATGAAAACTCCAGGTGATCCTATTAAAACTTTTAGGATCACCACGGGACTCAGACAGGGCTGCCTATTGGCTTCATTTATATTTATTATTGTTTGTTAGTGACTAAACTGAAACTTGCTTTTGAGAAGTTTCAGTTTAGTCACTCCTATAGTACCTGCGATGAATTATTGTTCGCGGTGCATTTTCCTATATCCCTTTTTATATCAAATATTTTTTTGAATCTAAAATAAGCTTTTTTAAATGTGATAAAAAAATCGTATTTGTAAATACTATTTAATGATTTTTTTTTCAATTAAAAAAAATATCAGCCCTCGAAGAGATTTGAGATTAAGAACACCATTATTTGTTGAAAATGTAACATTTCGTAATTTTCACTAAACAGCGCACTGACAGGTATTTAAAGATTCTACCCGGCCAATATTCAGAAAATGAAATCTGAAAAAAATACTTTTTCATCGACTTCCTGAGGTAGAGGAAGCCCCAAAGAACAATATGCTGGCCTGCGGAACATCCAATGTTGCACCTGCCCTTTGTCGGAACTTGATCAATGAAATTTGCGTACGTGTTTATTCTCTGCTACTTTCAAATAGATTTTGTTTCGTGAGAGAAAAATTAATATTCTGCGGTTAACTGGTGAAAAATGGAGATGGATTCGGAGACTAAAGGTATGTAACAATAAAAATAAATTATATTACCTTAAATAATTGTTCATTTAGTGTTCATACAACGTTGGAGACATAGCGATTAAAATAAGGCATTTTTTTTTTGAAATGTATCTTAAATGGGAGATTTGTTTGGGTATTACAGTAGATTCCATAAGTTTGATTATTTTCATATAAACTTTAACACTCATGTAAACGAATGAAGAAAAAATTTACCGCGGAATACCGCAGATGCCCAAATAGGGGTACTTTAAAATGTTATAGGGTAAAAAAATCGAAATTTGGAAAAGAAGTATTATTTGAAATTAAAACAATATTTATTTGTTTAAGGGTCAGAAGGGACCTCAGGAGTGAGAATTGTGTGAATAACTAACTTGTTTTTTGAAAAACTATATATTTTCGCGTGAAGATCTTGCAGAGGACAAATTAAATAAACTGAAGACAAATTTTGTACATGTTAAGTGTACAATGAAGCAAAGATGGGCTAAAGCGCACACATAAGACGAAGTTTTTTTTTTTAAAACAATCGTCTTTGGCTTGAAGGTACATTTGAAATACCAATCACATCACCAAATCGTCCAGGTCGCGACAGTCGTCCCATTGGACGATCGATCCCATATGTCCGAAGAAGCAGCAGAGGCACGCAATAATCATTTCAGGGTATACAGACAGGATTTTTCGAGAAAAGTTTCTAGAGAATCCTGTAATAGAGACATACTAAATAGACTTCTCTTAAGTTCAGATCCCTTGCTTAGTGGCTCAAGGATTATACAAAAAAGAAAAAATAATTCCTTTTTGCCTGAAACAATAGACATGCTTCAATCAGCGCAGCCAAATCTCTCAGACATTGAGAATGAATAATTAAAATGAATATTTTTTATGAAATAACTAGTGGGCTCCCGTGGAACTTCGACCCACCTGGATAGCGGGATAGATAGATGCGTTCTCAATTCCCCCTATAGCCTAGGCTCCAGTTCCTACACCCATTTCACCCACTCTCAAGTCAACATTATATATTCGCTAGTTACCAAAAATAACAATTACTTACTCCTGTCAACCTTTTTTACATTTTAACATTTTACCCTCTAACTACCCTCCAAGAAGTGGTATTGAACTCCTACTCCGCTTAAACCTTCCCGGACATTAGTGGAATAGATCACCAAAGTTTCATTGAAATGCATTCACTGGTTTTTGAATCTATAAGACATACACACACAAACATTCAGTTTTATAGATATAGATAAATGTGCATCTACTGAAATGTCTTATTTATTTTATTTTCATCATCAAAAACCTAATATATCATAAATTCAATTTTGGCCGCGTAGATTCTTTAAATACCTGTCTGTGCAGCGGTCTTAAACCACGAATCTCTTCTATGGTATTATTAGTATTACGGGCTTAACTGGAATTCTGTTCTATAGAGCTAAATTGACAGAGCCATTCCGTTCGTCCATTGATATGTATTGAATGAAGAGTTATTTGATGTATGAAATGTAGCTTATCTGATTCCATTCATCTCGAATTCAATAGTAATTATAAAGGCTTAAGTCAGAATTAACAAGCACGTAACTAATTACGTTAGTCCGATTATAAGCTCAACCTAGCATCTTTGTATAAAAATCATTTTACATGGGTTTAGTTAGGTTTGCATTTTAAATAAACAAGAAATCGTATAGGTATTTGACAACTTAATTGTATAATTGTATATACTTAATTGTTAAAATACCTACATATCTATAAATAAGTAAATTTACACTTCTCTATATAAACGCGTCAGGCAATACGGGTGTAAAGCTAATATTTAGAGACCTCTACCGCTGCGCTCCACGAAGCTATCTGACATTTCAAATCCCATACTAATGAAATTGGGTTTTTCGTTTAATTTTTTTTTAACCACAAACGACGCTATTAAGATGTTTTTTGCCCCTGTTTGTTTCCAGTACAATGATTGGCATTAATCCTATTTTTTTGGTTTTTCTAAGAAACATTTTTTTTCTGGAACTGATTCCATACAAAATGTATGGAAGATTGGAGGCCAAAGCTGTCAAATGACGTCACACTTTACAACCCTATTGCATTAATTGCCAAAACTTATTGCCTGAGGCCAGGGCCGTCGCGTGGTTTTGAGGCGCCCAAGGCAAGGCTTTAATCAGCCCCCCCCCTCCATAAAACTTGTAATTTTGATCATTTGATCATTCCAGTTTTGGTTTAAAACTGTAGATATGGTATTTATAAAATAACTAGTTTTTGAAAGGCGCCCGCGCGCTCACTAACTCAAAACCGCTTTTAAATTTATTGCAAACTTAAAAAAAAAAAAAACTAAACTTTTTCTTACAAACTTGGCATTCGAATGGCTTTTCTACGCGAAGATTTAACATATGGGTGTTTATTAAACATTTTATTGAAAATATTGCATTCGTATAGCTTTTCTCCGCTATGAAGTCCCTCGTTCCCTGGATAAGCGACGTCTCTTTGCCAAAATTTCCTGTTGCTCGCTCGTTTGCAATGAAAACCAAGGATAATATAAAAATAAAACTTAGTTAAGAGGTTTTTTTTTAAGATTTATATTTAAAAACTGATTAAACGTTATATTGCAAACATTGCATTCCTTTGGCTTTTCTCAGCTATGAGTTCGCATGTGAATTCCTGGACGATACCACAAACAAAATATAATTTGTTTTACTCACGGCGGCGCCCCTCGTATCGCGGCGCCCTAGGCGACCGCCTCGGTCGCCCCACCCACGAGACGTCCCTGCCTGAGGCAATATTTTCCATTCAACCGGTTCCGTACAATCTGAGACAGACCGATCCCAGGTAGAAATTTGATGTGAAAGAAAACACTAAGAAAAATTCTAACTCGAACCCACAGGATACAGAGGTCGGTATAGGTAATTACCTAACTGTGTTTTTTTATACAAGAATTTTGTGTTTTTAAAAATATTATTGAATTGCGAATGGTTATCTACTCATCTACCTTCATAAAATTAGATATGTTTACCTATTTTTGAGGTTCATTATATTTTAATCTATGGTTCTAGCTAATTAATAAGGTATAGGTTAACACACGTTCAACGGCCAGTGACGCGTGATGGGGGGCGCCACTCGACACTTCAAAATATTATAACAAAATGAATTGACCGGACTAAAACTTCGGCTCAACTAATCGAACAAGTTTTAGGTGTTCAGATACGTTTAAGTACTAAATTACGCGCTACTCGACCAATGTGAAGTAGGCATTACGGATAAATTTAGTATCTGTAACTGTAATTTAAGATTTGTATGTATGATGATTCTTACTTGATTTAAAACCTATATTATTATTTTCATGTTGGGGGGTGTAGCCATTGAACCTAACGTAATGGATATAACGATCAGGGGAGAAAGGGTCAAGAAAAATTATCTTAAATTTGCATTTAAGGTAGGTTTGTATGTACATAATATTATACATATAATATATTATATCTTCGACGGACATTCCTGTACCTAATAATATTCCCATAATACTTTGCATAACTGAATATTCCCAATTTTCCGAATATGCTAATAATAATTTTATGGTATTTGATAGTAACGTACGAAATAATAATATGTTAAAGATGAGTTTTAGTGAATGAAATACAAATAATATCTACAATTTGTCCTTTGTCAAACAAATACCATTGTCTAACAGAATTTTTTATTAAAGAAATTTGATCTCATTAAAATGAACACAAATCGTTGAATAATATTTGTAGCTATGTAATATAAAAACGGCTGTTGGAACAAAAATGAGAAAAAAAAACTGTCATGTTTTAACACACGGTCGTAGGCAGACTAGCGAAACTCTGCATGGGATACATTTTTTAAAATAGGTATATTGATGAATATTTAAGTATCTAACTACGTTAAAATTGAGATTTTGGGAAAATTTGGATAGTTTTTATGCTTTAATTGCTAAAAGGCTTTACATACACGTTCATACAATGGAGCAGATATCATTATTATCTATATGAGTTCTATTTTTAATGTTAATTGTACCATTAAGGCTTGCGACTTTCATCATTGATGGCTGGTTTAGTTGTGTTCACTTTTACGTAGATATACACCACAGATAAACAAAAGAATATATACGTGTGCGTCTATGTCAAATACATCGAAGTGTCTGTGAGTATCAAATACATAATATTACAGTAGTGTTTGTAAGTTTTTTGATTGATGAAATGTATTTTTGATGCATAATTTAAAAAAAAATATAAGCATTCACCACTCCTCTATATAAAATATATAAGTGTGCGAAATTTCATACTCCTCCGTCCGCGCGATTTTTGTAAAAATGGTCACAGAGTTTTTCCCTTCAGGTATATGTGAGATACGTCCTTCCAAAAAAAAAAACAATATTTTATAATATCACAGTTTTGGTTTGTAAGGTAAGAAGGTGAAAGATCGTCGAGGGGAATTAGAAGTAGGTAGTGACTAAGTTAAAAATCATGACAGAAATCCATATTTGTTGATAATTATTTTTATAATGATAGGCAAGTGCGCTTTCATCGTGATTATAATAGTATGTATTCTTTCGTCCCGATATACTTACTATTATAAGCGTTCGGTTGTGATGTATGTTGTACCTACATACTTTACCCCTTTATCCTTTTTTTACGGATATCCTTTAATCCTTATTCAACTAAGATACTAAAGGATTTGTTATTATAAATTAAAGTAATGATAATGGTTTGGAGTAGAATATTATTATAGTGAGATTATGAACGTGACGCTAGTAAATTTAGACTTGGATAATTTTAAGGGTAGTTATCTCAGGGCATCTAACTGGTAGTAAAGTATCAGTCTACAGTTTTCATGTGAATAGAATTTACTTGTAGAAGTGCCTACTTTATTTTATTAGAGATATTGAATATTCATATCCTATTCTAATCTCTAATATAAATTAAAGTCGGGTTAGTGCGAACACTTATACCTCGAGATCGGCTCAACAGATTCTTCCGATGTGTGATTTATTGGATTCTTCTTCACTCCGGATAACTAATATTAAGTTGAAAATGGATAAGAAATAATACAAAATGTAATATTAAAGTTAGTATGGAACGAATTTCATACGACGCCATCTTTGAAAAAAATCTAACAACAAAATTATTGTCTTCTGCACCCGCACCCTCTCATTCTCGCATACGTAATTACCACTCTTACAGTAGCCCATTTCACTTACTCCACCGTTTCGGACGTTTTAAAATGTTTTCATACAAAGTCAACCAATTGCGCGCATAATAATTATATTCTCGCGTTGATTCCGTCTGAGGCTTGGAATACGAATGAAATATGGACGTTTTAGATTTAATATTTTATTGTTAGGTATTATTTAATTAGTTTATTTTTGTTTCTGGAAGCGCAGTGCACAATCAATGAACGGGCCGCCTCTGGTTAGGACCAAAGGGTCCACAGGACAACGTCTGTCGGGAAAGCTAGTTATTATTATTATTGGTAAGTTCGTCCGGAACTTTATGCTATGCATAATAATATTCGTTACTAATAATGATGTCCGCGGAAAATATTTCATCGACGAAATACGTAATACTTACTGTTGCTAAGGGAAGCAATGTCAAATTGTCTGAGTCCCCAATGTAGTAATAAAGGAAATATGTTTTTTTTTTTTTATTTTTATACTTGTCCAACAGGTTTTGCTGCTTGTTATCAGGCGAGATAATTCCATAAATTGATTGCTCGATTGGGCACGAAGAAATTTTTATAAAATTGAGCAATCGTCAACTGCTGCTAACTGGATATCTATTCAAAGTATATCATCTGAAAACGAATACATTTCTGCTTAAAATTGGCAAAATAATAAAAAAATATTCCTTGTTGTTGTGTTTTGAGCTTTTCTTAAAGTTTCCATGTTAATCTACTGAGTAATGTTTTGTATAAATATAATGTAGGTACAACTGGGCCGTAGTCATGTGGGGGGGGGGGGTCCAACCCTTCCCCCCTTAGCTCTTATAATTATTTTAAGAAAACGATTTCTTCTTAGTATGAATATCAAAGAGCATCGTCAGCTTTGTTGGAAATTATAATTATTTTTTTTTTGCGTACCTCCGAGGGTTAAAAAAGTAACTGCATAGTTTTGAAAGAGAAATGATTGCAAAATATTAAATTCATTCATTTCTTTTCAATGCGGGTATTGAAAAAGTTCATTAATGATACTTTACCATCTAAAGAATACTATGAATGAGAGAAGCTTTAGAATTAATGTATTCTTAGTTTTATGTAAAATAGTGAAGAATATAAATTATGTATAAATTTCCGAGATATTCTATGATTTAAATAACTAACCAAGTACATTAGTTGGACGTGGATATCTCCTTGGATAAATTAATTAAAAAGTCCGATAATTATTTATTGAAGTGTATTCTTTATTATTCATCATATAATATAAAAGTTCAAATAAAATGACAGACTAGCGCTATGACGTTATATCGGCGAGTAGGCAACCTAGATAAAAGGAGGGAGTCTCATAGATCCCATGACCTCCGCCATTTTAAAGTTTGCTGTCAGTGCGGTGTGTTGTTCCTGAAAATCTTGCAGTTCTGTATTTGAATTGTGTTTTCTCAATTTAATAGGAATAATGTAGTTAATTGTGCGCCTCCAAATTATTCCAAAAGTGTATACTTTTTACGATTACGACTATTAAAAATGGTGGGCATCTCTTTGTTAAGCGTTTGACAGTTCTGTATTAGTCTGCCCGGATTTATATCTACATAGGTACCTTTTCCGCGAGCCACACATACACACATGTATGAGCTATTTCTGTTGTTTGAAGCAGGTTGATACAAACACACACAATAGGTACTTCGGTTGCAGTTTAGGTAGATAGAAGGTTTTGGATGTATGATCAGTTTATTGTAGAAATAACATGTTACAAAGAATGAAGAAGATACTAATGCACGGTCGCCCAATAGCGCACCGCAATGCGAGTCACGAGACGGATTAAATACATGTTGTGTGTTGACTCTATGGTCACTGATATTTGTGCGGCGTTATTATTGATGTGGCAGGCTATTACTGGGTGACGACATCATTAAGAAACGCTATTGGTGGATGATGTCGCCATACAAAACATGCCCGCTACAGCAGAAATGTGAACAAATGCGCACGAAATTCGAATTAAGAATTCTTTACAATAAATTGTCGTCATCATATTTGTTTAGACAAGAACTTCATGTAGGTACATACAGACATCATCAATGCCTCGAGTTGAAAATCAAAAGACGCACAGCATGTTCCTACGGGTAACATCTAGTTCATATAGTAATATTACACTAGCCACGTTGATGGTTTTAAAATATTCATAGATGAGTTAATTAAAATTTTCTATAGAAGTTTTCAATGTATAAACGTATTATACCTACCTACCTACACATAATAATTATCTATATCCAACGGTACTTTAGACAATCTTTTTCATTCATTCTTAAATGGACCTGTCAAGTCAAGGACCGACTCCGTCGTCCGTTTATATTTACGTTGATTTTCGATTCGTTGCCTAAATGATTGTTATAGTATGTATGTCATTTTGGCGGACAGTATTGAGGACTTGCAGACTCTTGTCAATAGGGTTAATGAGGCTGGAATGAGACTGGGGCTAAACATGAATAACACCAGAACAAAGCTCATGGTGTTTGGACGTAAAGAACATGAAGGAGCATGTCTTATACTGAACGGCGCTGCTATAGAGAGAGTGAAGAAGTTTAAGTACCTCGGGAGCATCCTGACAGAAAACCTCGACCCAGAAACAGAAATTAAGTGCAGAATAGAGGCAGCTCATGCGGCATTTAACAAAATGATACCAGTACTCTGTGATGACAATCTTAATTTGAAACTCCGTCAGAGATTGTGTGGTATGTTCTCTTATACGGAGTTGAATCTTGGACTCTCAAAGTTACTAAAATGAACCGATTGGAAGCATTTGAGATGTGGGTACACCGGAGAATGCTCTCAGCATACAATGGACAGACATGGTCAGCAACACAAGAGTCCTGCAAGAGGTAGGGTTGATAGAGAGTTGCTGACAAATATCAAGGTCCGGAAGATGTCCTACTTGGGTCATGTACTTAGAGGGGAATAATACTATTTGCCGCACTTAATTATTAAGGGAAAAATAGAGGGTCGACGAGGGGTGGGCCGACGACAGATATCCTGGCTCCGAAATATTCGTGGGTGGACGGGGGTCACGAGTGTAGAGGAACTATTTCGTGCCGCACAGGACCGGGATGCATTCTCCAGAGTGATAGTCGACGTTGGGGCGACCTGACACGACACAGAAAGAAGAAGTATGTATCTACCTAAAGTTCTTGTCTACAAAAATATGGCGAGAATTTATAGTGAAGTACTTTTAAGGATTTAAGGTTAAAAAACCCTTTTTGTAGGTATTCATGTAAAAATTATTTGGAAGGGAGGCCTATATGTCCTATACTATGTAAACGAGTGAAGGCTGATTCTGATGATGAATTATACGCTTCCACCCTAGACCACACAAATTAAATCTTGAAAAAATAATATATTTCTTATACTCTTCAAGCCGAGTCACGTCTAACAGATAATGAAGCAATTTGTCAAACCAAAGTGTTATTTATCACCTCATTACGCCGCGGATTACTGATAGCCGCGTTGCTTCAGGAGCATCAAAAAAATTTCATTTTAATGAAGACACTTCCAGCAATCTTCAGCCAGACATTAATCAATGATTAGAATCGGCGGAGAAAAACGGAGGATTTTTTTTTATCTTCAACTGTCAAGTTTGGTTTGAGCCCTTTCCTAGAGAATTTTCAAGGACTATAAATATTTTTACTTAATTATTATCGATCGTTAAAAAACTTTATATTTTTTATCACATTTTTTCGAAAATTCAAGGTTGAATTCTTTTAAGCAAGCGGGTACTGTTTTACCGACCGTCCCTTAGTAAACTCAGTATATTTATTTGTATATGTCAAACCAACGACAGTCTTTTTCATACATCTTCATACTAGAAAACTACGGTTCCACAGAACATATTATTTACCATTATTTACTGATTTTTTTATTACATAGTTTCTACAATTTTAGAAAATTTAAAATATCATTTCACATATTCGAGAAATTGAATAATTTTTATCTAACATCACCAAAAATATACCTGCAATAATCATCGACGATAAAAATCAAACGTAGAATCTACGGCTTATGCCTGGTGTGATAAGAAAATCGAGTACCTTAATGAATTATTATGTAGGTATCTATAAATATTGACTGATAGTAATACGTAATCCCTTTTAACCCGCGCCTACACTAAAAAAGTAGTTATGTGATCCAGGTATTTGAGACATCCCTTACTAGTAAGTCCTTGAATAGGATATTACTCTAATGAAGGGTGTGATACTCCGAATTTATGATCATCGATGCCTTAAATTCGAACATCACGTTTGAGAGGTGTCCTCATTCTCAAGAATAGTTTGAATATTTTGACGAACGCAAAGCTCGTGTTCATCAAAGAGATACGTGATGTATTTTATCATCTAACGCCACCCATACACGAGCAAATCTATCGTCATGCTTGCAGCGGGCTTGAAGTGGCGTCAGTATACTTGATGATGTATGGCCTATCGATTGGTAGCATAGATGGTCCTTTGAGAAGAGATAATAAATACTATAGTCTGAAATAATGTGCAACTGCGCATGGTCCCAAAAAGTACGACGTGACTGTTGTTAAACTCATACAAACTGTGACGTTTGTCGGTAGAGGTTTGTGACTACATCTTTTATTCAGAGATAGAGTGAGAAATACGAGGGTACGAGAAATATGCGAGGTTTGGGACATAGTGAGATGGGTAAGGCAACGAAGAAGGCTCGGGTATGCACATATGAGGAGAATGGACTCTTACAGACTCCCTCACATGGCATTGCACGGCCATCCCCATGGAAGACAGCTGGGAGTCGAACTCGCAGGAGGCAAACCCCACCTCTTGAATTACAGGCTACAAGGCCTAAATTAAGAAGAATAATATTTTTAATATTTTTGCGTTAACTCAGGTAAATGTTATGTTTTAATCAAACTGTCTGATGAGCCCTTACAGACATAGACTACAAAATAATCTCCTAGCCCTCCTTCCTTCCCCATCCTTCCTTCTCCCTTCATTCCCCACCCTCCCTTCCCTGTAATTTAAAAGTGAAGTTATCAGTGTAAAGACTGTGTAATAATAAAAATTTGTGTAATTAAAATGAATAATTGGGATACACATAAATGGCAATATAAAAATGTAAATGATATATTAAATTTTGTAAATTAAAAAAAACTGTCTGTATCCATAAAGAAAAAAAAAAAAATATATATATATATATATATATATATATATATATATATATATATATTATATACCTAATTAATTGAAGGATGTACCCATGGGTTTTGTTGTGTTGTATAGTGCTTGTAGATGAAAATAAAATGAATTATTATTGATAATGTATCTTCAGTCACGTGACTGTTAGATAAAGGAACCAATTTTCGGTTCTGCGTATCCACAAAGATAATCTTATAGAAAAAACCTTCTATATGAATACATTCGTCACAAATACCTACCAAAGTTTTCACCACACTAAACGATTTTTCCTTTCTGATATATTTATTGCTAGCAACTACGTCACCCGTCACTGGTTACGCCATTGTTTTATTATAACTGATAAACGATAAATGTGAGGTAAATTTTATTAGTTATGTTAATCTGAATTTATATTTTGTACACATGAATGGATTAAAAAAAAATCATTCATGTGTACAAAATATAAATTAGTCATGAATGATAGAATAACAAGCTAACACTTTGCAATTTTTTTACCCCCTATCTCTCCTGTGGATTTTGTCACTCATAGTACCCTTGGCGCCTCTCAGGTGCATATATGAAAAGTGACAAAATACACAACTTTTAAGAAACTATCGTTTATTATTTTTGAAGTATTTTGCATATCTACATAATAATTCAGAAATGTTTGCGTGCTTTTGACAATACTTTACCGTATATGTGAACATCACGCTCAAAATACAAATGCTACGTCAGATATGAATCTGCGCAGAGCGGTGAAATTTGCTCGAGAACGTTCTAAGATACAATTGGCAACGTTAACTTTAATATATTAAGAGCTATTTAAAAAACTTTATTTTTTTAGGATCTTCATACAAATTTTTCAAAAAAGACAGAAAGCCATCTTTTGGAAACAAAATTACTCATGTAAACGTTGAATAGAATCTTGGTATTACGGTATGAAAATGTTATAAAATAATTGGAGATTGATTCGTTATACATATAAATGTTATTCAAATCTTATTATTCTCAATAAATAAAGATTTAATGCAAAATTTTGGAAATATAATTCCTCCATTTTCAAATTTGACACATTTAAAAAAATTTATGGCCGCAGTTTATGTAAATCTGTCGTAGCCATTGAGTAGGATGAGTAAGTACCTGATAAAATCATATTAAACGTTGGTAAATAATAAAGATACATGAAATTAAATTCATAATACATTTAAATATATTAATCGTAAAAATGATTTTTGAAAATTGAAATGAGTATAAAAATTCTTTAGTAGATTTGGTCGATAAAACAGAACTCTGAAAGAAAGCGAATCTGACAGGAACTAATGACGTTCCTGTTTATCAAAATCATAATGGATTTGTCAGGTAATTGTGCATGTTTATTATAGTAAAAAATATATTTGTTTTATCCACATCATAATAATTAAGAAATACTGTATAATATTCATATCTCAATTAATCACATAAAACAGATTGTTGTGGACAAAATCATCGAATATCACTTTATTTGCTATTATAATAACAAAATTATCTAAATTCTTAATTAATAGGTATGAAGATAAATTAAAAACAATGTTAAATATATATTAATATTTTATTGCGTATGTTTCATAATACGACAAGAAGCATTATATTAAAAAAGTATGGTATGGGATAATTGGTGTAGTAGTTTCTTCCGTCAACAACATATTCTCTTTATACATCTCAAACATGATCCTGTAGAATAAAGAATCCTTCAAAGACCAAAACTGCAATCGTTGGATGTGGTATGTGCAGATTGACAGGTTTCGACCAAGTTTTGACGCAAAAAAACCCAAATGTGACTCTGTCACAGCCCAATTTGATGACAGATAAAAGCAACCAAGGTTTGTGACACTGAAAATGAATAAATTAATCATCAGTCAGTAAATATTTGCGTTTATTTTTCTTTACTAACCCCTTTGCACTAATGGTTGAATTTAAAATCAAATCTTATAGTTTAGCATAAATCATATTGCTTATATAATTTGAAAAAAGTATGGAAGTCTTAGCTCATTTGTTTCCAATTCGGTTAACATTTCAAAGTGATTTTCATGCATTCTTAAACTAAAAAAATAAAATCCTAAGCGATGGAAAGAATGTCACAGAAAAGGTCATCATTTTTTATGTTTCTGAGTCAGTACTTAAAAATTACAAAGAAGTGATTATATAATAAATCTTAATAAACAACATTAGGTACCTACCGAAAATATCTACTGAGCAGCAAATAAATGCTTCCAATATTTTGAAATTGGAAGCATTTAGCATTCCATCACTCTCTTATTTTTTTGACAGATCAATATTTATCAATATTGAGTGACATTGACAATGAATTCTACTAATCTATGTATTAGTAAATCTATGGTTGGTGTGGCGCACTATAATCTAATTAAAATATAATAATTCCTCCAAGATTAAAATAAAGCAGCGTATAATATTGCTTAGGTAACCAATTTAAATATATTTTGTGTGTAAATTACATCTTCTTCATATTATATTTTTGTAAAGGTTGCTTTTACAGACACTATCAAATCTAGAAAATATGTATTGCAGAATAAAATGTCGTCTATAATTACCAAATAATTTGCTACGTCATAATTAATTATTAAATAAAAAAGGTCTTAATTATTTAAATGAATAAAAAATATATAATTTCAATATTATCAATTTTATAAATATTTACAATATAATGAATTATTTATATACTGTATTTTTTTTCAATATGAAAGGGTTGGAATAAAGTTGTATGCACAGACTACTTAATTATGTTGTATGCGTCTTCGTAATGATATAAAATTCTACTTCTATGGTCTATGGTGCCGTCAAAAGTGTAAAATTTTATACGCAGTAAATAATCAACGCGTAATAAAAATGAGATAATTGGCAATAATAATAATATTATTATTTGTTTGTCTTGATAATTATAGCTTTTGTGTAGTTTTGAGTAATATTGCGAATTAGTTTCGCACAAAGGTTATTTTTATTGTTTGAGCTTTGTCGAAAATAGCCGTCAGAAATTATTCATTCCTTGCAAAACCAAAAACATACAAGTCGTATGAGTTTGATAGATGGACTGAGATTTACATTAATATGGAATTCTATACTTCAGGTATATAACATGTAACCTATTTCAAAAAAAAATGTTTACCTCACAGTTTTATATGTTTGATTTAAATGTATATACTTCACTGGTGTATGTTTTGCAAATTGTATGTACTGTCTTATTTTTGTATCAATTTCACTGTTTGTATATAAATGTTTTAAATAAAATAAAATAAATAAAAATAATAAAAAGAAATAGACATTAAATGCAGCAACATTAAAGGGCTCAATAAAAACATTTTTCAACACACATAATTTTTTTTTGCAGATAAGTCTTGCATCTTCTCAATATTACTTTACAAGGCATCAGTACGGTTGAACACCTACCATTCACTTTATGGACTGCCCTCAATAGACTTAGGGTTGGTGTCACCAAGTGTAGGAAAAACCTACATAAATGGGGCTACCTCTCTGCTGACAAAACTGAATGTGAATGTGGTGAGCTCCAGGATGACAATCACCTCTTGACATGCCTGCTGATTGGTATAACATGTAACCTGCAAACACCTTATCCTTGCGAACGAGGCGATGACTGTCGCTGCTTACTGGTGTGGCAAAGTGTAGACCGGAAACGCAAAGTAAGTAAGTAAATATTACTTTTATCAATATCAACATTTTTAAACTCATGTTATATCCATTTCTTTATTATTTATAAAGTGTAATCCCATTATATGTTTTTAAATTTTGCATAAGAAATTTTGAGATATCTAACCTTCCATCCTAATATTGGTTAATTATCATAGGCTACGGTGGGCCAGATATGGACAGAGAATGCCATCATTGCGGGCACCAAAGAGAAAATTATGCTGAATTGGCAGACCTTGGCTGCGATGTGCGAATGAAGTCAGGAAGGATGCGAGCAATTTCTTGACTCTCGAAATTAGGACAGAAACAGGGTTGTCTGGAGGAGTCGAATTATGGAACACAAGGCTAGAATTGGGCTGTAACACCATCGGAAAAAGAAGATTTTAATTGGAACAGGCCTTATAATCTTAACAAAATGTTATGTTATAATAACCAACGCCTGGACTATTAAAAAATTATTACTTATATTAATTTACTTATAAACTTCTCACAATTTTTAATATCATTCTTATGAATATAAAGATTACCTATGTATATTTAATTTACAGATTATGCCGCTGAGTGCTGACAACCGAAATGTATGAACTTCTAAGAAGCGTCTGTGCTGACAGCTACGCGTTATTCTAAAACGCTTCTTAGAAGTTTATACATTTCGCATGTCAGCGGTGATGGTCAGCGTGACTCTAAACCCAACCGTCGCGCACTGACTTTTTCATTATTTTACTACTTACTGAATTTTTAATATCGTTCTTATGAATATAAAGATTACCTATGTTATATTTAATTTGCAGATTTTGTGTATTAAGTAGGTAAAAATAAGCATTCATAGATTAGTTAAAAGAAACTTACAAGTGATTGCCTTGGAGGACAATAATTATTGTAAGCCTATAGCAGTTTAATCTATATTCTAAACCATTAATTTTTTTTTATTTGGAGACAATTATTTTAATTTCAGAATTATTATTATTTTAAACAACATGTTTTTTTTATGTTGAAATCTAAAATCAGGTCCTATATTCCAATCAATGCTATAACATTGAAAAGTGTTATATTATACAGACTGATATATAATATTTCAACATTACACCATTATTTATGGTCGATTTTAAAATGCTATATTTTTATCAATTTGACCAGTACTGGATTACGACCTTCGTCTCCTGATGTTTCAAATAGCTTTGTGTAATTACTTCACGTTAACAACTTTCCTTATTTAGGTGGTCAAATTGAAATCCTTGAGTATTCGACAAATTCAACAATCTGCTAAGACGCTAGCCATAGGGCCAACGGCTCGATGCTTTTATGTCTTCAATAATTCTTCAATGGAGCTGGGATTCCTAGAGTTATATATCATTGATGCAATGCCAAGATGTCTACAGAATTTTAAAGTGTGTCAAAAATTTTAAAATATTATCTCTAACAATAACTTTCACTTTAACTTTTGTATACCTCTTATTAATTGTCAACTCTTGGTATGACTTATATTAAGCACCTATAGATGAGAGGTCTAATCCTCTAGAAGTAAATATTTATACTCAAAATTAACATTTATTAAAAAATTATTATAAAAGTTTTACCCTGTAAAAATGAAGTTTAAACAGCTACTGTAAAACCCCTTAGTTATGTATTATAAAAGAGTGTTTCTTTACCAATTGTATTAATTGTTTTATTTATGTAAGCAAATTAAATTTTTGAAATATTTTAATAAATTGATGGGATGCCATAATAATTTGAAAATTTTATTACTACCCTAATCCAGTTTTGTTTGAAATAAGCAATCTACAATGATTTTTCTACTTACACGAAGGATGGCATCATGCAGGAAGTATGGTGCAGGTTCGAATCCTGATAATGATGGCCACAACATTAAAATTACTATCTGCCCACTACTGATAAGGAATTTCTGGTTCCAATTCCCAGATGGGTTTGAATTTTTATAGTTTTTTATGCAATGTTTCTTGCTGGCTGTACATGCTGAAAATTCTTCATACAAAAGATTTTCATGTACATAATCACTGGCTCGGTAGAGGTCTAGAATACTAAAATAATTACCTATGTGCCTACCTGTTAAATTTGATATTAAGAATAAATATAACTTTGTAGGTACATAATAATTATGTTGTTACAGAAGAATAAGGTCAGCATTTACAGAAATCAAGTCTAATGTCCTTGATGGGGAAGGATTGGTAAATAGATAAAAATGCTATATTTGTGACTCACTTTTGTTGCCTCCACAGCAATTCTACATATTTCTCATACAGACACGCCTACTATCTAATTATATCTACCTATTTACCAATTCAAACCTTCCAACTTTTTAAATATAAGTAATATAACATTAAAGTAGATCAATCAATCAATTATTCTCCCTTTTTGACCCTACTTAGGGTCATACTTTAAAGGTACTTTTATTTTATCCAGAAATCAGGTTCTATAATTCCCATTTTTCTCAACAAACTTTATCAATAATTTTATGGACGGGTAAAAAGGCTAGTATTTCAATAAACGTGCATTTTTTAATATTTTGGATGATGATTGCACACATTTTTAATCATTTTGAGCAATGTTGAAAAATTTGTCCTTTTGTTTTTACACAAATAACACTAGCTTATTTGTGGTGGCTCCGAGGAAGAATAACCCTCACTGATGTTTCTGAAGTACTCGATACTTCTTTATACTGATATTCTGAACATTTTTCTGAATTCCAGTTATAGTAAATGGTCGTTAGCTGATACTCCCGCGCACGATCGAAAGCGATGGAGGGCTCTGGTTGTCTCCTTTTTTGCCCTAAATAGGGTCACAGAGGGAATTTTATTCATTTATTCAATGCTTCTATATATACATATAAAGTTCATAAAAAATGACATTGACCATGTACTACATTTTATTTTGCATTTATTAGAGGCAAACATCTGATCCATAAGAACAGTTCCACTTTTTGACTTATTGTAATCAATACTTATTTCTATGCTTCGTTCATTTCCCGACATAATAGAGTCACGGTTCATAGAAAAGAGTAAAATATAGCTGCCTTCTCTTTTTTGGAACTTAAGAAACTAATGAGAATGTTCCTGAGTCCAATCATCTAGAAAATTACGTGGTATAATATAATATTGCTTATTTGTTAGTATTGTTCCTATCAAAGTGAGTCCAACACACTTGAAATTACAATGTCAGTTGTTAAATTGTCAAAAAATATGACATGTAACATTCCTCTTTTTAAAAACCTTTTTTCTCGTAAATTTTTCCCAAATTTTTTTTCTTGTGAATACTCTTTTAGCTCTCATATTGGTAAAAATTGTGAAAACAGATATTATAGCTTCTGCAGTGAATATTAATTGAAATGATTTTATTGGAATTTCAAGTATCCAACTTGGACGTAATATGACTTTATTTGCCGATCCACTTTATATGTTGTGAGCCGGTGATCTTCCAGATAGGTAGTTGAGAAGCTGGATACCAAATACTTACGTCTTTAGTAACAGGATGAGCTTCTCTGTTACTATCAGTTTTATCAAGTTCTTCATCCATGGTTTCATCTTCACTAACATTATCGCTGTAATTACACTTAACACTCAAATGAACAGACTCCTCGTCCGTGTATGATATTTATATCTCATCAGATATATGATTTATATCTCACTAATTTTGTCATCATTTAAAATTTTGTTTGCCATATTTTATTTAACCAAAACACACGTGCAAACTCCAACTTAGTATTGAGTTCATACTGGACCGCTGAGGCGCTGAGGAGAGTTTGACTGACAATTTTAATAAATGTTAATTCATTCACTACGTTCTTGGACTGTTTTTATGGATTCTGAATCGAAACACAGTATTGGAGGAGTACTGAGAAGGAAGGCGACATATTTTAAAAAATAAATACCGAAATTACCCGTCAAAGTATCCCAAGCGTCTGAGAGGCGCCAAAGATACATCAGCGGTTAAATATTTTTATTTATATTTATTTATTTATTTAATCGAATATAAACTTGTATTTGACGACATAATATCACATCAAAAAGTATGAAACAAACGTTTTTATGGAAAAAAATATGACAATTAAGTATCCTCCTATGCAGCAGTTTGCTGGATAATAACAATTTTACATTTACATATTCGTATTAGGTGTTAAGCTAAACGTTTATGTTATTATTTAACCCATAATATTCTAATCGTAGGATTTTTTTTTGAAAAATATTATTCAAGACTATAAAATACAATTAGGTTTGAAATTACTCAAAAAACCCCACAGGACAGGAATGTTGAGAAAATTATTCATTTGTATGCAGACCAGGCTAAGAGTCAACATTAAACCTTTTTATAACGACATTATCATATTATGGTTTCTGTTTGTGACATGAATATTACGGGGTAGATAGAAAAACTAATCTCCATAATTTTCTAACCAGACATAATTTGCTGTTCATTTCAATTTGAAAGACTTACAACAAAACCACACCTTGGTTCTATAAAAAGAAGATCCCTGAAAAAAAAATTAAACGGAATGGAGAGATCTTGTTGCCTCCAAAAGCACCAAGTGGAATCAAAAAGGGAGAATTGATAGATTGGTTGATTATAAAAGTTAGAAGGATAACAAAAAAGTCAAATATCACAATACAGCCAACTCTACCTTGATTTTTTTTGATATTCAGCGGGAACTATATATAGAGTAGTTACCCGTGTAAGTTTTCGATCGTTTCGATATTCGAAATCGAAAGGGTTTTGAAAAAAAATTCCGTTAAAAATTAAATATCGAATGATTCGATCGTTTGACGTTAGAGCACTATTTACATGCTAATAAGCGCTTATTAGCGTGCAATTAACTTTCCATAATGCTGCATTTACATGCTTGCCACGGCTTGGCAAACCACCACAAACACCAACGTGTAAACGGGGTGTTTGCCTTGGCTTGTGTGAGCTGCCAACGCTTGTCCCGATCTGGACAAGTGCCGGTTTTTCGACACAGATCAATTGTATTAAAATACCGACGCGCACGCAAACATGTACCTAAATGGCGTCCAAGCGTGTGTGAAGGCTTGGAGTTTGTGGTAGCTTGCCAAGCCATGGCAAGCGTGTAAATGTAGCATAAAACTTGTAGGTACTAGCACCCACAGGTTTATCTGTCAAAATAAACATTCACTATTACAAACATTTGAAATATAAAAAAAAAATTGAAAACTAATTGTATCGTGGAAATAAAATACGCACTAAGTGCCAAAAAACTCATTTTGAGATAATCTAATAAAACTGATTTTTCCCCCATATAGACATAGTACTATGATGATTTTTTGATCTGTTTTGGATCGATATGGACTAAGTGCAATATTTAGGCTTTCGGCAATGGTTTATAGAACATTTCCTCATACTCGACTCATTTTTTTCATTTTTAGCGCTTAGAGCGTATTTTATTTCCACTATACAATTAATCTTGTTCTTTTTTTGTCAATTGAAACTATTAATGTTGTTGCTTCTTAGCATTCTTCTTTTTCTTCAGTCGGTTCAGATCGCGACCGCCATGCATTCTCACCAACTCCCTCCATCCCTCCCGGTCTTCAGCCATTATTATGAACCCATGCATTATGGTCCCCGTTGCCCGTTGTAATGTTCCCTTATTGCATAATCTTATAATATAAAAGAAAGTCGGGTTAGTGGGAACACTTTATAGCTCGAGAAAGGCTAAACAGATTTTTACGAATCTTGGTTTATTGGATTTTTCTCCGCTCCGGATAACAGAATAACTAATAAAACATCGAAAAATGGATAGAAAATACTATAAAATATAATATTAAAATTAGTATGGAACGGACTTCCTAACAACAACGCCATCTATGAACAACAAGATTACTATTTACCTGACAACCATTGAGTTACACCGGTACGAAGATTATTGATAGAGTTTTTTCAAGCTTTCAAAAATAACATTCAAATTAAAACGCAGACGGTGAATAAAAAGAGATGATACCGATTTGAGGGGTTAAATAAAACTTTGCAGTATTACGATATTTACATATCGTAATACTGCAAAGTTTTATTTAACCCCTCAAATCGGTATAATGGCTAAGTATTACAAAGTTTCAAGTAACGTTTTTGAAGAAAAGAGATGAATTTAAGTATAGTTTAGGAACGCGAAAAGTGAATCAAAAGTGGTGAGTTAAGTTTGATTAATGTGTTGTGAGGAAATTAAATTACCTTTGTCATTGGAAATTTTTATTTTTGTTTGTTTGTTTGATAAGCGAATTTTTATTTACAATGTTGTTTCAGAAAGTATCTAAGCATGTTATTATATTTTGGAAAGAATCAATTATCGTATGAAGATGTTGAAAGAAGTTTGACGGGTCAGCTAGTTTAAAATATATTAGAGATTGATTAATTTTTTTTTTGTACTGTTTGTTATTTGAAGTGGTTGGTAGTGGATAAGACGCCGTTTCGTACTGGAGGGTTGGGTCGCATGTCTCGCCCATCCTCCTCTTTCATGACATTAGCTTATTTGCTTACTGTGAAAGAGTCAAAGAGTGTATTTGTGTTCACTTTGAGTGAGCACAGATACATTTTAATACACTTTAAAATAATCTTCGCATATACCTAATAATATGAGGAATTTCTTAGGATAATAAAAAAACCTCAACATTGTAAAATAAAAATTCCGCTTTGATTTTATCGATATCAAAATAACCAATCAAATAAAATAATTAGAAATATTTTTACAAGAAGAAGCACGTAGGATACACCCACTTCTTTTATTTCCATTATGAGCCTTTAAAATAATAAATTCTTGTGTGGGAGGATTGAAAATACAATTGATAACAAGAATAAACAAGGGCTATATGCTTGTGAGAAATTGATACTGAAATATTTGAATATTCAGACAATTAATTATAATTATTATTGATTGGAGTCTATCTGTTACGTATTTGTAATAATGACAAAATACTATGGTAACCCCGATTTAAGGCAAGAATTATAACAAAGGTGACAAGGATCCGACACAGGATTCGATTCAAATACAAATCAGAAACAGTACAAGTGGCAAAAGACCTGAGTGTTCCCCTATTCCGAATATCACTCACTAACGTAAGTGAGAAACTCACGACTTGTATTGGCTGCGGAGCATTTCGAAGTATTTTTAAGGGGCGCTATACACGTTTTCATATAAAATTTCTTCAGTTCATGCCAGTGTAAATACCTATCACTGAAACTTAAAACCGTAACGGATCGTTGACTTGACCAAATGCTGAGACGGAAAACTTTAGGTACAAATATAACATATTTTTGACATAACAGGCGATGAGGTTTTAATTAAAATTAATTAATTTAATTTTCTCTTTCCGCGTTATTAGGCTTAACTGCCTGGAAGAAGGAAATCAAATTAAAAGCACCAATGCCAGTGGAGCTATAAATTTGGTTGAAGACAGGAAAGGCTAGAGGAATAATGTACGATGGGGACTGTTCCGAACGGCCGCCAAGGAATGAATAATAAGTTAAAAATTCCATAGAAATGTTCCTTATTATAATGTTATTGTTTTTTTTTATTAATTAGGCTTTCCACCCTCAAAGAGTGCATTGTGAATATAATTGATTGATCTACATGGACGATTACTTGAACTCACACCACACTGAAGAAGAAGCTAGAGAAATGGTCGAGCAAGTGACAACAGTGTTAGCAAGCGGAGGATTTGAGCTTCGAATTCTACAAGAAGCTTAACAATCATTCCGCCTGAAGCAAGGGCAACCCGAACCATAGAGCTAGGGGGTACTGCTAACACTGAAAGAGTTCTAGGCTCTCTGTACACGCTGCCAGAAAGAAGCTGGCTAACCAAGAGGCAGATCCTGAGCGAAGTGATGAAGAAATTATTAGCTCCTGATTTAATTAATTTTGTTGATATTCTAGAATAGTTTCTACCGTAGTTTTTTGCAAGCACCTAGGTATAAATGTGTCTCACCTAATAGTGATAGTTTCATAGTGATAGTTTGTTGTAATATAACCATTTTAATCATAGTAATTGTCGAACCATTTTGTGAAATGTAGGTACTGTGAATATGTAGTTCATCCAAAATAGTCAAGTGGTGCGTGTCCCTACGCACAAATTCCACATGTGTTCATTCTTTTATATTACTGATAATTTATTGCATTCAAATGTGCACCAGTGTAACCAATAGATACTCGAGTGATGCCCTTCGATCTTTTGGTGAAGATACTTCGATAGTTATTCCGGCAACACTTCGACATGTGTTAAGCACTTATAGACTTCTAAGAACACAATACAAAAAAACCCACAGGGGCTGCAGAGGAGGTCAGCGCATCAAAAGCAATAGGATCAATTCTCAAAATGTGATAAAAACTTCTCGCCATGAGCATGTTAGCAAACAAATTTCAGTGGGATCTTGGAACGCCAGATCCATCAATAATAAAGTGGATGATGTTGAGGAGCTAATGATAACTAATAACCTGGATATACTAATGCTCTCAGAGACATGGCATGAAAATAGCAATGCTACATGTATAAAGTTATTGAAAGCCAAAGGTTATAAAGTTACTGAGAGAGCCCGCGATGTTCCAGTTAATTGTAAAAAACAAAATAATATCAATTTTGTGAATCACGGAGGTGTGGCTATAATAGCAAAGCCTAATTACTTTTTCCACAACACCAAAACACACGTATATTCAACTTTTGAAATCATAACGACTAAAGTAAAAAATAAAAATTCGGAACTCATAGCCATAGCAGTCTACCGACCAGGTTCAGAACCCGTAACCACAAATTTTTTTGAAGAATTTGCTCTCCTACTTCAATTTCTAACCACCTACTCGTGTTCTTTTGTACTAGCAGGTGATATTAATATTAGATTAGATAGGAAGGACAGTCACACAAATAGATTTAATAAATTACTTAAGGATTATGGTCTACAGCAGGTGGTCAGTCAGGCAACACACAACGCAGGCGGCATACTGGATGTCATCATCGTCAAAGAAGACGCTGGCTGGAACAGTCTGACAGTAAAGGACGTGGGCTTATCTGATCACTCGCTTGTTTCCATTAACTTGAACTTTTCCCCACCTCCCCTGATATATAAAGAAATAACATCCAGAAATTGGTCCGACTTTGACAAAACGGCCTTTAAAAATAAACTTGAACGATCCAGCCTGAACGACCCATTATACGTTTCATCACTTGATCTAGAAGGATCTGTATACGCTTATAACGATACCCTTCAAAGTTTATTAAACGATACTGCACCGGTAAAATCTATAAAGTGTCGTAACAGAAAACCTGGGACACACATCTGGTTTGATGATGAGTGCAGGCAGCTGAAAACCCAAACCAGAAAACTGGAAAGGATTTTTCGTAGATCAAATGAAGAGACAGCTAAAATCGAATGGAAGACAACATTAAAGAAATATAGAGATACGATTTCAAATAAAAAATCAGAATACTGGATAAACAAATTAGATTCTAACAAGAAAAACCAAAAATCACTTTGGAATGAACTTAATCGGCTGTGTGGAGATGTCAGACCAGATATAAAATCTTATCTTAACGCGGAAGATCTATCAAACCAATTCAAGGCAAAAGTGGAAAGAATAAGAGATAGTACAGAGCCTAGCTCCCAAGAAAGCCCGTCAAATTTAAATAATATAAACTCAAGATTTAATGTTTTTAATACCGTAGAATATCATGACATTCAAAAAATAATCTTATCACTTCCCAATAAACAGTGCCAGTTGGATCCCATACCCACGTGGTTATTGAAAGACTGTATACATGAACTATTACATATTATTGTGCATATCGTGAATTTATCTATAAAATTAAGTATTGTCCCTAGTTTACTTAAGAAATCAATAGTCACACCGATTTTAAAAAAAGATAATTTGGATCCGAATATCGCGGATAATTTCAGACCAATTTCAAACTTACCACTGCTATCAAAGATATTGGAAAATGTAATCAGTAATCAAATTAATAACTACTTAGAATCTGGTGTCTCTCTAGCCAAGAATCAGTCAGCTTATAGGAAATTTCACTCAACGGAGACCACAGTGACCAGAATCTTATCAGATCTAATCACCGAGTCGGAATCTGGTAAGTTAACTCTCATAGCTTTCTTGGACATGAGCGCTGCGTTTGATACAGTCGATCACTCCATATTATTATCAAAACTCCATTCAGAATTCGGTCTGCAGAGTGAGCCCATTGCATGGATAGCCTCATATCTAAATTCCAGAAAGTACGTAGTCTCCTTTAATGGATCCACTACTGATGAAAAAGACTTCTTATACGGAGTGCCACAAGGATCTGTATTGGGTCCTCTCTTATTTAACCTATACACTAATAAATTAGAAAATCATATTCAGTGCCTTGGCTTCAGAACTCATGCATACGCTGATGATCGTGTTGTTTTCCAATCCTGTAATCCAGATTCTCAAGACCAACTACTCTCTAATATTGCAGACTGCATTAATAGCATCTCGCTATGGATGGGCTGTAATAAACTTAAATTAAATCCATCTAAAACAGAATTTCTGTGGATAGCTTCGCCACGCAGACAACACCTGATTAAAAATAATCCCATTTCAATCCAAGGTGCTAATATTTCTCCTTCAAATAATGTTAAGTTCTTAGGTATTTATATTGACAGCGCTCTGTCCATGGAAAAACATATCTCGTCTACTATAAGCACAGCTTTTTACTTTTTAAGGCAGCTGAAACCTATTCGGCGATGCCTACCCGTAGATGCAGCTAAAACACTGATCAATGCACTGGTAGTTTCTCGTGTGGACTATTGCAATGCAGTTTACTCTAATCTACCCCAATACCAAATACTCAGACTACAATCAATTTTAAACGCTGCAGCTCGCCTAATATTTCAAATGGATCGGTTCTCTCACATTTCATCTTCATTATACACTCTACACTGGCTTAAGTGTTCAGAGCGTATAGAGTTCAAAATATGTCTCATAATCTTCAAAGCTCTTCACAGCATGGCTCCTAAATACATCTCGGAATTATGCACACTACAAAACTTTAATAATAGACAGCAATCCTTAAGATCGATTTCTTGAGCAGATTATAAACTTGACGAACAAAATCTCTCAAATAAGCCAAATTATTTGAGCAGAGCGTTCGCAGTTTCAGGTCCTAAGGCGTGGAATAACCTTCCTGCCAACATCCGAGCGGCTGAGAACCCGGAAGATTTTAAGAAGTTATTAAAAACGCATTTATTTTCAAAATCGTACCCAGTGTGACGGGATCCCCTCAACGAAACTACTACTAACTGGATTTCCTCTAAACTAAACTACCTAACTCGAGAAACTACACCTACTCTGACTAAATTAACGTTTACCAAAACCGTGTAAACCGAGTCGACTGAAAGAATGCATCAATGTACCTATATAATAGGTAGATGACTCTAAGACGAATATCTACGAACCCAAGATGAAGGGGTTAACAACCTTCATGATACGCGCCTGAAATCACGGTTAAGTAAAACGTATGTGTTTTCAAGAAGACTTCTGATCGCTACGTGGAATCTAATGGCCATGATGATATTGTGATCGTCTAGTAACCTAAATTTAAGGACCCAGTACGTTGTGTACGAAATTAATTATAACAATCATTCAACTATATAAACCTGTAAACATTTGGTCAACTCTGAAATAAAGGTGATAAAAGAACACATTTACGTAAACAAATCAAACGCAGGATACCCCACCATTTGTGATGTTAGTAATAATGAGATGAAAGAGCTACTTACCTTACATCCTCGGTTCTGTGGAATGACATGAGAAATATTCAAAACAAGATGAAACAAAATATTCGACAGTTTATAACATTATTGAAAGTTTTCACAAATGGTGGTCGTCGATAACTGAAATATTAGTAGATAAGCATGCAATCAACCCTAGCCTACCATGATACCATAAAACTTTACCCCCCCCCCCTGAAATCAAGATAGAACCATTACGGGCTTACGACCGTCTTCTACTTGATGGTTTCGAAGGCTGGCTTATGCGCGCTTTATGTTAACAACGTTCGCCATTACACTTTCGCAGTGAATGGTTCTTCTTGATAAAACACAAAGCCCTCCCCAAACTAAGCAAACAAATAAAATAAAATAATAAAATAAAGTAAGACTTATCAATGATCCAGAGTTGCTATTTCTTTCTTGAATACACTGACTCTATGTTTTAAAAGATTCTAATTCAAATCGGTTCCCAGATAACACTTAATTATGTAAAATACTAATTAAAAATGCAACACTGAATTTAAATTTATGCTTGAATCTAAAAGGAATTTACTACAAATAGATTTCACCACCCAGGAGCACACAAAATTAATATGTTATAAAATGTTCAATAAAATAATCAATAAAAATCACTAACTGAAAACAGGGCTATCCAAAGGATTTCGTACGAGAACGAGCCCCCTACATCCCCGTCGACGATGCAAACCGAACTGTACCGAGATGAACTCAGGCGCATAATTTATCTAATACAAAATCCTTCGTATCCCATCTACAGTCAATGTTTCATGACTCTATCCAAATTAAGTAAAATACGTCACTACTAATATTAGACTAACATAAAACATATTTAAGTTTATAAAATAAACTACAATATTTCAATAAAATGAATGGCCATGACAATCCTCCCCTTGAAAGAACAATCAAGGGCTTGCTAAAGATTCATGATTTTCTTTCACAAACTCAAAAAAATAAAATTATCAATTCGAAAATGAATACCAATTTATGACACCCCAGTATGACCCTGGCTTATTTGCACCTACCATGTGAGCCTTCCTCAAAATGTTATGGATGTAAGTTCTTAATCATACAAGTACCTACCCCCTTCGCAATCAACCATTCGGTACAACCACCAGCCGAAGTCCCTTCTATGAATAGTCAATGTAAAATATGTTAGTGTCAGGGCCGTATCCAGTACCTAATGTTATTTGTATCGTGAAGGAATTTAAATTTTTGTAGAAAGAATTATTTTCTGAATCATTTTGTTGACTTGATTTTAGAATTGTATAAAAATATATATATATATTTTTTCATGCTATATAGCAGCCCCCACGTCCCGCTGCTTTTAGATCTCGACCGGCCTGTTCGGATGTCGAGTCCCTCATGCGATTAGACTAACCTTCAACGCGCACGCGAAATATATAAACTAAGATACGAGTACAAAGCATGCTTAAATACATAAACTAAGGTTTTACAATAGGCATTGAATCAATCACCCCCGAAACCGACCCAAATATGGTCACAACTTTAACCACACCTCGGTCGCCCTCTCATAATGACAGATTCAATTTATGGTGTTAAGCAATGACCCATATTAGGACCTTAGCGGCGATGACACAAGGGATTGTCCTTCGAGCCTTTCCTAGGATCATATACGAAGAATGGAACTTTCCCCCAGACAAAGTTTGAGGCAAGGACTGGAGTTGTTAAAAATATGTATAATATTTTGTATATAATAAATTCATGCATTATTGTAAAATAAATCATAATAAATACAAGGTTGTGAATCATTTTCGCCTTAAGTTACGAAAAGAAAGGAAGAGGAGTTTGTTAAGATACAATAAAATAATGATAAATACATAAATACGATAAATAATGCAATGGAGTCGTTAGTAAACAACAATAGTCAACACATTTTATAAATTATTGAAATATTAAAAGCTTGATAAAGTATTCAGTTCCTTCACAATACAGAATAATGAAAATTTATAAAGATAGATAAGTACCTAATTTTAAATTTAAGGCCTGGCTGAATTTGGTCCTGCTGCAATAGTCTGGTAACTAAAACTTTGAACTTATTTAATTTAATCGAATTGAGAATGATTATCTTAAAATAACTAAAACTTAAATTATGTAGTCCTGAATTCTTTAACCAGAGACACAGATCACAATTCATTCACCCAAACTCATACTAAATTATAATAAAATATAAAAAAAAAAAAATTTAATAAATATAAAGCTTCCTAAATACGGCTCTGTCGACTAAGATTATAGAAACAAACCAAGGACACAATTACGACTCAAATCCTGAAGTAGGTACCTCACCAATCCGAGGTAAAGCTCGACCGAACACTCAATAATAAAATACTGTAGTGACATATAGTGCTTGACAAAAAAAAAACACCATAATAAACAAAAACAAAAATATACCTATATCAAATATACAAACAGACAAAAAATATCTCTCTCAACCATAAGATACCCTAGGACCTAGAAGACACACTTAACATTTCATAAATTATTATTTCTGACAAACTAATAATATTTAACATCTTGACTCTGGTGCACACACAAATAAATTAATATCCCTACTCTAAAGAAACCACTTCACAGTTCACGCATTCCTGAAATGTGACCATAAATCTCCATCTTTATTAATCTCCATTCCTAACACAATACTTTCCAAAGACAACCTCTAGGACCAAACAAAAATAATACCAGAAAAAACATCGATCTAGGTACCACCTGAAGAACAGCGAAGAAAAATACAGGGTACACACGAACACACAACCGTGTCTCGTCTTGCAGAAAATTAAAATAATATAAATATGTTAGTCGGATGATATTATCAATTAATTGATGTCTTCCAATCAACCGACTTTGTCTCCAAATACAATAGAAAGAAAAGTACCTAAAGCTAAACTACCCTAAAATACCTAATGATTTTATAAATATATCCCTTTCATACAAGTTATGAGTTAAACCGGTAGAACTTATCGCCTGAGGCAATTTTTTCTAGTCACCCGGTTTCGTCTAATCTGAAACAATGCAACCATGGTCAGGAATTTCGTGTGAAACGAAAGGATCTGACAGAGAGAAGAAAAAAAAAATAAAAAATAGAAGTCGAAAATGTGAGCCGACCAGGAATCGAACCCGGGACCCCAAAATGAGAATAAATATATTCGAATTAAAATATTGCCTTTCCCGAAACAGTACCTAACAAACTTACATATAATTCGATTCCAATTACCCTACACACTATACCAAACAATTACCACAAACCAAAAGCAAAAGAATTTCTTAAACAGTAAAACTGTTCAGAAGATCACATCCTTACGAAAAAGAACGCCCTGTATAAAACATGTGACCCTATTCAAGGTACCTACATTCAGAATGTATGTAATAATTCATGTGTATAGTGGATACATGTCGGATCCACTATACACATGTCGATGCCCCGAAATGACAAGTGGCTTACCCAAAAGTACGGACAAACCCTGATCATTTCACACCTACAGACACTTAATACATTTGGAGAGCCAAACAATATAAATATTATTTGTCTCTCACAAACAACCAAAGAATATTATTGAAAATTTAACCTGAACTATTTAAAACAAAACACCTAAACTTACCTCATCATTCACGCTTATTTTTCGACATCGCACATTCGAAATTCTTCCATTAACACATTTCTTTGCTGAACAAAATATCAAATAAAACCCTGCATTCTCTAGAAAATAATTTACTTCAATCCTACAAAATTACCAAAAGAGACCTCCCCTCGAGGTTAACAAAATATTTAATATTATTATTAAATCCAAAACAACAGCAACAAAAATCCTAAAATACTTACGTAAAACAAGACCTCCCCTCGACGTTAACAAAATATTTAATATTATTATTAAATCCAAACAACAGCAACAAAAATCCTAAAATACCTACGTAAAACAAGACCTCCCCTCGACGTTAACAAAATATTTAATATTTTTATTAAATCCAAAACAACAGCAACAAAATATATGCAAGGAAGAAAAAAAATCATAAAATCCCTAAATAAAAGAGACCTCCCCTACTCTTTAAGATTAATGTTATACAGTTTAATAAGACAATCTTTCTAATTCTAATTCTTGAAACTAATAACTTCTTCCAATAACTGACTAGAACTTTCAACCATTTATTCAACCAACCATAGAATTTTTTTCTACCTCCCCTGCTCTGCTAATCAAATTTCTGACCAAAATTTCCTGAACCTCCCCTAGATGACAACTCCATAATAACGATAAACAAGAGAAAGAAAAAAAAACGTAGTAAATCAGGTTTGTCTTTACAGGGGTAAAGACAAGAATCCTGGTCACGGCACCATTCTGTGACGGGATCCCCTCAACGAAACTACTACTAACTGGATTTCCTCTAAACTAAACTACCTAACTCGAGAAACTACACCTACTCTGACTAAATTAACGTTTACCAAAACCGTGTAAACCGAGTCGACTGAAAGAATGCATCAATGTACCTATATAATAGGTAGATGACTCTAAGACGAATATCTACGAACCCAAGATGAAGGGGTTAACAACCTTCATGATACGCGCCTGAAATCACGGTTAAGTAAAACGTATGTGTTTTCAAGAAGACTTCTGATCGCTACGTGGAATCTAATGGCCATGATGATATTGTGATCGTCTAGTAACCTAAATTTAAGGACCCAGTACGTTGTGTACGAAATTAATTATAACAATCATTCAACTATATAAACCTGTAAACATTTGGTCAACTCTGAAATAAAGGTGATAAAAGAACACATTTACGTAAACAAATCAAACGCAGGATACCCCACCATTTGTGATGTTAGTAATAATGAGATGAAAGAGCTACTTACCTTACATCCTCGGTTCTGTGGAATGACATGAGAAATATTCAAAACAAGATGAAACAAAATATTCGACAGTTTATAACATTATTGAAAGTTTTCACAAATGGTGGTCGTCGATAACTGAAATATTAGTAGATAAGCATGCAATCAACCCTAGCCTACCATGATACCATAAAACTTTACCCCCCCCCCCCTGAAATCAAGATAGAACCATTACGGGCTTACGACCGTCTTCTACTTGGTTTCGAAGGCTGGCTTATGCGCGCTTTATGTTAACAACGTTCGCCATTACACTTTCGCAGTGAATGGTTCTTCTTGATAAAACACAAAGCCCTCCCCAAACTAAGCAAACAAATAAAATAAAATAATAAAATAAAGTAAGACTTATCAATGATCCAGAGTTGCTATTTCTTTCTTGAATACACTGACTCTATGTTTTAAAAGATTCTAATTCAAATCGGTTCCCAGATAACACTTAATTATGTAAAATACTAATTAAAAATGCAACACTGAATTTAAATTTATGCTTGAATCTAAAAGGAATTTACTACAAATAGATTTCACCACCCAGGAGCACACAAAATTAATATGTTATAAAATGTTCAATAAAATAATCAATAAAAATCACTAACTGAAAACAGGGCTATCCAAAGGATTTCGTACGAGAACGAGCCCCCTACATCCCCGTCGACGATGCAAACCGAACTGTACCGAGATGAACTCAGGCGCATAATTTATCTAATACAAAATCCTTCGTATCCCATCTACAGTCAATGTTTCATGACTCTATCCAAATTAAGTAAAATACGTCACTACTAATATTAGACTAACATAAAACATATTTAAGTTTATAAAATAAACTACAATATTTCAATAAAATGAATGGCCATGACACCAGGTTATCTTTAAAAGTTCTCATTTGATATTGTTTTGTGATTTTAAGCTGTTAATTAAGCTACTCTATTTATGTATATACCTATTTGTAGTAATCTTCATATTTTTATACTTATTTATAGGTTACAGGCCCTAATAATTTTGCAAAGCGCCCTTGAGGTGATAATTATCACGAAACGGCGCGTTAAAAATCGTCCTTTTATTATTATATTATCTTCAATAAATGGCAAGCCGAAGTAAACAAGTGCTCAAGATGGGTTTTCAACCCTCCAGGCGCCCCCCACCATGGGGGAGCGTGGGAGCGCATGGTCAGATCTGTCAAAACCGGGTTGAAATACGCCTTAAAGAGCGCGCCCCAAGACTTGATACATTGATGACGGTGCTGGCAGAAGTCGAGGAGTAATAGTGGAAGTGCGGCCGAGGGCAGACAATCAAGTTCGGGCAGCGTTAGTGAGAACATCAGAAGGCAGGCTGTTACTTCGTCTAGCGGTGAAACTTCTAAAACTACTTGATATACTTACACTACATACTATAAAGAAAAAGAAAAACACTTAAGCTAGACGAGCACGCTGCCGGCCGGGCCCGCAAACCCACCAGGACGCATACCTCGACGCTTGCCATGACGGACTCCCGACATCGACACCCGGCAGCACGAAACATTCGATTTACCTACGCTACGCATGTTGTAAGTTATCTGTAGCGTCGCGTTCCATTGTAGTTAGGCCGTTTCGTTATTTTTTTATCGTTTGTTTTAAATAGTTAATTTATTGAAAATAATAATGCATCACGGCTATTTTTATTTATTTTATATATTTTTTTATTTCCCTAGTTTATTGACAAGCCGTTTAAATGGCTTAATGGGGCCCATTTCACTTGCTGCAATTGTTGTTCTCTATGTATAGTTGTATATTCCTTTATTTTGTGTGTATTATGTATCTTATTGTTTATTATGTTTTTTATTATTATTTTTTTTTTAAATAAAAGTTGGATTTGGTTCAAAACGAAAAAAAAAAAAAAAAAAAAAAAAAAAAAAAAAAAAATATTGTATAATAAAGTAATAATACCTTAATACTTATAAAACTGTGCCAAGATATTTTTTTTTGAAATCAGCCGATTGGAACAACTCAAGTTAGTAAAAAAATGATCAGATGAAAGAGGAGACCATATTTACATGATTTTGAACATTTTTATGGAAATTATTAAAAAATAAATAAATAAAAATAAAATCTTTCTTTATTTCTCGCAAGCAAATAATATTTTACAAACAATAAAGACATATTATAGGCAAAAGGAGAGTGCGGTGCGTGACTTGCGCTGATAGCTTGTTTTTTCTCCTCCTCTCCCCCTATTATGGTAGCTTTTGAAAAATTTGTCCCATATTTCAAATTTCAAATTCACATAAATTTTGATTATGATAATCCACATTTTTTTATCTTTATTATTTCATATTTTATTCCACACATAAATGAGCCTATCAAAAAATGTTTTGATCACACTTTTTGCCATTTATCTCTTCAAAAGCTCCCATACGTTCTCTATTGGATTCATACCGGAGAATTTCCAGGCCAATCCTAAACAACAATTTTATTATCTTTCAAATATTTATAAACAGACTTGCATTGTGGCACAGGACTCCATCGTGCATAAAAATGCAGTCTTCACCATTAGGGAACCACTGGGAAAGTTGTGGTAGTAGCCTCTCTTGAAGAATAATTTCCTTTGCCTTTGACAAATAATTCCTTTGATCTGTGTCAAAAACCGACACTTGTTGCAAGCGTCGGCAAGCTCACACAAGCCAAGGCACACACCTTGTTACACGTTGGTGTTTGCGGTGGTTTGCCAAGCCGTGGCAAGCGTGTAAATGCAGCATAAAAACCTCAGTCATAAGTTCTGCCAGCTAGGTGATGTATGAAATAACACACATCACAAAGAGTCAAATGGTGAATTAATTCCGAAGGATCTCTTCCAACCCGTGAGTAAGTAAAATATATACCTACAAATATTTTTTAATTTTCGTGACTTGCTATTTTTGTAATTACAATGGGATTTTATGCAACACGGGATGTTAATGTGCTGTTATTATTTATTGATTGACACCACCACCCACCCATCAAAGCGCCCACTCATCCATTCACCCACTGACATACCTACCGTTAGAGGCGTGTTTACTAAAAACAAAAGAATAATGCATTAATTATGGTTCGGTTATCTTTTGTTTTTTTTTATCGCTAATGGATAATCGACCAAAAGCGCGAATTCTAATGAGAATTGATACATTTTTTTATTTATTTTATTTCTCATACCAATAACATAAGTACAATAATAAGTACAAGTACTTACAATCTATATATATATTTACTCAAACTGTTAAAAAATTAATAATGTAAAGGACTGAATGGAAGTGAAAACCCAAGATTTGTCACGAAATGCATGTGAACAACATGCACCCCGAAAGACAAAAAAGGGATAATCAGCTTTTCACACGAAACAATATGAAGATGGAAGGTTTACTCATTTTCGCCGTGATTAATTCGACAGAGACAATGCTACTGCACTTGCATACGGGACGAGGCTGTGCCCATCAACAGAATATGCGATTGGATTCGTCAAAAAGATGAAGTCTTTCGACATTGTGCGCATGTGTCTCATCAGGACCATCTCTCAAAATGACCTACATATCGTGGAATCAGATGAAAGCGGGGAGTGCCGCATAACATGAATGGAAGTGAAAACCCAAGATTTGTCACGAAATGCATGTGAACAACATGCACCCCAATTCATCACAGCGTAAAGGAGTAAATCTTCCATCTTCATATTGTTTTCTGTGAAAAGCTGATTATCCCTTTTTTGTCTTTCGGGGTGATTATCCCTTTTTTGTCTTTCAAATTTATTTAATAAGTTTATTTTTGTTTCTGGAGGCGCAGTGTACAATGAACGGGCCGCCTCTGGTTAGGACCAAAGGGTCCACAGGACAACATCTGTCGGGAAAGCTAGTTATACATATAAAGTTAAAAAAGATAAATTGTTATATTTACCATAGATCCCAGAGTTAGTTGCTTGGTTCAAAAAAACGTTTACAAATTAATATATTTTGGAATTTTCAACATTAATTAGGTACCTACCTATATTTTTTTTGTATTTTGTTCGAAAGTTCAGAAATATGATTTTAATACAGCAATTAAATTCCTCGTATATTCTGAATTTTTCAAATATAGTGTTGTGAATTATTTAACTAGCATGAAATTTCATACCTAATGATGGTTATTTGTTGAACACAAATAATAATAATTAATTCTGGCAATTTTAATAAATTTAAAATTCGAAGTTTTTTATGTTAAAATGAAACATTTCTAAATTTGTTTTATAAAACTTATAAACTTACTAAGAATTGAGTAGGTAATTATTGTCATTAAAATTTTTCAAATTTTCCCCATTACGTATCTTATGTAAATTTAAAAGTCGAAATATGCTAATAAAACTACCCTAATTTTCATATCAAGTATAAATAATTCATAAATTAAGATTTTTAATATGAATTAAAATGTTCTTGCGCTTTCTGTATTTACATAATAAATTGGTATTTGGTAGGTATAAGTAAATAACTTTTTATTTAACAAATGCAGGAATTTCCGTAATTATACCGGCCATAATTTATTTATTAGTTTTTATTTTAATGAATCTCTGATCTCTATGATGTTTGTTTTTACCGGTCAGGCCATTTCTCATAGGGCGAAGTTAGATACTACGGACTTTAATCCATTCCAGACAATCTTCTTTCGCTTCATTCAATAGCATAATCCTCCGCATACATTGTCTTCTGTTCCTTTTACACCTGGCTTGATCCCCCTTTAAGATTACTCCGACAGGATTCGCCACGTCTCCGTGTACCCATTTTTTCAGGTATATAAATATTTTTTTGCCATTCTCTCTTCATTCATTTTGTCCCAAATATTTCAATTCATCACTTCTAATAAATTTTCTAACATTCAATGAACATTCTTACCTAATATTATCATACCTAACCTTATGAATCAGAAAGAATATTGCATATTCTAACATATTCTGTAACAACTAATGACTCTTAACAATTCATTACTGATGTTCGATTTTTAAATGGAACAAACCACTAAGGTCTTACGACCGTCTTCTACTGTTATTTCGAAGGCTGGCTTAGTGTGATAACTTTACGTTAACAACATTCGCCATTAGGTGATAATGTTTAAGTCTCCGAAACTCCTAATCATGAGAATTCTCGAAAAAATCTCATGTATACCACAAGTAGATATTTAATAATTAATGAAATATAGAGATAAAAGTTGGTAATTATTGAGAACAAGAGAGCAACCAAATTTAAAGACTGCGACTGCTGTCATGTATTTGGCGCCAGAATATGAATAAATATTTTTTTAATGTCTCATCTTTATTGCCTGGCTATTGGCTTTTTTTATGAATCAGCCTTTTCCTGCATATCCTGTGGAGTGATCTCATTCCTACAGCATTTATACCAACTTTCTTCAATGCCATACGAACTACAATACCTATGACAATCCCATCCCTCCTTTGCCTATAAACAATGGGCTGATTAAAACGAGAATTCAACCTTTTTCATCTTCTTCTTATTCTAGGCCTGAAGACCTGTTAATAAGAGGTGGGGTTTGCCTCTTGCGAGGTCGACTCCCAGCTGTCTATCCATCTCTTTGGTGGTCTGCCTGGGAGTCGTCTTCCATGTTGTTGGCTGTACAATGAGATCTCAAGTCTGGATGAGTCCATATTCTCCTCACATGTGCATACCAGCGGGCATAACTAAAATCGCACTCGACGACTAGTCTAGCTGTCATAGACAGAGAAAACCAATAATTTAGCTTTTTGTCACAAAGAATTCTATCGGCAAAGAAAATTTAATTTATCTTTTCTCACATTAATCTATGACTAGTGATCGACCAGTGCTCTAAATTCGTCCTTAACTTTTATTTAAATTATAAGTTTGAACATTTTTGAGGTTACTTTTTCAAAGACTGAGCGAGCTCTAATTCAAATTTTTCATTAAAAAACAATGACATAGATACTTATGTCAAATTTTAAATGTTGATAATATTATGTGCAAAGTTTTTTCCATTATTATTAAAGTTAAACAATATTAATCTATTCAAAATTTGTTTACCGCCTTCAAAAAATTTTTAGCGCCCATTTTGAGGCGCTTTTCGTTTTACATTTGTTTCTATGAAGTTCATGATCTTTATAAGTAGTCTGTGGAAGTGTGTGTGAGTATCAAATACATAACATTACAGTAGTGTTTTTATATTTTTTTATTGATTTTATCTACCTCCGTCCGCGCAATTTTCGTAAAATAGTCACAAAGTTTTTCCTTCATGTATTAATATATAGATACACTTCTATGTTTGTAGTGACGTTTATCTATCAATTTTTATTTTTTATATTTATTTGCATAAATTATTATGAACGAATAACGCAATAGGTAAACGAAATAATAGATTGATAGAACTTTGATCTACATCCATCGAAACAAATAGAATGAAATCACCTTAATAAATCTTTATTTCGATTTTAAAATTACTTTTCAATCTATTTTGTAAACATTTTATTCTAAAGAGAAATTCTGTCACCTGTCACGTAGCCCCGCCTACCAAACATTCGAAAATGACTACGAAGTTTATGATAAACTAGCTTTCCCGACAGACGTTGTCCTGTAGTCCCGTGAACCCTGTGGTCCTAACCAGAGGGGGCCCGTTCATATATGCATAATGTGCACTGCGCCTCCAGAAACAAAAATAAACCAATATAATAATAACTTTAAAATATGTCCCTATTTCTAAAACGTCCATATTTTATTCGTATTCAAAGCTCAGGCGGGAAAAATGCGAGAATATATAATAATATGCGTAAAATTTTGCTGAATTTGTATGAAAATGATGTAAAACGCCCCGAACGGTGCAGTTGTTTGATTTTTTCATAGATGGCGTCGTAGGACATCCATTCCATACTAACTTTAACATTATATTTTGTATTATATTTTATCCATTTTTCAACTTTTTATCAGTTATTCTGTTATCCGGAGCGGGGAAGAATTCAATAAATCAAACATCGAAAGAATCCGTTCAGTCGATCTCGAGTTATAAGTGTTCGCACTTACCCGACTTTAATTTATATTATAGACTAGCTGACCCATCGAACTTCGTCCCGATCAATAAAATATTGCTGGGTAACATAACATAGCTAACTACTCATTGTGAAAAAAACCAAAAGTTATGTGGTTATAATATTATGAATCATTTATTTCAAAAGCACCAAAACTCACCCATTTCTATATTAGATATCTATATTGAATTTTCATCATCTTACTTATAAATGCGCAATGTTTTGAAACTCGATGGTTGTCAGTTAAATAAAAAATATGTTGTTATGGGATTTTTCACAGATGGCGCGGTTGTTGTGAGGAAGCCCGTTCCATACTCACTTTAATACAGTATATATTTACATACTATTTTCCATCCATTTTTTTTATTTTGAAATTATTATTTTTCCGGAACGGAGAAGAATCCAATAAATCAAACATCGGAAGAATCTGTTGAGCCGATCTCGAGTTATAAGTGTTCGCACTAACCCGACTTTCATTTATATTTGTATTATAGATGTGTGGGCCCAGTCGGGCGTCATTCTGTGAAACGACTAGTTGTTGAAAATCCACGGATAACTCTAATTTGTGTTAAAATGACTACGAAACCGTCATTTTGTTGATAGAATATTGATAGAGTAGTCATAGAATGCAAAAAAATCACTAGGCCTACAGTATCTCCTTTGCCTCCCCCATCTATGCAACTATATATTATTCAACCTCGCATATTTCCCGTATCTTTTTGAGAATAATAATCACTTTAGCGATATAAAGCTTTAGAATGCAGTAGAGATGAAATCTCTACGAAGAATATGTGGAAAAACTTTATGGGATATGGAAAGGAATGAAAATATTAGGAAAGAATGTGGTATGGAAGTAAGTGTTGTGACAAAGATGAAAGTTAATAAGTTGAGATGGTTTGGGCATGTGGAAAGAATGGATGCAAACAGAATGACAAAGATAATTCATAAGGCTGAAAGGAAAGGTGTAAGAAAGCATGGGCGACCGAGAATGACGTGGATCTAACACATCGATTCCGTCCTCAAGGAAGGCCAGGTAAGAAGTAAGAGAAATAGGAGAAGCTGTATATATATATACAGCTTCATCATATATATATATATATATATACACCTTCCATGTGGGTAAATAAGATATTCAGGAAATCGTTAAACGGTGGGACATATGCGAGTTCTTTGAACCCATCCTCACTACAAACCTCACCATCTCCAAGTTGTGACAATTTGTTATGATAATGTCCTCTATCTGGGTACACACGTATGTAGAAGTAAATACATATGAAATTATTCAAATCTCCGCGGACATGGGATTCGCTATATTTGCTTAGGACATCTTCATACTTGAATCTCCCTCCGAGAACATATTATTATAGCGCTTTGCACGTACGTGTTCTTCTCACTCTCCCAAACCAATATAATGTAACAAACTCATCCCAAGACTAGGAAATACGCGACATATTTCCTAGTGAACTCTTTTTTTGTGATAATGTTGCGTTAAAATTTATTCAAAACTCGCTTTCCCGACAGACGTTTTCCTGTGGTCTTACTATGAATATTGAATAAGAATTTAAAATAATGATAAAAATGACTTTTTACCAATATATCATTCCGACCGATGCATCTGTTTTAAACCACATTTTCCTTCCGAATTCTGTCAATGGCATCAACTATTAAACAATTTTATTTTTTTATTTATTTTATTAGACAATTTGATTTGAAATTAGATTGACTCACTTTTCGTGTTTTAAATTATAAAAAAGCTGCTAACCTATAGGGTAGCCCAGAACTCATAGTATATTATAACAGCCTTTTCGTGCAAAGATATGTCTTTGCATAAAAATTCATAATTTTACGATTAAAATGAATTATCCTTGGAATTATTATAGAAACTTTAAAATGATATCGACTATTGGAGCTTTTTATTATCTGCTTCAGAACTATATATTCAATATTAATCGGTACTTTAAGGGGGACCCACTGAAGTTGCGGACCTCAAATTTTACGTGCTTGTGTAGGAGCATACGACCAACCCGTATACCAAATTTTATGAAAATCGAAGATTTTTTTTTTCTTTTTTAGCCCTTTTTCTAGAACAAGTGAAATTTTCTTTGGATACTTTAAGAGGGTTCCCCTGAAGGTACAGATCTCAACATTTTACTGACTCATCTACATCGAGGGGCTAACCGTTCTACCAAATTTCAATCAAATCGGATAAGAATTACTATGAGCTATGGGTGCGCACACATTTTTGGCGTACTTACGCGTAGGTACGGGTACGCGGAAATTTTTTTTGCATTTTTGGAATCTACACCCTCGAAAACGTCGAGAAAACTAATTTCAGCGAAATCTATTTTTTTTTTGAAATCCGATCACAAGACTCATGTATATTCCATATACTATGAGTAATACGCTTCAATGTTAACAAATTAGAAAAAATCTTAAAAAAGCTTAAAAAAATCCATAAAAAATCTGCGTGCCAATATTTTTAATGTCGATGGTTGTCAGGAAAATAAAAATAGTGTTTCTATAGATTTTTTCACAAATCGGGTTGTTGTATCGAAATTCCTTCCTTACTAACTTTAATATTATTCCTATTTTATATCATTAGCTAGCCATTTTTCTATTTTTTATTAGTTATTCTGTTATCCGGGGCGGAGTAAAATCCAATAATCCAAAAATGATAAAAATCTGTTTACCCGATCTCGCGCTAAACCGACTTTCTTTTATATTTTTAGATTAATTAAAATTTACGCCAATTCCTTCTAGCACTCTTTTATTAATTAATTTATAGGAGCAACAATACCTACATTGATGGCATAGAGACCGAGCTTCCACTATAAAAAGGATTAGGAAATGGCTAGAATATGTGTTAAGGATTCCGAATGACGGTTTGTTAGCCGTGGGGAGCATTGTTCTTCCTCCCTACAGGGTACCGAAAACGAAGAAGACCCTCTTAAATTGTGTTCCGTGATGACAGCGCAGTCGCAGTCTTCAAATTTGGTTGTTCTCTTGTTCTCAATAATTTCCACTATTTTATCTCTATATCTCATTATTTATTACTTATAAAATATCTACTTGTTGTATACGTATGATTTTTTGACATGTTGAACACGTAGAGAATTCTCATGATTAGGAGTTTCGGAGACTTACCACCTAATGGCGAAGTTGTTAATGTAAAGTGATCACACTAAGCCAGCCTTCGAAATGACAGTAAAACGCGGTCGTAAGTCCGTAGTGGTTTGTTCAATTTAAAAATCGAACATTAGTAATGAATTGTAAGAATTATTAGTTGACGTATCTCCTGGAATAACGTTGAATATTATACATTAGGTCGATTTTCGGTTTTTTATATCATTCGATAGAGTAGACTTTTCTCTATCTACTGGCATTTTCAAAACATCTAATATCTACTTCTAACACTGCAAATAAATCGATTAAATTTGTCTTTATTTTTTATTTTTGTAATTGTACGGCAAATGCCTTTGTAAAAGAATAAGCAATTCAATAAACAATCAACAGTTATATAAATCAATCAATTAATCGATCAACTCTTCAAAAATTTCATAAAAATACATTCACTTTGGTTGTATATATGTATATACCAATAAAAATAAAAGTGAATTAAACAGAGTTATATTTAAAATAATAATAATTATATTAAAAGTACCTATACAATATGGGATTTCACAAAGTTACCGCCGAAAACATCAATAATCTATTGTTTAAGCCACAAGTACTCGGCCTTACCTTTTCTCAGCGCACCTGCTAATGTTAAATGTTAAGTCGTGGGGTTTACTCTTTGAGGGTGGAATTGCCTAATTAATAATAAAAAAAAGTCGTGGGGTTTATTTAAGTTTTATTATATTTCGTGGAAGGATTTCAAATTTATTGCAGTGGTCAGAATAGTCGTTATTTTGTGTGTTTAAATACAGGGTTACAGGAAAAGTCGTACTGAATATTAAAGTACGTTATTATTTAGGTCAATTATGATGGATTTGATTGTGTAATATGGTGTCCGAAACTTAACCGTTATGGCGATATTGAACTTTAAAGATTTTGAAAAAATTCTCCTTTATCTTTTTCCCCTTTTATCGATTTTTTCGGATAAGAGGTCCTAGGGTCCATTTTTTATGTATCTATGTAGTGAGAGGACATGTCAATTAATAAAAATGATTAACAAAAACTGAACCTACTACTAACAGCTTAAAAAGACAGCTCGACAACGGTTAGAATTAAAGAATTTTCACTGAGTGTTTTTAGTTTTGAAGCGTTTTTTTTTAATTAATGGAACTTGTTCTGCAAATAATTTTATAAACTTCTGCGTCTCTTTAGCTATTCAAAAAGGTATAACACTTGCTATTAAATAGGCAAAACCTTGACCAAATAACAGTTAAGGTAGTAGAGGGTTCATTTATGGTTTGAGGTGAAAGTAGATAAAATACGAAAATAAATTATAAAAATATTGCTCTGTATAATATCTAACGTTCTTTCATGCAATACGTCAGTTGTTACATATTCGTCTTCGAACATTGCTAATATAGTTTATTTTATGAAACAAAAAATATAACCCAACAACTTATAAAAGCATGTAGTTACAGAAATATTTGAACACATATTTTAGTAGATACAATAATTAAATATGTTCCATTATTATGATTGTTATTCTAAAGACGGTTTCGGAACATTTAATGTACAACTAAACTACAAGATGTGTAATAGTGTTATATCTCGATTGAAACTATAGCAGTTAAAATATTAAGTTATCCGGTAACTGTGTATCTTTAATTAACAAACTTCAAGGAGAAACTCTGTTTAAAATAGCATCACTATAGATAAATTATAGCACCAATCATCTCGCCCCCTGTTTATTTACTTAGAAACATATATTATATTAATATATCTAAAACTAAATATAACTCTACAAAAAAGCTTTATTTAAGAGTAGGTACTCTAAATTATTACTGCTCACATTTAAATTATTGTTACATGTATAGTACCTATAGGTACCTACTAAACTTGTATAAATTTGGACAAAAGTGATTCTCAAAATTTGGCATCCGGAAAGTTGAAAATTCACAAAAAAAGTCATTCTCTAAATTTGGTTTACGGAATGTTATAAATTCACTAAAAAAAGTGATTCTCAAAATTGACATCCGGAAAGTTGAAAATTCGCAAAAAAGTCATTGTCATAATTTAGTATCCGGAATGTTAAATTCACTAAAAAAGTCATTCTCTAAATTTGGTTTACGGAATGTTATAAATTCACTAAAAAAGTGATTCTCTAAATTTGGCATCCGGAAAGTTGAAAATTCACAAAAAAAGTCATTGTCATAATTTGGTTTACGGAATGTTTTAAATTCAATAAAAAAAGTCATTCTCTAAAGTTGGTTTACGGAATGTTTTAAATTCAATAAAAACAGTTATTCTCAAAATTTGGTATCCGGAATGTTATAAAATCACAAAAAAAAAGAAAAGTCATTCCGAAAATTTGATAGTTTGTTTTTTTAACGAACACGTTTTGCTAGGATTTTTGAAAAAGGATAGGAAGACAGATTTTTAGTTTACAAATAATTATTGTCGTTAACTTCAGTTTATTAATAACTAGCTGACTCGCTCGTTGACTTTTGACCTAACCCAGAATAAAAAAATAATTTTCACTCGAATAAAATGTGATTTACGACATTAAAACTTAATTAAATTTAGCTAATAATTTATTGAATTATGTAATAGTTATCGTTGATTCGGGTGAGGGATGAAATTCGATGGGTAATAAACAATTATTATAACAACCTCTATAATTGCTTTACTTTTTAAAAAATCCTAGAGATGGCGGTGTAGTAGAAAATTAATCACATGTGATACATGTTTCGATATTCTACATGTCGTTGAAAGAATATACCCCATTAAAACCAAATTTTACAGAATTATTATGGTAAAGATTTTGATTTCGTTAGTGTTTGTGATTCACTGTGAACTTTATTTGTGATTCACTGTGAACGTTTTGGGTATTTATTTTAAATGACATTCGATATGAATTTGTTTAATTCATTAATGCAGAATAACTAAGTTTGAAAAAACATCAAAAGTTTTGTTTTTAATAAAACAATATCTACAGTTGTTGCTGTTTGACCTGATTAAATTCATCTTGATCATGATTAAATTCATGTTGTCTGTGTCCATGTCATTGTCAAGAATATTACTGACGTCAAGGTATGTTTGATTCCACAATATGTTTTTAAATGATTAACCTCAGAATATTTTTTAAGAGTAGATAGCTACCTACATACATTGGTACAGGTACAGTGTGTTTCCCGAAGGTTGATCAAACGAAATGTGAAAACAAAAGACGATACATAAATCATGGATAAAAAAATATTTTTTTAGGAAAAAATCTTTTTCTTCTTTTTTGTGTTGGCTTGCCAAATTTTTGAAAAAAAAAAAAAATAAATAAACCACCGCACGCCACTGATAATAGGTACACAAACTTATGTGGACAAATACATTTTGAATAAGAAAAAGGCAGGTACGCTTAAATGTAATCTAATGTCATATGTGAAAATAATAATATGTAAGTATTTCTCTTAGCAGTAATAATTGTGTCTATGTGAATTTCTCTTTCCCTCTTTGAAACTACAGGACTAATAAAGGTATTCACTATAATTATTATGTCGTAGGAGTTTTGGAATTTCAATATCGTATGACTGTAATATTATAATACTTATTATTTTGTTCAAAAGGTTCCTTTGTTTGATACAAACATCAAAATGATTAGGTATTATGATTAAAATTTCCTACCTAACATCTTCAAATTCATCTTATAACAGAAGCGTAGATAGTATCAAAATTACCTACGAAATAAAATATACCTGAAAATTAGAGAACCGAGTCCTAAATTTTTTAAATATGCATTATTGTCATCGAGTTCTGAAAGATTCATCAGGTGTTTAGTTACTTACTCATTAAGTTGGTTTAAAATCGATGAAAATATTTTGCCATTTCTTTCCGTAGTTATTGTTTTTTTTTTTTTTAATTTTCTGCAATTCCACTCACAATTGAGTGATTTATAGTTACAGTTTTATGATGTAGGAACTTCATATCAAGTATCCCATATTGTGATTTAAAAACATCATATTTATGAGGATTTTGAAATTTTCTTCTTGATTTTTTACTTCAACCATTCTTTTATTCTTTAACTATTAGAAAAAAATATTTTTACTTTCCTCAATGAAGTACTTTGTTCACAATTTCGATTTTTATGTCAAAAGGTGAAATGTAAAAAAAAAAAACTCTAAAAAGTTAAATAACTCGAAAACCACTGGTATTTTACCCCTGGTCAATGGGAACAAAATTGTTGCAAATTTTCTCTAGTATAACCCCTTACAAGGAATGTATTGAATTAGCAGTCATCCTGTATATTATTCACTTTGTTTTTCCAAAAAAAAATAATATCCAATAATCAATCTCAAACACCAACCGTGTTAACCTCTCTTTATTTTTTATCTGTTTGATGAAAAGAAAATAAAATAAAACAAAAACCTGTTCCAAAAATAATTCAAATGAAATTTTTTTAATGCCCAACTATATTGCTAATCAAGTAACCAAAAATAATAAACGCGTGGGTACCTACCTACTTCAAAGTATTTATTTTTTAAATTTAGAAAAAAAAATCTATTTGTTTATTGTACCGCTCCAAGAGATATTTTTTTCCAAATTATTTTCAAGACTTTTCTTTTGGCGACATGGAGCTGTCTGGAGAATTTAACACTAAGCCGTACGCCAACTTCCAAAATGATGTGTCAAATTTGATTGATAGGTATCTGAGCGAACATCGCTTAATGCCCGCTTTATCAATATCTTCGTTTTAGCGAGAGAAAAAAAACATTTAATGAGGTGAAAGATAAATTTAGGGTCATCAGTAACTTTTTAGACGTCGTTTTTTACATGTTTTATTACGTGTAAGGCTCCCCATGTAAAAATATTCATAATAACCTTTTTAATTACATGAAAAAATAATAAAGGCACTAAATATTTTGAATAACAATTAAGTAGGTATAAATTTTGTTTGTAATCTTAAAAGCGCTCGCACAAAATTACATTCTTTGCGAGCTTGTTATATATATTTTTTTTTTACCCATTACGTCGTTTTCCGGAGGGGGTAGGCATAGAGTAAATTAAATTAAATTTCCCTTTCCACCCCACTCAGGGGCAAATTAGCTTTATTAATATTTTTTTTTAGCGCAATGTTATCCTACACCATGTCCATCTTCCGCAGCTCTGCTACAAATGAGTGGAACACGGTATAAAGGGTCTTCCTCGTCTACAGGGCCCTAATGGGAGTAAGAACAGTGCTCTCCTCGGCCAACTGTCATTCAGCATCCTTAACACATGTCCCAACCAAGTCCATTTCCTTTCCATAATTGCAGAGATTACGGAAATACTGTGCTCCCATTAATTCAGATTTATTTTTTTGTTCTTTCTTCATTCATTCTTTCATCATAACCGAACCAACTCAGTTCATTCACTACTTACTGAGCTCACATTCACTCCACATTCCATTTCATATTTAATGGACTAGATTTATTCAAATGAAGGATATATAATACCAAATTATAATAATAAATACGGTAAGAGAACTTTGGAATATAATGCGCCTAAATTGCTTAATAATATGATGCCGACATCTATAAAGAAATGTGGTACCTAGTAAAAGTGCAACAAAAAGACTTGTCAAAGAATGGCTCTTGAAATGTGGATTTATTTATAATTGAAAATTTGTAAATAATTAAGAATAATATTATTATGTTTGCTGTTATTGGTTAGGTTTTAAGCTACTATTTCTTATTATTGTTTTTATTTCTGTAGAAGAACGCGCCGACAAATCCATTTGTATGCATTTGGCGCGACTTTACTATTGTACCTTAAACTTTGTAATATTTTCTCTTGTTCTAATAAAAAAAAACTGGAGTTTCGTGGATTTGTTGCATAAATCTGCCCTAGCTCAATTTGACGGTAATTTTTTAACACTGTGACAGTTTGCAACTGGCTTGCGGTAAGGGTGAACGGTTAACTGAATCGTTTAAAACCTTTCATCTGTCTATAATATACGATGTGGTCGGTTTGAAAGGGGAAATACGCAGGAAACGGGCCCGAACATAAAACATAGTTGGCTAGCGACATTTTGATAAATTACCTTTTGGTCCAATAAAGTGATAAATCACTAAAATGAATTATCTAAAATAAAAATTATTATTGTTTTTTTTTTCATTATTTTTAGTTACCAATATTACCAGACAAGTGTTATTTTTTTTTATAACAACAACAAGTTACAATACACAATGACATATGGATGAGGTATTGGTGAAACTGAGGACTAGTGGTTCCGTCGCTGACTCTCGTACTGGAAGGTTCTGGTTTCGATCCCAGATGCCGACCATCTTCCTATTTCACGACACAAGCTGTTAGTGAAAGAGCTTATAGTGAAAGAGTCAAGGAGTGTTTATGTTTACAGTGAGAACAGACATTAAAAAAAAAAAAAAACAAATGTTGGGAGACTACTTATCTGTATGAATGTCTGTGGGCATATTATCTCTATATCCCTAAAAGTCAATAATGACGTTGCGCATCGTGTGGTTTTTCGTCGTAATGATTTTTTTCTAAATTAAATTAGAGGCATAGTTACTAAGATTATAAAGTTCAAACATAAAACGCTAAAAGCTTATAATATTTTTACTACCCACATGCGCAGTGACAGCAACCCCCCAGGGGGCAGCAAGCCTATCAATAATAATAATACTACCTACATGGGCCAGTTGAATTAAAATGGCCCCCAACGGTATCGGTCGGCCAGTGTTCCCATAGTAACAACGTACAAATGACAGCTTTATACGTTGTTACCATGGTAACACCGACCTAACGATAACGTTGGCGATCGTTTTATTACACTTGACTTCGACCCCATAATATTATATTTCACTGAAGGTCGTAAGAGGTTGGAAAAACGTTAATATACAAATGATGACCGAGGTCATTACATTTTGCTGTCTAGTTTCTGCGTAAGTTGTGTTTTATGATCCGTGAAATTTTCACACGTATTTGTAATTTCTGAAAGCAGCGAACATTGCTCTCAAAAACGTGTATTCTTTAATATAATACATACTTCTAACTTCAGAATGATATTAAAAACGATTTATTAAAAAATGTACCTACATACCCACTCATAAGTCAAATATATCGTTATACCTCTACGTACTAAGTATATTGTTATATATATAACGAAGTTAGGAAAGTGTTAACTGTTCAACTCAATGTCTATGTATCAATGATAATGACCATTATTCTGAAATGAAAAAACAGACGATTGATTTGCGTCGTATCCAATTTTTATTGAGACTTTTGACATTTCTGTATTCTGAAAATATTTTATCCAATACATTAGTTAGGTACGTAAAACTGGCAATCAATATGTTATTTGATAAAATTTATGAAAATGAAAAACAACGTAAATCCTAATTTCTTTAAATGGCATCGGTTTACAAATTTCTTTAACATGGAATAGGAATATAATATGTCGTGCCATCAATAGACATGGATAACAAAAAAAATCATGTCCAAGAAGTATAAAATGTAGGTTCAGCTTCCATATAAACGGAGTGACATTTTACCGTAAAGAAAAATGGATAACATTGTTATAATGTAAAAAGATATCTTAAAACGAATCAATTTATTGGTGGAGAATCTCATATTTTAGAATCTTACAACAATATTACAGTCGATCACACGATTGAAATTTGCAATTTGTATGAAACATTACGATGCAATTTGTATGAAAAATTACGATGCAATTTGTATGAAACATTACGATGCAATTTGTATGAAACATTATTATACTTTTGTAATATTGTACTAGTAGTCGACCAGTGCTCGAAATTCGACCATAACTTATTTAAATTATAAGTTTGAACATTATTAAGGTTCCATTATCAAAGACTGAGCTAGTGCTATTTAAAAATTTTCTCTCGCGAGTCGCGACCTCCATAATTAGTGATGGCTGGTTAGATTGTGATCATTTTGACGCATAGAACACTCACCATTAGGTACTTAATGAATAATGAAGAGCGCAATCCCTATGGAAACAATTAAGATTAAAAATTACTAAAAAAATTGTGATTTATGTTACATTATATTATTGAACGTGTATTCATTGAATCGGGTTTACACTATGTGGTCAAAAGTTCAAAACATACTCCTCCCAAACAAACTCCCTTTACGCCCCACTTAGGGGAATAGGGAGGCATCAAGAGCTCTCCATTGCGCTCGATCTTGCGCAATGTTTATGACCTCCTCCCACAACATGTCCACATCCCTCAGCAGAAAACGGTATAAGAGGGTCTGTCTCATTTTCGGAACCCTGATGGAAGGAAGAACAGCGCATCAAAAATGCTAATCTTATTTTGCTTTTTTTATTTTCAGGTGCGAATCTGTGAGGGGACATAAATGGCACGTTATTACAAGGTAAGAAAACAGTTTTATCAGTTTACATTTCTAAAAACAATATTCCACATTCCAATGATTATATTCTCAATTATTTAAAGAGAGCTTATTATAAGTCTCTTAAAATTGTAGGTAATTATTATTCTTGATTGTGTCTTGTCATATTTTATACTGTACCTACTAGTTTTCCCGACAGACGTTGTCCTGTGTTCCTAACTATGAATATTGAAGAAGAATTTGTATAATGATAAGCTTATTATACCTTTTAACCAATGTAATTTAGATTGATGCATCTGTTTCAAACCATATTTTATTTTCCAACGCACCAACTATCAAACAACTGACAATTCCTGTCAAATTTTAATTTGGGTAATTTCAATTTTTCAAATTTGGAATAAAAATTGTATAGTTAAAAATACTGAGAAGGTTACCTACCTAGAGTTTTCTTTGATTTTCTTATTATCCACGGTCCTTTCTTAATTTTTTTTTTTCATAAGAACCTTCTGTCAAAACACGCCAAAAAAAAGAATTAGCGAAATCGGTCCAGCCGTTTAGGCCTTATGCGATGACCACGCAAAATAAGTCTCCATTTTTATAATATATGTACCTATATACCTAATTTTTAAACATGTAAATGGCCTTGCCGTATATGTAATAAAAAAAACAAATAAATATAACATTTAATCGGGAGTCGGAACTAATGAAATTGATTGATATCATTGTTCGATAATCTTTTTAAACAAGGCATAATAAATAAGTATAGTATAAACCACTACAAAATAGGATATTACGATATTTCACAACGGAAATGAATAAAATTCAATTTGGAACACAATGCTTAGAAATGATCTGCCAAGCTGAAAGCAAGGCTGGATAAATTTCAAACTGACTTTTATGGGTTAAAGGCTGAAGAATGTATTTTATATGAAGCTACTCTACTCGTTGATATTATGCAAACGAGACTTTTGTTTTGTGTTGTACAGATGTGAACTTTCAGGCGGATGTGTTTATAAAGTTTGAAACAAATGCTTGCTACTGTGTGATAATATAATATATCCATTTTTATTTTTATTAAGTAAAATGTAGTTTTTAAGCTACACGGGCGTGTCTTTTAAAAGAATAGACAAATTCATTTATTTTCTTTCTTGGAGACACTATTAGTTTGAGCTGTTTTTTTTATGGACGAAGCTGACAGGTTGATTTAATGAAATTTAAGAAAACAGATCCCGTTTGTTTGTACCTGAAAATCCTGTAAGATTTACTTTTCTTACTCGTCCATCCAACGCTTTGTTTAAATTATTTTGCACCCTCATATTATTGTCCCATACATCCTTCTTGTAAATTTTTTATTCGCAACCCCTTTTTCTAAGTGAAACGAAATTGACTTTAGACCTTTTGTATTACAGACTTACTGTTCCTACCTGTCCTTTGTACGACTGTCTTCCCCAAAAAAGAATACGAATACATGTTTCAAACTCAGAATACTTTGTACAATAAACGTCTCATCATCTAATAAAGATTCTTAACCTTAGAAACATTCAATTATTAATTCTTTTTTACCTTGATTCTCTTGATATTTTTTATTTTTCTTCATTTCTGATGGATTTGATCCCATGCATGATATATAGTCCGAAATTTAACCGTTATAGAGCCGTTATACCTTTTACATTTTTACCTTATTATACCTACTATATATTCTCTGCTTTATTTAAAACCTACGTACAGTGGAAAAAATAGCTCAGCGTTAGAAAATACTACGATCAAGCAGTCATCGAGATAGTTTAACGAATATCGCTTGATTGTGAGCTAATCTCTGTAGATTTTGACCCACCATATTGGATTTTACGTCAACTGACAGTTGTTTCCAGTATACAAGAACGCTTTTTGTAATAAATACTATTTAAGTTTTTTCCCCGTCCAAATATGTGCTCCCTTCATATTTTGTTCCATTGTATATTGGTTTATAATTTTGATAATAGGAAATTTAAACAAATGAAGCAAATAATAATATGCATTCTCGTAATCATTCAAGGGCTTACAACCATGATGCACCAACTAAATTTGTAAGAAATATAATGACGTTTTGAAAAAAATGTTCAAAGAATACTTTTTAAGCACATAGTTACAAACAATGGTTACAAATATTAAATTTGAAGTGATCAAACATGATTGAGTTCATTTTGGCTGAAACATAAAGGTTTCGTATGATTTAATAAGGTCTACACACTCGTTACCCGGCTACTATTTTGTTTGTTTACAAAATTTTGTGTGAAACGTCATCTTCATACATACATAACAGACGCTAATCAAATATTTTTTTTATAAATGAAGTAAAATTGATAGTGATCAGTGATTTATAGGTAATCTTACGATTAAAGATTTTTTATAAATAATACGGTTTAAGTTTGAGGTAAAATTAGTTAAAATACGTAAATAAAACATAACAAATAAAGAGCGATATTTTTACAATTATTAATTTTCAGTAGGTATGGGCGCCGCTATTTCTAAAATGTACTCTCTAGTCTCTACTACATTAACTCTGTTCAATGTTTTACTTATTAAAAATAGCAAGTGTTAAACCTTTTTGAATAGCTAAAAATGCGTATCAGTTTTTGAAATTAGCTGCAGAATAAGTTCCATAACTTTTAGAATCAAAAGCTGTTAATAGAATATAGGAATTAATATTTTTAAGCTGTTAATAGAATATAGGAATTAATATTTTTAAGCTGTTAATAGAATATAGGAATAAAAAAAATTAAATTAGAATGTAGTGTGTTGTAAATTTTATTGAACTAGTGATCGACCAGTGCTCGAAATTGGACCATAAAATTATTTAAATTATAATTTTGTAAATACTGTGCGAGCGCTATTTCATAATTTTCTTTCAAAATAATGTCATGGATAAGTCAAATTTTAAATGTTGATATTTACAACGTTTTTTTTTCTATTATTCATTAAAGACAAACAATATTAATAATATGTTCTCAATTTACATCCCACCATTTCCAGCTCCACCTTCCATTTGAATATACCACCTTCAAAAAGCTTTCTGCGCCCATTACGAGGCTTTTTTATTTTACATTTGTTTCTATAATGTTGATGATCTTTATGAGTAGTCTGTGGAAGTATGTGTGAGTATCAAATTACAGGTAGTGTACGTAATGTTTTTTTTTTCATTGATTTAATCTAAATTTTATGCAAAATTAAAAAAAATATAAAGTTTTTCCATCGCGTATTAATATATAGGTATGTGGATGTAGAGGCCTTTTATGGAACTAGCAGCAAAACCTGCCGGACGACAGCCATATAAAATAATCATAAATTGTATGATTTTTCTTAAATGTAGCTAGATTGGTTTCGTTTTTGAAATTTACTTCGCATGCATTGGTTTAAAGTGTTCTAATGAAAAAACCGATTTACAGGTGATTTTTCGAATTAAATTTTTTAAATACATACTTAGGAAAACTATATAATATATAAAACTGAATGTTAGGGTGTGTGTGTGTGTACTCGATAGGTTCAAAGATCAGTGAACGTATTTCAATGAAACTTTTATGATGTGTTCTACTGATGTCCGAGAAGGTTTAAGCGGAGTATGAGTTCAATATCACTCCTTGGAGGGTTGTTTCAAGTACAAAGGTTAAAATGTAACAAACATTGTATTAACAAGGAGTAATTTTATTTTATTCTGGGTTAGGTCGGGTCAGCTAGTAATTAATAAATAAATAAAATATTTTTATAAGTAATTGAACATCAAACTTTCCTCTTAAGTAGCTTTGTTTGTAGGTAAATTGATGAATAATTGGTAATATTTCGGATATATACATAAACATAAAACGTTATTTTTGATACTTAAATTATTATTACCGACCGACCTCGGTAGCCTAGTTGTACTGGCGTGGACTTCAGTTCTGAGGTCCCGGGTTCGATTCCCGGTCGGGTCAGAGTTTTTCTAAGTGTTTTTCACTTGAAATTTCTACCCTGTCTCAGATTGGACGGGACCGGTTGACTGGAAAAAATTCCCACAGGCAATAAGTTCAAATTTAAATTAAATACAATGCTGTATACTAAATATAAAAATATCGTGTTGTCTCTCATGATACATCACGATGTAATGTAATCATGAGAGACCTTCAAACTACAGAGAAAGGAACTTTCTTAACATCCTACATGAGGACAACAGAACTGCCTTTTGAATGGCATATCTGAGACCACTAAAGATGCTATGTTTTCTTAGATTCTCTTTAAAAGATTTAGGAATAACTCCATTCGTCGATATCACTATAGGTATTATGTGGGTGGTTGGTGGTTGCCACATAACCTTGATTTCGTGATCAAGATCAAGATATTTAAGTTTCTTGTCTTGCTCGGTTTTTTTTTTTTTAATTTTCGTCATACGGTATAATGATATCCACGAGAAACGTTATTCCTTTCCTACGATCAACCAATACAATGTCCGGACAATCAGTTAGTATTGGTATATCCCAATATAACTTTATATCATTGTTTTCCATAACCGATATTGGAGTTTACCTGTATTAAGGTACTTCATAATCGAGTAAACCATATTTCAAGGCAAGTTTTTGATGATATATTTTAGCCACATCGTTATGTCTGTGCAGATACTCAGAACCACACAGGAGAGGACACCCAGACAAAATATGTCTGAGTGTTGCTCCCGTTTGGCCACATGCACGACATTCTTCTGATATTAGGTGTTTTAATTATATACTTTTTATAATTGTTTGTGACGATGACCTTGTCTTGTATTGCACAGACAAAACCTTCGGTTTCGCTAAATAGTTCACCAAACCTCGAATCTTCAAGACTTACATGTGATAAATTTAAAGTTTTGAAGAATCAACCGTGGATAGACTTGCCTTTCAATAATATATCAACACAATCTTGTACCCTAATTATCGGTGGTGAAACAGGATTGGATAAATTTAAAGGTGTGTACTTCAAATCACACGCAATGAGGTCTTCATAACCCAATTTATTCCTTGATGAGTTAAAGTAGGACTGGAGGAGATTTATTTCTTTATTATTCATATTCTTAATATTAAATATTTCTCTACCACCTACTTTTCTCGTTAAATATAGTCTCATCAAGGAACATCTTGGGTGATGCATCCTGTATTGTGTCAACAAAGTACGCACCCTTAAATCTATCCTATCCAATTCCGTTTGGTTCCACTTAATAATGCCGAAAGAATATAGAATTTTTCGTACTTTCCACGAATTGAAAGCCATAATTTTGTTTCTACCCGAAAGAAAACTTTTCAGAACTCTTTTTAATCTTTTCACGAATTATTATTATTATCTCAAAGAATCAGCAATCCAGCAATGAAAAAGGCCTGATAAGAGAAAGTATAAGAGATCGTGTTGTATTAGAAAATTTTCGTTTAATCATAAGCGATATAATCTGATATTCTATTTTTCTCAATGCGTAATATCGGTTGTTTATATAACTGTGTAAAAAACGTGATCGAAAACCGATAAATGTTTGGTTTTGACATAAAATAGACCAGGCATCCTTAAACATATCCGTAGGGTATGAGGGGACAACCCACGCAAAAATAAACACACTTTTATTATTTTATGAGCCCATTTACCCCTGGGTACCATTTCTCTACAGTGGCGATGCATTAACATCCCTCAAATCAAATAAAAAAAAGCACAAGATAATTTCATTTCGTATGAGCCCGAATGGTTCCTTCCTGGAATGGAACCTTCTTGGTTCCCCGCTGCCGTGCCAGACGAACGTGTTCGCTGCTTCGCCCTGAGTCCGAGGAATTATTATTCGTATTACTTTGTTTAGATAATTAAGTGTTGTTGCAAGGTGGATTTATTATATAAGTATACAAGACTCAGGTCCCTATTAAGTTTTATTTTGACTATTTAATTTTTTTGTTCTTTTTCATTTTATATATTTTTCTTTAGTTAGGACTTCTATCTTAAAAAAAGATGGAGGCTCCTCCTGTCCCCCCTATCCCTCCGGATCCTCCGGACATGAATAAGAGAAAAATAAGGAATAATGAAATTGAGTCAGAGTGTCACCTTATTCAATCAGTTAGCTCTGCTTCTCCATCAAACTAGTCATCTTCTTCCTCATCCCCTATCATAACTTCAAACCCTAAGAAGACTCCCTTACGGGAACATTTTTATTTCTCCAAATCGTTGGGACCTTTTGTAGTCTTTGTACAAAGTACCGAGTCTGGCAAGAGGATTTATCCGATGGACTTCGGAAGATTCCTTTTTTCAAAAAGGTTGGGCAACGTTATTAACGGATCTATCAAGTCAGTGGGAAAGTTTCGACTATCTATGGAGTTTTTCACTGCAAACTCGGCAAACTCATTTATTAAAAACATTTACATTCAATCCAACGCTGCGTACAAAGCGTACATTCCCACAACGTGACTCGTATGGGTCTCATAAGGGGGATTTCAACAAACATCACTGACGAAGAAATCAAAGCCGCAATTTCGAAATGCAATCCTGATGTTGCGGAGGTATTAAAAATTCGTCACCTTAACTACAAAGATAGCACATCTGGTACCTAGTGTCGTTTGGAAGCCTTCTAGCTCAATTGTGGGTCTTTGAGGGTCAAAGCCTACCAAGCAATATTTACATTTTCTACAACAGTTTCTCAGTGGAAACATACTTTTACCCAACTGTTCAGTGTTTTCGGTGCCTGCGCTTCGGCCACACCAAATCAGTGTGCAGATCGGCGGAAAAATGTTTTAAATATGGAGGTAACCATACCGCATAGGATTGCTCATTGGAGTCAAAATGTTTTCATTGTGGGAGGACCCCACAATGCTATTAGTTTAACATGTCCGGAGTATGAAAGACAGAGAGAAATAAAACAGTCCATGGCCTTTCATAAAATTTCATACCTGAAATGTTATGAAATACCATATCTCTAATATAAATGAAAGGCGGGTTAGTGCGAACACTTTTAACTCGAAATCGGCTGAACAGATTCTTTCAATGTTTGATTTATTGGATTCTTCGCCGCTCCGGATAACAGAATAAGTAATAAAAAATTGAAAAAAAAAATGGGTATGAAATGATATAAAATATAATATTTAAGTTAGTATGAACGAGCCGCCTATGGTTAGGACTACAGGACAACGTCTGTCGGGAAAGCTAGTAAGTGTAGTTATAAATGATATTACAAGATCCCCTCCCTTTCCCTAACGCAATGTAACCATTGATAATTCTCAACAAAATAAATAAAACGAATTTAGTATGTATTTTAGCAGGGAGTGCAGTGCACATTATGCAGATATATCAACGAACCGCCTCTTCGTCAGCTTACTCACGATACATACAAGGGCTATCTTCTTTGACGAATCAGGATAATGCTAATACACAGTGAATGTACGAGAGATGTCAGCATTCCGCCAGTTTAGGAAGAGAAACCAAAAAGCACGTGAGCGAAGCCACGGGTAACTAGCTAGTATTGAATAAAGATGTATAGTTTGTAGGTATGCATGGTTTTCAAACGAAGCGGAAATTAATTATAAAATTGAAATACCACTACTTTGATAAATAATACCTACAGAATTAATAAAAATTTTGAAAAAAAAAGTTTAGATTGACAAGGAGAAAGAGAGGAACGAAATTTAACTAATTTGAAATTCCTATTAGCTTGTCATCTTAAAATTCCTTTCTCTTTTGGAAAAAAATATTTTTAATTATTATAAAAGTAACGCGTAACAAAAAGTATTAAATGGCAGAAGTTTCTTTTTATTCTGAAGGCATTGTCCTTAAAAATAATAAAATGCTTCATGAGCGTCTTTTGTCCGATGATTATTTTAAATTTAAGATAATGAACATCTATAAATGTATAACAAAATTTCAACCTGAGGGAAAAATTTGAAATATTATGTCGATAAAACTTTTTATTTTTGTGTTAAAAATTATCATTTTGTACTAATAAGTTCGCTTCCTATTTCGATAAGTAGGTACGTAGGGGTAGGACAACCACGAAGTCTTGCAAGCTCCCTTTAGATTCAGAAAGCTTCTTAGGGTTTCACGGCCGGCGTTTGAACAATAGAACCGGCACAGAATACCTAGAATAATCTGGGCACAGAATACCCAAATGGACCACGGCCTAACAGCTCGGAAAACGACACCAACAAATAATCATTGTCCTCTTAGATTGCAATATTACGCAATCGAGTAAGTAATAAACAATGTCTTTTTTAAAACCTGAATCAATACTTTTTTAATGTATGTGTGTGTGTTTGAGAGAGGAAGGTGTTTATATATGAATATGTGTGGAGGAAAGTTTTGATTTGATTTTTGTTCATTATTGTTTTGGTAAAAAAAAACATACCTCCGCTCAAGCATTAAGTTGCTTATGGAGGAATACTGTGTCTTGTGTTGTCGTTTATTTGTTTTTGTGTTTAAATGTATTTTTATTAAGAAAAAAAAAAATCGTAAATTCGTTCACTTGCTCAAGACATTGATTGTTTTTGAATCGTAAAACAAATTTTTAAACGACCCCAGCCGAAAAGTATTTACATTAGGTATTAATGCTACAGGTAGGCACCTTTTATCATAGTAACTAGCGGGAATTATTATTCCATTTGGCCGCTTCTCAAACTAAAGGGGGATTTTGATTTATATCCTTAAAATATTATTACCTGCTAACTTACACGTACAATCTGTTTTATCATTAACAAGTTGTATAAACGTTATCGTGGTTACACGTATATAACATAAAATACAGCAAACGAAAGACCAACTACCTAAATCATTAGATAAATAATGTTGTATACGGCTGAACTAACCAGAAATTATTATTATTTCACCCTGAAAAGATTCTATTCAGAATCATTTCAGATTCTTGAGCGTTTGTGGATGGTTTCCTTTTTTGTATAGACACTTTTTTGGAGCCCCTAGGTTGGGCAATGGGCATTTTAGTTCCCCACTCTTTAAAGAGAAACTTGGGTATTCCAAGTCGTCAAGGTACTTCTTGATTGTTTGTGTGAAAAGACGTGGTCCAACTTCGTCTCATTTTATCATCATACATCCATCAGGGTGATCATTTCGTTTTAATGATTGAAAAAATTCTGAAGTTTCACATCTGTCACAATGAATGAAATCCATTTGGAGTGATGGTAAATGGACGGGCTTCAGTAGGTACACATAAATGACAACAAACGGTCAAATATTAGTGTTGCAGCCTGTAAGAAAAAAAGCTACAGCAATTCAAAAAACTGCACTCTTACTGATGCATCCTTTATAAGGCTCTCCTGTAAAAAGTCTTCATTATAGATCCTGCGGACTTGTTTGTGCAGTCGTTTCAGCCTCTTGGGAGATCGACTATCTCTCTATCGCTTTAGTGGTCTTCCCGGGGGTTCTCTTCTTTCAGGGTTGCCTTGAAGGGCGACACGAGGAGTTCTGTCGTCTGACATTCTATGCACATGATCGTTCCAGTGTCGCCTTCGTTGCCTTCCCCATTTGACGATATCCTCCGTGCTGTTCCTTATGCGATCACGTAGTGTGTTTCCCGTAATACATCTTAGTGTCTTCATTTTTGAGCTTCTCAGTCGGGACTTTTTGTTCTAGCAGTGTCTGCTCTGGCCTCTATTCCTATTAGACTGCTATTGTTTATCATTAAATATTCACGTGATAGCTGTATGAAGGTCTTCTGATGAAAGCGATGCTGATGTCAAAATATTATCTAATTTATGAATTGCCACTATTATCTCGTGTACCTATACTATTTATTATTATTATCTTTTATTAATCAACTCGTTTATTTCCGATAAATTATTTATTTTCGTTTATTTGTTATCTATTTTTGTATATTATATACCTTCTTCATAAACAATTACCCCTTTTATTGCTATGTATTGTATCAAAATAAATAAAATGACAAATTTACAAGTGTCACATAAGTTTATCGAACGCTATTTACGCTATCGAAAATTATTTTAGTACCTATAGCATACTTAACATAAAAACTATAACATAAAATCTATATAAAAATATATTGTTATTTTTTATGTCAACACATGCCTATGCTGAATCTTAGAGATGTACCTATTTAGTGTCGAGACGAAATCTAAACTGTTTGATGCGTGTGTGTTGCCAATTCTCCTGTATGGGTAAGAGTCCTGGCACCTGACCAAAGCCCAGGCACAAAAAGTATCTGCATTCGAAACGAAGTGCGTCAGGAGAATTTTGGGTATAAGATGGTACCACCGCATCACAGCGTGAGCCCATCACTTCTACTTTGGAAGGGACATGTGTTAAGGATGCCGAAGGACAGTGGGCCGAGGAGAGCGCTGTTCTTCCTCCCATCAGGGTCCCGAGGACGAGGAAAACCCTCTCATACTGTGTTCCGCTCCTTCGAAGCAGAGCTGAGGAATCTGGACATGGTGTGGGAGGAGGTCATAAACGTTGCGCAAGATCGAGCGCAATGGAGAGCTTTTGTTGCCTCCCTATGCCCCTAAGTGGGGTCTTAAGGGAGTTTGGATTGAATTGGATTGAAAGAGTAGGTAGGAGTAGGTACCATTTTATTTTAATGAAATGTTGAGACATCTCATGTAAATTGTGAGAAATAAATAAGGCGACTAACAAACTTGTGCAACCAATGCATTATTATTAAATTTCTACTTGTTGCATACCTACATGAGATTTTTCGACATGTTGAACATGTTGAGAATTCTCATGATTAGGAGTTTCGGAGACAAACATTACCACCTAATGGCGAACGTTGTTAACGTAAAGTGATCACACTAAGCCAGCCTTCGAAATAACAGTAGAAGACGGTCGTAAGCCCGTAGTGGTTTGTTCCATTTAAAAATCGAACATTAGTAATGAATTTTTAGAGTCATTAGTTGTTATTTTTTCTTTAAGATCTAGTCCTGAAAAGGTCACAAGAATCTAAACACAATGAATGCAGCTTAGTATGCAGGTTTTTCTAATGCCAGTAAATGGTCATCCGTGTTATAGGTATAACTAAAAACCGAATTTCAGCTATGTGACATAAAACCTAAAATACCTTTATTATTTATTTCGATACGAAGTTCGACGGGTCAGCTAGTTAGTAATAATAATTATTATTCCTATGCTGGGTAAATGCTCTTTCGTAAGTCACGTAGCCGAATATTTCAGCATGACAGCAGTCGCAGTCTGTAAATTTGGTTGCTCTCTTGTTCTCAATAATAATTTCCAACTTTTATCTCTATATTTCATTAATACCCAATTATTAATTATCTACTTGTTGCATACTTACATGAGATTTTTCGTCATGTTGAACATGTTGAGAATTCTCATGATTAGTAGTTTCGGAGACTCAAACATTACCACCTAATGGCGAACGTTGCTAACGTAAAGTGATCACACTAAGCTAGCCTTCGAAATTACAGTAGAAGACGGTCGTAAGCCCGTTGTGGTTTGTTCCATTTAAAAATCGAAAATCAGTAATGAATTAATTGTTAGAGTGATTAATTGTTACATAATATTCTTGAATATTTCAGCTAGGTATGCTATGGTCCGTTTGTTAACCCTATTAGACTAATTCCCAGCTCGCTCTTAGTTTGTTGACAGAAAACAATAGGAAGGTTCCTTTGTGTGTTCGAAAGTGGAACCTTTGTAGTTACTGTTGTTGTTATTATTGTTGCTAAATTGTTTGTACACGTAGAACAGAACTAGAAATGCATTTTGCAATCCAATTAAACTGGGAGAAATAGTAATTGCATAATATTATTGTGTTCGTAGAAAACGAGAAATCTAGGTATGTATATATTAAATACGTGAAGGGAAAACCCATTGTGACCATTTTTTCGAAAATCGCGCGGACGGAGGAGTATGAAATTTCGCAAACTTATAGTTTATATAGAGAAGAAGTGGCGAATGCTAATATATATTTTTTTTAATTATGCATAAAAATAGATTAAATCAATAAAAAAAAAACATTAAAAACACTACCACTGCAAAGTTATGTATTTTATACTCACACACACTTCGATGTGTTTGACATTGACGCAGGCGCATATTGTATTATTTTGTTTATCTCTGATCAAATTGAGAATAGATTAACATGGCACATTGTTGCAACAAAGTGCTGTGTTTTAAGAAAGAACGAGACAATGCAATTTATTACACTATTTCTGTCTCTTTCGATCATAATTTCGTAACTATTCGACCAAACAACGTCACGTTTTTACCGATAATAAAGTTTATCATGACGGTTCTTATTATCAAATTAAAAAAAACAATTTTTGGGAGATCTCACAGTCTTCTCGCAAACAGGCGAATTATACATATATAAATACAAAAAAAGAGAAAAATACATACATATCTACTATATAAATGAAAGTGGGGTTAGTGCGAACACTTATAACTCGAGATTGGCTCAACAGATTCTTCTGATGTTTGATTTATTGCATTCTTCTCCACTCCGGATAACAGAATAACTAATAAAAAGTTAAAAAAATGGTTAAGAAGTGTTGTAAAATACAACATTTAAGTTTGTATGGAAAGGTTACCTGGGACGCGCCGACGACATCGCGGGTAGTTCCCTCTCATTCTCGCATACGCTCTTACAGTAGCCCATCCCACTTACTCCTCCGATTCGAACATTTTCATAAAAAGACAACAATATTATCGGCAGTTTTGCCAACTTGGCGACTTTGTCGCCAGATCTAGCGACTTTTGGACATGGAAAACGACTTCTCATTTTCATTTAACGACAAAATATTCTAGCGAATTTTCTAGCGCCTTTTAGGTCCATGGTGCTTTTCGGTTTCGGTTGTAGTATTTTGATAGAAGCCAACGTGAGTTTTGATAGAAGTAGAAAAACGCGGAAACGAAAAAACATAAACTAAAAATGAATATAATATGCTTTTATAAGTGATCCAATGCCACAACCTTCTTCTTCTGCTTCCAATGTAATCCAGACTTCTAGAAAAATGGATTTATAATGTCATATTAATTTTAATGTATTTCTAATTTTTAAGTAGTAGGTAATTATATCTTTTTATTTTTTTATTTTTAACAGGATCACTATTTCTTACTATCATACAAAAATATCGCCTTAATATTTTCTTTGCTCCCCCCGATCAATTTTGGCGACGTCTGGCGACATATTATGGATGTTTCAGAAATATTTTAATGTTATTATTTTATAAGCTTAACTCAATCGAATTAATTTTGTATTGCTTTACGGGGGCGCAGTGCACATATTAACGGGCCACTTCGGCTGGACCGATTTTCATGGTTTTTGATTTGTTGTATTCGTCTCCGTCCCGAATAGGCTACTAACTGTTAAAAAAATAAAAAATTGATAAGGAATAAAAATATTAAGAAAATAAAATACCCATACATTTTGTATGGAACGGTTATTCCTTTCTGTGATAAATTTCTTGACAGCGCAATTTTATTTACGTAGGTAAGCAACCATTAAGTTTTGAAACAAACATAGGTACCTATATCAAGATAGGTACACAATATTCGATAATTGCGTATTAAAACAATATGATATGATCAAGAAAATATTTTTATAAAAACTTTATCACTTCAGTATGGCAATAATTATTTGCCTAATTTCACTGATTAAATTTTAGGTGAGGAAACTAACAAGAGGTTAGCTCGAGAGGTATACACGAATACCTATAGTTTGATAATTCTTAAAAATGCGGACAACCATTTGCTACGATGATCGTCAATTGACGTATCGCATGAAAGAACGTTATATATGCATACTAAAAGTATCGAAAAAAGAGCCTACAAAGATTTTTAGAGATTTCTTTGCGGTCCATTTAAAATTCCACGAAATCTTATATATAAAAATGAAGAGCTATTTCGCGTGGTCATCGGATGGCGCCTTAACGGCTGGACCGATTCCGCTAATTCTTTTTTGTCGTGTAGGCTTTTATCAGGAGAGTGTCCTTTTAGAAGAAAAAAATTAAGAAAAATACATGGAAAATTAGATAATTTAAGAAAAGTATAAAAATGGAGAGCTATTTCCCGATGTCAACGCATCGCGCCTAAACGGCTATACCGATTTCACTAATTATTTTTTGTCGTGTAGGCTCTTATCAGAAAAAGATTGATTTAGAAGAAAAAAATAAGAAAAGTGCATGGACAATTAGAAAATTAAAGAAAACTATAACAATGGAGAGCTATTTCCCGATGTCATCGCATCACGCCTAAACGGCTGGATCGATTTCGCTAATTCTTTTTTTGTTGTGTAGGCTTTTATCCGGAGAAGGTTGAAATAGAAAAAAAAGTGCATGGAAAATTAGAAAATTATTGAAAACACAGAAAGTAGGTAACCTTTTTAGTACTTTTTGCAAAATAATTTGGTCTACTTTTGAATTTTAATTAATTAACATTTGAAAGAACTGTCAGTGGATTGATTGTTGTTGCGATTGATAGAAGGCGAATGTAAAATATATCGTATGAAAAAGATTGATTGGATAGGCCATATTATATTCATTGCAGTTAATTTTTATAAGAGGTTTCGGTAAGTTTTAATACAAGAAATACCTACATTATTGTAATGAAGCGTAAGGAGTTTCGAAAATTTTCTTTATTTACAGAGATTTTTAAAACCGCCAGCAAACAAAATCATTTACATAACATTGCTATTAAGGAGTTATAGTTAATTGAAGTTCATTTTATAAGGAGTTTAGGTGAATACATTATTAGGTATAATGAAGAACAAGTAGAATATTTTTTTGTTTGTTTACAGAGATTTATAAAACCACCATTAGAGTGAATTGTTTACATGATTGACAACGAATACTGATTATAAACTTAATTGAAAAAAAAAAACAAACTAAAACATGTTCAAAAGAAGGAAATTGGCTGGGAGAAGGGTTGGCGGTGCTTTAAGACCTCTAAGAAGGTCTCTCTTTAAACCACAGTTGATGCACAATGCAATCCTGATTGAAACTATCCCTGATTTATGGGAGTGAAACTTGGACATGGACGAACAATTTGGAAGTTGGAATAAATGCTGTGGAAATGAGATCACTGCGTAGGATATGCGGAAATGATTGATAAGATGAAGAATGATAATATTAGAAAGGAATGTGGAGTGGATGTTAGTGTAGTGACTAGAATGAAAGTGAATAAAGAAAGGAGGTTCGGGCATGTAAAGAAAATGAACGAAGAGAGAATGACGAAAGGGATATATGAATCTGAAAGAATGGGTGCACGCAGACGAGGCTGACCTCGAATGACATAGACCGACCATATCGTTGCCGTCTTACAGGAGGGCCAAGTCAGAAGCAAAAGAAATTTATGAGCATGTATGCGGAATGTTATGCGTTTGGAGGAAGCGAATGAGTTTGGATTGGAAAGAATGGAAGTCCATACACTCTGCCTACCCCCTTCGGGAATCAGCGTGATGGGTAAAAAAACACCTCAATGCGTATTTTGAATCGGTACGGGGATATTCCTTACCTATCGTAATTTGATCAATCAATCAATATTATTTTAACTGAGCAAAATAACTATTAAAATATCGAATATAATGACAAACCTAAATCTTTTTTTACATATTAACATCAAATCAATCAAAATTAAAACTCCCTTTGAACTGCATTCAGGAGCAAGATGAAGCAATAAGAACTCTCCATTGCACTCGATCTTGCGCAATGATGACTTCCTCCCACACCATATTAACATAGGTTAAAAGTTTTTGATGAAAAAATAAACTCAGAACCAATGAATGCAGCGTGGTATGCAGGTTTTGCTAATGCCAGTAAATAATCATTCCTATTAAATAACTAAAAAAACGAATTTGAGCTCTGTTGCATAAAACCATAAAACCCATATTATTTATTTCGATACAAAGTTCGACGGGTCAGCTAGTATAATAATAAGATGCAAGTAACTGCATTGGAAAAATAGAAAAAGGAAATCGCTATCCATGAACAGGGAGTAAGGAAAAACGGAGAGGAGGGAGGAAGGATAAAGGAGGGACTGCTCGACCCTTGAATCCAGGTTACGTATAATGTGATTCACGAAGTCAGGAGATTACACAGCTCACGCTGAAATGACATTAAGGAGGGACAAGAGCGAACCTTATCAGGAAGGTTATTCGTTATTCAATTAAGCCAGTTTGAAAAGACAATGTATGTGTGTCCTTGTCTTATCTGGAATGCGATAAAGATAAACGAATAAGAATAAACTATTCCGGTACCAATGTGGTAACTATTGGGGAATGTATCGAAACCTTTTGACCTTTGATATGAGATATTATGGGACATCTAAAGTCCCATAGGACCCACGTTGAACACGTTGAAGATTCCCATGGCTTAGAATTTCGGGGAACGTTAGCGAACGATGTTAAAGAGTGATTATTGATGTGTGCCTTTTAAAACTCTGAATAGCCTGTTAGTTGTAATAATAATCTTTCAATTTGAGTTTCGTGCGTCATTTAAACGATTGCTTAATTTATTTATTTATTGATACCTACTTTACTACCGAACTCGGTAGCCTAGTTGTACTAGCGTGGACTTCAGATCCGGGGTCTCGGGTTCGATTCCCGGTCGGGTCAGAGTTTTTCTAAGCTTTTTCACTTGAAATATCTACCGGGGTTGGCCTGTCTCAGATTGGACGGGACCGGTTGACTGGAAAAAATTGCCTCAGGCAATAAGTTCCGCCGGCTATACTGACACCTTTGTATAGAAAAGTGTTACATTATTATTATTACTTTACTGTACATTGGTAGTATGGGTAATACACAAAATTTCACATCACGAAGACATCACAGAATCAACATACAGAGGGCGAGCTAACCACAACTAAGTTGCGGTCTCTAACAACTAACCCCAATATAAAGAAATAAAAACATAAAAAGAAGAACAAAGCAAAGAATACAAAAAAAAGAAAAGAAACTCAAACAAAAAAAAGAAAAGGAAAGGGAGGTGGATGGGGTGGGAGAGAAGGAAGGATAGATGGGATTTTAGGACACAGAGACTGTATTTGACTGTACTCACATACTTATCATATTCAATAATTCTATGCTAAACTAACAATCTAACAGGCATTTATGAAAAAAATAACTATATTGTTGCAAAACTAAGTATCAAACGGAACAAGTATTTTCTGGCGAAACCCACTATCAAACAGGCATTCTTTGCAAAACAAGCAGGCGTTCTATGCAAAACCAACTATCGTACAGGTATTCTATGCAAAACTAACTATCAAACAGCCATTCTTCGCAAAACTCATTATGAAAAGGCATTCTATGCAAAATTATCTATCAAACAAGCAGTATAATATGCAGACCTGCACATAAAGTTTACGCAGTAATGAAGTCCGATGCTTTCGTTATAATAACATGTTTATTGAATTTCATAATACTATCAAATATTTTGATACATTGAGATTTAACATGATAGATGTATTTATTAATAGATACAGACTGCAGCCGCTTTCAACATTGCAGTCAGAGAAGACATTTCATACACAAACCCTGTCCGTCAGTCTCAGCTGTTTTCGTCTCGAAATAATAATATTTCTGTGATAATTTGTATGCAAACGTTTCAGATTTTCTCTTTGATACAAATATTTGCGTAGAAATGTTTTCATATTATTATGTATTTTGTTCTAAATAAATACTTGAACTCTTAAATAATACACACGTTTGGGTGAATGAAGCATGAAATATTTATAGACTTGTTGTTTGTATTATTTAAATAGTTTATTATTAGAAATGATATTAATTTTAATAAACTTTGGGAAATAAGTCCCAATTTATGTAGCTAAAATCCCAAATACAATATTTATTTCATAGTAATTTTGAATAGGTATGTGGTAGAAATTAATTGTACCTCTTTAGATTCCGTTGGGACGGATATGTTACTTTTATTTACACTAGAGTTGTTGACCAAATATGTCAAAAATCTTTATCGAAAAAAGACAAATAGGTATGTGTTTTATTTATTTATTTGAATGGTAAAGGAGCTGACTTGTTTGAATTAGGAAAAAAGGGAACGTTGTATTGCGTGCGTTATTAACGCCTATGTAACACAAACATGCTTTGTCTCGTGGATTTCTAAAAAAATGCTGATTCTAGCACCAACGTTCTAGCACCACGTGATTTTTTTTTCTATAAATTAAATTTGTTCTTCCTCAAAGTGAATGCATAAATACTCTTTGACTCTTAGAGACCGAAGCCATTAGATCGCATTATCCGTCAATGCGTGCTAGTCCTGCAATCCCTCTTTGAATGCGTACATGGGGCACTCGTTATTTACGTGTTCGATTGTTTGTGTCATCTCACATGCGCATGCTGGTGAATCCATCCAACTCCATTTATGTACAATTGAAGCGGTGCAGCCTACATCACATCCTTTTCAGTTAACTCTACACCATATCTTTTTGGGTTGCGTTGAGTCAGGCAGTTCTACTGTCGAGTCAGCTACGAGGTTCTGGTTCCTTACTGACGATTCGGTTCATACTTGTCTCCATTATTTATCTTCTACTAGCTTTCCCGACAGACCTTGTCCTGTAGTTCTTACTTTGAATATTCATTTCATATTTGTAATTTATACAAAAATACGTTTAAAATAGGTTTGAATGTTAAATAATATTTATGAATGCTCGAAAAAAATCCATCAAAAATCTGCGTACCAATATTTTTAATATCAATGGTTGTCAGGTAAAGAATAATTTTGTTGGCATTGGCGTCGCAGAAAATCCGTTCCATTCTAACTTTAACATAATATTTTATATTATTTCTTATCCATTATTTTACTTTAACTCGATATCGGCTGCACAGATTCTTCCGATGTTTGATTTATTGGATTCTTCACAAATTTATTTATGTTATTCTCCGGATAACAGAATAACTTACAAAAAGTTGAATACATGAATAAGAAATGATGTAAAATGTAATATTAAAGTTATTATGTAACGGATTTTCTAACCGGTATGCCACCGCCATCTGTTGGGGAAATAGGGAGATGTCTGTTAGATTGATATTTTGGTAGAAAGATTCTATAGATCAATGTTTTTCCTATGTTTCCACAGATGGCGGTAATGTTACCGACATTGTAATTGTATATACAACCACATGACTTTTGATTTTTTCACAACGAGTAGTCATGTAGGTATGTTATGTTACAAATTGTTACCCAGCAATATTTTATTGACTTTAAGGCAGGACGAAGTTCGATAGGTCAGCTAGTGGTTACATAAAACTGTTGTAAGCTTATTATTAAAATCATAATATAAAAGTATAACAAAAATGCACTAAGAATTTTCAACATACCTAAGTCATTTTTAAAATGTTCATTAACGAATGAGGTTTTTTATTAATGTATCTAATAATTAATTACAATGTCCTTACGGAGCTGTAATATTCTTCTGGACGAATAAAAAATTATCCATTCTACTAGAAACGCTGCGGTTCATATTATTTCCACATTGCAATTTCAAAAGCGAGATTCATTAGTTGGTATCGAAGATGTACGATTACCTACCTACTTCATAATACGCGTTACATTCTGAATTATTATTCTTGTCACATTCAAGCATGTGGAATAAATTATCATGTTCTGAAATCCACCTGGGATCTAAAGCATAATAATTATTGGCCACTGAAACATTTTATTGAAATAGAACTTAAGCAAATCTTTCCAGAGTTCACGTCGATAATTTAAATATTCACTAAGGGCTGGATCAATTTCCAATTACATATTAATTTCAAAGTACTTAATGAACGAACGGCGATTCGTTACGTAAAGTTTACCGCATTATAAAAGCTCATAGGAGCTCATGGCGAATAATGCCTGCCCCGATAACCAGCGATGGTCACCAGGCCTCCCGGTGGATAAATTTAAGTACCTGGGAGCAATCATTACAACCACGGGTGACCTCGGGGCTGAGCCCCCAATACGTATTGGTATGGCAAGTGGCGCATTTCACAACATGACCAAAAAGCGACGGCGATTAGTGTCGAGACGAAATGTAAACTGTTGGATGCGTTTGTGTTGCCCATTCTCCTGTATGGGTGTGAATCCTGGCACCTGACCAAAGTCCAAGCACAAAAAGTATCTGCTTTCGAAATGGTGCCTCAGAAGAATTTTGGGTGTAAGATTATACCACCGCCTCACGAACGACGCTATACGCCGGCTCACCCGGGGTAGGCCGATCACTTCTACCATTATAGAAAGGAGATGGACTTGGATGGGACATGTGTTAAGGATACCGAATGACAGTTGGACGAGGAAAGCGCTGTTCTACCTCCCATCAGGGTCCTGATGACGAGGAAGACCCTATTCATACTGTGTTCCGCTCCTTCGAAGCAGAGCTGAGGAATCTGGACATGGTGTGGGAGGAGGTCATAAACATTGCGTAAAATCGATGGCAATTGAGAGCTCTTGTTGCCTCCCTATGCCCCTAAGTGGGGCGTAAAGGGAGTTTTGATTGGATATTATAAAAGAAAACCGTATTTTTCTATATGGAATTTTGGGCCAAATGTGATTGTTAAAACAAACAAGAAAGTGTTGTAAGTTGTTGTGTCCATGTTGGTGCCGACCATTTCCATTTTCACCACACAACCCTTTAGTTAGTGTGAAATATGTCAAAATGTTATATTTGAGCGATCCCAGATTCATTTTTATAAAATAAAGGGTCAAACTTTGCAAGCAACCCTTTTTAAGCAACCAATTTTTTTTTCAGTACTAGACGACGGCGAGATATTACCATACCCCTTAAAGTTTGTCAAAGAACTTTCGAAGTCAAACTTTACTTACATTTTTTAGTAGAGCCTTCATTTTTTATTGCACAACGTTTTATTACGTTTTCAGTACGTTTATTCCCTTTTATTATATTATGTATTTTCCCTTAAACTGCAAGGATGGAAATAAATAAATATACGATACAAAACAATTAATTCTCCCTTTTACACCCCACTCAGGGGCATAGGGAGGCAACAAGATCTCTCCATTGCGCTCGATCTCCTCCTCCCACACCATGTCCAAATCCCTCAGCTCTGCTTCGAAGGATGAAAATAAATAAATATAAAAAAAAAATTCTAAATATTTAAAATTTCAGACGACCATTCCCCTTTGTAGAATTTATTTATATCACCAAATTCTGTAGATGCATTACAAATTGTTGTTCTCCGTTCGAAATTAATTGTGCAAATTTGGGGCTTTTGTTTGCCTCCTTATTTTTCCTAAAGGGTCGTCAAGAGAGTGTACCTACATTTTTCAATTCGTATAATTAGTAGTTGTATCTACAAGTTTGAAATTCAGTAGACCTAAATAAGAAGATAGATAATCATATAAAATTTGCATTTCAAAGAGAACAATCTAAAATATTCCAAAAGCAAAAACTCGTCTAAGGTAAAATAAAAATACATTAAATTTTTCATTTTATTTCAAAATTAGATTTTTTTCCATCAAAAAGAAACAAGTAGAAAATCCACCTGGCGAGGCGTGTGAAACAACGTAAGGGTGTCGTCTGCGATTTTTTTCTTCTACATTCAAATCTTTTCTTTGAATTGTGTTATTGAAAATAAAGAAAAACTTTGAAATGCGATACCTGTGACATTGACAGAACTTTTAAGACTTGTTGAAAGCGTTTGATAGAGTAGAAAAAATATTTCAGTTTAATTTTAAAAATCGATGTACATTATATGGGTTCTATTTCTAATAAACACCTAATTGTTTTTCATGCTTTGACTTTTTCAAGTTTTTCTTATACTAACCCTGTTTTTGCAAATCAATTTACACTTTTTTTATTCGAGTTTATTTATATGCTGAGCAACCAAAATTTAAACGTCACAATGACATCGTTATAAATATTGAAATCGGATCGGAATCGAGATGTAAATGCAGAGAAAGGTCCCTTATCTCTAATCTTTGGGTGCTAGTTGAATACTCGTTAAAGTTTAGAGGTAAAATTCAGAGGTCTGAGCCCTTCGAAACTGTGCATGCTCTATGTATATTCATATTTATTCATAAGCTCTTAACTATTAGATACAAATAGAAACTAAATTATTTGTACTCTGTCAGAAATTAACAAAGTTGGTCGTACGCAATGTCGGTTCATAACGCTATGGAGAATTTAAAACTAATAAAAATATGAAAAAGTGACAGATGCGATGATAGAAATATTAAACTTTTATCAAATTGAAAATAAGAGGTTAGAGAGAGTGTTGGAATTATTTTGTCCTGGTTCAATTATTATATTGTTTCAAATATAAGATTTTCAAAAATAGCAACATCTGGACGTTTCAAATATTAAATTTGTTGAAAAATAATATCGAGGTGTTTGAAGAATATTAAATGAAAAGGATTTGAAACAAAGTTTGGATATCTTTTTTTATTCAAGGACTAAAAGCAAATAAAACAACGAGTTAGTTCATTGCAAAAATAATAATAATGTAGTATAAATGAAGTAGAGATAAAATCTCTACGAAGAATGTGAAAAGACACTGTGGGATATGGAAAGGAATGTGGTATGGAAGTTAGTGTTGTGACAAAGATGAAAGTTAATAAGTTGAGATGGTTTGGGCATGTGGAAAGAATGGATGCAAACAGAATTGATAAGAATGAAAGGAAAGGTGTAAGAAAGTTTGGCCGACCCAGAATAGCGTGAATCAATCGATTCCCTCCAAAAGGAAGGCCGGGTCAGAAGTAAGAGAAATAGGAGAGGTTATAATATATACGCATATTATGAGAAACGATATGTCGGTGGAAGGAAGTGGGCTTGGATAGAAAAGTGGAGGTCCGTTCTCTCTTCCTACCCCGTACGGGACATGGCGTGATGGGTAAAAACAAAGTGAATTGCAGATAGATATTTGTACGCGAGAGGCCTAAGCCCCACTCAGGAGCATAGGGAGGCATCAAGAGCTCGCCATTGCGGTCGAAGGTGTCCGAGGCTCATTGTGCCTTTTCTGACCAGTTGAGGTTTAAGGACGTGAGGTGGTCAACCTCACGGTCACGATCTGATTTTTCGATTTCCTGCCTCTTATAGGATGCTCGAATAACCAGCAAAAAGAGCAGTGGTGCTATTCTTTGCCGGCAAACACATACATACATAATTAATATACACTTTATTGATGTCTGAAATTTCTTTGGTCTTCACGTGGAGATATAAAATTATGACGGCCGCAGAGCGTTACTGTGTGATATCGTCAAGATTCAATGATGTCTTTATTATTTCAAAAAGCTTATTTATACGGTTTTTATATTTTAATTGAATTGAATTATTAAAGCTTTTCTGCAATAATCAAAAGATAAAGAAGAAACAATATTGGATTTTTTTTTGCATCACGAACAAAACAAATAAATAAATAACGTGAGAAGGGCGAAGAATTTGGATGATTAATTACGAGAATAATAAGGAATTGTCAAGATGAAAAGTATGGTGACCACGCGATAAACTAATAAAGATTGATGGATAATTTTTCTGTCTATACTAATCTAAATCCAAACTCCCTTTATGCCCCACTCAAACAACCCAAGCATAGGAAGGCAACATACGCTCAATCTTGCGCTATGTTATGACGTCCGCCCAGACCATGTCTAAGTCCCTCAGCTCTGCTTCGAAGGAGCAGACACCGTATGAGAGGATCTTCCTCTTCTTCGGGACCCTGATGGGAGGAAGAACAGCGCTCTCAGAGCCAACTGTCATTCGGCATCCTTAACACATGTCTCATCCAAGTCCATCTCCTCTCCATAATGGTAGAAGTGATGGCCCTACGTCGGGTGCACCGGCGTATAGCTTCGTTCGTGATGCGGTGGTACCATTTTTTACCCAAAATTCTCCTTTCGAAAGCTGAGACTTATTGTGCTTGGGCTTTGTTCAGGTGCCAGAACTCACACCCATACAGGAGAATGGGCAACACAAACGCATTAAACAGTTTACATTTTTTCGTCTCGACAGTAAACTCCGACGCTTTCCATATTTTGGTCATGTTGTTAAAGGCGTTTATATTTTTAACTTTTACCCTCGGAAGCAAGGTCGTAACCAGGATAGCATTAGTGCAGAGGTTCCCAATGTGTTTTACGGCTCCCTTAATATCCAATCCAATCCAAACTCCCTTTACGCTCCACTTAGGGGCATAGGGAAGCAACAAGACCTCTCCATTGCATTAGGTCTTGCGCAATGTTTAGTACATCCTCACACACCATGTCCAGATTCCTCCGCTCTGCTTCGAAGGAGCGGAACACATTAATATTAAAGGCCTTAAATTTTGAGTCAATCTGCACAAGTGCGTGCAATATCTATTGATGGTCACAAATTTTTGTGCACAAATGTCGGTCACCCTATAATGTGTAAGTGAAGGGAAATAAATTCAAGAGATGGCGCTGTCACACTGACAAAGGCATAAATAAAACAGAGGGATTGCCTTACAAAGCATTATCACTATACAATAATAATCATAATATCATTTACGTAACTATTTAGGTACCTATGTACGTAATATTGAAACAATCGTTAGCAATGCAGGCATTCGCACCCTTAACCCAATGTTCGCGGAGCTGATTGTACTGCAGGTATATATTGCGCGACGCAATTTGGATAAAAAGACATGTAGTGATTAATCGATAAAATATGACCTTATTTGTACATGGAAAGATATGGTTTATGTATCATAATAATCTAGAAATATCAGAGATCAATTTGACTGTATAAACAAATCTCAAATCTCATCCATTTGTCATAAATCTATCAAATAAAAGAAACATTATGAAATCCTTACTTCAAGTTAGTGCCGCCATACTGCCGCATACATATCTACGTACGTATGTATAGTGAGTGTCGTGTGTCACCGCTGTCGGCAGAGCTGTGCGCTGATCACAAAACCCGTGTCAATCATCACTGCACTAAGCACTTTTGTATAGTATGTATATTATTCTATGGTCTCATGTTAACAGGCACTATTATTACTTATTTTAAATAAACAAACTCTTAAACAAATCAATTATAACTATTTTTAATAAACAAACTTTTAAGTGATGTTCTTTGAGGTATGATACACTCTAAAACAGGGTTGCAGACATAACGAAACATTACATTTTTTACAATAATATCGCGTATTAATTTTTTTCTTACATTTCAAACTGCAAACTCTACATCTTCTTCTAGGATTTTTAATTGATGGAGTAGATGGAATTTTTTCTGGCATGTGGTCGGCACTTGGCTTAGAAATAATTCGTGATATTGTTGACGTGTCTGAGGATGTAGTTGGCTGGGAGGATTTTGTAATCGAGCCATGGATTTCGATTATTTGCTTAATTACAATTAACTGGAAGTCTGCAAGTGGTTGTTTTTTGTTTGTCACGTGTTTATATAATGCATGAGCATTTAATAAATAAAAATCTATCATGTGGAAAAAAACTTTCTTATACCACTTGAGCATTTTTCTCATGCATGACAAAGAACTGAGCATCATGTCGGTTTTGTCCACAGCTCCCATATTTTTATTATAGTCCACAATGCAAGCAGGCTTAATAATGTTTTCTTTAGTTTTATAATTGATTTTACCTGTTTCTTGCATGGTGTTATCGTGTATAGTGGTGAGCATGTGTACATCCCTCTTGTCACACCACTTTAAAGCCAACAGAGGGCCACAACTTTTTGCTTCAGTTTCTCCTTTCTTTAATTTGTTAAAAACTGGCATGGTTTTTCTAGTTTTCCTAACTGTTCCACAAGCATTTGTTTTATTTTCGTGTAGAAATTTAAACAGTTGAGGACTAGTGTACCAATTATCGCACCATAAGTTGTGACCCTTGCCTATATAGTCCTGGAGTAACGTCGTTACGACTGCGCCAGACATTCCGAGATTTTGGTCATCCCTGACGTCTGTTAGGCTGGGCCGTTCTAGTATGGAAGTTTAAAAAGTGCTTCTAATCTTAATGTAATAGTGATAATTTGTTGCCTTATGATGTATTATAACTATCTACAAAATTTCATGACAAAAAAATAAGATCTTCTGTCTCCGAATCGACCTTGAAGTTTTGTATGGGACGAAAATATCCCATACTAACTGATATTTTTATAATAATCATGTAAAATGATTCCGGTCTTGTTTTTTTATTCACTTTTTTTTATTATACCACAGATAATTCAAGAACATACTTCTATTTATTTAATAACACAAAAATAATAAATAAAACTTTCAAATTTTTTATGTAAAGCAAGTATATGAAATTATGTTATTTTGCGGTGATTGTTTTTGATAAATTGGGTTTGATATCTTTTTTACTCGTTGCTTTCTAAGCTTTTACATAATATTTTATTGATAAATTTCTCCGTAAAGTTGGTGAGGCTTCTTTAACAATTTCACAGATCGTCAAACTCCTTGGATATGACAAGAAAAATTCAGGAAACTGTATTTATTCATCTTCGCCATTGTATGTAATGAATGCCGAAGGATCTTCGTCGGATACTTGTCGATTGGTGTTTCTGTTACATTTTGCTGTCTATCTATAACTTAGTTCTTGTAAAAGGATGCTTCAAAATATACTTTCGATACTTCAAGGATCAAAAATGCGTTTTTTTTGGGTGATTCGAGCTTTCACTATCCAGCAAGCGGTTCATTCTCTTACTTCATAGTGTATTTTGAGCGAGATAGCTTTTTCTTTTAGTAATTACAGTTTATATAACAGATTTGATAATCTGATAAATATATGGATAAGAAATTAAACTTCCATAAATAACTGGATCAGTTGCGAGGTAAGTTGGTGCACAGACATTAACAATAAAGATAAGTTAAAGTCATCAAACTTTCTGAATGAAGCGCAGTCGCAGAATCCTATGAGCTTAGTTTAGCGATTACATGGATTATTTTTCCTGGAGCTCAGTTGCCTAAATCATTAGAAAATGTTCCTGTTGGTATGACTATACCAATTTGGAATAAATATAATTGATCTTTTCGTAGATCTTAAAATTATAAAATAGTAGTTTCTCTTGTTATCACCTGGAACATATCAATTGTTTTTTATTTTATTTTTCCAGTTGTTTTCCAATTTGGTCAGAATGCGTATGATGATTTTAAGGAAATAATTGCCCGGGAGAAGAGAGAGCGTATGATGATTTTAGAAAGCACTATGAACATATTATACAAAAACCTAAATAATTGTTACTTGTCGGTTTTTTTCTAGATTACCGGCGACTCATTCAATTGGGATTATTTGTGGTTTGCAATAAGCATTCATTCTAATGGTTTTATTAGTATTTTTTCCTGCAAACTAATTATTCAATCATGTTTTCCGGTATTTACCTACACTTTTTTTCATTACATCAGACGGTAAGTAAAATATCCAATGAAATGTTGCTTTTTGAAAAGAAATCTGTAATCGATCTCTCTATCGGTTTCGGTGTTCCAAATTTTCCATCAATTTAGAATCAGTTTCCTTTAACACTCTCTTAATTATTGTTCATCTGTATTTTTGTCCACTTTTTCTAATGACTAGCCTAAAACTTTGGCTTTACGGCCATCAAAATACAAAACTGGTATTTTTAACCCTTTTCTCATTTCATGCGATTTTCTCTTGTTTATTGCGGCGCCTTATATACTTTGTTGCTATCTTAAATTGTATTATTATGCTTTATATCATACGGAACTAATTATTCCATAATTTTTATGACATACAATCTTAAAAAATATTATGTTAAACATATTTTTACTTTCTTTATACCTGCTTCAAAATAGGACAAATTTAACAATTTCTTGAAACTTTGAGCTCAATTCGGAGACAGAAGATATCTTTCGAATTGAAAAATATTTTGCATACATATTTAAAACAGCATTTAGCACTAAAATATAACTATTACGTTAGCAATAGAGGGAAAAAAGGAAATCGGCCCACACTAACGTCTGTCCCTTCACCGCAATAAATAATAAAGTCTAATATATACCCTGTTAGCACATCCACTAAAACAAATAATTTTATACCAAATCTATGTCTTTTAGATGGTATATATTGCTTTATCATCAGCCGACCCTTAAAAACTATGATGCTCTCATCAATACACAAATTTTCGTGAGGAATTAATGTTTCTTTAAAAATTTTACGTGTATGTTCATAAATTAACCTAATTTTAACCAACTTATCATTACTAGAAACTACAGAGTCACTAAAATGTAGCATTTGCAATAAAAGTTCGTATCTGTCTCTTGACATCAACATTCCAAATATTGGAGTCGAAAGAAAAATGTCTGTACTCCAACATTCTTCAACTTTCAAATGACGAGATCTCGTCATTAACATTGTCACTGCAATGAAAACGTAAAACTCTGAATTATTAGTATTTTTCCATGCATGAATACGTGACTTTGGTCCAAAACTTTTTGAAGACTTGAAAAAGTCTGATATTTATTGGTTTCATCTACAATTTGTGACACTATTTCTTCATTTAGAAAATGAATAAAAAAATCGACAGGTTTACAATTTTCGTTTAAAGTGTTGGATGAAATGCCAGAAGAAAATTTTTCGAACTGGTGAACAACCGGAATGTGTGGTCCTGAAGACCAATTATTCAAATTAATGAACACCTCTTCAGCAGGTGTAGGTTCCGAATTTATTTCTTCGTTATCATCAACATTTTCCATTACGTCACATGGATCTGATTCGTCTTCTGATATTTCATAATCCGAATCTAATACGGAAACCATTTCATTAATCTCACTTTCATTCAGATTACGAGCCATTTTTAGAGAATAAAAAAATAAAAAAAAAACAGTATAAAAAACAATGACACCACTAAAAACACTAAATAATTCACTAATTGGCGTACTTTAGCACTTAAACTATGAGTTATGATCAAAATATATTATGTTATATAGTAAAAAAAAATATTATAAAATAAATAATTTTTGAATAAAACAAAACTTTCCGAATATCGCGAATTTAGAGAAAAACAGCGAGTTGGCGCACGGGTTTGTATCAAACTGTGCGATGACGCAATTAGCTGTTGAACGCGCATGTACTCAGTAGGACCCGCCACTATTTGAAATTTCATCGAAGCTTTATGAGATCGACCCAGATTTGAATATTGAAAATTTCTAAGGAACTAACAGAAATATTGAAAAATATCGACAGATGTCATTGGCAGTACCATTTTGGGAACACACTTACGAAATATCACAGCCGTGAGGTCCTTAGTACCTACAGTATCGCCGTGTAATACGAACCGCCCCACTTGGTGGGACGGCCGCGTACGCGCCACGGCTTATAGTGTCCCATATGCTGGGGCAGTAGCGAAGATTGGGTTAACAACTAACTGACACCTTCTCGAAACTTTAATTCATATCTCGATGGAATTTACAAACTTATGCAATATGTCAGTTTCCCAAACGTCTTTATATTTGCTTTCTACGATAATGAAAGATATACGTACATTCTGGAGATGCAACACATTTCTTATAATATACGTAATTTTAATAAAACTAGCTGACCCGCCCGTCAAAAAAAATAATACCTATTGACTTATCAAATGAATTGAATACAGTTTACGACATAAAAACTGATTTGTTTTTACCCATCACATCGTTTCCCGAAGGGGGTAGGCAGAGAGTACGGACTTTCATTCCTTCCTATCCATACAAATCTCTTTCGCTTCCTCCAAACGCATAACATTCCGCATACATGCTCTTCTATTCTTTTTGCTCCTGACTTGGTCTTCCTCTAAGACGGCACCAATATGATCAGACCATGTCATTCGAGGTCGGCCTCGTCTGCGCGCACACATTCTTTCAGATTTATAATATATCCTTTCATCCAGTCATTCTATCTTCGTTCATTCTCTCTACATGCCCAAACCACCGTAATTTATTCACTTTCATTCTAGTCACAATGCTAACATCCACTCCACATTCCTTTCTGATTTAATCATTACTCACCTTATCAATCAGTCTCTTTCCGCATATCCTACGCAGTGATCTCATGCATTTCTACAGCATTTATTCCAACTTCCAGATTTTTCGTCCATGTCCAAGTTTCACTCCCATACATCATGGATGGAATCAGGATTGCATTGTGCATTAATTGTTTGGATTTAAGAGATACGTTCTTATTTCTCATTAGAGGTCTTAGTGCACCGCCAACCCTACCACCAGCCATTTTCCTTCTTTCAATTTCCTTTTGAAAAAGGAAATTAAAAAAAAAAAACTGAATTAAATTTAGCTAATACGTGTAGTATTTGGGAATTTATTTCTAAAAAAAAATATTGTTTAAACCTTCGCGTTCACAGCATTCATTTAGTCGAACCCTAAAGTTTCCAATGACGGCTCGGCAGATCGTAAAAGTAAGGGCCGTTAATTCCTCGCGCCGACATCGTCACTTTTGGTGAATGAAGTGACCTCTCATGCTTGTGCTTCGGATTCGATGCACCCCAGTAGTGACAGTTTTGCTTATTTACGTGCCCGTTAAGGTGAAAATGAGCTTCGTCCGTAAAAAGATGTTGTTAAACGTCGAGAAACGCTCAATTGCCTGCTTCACAAAGTCCAGCATATGACTGGCATCCTGGGGTTTTAATAATTCTTGCACCAATTGAATTTTGTACGGGTGCAGTTTTAGATCTTTGAGCAAAACGCGGTGTAATGTTGATCTATCCACATTTAAAGCACTTGCGCGCTTCCGAATTGACAGATTCAGATCCTCACAAACAGACTTCTTTACGCTGTCCACATTTTCTGCTGTTCTTGATGACCTTGGCCGCCCAGATTTTAGTTTTTCGGGTGTTGAACTAGTCTCTTCAAATTTTTTGACCCATTTTCTGATGAGAGGGATACAAATTAGATGAATAATTAATGTTAACGTAATCCTGAATTTATATCACTATCTCAAAGCATACAGGTTTAAATTAAAACATAACCTCTTATATAAATTAAAGTCGGGTTAGTGCGAACACTTATAACTCGAGATCGGCTCAACAGAATCTTCTGATGTTTGATTTATTGGATTCTTCTCCGCTCCGGATAACAGAATTACTAATAAAAGTTGAAAAAATTGTGTAAGAAATGATAGAAAATATAATATTAAAGTTAGTATGGCATGGATTTCCTGCGACACCCACGCCTTCTATGAAAAATTCTATAATCATAAAATTATTCTTAACCTGACAACCATTGGCATTAAAAATATTAGTAAGCAGATTTTTTATGGAATTTTTTTCGAGCTTTCAGAAATAATTTTTGAACATTCAAACAGATTTTAAACGCGTTTTTGTATAAATTACAAATTTAAATTCAAAATTCACAGTTTACAGGACAACGTCTGTCGGGAAAGCTAGTTATCTATACAAATTTTTGATTTAGAGAGATGTATATAAATATATATTGTCGTGGGGTTGCCGGCTAAGAATAGCACCTCTGCTCTTTTGAGAGCAGGAAAGAGGCAGGAAATCGAAAAATCAGATCGGATCCTTGTGGTTGATTACCTCACGTCCTTAAATCTCCACTGGTTAGAAAAGACACAATGAGCCTCGGACGCCTTCGAGCTAAATGGAGAGCTTTTGATGCCTCCCTATGCTCCCGAGTGGGGCTTAGGCCCCCCGCAATGCTGGTTGGTTTGGGGGTGGTTCGCGGTGGGCTTGTTTTGTCCGGGGCCGGCTTTTTGGTTTGATTGCTTCGATCGTGCTAGGGGGTCGGTTTCGTGCGGGTCGCGTTTACTGTGGATTGTTCACCTCCGGGCTGGCTTGCGGTGGGCGGGCGGCCTTAATGGGAGAATGTAATGTAATGTAGGTATATAAAAAGAATAATTTTATTAATAATTGCACTCGCAATAAAGTCATTCCTCGTCTGCATGCTCCGGGCAACCGACACGGGCTCGGTTGACATTTTTAATAGTTTGACGCAGTTCAGATTGCAAATGGAGAGTGCGGCGCGTGACTGCGCTGATAGCTCCCCTTCCTCCTCCCCTCCCCCTATAATGATAGCTTATAATCCACATTTTTTATGAGAAATCACCTATTTTATGGGAGATCAAACATTAACTTCATGAAGGTAGGAAAGATTATTTGTCAAGCAATAATCCGAGACGTCCTGACATTGATTCGCACAAGCAAGCCTATACGGAGCTCGCCCTTGAGGAAGACCCCTATATAGTTGGCGGGGCATTCGGGATTTGAACTCACAAGAGAAAAGGCAACCGAATTCATAAAAAGATGAAGAAGATATTTTTTGTCAAAGATTTAAAAAAAATATATCTAAAAATGTTAAATGATAAAATCTTAAATCATTTTTATTAAATCCCACATGTCTTTCAAAAACAGTAATTATTAAAACTTTTCGAACTTTAAATATTTGGGTATATAATGTAAAAAAAAAAATATTTGTACCTATGTCCGTTGAAGAATTTGAATCGATCTACGCTTTTTTTTTTACAAAATATGACGTAACTGATAATTTGTGAATAGCTATTGCGCATCGCGGCGTTTATTTTATTATAGTGCATTGGCTTTCAAAATCACTCATCTGTCATTCTCATGATGGGTTGCTATCGCGTCGATCCTTTCATTTCTTTTAAAAGCGATGCCTGGCATCAGCTAGTATAATTTTAAAAATATATTTGAAAATCAAAACAAACAATGGATTCTAAGAAAATAAACAACTAATGTCTTTTGTGATGTTCCAATCCAAAATCCAAACACCCTTTACGCCCCACTTTGGGGCATAGGGAGGCAACAAGAGCTCTCTTTGTGATGTTATCGAGTGTTATTTGTTCGTATCCTAAGGAAAGAGCATTAGCGTAGGAAATCGAATCAATATTTTATTATTGTTGAGACAAATAGACCTTATTAGATTATTCGCTATAGTTCTCTTCTTGACGTTTATTTCGTTCTTTTGAGATTGTTATTTTTCTATCGACATAATATATATCATGTGATTTGTTATTCCGGATACAGTCGCGTTGTGAGTTGTTCCCGATGTTACTATGTATCTATTCAGTTTTTGGAAAAGTGGAATTAATCGTACTAACAATGACATGTTGTTGATTAAGACTATTTAGAGGTTCACTTTCTGGGAAATCGGAAGCAGTTCTTACATAATATAAAACTCATTTCCTGTGAAATGTCTTAAAACAAAATTTCTATCTATAATTTTGATTTTAATGACAAAAAAAACAAAGAGTTACTTTTCATCATGCGACATGTTTTTTGTTCACAAATCTATTATATAAAAATGGAGAGCTATTTTGCGTTGTCAGGAGATGGTTGTTATGAATGAAAAAAATTAAGAAAGTAGCGTGTAAAATTAGAAAATTAAAGAAAACTCTACGTAGGCAACCTTATTAGTACTTTTTACCAAATAATTTTAATTCCAATTTTGAAATTTTGACAGGAGCTGTCAGTTGTTAGTTGGAGCGATTTACATAATGCGGATGGAATATACATGGTTTAAAACAGACGCATCGGTCGAAATTACATTGGTCAAATGATAATTTATTCATACAAATTCGAATTCAATATTCATAGTTAGGAACACAGGACAACTTCTGTCGGGAAAGAAAGTCGAATTTGTAATTTATACAAAAATACGTTTAAAATAGGTATGTTTGAATAGAAAAAAAATATTTCCGAAAGCTTGAAAGAAATTCTATCAAAAATCTTTTGAAACTGTATGATTGTCAGGCAAATAAAAATAGTGTTGTTATGGAATTTTCCTACATGGCGTTGGCGTCGCAAGAAATCCGTTCCACACTAACTTTAATACTATATTTTACATTATTAGGTACTTATGCATTTTTCGACGTTTTAATAGTTATTCTATTATTTTATTTATTTATTTTATATATTTTATAAAGTTATAAAATTAATTTTTATTCTATAACTTTTCTTTTACTTTTTACAATAATCAAATATTTAATTTAACATAAATATCATCTGAATTTCATAATACTAACTTATAACTAATTTACTTACTTCTTATAACTAATTCTAGGTATATAATTACTATCTAATACAACTTATTTACACTTCAAAGATTTAAAAATTAATGACGAAGTCTTACAAAGTTACAAGTATTACAAAGTTTGAAGAATTTAAAAATTAGCTTTTACATATATAAAAGAGGATAGTGTTCGAGCTTCCTTCAGGTTTACAGGAAGATCGTTATAGAGTTTGATTCCTTTATCTACTATCCGGAGCGGAGAAGAATCCGATAAATCGGAAGAATCTGTTCAGCCGATCTCGTGTTAAATTGTTCGCACTAACCCGACTGCGTAGAGCAAACTAATCCTTCAACAACCCGGCGCGGCGTCCAGAAAGCGTCGAGGCGCCTCATTTTAATAAATTCTCACTTCAACATCTTTGTTTGGGCATATTATTATTAAGAGAATAATAACACTTAAGAAACACATCAGATGGAAATTGAACTAAATTAAATCACCGTTTTTCAGTCAATTAAATTGCGAATGGTTCTATAGGTAATAGAACAGAGAAAAGTTTTCACGAAAATTTATAAAAATCTCATCACACGTTCACGCAATATCTTTCCAATTAATATCGATGGTGTTTTCGCGGAGGTCCAAAAGCTTCCCCCTAACGACCCCAGCTTAAACCTGATGGACTTTCGCTCTTGGAAGTATTATAAAGACTTATTTTATAAAAAAAAAATATTTTTCAATTTCAATTTCAATTCAATCCAATGTACAATATTAGCAAACACAACACAATTTTAAAGTATAAAAACAAGATTACATGATGCATGTATTCAATACAATATTCATTTAAGTGATATAGAAACGTTAAAAGATAAAAAAAGTTAAGTCTTAAAAACAATGCTAGATAAAATACATAAAAAATATAAATATAAAATTCTTCTGTATGGGTGTGAGTCCTGGCACCTGACCAAAGTCCAGGCACAAAAAGTATCTACATTCGAAACGAAGTGCCTCAGGAGAATTTTGGGTATAAGATGGTACCACCGCATCACGAACGACGCTATACGTCGGGGCACCCAGCGTGAACCCATTATACTTCTACCATTATGTGGAGGAGATGGACTTGGCTAGGACATGTGTTAAGGATGCCGAATGACAGTTGTCCGAGGAGAGCGCTGTTCTTCCTCCCATCAGGGTCCCGAAGACGAGGTAGACCCTCTCATACTGTGTTCCGCTCCTTCGAAGCAGAGCTGAGGAATCTGGACATGGTGTGGGAGGATGTCATAAACGTTGCGCAAGATCGAGCGCAATGGAGAGCTCTTGTTGCCTCCCTAAGCCCCTATGCGGGGCATAAAGAAGTTTGGATTTGGATAATATGATAAGTCAAACAATAAAAGTCACAATCAAGTCAATCACGCTGTGTGAAAAAATGTTGAATATTGATACCTGCACAAGTTATGAGAGCGTTTTAGCATGATCCCATTAAATCAGCCAAATGAAATTTTCAGATAGTTTTCCATGAATTGTAGAAGTTTTTAAAATAAATCGTAGAAAAAAAAACATGTGAAAATTTACTCTTAGAGACGTTGAAAGTTTTTGAAAAAAGTAAGAAAAATTTAGAAAAGATTTTTTTAAACAAAAACCTATCGGGTGCTGATTTACAAAGAAATTATATAACATTAGTGCCACTATCGGATCATTCTCAGAAAAAAATTCAACATCGTAAATTCAATGGTTTGGCTACAGTTCTGTATTTTAATGTGAAATCCGGAATTCGTTCAAAATTCACAAAAAAGTAAATAGCGTTTGAACCACCCAATATCGCTGAACATGCATGGGGGTTAAATCGATAGGTATTGAGGTTCTCTACCTCCCTGCTTCGGGTTATACTTTATCTCTGTTACACCGCGTTTAACTGTATACCTATGTAATGCGAGTAAAAAGTAATCTCCAAATACCTGTAATACTCGGGCGGTGGATGGTCTTATTCAATGTTGTAAACGATGTTTTGAAGAAATATCACAACATCAGAATCTATCAAACAGCTGACAAAATTTTACACGTCAATAATTTAAATAGTAAAAAAATAGAAACCTAATGTATATTTTCCAAAGCACTAGAAGGTTTACTTTGTTAAGTTTTCTCAAATGTTAAAACGTTGCGAGAAATTTTCAACATGTTTGCTTTCATGACAATAACAATCACAATAACAAAATAATCAGCGAAATTGGTCAAGCCAAATCCGTGATGCGATTGCCAAGGGGAAAATGGCTCCATTTTTGTATGTATAGAGATACGTACACACAAATTGTTCAAAATACAAATCTGAAATGATATGTTAAGATCTAGTCCTGAAAAGGTCACAAGAATCTAGACACAATAGAACGTTGTGCACCAACAAAGCCAATAGGCAAAAATATGAGACATTAACAAAAATGGATATAGTCATATCCTGGCGCCAAATACATGACAGCAGTCGCAGTCTTTAAATTTGGTTACTCTCTTGTTCTCAATAATTTCCAACTTTTATCTCTATTTTTCATTTTATTATTAAATTTCTACTTGTTGCATACATGAGATTTTTCGACATGTTGAACATGTTGAGAATTCTTATGATTAGGAGTTTCGGAGACAAATATTACCACCTAATGGCGAACGTTGTTAACGTAAAATGATCACACTAAGCCAGCCTTCGAAATAACAGTAGAAGACGGTCGTAAGCCCGTAGTGGTATGTTCCATTTAAAATCGAACATCATTCATTAGTTGTTATTTTTTTTTATGATAAGATTGGACTGATTGAGATTTTCCTTAAATTTGACTTTGGTTAGTGTCCAAAATACAGTGATTCTCAACATTATTTAAATACTAAATTACTGAGATAATTCAGCCGATGTTCTTATCTCTCTTTGTGTATGTTGTAGATAAAAATAATATATTATACTTGATACATAACTTTATGGCGCCATTTGACACCATGATAATATCTATGACTACTTATACAAATAACCTCAATATTTTGTTTGTATACAGGGTGTTTGGTAGAACGTTTGACAAACTGATACGGTATATTATAACAATTTTGAAAATAGTGTGGCTGCTCGCTTTTTTTCAGGAATTTCCAAATTTTTTCTCTATAACATTTTTATTTTTGCCATCAATCAAACAAAAATTTACATATTATTAAGAAAATATGAATATCTATGTATTTCAGAAAGTGACGTGAAAAAAATCAAAGTTCAAAGAACCGGTAAAACGAAAAAAAAATACTTTTTTTTGTTTAATTGTTGGTCAGTTTAAAAAAAAAACATTCACAAAAAAAATATTGAGATTCTCAAATACCACAAATTATGTCATTGTGTATTATAGCGTAGATACCTAAAAAAAATAAAAAAATAAACTTAACGTTGGATGCTATCTCAGCGAACTATTTTTATACTTCAGCAATTATTGTATGGGAATAATTATTATTATATTACTAGCTTTCCCGGCAGACGTTGTCCTGTGTTCCTAACTATGAATATTGAATTCGAATTTGTATGGTGATGAATTAATTATCATTTGACCAATGTGATTCCGAACGATGCGTCTGTTTTAAACCACGTTTATGCCATCCGCATTCTGTCAATCGCACAAACTGACAATTTCTGTAAAAAATTCAAAATTGGAATAAAAATTATAAGGTAAAAAGTACTAATAAGGTTGTCTAAAAAATCGGTCCTGCCGTTTAGGCGCCATCCGATGACCACGCGAAATTTTTATATACTTATAAGATTAAGTAGTCATTTATATCACAACTCCGTAGGTATTCCCATTGGTTGATATTTTTGTGAAAAAAGGGAGCATCTTATATAAATAATTCTGACTAGCCACAACATGTTCCAGATGTCTTCCTCTTTATACAATACCAGTTTGTCTAACGTTCTACCAAACATCCTGTATACTTAATATAACTGTCTGAATCATACGTATGTAGAGTAAAAATAATTTTTCGTTGTCTTACAAAATTGTATGGGAAACGAATTAGGCAACATTCTATTTTGAAAAAAAAAATATTTTAATTTACATTTAGTGTAGAAAAAATTCAAAGGGTTTTTCATTTCTTTCATTGAAAATTTGGCTCCCGCTACTAAAACAAGGTCCCCTTTTCACGATGTAAGCTTTATTTGATGTGATTCTTTAAACAAACATCTAAAAAACTATCGACTATTTTAAATCAATTTTTTTTGAAAATTAATTTTCAGGAGACTTTTGATAATGTTAATGTACAATAATAATTTACGAACGCTTTCGTCAATAAGTGACGAAAGCGTTCATTCTCGCATACCAGCGTTGCCATATCTTCCAACTTGTCGGTAAACACACCAATTTTTGACCTTGTCTACCTTTCTTCCGATTTCATTTCTAAGTTTCCCATACGAAAATAAGATTTTGCAATCAACCAATTTCAACCACTTTTTGGCAGATAATCCTCTTGCTTTCTTTTTTATTCTTTTTTGTTACTTTCTTTTATTGGATACAGATAGTTTTTTTTTTTTTTTAATTTACAATATTCAATATTATAATACACTAATAAAAATTATTATTACACAGTCTTTACACTGGTGTATAATTTCACTTTTAAATTAATGGGGTTAGAAGGGTGGGGAATGAAGGGAGAAGGAAGGATGGGGAAGGAAGGAGGGCTAGGAGATTATTTTGTAGTGTATGTCTGTAAGGGTTCGTCAGTCAGTTTGTCCTAAGGGGTCCAGTGTCGGATAGTCAGTAAACAGTCTGTCTCGTCCGTAAGTCAGCGAATAGGTAGATAACTCGCCAGTACACCATGACAAGTGATCATCTCTCATGAGGTCCACTTTGGGATGATCCCTGATTGGACCTTGCCACCAACATTTCCTGAACTTCTTAAGAGAACTACAAAAGGGATCTAATTCTGGAACATCCATACAGTTTCTATTGAAACTGTTGCACGCTCTGTTTATGAATATGTTCTGGTGGTAAATTGTTCTGGAAGGCTCCACTTTTAGGTTGGCATATTTTAATACATTTAAAAGTGGAGCTTTGTTCAAATATTATACCTAGGTATTTAAGTATTTCTTTATCTTGTTTTGAAGTTTTTTTCATATTTTTTAAGGGAATGACGTCAAAAATTTTCTTTTCAGTAAATTTTTAAACAACAAAAAAAACGACTTAAAAAAATATGATTTTATCCCGTCGACGGGAAAACAATATTTCATAGAATATATAATTTATTACATTCATCCGTAATATTTATAGATTTTAAGACTTGAAAAGGCTTTTCGTAACGGAAGTAATATTTTTCCGCATCAAGTAAGATAACACAAGAATAACGCGAAAGCGCTATGGGGCCGGGGAAGAAAATAAATAAATTTTTAACGCCATGAATATATTTGCATCTCTTACATAATTTTAAGAAAATAATTACCTATTACAAAAGCAAATATTTTGTTAGGATTTCCTGGATTTAATGAGGTAAACAAAATAATTAAAAGCTAAATGACAATAATTAATTATTGCTTTTCGAATTGAAAGACGTGTTTTACTCGAAATTATTTGTTTTGCGAGGACCGTTATAATTCTCGTTATTTTACCGTCTCTAGTAAAGGATACATTTTGAAAGGATAGTATCCCTTGCGAAGGACATCTCTAAATAAATCGGTATTCCCGATATTTTGTTGTTAAGGATTGTCTTTACAATTCACTCTAAGGATATATCCTTTACGAAGGATAAAAATAAACGGCACCGTCGCAATTTAACCATAGATAAATGTCAAATGTGTCATAATTATTGCAAATTGACATCAACTGAACGGAGTGTGTCGGATTTTGTTCTTTTGCCATTGAACAATGTATAATTGATAAATAATCTGTAATCATAATGACTCTAACAATTCATTAATGATGTTCGTTTTTTAAATGGAACAAACCACTACGGGCTTACGACCGTCTTCTACTGTTATTTCGAAGGCTGCCATAGTGTGATCACTTTTCTTTTTGCTTTAAGGTCACATTAATAATATTTGGTACCTATAGATGGCGTCAACGTCGTCTGTCGAATGACGGCTGATGAGGCGCCATCGTTATGTACGATTTCGAATGACATTTTTTCGTATATGTTCATACTTCAATGAATGTTTGCGATCTTTATGTGAGACCTCGGGTAGTTCTTAAGTGAATTGTTTAATCAGTATCTGATTGTGTTTTGTTTGCTGATATATTTTGTTGACATCTGCCGGTGCATAGGTGAATACTGTAATGCCGGCTGATGAAAGAAAAATCGAATATAAATAAATTAAGAGCATAGGCACTATTAGGCAGATAGCCAGAGCTCTTCATTGCTCTCGATCTTGCGCAAAGTAATGATGAAACCTTTGTACCTACTTAATTCTATGTACGCGCAACAACATAAGCGATCGGGGAACTCACGTAATACAGCAGAGCTGACAAGCAACCGTGTCCACTGTCCACCTTCGCTTCATTTAGGAAAGGCACCATAACCTTACATCAGGTGTTTCGACATATTTTACCGTTCATGATACATTTCTTTACATTTTTTTGTTGACGTTGTGCCGGACTCCTGCACGCATCAGGCAGACCTACCGACTAAGAACCCCTCCTCTTCGCGTCTTCACTGCAGTGGAATCACCGCTAGGGTATTACTTCACTGCAGTGGAATCACCGCTAGGGTATTACTTCACTGCAGTGGAATCACCGCTAGGGTATTACTTCACTGCAGCAAGTTCTTTATGTTATAAGTTGACCCTTTCTCTTCTTTCTTCAGTCTCTTTTGTCTTCATTAACGTACATATCATTTTTGATGAAGCCCTTTTATTTAATTATTTAATAGAAACACCAACAGAACACTGAACAAAACAAACAAAAATAAAACAATATGCAACAAACACATATAGGAGATTTCCAGTGCTCCAATAACAGGTATCTTCCGCATAGCTATTGTGCATAGTTAGGTGGGTACAATCAAATTTTTAATATTTTAACGTTGAATTTATGTTTTATTAATAAAAAAATAAGTAAATTTAAGTATGTGTCACGTGACTACTACAACAACGAACCAATTTTGAGTTATGCGCATTTACAAAAGCTCTCTTATAATATTTGCACTCAAGGCCCAGCCTAGGACCACTTCAGGGAACAAACGACAGCTCTTTTCATTGTTAGGTACTATGGGAACACCTACCGATCGACACGATTGGCGGTCATTTCATTACAGCTGGCTTAGGCCCCCAGGTCTGTAATTCTTTGAACAAAATTTGTGACCTTCGTTACTCCTCTTATCCACTCATTTCTCCTTTTGCCTCTATTGTTTTTTTTTTTTTTTGATAATTCTTCTCACAAAACTAAAACAGTATATTGATTAAAAACTGTAAAATTCCAACTTACTGAATAACACATAAATATCGGATAAAAAGGCTAAAAAAAATGTTAAATTTATTATTTCGCTTAACAAAACAAATGGCTTTTTGATTAAAATACGAACTCAATATATTTTGTAAGCCTTAAAAAAAGATATACAATCATAAGGCTTCGATATCAGACAACAATAAAATATATACTTTAACATAAATTACCATACCATAATGATAGGAAACACTGATTACACTGATTGAGAGGAGAATTATTTTTCTCTGCCAAAAAACATTAAATTCTTTTTTTTTTCGTTAAGTACTCAACTCCCCTGAAGAACTAGCTATAAAATTTTATTGTAAACATATGGTTAAGTCATGCTTTTAAGAGTGTATCTATACTTCTATACTAATATAATATAAAGAGGAAAGATTTGATAGTTTGTTTGTTTGATTGCATTGAATAGGCTCCGAATCTACTGAACCGATTTGAAAAATTATTTCACTTTTGGGAAGCTACACTATCCGCGGTGAACATAGGCTATATTTAGTTTTCAAAAATAGTTGGGAACTTTACTAAAAATCCAATAATGTAACCCAAGGTGTAAAATATTATTTACATCGCGGGCGCTGTGAAAACTATTGATGATAGAATAAAATAATGTACTACGACTTTGTAGAAGACATAATCGTCTACAAAAAGTGGTGCAACATCATACGTCTTATAATATAATTACACCACAATAAGTGTTCTTTTATCCAACTGTCGATTTGTTGAAGAGAAATTATTTCTCGAGACAGATCGGCAGTATCAAGCCAAGATACGTGAGATTTGTATGGCCAGGTCTACATTTTAAACGGTTTTTCAAACTTTGACGACAAAAAACACCAACTTAGAGGCTTCGCAGCATATATGTTCCATATATGGATTTACTCAGAATTCGAGTAAATCCATATATAGAAGAGGAGAACATTTAGTGTGTCTGTGTGTGTGTCTGTGTGTGTGTCTGTGTGTGTGTGTCCGTCCCCCCCTTATAACTTTTGATTCGCTTGATGCACAGATCCTAAAATTTCAGAAAATATTTAATACTTTAAGTCTACAAAACTTGTATACTCAGAATTTTTAAATTTTCTTTCAGTCAGGGGTAATCAACCTTTGAATTTTTACTTAATTTTTGCATATATCTCGAAAACTATAAAAGCTAGAACCCTAAAAATGTCTATGTATATAGAAAAATACAATTTCTCAAATTTAATTTAATGAAAAAGTTCCAGGGTTTCTCAAACTTTTTTTATATAGAAAAATATTTTTTTTATGACAAATTTACGAGTTTCAGTGCCTATATTTCAGAATTTTATAAAAATATCGAAAAACGCCGAAACACCCCAACTAGATAATTAATTTTTCTATAAAAAATGTACACATTATATCAGTACATCTCAAACTTTTCTTAACAATTTTTGTAAAAATAATTTATTGACATCGTTTCATACAATAAACATACCGACTTAGTCCATCGACAGTTGGATCTCATGTTTACATGCAACTAGTTTAAAAAAATTAATTGAAATGCGGCAGAGATATAGGCGTCACTGGGGTACGAGCCGGACGGGAGGGGACCATTAGAATGCTACGTTGTTCCAGATTAACATAGCATATAGAATATTTTGATAAAGTTAGGGATCTATAAAGATCATAAGGAAACTGAAATATTTTTTTTAAATACCTATCTACCCGTGCGAAGCTGGGACAGGCCGCTAGTTTTTTTATAAGAATATAAAATATGGAAGGGCGTGTAAAACTTATTCTTATACCTCTCCCACAACTAACCTACCAGAATGAAAGGAATCAATTAATATGTAACTATGTAAGTACCCACTTGGGATAACATCTTAATACTGCGCAGTGCGCATATTATCTCTAATGCAATTTGTGGAAAGATTGGGGTGGTAGATTAGGTACCCACCACCCCTATGGGTCCTATATAAGACATGTCAGCTTCCATCTTAGTGTATCGTTACTAAATGTTACGTAACACCCAAGAGACTACTGAACTCTCGTATAATACTATTTATATGTTCCATAAATTTTTCATTATTTTTTCTTTTGCTGTTTCCCAAATTTCGTTGGTATTTTTTGGCATCGCTGCGTTGGCAAGTCAGCAATAGAGCTTTTATAGGCCAAGAACAGTTTGTTGATGATATAAATCCTCCGCTTTTGAGGCCATTATAGTATCTACAAACTCACTTTAACAACACTCACTACAAGCAATTTGTGTTTATGCGTACTGCGTGTTTAAAGCACTAACGAATACTGAAACGAAATAAAATAAAAATGTCTTAAGTATAAAGCAGTCGAAGGACTCCCCGTACGACATAAACGAAAAAGGTTCCTTTTTTCTCAGAGCAAAAAAAATAACATACAGTAGAATTGAGGGATTCCCCGCAAAACAAAGGAAAAAGGTTCCTAACTTCGGAGAACAAAAAAAGATGTACGGTACAATCGAGGGACTTCTCGCAAAACATTGTCGAAAAGGGTTTGCTAACTTCGGAGAAAAAAAATGATGTACGGTAAAATCAAGGGACTTCCCGTAAAACATAAACGAAAAGAGTGTCCAACTTGGAAGATTTAATTCCAAAATTTTTTTATTTAAGAAAAAAAAACCGTTACGTGACGCGTTGTTCGAACCCCCCCTCCCGCTCTTGTAACGCACAGTACCGTTTTGCAAGACCCTCCCCCTCCTCCAAATTGCGTTACGTAATACTTGAACGCCCCCTTAACACATTCTACTTAAATTATTCACGTAGTGCTGTTCATTTGCATTATTGTAATTAGTGTAAGGTCAAATATGTAATTTTAATTTACATCAAGAACCTAACAACAGGATCCACACTAGGAGAGGACTTTGGGACGTCACTTTTTAAACTGACATCAAGAACCTACCAACAGGATCCACACTAGGAGAGGACTTTGGGACGTCACTTTTTAAACTGACATCAAGAACCTACCAACAGGATCCACACTAGGAGAGGACTTTGGGACGTCACTTTTTCTTTAATTTTCTACGCATTACGTTTACGTATTGTTTCTCCATTAAATATTCCCTACCTACAACTACTACACTACAATACTAGTTGCATGTAAACATGAGATCCAACTGTCGATGGCCTGAGTCGGTATGTTCATTGTATGATGAAACGATGTCGTCAATAAATTAAATTTTTACAAAAAATGTTAAGAAAAGTTTGAGATGTACTGCTATAATATAGATATTTTTTATAGAAAATTAAATTATCTAGTTGGTGTGTTTTGGCGTTTTTCGATATTTTTATTAAATTCTGAAATATAGGCACTGAAACTCGTAAATTTGCCATAAAAAAATATTTTTCTTTATTCATCAGAGTGAAAAGGAGTAGGTACACCTTACATCTTCATATTGTTTCCTGTGAAAAGCTGACTATCCCTTTTTGTCTTTCGAGGTGCATGTTGTTCACATGCATTTCGTGACAAATCTTGGGTTTCCACTTCCATTCATGTTATGCGGCACTCCCCGCTTTCATCGGATTCCACGATGTGTAGGCCATTTTGAGAGATTGTCCTGATGAGACACATGCGCACAATGTCGAAACACTTCATTATTTTAAGGAATCCAATCGCATATTCTGGTGATGGGCACAGCCTCGTCCCATATGCAAGTGCAGTAGCATAGTCTCTGCCGAATTCATCACAGTGAAAAGGAGTAAACCTTCCATCTTCATATTGTTTCCTGTGAAAAGCTGATAATCCCTTTTTGTCTTTCGGGATGTATGTTGTTCACATGCATTTCGTGACAAATCTTATATATATATGTGTGTGTGTGTGTGTGTGAGGGTGTGTGCGTGTGTGTGTGCTGCGAAGCCTCTAAGTTGGTGTTTTTTGGCGTCAATGTTTGAAAAACCGTTAAAAATCTAGACCTGGCCATACAAATCTCACGTATCTCCCCTTCAACAAATCGACAGTTGCATAAACATTATATATTATATATCCTTATTTTGTACTCTTCGTACTTACATTGTCCGCCTGTAATACGATGGTTTCTATGACAATAATAACAGCTGATGTCCGTAAGCAGTGTTGTCACCTTTGGGAAATTTTTGACCCGGACAGAACCTTAAAAAATGGTCATTCCGAAAATTTGATATCCGGAAAGATGAAAGTTCACTTATAAAAGCTACGACCCGGACTGCTTAGGTTACGCCCGGATGCACGTTGCTAAAACCGGGTTTGACCAGGTGGGAAACATTGTTGGTAGTTGAGGCCATAAAAGACGTGTTAAATCTTCTGTGGATACATACATTAAGGGTTGCGCCCTCGCATACCCCTGGTTGTTTCAGGAACCTAAGTTCTCATTTCATCCAGACTATAGATACTGTGGATAGATAAATATATCTTACAGAAAAGCCTTTCTATGAGATCTTTGCTTCATCAATGTGTAAATATCGCTTATGTTTAGGTAATCCGACGCCATTTTTAACAAGAGGTACCTACTGTTGGATAACGATTATTTATCTCTAGTATGGCTGTGAAAATAGCGTTCACTATATAAACACTCCCGTAATGCCGTGAATGTATGATGAATTTTCAACTTCTTTTTTCCATAAATCAAAATGATAATTATATACGTCTCCATTAAACATAACGAGAAAGTATACATATTATAATGAATTGTCATTTTAAAGCTTCGAGCAAATTATATTATTCTTCAATTTCGATCGACAAAAGATAGGAATTTGCCGGTTTTCAAACAAACGATCTGGAATAAAAAAATCAAAATTTGGATCAAAATGTTGTTTTAGAAATAATATTACAAAATTATAATATGCGAAACAAAAAACAACATTAGAACCTAACCTTCATCTGACATCAAATCTGGCGCGAAAAAGCAAATCCATAGAAATTTCCATGGAATCCATAGAAATCAATAGATTTCAGCATAGCAACACTGTTATCTTCTAGATATCCATCTATTGGATAGTTTTCAATTGATGCGGCCGTCAGATTCTTTCCATCACTTTATCCACTATATAACTTTATCTTATAGATGGCTACCAAGAACGTTTATCTACATATTGATGCGTTGGGCCTAAGTCGTATCACATTACCTTTAAACGATGTTCACCATTTTTTTAAGAAGCATATCCATCCCCGGAGAAGATTCACGATAACGTAACGCATTGTGTGCGTAGGGCCTTACATTTCACTAGTGTAGTAATCATATGAAAAAGTAAGCGTTACTAAACTTACAGGCAATTTCATAAAAAATAAAGGAGACTTTAAGTTTCCTTTAAAAATAACGCGTTTGATAACAACAAAATGACACTTTATGTTAAAGTCCCGTTATTGGGACTTAGAGTCAACTTGTAGTTCAATCTTTTACCACCGGAGTTCATAGAAAATTTCGTGGTACTCTCTCTCTGTCACAAATGGTGAACATTTGTATACGGTGACACTGTGGACAAAAATGACTAAAACAGGATGGAAAACGTTGCAAAACGGGGAGAATATTATTGTTTACAGATTTCCTTTATTAATTAATAAACTATAATAATAAGTTAAAACAAATAACGGCACTTCGATGCAGAAATGTAATTATTGACAAATTAATGGAAATTCCGCGAAAATATTAGTAAATAACCTATGTTTTCCATAGATTTCCATGGTAACAGTACCAACCGCTACCAACTTTCAAATATTTTTTTTGACATTTTCAAACATAAGCTAAAGTAAGCGGGAATATTTTTTATGAAACGCGTCTACCTAAAGGAGACTTTAAAATTTAAGCTAAAGAATTCTTTAGACGCTTTTTTTAAAAGGCCATTCATTAATAACAAACACATTCCAACACTTACGGCCGGTTTCAAAAAAAGCGACTAAAGAACTCTTTAGCTAAAGGAACCTTTAAATTTTAAAGTCTCCGTTAGGTAGACGCGTTTCATAATAAAAATATATGAAAGTTGGTAGTAGTTGATAGTGTTACCATGGAAATCTATGGAAAACATAGGTTGTTTTCTAATATTTTCGCGGAATGTTTGTTAATCTGTCAATTTAGTTTCTCAATAAAGCATCAATTTGTCGTTATTTTTGTTAATTTATTATTACGGTGTATGAATTAGTAAATTAAATCAGTAAAACCGTAATATTCTTCCCGTTTTGCCATGTATTTCACCCTATTTCGGTCATTATTGTCCACAGAGTCACCGTGATTTGTGACAGTTAAAGCGCCACGAAATTTTCTATGAACTCCGGTGTTAAAAGATTGAACTACACTAAAGTCGACTTTAGTGCCAATAACGAGACTTGAACATAAAGTCGGGTTTAAAATGTCATTTTGTTGTTATGAAACGCGTTATTTTTTAAAGAAAACTTAAAGTCTCCTTTATTTTTTATGAAACCGGCTGTTAAATATGAATGTACTATTTGTACGTTATAGCATGGGTACCTACTTATCTAAAAAAATCCCTTAAAAAGACTTCCTTTGATTCATTATTTGATATTGAATATTTTATTAGTTTAACAAAAATAGCTTTTCACAAAGGAAACACGATCATGATAATAATAAAACTTATTTTTTTAGGTTTTCTTAAAATAAGTACCCCGAGGGTTTATAATAATTAAGCATTTAGTTACTGTCTCTTGATACAAAAAATCTTTGAAATCTATTGTTAAAATATATTATTTATGCCAATAGCTTTTATAATATGTACCTAAAAAGGTAATCATAACAGCGATTTTCAAACTTCTGATGTTTTAATTCAGTTTATCATCGAAGTTTTTTTATCTGTTTGTTTGCTTTGAGGTAAGGAATTCTATAGTCAATAAATGTAAGAAAGTTGATGACCATACAATGACATGCAATAAATGAATTGTAAATATTGTATTAAACCAATCAACGCAAATGATTTTATAAAAAAAACTATAATATAAGAATATTATCAACAGATTATAAAAAATTAACACTTGGTGACACGCGTTTACAAAATATCACGGTTACATACAGTGTCTGTGAATTCTCGACTTTTTTATTCCACTTTTTTTTTACAGCATATGTGCAAGTCATTAACGAGGTCATTAACGTTGCGCAAGATCGAGCGCAATGGAGAGCTCTTGTTGCCTTCCAATGCCCCTAAGTGGGGTCTAAAGGGAGATTGGATTGGATGTGCAAGTATTTTATATAAAATGGGTAATTTACAACAACATCAACCATTTAGTGCAAATATATATATTTCAACATGATTTCAATGATATCTTGACCCATCTGTGTAACAAATCATCAGATTTCTGCCGTGTTGTGTACCATGGTGATACGGTTCTAGGTATATGGGTCTACCCGCGAGCAAGCAAAATTGTCATGTATCCAAAATCTTTTTTCTATAATACGTTACGATTGATTGTTGTGAAAAATATCATAAAATCTAGGGTAGATACTTCGAATATCAAGAAAATATTTATAAAAAAATTGTACCCCCAGAAGAGCTTCACCACCCTGCGTATGACCAAGTGTTAAGTTGGTAATAATTAGTTAAAGACTTAAGATGAATTTTAAGGAAATGGATTTTTCATTTTCATACCATTTTAACTGAATGTCTAGCGCATTCTTCCAACTCACGTTGTTAGTCTTTTGACAATGTATGTCATTGGCAGTAAATTGTGGCAGAACCCATCCAAGATCAGGACCAGACGGTCTGTACATAGACATAGACATGTACAGAAATAACACACCAGCGCCATCTATAGCTGATTACCAAAAACATCATACAAGAAGTACACACTTTGGTGCAGAGCTCCACTATCTAACACATATTTTACACATTAAATAATATCATCTACGCGTTTCATTTAGGGCAAGAAAATACTAGGAAGAATGTATCTTCATTCTTATCCGTATATTATATAGAAAACACACAAATAAGAAGTATTTCAAACATAATAATGGTCTGTTTTCCTTGGACTACGGTACTGCTATTTATAGCGGTAACGGTGAATGTCATCTTAGAAAATGTTCAATACTGTTACCGTAGTAACAAAAAACATTGACAAGACTGCCGTCTAGATGGACCGTTCCCAAGGTACCCAGTGCATAAGCTTAATAATTTGATAAAACGGTACAAAATATTATTTATCATATAATTGTTTCCTTTAATGTTCAACCAACTAGTATAACGGCTATTCGAAAGTTAGCATCGTTGAAGAACTCGGCTAAAAGGCTATGAAACTAATTAACATCGTGAAACTTAATCGTTATGTTCAAATCAAATCATAGAAGTCCTGTAACTATCATAATAATATATTCTCATCACTTCTTGAATTCGTAATATTTTCCCAAGGATCTTTAGACTCAATAAACGACTTCAAGCAATACAAATATGGGTATTAGGGTGGAACGAACAAAAGGAAATATTGGATTTTCAATTAGTAATTGCACTGAAATGTTCATGGTGTAGAAAAGACACAAATATGAAGCAATTATTTATTACATTGACAAAATATATGTGATTGTTCGATTACGTAACAGTTCCTCTAAAATTAAGCTCTGAAAAAAAATGGAATTTTTCAGATGCCACTGACTTATGTCTAGCTGAATAGAACGGCGAAAAAAAAACAGAAATAAAAGGTGAGATGTAGAATATTTCCGCAAGCCAGTTCATATTATGTTTTAAACTTCAGAAGAAAACAATGTCAAGTTATTTCAACCAAAACTACAACCCGAGCGGTATTCCATAGTAAATTGACCGATGTGAGTATAGCTGCAATTGATTTCAACCAGGTGACGTACCTCAAAATTATCTTGTCGAAAAAAATATGAACGAGTGGGCGTCCAGTAATCACGTGAGTTCAAAAGGGAGGGGGGGTCAGGAAAAAAATCACGAAACATCACGTAGGGGGAGGGGGCTCTAGAGAGAAAATCACGTGCATTTATTTATTTTTTTCTGATGAATTTAAAGAAACAGTTGATCTTTCAGAAATTTTAAAAATTCACGAAAATTAAAATCACAAGTTTCTTAATTCTTTGTACTAAAAAAAGTACACGTGATTTTCGGGGGAGGGGATTCTGAAACATCAAATATCACCAGGGGGGAGAGGAGTCTAAAATGTTGCAAAAAAAATCACGTGAATAATGGACGTCCCCCAAATATAAAAGTATTCTTACTAAAAATAACACATGATTGCGTTTTTATTGTTGTTTCAAGATCAGAAATATTTCTTAAATCTGATTAAGACATAAATGCATAGGTTAGTCTCTTAAAACTTTAACGGGATCTTCTCGGGTGTTGCATAATAATTAATTAAATTTAAGATCATTCTAAAGAAATTGTGATAACTTTTATCTAAACTGTTAGATAATATGACTAGGGATTGCAATCCGGTCTCATTTTGAATCCGGCCGGATCCAACCGGATTTTCGTCAATCCGTCCGGATCCGATCGGATCCGACCGGATTGAGCTAACCTTGATGAATTAACATTTTTAACAATAATAAAGGCTTAAAATAAAACGAAATTAATTTAATTAGGGTATGACTTCTTTTAAATAGTAAACACTATAAAAAAATTAGTTTTTTTTTAAATAAAGTTACAAATTAGATTACTTTTTATAAAATTCAAATTGAAATTCATCGAAAATAAGTAGCATATTTATATAACCTGCTTGATTGATCATGATTTACGATGTGCAAACTAAAACCGACACCACGAAAAAGAAAGATTCTCAAAAAATCACCACCCATAGTGGAATAAACCATTCGAGACAGAGTAAGAAACTCCAGATTCGGAGCTTCTGCGATATCGAGAACGTCAGGCAATGGGGTAGAAATAGAAGGCTTTATTGGAAAGATCACGTCAACAGAACGGATCCGGTGATTCTGGTAATTATAAGAGGATGAAATCACATCAACCAGCAGACCCTTGTACGAGCACCAAAGAGATGGATGAGCAGGTGGACATGCGCGTCCCAGGAATAATACCTATAACCGGGAATAATCAGAGACACTCCTATATTATCAAGAATAAGTCTTTGAGAAATTATTTCAGTTTTATCCTTGAATATAACAGCACACACATTGTGACAGACTACCGAACTAATCTTGCTGCAATACATGTATGTTAATATTGTGCTATCTGTAAGTGGGTTAATTTTAATTATTTATGTTTGAAAAATTTAAAGTTTATGAAAAAAAAAAAAAAATCTAATAAAAAGCAGACAATAATCACAATTATTATTTTGCTTTTAAAAAGGTTAATATATATTTTATTGGCTAAATAATTGTTTAATATTCTCACCATTTTTCTAACAGGTGTATTTTCATTCGATAGTCAATACTTTCAATACGATCAGTAAACACTAGCTTTAAAATCCTACATTGGGTACAAGGAGGCAAAAGCAGCATTCCACTGCGCTCAATGTTACACATTTGCCTCCTTTTCTCTTTTTATCTTTATGGGTACCCACAATTTTACCTAAAATGACCCTGTGAAATTGCTAGGGATACGGGTTCGAGTTCTGTCCATGTTGAGTTTGTTGAAAAATCCTTTGATATGATAAACCGGATCTGATCTCCGGATCCGTCAATTTGCGCCGGATCCGATATGAGCATTTTGATGCCGGATCCGCCGGAATACCGGATCCGGTTTTCCGGATTGCAATCCCTAAATATGACGCAATTTTTTCATATAGTGTTATTTATAATTTTTTCATATACAGTATTCGTAGTTTCAGCAGAACTTTTTCTGCTCCTTTCAAATACTTGATCGATGACATGGGGCTAGTTTACAAGCTACAACCCATCCAGTTCGCTAGCAGCTATTTTATCTTATCAACAATAAATAGCGTTCCATACACATATAAAAAATATGTTTTATTTTTCGCCCCATTATAATAGTATAACACATAATGTATCACTTTGGGTTAGTGATAAAGTTTCAAGGGTTATTCGAAGCCTTTTCTTGCAGACAAGCAATTAAACACAATATTTATTACACAGACCACGGAATATTCAATTCAATCCCAAACTTAATTAGAATCAGTAATTCAATCTTATATAGTTTGAAACATTCTAGGCATAAGAAAAAGTTTGAGAAACAACGGTCTACGTCAAAATGTTCAATGATAATTAATACAATTTCTTTGTGATATTTAAGATCTTAATTGGCTTCATTTAAATGTCAATATTTTACAATTTTTTTTTATAAAATAAATTTACGAATAACAATTTAACTTATTAAATTTATGGCGTTTTTTTTCTCTTTTGTTGTATCATACTGACAACGGTTTTAACAATTAGTTCATCTGCGTATCCTTGAAATCAAACCATAAATGAAAATGTTTCCGAAAATAACGACTTGAAAAGAAAAATGCAATATAATATTTTCGTTACTTAATATTCTTCTTCATATTGATATTGGAAATTTCATACAAGCCTCTTTTCGTTTCTGTGATCACTTAAACCAGCAAACTATACCTATGAATACAATAAACCACACTTAATACTCCGATAAGCGAAATTTGAAACTTTACAATTGAAACGGTAGGTACCTATCTTGCTTAAAATCAAAAATATTAAAGTCATCTTCGTGTTAGTTTAATTTGTTGACATTGGTACTGCTGATGTTAAAGGGTTAATAATTGAAACATCAAAAATACTTTATTTCAAATCCACGTTTCATTTGTATTTTGTTTTCTTGTTTGTCTGTTTGAAAATTCACGGCCCGCTCTCATTACTGTTTTTCTAATTGGCCAATTTGTGCACAGGCGTTTAATCCAATCAAGAGGTCAGCATTCTTTCATCCCGCGTGACCTTCATGGATTTTTTTTATTATGATTATATTTTTTTTTATTATGATTATATTTTTTTACGCTCGAACACGCAATTATTATCACCAATTACTTTTAAAGATAATAATAAGACACTTTGATGGTTTAAGGATTTCGAAGATTATGAATACCAATAGTTTTATAAAGACAATCAATCATTTTTTTTTATTCGGCAGACTATAACCGATTAGCAATGACATCCAATTGCGTACAACACGCTCGCAGAGGACTGACTTAAGGGGAGAGAAACAATATATTTTAGTTTAACTGGAGCCCATATTTCATTCATATTCTATAATTCTTATATTCAAACAATGTACCTAAATAGTTGCACGTTCGTGATAAAATATTATTATAATTTTTTTATTTATTTCAAGTAAAATTCATCACTCACCATAACAGATTTCTTCTTTGCGATGAGTGATTATGAGCTTGAGCGCTCATGAATCTCGAGTTGATATAATATGTAATCTAGAGACTAATGTTACATCTCAGTGTGCATTCACATCAAACAAATTTATACTTTCTTTTATGGTTGATATTGGACACCATGAAAACAAGAACTAATTAGTAGGCAATGACAGTTCAGCACCAACTTTCAAACCACTGACAGTTTCTGTAAAACGCCAATTCAATTTCAAAATTAGAATCAAATTATACTAATTATAGGTACCTAATGTTTTCATTCTTGTTTTCTTAAATTTTCTAATTTTACGTGCATCTTCCTAAATTTGTTAACACAACACTTTTCCATAAAATAGCAAACGCAATAAAAAAAGGATAAGCGAAATTGGTCCACTAGTTCACGCATGATGTGCTTATAGAGATAAATTTAATAACACATTAAAATATATAATATAGGTAGGTACAAATTTGAGTCTCATATTTTTTTTTACTTTTTTTTATTGTAATATTACTTGACACATTTGGATGTTTTTGGACCACTGGTGAATACGTTCATTAGTTTTTAATTATTTTCATATCGTGGTCTGGGCGCTTCGCTCGATACTGTGGTTTCAGCGAAACAACATCCATACACAATGAACACATTGAAAAGAATTCTAAACAGTGTTATTAATAAAAATTTGTGTGTTACCGACCTCGGTAGCAAAGTGACAAAGGCTCCGACTTCAGATCAAGAGATCCCAGGTTACATTCCCGGTCGGGTCAGAAATTTTCAATGTGTTCATTCAATTTCTACTCGGGGTTGGAATCCTGTCTCAGATTGGACGGGACCGGTTGACTGGTAGAGGTTAAGTTCCACCGGCTATACTGACACCTATGTATTAGTGTGTATAGAAGAGTGTTATTTATTTATTTACTAGCTTTCCCGACAGACGTTGTCCTGTAGTCTTTACTATGAATATTGATTACGAATTTGTAATTTATACAAAAAAAAAAAGTTTAAAATAATATGTTTGAATGTTAAAAAATTATTGCTGAAAGCTTGAAAGAAATGTGAAAAAGGTGGTCAAACGATTATTATTTACAAAATTGACCGAAGTGAACCGGATCACTATTGACTCGGGCGCTTCGGGTCGCTGCAAAGTGATTTGTTACCCATCATTACAATTTATATAGGTATTAGTAGGTATTCCCACGGGCATACGTCAGATGACCTCATCTTTTAATGCTCAATTATATTTTTGTGAAATTTTGAATACTTGTGACGATGTCTTATGCGTCTCACGTACAAAACGTATTACACACACACAGTCAGCTAACGGTGTTCGACAAATGGGTTGTTTAATTCATTTAAAAAACGATTTATTATAGATATGTAGGTATGAGCGCTTAACTGTTGAATATCATTTTGAAGTAGAAATTTCAAGCTACAGACTTGGCTAAAATATTGAAACTGTGTGCTCTGCGAATAATAAAAAAAAATCGAAAATTCACTGACATTGCGCGTGACCGCAGTATTTTCTGATCGCGTTTAACCAAATGCTAATACAGATTACATTGTTATTCAATTAAGATTAAGTTTAAGTTTGGTTAATTCGATAAAGACAATTCTAACTATTGAACAACATTTTCTTCCTTCGCCTGGGCGTGTACGGGTGTTAACTATCTTTTAATTTATTACTGGCTTTCCCGACAGACGTTGTCCTGTGGTACTAGCCCGAAGTGGCCCGTTAATATGTAGGTACATGATGTGCACTGCGCCCCCGTAAAACAATACAAAATAAATTCGATTGAATTAAACTAATAAAATAATAACATTAAACTATTTCTGAAACACCCCTATTTCATTCGTATTCAAAGCTCTGGCGGGAACAACTTGAGAAAAATGCGCTCGCGCACACACCCTACCTCGCTTTTATTACCAACACGAATGTGCCCGATAATATTGTTGACTTTGTATGAAAATTTTCTGAAAATATCGAAACGGTGGAACAAACCTCCACGGGTTTACGACCGTTTTCTACTGTTGTTTCGAAGGCTGGCTTTACGTCAACAACGTTCGCCATTAGGTGGTAATGTTTGAGTCTTCGAAACTCCCAATCATGAGAATTCTCAACATGTTCAACGTGTCGAAAAATCTCATGTATGCAACAAATAGGTATTTAATGAAGTGGTAAGTTTCGAAGTGGTTGGTGACCCAGCGGTTACAACGCCGGCTTTCGTACTGCGGACGTCGTGGTTCGATCCCAGGTGCCGACCATCTTCCTCTTTCACGACACAAGCTTTAAGTAGCTTACTGTGAAAGAGTCAAGGAGTGTATTTGTGTTCACTTTGAGTGAGCACAGATTCATTTAAAAAAAAAATAATAATAATTAATGAAATATAGAGATAAAAGTTGGAAATTATTGAGAACAAGAGAGCAACCAAATTTAAAGACTGCGACTGCTGTCATGTATTTGGCGCCAGAACAGGACTATATCCATTTTTGTTAATGTCTCATATTTATTGCCTATTGACTCTGTTGGTTCAAAAAAGATATGGTGTAGAGTAAACCGAATAAGATGTGATGTAGGCTGCACCGCTTCAAACCCACACAAACGGGAATGGTACATGCGTATTGCTGGTGATAGTCCATATCACCAGCAATACGCATGTGGAATAATACAAACAATCGAAAATCTGATTAACGACTGTTCCATGTACGCATTCAAAGAGGGACTAAAGGACTGCACGCACTGACGGATGATGCGATCCAATGGCTTGGGTCTCTGGAGGTCAGATTGTGAACGTTCATAAGAATAAGAAGAAGACTAACCAAAAAGTCGAACATGTTGAGAATTCTCATGATTAGGAGTTTTGGAGACAAACATTACCACCTAATGGCGAACGTTGTTAACGTAAAGTGATCACACTAAGCCAGCCTTCGAAATAACAGTAGAAGACGGTCGTAAGCCCGTAGTGGTTTGTTCCATTTAAAAATCGAACATTAGTAATGAATTGTTAGAGTCATTAGTTGTTATTTTTTCTTTAAGATCTAGTCCTGAAAAGGTCACAAGAATCTAAACATAATTAGAACGTTGTGCACCAACAAAGCGTTTAGGCTTCGGGGTGCTAGGCTCGCAGGTACTGAGAACAGTCTCTTCTACAAGGGGTTTAGGCTGTTCAACGACCTGCCGGCGGAACTCAAGAGCGCGGCTACGCTTGCGATCTTTCGTGTGAAATGTCGTGAATATATAAAGAGTAGTGATAAGCATAGATTAGTAATGCGAATGTTGTAGAAATGTGACGTCGAAATCTGTATAATATAAGTGGAATAATATTGTTATTTTTAAGTTATAAAATATGTAATTTTTGTAACTTCATAATCTAAATAAAAAAAAGCCTATAGGCAATAAATATGAGACATTAACAAAAATGGATATAGTCATATCCTGGCGCCAAATACATGACAGCAGTCGCAGTCTTTAAATTTGGTTGCTCTCTTGTTCTCAACAATTTCCAACTTTTATCTCTATTTTCCATTTTATTATTAAATTTCTACTTGTTGCATACATGAGATTTTTCGACATGTTGAACATGTTGAGAATTCTCATGATTAGGAGTTTCGGAGACAAACATTACCACCTAATGGCGAACGTTGTTAACGTAAAGTGTTCACACTAAGCCAGCCTTCGAAATAACAGTAGAAGACGGTCGTAAGCCCGTAGTGGTTTGTTCCATTTAAAAATCGAACATTAGTAATGAATTGTTAGAGTCATTAGTTGTTATTTTTTCTCTAACCAAAAAGGTTAGCAAAAAATCCATGAAAATAGCGAAGCTTACTATTATACTGAAAAAAAGAATGAGAATACAGCAAAAAAATTTAAAGTTAAGTCCAAGATAGGAATGTGGAGGAACATGGAGGAGGCCTTCGTTTAGGAGTGGATGGGAAAAATAATATGCTGATAAGAGGAAAAGAAGATATAACAGGTGTAGTAAAGCAAAAAATAATAATAATATGCTTGCTTATAATGAATTAATTTATAAATTGTGTTTGAAAATTAAGATGAGAGAATTGTAACATTAAGTTGATGAGGTAATTGTAATTTAGAGCAAAATTCGCACTAAATATTTCGGGAGCGTGTAGAACACTGCTCGATCGTGAAATGAGCTTAAGAAGCGCTAACCGCTTGTAAATCACATTTGTTACCGTTATTTAATAAACCCAACATCCTCTTATTCATGCAAGGGAGGTTCCACATCCGCTTTCAAATCACGGTTATGTCGAACGGGGTAGGTTATACCGGGTGGCGCAGAATGGACCTTATGGCTTTTAGATTTTTGTAAAGAAGACCGACGTTAAAATGGATCAATGCTCAATTGAACAACTAGCCCAAATTGTCGAACTTATTTTTTATTATTCATTGTTTTGGCTTAGCGTTCCTGCGACTGCATGCGTAACTTTCGTTACAATAAAGCGAATAACAGATTTCAATTGACATCTCCTTACCGCTAGTGTAAGTTTTCGATGATCAAATATCAAAAAAATGATCGATAAAATTTCCATACAATCGAACGATTCGATTGTTTGTTGTTAGAACACTATCTGCTTTATTTAAAAACTACGATCAGTGGAAAAAATAGCTCAGCGATAGAAAATATAACGATCAAGCTGTTATGGAGATAGTTTAACGCATATCGCTTGATTGTGAGCTGATCTCTGTAGATTTTGACCCGCCATATTAGATTTAACGTCAACTGACAGTTGTTTCGAGTATACGAGAACGCTTTTTGTAATAAATACACTGTATTTAAGTTTTTTCCCCGTCCAAATATGTGCTCCCTTCATATTTTGGTCCATTGCATTTTGGTTTATCATTTTAATAATAGAAAATTTAAAGAAATAACGCAAATATGCATTCTCGTACCGAATTATTCGAGGGTTCGCAACCATGATGTACCAACTAAATTTATAAGAAATAGGTATAATGACGTTTTGAAGAAAATATTCAAAGAATACTTTTTAAGTAGGTACAAATATTAAAATTGAAGTGATCAAACATAAATTAGTTCACTTTGGTTAAAACATAAAGGTTTCGTATGATTTAATAAGGACTTAACTATATTTTGATTTAAAATAAATAATAAAAAATAAGGTAGGTACCTATTCTTCATCAATAATTCGAAACCATTCAAATCTGACATAGCGCATCTTGGTTGTAAACACTCGCGTTGCCCGGCTACTATTTTGAATGTTTACAAAATGTTATATGAACTGTCATCTTCATACATAAGAGGCGCGGATTAAATATTATTGTATTATAAATAAAGTAAAAACTGATCACTGAGTTATACCTACGTAATCTTACGATTAACGAATATTTTATAAATAAAACGGTATTTGAACGCTTATAAGCTTAATAGCATGCAAATAGCTTTTAATAAAACTCGTGCTAGCCCCACCTGACTGTTTCCTTTGGTGCTAATTACCTAAACGAAAAAGTACTTAAACGCTAATAATCCAAGAACCCTTCTTATTAAAAAAAATATTCGCCATGAAACATCTGAAATTTCGCACAACGTTATTAAAATTATTCTGAAAAGTGTTCGGATTTAATAAACTGAAATTGGCCACAAGTTGCGAGGTGTTGTTTTTCATAACCGACCCAAATTAAAATTCACATTAAAACTGTATTTCAAAAAAAAAAAAATTAAACTGGTAAAAAGTCATCCGCAAAAATCCTATAGTTACATATTTATTTATTAGAGACACTAACAGAACACTGAGGCACAATGCATCAATCAGTAGATAGGTAGATATATCTTACAGAAAAGCCTTTCTTTGAGATATTTGCCACATCAATGTGTAGATACCGCTTATGTTTAGGATATCCGACGTCATTTTTAACAAGAGGTACCTTCTGTTGGATAACGATTTATCTCTAGGATGGCTGTCAAAATAGCGTTCACTGACGTTTATAAACTCCCGTAATGCCGTGAATGTGATGAACTTTCAACTTGTTTTTCTATAAACCAAAATGATAATTAAATACACCATCGTTTAACAAAACGAGAAAATATACATATTATAATGAATTATCATTTTGAAGCTTCGAACAAATCATATTTTTCTTCAATTTTGATCGACAAAAGATACCAATTTTCCGGTTTTCAAACAAACGATATGGAATAAAAAATCTAAATTGTGATCGAAATGTTGTTATATTCTCAAAATTTCTGTTAAATCATTGTAAATTTTCAAGTTTTAGAAATAATATTACAAAATTATAGTAGGTATGCAAAACAAAAAACAACATTAGAACCTAACCCATATATTTGATTCAATACGCATTAATTGTCAAAACAAGACTTCATCTGACATCAAATCTGGCGCGAACAAACAAATCCATAGAAATTTCCATGGAATCCATAGAAATCAATAGATTTCAGCATAACAACACTGTTATCTATTAGATAATAATATCCATATATTGGATAGTTTTCAATTGATGCGGCCGTCAGCTCTTCCATCACTTTATCCACTACATACTTTATCTTATAGATGGCTACCAAGAACTTTTATCTACATATTGATGCGTTGGGCCTGAACAACATATTATACAAAACAAATCATGAAATAAAATTAAATAATTTCCAATAATAATAATAATAGTATTATGTCCCAAAAAGCTCTTGAAAGATTTTAAACCATAACGTCCCTTCTGTTCCACCCTGTACTTGGTAGGAAGATCCTCATAGCTTGCTGGATATTAAATTACTTATTGCAATAGCGAAATAATGTTCATTCAAATTACATTTTTTTTCAATTAACTAGGTACATTGTCTTTGTAGAAATATTATTGAAAGTTTTCGGTTTAAGGTGCTGTAAGAAAGACGCCTACATGATAGAGAAAATTACAAAACGAAAAGAATCTAAAATAAATAAACGAAAGTCGAGTTAATTGCACCATTTATAACTGATGGAGAGTGACTTAATCAATTTTATGTTGTTCGTCTCCACTCCGGACAACAGAATATCTATTAAAACATCGGATAAATGAGAAGAAAAATCGGACAAAATGAATACATCATTATATGTATGTAGGTTCTAGTAATGTCACTAAATGACTATTTTTGCATTAAGTATTAAATTAAAATCGAAATTCGCACATGTTATAATATGTAATATTATAATACGGAAAAGTGTGCATTGCAAAAACAAGTGCAAGAAAGAAAGATAAATTCAAAATTGACAAACATGAATGGAGAGTGCAAGAAGAAGAAGACATAATTAGAACGTTGTGCACCAACAAAGCCAATAGGCAATAAATATGAGACATTAACAAAAATGGATATAGTCATATCCTGGCGCCAAATACATGATAGCAGTCGCAGTCTTTAAATTTGATTGCTCTCTTGTTCTCAATAATTTCCAACTTTTATCTCTATATTTTCATTTATTATTAAATTTCTACTTGTTGCATACATGGGATTTTTCGACATGTTGAACATGTTGAGAATTCTCATAATTAGGAGTTTCGGAGATAAACATTACCACCTAATGGCGAACGTTGTTAACGTAAAGTGATCACACTAAGCCAGCCTTCGAAATAACAGTAGAAGATGGTCGTAAGCCCGTAGTGGTATGTTCCATTTAAAATCGAACATCAGTAATGAATTGTTAGAGGCATTAGTTGTTACATATTCTTCAAGAAGAAGAAGAAGGGAAAGGAAAGGAAGGGAGGAATGTGTGTGGGAAGAAACCATTTAAAATCGAACATCAGTAATGAATTGTTAGAGGCATTAGTTGTTACATATTCTTCAAGAAGAAGAAGAAGAAGGGAAAGGAAAGGAAGGGAGGAATGTGTGTGGGAAGAAAATCATTTAAAATCGAACATCAGTAATGAATTGTTAGAGGCATTAGTTGTTACATATTCTTCAAGAAGAAGAAGAAGGGAAAGGAAAGGAAGGGAGGAATGTGTGTGGGAAGAAAACCATTTAAAATCGAACATCAGTAATGAATTGTTAGAGGCATTAGTTGTTACATATTCTTCAAGAAGAAGAAGAAGGGAAAGGAAAGGAAGGGAGGAATGTGTGTGGGAAGAAAACCATTTAAAATCGAACATCAGTAATGAGTTGTTAGATGCATTAGTTGTTACATATTCTTCAAGAAGAAGAAGAAGGGAAAGGAAAGGAAGGGAGGAAGGTGTGTGGGAAGAAAACAATCAACAAGCTATCGCACTAATTATTTTCGAGTGATGAAGAAGACATTATGTAGATCCTAAAAGTTTTAAATAATTAATCTTTTCTACTCCACACAACCAATTTAATTGTAGATAAAATTTATTTTATGTCACCAATTTTTTACAATATTTAGTAAAATAGATTTTCACAATGTGTCTGTAAATAGTCTGAGTAGAAATTAAATTTAGTTTAATTGAACATAGAATAGAATAGAAAAAATATATATTTCTCAAATTTTTCTAAATAACAACCAATACAATGTTCACATAAAAATAAAATGATAATAAAAAAGAAAACATAAATTCAGGATTTAGGACACTGCTAAATCTCTTGAGTGTTACAAATATAGCAAAAATTTGTAGGATTTAGGCACAACAAAACCTATAATCAAAACCATCATATAAAATTAAAAAAATAAACAAAAAAGTGTAGGATTAAGGTAGGTACCCTAAAATCCCTAAATAAAAGAAAATAGAACATGTATTAATGAGATCCCACCAAGCTTAGCCTGATTGTGGGTATTGCAACAATTGTGGGAATTCACTACTTTAAACATTAAATCACTCATTCATCCATCACTGCACCAATCACATATACGATAAAATAAACCACGCATCATTTTTTAATAAATAAATAACTTTAAAATAAATATTTTTCACTCTACAACAACAAAGAATTAGTTAAAACTTGTTCTTTCCTTATATAAAAAAAATGCTTTGTAAAATATTGACAGTTACAAAAAAGTAGGTAGGTACATAATTTATTCACGAAGGAGTGTCTGATAGGGCTCAAAAGAAAGTTTAACGAAACGATATTCTTATGTAAAAAAAGAGAATAAGAAAGTACCTACTTACATAGGCCGAGAGTTCGAGAGAGACACAAAAGTAAATTCACCTCTGTGACTGGAATTCTTCAATAGACTCGTTAATATTACTGTAAAGGTGAAAGTACCTAAACTCCTCAACTTATTACACTTTCAAAGCACGATCACTCAACATTGTTTTTGATGAAACGAAGAAAAGAAAAACGAAACACAATATATTCATTATTACAGGCACCTTGAAAGGTGTAGGGCTTAATTCAAACACGTTTTCAAGTTAGTAAATTTTTTTGGATGGGGGTAGAGTTTGTTGAACTGGTTTTAAAACTCAGAAAATGAATTATTTATAATACGCCATCAGCAACAATATTCAAAAGCTTTAGCTTAGTATTGTAGGTTTTCAGAATTTTCAATTGATGGCTAATGTGAATCTCATTGTCTATTTTTATAATAATTTATGTATAGTGTGCGGCAATTTCATCACAAAATAAGATTAAAATAGTTTAGTTAGTCCTAACCAGAGGCGGCCCGTTTATATGTGCACTGCGCCCCCAGAAACAAAAATACATAATTAATCCGGTTACTAATAAAATAATAATTTTAAAACATTCCTAAAACATCCATATTTCATTCGTATTCAAAGCTCAGGCGGGAACAACGTGAGAATACATGCGCGCGCACATATTCTATCTCACCTATGAAGTACCGACAAGAATGTGCCCGATAATTTTGTTGAAACGGTGCGGTGGAGTAAGTGGGATGGGCCACAGTAAGAGCGGCAATCACGTTTGCAAGAATGAGAGGGAACTACCCGCGATGGTGTTGGCGCGTCGCAGGTGATCCGTTCCATACTATCTTAAATATTATATTTTATATTATTTCTTACCCATTTTTTTTTCAACTTTTTATTAAAGAATTATCTAACAAATAATGACTCAAAACATTCATTATTGATGTTCAATTTTTGAATGGAACAAACCACCACGGGCTTACGACCGTCTTCTTATGTGGTTTCGAAGGCTGGCTTAGTGTGATCACTTTACGTTAACAACGTTCGCCATTAGGTGGTAATGTTTGAGTCTCCTTTTATTAGTTATTCTGTTATCCGGAGCGGAGAAGAATCCAATAAATCAAACATCGAAAGAATCTGTTCAGCCGATCTCGAGTTATAGGTACTAACCCGATATTCATTTCTATTAGAGATATTAGTAACGTAAACTATAATAAAGCAATACTCTTTCATTTTTCTGTCCAAAATATCGAAGATCTATTATCATTATCGCCAACCTCGGTAGCCTAGCTAGATGTATAGGCGTGGACATCAGATCACGAAGTGCCGGGTTCGATTCCCGGTCGGGTCAGAATTTTTTCACATGAAATCATCTACCCGGAGTTGGCCTGTCTCAGATTGGACAGGACCGGGTGACTGGAAAAATTGTCTCATCAGGCAATAAGTTCCATCGGCTATACAGAAAAGTGTTAATTTATTTATTTATTATCTATTTGTGTTCAATTTAGGAGAGCCCAGATTCTAGAACGATTTCTGGCAATTTTGTTGCATTATTCTTTGAATTATTAACAAAATATGCTACATTCTATTTTTGATACAGAGGAATATTTACGGGCATGGGCAATGGCATGGAGAAAGGGATATTGAAATTAGCACGAAACTATCACATTTAAATTCCTCATGGCATCTAAGGATCAGGAAGTATGAAGCAGGACTTTAGTTTAGAAATATAAATCTTTCCCGATATACATTGTCCTGTAGTCTTTACTATGGATATTTATTTCGATTTGTAATTTATACAAAAATACGTATAAAATATGTTTGAATGAAAATCAATCTGAAAGCTTGAAATAAATTCCATAAAAAATCTGCGTACCAATGTTTTGAAACTCAATGGTTGCAAGTAAATAAAAATTGTGTTGTTATTGAATTAGCCTTGGACGCCTTCGAGCGTAATAGAGAGCTCTTGATGCCTCCCTATGCTCCTGAGTGGGGCTTAGGCCCCCCGCATTACGGGTCGGTTTGTGAGGGATTTGCGGCGAGTTTGATGTGTGGGGCTGGCTTTTTTGTTTGATCGAGCTAGGGGGTCAATTTCGTTCGGGTCGGGTTTACTGCGGATTGGTCTCCTCCGGGCATGCTTGCGGTGTGTGGGGGGGGGGGGGGGGGGGGCTTAAAGGGAGAATGTATGTAATGTATATGGAATTTTTCACAGATGGCGTTGTTGTTAGTAAATCCGTTCCACATTAACTTTAAAATTATATTTTTTGTATTATTTTCTACTTATCCCTTTTTCGATGTTTTATTGGTTATATTCTGTTATCCGGAGTGGAGCAGAATCCAATAGACCATCGAGCATCATAAAAATCTGTTCAGCCGATCTCGAGTTATAAGTATTCGCACGAACGCGATGTTATTTCATATTATAGATTACTTATTAGAAGTTTCTTAATTGTTCACAATAATGCAATGTTCTTTATAAATAGATAGGTAAGAAAAGCCATTTGACAGGTCAATACTATTACCGCCAAGAAGCTTTGTCTCATTGTGCGCATTTCTCACTTCAATGAATAAACTCTCTAAAACCCATACCGCGCTAAGGACTAGGTACCTATATTATCCTTTAGTTGGAAGTTTCTCCATACTGCAAGTTGCTTATTGCAAAACTTTGCGATTGAAAATGCGATACAATATCATGAATACACAGGCAAATTATTATGATCTAAGGCAGGGGCTTCCAAACTACGGTCCGCTGACTAAATCCGGCCCGCCAGTACCATCAATCCGGCTCGTGACAGCTTAAGACTATAATGTCATAACTTCAGCCAATGTTTAGTAGCAAGTATTGTTAGTATTGCTGTGATAAGTTTAAGAAGATAATGATAATTACCTACTCGGTTTTATTTTAGTACTTGCACAGTAAAACTTAACGAAAGAAATTATTATATCATACGGAACTGTCAAAAGCTTACAAAGAGATTTTTAATAAAGGCGCCATAGCACATCGCGGCACCGCAGTGACAGCGAATTTAAAAATGGCGGAGGTCACGTGGTCTATGAGCCTTCCTTCTTTGGTCTAGGTTCTCTACTAGAAATCACGACTCAGAAAACTTAACAGTAGTATCTAATAACACAATATTTAAATGAATCCCACTCAGCACAGTACAACTGGTTGACTGGTAGAGATTTACCGGTTGACTGGAAAAGATTGCCTCAGTCAATGAGTAAAATAAAAAATCAAAAAAAACATTGACGAGTTTTATGTAATTGAGATAAAGACCAACATTGGTTTGCACTTTATTGATCAATTTGACTTGTACCAATTAAATTATTAAAAGAGATTTAAGAACCTCACCGGTTGATAATTATTATTATTAAGCTCTGTAAACATTCTTTATGTATGTAATTTACAGGAAACGTTTCCTCACACAAGTAAGTAGTGTAAAAAAACAGGAACCATTCTTTTGGAGACCCCTGATCTAAGAAGTTACGAATACAATCCAAACCCTTGATTTTTGAAGTTTCTAAACTCAAAATAAATTTTACACGATTACTAGGTATATACTAAAGTGTCAACAAGACCCAGCCCATAAAACAGGAAATTTGATATATGATAAAAATAAATAGATAAACGACACTATAGTATACAGTATTATTATATTTAAAACTAGCTTCCCGACAGACGTTGTCCCGTAGTCCTTACTATGAATATTGATTTCGAATTTTAATTTATATAAAAATACCTACGTTTAAAATATGTTTGAATTTCAAAAAAATTATTTCTGTAAGCTTGTAAGAAATTGTATCAAAAATCTGCGTAGCAATGTTTTGAAACTCAATTGTAAATATAAAAAATGTGTTATGTTTTTTTTCACAGATGGCGTTGTTGTTAGTAAATCCGTTCTATACTAACTTTAATATTATATTTTATATTATTTGCTATCCATTTTCCGAATTTTTAATAATTATTCTGTTATCTGAAGCAGAGAAGAATCCAATAAACCAAGCATCATAAAAATCCGTTCGGCCGATCTTGAGTTATAAGTGTCCGAACTAACCCGACATTCTTTTATATTAAAGATATATATTAAGCTATACCAAAATACACAATAAACTGCAATCATTTTTGGGTGTGTGCTGGAAATTGGAATTTCATTAAAAAGAAAAAAACATTTTGTTTTCACTCTCCTCACAGCTTAACATTTAAACAGCGAAAAACCATACAGTCCACATTGATATTGATATAGGTACCTACCCATCCCGCGCATATCCACTTCCTTTTATATAGAGGCGTTGGTAACAAGAGCAGGAACAGGTCTTTCAGGCGGAAGCACATTCAACACTGTTGAACAATATTATAATTGGCAATCAAATACAGTAGGAACAAAAACAAATTAGTCGAGGGGAAAAAACAGACACTATTTACTATGTCTACCTTAAAGGAAATAAGAATTTATGATAATCCACCTGTCATCATCTTCTTCTTTCTGTGTCGTGTCAGGTCGCCCCAACGTCGACTATCACTCTGGAGAATGCATCCCGGTCCTGTGCGGCACGAAATAGTCCACTCACGAATATTTCGGAGCCAGGATATCTGCCGTCGACCCTCTATTTTCCCCTTAATAATTAAAAGCAGCAAATAGTATTTTTCCCCTCTAAGTTCATGCCCCAAGTAGGACACCTTCCGGACCTTGATATTAGTCAGCAACTCTCTATCAACCCTAGCCCTTTGCAGGACTCTTGTTGCCGACCATGTCTGTCCATTGTATGCGGAGCATTCTCCGGTGTACCCACATCTCAAACGCTTCCAATCGGTTCATTGTAGTAACTTTGAGAGTCCAAGATTCAACTCCGTATAAGAAAACAGACCTCACATAGCATTTGACCAATCTGTCATCAACGGAGCTAAAAGCATTTTCGAAAAGATAACTTTTAACCTCTCTTTCAAAATATACAGACACCCCGATTCCCTATCAATTCCGCTAAGCTTAGAATCGGCCAAAAAATAATATGAAAAAAGTAAATTTTAACCGACTGTTCCACATAAATTATCACAATTCCTCTAAAATAACCCGCAATTCGATCAATTTAATCGGCACCTTAGAAAGATCCGCCAAAATTTTAGAGGAACCGCTTTAAAGTCAAGACCGCTTTTGTGCCAATTTGTTCTCAGATTTTTGGAATCTTCTCGCCCCGCCTCCCCCCTCCCCGAACCTATTGATGCCCTTAACTCAACTGAGCCAATTTTTGACAATTTCTATTAACAAAAATACACTCCGATGTAGCTTTTTATCTGAAATATACATCAGCCTCGAGCAATTGATTTTCTCACGTAATCAAACGATTATAATAGCTCATAAATTGCGACGTTGCCAAAAATAATACGCGAACATAACACACACTACCACACTTCACTATAATAGTTATGTCAAAAAGCACTATGTGGCACAAACCGCCATTGAATTACCAAAGCTATTAGCTCATTTCTACATAAGTAGGTACCCATAGTTTCACATACTTTTATAACTTTTTTTTTCTTTTCCTATGATATTATGAATGAATCGTACTAGGTATTTAGTTGTTTTTGTTTTGAGAGAAGGTCGTTGATGATGAAACTAGCAGCAAGACCTGTCGGACGATAGCCATTGAAAAGAATCATTAATAATTATTGTTTGATTATCCTATAAATTACGTATATCGCCTCAATTTTTTTGAGTATTGTTACCACTTACATTACAGTAAATTTAATATAGGTACCTACACTATGTTTATATTTTATATTGCAATCTCTATCAATTTATGATTTTTTATTTGTAAATGGCCTACTGACTGCGAAATAAATAAATAAATCTTCCCGTGTAGCAACCGTTGTATGTAGGAATCTCTGATCATTAAAATATTATATTTCTTTGAGAGTCATTGCGCCCTTGAGGTGACCTTTCGGCCACAAAACGGCGCTCTTAGTATAAGTTATCTTAGTATTATTATTATTATTTGTCATGTTCATGTACATATGCATTGCACGTATTTATTTATTTATTTATTTATTTATTTTATTTACATACGGCAAAGCCATTTACATGTTTATTAATAATACAGTTATATAAGATAAAATATGACAGAACACAATAAAAGTACATAAAACAAACCTTAAATTCACATCCAAAGAATCACAGATAAATATAATAATATCAAATCAAGACAATAAATTATAACAATTAAAATGCATGAAAATTGAACAATAATCAGAACTAAACTACAAGCACAATATATTTTTTGTTTTTTTTTTTTTTTTTAGTCCTTAACAAAATAAAAATCTTACAATTATACAGGAAACATTTCAATCGCATCTCTTTGTCTATATTCGCACACACAAGTCATATTGGCAGCCAATAAGGTGCTTACTTAAAATAAATAAAATGCATGCAAAATGAACAACAATCACAAAAAATAATATACGAGCAAGTCAATAGTAAACTAAAAAATTAAAAATAATAAAACAGAATGAAAATATCACTATGATACAGAGCAGCAATATAATTAAAAAAAAAAAACAAACTGATGGAGATGCATACCGACAAGACGGGTCACCAACCCCGAAGTCCATGTATCAAGCATTAACCCTCAAGTACTCCAGAATATCTCTCTTGAATTTCTCGAAACTGTCAGCAAAGACATCAGAGTGCTCTCCCACCAGATTCCCCAGTCTATGAAGTCTGTTTAGTGGTGAATAATAAGTATAATTGTTCCGAGAGTTAGATTCATGAAAAGTTATAGTTTGTCTGGTCAATCTGGCAGGGACATTGAGATTAATTAACTCAACTATTCCGGGGACTCAATGGCACCGTTCAATACTTTATGTAGAAAACACAGATCAAACAATTTTCTACGGTTCTGCAAACTGGGGAGACCAAGCTCATCCATCAGTGCGGGATAATCAATACTCTCCACTGGGATCCCCATTTTGTAATTCACTAGTCTCAAAAACTTTCTTTGAACCTTTTCCAAGCTGTTGATGTGTATAGCATAATAGGGGGACCATACAGTTGTATTGTATTCAAGAAGGGGTCTAACTAGGGAGATATAAAGTAACCTGTACGACCGAATCAATTGCAAGTCCGATGTTAATCTAAAGATAAATCCGAGACACTTCATTGCCCTGCCGACAGTTTCCTGAATGTGTATATTAAACGTAAGATCCTCGGAGAAGGTGACTCCCAGATCTTTTATGTTTGAAACACATTGTAGAATCACATTATCAATAGAGTAGTCACATGTTAACAGAGATCTGGCTCTGCGAAAGCGAACAACCTGACACTTCTCAGCATTGAGGTTCAATTTATTTTCCTTGCACCAGTGATTCAAAGAATCAAGATTCTTCTGTACTGTAATGCAATCCTCTAAGCTACGAACATGCTTATATAGCTTCAGGTCGTCCGCAAACAGCAGAACCTCTATATCCCTAAAGACCTCCACTATGTCGTTTATGAACAAGTTAAAAAGAATTGGTCCCAAGTGCGACCCCTGTGGAACCCCACTGTGTGCATTGATAACATCAGATATGCAGTTCCCAACCTTTACTTTTAAAGTTCGCCCCGTGAGGTAACTATCTAGCCAATTATAAAAAATTCCGTCGACCCCATATCCACGTAACTTAGATAACAGCATTTCATGCGACACCTTATCGAATGCTTTCGAAAAATCCGTGTATATGGAGTCGACCTGGCCTCTCTTTGACAAACAATCCACAATATACTTTTGATAAATAAATAAGTTGGTGAGTGTGGATTTCTTAGGTATAAATCCATGCTGCAATGATGTTATTACTCTGTTTATAGAGCTGCTTATTTTCTTAACAATAATGCACTCAAAAAGTTTGGGAATTGCTGACAGTATGCACACAGGTCTATAGCTGGTCACTAACGTATTATCTCCCTTTTTAAATATGGGACTTATGTAACCTTCTTTCCATTTATTAGGGAAGATTCCTGATTTCAGAGACAAAGAGAATAAAATTTGCAAATGATTGGACAAGACTTCCATGCAGTTCTTAATAAATATGTTGGGGATACCATCAGGACCAGCCACCTTCGAAGCATCCAGACCAAGAATCGCACTTTTGACCTCGTCAATTGAAATAGAAATGGTGGGCAAGTCGATTGTTTTATCTGAGGAAAAATTGAAGCCAGAAGGTCTGGTCGGTTCATCATAAACATTTTGAAAAAATGAGGCCAATAAGTTAACTGCACTCTGAGGTGAATCAGAACGCTGATTGTTAAAAAAGAGATTTGATGGTATATCGAAACGATCATCCCTCATATTGTTCACAAATTTCCACAGATCCTGAGAACCCCCGGGCAAATTACACTCAATTGCATTTACGTGGTCTCTATAACAATCCTTGGACAATGAAGAACATTGAGAGCGCAAACTAGAGAAGGCATTGTAGTCGGTTATATCCAAAGTTTCTTTGTATTTTTTGTGGGCTATTTTTTTCTTATGAACCAATTGTTTCAATTCGCTACTAAACCACTTTGGATAATTTGACGATTTTTATAAGTATCTATACATGACATTAAGTTACCATAATAGAGTTCAGTCATATCATTCAAGTTACATTCAGAGTACAAAAAATCAAAGTTCACACCGTTCAAAAATGTGTTTATCATGGGGTAGTCAGCTCCACGAAAATCCCGTTTGACAATCGGTTTGATATCCGACACATTTGTATGAGAGAAAACGACAATCTCGAGAGGAGGATGGTAGGCATCTATCGGAAGAAGTGATGACTGAGATTCATCAACAGCCAAACCAGAATCACTTGAGAAGATTAAGTCAAGGGTTCTGCCATGACTATTTGTGATATTGTTTAATTGAATGAAACCACAAAAATTAGCCATGTCGACCAGTTCGGCCACCCTATCATTCCCCATATTGCTAGAAATTTGTAATTGAGCAGAGTAATGATCATCGTTAGTCTCGTCGACCGTTTCCCAATGACAATCAGGGAGATTGAAATCCCCTGTTAAAATAAACTTATGGTTTTTGTATTTACTTTTAATGCCCTCCACAACCTCATGATATGTTTTATATATTTGAATATCAGAGTTTGGTGGAATATATGCGCATCCCAAGATTAAGGATTCATGAGGCAGTTTAACATGAACAAAGATTTGTTCAATGTTTGCACTTTTCAACGTTATTTTTTTACTAATTAAGGATTTCCTCAATGCAATCAAGACACCTCCTCCCCTCGATTTGGTACTAGTTTGTAAGTTACGATCAAATCTATACACATTATAATTAACAAAACCCAGCTCTGAAGAGCCAATTGAAGAATCCAGCCACGTCTCACTTAACAGTATGATATCATAGTTAGAAATATGAAGAGACTGGCGCAATTCATGAAGTTTCGATTTTACGCCCCTGATATTTTGATAATAGAGTTGGAGTTTTTTGAATCGTTAGCATGCACGATTCTCGGGATACCTTTGATAAATTTAATAATTAGGTTTTTTTCTCCTCTCTGGACTCTGGCGTTAATCTCTTCCTTTAGTTTCATATATTTATTACGCTGGATCACAGTCTGGTCGCGGTATACTCTGACAGAATCAGATAACTTAAACCTATTCTTCATAATTTCTCCGACTTGATTCTGATTTTTCAGAATCACTTTGATGGGACGAGGTTTATTACTATTCTTCTTTCCCAATCTGAAGCACATCAAATCGGAAGCTGCCACAGATTGATCGATCTCGCTCAACAGACTGCAAATTCTGCTTTTGTCTTCAGTGATAACATCATCCAGCTTGGAATGCGAACTTTCTTCTATGTTGCACACATGTAGCGTTGAACCCGGTTTAACTGATTTTTTTTTGATACCACCTCTTTTTTAATTTAATTTTGTTTCGTAATGTTTCAGTTATGTGTTTGTTTAATTTTTGTTTTCTTAATGGTAAATTTTTGCCTTCATAGTGCTATTTGAACACCATCAGCGCAAAGGCGAAAGCTAAGCTGTCATTCTGCTGGTGTTAATATTGTATCCAGAATACCTTCATACGTAGGACACGCAAACGTTTTGGTGATGCGTCATTTAAGTTGTCTACCCACACTTGAGCTCTGTCATGAGCTGCAGGAAATTCGTATTCTGGGTAAAATATGTAGGTCGGAATTCGACACTCTCGATCCATCCTCAATCCTTTTTCCGACCTCAACCAGATCAATAAGTGATATTTTTCGGTTGTCCACACCGAAGACAAATGTGGGTTTTTGAGGAGGCCTCTGTATCGAATATCCAGAGGTTATGATTATCTGCAGTGTTCTCTTGATATACTTGGCAGTCCTCATCATGTCTTCAAGAAACAGATTTCCAGAGTTCTTTTAAGCAATTTAACTTTACTATTTCGCGATGATTATTTTATACCCACACCTCTTCCTCCCTTCTTTTCCTTCACTTCTTCTTGTGCTCTTCTTTCGTTTTTGTGTTTAAAGTTTCTCTGTTTTGATAATATTATATTGCTTATAAAGAAAGACTTAGTTCCCTCAGCCATATTGTCGTCAAGTTGTGTATATCCTCCATCGCTCCCCGGAACCCATACAGAGGGCAGGATCGGACTATGTGGACATGGCATAGGTTTGACAATGCTCACCACAATCGCAAGTAGGTTCATTGGAATACCCCCATTTGTAGAGATTAATTGAACTTCTGCCGCAATCTGACCGTATGCAATTCAGGGCTGTCCATTCTCTCCGATCCATTTCAAATCCAGCGACTTTTCTCGATGGGTCAGGTGATTAGATGTTTATTTCTCACGTTGTTCCATTCCGTTCTCCATGCCTCCAGCGTCAACTCGCCAATGTACAAAGCTCATGGGAAGTTTTTCGACCTCCAAGTGGTCCACTCTGGGTTTATTTTTATTTTATTTTATTGTTAAAAAATGCCACTGTTTAGCATGACGGTAAAAACCTTTGCGCCAAACAGTGTTTATAATACAAAAAAAGTGTACCTACAAGTAAAAAAATACATAGGTATATATAAAAACAATAGAGCTAACAGGCAAACAATAAGATGCTGCTACACAGCAATGGCGCGAAACAAAGCAAAGAACAAAGTTTTTATACTGCATTTTATGCTAAGAGTTTTTCTTTTGAGCATGTGCCCGTTTGAATCAATTTTATACTAAGTAATCTGTGACACATCTCGATGGGGGTCAACTTGGTTCAAGGCCATATTATTTTTTCTTTACTTTTAATGTATAGTTGTCGTCTGTAATGTTTAGTGTCAAAATAAATAAAAAGATATTTACCTACTGCTTGAATCATTATTTTGTGTAGCAAAAAGCAATTATGGTAAAATGTTCTACAGTACATAGTCAATTTAATTAAATTGTCAAATATTGAAAGTGTCCATAAATAGTGATAAAACGAAACACAACGAGTATACTCAAAGTACGAGTACAATCAAAGGAATTTTCTATTTGAAGGGTTTTATTGTTCGCGCGCTGGCTTTACACCTCCTTAAAATATACAATGTTTTAGCATTTATTTTTTTGTAAGAGATTTTCTTATACCACCCACGCTGTAGACTGAGATTTCTAGTTGTTTGATCTTATAATACAAGACATAGTGTGTAGGCTTACTAATTTAAATACCAGGGTTTACTCGTCACGTAAACGTTTTTGCGTTGGTTTTCGAATCGGCTGGAAATCGAATTTACTGAAAGGAAAAATAGAGGGACGCCGAAGGCCTGGCAGTAGACAGATGTCCTGGCTGCGGAGATTGGACAGGCATCCGAACTGTGGAGGAGCTGTTCCGAGCAGCGCAGGACAGGGACAAGTTCCCCGAAGTGATCGTCAGCGTTGGGGGGACCCGATAGGGCACGTAAAGAAGAAGAAGTGAAGATCCGTTTTGGTTGAGCGTCATGTAAAATGGATGATAACGAATATGTAACAACTAATGACACTAACAATTCATTACTAATGTTCGATTTTTAAATGGAACAAACCACTACGTGTTTACGACCCTCTTCTACTGTTATTTTGAAGGCTGGCTTAGTGTGATCACTTTACGTTAAAAACGTTCGCCATTAGGTGGTAATGTTTAAGTCTCCGAAACTCCTAATCATGAGATGGGTGAAAAATCCCATGTATATAACAAGTAGATAATCAATAATTAATGAAATATAGAAATAAAAGTCGGAAATTATTGAGAACAAGAGAGCAACCAAATTTAAAGACTGCGACTGCTGTTATGTATTTGGCGCCATGATATTATGAATATATATTCATTTTTGTTAATGACTCATCTTTATTGCCTATTGGCTTTGTTGGTGCCCAATGTTCTAATTTATCTAGATTCTTGTGACCATTTTTCAGGACTAGATCTTAACAAATATGTAACAACTAATGACTCTAACAATTTACTACTGATGTTCGATTTTTAAATGGAACGAACTACTACGGGCTTACGACCGTCTTCTACTGTTATTTCGAACGCTGGCTTAGTGTAATCACTTTACGTTAACAATGTTCGCCATAAGGTGAAATTGTTTAAGTTTTCGAAACTCCTAATCATGAGAATAATTCTCGACATTAAATGGATGAGCAGAATTTGGACCAAAGCTGTGCCCTTATTTTTGTTTTTTTTTCTTTATATGTGACAAGTGTGACGTTTAAAACGTTGAAAATTGTTCATACTTGCCCAAGTCTCATGACTGGGAATACGCTGAAGATGAAAATCGTTCAGGCAGACCTTGAAATTCATTAGGAAGTTTAATATAACGGTAATTGCGCGACTGTACTGATTAAATAGGGGTGTAAGGTGATATGTACCTGCCTGAAATAAACTTACATTCCCTTCCCCTAGGCTCACATCAGGCTAACGCGAATTCGCTGAATCCACTGGAATATAATGAACAAAGCGTTTTTTTTTGTGAAAAAAAACGTCAACAGTCAATGCAAGTATGTATGTACACAAATGTATGAGTTTTAGAGAAAGCTTAGTAAGTACCCAATTCAATTGTTTTAAAAAAAACAATTAAAAGTGGAGAAAGTAGGCGAAGATAACGAACGAGTCAACATTTGCTATATGACAATTAATTTAGTAACATGAGTTTTAGAAAAAGCTTAGTTGGTACATCTTTTGAATTGTTTTTTTTTCAACCGACAGATATTGTACTTTTACTCATCACGCCCTTTCCCGGAGAGGTTAGGCAGAGAGAACGAAAAAGTTAGTAACAGTTGCTATGACAATTAATAATAACTTGATTAGAGATCCTTACATACAACTTTTATTACGGGAAGAATTTGTCACATAATTCGCAGTCCACAACGTGGTAAAAACGTAACTTTGGGACCATTTAAGCGTCGATATTAACAAATTTTTAGGAAAAACAAACAATTTATTACCATTTTCAATGCTTATCTGTGTATTGCTTGCCTATAGAAGTTGGAATAAATGCTGTGGAAATGAGATCACTGCGTAGGATATGCGGAAAGAGACTGATTGATAAGGTGAGGAATGAGAATATTAGAAAGGAATGTGGAGTGGATGTTAGTTAGCGTAGTGACTAGAATTAAAGTGAATAAATTAAGGTGGTTTGGGCATGTAGAGAGAATGAACGAAGAGAGAATGACTAAAAGGATATAGGTATAAATCTGAAGAATGGGTGCAGGCAGACGAGGCCTACCTCGAATGACACGATCCGACCATATCGGCGCCGTCTTACAGGAGCACCAAGTCAGGAGTAAAATGAATAGAAGAGCATGTATGCGGAATATGATGCGCTTGGAAGAAGCGAAAGAGGTTTGTTTGGATAGGAAATAATGGATGTCCGTACTCTCTGCTTATGCACTGGGTTCCTAGGGAACGGTCCGTCGTCTGAAAAGACGGCGTCTTTCAAAATTATATGACAATGTTTTTTGTTACTGCTGAAACAATATTGACAATGTTCTCAACTGACATATTCACCGCTGTTTATAGTAGCGGCGTATCCGTAGGTTTCCCTTCGTGAAACGGCGTGATGGGTAGGTCTGTGTATTCTACATAGGTTTATTTAATAAAAAAAATTGAATGAATATAAATAAACATACCTATTTCTCGACGCTATACACCGGCGCACCCAGCGTGAGCCCATCACCTCTACCATTGTGGGGAGGAGATGGACTTGGCTGGGACATGTGTTAAGGATGCCGAATGACAGTTGGCCGAGGAGAGCGCTGTTCTTCCTCCCATCAGGGTCCCGAAGACGAGGAAGACCCTCTCACACTGTGTTCCGCTCCTTCGAAGCAGAGCTGAGGGACATGGACATGGTGTGGGAGGAGGTCATAAACATTGCGCAAGATCGAGCGCAATGGAGAGCTCTTGTTGCCTCCCTATGCCCCTGAGTGGGGTGGAAAAGGGAGAATTGATTGATTGATTGATTGATTTCTCGAAACCTCCGAAATATATCCGAAAATTCTACAAAAAGAATTTCCAGAAATGAAAATATTGTATGTGGGTATGTAGGTACTTACATTTAATATTGTGAACGCATTGTAATCTGCGACAGCGACACGACAGGAGGCGATTAATGCGACACGATGGTCGGCCCGAAGCGGAAATTTGTTTTTCCATTAAGCTGTCAAACGGGGTCCACCTTTCACTTATTGGATAATAATATTTTGATTTCATTTTAAAAATAATTTTTAAGTGGGTACCTACTTATATTCGACTTTTCGGTTACGTACACGTACCTTTTTAGTTTTTTTTTCACAATTTCAAAATTTAATAAGTTTACCGGTTTTTGAGGCGGATGTTAACTAAACTATTTAATAGTCATTCAAAGTGAACAGAGGCCGTCTATTGATCCCGCGATGTTTTTTTTTAACATTTCAGACCCCCCTCCATCCCTCTTGGTGATATTTGGTAAGGTTTCAGAACAAATCACGAGTACTTTTAAAGTACAAAGTATGAAGATAATTAATATTATGCTTTTGGTTTTCGACATTTTTTTTTTAATTTGTGAAAGAGCAACTGTTTTTTCAAAAAAGTTCATTAGAACGTGATTTTATTACTATTCGCGTGATTTTATTACTCGACCCCCCCTCCCCTACGTGATTTTCGTTTATCCGGATAAACCCCCCCCCCCCCCTCCCCCTTTTGAGCTCACGTGGACAATGGGGGTTATTCTGAACATCCGACCCTATCGAGTTGTGTGCGTCCCGATAGTGTCTCGTAGGATCCAATTTTTTGTACGGGCTCTTACTATTTACATTACGACATGGTACAAAGGAGTGCGAGACAACCGGAGGAGACACAATCCTGGCTGCTATAGTATGCCTAACCATAACTTGGCCGGAATACAATTGGTTCTTGCTTGTTGTTGTTTCCATGGTATCCAATATCTATTAATATATGTAAAGGAAAGTGCCTGACTGACTGACATACTCACTCATCAACGCACAGACCAAACGGCTAATCGTAGAGAAGTGAAATTAAGAAAACAGGTAGGTTTTAATACAAAACCTTCCACTAAGAAAGGATTTTTGTAAATTACAATATCCCTAAGGTGGTGAAAAATAGGGTTGAATATTTTTAAATGTATACGAATATCTCGGAAACTAGACATGGTATATACGAACTTGAGATTTGTCATATGAATTCTCCTATAGAAATGAGTAGTAGCATGTCTGGACATTTTTCCAAAATTTTACCAAAAGGGATGATTTTTAAGTGACTCGTAATAAGTTTAAAACTGGTTTAATCGAAATTTAAAAAAAAAATGGTTTCTTCATAAATCATAGGTACATAAAATAAAGGATGCTCTGTTTCTAGATTCTGCTCTTAATGCACACACTTACAGAGGGACAATAGAATGCGTTCATACACTATTTTAGTGAAGTGAACATGAATTTAGATCTGAGATGTTTAAAAGTACATTCTTATGTAGCTACATAATAAAATGATCAAATCAAAGACTCTATGTCTAGATCATTGTTATAGGATCAAAGAACATTGATATAAGCCAATGAACCGACAAAGCAATAACAAACAACAGAGATTTTCAGTGAATGAAGCCCCATCTGCCGGCGAGATAAACAAACAGAGCGTACAGCGATGTAAACTGTGAATCATTTAGATATGCCATTCAATATACTGACAATAACTAATGATGTGTGTTATAAAGGTTTTTTTTTTTTTTTACTTAAAATTGGACATTTTTTCAAATTAAATTGGACGCAGTATTGTTTTTTTTTATAAAATAAAAGTTAAATATTGTGATTTTATGAATAAATTCTAAAAAAAAATTTCATAGTTTGTTCTTACATCTAAAAATTCATAGTTATATGATGTGACCAAATCTTATGCTTTGGTGCCATGGGAAAACATTCCGTAGCTAAAACACTCCAAAGCACACTATTAAATGCTATGACAAAACAATTTGCAAAGGAGCTACTAGCATTTAGCAGAACAAAACTACGGATCGTGGTAAGAACTCAGGCGGGTCATGGTGGCCTAAATAAGCAAGCACATGACGACCCCGAAGATTCAAACTTCAGACATAATTATTATGCCGGGTGTGTGCATGGGAAGCCCATAGAAACCCCACTTCACATTCTTTGCGAGTGCATACCATTGATGAGCAAATGCCGAATGCCGATACCACCTGGGGAAGTTCATACAATTTGAAATTTTTTTTTTTATTATTAATATGTGAAATTTTAATGTAGGGTAAAAGTAATTTTAAATTTATTGTTTTTTTATATTATTTTTATATAAACAACCTTTTTCATATTATTTATTATCAATGTTGTTTTAAAATTTGAAGTATCAAAGTAACAAGAAACAAGTATTGTTGTTTTTAACATAATTTGAAATTGCTAATTATTTTATCTCAGGCGGGCGAAAGCAACCTGGCAACGCTTTCTAGTAATATTTTAAGTATTTTTTTATATTGTCTGTGGTGTATTTATTGCCAATGGTTCACTCATTACGCACAAAAAATAATAATAATTGTGCGGGTGCCTACCCAGCCTTCTTACCGTACAGGGTACGTCCATTAATCACGTGATGTTTTTTTCCAACTTTTTAGACCCCCCTCCCCCTTGGTGATATTTGGTGATATTTCAGAATACCCCCCCTTCCCCCCCGAAATTCACGTGTACTTTTTTAGTACAAAGAATTATGAAACTTATGATTTTAATTCTCGTCAATTTTTTAAATTTCTGATAGTGCAACTGTGTTTCTTTAAATGCATCAGAAAAAATAAATGCACGTGATTTTCTCACTAGACCCCCCTCCCCCTACGTGATCTTTCGTGATTTTTATCCAGACCCCCCTCCCCCTTTTGGGCTCACGTGATTAATGAACGCCCCCACAGTGGTATGTGTGAGTGTTGCGATGGTATGACGGCGTGCCTCGTTGTGTTTCTTCCGTACACAATAAATACACATTTGATATTACATAGATTATTTACATGTTTTGTAGATATATTTTAATGGCCTATGGCCGTGTATGATTCTAAATAAATAAATACCCAGAGGATATCCCAAACATCGCCGCAAAAACCATTGTCAGAAGGCGTTCTATAATCAAACTGGCAAACACAATAGACGCATCAAAAGTCCCGTCGTTATCGGGGGCAAAGTTCCCAACCAAACAAAAAAAAAGCGTTGGCTTTCTTGGTTGAATTACAGTTTACCATCGATTAGATTCCAGACCCCGATATTACTATTTGCGTTAGTTTCCCTTATGAATTTTGACACTGCAGTGACGCAGAAACAAACGTAGTTTTATTATACTGTTTGGTCATGTTATATACCTACATACGTGTGATACCTTTATATACTGCATTAATGTATCTGTGACCTATACACCCTTTGTTGGTACGCAGCCTAAAAGTAAGACATACCATTCAAGATTCTAGAACACACCACCTTTCGTTTAGCTGATTTTCAATTTGCACTTAGGTTGTTTTTTGAGAATGTGGAGAAAAATTGACGAACATGTCGGCTAGACTCGGCTTGGATTTGAAACAAGAAAGGTAAGTACTTTTTTTCTATAGAAATTATTTCCAAAATCTTTGATCAACAAATATAATAATATGTATACATAAACTTACCTTATTACCTATTATTTTTATAATTATATTGTCGAATTTGCAATATACTGCAACTATGATCTATAATTTTATTCATCAATGCAAAGAGTTGAACTCTCCAGTCTATTGTTTCTTCATAGATTTTGAAAAAGCCTTCGTCTCCCAGATAGTCCATCGGTATGAAAAATATTCGCTCTGTATGGTATATTTCCGAAAATAGTTAAAGCGGTGGAGTCCCTGTATGAAGACTCCGAGTGTAATGTCAAAACGCCAGGTGGTCCGACTGAAGTTACTGCGGATAGTCACGGTAGTCAGACAGGGCTGCGTTTTGGCTCCATTTAAATTAATTATATTCATGAACTTCCGCTTGAGAATTTCCATGCGAAGAACGAGGGGTATATACCAATAACACAAAGAGATCCTACATAAGGTCTAATGGCCGAAATGAGTTTGGTTCGGAGTAATGGTTGGTCATCCGTTACCAAAGGTACACAAGAAGAAGAATATTTGCAATTCCCACATCGATAGCCCATGTACAAAAGTGTCTAGGGCTGGACTTTGTATAGAATAGGATCCTAATAATTTTAATCTCAACATATGTCATGATACTTATGTACTATAAGGTCAACAACAACTGGCGATGGGATTCAGCGAGTTTTGAACGGTTAAAAATGAGGAGCGAGACGAGGTAGCGTTAAGGACTTATTACACTCAGCGCTTTCCCAAACGATTACCTACAATGCTTCGGCTAAAGAGAGAAATTTTCACCTTTTTTACTATTACTTTCGATTTTCATGTTTTGTCTAAGTAATTTTCATTCATTAATGGAAAAATAAATTTTTTGTCTCAGAAACTATACCTACTATGAAAATAAAGTTCATTAAAATATGATATAACTTTTCCACATTTTTTTATTATCCTGACTAGTTTCGTAGGCACACGTCCTACATGGTCACAGGAGACTAAGAAACGTTTCTTAGTCTTGTTTCTTGGAGGTCTTTTCTTAGTAAATATGTTTTTAAGTCTCCTGTGACCATGTAGGACGTTTGCCTACGAAACTAGTTAGGATAATAAAAAAATGTGGAAAAGTTATACAATCTTTTATTTGAACTTTATTTTCAAATAAACTCCACCAAGAATGCATGTTCATCTAGTATTTTTTACTAGGTATATAATGTGATTTGATTATGATAGTATATTATTTAAAACACAATTGAGTTTCTTCTGAAAAACAAAGTAAAAATATTCTTTATTAAACATGAATTAAATAACAAAATGAGGCTCACAACAATTGTAATATAGTATACACTTATCTTACCTGAAAAACAAAGAAACGACAATATTGATGTTTATACTTTTATCACTAACTGAATTGATTTTATCTAATTTATTATTTACTATAACACAACGTGTTTTATACCGTCGCCATGCATTAGCTGTCAATATCCAAAATGCCATCTATGGAAATTTAAGTGAAGCAAAACAAAACTAAGGAACGTACCTACATGGTACTTTCTTACAGGTATACTATGAGCTTTTCGAAATATTTATTTTAAGCTAGAATTATTCATAATCAGGTCCAAGCTGTTCTTGAAAAATAAGCACAGCTTCAATTTCAGTTTTTCTTTCATTTTCAACATGTACAGAAATTTTCTCGTTGTTTCCTGTGCGTCAGGAGTTATTATATAAAAGTACTTGCATAGTAGATTTATTATCATTTTAGATATGAATACTTATTTATGTATCGTGTTAAACTAATTTGAAAAGTGTTAAAAGTTATATTAAACTAATTACCGTAATCGAGTAAAGTTTTTCATTTTATCTTCCGATCAAGAAATAAACGGATTCGTATGTTTTTCAACAAACTTTTATGTTTTTAAGTGAAATGAACTTTATGTTTCACCGTTCGTTATTCTTTGAATTTCAGTGTTATTGCCCCCAGCATTGTTATTAACTAATTTATGCATATGGAAAGAATGACAAAGAGAATTTATAAGGCTGAAAGCAAATGTGTAAGAAAGGTGGATCGAACACATCGATTCCGTCCTCAAGGAAGGGCAGGTCGGAAGTAAAAGAAATAAGAGAGGTTGTATGACAAATTGTGTTATTATATGGATGTGAATCCTGGCATCTGACAAAAGCTCAACAAAAGAGGTTCCTTAGTCTTGAAAACAGATTATTGCGATAGATTTTGTGGATTAGGTGGTACCACTATGTCTCCAATGAGACCGTAAGTGCCAGAGTAGCAGCAGAGCAGCCAATCACCTCAGTAATCCAGAATCGTAACGCAAGCCTTTTCTACAATCCGGATGGGACAAGAAGGCGAGGCAGGCCAAAATTAACAATGAAGCGGGCATACACTGTGATTCTACAAGAGGTTGGACCAAGCTGGGATGAAGCTCTGCAACTGGCGCAAGATAGAGAGGCTTGGAGGAACTTCGTGGCGTCCACATGCTCCACACTGGGAGCAACGTGAGTATGAGAAATGTTATGACGGTGGAAGATACGAAAGAAGTGTGCTTGTAAAGAAAAGAGTGGAGGTCCGTTCTTTCTACCTACATTTTACGGGACACGCTCAATGTGTCAAACTATAAAGAATCTGATTTACATATTTTTTCTATGAAATTCCTCGACTTCTTTTCATTACATCTATCATCTTTCTTTTTTCATGCTCCCCTTCTTTTATCTCCGCACATCCGCAGGACGGTCGTTGGGTTTCGACGTTTCTGTCATCAATAACCAGCCTGTCAACAGACATTTATAGGTTGTTTTTTTTTTTAATATATCCTCGCTTTTGTCACGGGCCTTTTTAATAACTAAATATCAGTTTTTTTTATTAAATTTATTACTAAAAAAATCAAGAATTTATTTTTTCATGAATGAATTCTGACCTATAGTAAAAAGACAACATAAGTCTTTTTACTTTGCGTTGTACTTCTAAAAAGATATTTTCTCATTTGAAGGGAACACGAGCACATTTTCGACACCATTCACAGAAAGAAAAACGTGTTTTATTAGGTATATCGTAACTGATTTTTTAAAAGCGCCCGTGTTGTCCACTTCTGACTTTTCAAACTTCGTAAATCAGGGATTCTCTTAAATTCCTTGTTATGACCATTCACCGAAAACTTAATTGGAATATGCATATTGAAGAAACAATACAAAAATGTGAAAAAAGCATCAACGTTTTGAGAGCGGTGTCTCGAGTTTGGTGGGGAGCCCACCCGTCTTCTATGAGGACAATGTATTGTGCTCTCGTCCGTAGTCATTTAGACTACGGTAGTTTCCTCATGGAACCTCTCCCGAAGTACCTGTCCATCAAGTTGGAAAGAGTCCAGTCAAAGTGCCTTCGACTCATTTTAGGAGCTATGAAGTCATCTCCTTTGGTCGCCCTCCAGGCGGAGTGCGTGGAAAGACCTCTCACACTGCGTAGAAAATTCCTTGGTTTTAAGTTTCTTCTGAAGAGAGGTTTATCTGATCACCCCCTCACCCCGGTATTACACGTCCTTTTGGACAGCTGTCGGAGTAATTCTTACTGGCATTCGAAAGTGCTGCCCCTACTTTGTTCGATTTTTGAAAGCATTTGCAATGAATTTTCTGACTCTTTGGCTTCCTCACTTCCGATGTTCTCCATTCCATTCGAAGCAACTGTATACCCCCCAAATATCGTCGAATCTATTGATATCAATAGGTCGTTTGCATCGCTTCCCCCGCATGTAGTCAATACTTTATTCAACCAAAAGGTGGACGAGGATTGGGGCTCCTTTGTTAGAGGCTTCACTGACGGATCAAAGGCTTCCGGTGGAGAATGTGGAGCAGCCTTTTGCATCCCTTCCCTTGACATTAATAGAATGTTTCAGCTTCCTCGAAAGGCGTCCATTTTCACAGCCGAATGCGTGGCGATGAGGGAAGCACTGTTGGAGGTTTTAACTCAGTCATTACCCCGCACCGTAATATTCTCTGACTCTCTGAGTCTCGTTAATTGCTTAAACACAAACTCAAAATCTTCCTTGAGTTCTCATGTTTTGGGTGACCTAAAAAGTTCCTTGCACTTGGCGTTCGTGAGAAAGCTTACCGTGATGATCGTTTGGATACCCTCTCACATCGGAATAAGTGGTAATGAGAGGGCAGATACTCTTGCCAAAGATGCTTGTACGTGCGGAGTGTTGCCGCACTCATTTATTCTGCCTGTCACAGACTGCATGAACACTGTGGAACATTCTATTCGGGAGGAATGGAATGAAGTTTTTAAGATTTCTGCGACTGGTGGTCATTACAGGGCAGTGCAGAGTGATATCCCGTATAGTCCATGGTTTAAAAATTGCAAAATTCCTAAGTTGAATGTATCTCTCATAACACGACTACGATTGGGACACGTCGTCCTATCTTTCCATTTGGCTAGAATCGGTATAGTTGGTGACGCTACTTGCGAATGTGGGAGGGAGGAAGAAACAATAGACCACGTTTTCTTTAATTGCCCGCTCTTACCAAACCATGATTTTATCAAAGAAATTTCAAAGATCTGTCTCACTTTCCCTATCAAGATTCAATCCCTTTTGGCACTTAACGATTTTAAAGTCAATCAAATTATAGTAAATCACCTTAAAAAGTACGATAAAAAAGTATAATGTGTGTATGTGTGTATTGTGAGAGAGGGTGCGAGGGTTGTGTGTGTGCGTTTGTTTTCCTAATATTGTGAGGACCTGAACTTGACAAATATACTGGTTGTGGGGACGAAGCCGTTTACGGGGACGTCCCCGCAATATACAACCCATATCTTCAAAGGTACGCATCGAATCCTCGTGATCTTATTGGTCGGCTGGCAAAATCTCAGCGAATTTTGTTGAAGACCCCAAAATCAGTATTTTTGTCGAAAAAAACTTACACAAACCAAAAATGAAGTTCGGAGTGTATCCACCACGTGGCGCCACCAGCCCAATTAGTGTATAATTAAGCACACTTACTCCAAAGTGGGGACTCTAAATCAAAGTCCCCACGTTATATGGAACTGGTACGATATCATTACACTATGTAATAAGATTTGGCAACGTCGCATATTTCAACTATTCTTTTTGTCATACTAAATAGAAAACAGAATTGATAACAAGAGGCTATACACCCTTGTTCGCAGCTAGAGTAAAGTGGGGACCTATATTATTCATCATCATCATCAATAGTTACAATCAGTTCCATTGGTCTGCAATAAGCTTAGTTCCTTTTCTCCACTCTTCTCTATGTCTTTTTTATACAATACAATAATTACAAGACAATTCTCCCTTTTACACCCCACTCAGGGGCATAGGGAGGCAACAAGAGCTCTCCATTGCGCTCGATCTTGCGCAATGTTTATGACCTCCTCCCACACCATGTCCATGTCCCTCAGCTCTGCTTCGAAGGAGCGGAACACAGTGTGAGAGGGTCTTCCTCGTCTTCGGGACCCTGATGGGAGGAAGAACAGCGCTCTCCTCGGCCAACTGTCATTCGGCATCCTTAACACATGTCCCAGCCAAGTCCATCTCCTCCCCACAATGGTAGAGGTGATGGGCTCACGCTGGGTGCGCCGGCGTATAGCGTCGTTCGTGATGCGGTGGTACCATCTTACACCCAGAATTCTCCTTAGGCACTTCATTTCAAAAGCTGAGACTTTTTGTGCCTGGGCTTTGGTCAGGTGCCAGGACTCACACCCATAGAGGAGAATGGGCAACACACACGCATCAAACAGTTTACATTTCGTCTCGACACTAAACGCCGACGCTTTCCAAATCTTGGTCATGTTGTTAAAGGCGCCACTTGCCATACCGATACGTATCGGGAGCTCAGCCCCGAGGTCACCAGAGGTGGTAATGGTTGCTCCCAGGTATTTAAATTTATCCACCCGGGAGACCTTGTCTGGAGTATAACACAATTTGTAAACATAAAAAATCACATCGTCATTGATTATTTGAGGCACATTAAAAATAGGCATGTTAAAATAAAAATTTTGAAGTGGTTGGTGACCCAGCGGTTACAACACCGGCTTTCGTACTGCGGACGTCGTGGTTCGATCCCAGGTGCCGACCATCTTCCTCTTTCACGACACAAGCTTTCAGTAGCTTACTGTGAAAGAGTCAAGTAGTGTATTTGTGTTCACTTTGAGTGAGCACAGATTCATTAAAAAAAAAAAAAAAAACTTAATGATAATAATAATATATGTATTTTTTAAATATAAAATTAAACAAAACCGTTTTTCTAGTTTTCCCTTGATGGAATATACCTAACACAATTTGTAAACATAAAAAAATCAGATCGTCATTGATTGATTGAGACACATTAACAATAGGCATGATAAAATAAAACTAAATAATAATATAATTAGGTATTATTAAAATATATAACTAGTTTTCTCTTATTATTAATTAAACAAAATATAATAATTAAAAAATATATAGTATTGTTTAGCATTTTTTTAAATTATATTATAAACGTATTTTTCTTTATATCAATCCAGCAACTTCTACTTAAATCTTTTTCGTTTTTGAGACATTCTTCACATTAAAAATAAATAAAAATATAACACTTTTCTATACAACGGTGTCAGTATAGCCGGCGGAACTTATTGCCTGAGGCAATTTTTTCCAGTCAACCGGTCCCGTCCAATCTGAGACAGGCCAACCCCGGGTAAAAATTTCAAGTCAAAAAACACTTAGAAAAACTCTGACCCGACCGGGAATCGAACCCGGGACCTTGGATCTGAAGTCCACGCTAGTACAACTAGGCTACCGAGCTGTTTATTCGGTCCTTTTTTTCTAAGCCAGAACACAGCCATTTGTCTGTTCATTGCGTCTTTTATTGCCTTTTTAGGTTATGGATCAATATTCATGGTTTCTATCTCTGCTTTGTTAGATCTAGAGCTATCGAACTGAAATTAATAATTTTTAATAATAAAAAAAATGTTTGTGCATAATAGTTATATTTACAGTACGCTGTGCAACATAAAGGAGATCATTCATTTTGGGCCAATTTCTAAAAGTACCGGTCAACAAAAATAAAACAAATTTAATAATGTATGGAGACTTAATGATTTAAGAGATACCAAATCCAAACAGTTGATGCACAATGCAATCCTGATTCCATCCATGATGTATGGTAGTGAAACTTGGACATGGACGAAAAATCTTGAAGTTGGAATAAATGCTGTGGAAATGAGATCACTGCGTAGGATATGCGGAAAGAGACTGATTGATAAGGTGAGGAATGATAAAATTAGAAAGGAATGTGGAGTGGATGTTATCATAGTGACTAGAATGAAAGTGAATAAATTAATGTGAAAGTAAAAATAACAACTAATGACTCTAACAATTCATTACTAATGTTCGATTTTTAAATGGAACAAACCACTACATAAAAATGGATATAGTCATATCCTGGCGCCAAATACATGACAGCGGTCGCAGTCTTTAAATTTGGTTGCTCTCTTGTTCTCAGCAATTTCCAACTTTTATCTCTATTTTTCATTTTATTATAAAATTTCTACTTGTTGCTTACATGAGATTTTTCGACATGTTGAACATGTTGAGAATTCTCATGATTAGGAGTTTCGGAGACAAACATTACCACCTAATGGCGAACGTTGTTAACGTAAAGTGATCACACCAGCCTCCGAAATAACAGTAGAAGACGGTCGTAAGCCCGTAGTGGTTTGTTCCATTTAAAAATCGAACATTAGTAATGAATTGTTAGAGTCATTAGTTGTTATTTTTTCTTTAAGATCTAGTCCTGAAAAGGTCACAAGAATCTAAAATTAATGTGGTTTGGGCATGAAGAATGACTAAAAGGATATACAAAATCTGAAAGAATGGGTGCACGCAGACGAGGTCGACCTTGAATGACATGGTCCGACCATATCGGTGCCGTCTTACAGGAGGGCCAAGTCAGGAGCAAAGAAATAGAAGAGCATGTATGTGGAATGTTATGTGTTTGGAGGAAGCGTAAGAGGTTTGTTTGTATATGAAAGAATGGAAGTCCGTACTCTCTGCCTACACCCTTCGGGAAACGGCGTGATGGGTAAAAAAAAGACTTAATGATCTCCTTTGATTATGTAATTTTATATAGGTCATCTATATCCACTGAGATAAAAATATACTTACTTACATTATGTTTTCATTTATAATAACTCATTTTAACTCTATAAAAGCAACACAATTTATTAATTATTGTAGGTAATACGAACGGTGCGACCACAACACGTCCGAACCATAACCAACGCGACGCGACGTTGCCAATGTCACTCGGGGTGTAAAAACTATATACAAATTAATACGTAAAGCGGGGACTTAGTGTAAAACACGTACGTATTTTAAATAACGTGAGGACGGTCCTCACAATCAGCTATGTCCTCATAAGCCGTATTTTTGTCCAAAACTTTGATTGCTTATATCTCTGTCTCACGAGTGTGTTTAAAAATGTCGAATAGAAGTTCATGTTGGAAAGAGATAGGGAAACGCTAAAAATGAGTTTACACTCTCTTCAATCAACTAGAAAGGTGGGTCCCCACAATGATGATTTTTGTAAAGGTCCGCATTTTACTCTAAAAACAAACAAGGGTGTGTGTGCGTGTGTGAGGGTGTGTGCGTGCGTGTGTGTGTTTTTAAGATAACATAGACATAAAAAAAGGAAAAAAAAAAGAAAAAAAAAAAATTATTTGTGTATATAATTTTTGGGGGATTAGTTTTTTTACTGATGTATGTGGTCCTTCCCTATGACTAATTTGTTTAATTTGTATTTTTTTGTTGGTTTTTTTACGATTTAGGGCATAAATCACTCGAGATCGGGTGCATTGCCGGAAAAAAAAGAAGAAGAAGAAGAAGAATTTGCATGAGTGAGTCTTTAAATCACTTGGTTGATTGAACTCTTTATTGCAAACTTAAAAAAAAACTCCTTAAACTTTTTATTAAAAAAATTGGTATTCGAATGGCTCTTAGCATTTATTTGATTGATTCAACTTTTTATTACAATATAGCATTCTTTTGGGTTTTCTCAGCTATCAATTCGCATGTGAGTCTTTAAATAATAACCCATGTATTTTTCCATATCGATACCTTTAAAAAGAGTGTTCACATTAGTGGAACAAAAATTCGCTTAAGTTGCGAGTGGCGTCTGTTAAAGACATAGAAAATATTTTTATTTATTAGCAATATATTTATAACTTGGAAACCCCACCTGTCATGTGTGGTGGGGAACCTATGAATTAATGTTGCAATTTTTATGTATATGAATTGTTAGTGTCAAATAAAACGTGTACTTGAATAGGCCAATTGCTGAGTTTTTTTTAATTTAGAAAAAAATTCCACAGCGTCATCTTATGGTAAACTCAGGATCTAAAAGCATCAGACAATGAGTGAGGCAATGACAAGAACAATTATATTATAGATTCATAAAATGTACATAATATGTTAATAACGTTAGTTCATAATAGTCATGGACTTCCTGTTGAGAAAGTCCATGCAAGGAGCAAGAGGTATACCGATAACACAGAGAGATGGTCTAATGGGCGAACTGTGCGATCTGGAGTACGCGGACGACCTAGCGTTGTTCAGTACGACAGTGGAGGAATTACAGCGCAGTGTTTCAAGACTCTGCGACGAAACAGCACGCCTCGGCCTTCGAGTCAATGCCAGTAAGACCGAGCTCATGGCGAATAATGCCTGCCCCGATAAACAGCTACCGATAACCATCGATGGTCACCAGGTCTCCCGGGTGGATAAATGTAAGTACCTGGGAGCAACCATTACCACCTCTGGTGACCTCGGGGCTGAGCTCCCGATACGTATCGGTATGGCGAGTGGCGCCTTCAACAACATGACCAAGATTTGGAAAGCGTCAGCGTTTAGTATCGCGACGAAATGTAAACTGTTTGATGCGTGTGTGTTGCCCATTCTCTTGTATGGGTGTGAGTCCTGGCACCTGACCAAGGCCCAGGCACAAAAAGTCTCAGCCTTTGAGATGAAGTGCCTAAGGAGAATTCTGGGCGTAAGATGGTACCACCGCATCACGAACGACGCTATACGCCGGCGCACCCAGCGTGAGCCCATCACCTCCACCATTGTGTATCCCAGCCAAGTCCATCACCTCCACCATGGAGGAGATGGACTTGGCTGGGACATGTGTTAAGGATGCCGAATGACAGTTGGCCGAGGAGAGCGCTGTTCTTCCTCCCATCAGGATCCCGAAGACGAGGAAAACCCTCTCACACTGTGTTCCGCTCCTTCTAAGCAGAGCTGAGGGACATGGACATGGTGTGGGAGGAGGTCATAAACATTGCGCAAGATCGAGCGCAATGGAGAGCTCTTGTTGCCCCCCTATGCCCCTAAGTGGGGTCTTAAGGGAGTTTGGATTGGATTGGAATTTGAACAGATAATGATATCTAAAATTCCACACATAACTTTCAGTCTACGAATGGGCAGGCCCGGTAAGGCTATCTGAAACAATCGAGTATACAAACAATACCTACATATACCTACTATACTTACACTTGGCGTAATCAAAACAAACGAAACACGAACAATGTTGACTGTTTACATTTCGCGTGGTTGTGTTGTTTACGCCGTGTATATTTTTGGAATACATCAAGATGCCGAAATATCAATTTGTGAGAAAAAATCAATTAGACAATGTGTACCAACGCGACTACCGATTCGTACAAGCTAGGTATGGCCGATGTGTGAGTGTGATAGTGCGATTATTCTCTTTCAACGGTGCACTGTAAAGAAATGAATTTAAAATATTGAGTGCAATGAGATTTATACTAGAGATGCAATCGAGTCTAAAAAATGGCATGTAAAAAATTGTGCCACCACCGAAAATGTGCCACGCTCGTGTTTTAGTCGTTGACAACAGCTCGAGCTTGACAGTTGTGTCCGCGGTGATACGGCGTTCTTGAAAATGGTGGATTTGTGGTGAAAAAAAGTCGTTCCTCAACAGAAATCAATATAGGAAAATCCTTTTATCAAAAAGGACGTATTTTATATATTTTAAGTGCATATTATTGTGATAAAATGTTTAAAATATAAAAATATATTTGACAATTATTTTTGTTTTATTAGTTAGGCCCACATCACACTACGGGTGCATACCGAGCGGGGTTAAAAAAACCGCGTCTGTATGAAACGCGTAGATACATTTTTATTTGAATTTATAACCCAGCGGTTCAGTCGACGGCTTTCTTACTACAGCATACGTCATGGGCTCGAATCCCTGTGCCGACTATTTCCACTTTCACAACACAACTCTTCCATAGTGTGTGCAAGTTTCCAAATGTATTTGTGTTCACTTTTATTTAGCCTAAATTCATTTAAAAAGATACACCCGTACGCGGCGTATGCAACAGTGCATAGGTATATTTCTAGATTTTTTTTTATTCTATCAAGGTTTTTTTTTATCAATTTATTTAGAAAAAAGAATACAACTTATATTTAAACGGAGTGCCCTCTAATTAAAATTATATATGGAATTTAAGGATGTTCTGCAAACAGAGGTTTTCCACTATCAATGAAATTTTTTACGATATCCATCATACAACTGAGAAATCGCCAGCGGTTTTTCCCACGGTGCCGTATTTCTGACGGTTCTCGTTTAAGCTGTGTGTATGAGCCCTTACCTAGCCGGACGAAATTTAGAAGCAAGTACACTATAACTAGTGTTTTTATAAAAAGGGTCATTTTTGATTCAAATAAATAAATCATTTTTTCCATTTTCGAAAAATATTTTTTATGAATGTGCTTTTAAACTGTTCGTTGTCTGCCTCGCATTAATAAAGACGAGAGATCTTTTTCAAAAGGTTCTTAGACAATTCTGACAAATACATTCAAATCTCACGCACAAAAAGAAATTTCTATTAATGTGTACCGGTAGAAGGTGACAGCACTTAGCCGTTTGGCGTATTATGTGTGACAAAGACAAAAATATTCGTCAGTAATGCTTGATTGCATATTTTTATTTAAGTTCAACTTCAAATTTACTCGTGATGCTAGTTTCAAACCAAAAATTGTATGGAATTGCATCTCCAGTATAATATCTCATTGATTGAGTGTGCTCTTAATATGAACGCACTTTGTATGGAATTCAATAACTTCAGATTTACATAGTACGCACCCTAAATGTGTCGTATGTTATTTTAAGAAAAATCCCAGAACACGCTTTGTCTTTTGGGATAGTTTATTGCAAAAGTTTATGTTGAAGTAAAAATGAAAAACGAGTCTTCACTTTGTGCTAAACTATAAATTATTTTATTACCATAAACATGTTTTAGGGAGCGACTGTTTCCTTCCTCAGATGGACAAAGACTAAAATAAATGAATATAAAATATTGTTGTCTTTTTTGTGATATTGATAAGTTTACCCTTTCTTTAATGCCGTTTTTTTGTATCATATACTGAACTAATCTGTAAGAATATTTCGCATTCATTAATTATATATTTTAGTCTTTGTCCATCCGAGGAATGGAACAGTCGCTCCCGAAAACATGTTTATGGTAATAAAATAATTTATAGTTTAGCACAAAGTGATGACTCGTTTTATTTTTACATCTGTGAAAATGGACTACTACCAAGCACTCTAGGCCGAAACCATCAACAGTTTAAGTTGAATATAGCTAAGTATTTCATTTCAGGGCTAATAATTTTGAACCTCAATCCTTATTTCAACGTGTGTGACCGATTTTATTTTCAATCAAAGACATCTGTCGAAAATAATTATCAAAACTGTTATTCAACCAACATATATAAATATTTGATTGGTAACTATATGGTGCAAGAATATGTAGATAAGAAGAATATGTAGGTAAGAATATATGAATAAGTAGATATGTATCTCCATATTTCAATACATTATTTACTTACTAGCTGACCCGTCCGTCGACTTTCGACCTAACCAACAATAAAAAAATAATTTTGACTTATTACATGAATAAAATGCGATTTACGACATAAAAACTTATTTAAACCAAATTATTATGGTAACATTATTTTTTTATTTACCTATATTATTTAAATTTAAAACAGACACGTGATAATTTATTGAAGTTTAGTACCTATGGTCAAACCAGAAATTGTTAAAATGTTTCCATAGATAGGTTATATTGTTTCCAAATGAGTCATTCATTTTAATTTGTATTTAATCAAATACATAGGTACTAGGTAGGTACAATATGAATGGAATATTTTTATTTGGCACGGTTTTAAAAATGAAATACACATTAGCGTGAAAATTGGTGGGTAAATTGAAATGTAATCCGTGGCTCAAATATGTAAATCATAGATCATGGGGAGGCAAAGCGGAGCGCGAACGAAAGTTTTATAAAGAATTGAATTCAGTAAAATTTGGTTTAATTGGGGTCTATTATTTCAATAATATATACAATAAGGTAAAAGGTTTCATAATATGTGACTTATTTCCTACTATACCGCCATCTGCTGTATTTAAGTTACGCTACTAAGTATAGAGGAATTGTTTTTATTACAAACTTATGACCCGTCGAACTTCATCCCGCATCCGAATCAACAATATTACGCGCTAATTTTAGTTTAAGTTTTTAGGTCGTAAACTGCATTTATTTTTATTCATGTAAATAAAATTGTTTTTTTTTTTATTTATTTATTTATTCATACATAATAATACAATGATAATGGATAACAAATTTAACTGCTGCCCAAATAGGCCAAGTCTGTACTAGGGCAAACATTATATACAGTTCATAAAAAAAGAATATTAAAAGGAACATACAAACACGAACAACAGCACAACCACCAACTCAAATACGTACAGTCCACAAACAAAGCCTAACCCAACAGTCACAACACCCTTTGGTCCAACAAACATCAATCAACAGAAGAAAGAAAAGAGAAAAAAAAAAAAACAAAAACTAAAAATGAAAATAATAATAATTATAAAAATGAATCTATGCTCACTCAAAGTGAACACAAATACACTCCTTGAATCTTTCACAGTAAGTTACTTAAAGCTTGTGTCGTGAAAGAGGAAGATGGTCGGCACCTGGGATCGAACCACGACGTCCGCACCAAACAGTACGAAAGCCGGCGTTGTAACCGCCAGTCTACCAACCACTTCGAAATTCGAATTTTATTCTGGGTTAGTTCGAAGGTCGACGGGCGGGTCAGCTAGTTGGTCTATAAATCATGATAGGCATGCTCGAGGTCTATGGGAAGAATTAGCCACTGAAAGAGGGCCTTTGATGTCAAACGATCCTTGTTGCCAAAATTCAGGCAAAAATAAAACCTGAAAGTCCGAGACTGGCCCCGATTTGATGCGACCTCCACTCCTCGAACAGGTACCAAACCATATTTATTATTGCAGGAGTTTTTTTTGTTTGTTTCAACATTGAATTATTATGTACTACGTTCTAGAAGCGTCATCTCCTCATAAAATGTGGCGATGAGAAAAGAATTGACGTCTCCTTGCAATGGTCATCATTTAAAGGACGATATATTTTCATATCGCTGCTCCAGATGAATGCTGTAAGGTCTCAAAATATACGAAATTTGAGATATTGGTATCGTTGGATGCGTCTCGTTCCTGACTTACGATACAACAGAAAACGACGCCGCTATAGCCAAAAAATAAGTTCTCATAATTGAAAATAATAATATTAGAAATATACTGTAATATTTTGAAATGTTACATTATTTGTATTTTGTCGACGTTCAAAAAAATACTGTAACAACAATCCAAAATTTTGTAGCGCCGCTCAGAAGAAAAACGTTTTTATTCTGACAGGATTTTATTCTTTATCTTCTACAGACTTTTCATTGTTGTCACATGATGTAGGTAGGTACTTATTAAAATGGCCGAAGCGGCTAAATAGTATAATATATTTAATTAATCCCATAAAAAATCATATACTACTAAAAATAAAAAAAACTTATTGACATAAAATCATATAATGATAATTTGTATTAAATGTATTAATTTGAATGTTGCATTTTGGCCGGTTAATTGTGTCATTCGTGATGCGATGCCACCACCTTATGTCCAATATCCTTCTTTGGTACCTATATACTCTTTTTCAAAGTCAGAGACTTTTTGAGCCTGGGGTTTTGATCAGGTGCCTGGACTCACACCCATATTGAATAATGGGCGAAACATACGCATCAAACAATGTCGCCTCGACACTAAGTTCTGATGTTTTTCATACTTCAGTCATCTTGGTCAGGCGCAACTTGCCATACCTATACGTTTCGTGAGCCCCGAGGTCACCGGAGGTGGTAATGGTTGCTCCCAGGTATTTATCCAGCGGGAAGCCTGATGACCATTGATGGTTATCGTATCAATATTAATCGGGGCAGGTATTTTATGCCATGAGTTTCGTGTTGCTAATTCTGTTCCGAATGCCAAGGATTGGTTGAAACTTGAAACACTACGCAATAATACCACTGCCCTTTAAACAATGCTAGATCTTCCGTTTACTCCAGATGGCACAATTCACCCATTAGAGCATATCTCTATGTTATTTGTATGGGAACCTCTTGCTCCATGCGAATAGTAACCATAAATGGAGACAATAAGCAGCCCTGTCGGACTCTCGTTGTGATCGAAGTATAACATACAGAGCATGTGTTTTCCGTGTGAATGTACTATGTTTGTTGTCGAAGGCCTTTTCAAAATCTATGATATAACAAGCGTCTAGAGAGTTACTTATTCACTCACTCACGTCGATGGCGCTATAGCTCATATCGAGCCTTTGCCTCCGATACCATCCGCTTCCAACACTCCCGATTCCCGACCGCTGTCTGCCACTTGTTCGTCGCTAGTACATGTGCTGCTGCATCCCTCTGCACCTCGTCTTCCCACTTCAGCCATGGTCTTTCAACCTTTCTCTTTCCACCCAGTCATGATGCGTTTGGAACCCGCGAGTCGTGCATCCTCTGTGACTTACTGAAGAGTTAAACTCTTTACATTGTTGAAAGATGCATCTGGAACAGAAAATTGAGTCCGTGACAGACTTGCCGAGTACCAAGCCGTATTGTTGCTCTCTCAACCATGACAACCCCCCAAATGCGGTAGCACTTTAGCTCTGCATGAACTCCATCGTCTGCCAGCACCTTCCCTGTATGGGTCGGCGAATCTTCCCTGTTATCATCCTTGTTAAATTTAAATACCTACCTGGGGCAACCATCACCATCTCTGGTGACCTCGAAGCAGAACATTATCAAGGTATGGAAAGCGTCAGCGTTTAGTATAGATACGAAATGTGAACTATTTGTTGCACATGTGTTGTCCATTTTCATGTATGGGTGTGAATCCTGGTACCCAGGCATAAAAGTATCTGAATTTGAAATGAAGTGGCTTAGGAGAATCTTGGGTATTGAAAATGGTACCACTGCCTTACACGACACTACACGCCGGCCGGCGTAGCCCCATCACTTCCACTATTGTAGAGAAGAGGTGACGGGCATGGCTGGGACATATGTTGAGGATGCCGAATGACAGTTGGCCGAGGAAAGCGCTTTTCTTCATCCCATCAAGGTCTCGAAGATGAGAAAGACACTATCATACTGTGTTCTGTTCCTTCGAGGCAGAGCTGAGGGATCTAGATATTGTATGGGGAGGAGGTAAAAACATTGCGCAAGATCGAACGTAATGGAGAGCTCTTGGTGGCTCTCTATGTATGCCCCTAAGGGAAAATTTTAATGATTTATTGATACATAAACAACAAGATTTCATTGTTTGTTGTAGGTACCATTAGCACGAACAAGATAAAAGCCTACTTTTTAATTAATTTGATTTATGCCATACTTACTTAATTTTAACAAAATAAAGTTTTAAATGTACACATATAAGTATAAGATGAATACAGTAATATCTCAAGAAAAACAGTAATATTGCTAAATGTCACTTTTCACAATATTCTTTTACTTTGAGATGAATACTGTAAGATAACCTGTTAAAGGCACAGTGGTGCCGTATAAACATCTTTAACTACTGTTAGTTTTTTTTTTTTAAATAGTATGAAAATTTTATGAAAATAATAAAAAAAACTAAATGAAATCTATTAAAGGAATAAATGAGTTTTTCAAAAGAGTTCTTACAAAATTCTAGATGATCCTAGCTAGAACAAAAGTTATCTCAAATTATTCAATTTCAACAAAATCTTTAAACTCGATTATTTCAAAACTATAAATTTTGAGATCTTACAGTATTCATCTGGAGCAGCGATATGTACCTACTCACTCTTTCTCGTAAGTATATTAAATTTTAATATTCTTTTTGAAGAGTCTCTAGATAATAGCATTAAGTTTTAATTATAATTTTATTGCTATCTCACTTCGCACTATCATTCAAAACAATAAGATGGAAAGAGACAGCCTAAAAATAAAGAAACCGTTCAATAAAATTTGGCTCCACCCCGAATAAATAATATTCAGCATGGTATCCGCAAAAAATAGTTGGTACTTGCTTAGCATAGTTCTCACATCTTATTTGTCTCGGCGTCTCTTTATCTCCGTAGGTAGGTGCCTCATAAACAAAAACTTGTCATAATATTTTGTAAAGTTTGTTTCAAATGCCGTATCAGGTAAGTTGTACCTATATTTATCTCAATTTCTCTGTCAATGATATCTAATTAATACATGATATCAATGAGGATGCAGATTTTTTTGTTGAAAATATGACGAATGTTGTAAATGAGATTATGCCTTTAAAACAAATAACATTAAAAAATACATGCGAATGGTACACGGCGAAATTGAGACAACTACGCAAAGAAAGAGATGAATTATACCGGGCGTTCAAGCTGACTGGTAAAACAGAAATGGTTGGAATATAAAAAGTTGAGAAATAAATATAGTAAGGATATAAAATTACAAAAGAATGAATATATAAGAAATGGAATACAAGATAGTAAAAATAATCCTAGTAAAATGTGGTTGAATATAAAATATGTATTAAAAGGTAAAAAAGCAGATCCTATTGCAATGGTAGATTTTCCAGATGGAAGCGAAGATGATTTTCATAGAATAGCTAATAAGTTCAACGAAAATTTTATAACAAGTGTAGAAAGTATTGATCATAGCATAAAGATTTGTAAAAATAAAGAATGCAACTCATTGGACTTGGTGAAGTCTGCACCGTGTGAATTTAAATTTAAGTTATTAACGAACGTAGAAGAACTAAACAATTATATGAAAGGGATGAAGTCTAAGCCTTCTGTGGATGGAATCACAATTGATTTGATGAGAGATTCATTAGAGGTGGTTGGTAGCTTCCTTGTCGAAACTTTGAATCGATCAATGAGGTGTGGAGTTTTCCCAAAAAATTGGAAAATCGCAAGGGTAACTCCAATTCCAAAGATACCTCACGCAAAAAAATTTGATGAATTTAGGCCAATAAATTGTCTTCCTAAGTATGAGCAATTAATGGAAGTAATAGTAAAGGATCAAATAGTTAAATACATACAAAGTAATAACATACTGGTGCCACAGCAGTCAGGATTCAGATCGAACTTCTCATGTGAAACAGCCGTAAACTACGTGATACACAATTGGAAAGAGAGTCTGGATGAAAATAGTATGGTGATAGCAGTGTTCTTGGACTTTAAGAGAGCGTTCGAAACGATCGACAGGAAAAGACTGTTAAGAAAATTAGATATAATAGGAATAAGAAATACGGAGCTTAGGTGGATGAAAGATTACCTGTGTGAAAGGAGACAAAACACAGTATTCGGTGAATCTACGTCAGAGGAAATGATAATAGAGAGAGGTGTGCCACAAGGATCAGTGCTGGGGCCGATATTGTTTGTTTTATAAATAAATGATTTAACTGAGTGTATTTTACACAGTGAAATAAAACTTTTTGCGGATGATACGCTAATATTTGTTAGGTGTAAAGACATAGATGAAGGTTTTGGTAAAATACAAAGAGACTTAAATGCAATAGAAGAGTGGTTAAACTGCAATAGACTAAAATTAAACGTTAATAAAACTAAATATATGGTTATGGGGAAAGTGAAGAATAATAATATTAATAAACTGTTTATATATGGGGAAGAAATAGAAATAGTAGATAAAATTAAGTATTTGGGTGTTATATTAGATGATAAGTTAAATTTTAAGGCAAATTTGGATTATGTTGTTAAAAAAATGAATAAAAAAATAGGTTTTTTAGGTAGAATAAGAAAAAAATTGGATGTGGATTCTAGAAGGTTGGTGTGTAATGCAATTATACTGCCGCACATCGGATACTGCTCTTCCGTTTTGTTTATGACGAATAAAACCGAGCTAAATAAGTTACAGGTGGCTCAGAACAAGGCGATGAGGATTGTGCTGGGGTGCGGCAGGTATACTAGAGTGGACGATATGATGTTAAAGTTGAATTATGTGAATGTGAGAAGGATGTTGTATCTGAATGTTTTTTGTTTAGTATATAAGATTAAGAATAAAATGGTGCCACAATATTTGCTGGATAATGTTAGGTTTAATTTTGAAGTCCATGACTATCCTACGAGAAGTCGAGATTTATTTAGGTTAAAGGTGCCGAAGCGCGCAGGTACAGAAAGCAGCTTGTATTACCGTGGTTTTAGGCTGTTTAACGACTTGCCGTCTCATGTAAAATGCGCACCCACTTTGCCGACTTTTCGTTGGAGGTGCCTTAAATTTTTGAACACAAAAAATGTTGATAGTTGGATCTAGTTTTTAATGTAAGGGTGAACGTAGGTAGTGAGTGAGGACCGAGCGAGTGATGAAGATTTATAATAAGATTAATATTAAGAAACCATAGTTATAAGTAAACTGTATGTACACAATAATTGTTATAAGATATATAAAAAGATTTTATATAACTTTATAAAATTAATAAAATAAATAAATAAATAAAATGATGAAAAAACTTTATATAAATTTTTACACAAATGGGCGGCGGCGCGGCGGACGGAGGAGTATGAAATTTCGCACACTTATAGTTTATATAGAGAAGGAGTGGCGAATGCTAATATTTTTTTCAAAATTATGCATAAAAATAATAAATATGATTTATTGTTCAAATAAAAAATGCAGTCCTGATACAACCCATTCACGAGAGTCAAAGGGCGGACTTATCCCGCAGGATCTCTTCCAGCCAACCCAAAATACACAATATTAAATAAAAAAAAACACAACAAACACTATTGAAATGTTATGTATTTAATACTCACGCACACTTCGATGTATTTGACATTGACACAGACGCATATATTATTCTTAAAGAAAAAAAAAACAACTAAAGACTCTAACAATAATTCATTACTGATGTTCGATTTTTAAATGGAACAAACCACTACGGCTTACGACCGTCTTCTACTGTTATTTCGAAGGCTGGCTTAGTGTGATCACTTTAGGTTAACAACGTTCGCCATTAGGTGGTAATGTTTAAGTCTCCGAAACTCCTAATTATGAGAATTCTCAACATGTTCAACATGTCGAAAAATCTCATGTATGCAACAAGTAGAAATTTAATAATAGATGAAATATAGAGATACAAGTTGGAAATTATTGAGAACAAGAGAGCAATCAAATTTAAAGACTGCGACTGCTGTCATGTATTTGGCGCCAGGATATGACTATATCCATTTTTGTTACTGTCTCATCTTTATTGCCTATTGGCTTTGTTGGTGCACAACGTTCTAATTATATCTAGATTCTTGTGACCTTTTTTCAGGACTAGATATTAAAGAAAAAAAATAATAACTAATAACAGCTATGTAATACCCGTCTTTCTTTACGTTTTTAATTCCGATTGTCAGGCTTGATCGGTAGGTAATTAAACAGGTTCTAGTCTAGCTTCTCATTGCTTAACAGACCTCTATAACTGACATAAGCACAGAAATATAGAAGAATTACACTTTCACAATTCATAAAAAGAGAGAAGAAAAATCCGCCACTGAAAAGTCTGCCACTCACATGGAAAAAAAACATAATATCGATCGGTCCTACGTAAGTTATGGTATCCCACAGAATTGCGTTTTTCATGTTTTAACGGAAACATGCTTCATTTTATGTATTTTATCACTTCCCAAAACAGCAAGTTGATATCGATACTAGAAATATGTTTTTTAATACACGTCAATTATGGTATCATCACTTTTGACCAAATAGTCCCACGTATAGCATTGTATTGTCTCTGGACACAATACACGCTGTCTGCCTACCTGTGCACCCCTATCGTAACTTCAATTTACGATATTTTACGACGTTCGACTTAACAAAAGATGGATCACCTATTATTTTGTTTTTTAAGAAATTAGTTGCTGTGTGTACGCGCACATTTCAATAAGACTTTTGTTCACTTTAAGCGTATTTTTTATGAGTTGACCAATAAAATTAATAAAAATAGCAAATTTGAAATAAAGTTTATGCCGCCGTTTGGAATATAATATTATCTAACTCATAGAAAATATGTTTGTTCGTAACTTGGGTTATCTGTTCATTATTCATGTGTTACACTGATCTATTTCCCAATTAATACGAATTATTAAATATATTGGTTGAGTAATTTCAATAATGCAACGACGTAAATAATTGTATGAAGAACTTAAAATATTTTACATGGCTTAGGGATGAAAACAAAATATGGTAAGTGTAATTTAAAATAATTTACGTCGGAAAGCGGAATTGAAAACGATATGGTATGATATCTTACCATAATTTACATCGGAGTATTAGGACATTTTTTGTTGTATGTCATTCTTACCACATTATACGCGATTAGGTATTTTAAACATAAGATATTTTACACTTCAAAACTTTTAAGTATTCGCATAAATTAAGGTTTTTTATACTCTCTTAGAATCTCCTTTGCCTTTTGTAACCGAATCAAGTGAAATAAATGTTCTGATGGACGATCTCCTTGAGAGCAAGGATGACAAAAGCTCAAAGTAGAGTAGGTACATGCAACATCCATAAGTTTGTTTATTTTTATATATTTTCCTAGATATTTTTTTTGTATCGTAAGTTCTATAACATTCACTCTATAGTTGTAATTTACATTTCCGGAAGAAATGTGTGGTTTGTAAATCTACACGTTGAAGAAAGTATCGGCAGACTGCACCTGTTTATTTAAAAAAAAAAACACTATATCGAATATCATATTGAAATGTGATTTCTCTGAAATACACTGATTTCGAACAAATCAACTGCAGTTACCGAGAGTAACTGGTGTTTTAAGTGGAAAAAAATGTGTAGGTAAGATTTATTCCTTCCTCCTGAATACGACAGATGCCTCTGTAAGGGGACACACAAAATATTAAATAGGTATTAGGTACGTTTTGTTCATGCCGAATTACTCGAAAACGAGTGCAGAGCTAAAAAAATGTTTTGTTCTTACAGATCGTAATAGGTAACTAAGTAAACTCTTTTATTGCCCATCACGCCGTTTCCCGAAATTGGTAAGCAGAGAGTAGGTACGGACTTCTATTCTTTCCTATCCAAACGAACCTCTTTCGCTTCTTCCAAACACATAACATTCCGCATACAACTGTTTTATTGTATACAAAGTATTGTATAAAGACATTAAATAGGTAAAAAGATATTAAAATTTACGAAGTTTAAAATAAGGAATATATTCCTAAAATCTCGTTGAATAAAATGCTTAATTTTTTTTTTTCGAAAAATATTTATAATTAACCTAAAATCAGCGTGATCGATCGCATTATTGTCTTTGGATTCAGTCGAGTCGTAGGTACTATTGCAAAAAACATTCTAGTTAAACAATAAAAAAAATTACATCCCAAAAGGAAGATCAGCGTGAACAATGACACACGTGATATTGGTTTATAAAATTTAAAGAATTTAACTTGAAATCGAGTATCCTTTTATAATGTTCCATTAAGTACCACAAAGGTGGTACCATTGTTGGTCAAGTGGTTGGTACCTCGCATTGTTTAAAAGTGACTTTTGTTGAATGTTTAGTTTGCAAAAATATACAATGCTATTATATTATTAATACCTGTAGTCTAAAGAGTCATGCCGATAAGGTGTAAAGGCAATAAAAATAATCCTTGTATTGTTTTTAAATATTTTTGTCGGCATGCACACAATTGTTATTATTGCTTTCTACTTTTACAACTCTTATTCAAAACATTCATTGTTACCCTAGATTTACAAAAAAAAATATCGCTTCACAATTGTGTAGATTATCTAAAAAGTCTTATTATCTTTAAGAACATTGTTAAGAGTGTTGGTACTTTCGGTATTTTCAAAAGAATTTTATCCTTTTGTATACGAGCACACGCTAGGGGCTGACCTCGACAGACTAGTGGTATAGACGTAAACTTTAGATAACGAGGTTCCGGGTTCGATTCCCGGTGGGGTCAGAGTTTTTATAAGTGTTTATTCACTTGAAGTGTCTACCCGTGGCTGGCCTGTATAAGATTGGACGTGACGGCTTGACTAGAAAAAAAATACTGAGGCAATAAGTTCCTCCCGCTATACCTACTGAGATCCTTGTATAGAAAAGTGTTAATTAATTTATTTTTTATTTAAACGCATAGGTAGGTAAGCGTGACATTCCTAAGATTTACTACAAAAATTCATTCGGTAGGATAAAGTTTTTATTCATCCAATCCAAACTCCCTTAAGACCTCACTTAGGGGCATAGGTAGGTAACAAGAGCTCTCCATTGCGCTCGATCTTGCGCAACGTTAATGACCTCCTCCCACACCATGTCCAGATTCCTCAGCACTGCTTCGAAGGAGCCGAACACAGTATGAGAGGGTCTTCCTCGTCCTCGGGACCCTGATGGGAGGAAGAACAGCCCCCCATCAGGGTCCCGGGTTTATTCATAGTCAGGGGTTTTTATTCATAGTCCTATAAAATAAACTTAGGTACTTTTAAGGGAACAAAAACGTTTGGAATTATCGCAACATATTTCACAAATAGATACGATATTTTTTTTCACAAAAATTACAGAGCAATCTAATAAAAGTATAAGATACGACAAGAAATTTTTAAAAACTTTCGTAGTACAATATGGTAAGTATGACATACGATATTCGAATATGATTTGGTTACAACGTACAGTATGCTATGTGTAAGATACCATATTTTTGTGCAAATAGAAACCGTAGTATAAAATCGTAAGATCATTTCTACCAAAAGTATTAATAATTATGAAAAACTGACAATACAAAATTAAAATATCGGTTTTTATTTAGCGCTGTTCAAAAATTCAATTCTCTAATGTTAATTTCTAGATAAATGTATCACTTCTAACCTTTGAATGGCCGTCCTGTAAAGTTGTCATTTTCAACTTACGATACTTTACGTAGGACCCATCGATATGTTACATCTCACACTTGATTCAATTTCACTGTTCAATCGAAGGGCAAAAAAATACTTTAATAATAATATTATACGAACCTACCTACATAATATTATGCAAGTTTTACTCTCACTTTGGTTTGAGTCTTAACTATGTACCTACATTCCTTTTTTTTGTGTGTTTTTTGTATGTGTGAAATGGTACAAATTTTATGTGAAATGACTAATGATACCGACAGCTGTTTTACCGACCTCAAATGTCAATCGAAACGTAATCCGAAAATGTACTTCCATTTCAATGTTTATAAAATATTATGTTTTACTTAAATATGGTTTGAATTAAATTTATTTTTATTTCAAATCAATCTTGAATCTTTTAAATGCGTTTTTATTCAGTCAAACTTCGGTTCCATGCATCATTTACATGAGTAATTTTGTTTTCAAAAGATGGCTATCTGTGTTTACGGAGATTTTACTATGAAGATTTCATAATTTTAGAAATTTATTAATAACTTAAAATATATTTGATGAAATGGAAATATTTGCATTTAAGATTGCCACAAATGTATTTGCGAAAAACTGCGATGAAAAAAATCCAACGGAGGGTCTGCGGTTTTAGCGTGATGATCCAATATACAAAAATAGAAACAAACAAACAAATAAATAAATAAATATACATACATTAGTGAATTATTATGTAGATGAGTAAGACAGCGTAGCGTTTCAAGGAGGCTACCACGAATTTCAATCACAATACCGATCCAATTTCAAGTCATGCCTTCTCAGAGTTTAGTAGTGGCTTTCCAATTTCTATTTCTTCACTTCCTCAAGTGGTTGATAGTTGATCAGTGGTCGACTCTTGATGTGGAGTTCTAGGGTTCGATTCCCAGCGCCGATTAACCTCATCTTCCACAAAACAAGTCAAAACAAGCCAAAATAAATTTAGATACAACCCAATACCGATGTTCGATTTTTAAATGGAACAAACCACTACGGGCTTACGACCGTCTTCTAATGTTATTTCGAAGGCTGGGCTTATGCGTTGGGTTCCTAGGGAGCGGCCGTCATCGGACAAGACGGCGTCTTTCAAAATTATATGACAACTAGCTTTCCCGACAGACGTTGTCCTGTGGTTCTAGCCCGAAGTGGCCCGTTAATATGTACATGATGTGCACTGTGCCCCCATTAAACAATACAAAATTAATTCGATTGAGTGAGCTAATAAAATTAAACTATTTCTGAAACATATTCAAAGCTCTGGCGGGAACAATTTGAGAATAATGCGCTCGCCCACACACCATACCTCGCCTATTACCAACACGAATGTTCCCGATAATATTGTTGACTTTGTATGAAAATTTTCTAAAACTATCGAAACGGTGCGGTGGAGTAAGTGGGATGGGCTGAGCGTATGCGAGAATGAGAGGGAACTACCCGCGATGTCGTGGACGCGTCCCAGGTAACCTGTCCATACAAACTTAAATTTCATATTTTACATTAATTCTTATCCATTTTTCAACTTTTTATTAGTTATTCTGTTATCCGGAGCGGAGATGAATCCAATAAATCAAACATCAGAAGAATATGTTGTGCCAATATCGAGTTATAAGTGTTCGCACTAACCCGACTTTCATTTATATATGACAATGTTTTTCGTTACTATGGAAACCATATTGGCAATGTTCTCAACTGACATATCCACCGCCGTTTATTGTAGCGGCGTATCCGTAGGAACCCAGACCATTAGTGTGATCACTTTACGTTAACAACGTTCACCGTAACAACGGTGGTAATGTTTAAGTCTCCGAAACTCCTAATCATGAGAATTCTAAACATGTTCTACATGTCAATAAATCCCATGTATACAACTAGATCGTTAATAATAATTAATGAGACATAGAGATAAAAGTTGTAGAGATATTCAAAATAATATCATCAGGAAACATATTTTAAAGACAAATTTAACTGTAGAACTAGGCTTAAAAGTTTTTATTTAAGCTCAATTAAGTATCAAGAATCATAATTATTGTTCCATTAAGATCAAAATTAATTTCCTGTTTTGGTAATTTTATCTCCAGATCATCAAAGTATTTTTGGTATACAAGTAGATCGTTAATAATTAATGAGACATAGAGATAAAAGTTGTAGAGATATTCAAAATAATATCATCAGGAAACATGTAAAGATAAATTTAACCGTAGAACTAGGCTTGAAAGTTTTTATTTAAGCTCAATTAAGTATCAAGAATCATAATTATTGTTCCATTAAGGTCAAAATTAATTTCCTGTTTATGGTAATTTTATCTCCAGATCATCAAAGTATTTTTGAATGGCTTACTCTAAAAACCGGTTTTATATGCCTAACTTAATTTTACATATATTGTACAAATTTTACAAACAACTAATGTTTTTGTCAGTTTATTTTTAGAAAAGGAGTTGCTGCCGATATAATATAATATGTAGAACATACGTCATTCATTAGATTAAATTTATTCGTTAACAAGAAAGCTAAATTATGTAGTATTGTGTTCTCGCTTGAAGAGAGTACCTACACGACAATAAAATATATACTCGTGTTATGATGAGAAGCAGTATACTCAAACGATAGTAGATATACCCATACGCAAATCCGAGCCTAATTACATAAGCAAACATGGTAATTTTACGCTTAATAAATATCACAGAGGGTAGGTACTGTGACACTTCGGAAAGATGAAAAATGACGAGAACATAATATTTACAAACGCCCACAAAGAGAACCTTTTGTGGGTAAAATTTTATAAAAATAATCCTTTTTAAAAACACTGTATTTTCAGTTGAAACAATTCTTGACCTCCGAACTCAATCGGTGTTTGATAGAAACACTTGTATGCAGAGGCTGAGTTCACGAGCCTTTGCCCTGAAAATACATATTTTTTAGTACTCGATTTTAAACGTAGGAAAACGCAAACAGTTCAGAAAAGGCACAATGAGTCTCGAACGCCTTCGAGCGCAATGGAGCGCTCTTGAAGCCTCCCTATGCTCCCGAGTGGGGCGTAGGCCCCTCGCATTATTGCTAATTGGTTTGGGGGTGATTCGCGGCGGACTTGATTTACCCGGGACCGGCTTCTTTGATTGATTGCTTCGATCGAGCTACGGGGTCGGTTTCGTGTGGGTCGGGTTTGCTGCGGATCGGTCTCCTCCGGGCTGGCTTGCGGTATGCGGGGGGCCTTAAAGGGAGAATGTATATATGTATGTATGCAAACAGTTCATATGGTAGATTTTCCTTTGTGTAAAAACATAGGTAAATGAACAGTTTTCACTAACTATGTAGCTATCACACAGGTGACTCGCACAACTACATACTTCTATATATGGAGTGGTGCGTGAGATCTGTATTTTGAAAATATATACACATACACCATCAGTTAGTTGACTACATCAGTTAGTTGACAATAATTTTTCCGCTATTGGTGACTGGCAACCACCCTGGCAACGGGAGAATGTTAAATCATAGCATGCCGTATAAATATAATTACCCGGTGCCGCTGATACAAAATATTGAATTATGAGTTAGGTACTATAGCTGATACCCGTCTTGTTTTACGTTGTTGATTTTGGCTAGTCAGACTTGAGCAGTAGGTTATTGGACAAGTTTTGTCTACAGCTTACCCCTATTCAGGACCAGGAGTCTATAGGTAGGTATATTATTATCTTAATGTTTCAAAAGGAAAAAATAAAAGTCACTGATAAATCTGCGAAATATTAAAAAAAAATGTCACTTTCAATGTTTATAAAAAAAGAGAAAAAAGAGTCTGCCACTCACATTACAAATAAAATTTTCGTGTCCACATCTTTCTGTATATATATATATATATATACCATATATATAGCGGTACCATACCAGAGAGCTGGTGCAAGCGAGCCCTGCTTTACCGACTTACCGCATCTGTCATGGCGTACCTTATTTTATATTTTGCTGTAAAAATCTTTATAAAATAAGAATTTCTTCTTCTTTTCAGCCTGTATCAGTCCACTCCTGGACATAGGCCTCCTCCAGACTCTTCCACGTCCCCCGATCTTGTGCAACCTGCATCCATTGTGAGCCAATGGTTCTTACAATGTCGTCCCTCCATCGAAGCTGTGGACGGCCAGGGTTTCTAATTGTAGTCGTGTAGTAGTAGTAGTGTAAATAAGAATTATTATAAGACTTCTATTTATATTTTTTGTATTTCAAATCAAACTTCAATATTTTTTATACATTTTCATACTGTAATGCTACAGTTCTACACAAAATTTACACGTATAATTTTACTTTTAAAACATGACTGTCTCATTAAATGAAAATTTTGTATGAAGATTTTAAATTTTTAGTAATTTGTAAATAACATTAAATATATTTCAAAAATTAGAAAAATTTGTATCTATGATTACCATAAATATACTTGCAAGAATCCACGACGATTAAAATCAAACCTAGAGTCTGCGGTCTATGCGTGATGTACTAACATACGAAAATAAGAATAAATATAGATACAAAAATGAATTATTATGAAATACTAGGGGTTAACCCATTTAGACCGAAGGTTTTTTTCGCGATTTTTTTTCTGAAATTTATATATGTTACATAAAATGGTCTAAATAAAAAATATTTTCAAGTAAATTTTTTTTTAATTTTTTTAGTTTTCGAGATATAAGGTGTTCCGAAATCGGAACGCTAGGCTTATGGGCTACCTTTTTATGACATTAGAAGAATATACTGTTTTTTCGTAATTATTTGGTGACCACTAGATACTATAAGAAATTCTTTTATTATTCAAGTTATACATTTAATTCTTCGTCTTCTTCTTCTTAATCGACCCGTTTTGGCCCATTGCTGGACTTAGGCCTTTCCTCCAACTGCCATCCATATGTGTCCTGGGCATCCCTTATCCATGTGCGGCCTGCGATTTTGGCGATTTCGTCTGCCCATTTAGCCTGAGGCCTACCAGCACCTATTCTGCCCTATCTGGGTTGCCACTTGACGACTTTCTTGGTCCATGTGTCCTTGGGAGTATCTGCATGGCCAGCCTATCCAAATTTTTAGTGGCAACCTTTTCACTCTCGAGAGTGAATTGCCTAATTGTAAAGAAGAAGAAGAACCTTTTCAGTTACATTGGCGATTTTGGTTCTCTCTCTAACCCACACATTTCTTCTCCTATCCCTCAAAGAATCATTATTCACAATATATGTATTAAAAGTTATTATTAGCATAATTACTACTAGGTATTACAAAAATTACCATTACAAAAAACCACTCTTGATGACATATGATTGTACATTTGATATGCAAGGCAACATTGCATTTGTCACATTTATGTCGTGTTTTTATGACATTTACGCCAGCATTACATTGGTAACATTTATTTCGTGTTTGCTTATTTTGGTTCACAATAATATGATTCAGACCATCATATCTTGAGTCGATGTGGCACCTCTGAGATGGTCTTGCCTTTCTTCCAGTATCTCCAGGATGGCCGTGGGTCTCCAGATAAATCGACGCTATTAGGCGACGAATCTGCAGAAGATCTAATGGTCTTTCGTCGAATGTTTTGTGTAATTGCAAGTTAGAGGAGAGACTATATCCAGCAATTGTCCCAGGTGGGCCGATGAAGAAGAAGAAAAATGAAATATATTTTAGGAAAATACATGTTCAATATATACATACATATGTTATGTTTTCTTAAAAAAATAAAGTTGTAACTAAAATAAATAAATAAACATCAATCTAAACATTCTTCACTATGGGGTTGGATTGAATGTGATTTTTACTCGTATGTGCCTAACGTTTGAAAATCGGAACACCTGACTTTACAAAGCCATTATAATGACAATATCAATAATTTCGGTATATTGTAAATATAACATGGTAGCGTATATATAGTAGATTATTATTAGCAAAAATTGTATTCATAGGACCCAGAAAGCAAAAGTAATAAGTACCTAAGTTGAAGAAAATGGTGCGAAAATCGTCAAATATTATAGGTCAATGTTTTAAAATATATCACGGCGTCGTTACAGGTCCAAGCAAGTTCAAATACTAACCCCAAGCAAGCGACACTATTATTTTTTTTTTTTTTTTTTTTACTTTTTTGGCATATCATCCGCAAGGGGGATGTTTTGGCCAACACTATTATTATTACTCATTAGATACTTCTAATGCACTCTGGTGTTGGCATTAACAAGTAAAATAAAAAATACCACAACGAGTCTAGTGTTCCGAAATCGGATCACTAGGCTTAAATGGGTTTTAAGCTAAGAATATTAGCTATATTATTATAGACCAGGTGATTAGGGAAATACGCTGCAGCACCTACCAGGAGATGTAGAGGCTGACCACTGAGCAGTGACAGGAAGGAGTGGATTCAACATGCTTGTTGCAGACCAATTTTAGAATCTAGACCTATACACAGCCATCATTAACGCATCGAATCGAAAATCAACACAAAAACGTGCGACGTAATCGGAAAAATCATTTTTTAATAAGAAAATGTGTGCGAAAAAAGGATGTGTCTTGTGTTATTTTTATTATTTATAAGCGCCCCTCTTTCAGTGTTGACTCCTATTCATTGTAAATATTGAAGGCTTCAAGATCCAACAACATTTATTACCTTCATAGGTACTTTATTACGCCAAGGAATGATATTTTATTCTTGTGAGATATTATCAACAACGTCGAGGGGGGAATGAATTTGACACGCCATATTTTCAGCAATCGATCTGTAGCAGGATATTTATAAGCTTCTCGTTTGACATCTTTTTATGATTATTTTTTCTCAAGGCCAAATAAATTCTGAAGACTGGATATCTAGAATTAAGTGTAAAGACTTTGAAGTAAGTGGAAACGTTAAGTTTACCAGCTTCCATATTATTATAATAAAAGAAAATATATACCTATACGTGTTTTTATGGAAATTTTAGGCGCGTTTACGAACAGTCAACTGTCATTGGCAAGTTGTTATTTATTACAAAATTTCCCAAAATGAACGACTAAACGAAAGTCCAGAGATATTAGAATATTTCTAAGGTTCCAAGCAAATGTTAGGCTCAATATATGAGCATTTTATGCCGCATAGCCACTGAATTTCAAATCGACTCTCACCAACAAGCGGGGGACCCTGTTACGTTGTCCTAGGCTGAAACAGCCGGCGGTACAATCGGTCCCTGTGGATGTTAGGGCCAACTAGCCGAAGAGAGTTCGGGGTGCCTTGCATGTGCGTGCATGGCTGTCCAATATGCAGGGCATATCCTACACCTGAATCCTATCCTACTGCCTTCTATGAACCCTCCCATCCATATTCCATACTTACCTAGTCCTATCATTCCGGAAGGAGTTACCATTACCTATGCCAAAAATCCCGTAATCCAAGGTGTCATTCGACCCGTTTAGAAGGATACATGAATGGGTAGGTACCTCTAATTCTAATTACGCAACGAAATGATAAACTTTAAATAACAGTAAGAATTTAATTATGTTTATATATTGACTTGCGAAAATATAATATTGTTTGCTAAAAATTTTCATATTAGTATTTACTTTCGTAGATTTATTATGAAATCCTATGATGAACCTTATGTTTCACAAAAATAATATGGTTAATTAAAAAATAAAGTTTAGTAACTAAAATCCACAATAATTATGTTTGTTTTTCACTATGTATTTTAGATTGTTTATCATTTTAACAATTAATAATTATTCGAAATAAAGTTTATTAAGTACCTACCGAAATAAAATAAACATAAAATAAAATCCAATTAGGAATATTTGAAGGAAAGTCGAAATAATTTCGATGCGAGTCAACAAGGAACCCCAAACAATACAACCCTGAAGAAGTGAAAATCTGAAGGTGCTTTGTTGGCAGACCAAAATTTAATTAACGATTTGTCATTCGCAAAGTTCAACGATGAAAATAGACAGTTCGTTGGCTTTTAACAGCAATAATTATTCTGGGGTGGAGAAAAATTAATTACTTATTTTTCAAACTCATAATATTTTTGTTGCGGTTTATAAAATCAACAACCGTGTCAATCCTACTGAATCAATCCTACAGGAAATCATCAAAGAATATACCTAGGTATTTGAATAACCTAGAAAACTGACTGCCTAACTCAGTATTCTTTGAGACAGGTAGAAAGCATTAAAGTTCCATCTCTTTCGCTGCCTGCAGTATCTCTAATATAAAAAAGTCGGGTGTTGGCGCTGGTTCGTTATATTTTAGTGGACTGTAGATTGGTTTGAGGAATCTCTGCTAGACTGAGACAGATTGATGAGTATTTTGTGTGGGTATTTGCTCCCTCTCAACTTGACCAGCAAGACACTACTGTGACTTTAGGTGTGGGAAGATAAATGGAAGAAAATAGAAAGGACGTACCCTTGTTTCTCCACACACTAGTTTGAATTTCACTTGTAATAGTAGTTTAATTTGTTTATTTATTTAATGCACGACGAGCTCGTGTTTGTATGTAATTATTATTTTATTTAATTTTATTTTAATGCGGTGAGGTTGATAATCGAATTGAAATTTTACTTAATAGATGATGATGCGGCGAGTTATTGACACGAACTGAATATTGCTCCAATATTGTCACAAGGGTAATTCAGGATTGGAACAATAAACAGGTGGTTGTAATGACTTGATGGAACTCAAGGAAGGTTCACACCAAGCCACATAAAGCTGCATCCATCGGGTAAGTGCGAACACTTATAACTCGAGATTGACTCAACAGATTCTTGCGATGTGTGATTTAATGGATTCTTCTCCGATCCGGATAACAGAATAACTGATAAAAAGTTGAAAAATTGATAAGAAATAATACAAAATATAATATTAAAGTTAGTATGGAACGAATTTCATACTACGCCATCTTTAAAAAATCTAACAACGAAATTATTGTCTTCTGCACCTGCACCCTCTCATTCTCGCATACGTAATTGCCATTCTTACAGTAGCCCATTTCATTTACTCCACCGTTTCGGGCGTTTTAAAATTTTTCATACAAAGTCAACCAAATTGCGCACATATTATATTCTCGCGTTGATCCCGTCTGAGCATTGAATACGAATGAAATATAGACGTTTAAGAATTGATATTTTAATGTTATTATTTAATTAGTTTATTTTTGTTTCTGGAGGCGCAGTGCACAATGAACGGGCCGCCTCTGGTTAGGACCAAAGGGTCCACAGGACAACGTCTGTCGGCTAGTAATATAATAAAACAATGAAACCGCGAAAGATACTTTGTAAGGTTGACGTTTAATGTTATAAATAAACAAGACGCCCAATGAAATAATATATATGAACTAAGTATAAAGGTAAAATTTAAAAACTTATGCAGCTTATGCAGTATTCATAAAAAATAGATTTTTAATATTACTATTTTAATACAAGAAAACTTTAAGATTATGGGATACCCGTGATGAAAAAGTGTAAAATTGATTTACAATATTATATTCTTGCAGAATACAGAATCCCATCACAATATTGTCTTAAACTACGTGTTAGTTATTGAATTTCCTAAGCAAAAGAGCTGTTTTTAAATCACGAGATATTCTGGAAAATTGTGCAAAAATAAGTTATTTAGTCTATACTCTATTGCACTCGAGAGATCCTCGCTTATAAAATAGCTTTATCATCTTGTCGAAGGCAGTGTAAGTCACCACTGGAGTACATATTATTTATTTATAACTAGTTGCATGTATACATGAGATCCAACTGTCGATGGCCTGAGTCGGTATGTTCATTGTATGAAACGATGTCGTCAATAAATTAAATTTTTACAAAAAATGTTAAGAAAAGTTTGAGATGTACTGATATAATTTATATATTTTTTATAGAAAATTAAATTATCTAGTTGATGTGTTTCGGCGTTTTTCTATATTTTTTTTAAATTCTGAAATATAGGCATTTTTATTATCATCATTTTACAATTTTCTTTCCAAAACAATGACATGGATACACTAAATTTTAAATGTTGATAGTATGTATAAAGTTTTTTCTATTATTATTTAAAAAAAAAAATCAATATTAATCTATTCTTAATTTGAGGCAACGAGATCGAATATCCCGCTACTTTCAGCTCCACCTTCCATTTAAATATACCGCCTTCAAAAAGCTTTCTGCGCCCATTATGAGGCGCTTTACATTTTATTTTTTCTACGACGTTGATCTTCTTTATAAATAGTCTGTGGAAGTGTGTTTGAGTATCAAATATGTAACACTAGCTAGTTACCCGTGGCTTCGCTCACGTGTTACTGTATTTGCTTTCTCTTCCTAAACAATGCAGAATTAATTATATTCGCATCAAAATTAATAATAATAAGAAACATCATCAACATTTCTTTTTTTAAATATATATTCTAAAATTTCCATTAAATTACTATATTTTTATTTATATTTGTCGTTATTAATTTGTATTTAAAAAATATGTGCTTCTTATACAAATAGAATCAGCCCGCGAACTTAAAAATTTCGCTAACTTGACTGACATTGTTCTATCAGAATCCCAAAAAATAACTCGAATAACTTTTATTCCATCAAATGACGTTATTTGAAATCAATTTTTATATTGCTGGATATGAATATAAAAATATTCAGGTCTCGAAAAGCAATGAAATTAGTGATCTTTAAAACACTTATTTCTATCTGCTTTGGGCTTTTTTCAAGCTACAGACGTTTTTTTAACATTTCAATTTATATCTTTCACGTTAATTTGTTGTTGTTTGTCTGGTCGTAGGTTCAAAATTTAGTTCATAAATATCTTATCCTGAGCATTGAGCAAACACGACATAAAAAGAATAAACGATATCGGTCCAGCCGTTCAGGTCGAAACAAATAACGTTAAACGTGAAAACTGTTAACGTTCCGAACGTTAACGTTTACCAAATTGAAAATGGTTTCCAAACAAAAAAAATGCGTTTCGTCTTCAATATAATAGCAGCGTCGTAATACTTTCAAAGATTTTGAGGTAACGTTTAACGTTAATTTTGAATAACTGACAGTAACATTCAAACTTCTCGAGAGGCTTTTATACAATAGAATCAGCCCACTAATTCTAGAGAGGGTGCCGGTGGAACAGGCAGGCTTTCGCCCGAACCGCAGCTGCAGTGACCAAATCCTCGCACTCACTACATACATCGAGGCAGGATTTGAGAAAAACCTAAAAACGTCTGCAGCATTCATAGATCTCTCGGCAGCGTACGACACTGTTTGGAGACAGGGTCTTATTTGTAAGCTTGCCCGTATCATACCATCTCAGAAAATAGTGACACTCATAAACAACATGCTCGTTGGCCGTACATTTCAGATAATAATGGGAAACACCAAGAGCAGAGTCAGGAAACTGAATAATGGACTCCCCCAAGGGTCGGTTCTGGCCCCACTCCTTTTCAACTTGTATATCTCAGACATGCCACAAACAGCTTCACGAAAATTCGGCTACGCGGACGACTGGACTCTCACATGTCAGCATCGCACATTTGAAGCGGGAGAGTCTAATCTATCGTCCGACTTGGATATACTTGGACAATACTTTAGAAATTGGAGATTACAGCCCAATGCAAACAAAACAGAGGTCACATGTTTCCATCTTAATAACAGAGAGGCTAACAAAATATTAAATGTGACTTTCGAGGGGAAGACACTGAACCACAACGTGCATCCAAAATATTTAGGGGTGACGCTCGACAGAACGCTCTCCTTCAGGGAACATTTAAGCAAACTCTCTGCAAAAATTAAAACTCGTAATAACATCATCCACAAACTAACTGGCACCTCCTGGGGATCAACCGCGGAGACCCTGCGCATGTCTGCATTGAGCCTTGTTCATTCAGCGGCGGAATATGCGTCACCTGTTGCCGTGTCCTTTTTGGGGACAACAGCATTTGGTTAACAAAAAAAAGAAAAGGGAGAAAAGAGGGGAAAATCAGATTAGTCCTCGGAAGGAAAAACTGTACAAATATACTTACTTCTGTTGTGTTTATACTTCTGCCTGGCTAGCATCTCTATGTGAAAGAATAGGACTCTTAATGAGCGGAGACTTCTTAATAATTAGGAGAGATTAGTATCTTCCTTTATGATCTTCAGGGTGTCCAGTAGGGAAGGGAAAATACAAACAACCGAGATGGGTTGCTGTGATATACTCTTATGTCCAATGATATGTAATATTGCAATAGATAGTATAGGGTGTGGTCACTCGGACTCTTCTAAGTTTTATATATAGATTTGCAGATCCTGGTCGGATTGTTCTTATGTATAAGTAGCCATCTAGGTGCTTGGTGTTGAGGTTAAGATGATGCAATCTATTATTATAGGGCCTTCAGTAGGTACTTGAATGTGGAATGGAAAATATAGGTGTTATCAAATCAAAGAGCTAAATGTTATTTTACACACAATCAATATATTATTATGGATTTTGATTGACAAGGGGTACATTCAAAGGAACATTACTTCTGTACAGAATGTAAAAAGACAATAAAATTTGATATAAAATAGTTGCTTACATGACATGAATTTGGTCGATGTGATGAGAAGATTTCCAGGTGATGTGTCTGCCTTTTACGGAACGATAATATGTATGTACGTCGTGATAGAATCCGGACGAAAAAGTGGTCCTCAAGATAGATGCAGTCTTACGTCTGGTCGTGGTGTAGTAGATTTCGAAGGGTTCAAGGCTCGGGCACAGACACGAATGGAAGGAGGCGGTCATCAGGTTCGAAACGGAGTAGGAATCATGTAGAAGGGTAAAGTAGTCCTTTACTTTGCTTGTCCAAGAAAAGCAGAGGCTCTGGAGCGGCTGGTATCGGTGTTGAAAGAGTTTAGTAAGATTCGAGATGAACTTGCTTTCGGCACAAAGATAGTCTATGTAATTTTAGTAGTTCACTTTTGAATTGTCTGAACTAGGAAAACAGGAGTCACAGGTGCGGAACAAGATGTTTATGAGTTCGGTTAAATTTCAATTCGTATTTCTTAACGGTTCAATCAAAGGAGCGGGAACAAAAACAATATGGCGGGAAACCGACCCACGCCAGCACTTATCATGTGAGAATAAAAGATTGATTATTATGTTATTATAAAGCACATATCACGGCTCACTAATTAATTCCATCACTGTTATTATAGATTTATTCACATGAAGATTTAAATATAATTTCTCGATTATAACCATTTTGATACATGGTCGTAACGACGGGAGCGCGTCCTGTTAGTAGAGATCGTAAATCAAGAGTGATTTTACAAAACGAAAATGGAATAGGCCCGACTTCTAGGGGCGGGGATAACCTACGCGAGTAGTGCAAAAGTGGGCATATTCGTCAAAAGGAACCAAGCAACGAAATGACCGGCGGTTAAACATGAGAACGGCAGAGGGATTTCTTTCGAGAAGCGGGTCCGTTGACTAAATGTGGCCGATAGATCGAGAACTACAGTGGAGAATGGTTTATATGAATACATTTAAATTGTAACCAACTCGGGCGCACATCTATGAAGGGACCGTGCTGAATTTAGGTACAGATTGAAGGCTAAAACAACGTCGGGTCTTTATGAGACACGACATTTCCCCCCTCCTAAAATTAAACTGAGCGTGAGCAAGTTTAACACAAGAATATCTCAGTAAGAAAGAAAAGGCAATCACGAAGGCATGATGAGACACATCCCAGAAATCAACCATCACATCTGAAAGAATACAAGCATACAATACATAACAACAGCAAGTATGGATTCCATATAAAAAGTTACAACAAAAATATTATTATTATTTTTTTTTTTTTTTTTAATCGCCAATATAGGCGGGCCAATTACTAGTACATTTCCCCTATAGTGATATATATAACAAGGGATAATATACTAATTTCAGATGTTAGGTGCCAATACGAAATTCTAACATTATTTATCTCACGAGTGTCAGTGAATACTTGAACATTAAATGGACACTCAATCTGCATGTTATGAAAGTATAACCAAAAGCTGTTTAAAATAGATCTTGAATAGATCAGTATAGAAGTTAACAGTACAGTGGGATAAAGATTTCTAATATTTTGAACAGTAAGGAACTTTACAATTTGACAAAAAGAAGAGAGAAAATCTGATTCGGAAGAGTTGATCTCTTTAGGGAGACAACGATATTATTCGGCACAGATTATTAAGTAAAAGAAAAATATTTGAAATACAAAGTACATTGTACATATGCATGAAGGGAATTTGTTTGAAAACATACATACGAATACATACACCACTGCGACCTGATCTGTAATGAGAGGTAAAACGCTTGCGCGGAATACGACACTGGTTTGATCAGACCACAGAGGGCATACAAGCATGAATATACATATTACAGAAAATGTAGTTAGGTAGTAACTTTTTATACACAGAGAAAATTTACAATAATAGAAAAAGGGGCTTGACGTTTGGGAGGGCTAGGCTCACACCTGGCTTCCGAAAAATTGGTCAAAACAATTAATACAATATGTTGGGAATTGGGTGACAGAGAGAATTAATTATTTAAGTACAGAAAATTAATTAATTAAGCCGCTGAGGCCTGACTCGAGTTTAGTGCTTCTGCGATCGCTGAAGACGACAATTTCGGGTCAGATGACAGACGGGATACAAACAAAAATATTACAACATTTTTACAATATATAATTAAACTATAAAATACATAACTTTAAGTTATAGGCTCGGCACAAAGGAAGCACGGCTCTCGTGAATTCCGATAACACGGCCAAGACAATTAAACAATAGAGAAAATTTTAAGTTTGGAGACCTCGTATAGATACATTAATATGGACATAAATAATGATTATAATACACATTGAAAAGTAACGAGGTACATCCAGATCATATTCATAGATACAATCACAGCTGAGCGCAGAGCGCACATTATGGGTTGCGCAACACATACATACACTTAAAAGGTTACATGTTTACAAAATAAAATGACTCTAAGGTATACGGGTCCAGTGATGGCAATTACATAAATAGTTGCCGAAAGTAACTGAACAAGATACACAAAAATAAATTTAACGTTGGAGTATCTCATAGATTTGACAACGGAGAGGTCATGGCAATAAAGCTAGTCTCCTGTTGTCATAGAGATCTATTTCCAGTTCTGTCAAGCAGAACGTACAGCATCACGCATAGCGTGTGACCCTTTTTAATGTAGAAATTCAAAAAGACCAGGTTTACAAAACATGACTTCACAAGTCGGTGACCTAACGACTCAACGTTGGTCCGTGGAATAAATTTCCACCGTACGAATGATATTGATCAGATATCCATTCGCACAAACAAAAAAAATAAAATGACATAACATAAACAGTAATAATAAACACAATGACTATTTCTAGTTTCCATGGAAATTAAAATATGCTTTTTATAAACTAATTATCTTAAAAGAGCTCAATTTAACACAGCATATATCAAGAAACATTTTATACATATGTCCTATAACTAGAATATTAGTTGGTAACAAAAAGTATTCACAACATCATCAGTATTTTTTTTCAGTCGGTCATACCTTGACCTAGATACAAACGACGAAGGTCGTCCGTGAGGTAAGTTAATGACCTCCTATTGAATCTATATTCGGCACAATAAGTATAGAATATCCAATATACCTAGGTAGGTACACGGAGCATGGAATATTACAAACGGCAGTTTTCAACATTTTATATTTGTTAATATTCTATTTTTTTTTTTTAATTCGGCTAGACTATGAGACATTATACAAAAAAAAATCAATTTAATTAGACGCCACCCAGATTCTCATTTAAACTACAGTAGTTAATTGATTCTTGTATTATGGTTACAATGTTGGTCAGGTTTAGAATCTGGGAAGAACCTTTGACCAATACACAACTTATCGAATCATACTTATCTATTTATTAGATACAGAATTTCAACTAGAATAATAATTACAGCTATTTTAGTACTTACAGTAATATAGTCTTGACGGACGTTAGGAAAGAGAACGTGGGCTTTCCACAAGGCAATTAATTATAAGTTTAAAAGAATATGCTTCGATCGACTTCACTCATTTCTACATTTATTCTATTCCCAATCATAGGCCGGCCTAAAGCATACGTCATTCATTCGCAAACATTCTATAAACATACATACAAACTTTATCATACTAAGTCGACGGAAAACATAAAAAGGTACATAGAAAAAATTGAAATTAAATAATATGAACAGATGGTGAAACACAGATTCTCTTTCCAATGAACTATTATACTCTAGGGGAACACAATACTTATGAGGGTGATACATTTATATACACACACATAGAAATATCTTAATAATAATAATATATACATAGTAGGTAGCGATGACCATAATTTAGGCAATATGTATTAGCCTAATAAAAGACAATGTATTATTCTCTCTTTTGCACTTCAACGTCATTGCTATCAAAAAAAATTTAACTAATATATTTACTTTATACCTATATACTACATACAAATTACGTTACAGACGATCGATGGATCCTCAACTGAGAGATCAATAAAACAGGGGTTTCCTAATTAGTTTTTAATATATCTTTGATGTGGAACTTCCCAGCTTGAGTTCCATCTTCATTTGCCAACAAATAGGCATTGTTAGAAATTTTGCGTAACACTATACTTTTTATAAATCTAGGGGCTAGCTTAGCTGAGAAGTACGCTGCCTTATCAGACTGAGCGCAATTACGTCTCCATACTACGTCTTGTTCGTTTAATAATCTTTCTGAACGACGCAAATTATAGCGAACAGCATGTTTTTTAAAAGCGGCTATTATAGCATCAGAGACTTCTTCATGGATTCGAGCATACTCATCGAAAGTTTTTAATCTACTAGCTAAAGGTTCTTCTTCTGATGAAGGATTGGCCGAGAGGGATTTGTAGAAGGATCCATGCCGTATATGCTCAAAACCGTGCACTAGGTAGTGGGGGGTATAATTCGTTACTAAGCTTACAGACGTGTTTAAGTTATGAACAATAGCTGGCAACTTTTGAGCCCATAATCTATGGTTGTTTTCTACTAACATACCGAGAGCAGTAACTAGGGTTAAATGATATCTTTCGACTGGATTATTTTGGGGCGTATAAAAAGTATTGTAAAAGAGTTGGGACACACCAAATGAATCGCAAAAATCTTTGAACAACTTTGAGGTAAATTGAGGCCCGTTATCAAGTATGATCGTGTGAGGTATGTTGTATTTGAGAAACACCGATTCACGAAGGAATTTTATAATGTGCCCAGTAGTAGCTTTTCTAAGGGGACATACGAATAGGTATTTTGAAAATACGTCGACCACGGTCAGCATATAAACAAAACCCTCAGTGGAAGTTACCATGGGACCTACGATGTCAATTGAAATCGTATGGAAAGGGGCAACAGGACGTTTTGGACATGATGATATACCTAAGGCACCGGAGTTACTTACTTTATATGCTTTGCACAGTTCACATTTACTAATAATATCCTTAATACTTTTCTTCATATTTTTCCAATAGAAATTTTGTACCAAATTATGAAATGTTTTAACTACACCAAAATGACATGATTCCTTGTCAGCATGGTAATCTAGAACTAATTGCGGGACTTCACTAGCAGGAATTACTAACGACCAAATGTAATTATCGGGTTTTCGTTTATCGTTTATTCGTTTTCGATACAAATGTCCATTTACGATGGTATAGCTGGGGAATGACTGTGGATTTTCGGAACAGCCGTGAAATATTTTATTATACCAGGGGTCAGAAACGTCAATGAAGGGTTCTGGGAATTTCAAAGAAGATACAGGGTTTCTACTTAAGGAGTCAGCGACCACATTTTCGCTGCCTTTTCGGTAAACTAGATCGAAATCATACTGGGCTAATCGGGTAGCCCATCTGGCCAATCTACCACTAGGATTGTCCAGAGTACGCAACCATTTAAGACTAGAGTGGTCAGTTTCCACAGTAAATTTGGTACATTCTACGAAACTTCTGAAGTGGTGAATAGCATCTAATACCGCGAGCAGTTCCCTTTCAGTAACAGAGTAGTTGATTTCGGCTTTGTTAAGTTTGCGGGAAAAATACGCCACGGGTTGGTTGTGACCATCAGTTTCTTGGCTAAGCACTCCGCCAATGGCGTAAGCAGATGCGTCGCATGTGATAATGAAGGGCGCCTTAAAATCGGGGGGTTTCAGACAAGGCGCAGTAATCATGGCTTTCTTTAGGGAATCAAACGCTTCTTGGGCTTCAGGGGTCCATACAAAAGGGGTTGAAGACTTGTTCTTTCGACTACCTCCAGTGAGTTTACATAAGGGAGCGGCAATTTTAGAATAATCTTTAATAAATCTACGATAGTATCCAGTGAGACCTAGAAATGATCTTACATCCTTTTTACATTTTGGAGTAGGAAAAAGCTTCATGGCGGTTAGTTTTTCAGGATCAGAACGAAGACCGTGTTCGTCGATAACATGTCCAAGAAAACGGAGACTTTTCTTACAAAATACTGACTTTTTCAGGGAAATGGTTAGATTGGCCTCCTTCAGAATGGCCTGAACTTTCCTCAGGTCGGATAAATGAGTTTGAAAATCGGGACTTGCGACCAAAATATCATCCATGAAACAAAATACCCTACCTCCAAATTCTGAGCCGAATAGGGTGTCCATGAGGCGTTGTAATTGAGCAGGAATGTTCTTGAGACCGAAGGGACAGCGGGTGAAATGGAATTATCCTTTTCCTTCGATGAAAAATGCAGTCTTGCACTTAGAATCGGGGTGCAGAGGCAATTGCCAGAAGGCTTTATGAAGGTCGAGGGAGGTGAGGAATTTAGCATCACGTAAATGATCCAGAATACGGTTGACGAAAGGAAGACTATATGAATCACTACGGGTTACAGAGTTCAATAATCGGGGGTCCAGAACAAATCTGTGTTCACCTGATTTCTTGGTAACTACCAGCACATTGTTGTTCCACGGGCTGTTGGATTTTTCGATTACACCTAATTCGAGCATCTTATCTATTTCTGCATTAATTATTAATTTCTTCGGAAGGGATTGGGGGTATGTGCGCTGTTTGACAGGCTCACCATGAGTTATAATTTCGTGAGAGACGAGGGAAGTTCTACCTAAACCTACGGCTTCAGCAGAAATTTCAGCAAAACTATCTTGTACTATTTGAAGTTCCTTCAACTGTGACTCTGAAAGATGGGACATGTCATTTAAACATGGGACTGGACCGGAAAGAACGGAAATACTGGCTAACGATCTGTTTGAAGGGTGACCTGATTGACCAAACAACTGGGGAGCTATATTGAATGCTTTCCAAAAATCAACTCCCAAAATGAAGGCTGGTTCAATTAAAGGGAGAACTACAAAGGAAATCGTATCGGTTTTATTGTTGCAAGTCACCTCAAGTTCTATTTGACCGACGGCTTTGTGAACGGTACCATCGGCGGTAACAACGCGCACGGGAGAAGGCATTAATTCCGCCCCCTGTGAAAGAAAATGTTTGTGGGCGTGGCGCCCTAACACGGAGATAACAGCTCCACTATCTAATAATCCTCTAAAAGTTAATTGGAAAATTTGAAAATCAATGTATGGTCGACCGTCTCTACCTAAGGATGAATCGAGTTTATGTACTTCCAAGGTGTTAAAGAAGAGAGCTACACTTTTCAACCATTTCTCGCGTTCTGATTTAGCTGATTCGGCAGAGGGGATGAAAGAAATAGATGATAATCCAGCTGACTTAGAACCAGGCGGACGGCTTCCTACAAATTTCGGTTTGTTAGCAGATTTGGAAATATTGGGTGGAGGACGAGAGACATCTACTACCACCGGAGGATTTGAGGTGTTACGGGGAATAACAGCTGATGGGCGAGTCGAGGGAACTTGACTATAACAATCTCTTTGGAAATGACCCTTCCTGCCACATTTATAACAAACAGAATCCTGTTTAGCAGTGTTCTTGGTAGAAGAAACGATTCCGACCGCGGTGTTTCGTCTTGCTCGGTAAAATGGTTTGTTAGCCGGAACGGGGGAACGTGAAGTAGTACCATAAATAAGATCGAATTCTCTACAAGCCCTTTCTAAACCTTCTATGGTATCTGATCCAGCTGCCAGAACAGCAGGAGAATATTTCGGTAATAGACCCTGGCGCAATGTAGTCAGAATATCAACTGGGAGAAAGGGATTGTTTAAAGTTTCGTTCTCGTATAAGACGCGTCCAATATAAGAGGAAGCGGGCTCATTAGTTCCTTGTTTTAGATTTACAATGGAGAGTTTACGATGCCACTGTCTCGAGGGGTCGTCAAATCTGTCAATCAATAGTTTTCTTAAGGAATTCCAATCCGAAATGTTTCGACACGACTGACGAAACCACGTCAAGGCTTCTCCACTTAACAGTTCGGTAAAAACTCTGGGAAGTTCGTTTTTGGGGAAGCGTCTAGACTCGCAAAGCTCGTCAATTCTTGTCAAAAAGTTTCTTACGTCCGAACCGGAAGAACCGTCAAAAGTAATTCTCCAATTTGCTACACTACATGACTGGTCTCGAACAACGTAAACAGTATTGGGAGGGCAAGGAATGAAGTTTTCTTGTACTTGGTTATGAGCTAAAGGTGGCAAGGAAATCTGTTGGCAAATTCTATTCTCAGGAATTGCGGTCAACTCTGGAGCTTCAGATAAATTTTCGTAATTTGGCATTCGTCTAGGGGTGCTTACTACTGACGGCGATTGGGTAAGATTTAAATTTGCGTTAAAATTACGAGCTTGCGCTCGAAGTGATTGTAAGGCTCTGGCTGGACGAATTCCTCTTTCGCGAAGTTGTTTGGCTAGACTTGCGCTATTCGCTCGCTCAATATTGGGGATCGGTCCATACAGTGAGAAATCCATATTGAACAATATGAAAATTCTACGGGAGGGAAAAAGAAGAAGAGAAAAAAAAAACTATGAACGCGTTCGCTTATAGTCTCCACAGAACTGTGTACATGGACAAACGCTCCATATTTTAATCTCCATTAACAAACGTAAAGATTATAATCGAGAAATAAAATGAATTTAATCACGGAGAAAAAGGATTGAATATTGCAAAAATTCGGCATACGAAATATTGAGTTATATTTTTTCTAAGTATGCAGGTATGTGATTTGACCTCGCCTCGTGTCGCGAACAAAACAAATATATCCATATTCTATAAGTGGACTGGATGCTAAGTAGGTATATACATAATATTTCCGACGTCGCACTTCCTGCTGAGGTAGAACAATAATCTACTGCCGCTACACACACACAAACTTATACGTGTATCGGAGAAATAACTGACGCGAAGTATAGGTAGGTACCACGGTTTCCTGTGCAAAATCTCAAGGTAAGAGTGTCCGTTGGCTGTTGTTATTATTTTTTCTTTATGCAGGTTTATTCCTGCACGTGGAGAGAAAGCGGCCCAGCGTCGCGCTACACATACACAAACACACACAAATACGAGTGGTTGAATACTAGCGGAAACGTCCGTGTACGATTCGCGATGTGCAAAAGAGAAAATTTTTTGTTAAATTATTTTTTCTTTCAATATTGGATCTGAACAATTATACAATATTTTCCGAAATGTTTTACAATATTAAATCACCAAATCTCCATCCACCTTGTACCTTAGATCTCATCATATACCAAATCACCATTTGAAAATTAATAGAAGTTATCCACCTATCTATTGCAATGGATGTGGACAATACTGGACAAAAGTGGGCAAGGAATTTCAAACGGAAACTTTTAATTGAAAGGGTGCCATGAATGCTATGGCATCCGTGAAACAATATCGAGCTCCACAGCTCGGCTGCGACAAAAATCGAGCTCCACGTTGGCTCGCCATAAATGCCGTGTCCTTTTTGGGGACAACAGCATTTGGTTAACAAAAAAAAGAAAAGGGAGAAAAGAGGGGAAAATCAGATTAGTCCTCGGAAGGAAAAACTGTACAAATATACTTACTTCTGTTGTGTTTATACTTCTGCCTGGCTAGCATCTCTATGTGAAAGAATAGGACTCTTAATGAGCGGAGACTTCTTAATAATTAGGAGAGATTAGTATCTTCCTTTATGATCTTCAGGGTGTCCAGTAGGGAAGGGAAAATACAAACAACCGAGATGGGTTGCTGTGATATACTCTTATGTCCAATGATATGTAATATTGCAATAGATAGTATAGGGTGTGGTCACTCGGACTCTTCTAAGTTTTATATATAGATTTGCAGATCCTGGTCGGATTGTTCTTATGTATAAGTAGCCATCTAGGTGCTTGGTGTTGAGGTTAAGATGATGCAATCTATTATTATAGGGCCTTCAGTAGGTACTTGAATGTGGAATGGAAAATATAGGTGTTATCAAATCAAAGAGCTAAATGTTATTTTACACACAATCAATATATTATTATGGATTTTGATTGACAAGGGGTACATTCAAAGGAACATTACTTCTGTACAGAATGTAAAAAGACAATAAAATTTGATATAAAATAGTTGCTTACATGACATGAATTTGGTCGATGTGATGAGAAGATTTCCAGGTGATGTGTCTGCCTTTTACGGAACGATAATATGTATGTACGTCGTGATAGAATCCGGACGAAAAAGTGGTCCTCAAGATAGATGCAGTCTTACGTCTGGTCGTGGTGTAGTAGATTTCGAAGGGTTCAAGGCTCGGGCACAGACACGAATGGAAGGAGGCGGTCATCAGGTTCGAAACGGAGTAGGTATCATGTAGAAGGGTAAAGTAGTCCTTTACTTTGCTTGTCCAAGAAAAGTAGAGGCTCTGGAGCGGCTGGTATCGGTGTTGAAAGAGTTTAGTAAGATTCGAGATGAACTTGCTTTCGGCACAAAGATAGTCTATGTAATTTTAGTAGTTCACTTTTGAATTGTCTGAACTAGGAAAACAGGAGTCACAGGTGCGGAACAAGATGTTTATGAGTTCGGTTAAATTTCAATTCGTATTTCTTAACGGTTCAATCAAAGGAGCGGGAACAAAAACAATATGGCGGGAAACCGACCCACGCCAGCACTTATCATGTGAGAATAAAAGATTGATTATTATGTTATTATAAAGCACATATCACGGCTCACTAATTAATTCCATCACTGTTATTATAGATTTATTCACATGAAGATTTAAATATAATTTCTCGATTATAACCATTTTGATACATGGTCGTAACGACGGGAGCGCGTCCTGTTAGTAGAGATCGTAAATCAAGAGTGATTTTACAAAACGAAAATGGAATAGGCCCGACTTCTAGGGGCGGGGATAACCTACGCGAGTAGTGCAAAAGTGGGCATATTCGTCAAAAGGAACCAAGCAACGAAATGACCGGCGGTTAAACATGAGAACGGCAGAGGGATTTCTTTCGAGAAGCGGGTCCGTTGACTAAATGTGGCCGATAGATCGAGAACTACAGTGGAGAATGGTTTATATGAATACATTTAAATTGTAACCAACTCGGGCGCACATCTATGAAGGGACCGTGCTGAATTTAGGTACAGATTGAAGGCTAAAACAACGTCGGGTCTTTATGAGACACGACACTGTGTGGATAAACAGTGCTCACACTGGCCTCGTGGACGTCCAACTAAACAACACCCTGAGGACTGTCTCGGGAACATTAAGATCCACCCCGACATACTGGTTGCCCATTCTCAGTCATATTGCACCCCACGATATCCGAAGGCAAAATGCACTTGTACGGGAATACGATAAATTGTTGAAAACCCCTGAACTGCCGAGCGGACCAGACTTTGAATTCCTCTTAACCAGCAATAGACTAAGATCAAGAAACCCTCCATTGAAAACAGCCAAAAACCTTTGTGACTCTAACTTCAATAGCACAGACACATGGAAAGCCAGGTGGGAGGAGGCTTCGGACCCGGTAAATCACTGCCTGCCCTGCATAACAACGAAACCGCCTGGATTCGACCAGCCACGTAAACTCTGGTCCGCATTGAACAGGATCCGAACAGGGCATGGCAGATGTGCCGATTTTCTCCACAAGTGTGGATGGCTGGATTCCCCTGGTTGCGACTGCGGAGCGGAAAAGCAAACCATGCAACATATCACAACCGAATGCGACCTCAGATCATACGCGGGGAATTTCAGGGATTTCCTCTTGCTGACTGACACAGCAACTGAATACATTTTAAATATTGACCTTAACTTTTGACAATCAGATATCTGTGCTATTATTAATGTTTTATGTCTAGATTATAAGATGTGTTGTAAAAGAGAAGCCATACGATAAATAAAAAATAAACTGACAGAATTATTTTTTTGACTCGGAATTTGGAACAGCATTGTTTAACGCACGTTGAACAACAGTTTTTACGTTATCTCTATGGAAATAACAACAAATTGTTAACGTTGGAGCTGTCGTTAATATTTCGACTTGGCCTCCAGGCGTGATGCGATGACCACGTAAAGTAGGTCTCCATTTTTATAATAACGTTATATTCTCCCTTTTAAGCCCCCCTGCTCACCGCAAGCCAGCCCGGAGGAAACTAAACCGCAGCAAACCCGATCCGCACAAAGCCAAACCCTAGCCCGATTGCAAAAAAGCCAGCCGCACACAAATCAAGCCCATGGCGGTTCCCCCCAAACCACCCCATAATACGGGAGGCCTTGGACCCACTCAGGAGAATAGGTTAGGCATAAAGAACTCTCCATTGCGCTCGAAGTCGTCCGAGGCTCATTGTGCCTTTTCTCCCGGTTGAGGTTTAAGGAAGTGAGGTGGTCAACCTCAGTATTCTAATGGTATAAGTAATTGGCGTTCGACTATAAACGAATTTTCGACAATGTAGAGTAGGAAGAAAATTAACTGTCCACTGTTTATATTTTTTATTAGATGAAACGGATATCGGCAACTATCCGATATCCGGTCTAACCGGCGGCGTAAATAATATCCTGCCGCATACCGGATAGTAAAAAGAGACATGTTTGGATAACTCATTGATTTGTTTATTAAAGTATCACTTAAGAAATACACCTTATAATCACAAAATAAATTCTACAACTTAGAAAATTGATTATCAAGCATAAGGTAAATTATGGAGAGTAATTCTATATAATATTTCGTTATATAGACTATTAGACTATATAATGGGCATATCGGAAAGCGGGTTCCTGCTTTTTCTGTGGGTTTCCCCATTCAAATGCATAGTAACATTCTTTGCGCCGGTTGGCGCTAGTCAGAATCGGCATTCTACGTGTTTCTTACCCTATGAGAACAGCTGAACTTATATCGCCCATTTTTTTGTCGTGTTTGCTTTTGTCTGAAGGGTCTTATGAAAGAAAAAAGTTGCACAGAATAAAAATAAAACTTCCATATTATTATTACATTTTTTCTAATTTTGAAATTAAATCAGGCGTTTGACAGGAATCAGTTGTTTGATGAATGATACGATTCACGGAATGCTGATAGTAAATAATATAATGATATGTTTTATAACAGATGCAGCGGTTACAGTAGTTAAAAAGGTAATAATGAATGTATCATTATACTAATTCAAATTCAATAATATAAGGACCACGTCGTCGTCTGTGTTAAATAACTTTAAACTGAAATCAACTTTGAACATATTATTTATATTCCAAGGCGGGACGAAGTTTGACGGGTCGGCTAGTACAAAACTATATTATTATTATAGATTACGCAATAGTTTCGACACGTGTATTGGAGAAAGTAGGTTGGGTTGGGTAGGTACATACCTACGTATATATTCATACACGCTGCACCGGACCAGCTCGCGGTGTATGTATGTTTATTGTATGAAACGATGTCGTCAATAAATTAAATTTTTACAAAAGTTGTTTAGAAAATTTCGAGATGTACTGCTATGATGTATATATTTTTTATAGAAAAATCAATTATCTAGTTGGAGGGTTTCGTCGTTTATCGATATTTTTATAAAATTCTGAAATATATGCACTGAAACTCGTAAATTTGTCATAAAAAAAATATTTTTCTTTATAAAAAAAGTTTGAGAAATGCTGGAACTTTTTCATTAAACTATATTTTATATATTGTATTTTTCTATATACATACACATTTTTAGGGTTCTAAATTTTATGGTTTTTGAGATATATGAAAAAATTAAATAAAAATTCAAAGGTTGATTACCCCTGACTGAAAAAAAAATTTAACATTCTGAGTATACAAATTTTGTATGCTTAAAGTATTCAATATTTTCTGAAATTTTAGGATCTGTGTATCAAGCGAATCAAAAGTTATAAAGAGGGGACGGATACACACACATACACGTTGGAAAAGTGCCCCTCACCCCCTCCCCTCTAATTACTGATATCTTTTGAAAACGAAATAGTATAATTTGACTCTTTCTGAAGAAATTATTTTTTTGAAATTTCGATAAAACCAGTTTTAAACTTTTTAGGAGGCACTTAAAAATCATCCCTTTTTATATGTGCCCTTTTTCGTCCCTTTTAGTTAAATTTTGGAAAAATTGCCGAATATGCTAACACTCATTTCTATAGAAGAATTCATATGCCAAATCTCAAGTTCGTACCATGTCTAGTTTCCGAGATATTCGCATACTTTGAAAAACATTCAACCCTATTTTTCACCCCCTTAGGGGTGGAATTTCCAAAAATCCTTTCTTAGTGGAAGGTTTTGTATTGAGACCTACCTGATTTCCAAATTTCACTTCTCTACGATTAGCCGTTTGGGCTGTGCGTTGATGAGTCAGTCAGGCACTTTCCTTTATTATTATAGACTAGAGGTCCGCCCCAGCTTCGCACGGGTAGATAGATACTTAAAAATAATTTAGTTTTCATACAGATCCCTAACTTTTACAAAATATTTTATAGCATTTATGTTAATCTGGAATAATTGCATTGCAATGTATCGTGCACGTCACTTTACCACCGTGACTACAACTTTGCGCGGTATTTCTACTAAACTTGACACGACTCCCCTCAGCCCTCCCCGGCTCCCATACGCACTCTGCATCGGATAAATTGAGATGATAAGAGACTATGCTTTTTTTCCAATACTCACATTTTTAAACTCGTGATAACTTTCGAATGGAATGTCCGAATTGAATAATTCAAAAAGTTATACAAACATATTGAAGCAGACTTGAATATGAACTAATTTATTTTAATAAGGAGTAATACCAAGATACCAATAAAGAGCCTTTTCTAGAGGTGACATTTTATTGTTTTTTTTTAAATAAAAAAACACTTATTGTGGCATAACTATAATAGTTAGACATATGCTGTCGCGATACTTTTTGTAAATAATGATGTCTTCTACAAAATTGTAGAACATTGTTTTATTCTATCATCATTAGTTTTCACAGCGTTCGCGATAAAAAGAATATTTTAGGTAAATTTTTTACACCTTGGGTTACATTATTGAAGTTTTCGTAGGTTACCCACTTTTTTTTGGAAATTAAATATAGCCTATGTTCACCGCCGATATTGTAGCTTCCCAAAAGTGAAAGAATTTTTCAAATCGGTTCAGTAGTTTTGGAGCCTATTCGAAGCAAACAAACAAACAAACAAACAAACAATCAAACAAACAAACAAAAAATCAAATCTTTCCTCTTTATATATTAGTATAGATTACATTATTTTTGGTAATGTTTTTTTTTAATTGATTTTATCTATTTTCATGCATAATTTAAAGAAAATATTAGCATCGCCACCCCTCATATATATATATATATATATATATATATATATATATATATATATATATATATATATATATATATATATAAACAATAAGTGTACGAAATTTCATACTCCTCCGTCCGCGCATTTTACCGTAAAAATAGTCACACAGTTTTTCCTTCACTTATTAATATATACACGTCAAAACCAAGCCAACTTCCATTAATATTTGTCACACTTATATTATTCGGATGTTCATAATTCGATAATCGTTGCTATGGAAATATTAAATCCACGAGATATGTAATACTATGATATTAACATACACATTCATTTTCATACAAAAACACTGATTAATTTCTAATTTAAAAGAATTACATGTGATTTTTTCCCTATCTTTCAGAATTAAAAAAAAAATTAATTAATACCGTTTTCGGAATCATTTTCAAAATAAACTTAATACATCAGGTCTCTTTGAAGAATAATTAACATTTTTATTTCGAAAATTCATTTTCTTTTCAGCTTTTTCGTTTCATAATAATTAAATCAATCGATTTTATCTACTTTGAAAATCTCAAAATGTGTCTATTTATTCGTTTATTATTGATTTGAACAAGGTACAATTTTAATACGCATGCTTTTTTCAAGCTTGAATTTTTAACCTCGCCGTCTCAATTTGTGCTTTCATATTCGAGTCTGGATTAAAGGTGATTGATTTAGCGCAAAGAATGTTATTATTACGCGTTATTTTCAAAAAGCGCACATACCGTGTTATGTTTGTCGTTATGAATATTATAGCGTTTGGAAATCAACACTAGCGCTATTAGTCGTCGCGTGAACGCTGTTAGATGCGGTTGTCTTATGTTTCTACTAGCTAGTTACCCGTGGCTTCGCTCACGTGTTACTGTATTTGCTTTCTCTTCCTAAACAATGCAGAATTAATTATATTCGCATCAAAATTAATAATAATAAGAAACATCATCAACATTTCTTTTTTTAAATATATATTCTAAAATTTCCATAAAATTACTATATTTTTATTTATATTTGTCGTTATTAATCTGTATTTAAAAAATATGTGCTTCTTATACAAATAGAATCAGCCCGCGAACTTAAAAATTTCGCTAACTTGACTGACATTGTTCTATGAGAATCCCAAAAAATAACTCGAATAACTTTTATTCCATCAAATGACGTTATTTGAAATCAATTTTTATATTGCTGGATATGAATAAAAAAATATTCAGGTCTCGAAAAGCAATGAAATTAGTGATCTTTAAAACACTTATTTCTATCTGCTTTGGGCATTTTTCAAGCTACAGACGTTTTTTTTAACATTGCAATTTATATCTTTCACGTTGATTTGTAGTTGTTTGTCTGGTCGTAGGTTCGAAATTTAGTTCATAAATATCTTATCCTGAGCAAACACGACATAAAAAGAATAAACGATATCGGTCCAGCCGTTCAGGTCGAAATAAATAACGTTAAACGTGAAAACTGTTAACGTTCCGAACGTTAACGTTTACCAAATTGAAAATGGTTTCCAAACAAAAAAAAATGCGTTTCGTCTTCAATATAATAGCAGCGTCGTAATACTTCCAAAGATTTTGAGGTAACGTTTAACGTTAATTTTGAATAACTGACAGAATTATTTTTTTGACTCGGAATTTGGAACAGCATTGTTTAACGCACGTTGAACAACAGTTTTTACGTTATCTCTATGGAAATAACAACAAATTGTTAACGTTGGAGCTGTCGTTAATATTTCGACTTGGCCTCCAGGCGTGATGCGATGACCACGTAAAGTAGGTCTCCATTTTTATAATAACGTAATATTCTCCCTTTTAAGCCCCCCCCCCCGCTCACCGCAAGCCAGCCCGGAGGAAACTAAACCGCAGCAAACCCGATCCGCACAAAGCCAAACCCTAGCCCGATTGCCAAAAAGCCAGCCGCACACAAATCAAGCCCGTGGCGGTTCCCCCCAAACCACCCCATAATACGGGAGGCCTTGGACCCACTCAGGAGAATAGGTTAGGCATAAAGAACTCTCCATTGCGCTCGAAGTCGTCCGAGGCTCATTGTGCCTTTTCTAACCGGTTGAGTTTTAAGGAAGTGAGGTGGTCAACCTCAATATTCTAATGGTATAAGTAATTGGCGTTCGACTATAAACGAATTTTCGACAATGTAGAGTAGGAAGAAAATTAACTGTCCACTGTTTATATTTTTTATTAGATGAAACGGATATCGGCAACTATCCGATATCCGGTCTGTCCGGCGGCGTAAATAATATCCTGCCGGATACCGAATAGTAAAAAGAGACATGTTTGGATAACTCATTGATTTGTTTATTAAAGTATCACTTAAGAAATACACCTTATAATCACAAAATAAATTCTACAACTTAGAAAATTGATTATCAAGCATAAGGTAAATTATGGAGAGTAATTCTATATAATATTTCGTTATATAGACTATTAGACTATATAGAGGAAAACAGCAGCTTTGCTGGTCTTCGTAAGTAAGGGAAGTTTAATAAAACAACGTTTCGTCATATATCATCCTGGCTGAAGATGCAGATAGTTTCCGCGATTTTTGGAACAATAACGTTCCGGCAACGGAGTCAGTCCAATTTGTTTATACCGCCTACGTAAGCATAATTCATGCGTTGTACCCATGGTAATTTACGCACTGGCCGGGCTCTAGTAAGGACTTCTTTAGCATTCTACGAATTTTATAAATTTTTGAAAATAAAAACACCGATATTTTAAGGGGAGCGCTTTTCTTCCTCCCGCAAGGGTTCCGAAGATAAAGAAGATCTTCTCATACCGAGAGGGTCTTCCTCGTGTTCTGCTCCTTCGAAGCAGAGCTGAGGGATCTGGAAATGGTGTGTGAGGAGGTCATAATATCCGGCTAACTGCTATCCCTTTCGTCTCTATTTTTTATACGTTCCAGTGGACAGTTAATTTTTTCGCACTATACAGTGACGAAATGATAATATGGTCATTGACTTGCCAGTGTTTTCAAAACAATTATTTACGATCTATCCTAAAATGATGTGAGGATTTTGTAGATAATTTTAAAATTTAATATTTTGCACTTTTACTACATTTGATATAAAATAATTTACCTATTGACTTCATAATACTATTTACCTTTTTTCAACATAATATTATATCAACTTGCTATTCATGGTTTACGCAATAAATTCAAAGCAAGATTACTCACATAGTTTTTTTTTTGCTAGTGTTTTTATGAAATGGCTTCAAATATTTTGACAGATCAAGACATAAAGAATTGCAATACAATCCAGATTCTTTTCGTGAACTTACCGTAAATTATTTTAGTAGAGATAATAAATTACTAAAATAGGTAGGTACCTACATAATGATTTTAATGTCGATCGTAAAAAAAAATAATTCAGAATCGCTGTACAGGATGCATGGTACGAAAAATATATTGAAGTAGGTAGGTACGTAAAGTGTTTGTCTGAATTCACGGAAAGTGTATTATTTATCTCTTATGAATTAAATAACACACAGTTGCACTTTCACAAAATTTATATTGAATCTCGAGCGCTTTCGTCCAACTCACGCAGACATTGTCAAGAGACTAAATTACAATAACAAAAAATCAAAGAGAAGACAATCATGGTACCACGGTTGTGGGAGAGGATATTTACAGATGACAAACATTATTATTATTATATACATATATATATATATATATACATATATATATATACATATATATATACATATACACATACATATACATATGTACATATTATTGTTGGGTGGGATCATTAGAAAGTAAACATTGGAAATGTGTGACCGAAATATTATGAATTTTGAAGTTGGTTAATTATAGGGTAAACATAAATTGATTAAACTTAACTATGAACATATTATTTCTAAGATAATAGAGGAGATGGTGTAGGGACTTGAATATTAACAATTGTGTCGCGATTTTTATGTATTTCGAGGGTTTCCAGGCCTAATCTACGGTACTTGTGTTCCTCCGAGTGTAATACCTTGACATTGTTCATACCAAATGCATGGTCATGTTCAATGCAATGGTCCGCCATCTCGGAGTAACCAGTTAGACCTCGAAACGCTCTATGATGTTCTTTTAGTCTAGTGGTTATGGGTCTGCCAGTTTCACCAACGTATGTAGCTGGACAGTCACTACACCATAGCATATATACACCACCTTCATCCATGCTATCTTTTTTATCTTTATTGTTAAACAGTACCTTCTTCCACTCCATGGTTCATCGATTGTTACACATCCCACTAGACAATACTGATTTTATCAAAGAACTTAAAGTAATTAAAACCATTGCTAAAAATAACGGATATAATGATTCAACAGTTGATACCATACTCAAATCTAAACAATTAAAACTGATAACCACCCAATATATATACCCACATATCCCACAACACAGTATCAAAGATGTACCATGGAGAAAAATCTTATATACCGGGAAAGTCTCTGATACAACTAGTAACTTCACAAAAAAATATTATAAAAGTGCTTTTTACACGCAAAACAATCTTAATAAATTACTGTTTAACAATAAAGATAAAAAAGATAGCATGGATGAAGGTGGTGTATATATGCTATGGTGTAGTGACTGTCCAGCTACATACGTTGGTGAAACTGGCAGACCCATAACCACTAGACTAAAAGAACATCATAGAGCGTTTCGAGGTCTAACTGGTTACTCCGAGATGGCGGACCATTGCATTGAACATGACCATGCATTTGGTATGAACAATGTCAAGGTATTACACTCGGAGGAACACAAGTACCGTAGATTAGGCCTGGAAACCCTCGAAATACATAAAAATCGCGACACAATTGTTAATATTCAAGTCCCTACACCATCTCCTCTATTATCTTAGAAATAATATGTTCATAGTTAAGTTTAATCAATTTATGTTTACCCTATAATTAACCAACTTCAAAATTCATAATATTTCGGTCACACATTTCCAATGTTTACTTTCTAATGATCCCACCCAACAATAATATGTACATATGTATATGTATGTGTATATGTATATATATATGTATATATATATATGTATATATATATATATATGTATATAATAATAATAATGTTTGTCATCTGTAAATATCCTCTCCCACAACCGTGGTACCATGATTGTCTTCTCTTTGATTTTTTGTTATTGTAATTTAGTCTCTTGACAATGTCTGCGTGAGTTGGACGAAAGCGCTCGAGATTCAATATAAATTTTGTGAAAGTGCAACTGTGTGTTATTTAATTCATAATAATGAACTTTCACTACGTAAATACACAAACCCTCCAAATATTTATCTCTTATATAAAAATGGAACGCTAATTTGCGCGGTCATCGTATGGGTAAGAACACGTTGAAAGCCGATTACGATCCGCGCCGACCAGCTCAAAGATTGTTGTCTATGGTTTCCATGCATTTAAATGGGCATCTCGGGAAGCGGGTTCCTGCTTTTTCTGTGGGTTTCCCCATTCAAATGCATAGTAACATTCTTTGCGCCGGTTGGCGCTAGTCAGAATCGGCATTCTACGTGTTTCTTACCCTATGAGAACAGCTGAACTTATATCGCCCATTTTTTTGTCGTGTTTGCTTTTGTCTGAAGGGTCTTATGAAAGAAAAAAGTTGCACGGAATAAAAATAAAACTTCCATATTATTATTAGATTTTTTCTAATTTTGAAATTAAATCAGGCGTTTGACAGGAATCAGTTGTTTGATGAATGATACGATTCACGGAATGCTTATAGTAAATAATATAATGATATGTTTTATAACAGATGCAGCGGTTACAGTAGTTAAAAAGGTAATAATGAATTGTATCATTATACTAATTCAAATTCAATAATATAAGGACCACGTCGTCGTCTGTGTTAAATAACTTTAAACTGAAATCAACATAAAGTTATACATAAAATCTCGAACATCTTATTTATATTCCAAGGCGGGACGAAGTTTGACGGGTCGGCTAGTTCAAAACTATATTATTATTATTATAGATTACGCAATAGTTTCGTCACGTGTATTGGAGAAAGTAGGTTGGGTTGGGTATACCTACCTACGTATAATATATTCATACACGCTGCACCGGACCAGCTCGCGGTGTATGTATGTTTATTGTATGAAACGATGTCGTCAATAAATTAAATTTTTACAAAAATTGTTAAGAAAAGTTTGAGATGTACTGCTATGATGTATGTATTTTTTATAGAAAAATAAATTATCTAGTTGTAGCGTTTCGGCGTTTTTCGATATTTTTATAAAATTCTGAAATATAGGCACTGAAACTCGTAAATTTGTCATAAAAAAAATATTTTTCTTTATAAAAAAAGTTTGAGAAATCCTGGAACTTCTTCATTAAATTATATTTTAGATATTGTATTTTTCTATATACATACACAATTTTAGGGTTCTAGATTTTATGGTTTTCGAGATATATGGAAAAATTAAATAAAAATTCAAAGGTTGATAACCCCTGACTGAAAAAAAAATTCAAAATTCTGAGTACACAAATTTTGTATGCTTAAAGTATTCAATAGTTTCTGAAATTTTAGGATATGTGCATCAAGCGAATCAAAAGTTATTAAGAGGGGACGGATACACACACATACACGTTGGAAAAGTGCCCCTCACCCCCTACCCTCTAATTAATGATATCTTTTGAAAACGAAATAGTATAATTTGACTCTTTCTGAAGAAATCATTTTTTTGAAATTTCGATAAAACCAGTTTTAAACTTTTTAGGAGGCACTTAAAAATCATCCCTTTTTATATGTGCCCTTTTTCGTCCCTTTTAGTTAAATTTTGGAAAAATTGCCAAATACGCTAACACTAATTTCTATAGAAGAATTCATATGCCAAATCTCAAGTTCGTATCATGTCTAGTTTCCGAGATATTCGCATACTTTGAAAAACATTCAACCCTTATTTTCACCCCCTTAGGGGTGGAATTTTCAAAAATCCTTTCTTAGTGGAAGGTTTTGTATTGAGACCTACCTGATTTCCAAATTTCACTTCTCTACGATTAGCCGTTTGGGCTGTGCGTTGATGAGTCAGTCAGTCAGTCAATCAGTCAGTCAATCAGTCAGTCAGTCAGGCACTTTCCTTTATTATTATAGATTGCAACCTGCTAAAACTTACCTATTTACGTATTACCGTGTGCGACGTTATTTTTATTGTATATTTTTGTTAATGGGATACAACTTGGCAGAGTATAAAGTGTAGACTCAGTTAATTTATGTTGGTTACAAAAACTCTTTGTGTAGGTACACATTACAAAATTATTATTTAAAAACAATTCTGTGATGTTTATTTTATTTAAAGTATTTTTTTCAACTTTGTGGTACTTTTCCATAATGATAATAAAAAAACACAACTTTGCAAGTATCACTTTTATTAGATGATGGCCACATTGTGGTTGAAAATATTTTGGTTTTTATAAAAAATAAAAGTGATACTTGCAAAGTTGTGTTTTTATTATCATGTGATGTTTATGTTGATTTTTATATATATACATAGACAATTAACTTTTAAATACCCCTATAATAATTGTTTTAAAATTTACAATAACGTTAAATATCTACCTACCTAAACATTTAATTCAACTACCTATAGAATAGTCATAAGCCTGAAAAGTATGTAGAAAAGTTCATTGGTTTCCTTTAAAATATTTTATTTTTAGCTAATATGCGCCCTATTTAATAAAATATTATTGTATGAAGGTAGAAAATAGCGCCCGAATATTCTGTATAACGAACGACGTGTCACTGTGACGTAACACACCATCCGCGATCGTAGGTCTCTGATAAAAAATAACGCGTTATAAAAAATAGCGTGCTAAATATTTTTAGCAAATAGTCTGTAGCGTGTTCGTGTTATTCATTTATAGCCGTTTTGAGCAATACTAGTCTGGATCTCGCTCACTTTGAGTGAACACAGGCAGTAGGTATAGACACATTAAAAAAACATTGAGATCGATATTGACTTTCAAGAGAAACACCCAAGGGTGAAAACCAGTGCTCGCAAAAAACAGTTTTTTTTTTTTATTTTTGTATTAGAAAGACATTCTTACTTGAATTCCACATTTTCTAGGTAAAGATGAAGACAAGTGTTAAAGCTAGTTTTAATTAATTATTTATACCGGTCTAAAAATAAATGAATCGTTAAGATTTTTTTTCAAACATTAATATTCAATTAATTCCTTTGAAAATCAGCTAGTATCAATAATGTTAATATATTTTTTGTAATAATAATTATTCACTGTCAATTTTCATTTTTATTTACCTACCCTCGTTAAAATCAATAAAGATGGGTGGCTCGCTTTAATCAATTTCATTTGAACAAATAATAAACCTACAATAATTGACAAAATATATTTTTTTACTAAAAATGAATCTGTCGTCACTCAAAGTGAACACAAATACACTCTCTGACTCTTTCACAGCAAGCTAGTAATTAAATATAAAATATATAAGTACCCAGATACATACAAAACGATACGCATAATTTTGGCAATAATTTACTACTCGTAAAATAATAATATCGAACGAGATTCACTCCAATGTGCAATGTCGGATTCCCGTCTTAGACTAACATAAAAATGCTCAATTCTCAGATTAATCTTCGAAAGATTACTATGGTTAAAGATGGTCGCTCTTCTACTACTTCTAAAGGATGTGGTTAAAGTAGCAGATTCACAATATTTATTTTTATTTATGGCTCATCCCTAGGCCTTTACAGGCACTTGGAGTCGTCAGAAATATACATCATTATTACAAACAAAAAGAAACAAAATCAATTATAATAACAAAAACAATTTTCAAATTTCATGCAGTGCAAATAAATAGGCGAGGCAATATTATACTGTAGTTAAAAATAAACAATAAAACAGAAATAACCCAGGCATTTTGTGTAAAAGCAATAAATAATGATATAGGCGAGGCTGAAAGGTGTAAAAGGCCGTTTCAGCCTCCTGTCAGTAAATGCAACAACAAAAAAAAAAGAGAGTTACAAAAAATAAATAAGTGATGTCAATCTAGCAAACAATGAGAGCAAGTGGCCGGGCCGCCCCAACGAGCACACAATGCGGACCAGAGCAAAAGATCAAGGGCCAGACCAGTCACACGCACACGCCATACGCTAGGTACAAACTCCATACAACCATTAGTACCTATATAGTTTGGTTTTGATTCAGCATCTCGTCAACATTGTAAAAGCATTGTTCAACCAGATACTTATTTATCTCTCTCTGAAAGGTATCATCATCCATGCATTTAAATGGTTCAGGTAATTTATTATAAGTAATAATAATCACATTCATAAAAAAAAAAACACTGACAAGACGAGTTTTATTGCAAATCAAGATAGGGTTTATGTTTAACTGCACATTTTTTAACCATTACCTTAACATGCACTATCGATATGGTTTTGACCAAAAATGCTCGAATAGGTGTATCTAATTATTTAAAATTATTTTATTGTGTCTTGAAATTCCAAATAAATGTTCAATATCTCCCATAACTATCGAATTATTCTTCTTAAGTCTTCTTGCATCCATTTCTGAACATAGGTCTCCCGCAATTGTTGTCATTTCTCTCTCGTTTGTGTCTTTTTCATCCAGCCCAGAACCAGCGGTCACGATATCGTCACTCCACCTCATCATTCGCCTGTTCCTGCTTCTCTTACCCAACCACAGATGCCACTGTAAAAAGATTTTGGTCCATTCTTGGCACATGCCCAGCCTGCGACCACTTCAGTTCTGTAACCATTTGGATAATACTCGTGATCTTCGTCACTGGTCTGATCCACTCATTTCTCCATCTGTCTCTGAGCGAAATCCCCAATATGGCCCTCTCCATGGTTCAATGTGTAACATGCAGTTTTCTCACAATCCCTTCATGAGGGTCCAAGCCTGGCATCCGTATTCCGTATGTAAAAACTGGGAGTACGCATTGATCGAACTCTTTAATTCTGAGGTTCTGTGGGATCTTCTTGATAATTTAATATATAGTCCAGCTTTTAAAAGCTATCAATCCCAGTCTTACACTTCTGTATCTATCCCTGCTCTGCAAGTATCGAATTGCCTATGTGATCTTAAATGAAAGGTGTCTCAGATATGTGTTTATAAATTTCTTCCTAGCATCTTCCCAACTTATGGCCTCTGTTGGGTCAAGGGCGGATCCAGGGGGGGGTCAGGGGGGTCATGACCCCCTCTGGATCATGAAAATGACCTTTTTTAGGAAATGTTTGTCTTTTTTACCATGTCGTGACCCCCCCCCCTGGCGCCAATGCTTGATCCGCCTTTGTGATGGCTATTGGGGTCTGTTCTTCCTACCCGGATGTGTTATATTCTACGGTTCTTCTTGAATTATTTGTCTTCTGTAATGCCATTTCTCTACAGAGCCTTGATGGATTGCGTTATGTATGTTTATGAACAACCATTATTTAATATAGTTGATGAATCTAGAAACCAGAAAATTTGGTCCATTAACGATACTTATAAGACAAAAAACACAAAATTTTAGCTATGGAAAAATGAATAATCTAAAATGGGGACTAAATCATCCGCTATAAACTACCAGGTATCTACCTACATAGTTTTTAAGCTTTGAATAAGACAAAATAACAACTAATGACTCTAATAATTCATGACTAATGTTCGATTTTTAAATGGAACAAACCACTACGGGCTTACGACCGTCTTCTTTTGAATAAGTTCCAAGCGCTTTGGCATTTAACCTCCTAAGACCCAGGCTTTTGAAATAAAAGAAATGATAAAGACCCAGCGTACTTTAAATATTACTAAATAAATAAATGCGTTCAGACCCAGACAAACTACGCATCTTTTTTGGATTTATAGCTAAGCAAGTATTTAATTAATTCAAGGGATATTCTGAGCACTAAAGTAAGACTTTAGTGAAGAAAAACATTCAAAAATTTTTAACCTATAAAAAGGACTTTAGGTCCGTATGCTGTAAGTTCGTCATATTATATTACCTTAGGAAAGAAATTAGGGTTTTAAAATAACATTCAAAATCATTCTTATTTGGATCAAAATTGTTATAATAAAAAGGAAAACACTATCTTTTGTAAGGCACGGGAACAGATTGCATGTCGAAAATTTGACGCATGTTTTCATTTTGCAGGCCTCCTTCCTATACCTTATATTTTACACAAAATCCATTTCAGGCATATTATGATGTGCTCCATGGGTTCTCGTAATTTTTGAGGAGACGGGAACAACGGTAGGTCGCGTCCTTTTTCGTTGTATTTCCTCTGATGCTACCTACTTGCACCGTGATAATTATCTACATTCAACGCGTTTTCTTTCGACTTGTATTTCACGAAATTCCGTTTTGAAGAATCTACGGAATATCTGTGTTTAAAATTATAAGTATTTCTTCTTCTTTCAGTACCTACTATAAAACAAAAATTTTAATTTATTATAATCATAGCTCAAACCCGAAGTCCTACTAATAGTACCTAGTAAAATCTTTCTTGAAGAGGATAGACCAGTGGTTCTTTTTAAAGCACTTATTAATTTGAGGCTAAAAATTGCAGCCTCTACCGCAGTAAACTATAAACTTATAACATATACTAGTATTATAATTCACGATATTCCAAAAAAATCATTATTTTTGTAAACATAAGGCAGGATTTTAAAGATAAAGGCAGATTACTACTTAAGTGACACGCGCTTCGACTCCATGATAGCTGACTTTCAACTGTCAGATGAAGTTCACATTTATATATTTTTTTATTGAAGTGAGTATTGCCGGCATATAAGAAGTATAATCCATCATTTACGCGGAATTTTAGTTTTAGGAGGGAAACTTAAATTTGCTAGAACCGATAAAATAATAAATTGGTACTTTAAGAAGTACCATAGGCGTTTATTTTAGGCAACAAAATTTTATGTTGGGTCTGAATGACTATGTCGATTTAGTCCTTTTTACAGTACCCTGGGCCATAGGAGGTTAAATTAACAATGTAAGAATAACCACCATAACATAACAAAAATTAGACATTATCGTCCACTCTTTGTAAAAGAACACAATGGAAGTAATTTTAGTATCTGTGACAAGAGCTAAGAGATGAAACTAGCTTAAATTTTGATAAGAATTCACAAAAGACTAAATGGCTTTATCCTCTTTCAACTCTAAGCACGTTTCTTTATAATGTGGTCGAATTAAATAGGGGTATTTATGCTTTTATATCTTTCAAAAATGTTAACATGTACATACCTATGGGTACGTTTATATCAAACTAACATACAGCCAGAGCTGGAAAATAGATTATATTTTCTTATCGTTGATAATATTATTATGGTCACTAAGGAAATAACAACTACCCAATTAGTTGGCCAACAGTTCTTTCTCGTTGTTATTCCAGAAAACATACTCTATTTTCCAGCTCAGAATGTGTTATGCTCGTATGGTATAAACGCACCCTAATAAGTCACCTAATGAACAAAATGTTGACGTCTTTATATACATAGGAAACGTGTGGAAAAAACAAATTAAGTAATCGTTTTATTAAATTTTTATTTTTTTAAATAATTACACTTAGAACGTACATACGTTCGGGTCGACAATTTTATTTTATTTTTATTTCTCATGTGGGTATAATATACCCATATTGGACTATTTTTTACCTCCCCTACTTGCTAATGGTGTCTCCAAATTATAGCTTCCCTACTGATCCTAGAAAGTTTAAGGAGGGATCCAAAGCGAAGAAATCTTCCGTCACTATCCTATAGTGTGTTTCCCAATTTTTTTTTGCTATCTCGCAAACTACTGCAACACAGTCTGAAAATATGTAGATGGTGATGACTTTCTATTCTACTATTTCTTGACATAATCTACAAATCCTATCATTCTGGAGTCTTAGCTTCTACAGATTGTCAAGTCTACAGTGACCTATTAAGAAGCCTGTCAGGATTTTACGACCAATTTTACTTAGGCTCATTCTTATTTTGGTTCTTCTGTAGGTGAAACCCCTTTGATTCCACTGTTCTTTTGTTTCCCACCCTTCTTTCTTATTCTACTTTGAAGAGTCTATCAGTCTCTTGAGTAACAAAAGGTTCTGTCTGATCCAATATATGTGGACTTTTTATTTTAATTAAATATCTTTAAAATGTAAATTTAGTCTTTTTAGATATGTAGCAAAAATATACAACAATCTATTTTCTATCATTCTATTTTCAGTCCTTTTTATTTCGATAAAGCAAGTTTTTTTTTATCCGAAATCTTATATTGTGTATCACTCCGTATTGAACATAATAACAATGTAGTTGAATAAACATACTGTTTTTGACAGATAACTTTAGCAAAGAAAACGAAAAAAAATTCGTTCTTTTTGATACTACGAGAAACTTACGATATGATTTTTTTAGTTCCGTCTTCTCATTGAAATACAAATCCGGTCAGAACAATTCGATTCTATCATCAAAGCATTGTTACTAGGTACTTTACGTCTTTTTTCTACAAAAAAGAGCAAAATACAATGAAAATATAATTCATTGTTCGTCCACATTCATTCTTTTCGGATTTATGTACCTACCTACATACAACCCAAGTAAGGGGTTTGTACGTACCTACGTGGTATGTGTACTTTAAAATTATTAAATCTTTTAGGTACATTTTGATGCACAATAAAATGGCGCTACCGCCGCTGCCATCTATGTATGAAATTTGTAAACAGACGGTCAATCCAATCGTGCAATCGATTGAGCAGAAAAATATTCCATGGGTAATCATTTCGTAAAATCAGAGGACCACAATCATGTTTCGCCATTTTACATGATCAATATGTTTCTGAAGATCGCGCTTATCGGCTTCTCTATCTTTAATGCTATCCTGAAAAACGTTCTTCAACTCTTGGATTCCGGTCCATTTTTAATATTATCGGCACTCAGCCAAAAATAAGCCTTCTAAACTAGGGCTCCCATTAATGGATTTATATCTGGACATGTCCCGGTTTCAGGAGTGTTCCGGTTTCCCCACAAATTAGTTAACTTCTTCACAAAAAGCAGAACTAATCCTCAATTTATTAAAAATGTGGCATTGCTTGTACGCTATTTTCCGGTAATAATAAAAATGTTATTTGTGGAATTTTATTAGTATTTTAAGGGGAAAAGAGTTGCTTCAAAAGGCGAAAGAATCCGAAAAATATGAGATTGCTAAGAAAAATTAATAAAAGGAAACTGAAATGCTCATTAATTAATACGTATTGTTTTTTAGATTGATTGATTGATCTGTCATATTATTATTTATTTTTCTTATTTAAATTATTATTTCAAATCATTTATTCATTAAATCACAATATATCATATGAAGTATACATCATTGTAAAAAAAAATTAATAAAAATAAATTAAAATTAAATACAATGCTATATACTAAATATAAAAATATCGGTATTATCTCTCATGATACATCACGATGTAATGTAATCATGAGAGATCTTCGAACTACAGAGAAAGGAACCTTCTTAACATCCTACATGAGGACAACAGAACTGCCTTTTGGATGGCATATCTGAGACCACAACAAATGCCAAGTTTCCCTAGATTGTCTTTAAGAGACTTAGAAATAACTCCATTCGTCGATATCACTATAGGTATTATGTGGGTGGTTGGTGTATGCCACATATCCTTGATTTCGTGAGCAAGATCAAGATATTTAATTATCTTATCCTGCTCGGCTTTTTTCAAATTTTCATCATACAGTATAGTGATATCCACGAGATACGTTATCCCGTTCCTACGATCAACCAATACAATGTCCGGACGATTTGCGTTAATCGTTCGGTCAGTTTGTATTTGTATAAATTATTATTATTATTAATAATTATTATTCAAATATTTACTGCCCCCTGATTCATGAAAAAGCTTTGTTCGAACATAGCTTAATTATTTATTTAAGGTGTCGTTTTCTTAAAAAAAAAATGTTTTTTAGGTGAATAAAACAAACTCTAATCATTATCGTTTATTTTCACATTTTCCGCAACTAAACTAGTTTAACTCTTCTTCGCCCTCGCCTTTGTCCCATTATTTGGAGTCGGCTCTCCGTGTCCTGTTGCGCCAAGATTAACTATTTAATAAAAATCTTTTCTATCAATAAAACGTGAATTTCAGTTGTTGTTTCGTTCGTTGTTGTTTCGTTCAGTTGTCAGTTCAGTTCAGTTCAGTTCATCGCGGAATAATAATTATGAAAAAAAATGCCCAAAACGGCTATTTTGAGAGAAAGGGCCCTTAATTTTCAAACATTTGACTAGTTCTAAACTTAAACTCTTTCATGAATTGCCCTGCTGTTCTATACTTCAGATTAAAGAATTCCCCATTTATTTAAGTTGACAAATATAGTAATCGATTGTTTGTATAAAACCGTATCTGGCGTTTGATTCCAATAATAATTTATTGATTTCATAAAAGTTTCTCTTTCGTTGACGCCGTATGCTGGTGGTACGAAGCTTCTATACTTCGATACGCTGAAGCTGATATTAATTACTTTGAACCTTATACTATTGGAAATTGTTTACCAACTTCAATTATTAATGATCCGTAAACCAAATAATACGTAATTAATATGTAATGGATTAATTAATTTACATAATTATTATTTATAATTTATTTATTTATTATTTATCAATTTCACGAATTTGGGAAAAAAGAGAATCATACCTACTGTTGGAAACATTAAATTAAAAATATTATTTTTTTGTTATTACAACATTATTTTTTTACTGTATGTCAATAATTGTTACATTTTATAATTCAGTCATTAAAGCAAAGTCCGACAGTACACACGCATTTTTATTAACTCTCAAATTCACCAGGACCTGAAAGAAGTATTACTCCAATCTTCTCAAATTCTCTCTTTTTACACCTACATAGATAGAAATTGTATCCGAAAATACAAATAAGCATATAGCTGAGTTGTACGTATAAAATAGCTAACATAAACATATAAATACATAATAAGCGTATTATTTATTATAATGAATAACTATAGTGATCGGCCAGTGCTCGAAATTCAACCATTGCTAATTTCGATTATAAGTTTGAACATTATTGAGATTGCTTTGTCAAAAACTGAGCGAGCGCTACTTCACAATTTTTATTAAAAAATAATGACATGGATACGTCAAATTTGAAATGTTGATATGTTCAAAGTTTTTTTTTATGGTTATTAATACAAAAAAAATATTAATCTATTCTCAATTTGACAACAGATAAATAAAAGATATGTGTCAAATAATATCAAATACATAACATTACAATACTGTTTGTATTGCATTTTTATTTATTAAATATATATTTTTTATGCATAATTTAAAAAAATATGAGCATTAGCCACTCTTTCTCTATATAAACTGTAAGTGTGTGAAATTTAATACTCCTTCGCCCGCGCAATTGTCGTAAAAATGGTCACAAGTTTTTCCTTCACGTATTTATATACATAGATTGTCATACAAAATTGGTGAAAATCTAACAACTCTAGCAAAAGCCGACAAATTTGAGTTTTAGACACGTGACTTTGGAAGGCGTCAGGGAGAAAGTATTTTCTAAATCTAAAACCTCACCGTGTGACATAAAAAAAATCACGTAGGTAAATCAATTATCGAAGAGGACTTTTGAGTCTAAGATAATAAGTGTTTTTATGAATAATTTCAGGTTTTCTACATTGAGTCTCCAGTTCTATGTAGTTGGATCTCTTTCAAGAATGGTTTTGTTGTGGTTTTCCTGATGAGTCAATAGAAGCAGTTAGAAATATTTCAGAGAACCAAGAGATAAAGAAAGATTAATTTAAAACTAAGAATTTAATTTGCAATTAGATTTTATTCACGGGGAAAAATGAATTACTTTATTACCTTCGGAGAATGTGAATCTGCTTGAAGCTTTTGCCGAAAACTTGGAATGAAGGCCATAAGCCTTTAAGGCTATTATTGTAAAACAATGTGTTGTGTTTTTATCAGGAATTTTGTAATTATTATTTACTTTTTCTTTGAATTTTACCTAGCTTTAGATAAGAATTTTGTTGTAAGAATCTGTTTAGTATTTTGTATGTACCCCTATTCCGAATATTACTCACTAAAGTTAAAGAGAAACTCACGGGAATTTTGTATGGGCGAAGTATTCTGTGGGGGCGCTTTTTGCGAAGTATTCTGTGGGGGCGCTTTTTACACACTTCCATACAAAATTACTTCACGCCAGCTTAAAAGTCACGGAAACTTAGAAAAAGGGTACAACATGCCCATCATGGGCGTCATGATCGTGCCGCTCATTCGTTGACATTTTTTACCATTTTTTTTTCATAGATAATATACCTAATAATTGACCAACATTCCTTTGATGCACCGACAACGGGTCGTTTTTCTTACAATTATTTATCTCCTTTTTGATTAAACTGTATGTATATGTATTCCTATTTTTTTAGTTTTACACACTTGTTACAAAGTTACAATATAAGTATTTTAATTCAATAAATGTTTTTTTCTGTAACTTTGTGATATTTCTCCATGCTTTAGAATGTATTTTAATAAAACGAACTTTGCTTATATCACTTAATTTATACATAAGTATTTTACATACACCTACGTGTTTGATTCAATTATTTAAGATTCTGAAATATAATAAAACATTCTGATCTGATTTTACTTAAAAATAACTTGTACGCTAAAGAAATAAAAATATATTCTTAGGTACATAGGTATTATTAAGTTATAAGAAGCGTACAGCATAGAAATACTAAATCCTTTCAAAAAATATTTTCGTCATGTAAAAAGAGGATATTTCTAAAATAACATGACAAATCTTTTCTCTTATCTTCTCTCTACGTTTGATCAATATTTCTACTCCAGTTTTCTGTCAATTCTAATGTTCTCAGTCGTTTTCAAAACCCTTTTTTTACCTCCACTTTTGTCTGTTCAAGAACGAAACCGCTTGTAGAGATTTTTTCCCCTTTTATTGGGTAAAAAGTCCATCAGAAATTGAAGTTGACATCAATATTAATTTCCTCATAAATCATCAATGGAGCACCGACTTTTTAGAGTGTCTCTAAAAAGTGTTTTCATATGAATAAGGTACCTACTTAAAATTTAAAGTTTACTATCTGAATCAGCTGCTTCAACGATTCGTTTCTAACAAAATATCATAATAAAGTCATAAATTGGGTTTTCTTAGATTATACGTCAGTTGAGATTTTGCAGGCAGTATCATCTCATCTAAAGATATAAATGAAAGTAGGGTTAGTGCGAACACTTATAACTCGAGATCGCCTGAACAGATTTTTATCATTTTTGGTTTATTGGATTCTCCTCCGCTCCGGATGACAGAATAACAACTAATAATCGAAAAATGAATAGAAAATTACCTAAATAAAATATAATATAAAGAAAATTATGGAACGGACTTCCTAACAACAACGCCATCTGTGAAAATTCCATATCAACACAATTTTTATTTACCTGTCGACAAAAAAATATCGGCACGCAGATTTTGATGAATTTTTTTTCAACCTTTTTTTCTGATTTGTTAACATTGAAGCACATTTTTTTGTAAGTTGAATTGTTGTGAAATTTTGACGTCTGTCACCGGAAATTGTATTTTATTGTTTGTTTATTTGATTAGCGAATTTTTATTTACCATGATGTTTTAGAAAATAAATAGATTCAGATATTTTAGAACGATTACTCGTACAAAGATGTTGAATGAAGTTTGACGGGTCAGCTAGTCTCTAATCTCTAATATAAATTGAAGTCGGGTTAGTGCGAACACTTATAACTCGATGATATAAAATATAATACTAAAGTTAGTATGGATCGGATTTTCTAACCGGTACTGCCACCGCCATCTGTTGGAGAAATATGGAGATGTCTGGTAGATTGATATTTTGGTAGAAAGATTCTATAGATCAATGTTTTCCCTATGTTCCCACAGATGGCGGTAATGTTACCGAAATTGTAATTTTATATTCTTACCACATCACTTTTGATTTTTTCACAATGAGAGTCATCTAGGTATGTTAGCTATATGTTATGTTACTCAGAAATATTTTATTGACTAAGGTGGGACGAAGTTCGATGGGTCAGCTAGTTTTAAAATAAAAATGAAAGAATCTTGTATATTTCTATCATTGAACCACGAGTACTCAAGACTCTTTCATTTTTATTATTCGTATGGCTTCGGCTTTTTTGTATCATTTGCCATTTTTTTTTCTTTTCTTTTATGTAAATCTATTTTATCCCTAAATATTGAGGTCTTTCGCTGTCAGCCACCGCGCTGCTCCCGGCGTGACTTGTGGATGTCACTATCTCCGTAAAGGGCATTTCCCCACCGTATGCTACACTCTCTATGAAGCAGCTCTTTATTCGCATTCAGGGTAATCTCTTTTACCCCATTTCCACATCAAGTAATTATAGCGCTCTTGTCCCTTCCGTATCCTATTCTGCTGAGCTCAGATCTTCCCAGATCTTTTATTTTGAAACGGACCAACCGGGATCACCAAGCACCTTCTGCCCAAAACATTCAACATCATGATCATTTTGCGATTTTTTTGTGTAGTGGGTGTAGACTTTTTATAGAGGTAAAGACTGTTTGTTCCATTAAAATCGGACATCAGTAATGAATTGTTAGTGTCATTAGTTGTTATTTTTTCTTTAAGATCTAGTCCTGAAAAATGGTCACAAGAATCTAGACATAATTTTCTAATTGTGCACCAACAAAACCAATAGGCAATAAAGATGAGACATTAACAAAAATGGATATATTCATATCCTGGCACCAAATACATATACATGACAGCAGTCGCAGTCTTTAAATTTGGTTGCTCTCTTGTTCTCAATGATTTCCAAATTTTATCTCTATATTGCATTAAAATATCTACTTGTTGTATACATGAGATTTTTCGACATGTTAACCATGTCGAGAATTCTCATGATTAGGAGTTTTGGAGACTTAAACATTACCATCTTATGGCGAACGTTGTTAACGTAAAGTGATCACACTAAGCCAGCCTTCGAAATAACAGTAGAAGACGGTCGTAAGCCAGTAGTGGTTTGTTCCATTTAAAAATCGAACATCAGTAATTAATTGTTAGAGTCATTAGTTGTTACATATTTGTTAATGACTATTTCTCCGTACAGTTTGATGGTTTGGGGTTTGACCACGGATACTCGGGTTTTTCGAGGTGCTGAACTAGGGACGGACCATTTCCTTGTTGTTGCAAGAATTGATCTGTTCCGTGGTTGGCGATCGAGACCGAGAGAAGTGGAAAGCTCCAAAAGGATACGAATCGAAAAGTTAAATGAGGATAATTGTAAGGATGAATATGTAGGATTAATTGAAAGCACGTTGAACAACTTAGAATCAATCAATTATAGCTTAGAGGAACAATGGGAAATAATAAAACAATCTTTAGTAAATAGTGCGATTAAAGTATGTGGGGAATCTAAAACGGGTAGAAAAAAAGGTGATGCATGGTGGGACAAAGAAGTGAAAGCGGCTGTGGATAAAAAACAGAATGCGTGGAAGAATGTAGTTTGTGCGAAGAATGACTCCGACAAAACAGTTATGTATGATATTTATAAGAAAGAGAAGAATGCAGTTAAGAAACTTGTGAGCTTGAAAAAGAAAAAATTAGAGGATAATGAATGTAAAAAATTAAGTGCGAATGTGAATGGCAATTTAAAGCTTTTTTGGAAGGAAGTGAAAAGGAAAAGGTCTGGGAAAGATGAGAAAGTGAATTGTTTGAAAGATAAAAATGGATGTATGCTGACACAGGAAAAGGATATAGGTCTGAGATGGAAAGAGTATTTTGAAGAGTTGTTTGAAACCAAGGATGGATGCGGCAGTTTGTGCCAAGTAAGTATAAATGGACAGGGTGATGAGAGTCAGCAAATCAGTATGAATGAACTTATGAATGCGCTTAAAAAAGCAAAAAATGGGAAAGCGTCAGGTTGCGATAGGGTAGCAACGGAGCTTATCAGGTATGGCGGCCGAGTGACGCTGCAGTGGTGCCTGGAGCTTTTCAACTTGTGCTGGACGGAAGGCCGTACCCCAGGTGACTGGAGGAAAGCCATTATCTGCCCTCTGTACAAGGGGAAGGGCTCCCGGTTGGACTGTGGCAACTATCGTGCAATCAGCTTGTTGAGCAACGTGGGTAAATTATACAGTAGAATTTTAGTAGAAAGGGTTAGAACAATAACTGAAAATAAAGTCTGGGATGCACAAGGGGCTTTTATGAATGGGAGGGGGTGTGCCGACCAGATCTTCGCTCTGCGGATGATTACGGAGAAGCTTTTGAGTAAACATCAAAAGCTTTTCTGTGCATTCGTAGATTTGGAAAAGGCATATGATAGGGTAGACAGGGGTAAATTATGGGAAGTTCTATCAATTTATGGAGTGAATAACCGGTTGATTCGTGCCATTGCTTCGCTATATTCGGAAAGTACTGCGTGTGTGAAGGTGAACAGTCACCTTTCACCGGAGTTCTATCTTACGAAAGGTGTGAAGCAAGGGTGCGTCATGTCACCCTGGTTGTTCAATTTGTTCTTTGATTTTTGCGTCAGTGGGTTAAAAGATATAAATATAGGGGTTGAACTAAATGGAATAAAGGTATGTGCGCTTATGTATGCAGATGATTTAGTACTTATGGCTGAGTGTGAAAATTATTTGCAAGAACTTGTGTCAAGTGTGTTTGAAAATTGTGCGAAAAATGGTCTAAAAATGAATGTAAGCAAAACAAAGGTTTTGGTATTTGAAAGGGATGAAGCAAGAACGAATTGCAAAGTAACCGTAGAAAATGAATGTCTTGAGCAAGTGAATGAGTATGTGTACTTAGGAAGCATGTTTAGTCGTGATGGAAAGTGTGAAAAAGAAATCGAACGTAGGAAAGTTGCTGGTTGCAGGGTGGGCGGTGCATTAAGACCTATAATGAGAAACAACAACGTCTCACTACAAGCAAAGAAACTAGTGCATAACGCAATCCTGCTACCATCGATGATGTATGGTTGTGAAACGTGGACATGGACGAAAAAAGAAGAATGTAGTATAAATGCAGTAGAGATGAAATCTCTACGAAGAATATGTGGAAAAACTTTATGGGATATGGAAAGGAATGAAAATATTAGGAAAGAATGTGGTATGGAAGTAAGTGTTGTGACAAAGATGAAAGTTAATAAGTTGAGATGGTTTGGGCATGTGGAAAGAATGGATGCAAACAGAATGACAAAGAGAATTCATAAGGCTGAAAGGAAAGGTGTAAGAAAGCGTGGTCGACCGAGAATGACGTGGATCGAACACATCGATTCCGTCCTCAAGGAAGGCCAGGTAAGAAGTAAAAGAAATAGGAGAAGCTGTATGAGAAATAGTATGTCGGTAGAAGAAGCGAAAGAGGTATGCTTGGATAGGAAAGAGTGGAGGTCCGTTCTCTCTGCCTACCCCTTACGGGACACGGCGTGATGGGTAAAAAAAAAAAAAAAAAAAAAAAAAAAGTTTGATGGTTTTTACCCTATACAAGTACCTACTCTAGCGTTTAATCCTCTTAGACAGTAAAGGGATGAATTATATATTTTGAAAAGCCTTATGAATTATTGCTCTCGAGCTTTCGCAGAAGCTAAAAGGAGGGGGTGACTAAAGATTGAAAAATAATCCCCTTTAAAATATTATGTACAGTATTGGGATGTTTTAACACTAAAGTCAACGTAGTTTCCTATCATAAATTAAGTGAGAGACAACACTCCGGATGTTAAGGATCTGAGAGCGTTTATCAAAGCCTATCATCTACATAATAATTATACTTATTATGTATTTTTCTATGTCAAAGGTCTAAAATACATCAGTTAGATTTTTTTCTTCCCAGAGCCGTGCAAAATCTCTCGGTGTTCGTAAATACAGTTTACTGCATTAACATTAATATTTTTTAAAGCCGTTAAAAAAATTACTATTATTTTTTTGTTGAATTTTCACAGTACTTAATATCCCAGTTAACACAGATGGCCATATTTTGAAAAACAAAATTACTCTTGAAAATGTTGCATGGAAACGAAATATGAAAATAGATTTAAAAGATTCAAGATTGATTTGAAATAAAAATAAATATAATTCAAATCATAAGTCTCAACTCAACCCAAGTGAGAATAAATAATTAACAAAACTTACATATAAGTGGGTAGGTTCCTATAATATTATTATTGAAGTATTTTTCTTTCGCTTTTATTGAACAGTGAAATTGAATAAAATGTAAGATGTTACATACACATAAAATGTAAGATGTTACATTCAGCCGTGGGGTTGCCGGAGAAGAATAGCACCTCTGCTCTTTTTGCTGATTTTCCGAGCATCCTGTAAGAGGCAGGAAATCGAAAAATCAGATCGGAACCGTGAGGTTGACCACTTCACGTCCTGGTCAGAAAAGGCACAATGAGCCTCGGACGCCTTCAAGCGCAATGGAGAGCTCTTGATGCCTCCCTCTGCTCCCGAGTGGGGCTGAGGCCCCCGCATTGCTGGTTGGTTTGGGGGTGGTTCGCGGCGGGCTCGATTTGTCCGGGGCCGGCTTTTTGGTTAGATTGCTTCGGTCGAGCAAGGAGGTCGGTCTCGTGCGGGTCGGGTTTGCTGCGGATTGGTCTCCTCCGGGCTGGCTTGCGGTACGCGGGGGGCCTTATAGGGAGTTTGTGTGTTGTGTGTGTTACATACACAGACAGATTTTTTTTCTATGGCATGGCAGATTTTTAGCGTAATTTTTCTTCTTTCTTTTTTATAAACATTAAAAGTGACATTTTCCTCTTTTTCTTTTTCTGTGCATATTTCAGTTACATAGAGGTCTGTCAAGCAATGAGAAGTTACACTAGAACCTGTTTAATTAGCATCCAACTAAGCCGGATAATCCGAGTCAACAACGTAAAGCAAAACGGGTATTTTAGCTGGTATAATACGTAATAATATATCACACAGCATCAAAACGATACGGGCCCGTCCTAAATCATAAGTGCGTATTATCATCACATTCATCGTATTACTCGGTTATGAAGTACGTTTCAAACCCTTTGATCGTCGACTGGATAATATAAACATGTAACCTCCATGTATGGGTATATTTTACCCCGTTTATATAATTCCAAACAGGCATCAACTTTCATTTTGTACAATACAATATCTCCCTTTTACACCCCACTCAGGGGTATAGGGAGGCAACAAGAGCTCTCTATTGCGCTCGACCCTGCAAAATGTTTATGACATCCTCCCACAGCATGACCAAATCCGTCAGCTCTGTCTCAAGAAACGGAACACGGTATAAGAGAGTCTTCCTCGTCTTCGAAACCCTGACGGGAACGGTGCTTTCCTTGGCCAACTGTCATTCGGCATCCATAAGACATATCCCAGCCATGTCCACCTCTTCTCCACAATGGTAAAAGTAATGGGCCTGCGCTGGGTGTGCTAGCTTATAGCGTTCGTGATGCGGTGGTACCATCATATACTCAAGATTCTCCCGTGATTCTTCGTTTCAAATGCAGATATTTGGGACTTTATATGCCTGGGCTTTGGTCAGGTGCCAGGACTCACACCCATACAGGAGAATGGGCAACACACACGCATCAAACAGTTTATATTTCGTCTCGACACTAAACGCCGACGCTTTCCATATCTTGGTCATGTTGTTGAAGGCGCCACTTGCCATACCGATACGTATCGGGAGCTCAGCCCCGAGGTCACCAGTGGTGGTAATGGTTGCTCCCAGGTATTTAAATTTATCCACCCGGGAGACTTGGTGGATATATGTATGTATGCTGTTAGGACTTTGCCCTGTCTTCTGAAGCTGAAGCTCGGATGCTGGAGTTCCGTCTGCCATGCCTAGTCTGTCTGCTGGTTTCAATTTTGCCGATAATTTAAACAGTTTTTTGTGAGATGCTTTCTCTGCGTGGTCTCATCACAAACGTCTAGTTCTGCTCTGTTGGAAAATATCTACAAATCTTGACAAAAATAATAATATATGAAAAAATATCAAAATTCATTCAAACTGAATCGAATAAATTGAATTGCAATTTTCGCAAAAATCAAATTCATACGACTAAACACAAAGCTGATAAGAAATAACCTACTTTTAAGATTAAGATTTCATGCGCTTTTGTTAACTTTACGTTTTTTTTTTGTTTATTCTTAAAAGTCAAGGAAAACGTTTAAACTTTCCAAAAAAATCCTTTAAACTGATGGGCATATTGGACCCCGCGATACACCAATTGAAGGTTAATAATATCCGCCTATCAGAGACTCAAGAGACAAGTATAATCCATTTCCGCACGAGTGGGTACCTAATTATCAGACATTAAAAGTTATTTTTTACCCTATTAACAGCATTTATCAGCGAATATTATTATTTGAAAGAGTATTTTGGAATAACTCCAACACAAAAAAATAATAACATTAAAAATGCGACTATTTTTAGGAAATAAACTTTTTTTTTTATAATATTATTTATTCTTCTTCCCTCTCGGCCGTATTTCATTATTATTTATTCAGATAAAATGGTAATATTGTTAATACAGCATTTAGAGATATTTCGAGACATCAACATGTTCTGAATACGTCCTTGAAAAAAATCGTGTAGGTACGCATAAGATTAACAAGTGAATGACAGGAATAAAAAAATATGTGAGCCCAGTGGTTACCGTCTCGGCACGGTGTGACGAGGGACGTAGGTTCGAATCCTGCCCGGGGCATGGGATTTTTCCACATGTTGAAATCTCTCATAATATTCGGGAATTTGAATATTACCACCTAATGGCGAACGTTGTTAACGTAAAGTGATCACACTAAGCCAGCCTTCGAAATAACAGTAGAAGACGGTCGTAAGCCAGTAGTGGTTTGTTCCATTTAAAAATCGAACATCAGTAATTAATTGTTAGAGTCATTAGTTGTTACATATTTGTTAATGACTATTTCTCCGTACAGTTTGATGGTTTGGGGTTTGACCACGGATACTCGGGTTTTTCGAGGTGCTGAACTAGGGACGGACCATTTCCTTGTTGTTGCAAGAATTGATCTGTTCCGTGGTTGGCGATCGAGACCGAGAGAAGTGGAAAGCTCCAAAAGGATACGAATCGAAAAGTTAAATGAGGATAATTGTAAGGATGAATATGTAGGATTAATTGAAAGCACGTTGAACAACTTAGAATCAATCAATTATAGCTTAGAGGAACAATGGGAAATAATAAAACAATCTTTAGTAAATAGTGCGATTAAAGTATGTGGGGAATCTAAAACGGGTAGAAAAAAAGGTGATGCATGGTGGGACAAAGAAGTGAAAGCGGCTGTGGATAAAAAACAGAATGCGTGGAAGAATGTAGTTTGTGCGAAGAATGACTCCGACAAAACAGTTATGTATGATATTTATAAGAAAGAGAAGAATGCAGTTAAGAAACTTGTGAGCTTGAAAAAGAAAAAATTAGAGGATAATGAATGTAAAAAATTAAGTGCGAATGTGAATGGCAATTTAAAGCTTTTTTGGAAGGAAGTGAAAAGGAAAAGGTCTGGGAAAGATGAGAAAGTGAATTGTTTGAAAGATAAAAATGGATGTATGCTGACACAGGAAAAGGATATAGGTCTGAGATGGAAAGAGTATTTTGAAGAGTTGTTTGAAACCAAGGATGGATGCGGCAGTTTGTGCCAAGTAAGTATAAATGGACAGGGTGATGAGAGTCAGCAAATCAGTATGAATGAACTTATGAATGCGCTTAAAAAAGCAAAAAATGGGAAAGCGTCAGGTTGCGATAGGGTAGCAACGGAGCTTATCAGGTATGGCGGCCGAGTGACGCTGCAGTGGTGCCTGGAGCTTTTCAACTTGTGCTGGACGGAAGGCCGTACCCCAGGTGACTGGAGGAAAGCCATTATCTGCCCTCTGTACAAGGGGAAGGGCTCCCGGTTGGACTGTGGCAACTATCGTGCAATCAGCTTGTTGAGCAACGTGGGTAAATTATACAGTAGAATTTTAGTAGAAAGGGTTAGAACAATAACTGAAAATAAAGTCTGGGATGCACAAGGGGCTTTTATGAATGGGAGGGGGTGTGCCGACCAGATCTTCGCTCTGCGGATGATTACGGAGAAGCTTTTGAGTAAACATCAAAAGCTTTTCTGTGCATTCGTAGATTTGGAAAAGGCATATGATAGGGTAGACAGGGGTAAATTATGGGAAGTTCTATCAATTTATGGAGTGAATAACCGGTTGATTCGTGCCATTGCTTCGCTATATTCGGAAAGTACTGCGTGTGTGAAGGTGAACAGTCACCTTTCACCGGAGTTCTATCTTACGAAAGGTGTGAAGCAAGGGTGCGTCATGTCACCCTGGTTGTTCAATTTGTTCTTTGATTTTTGCGTCAGTGGGTTAAAAGATATAAATATAGGGGTTGAACTAAATGGAATAAAGGTATGTGCGCTTATGTATGCAGATGATTTAGTACTTATGGCTGAGTGTGAAAATTATTTGCAAGAACTTGTGTCAAGTGTGTTTGAAAATTGTGCGAAAAATGGTCTAAAAATGAATGTAAGCAAAACAAAGGTTTTGGTATTTGAAAGGGATGAAGCAAGAACGAATTGCAAAGTAACCGTAGAAAATGAATGTCTTGAGCAAGTGAATGAGTATGTGTACTTAGGAAGCATGTTTAGTCGTGATGGAAAGTGTGAAAAAGAAATCGAACGTAGGAAAGTTGCTGGTTGCAGGGTGGGCGGTGCATTAAGACCTATAATGAGAAACAACAACGTCTCACTACAAGCAAAGAAACTAGTGCATAACGCAATCCTGCTACCATCGATGATGTATGGTTGTGAAACGTGGACATGGACGAAAAAAGAAGAATGTAGTATAAATGCAGTAGAGATGAAATCTCTACGAAGAATATGTGGAAAAACTTTATGGGATATGGAAAGGAATGAAAATATTAGGAAAGAATGTGGTATGGAAGTAAGTGTTGTGACAAAGATGAAAGTTAATAAGTTGAGATGGTTTGGGCATGTGGAAAGAATGGATGCAAACAGAATGACAAAGAGAATTCATAAGGCTGAAAGGAAAGGTGTAAGAAAGCGTGGTCGACCGAGAATGACGTGGATCGAACACATCGATTCCGTCCTCAAGGAAGGCCAGGTAAGAAGTAAAAGAAATAGGAGAAGCTGTATGAGAAATAGTATGTCGGTAGAAGAAGCGAAAGAGGTATGCTTGGATAGGAAAGAGTGGAGGTCCGTTCTCTCTGCCTACCCCTTACGGGACACGGCGTGATGGGTAAAAAAAAAAAAAAAAAAAAAAAAAAAGTTTGATGGTTTTTACCCTATACAAGTACCTACTCTAGCGTTTAATCCTCTTAGACAGTAAAGGGATGAATTATATATTTTGAAAAGCCTTATGAATTATTGCTCTCGAGCTTTCGCAGAAGCTAAAAGGAGGGGGTGACTAAAGATTGAAAAATAATCCCCTTTAAAATATTATGTACAGTATTGGGATGTTTTAACACTAAAGTCAACGTAGTTTCCTATCATAAATTAAGTGAGAGACAACACTCCGGATGTTAAGGATCTGAGAGCGTTTATCAAAGCCTATCATCTACATAATAATTATACTTATTATGTATTTTTCTATGTCAAAGGTCTAAAATACATCAGTTAGATTTTTTTCTTCCCAGAGCCGTGCAAAATCTCTCGGTGTTCGTAAATACAGTTTACTGCATTAACATTAATATTTTTTAAAGCCGTTAAAAAAATTACTATTATTTTTTTGTTGAATTTTCACAGTACTTAATATCCCAGTTAACACAGATGGCCATATTTTGAAAAACAAAATTACTCTTGAAAATGTTGCATGGAAACGAAATATGAAAATAGATTTAAAAGATTCAAGATTGATTTGAAATAAAAATAAATATAATTCAAATCATAAGTCTCAACTCAACCCAAGTGAGAATAAATAATTAACAAAACTTACATATAAGTGGGTAGGTTCCTATAATATTATTATTGAAGTATTTTTCTTTCGCTTTTATTGAACAGTGAAATTGAATAAAATGTAAGATGTTACATACACATAAAATGTAAGATGTTACATTCAGCCGTGGGGTTGCCGGAGAAGAATAGCACCTCTGCTCTTTTTGCTGATTTTCCGAGCATCCTGTAAGAGGCAGGAAATCGAAAAATCAGATCGGAACCGTGAGGTTGACCACTTCACGTCCTGGTCAGAAAAGGCACAATGAGCCTCGGACGCCTTCAAGCGCAATGGAGAGCTCTTGATGCCTCCCTCTGCTCCCGAGTGGGGCTGAGGCCCCCGCATTGCTGGTTGGTTTGGGGGTGGTTCGCGGCGGGCTCGATTTGTCCGGGGCCGGCTTTTTGGTTAGATTGCTTCGGTCGAGCAAGGAGGTCGGTCTCGTGCGGGTCGGGTTTGCTGCGGATTGGTCTCCTCCGGGCTGGCTTGCGGTACGCGGGGGGCCTTATAGGGAGTTTGTGTGTTGTGTGTGTTACATACACAGACAGATTTTTTTTCTATGGCATGGCAGATTTTTAGCGTAATTTTTCTTCTTTCTTTTTTATAAACATTAAAAGTGACATTTTCCTCTTTTTCTTTTTCTGTGCATATTTCAGTTACATAGAGGTCTGTCAAGCAATGAGAAGTTACACTAGAACCTGTTTAATTAGCATCCAACTAAGCCGGATAATCCGAGTCAACAACGTAAAGCAAAACGGGTATTTTAGCTGGTATAATACGTAATAATATATCACACAGCATCAAAACGATACGGGCCCGTCCTAAATCATAAGTGCGTATTATCATCACATTCATCGTATTACTCGGTTATGAAGTACGTTTCAAACCCTTTGATCGTCGACTGGATAATATAAACATGTAACCTCCATGTATGGGTATATTTTACCCCGTTTATATAATTCCAAACAGGCATCAACTTTCATTTTGTACAATACAATATCTCCCTTTTACACCCCACTCAGGGGTATAGGGAGGCAACAAGAGCTCTCTATTGCGCTCGACCCTGCAAAATGTTTATGACATCCTCCCACAGCATGACCAAATCCGTCAGCTCTGTCTCAAGAAACGGAACACGGTATAAGAGAGTCTTCCTCGTCTTCGAAACCCTGACGGGAACGGTGCTTTCCTTGGCCAACTGTCATTCGGCATCCATAAGACATATCCCAGCCATGTCCACCTCTTCTCCACAATGGTAAAAGTAATGGGCCTGCGCTGGGTGTGCTAGCTTATAGCGTTCGTGATGCGGTGGTACCATCATATACTCAAGATTCTCCCGTGATTCTTCGTTTCAAATGCAGATATTTGGGACTTTATATGCCTGGGCTTTGGTCAGGTGCCAGGACTCACACCCATACAGGAGAATGGGCAACACACACGCATCAAACAGTTTATATTTCGTCTCGACACTAAACGCCGACGCTTTCCATATCTTGGTCATGTTGTTGAAGGCGCCACTTGCCATACCGATACGTATCGGGAGCTCAGCCCCGAGGTCACCAGTGGTGGTAATGGTTGCTCCCAGGTATTTAAATTTATCCACCCGGGAGACTTGGTGGATATATGTATGTATGCTGTTAGGACTTTGCCCTGTCTTCTGAAGCTGAAGCTCGGATGCTGGAGTTCCGTCTGCCATGCCTAGTCTGTCTGCTGGTTTCAATTTTGCCGATAATTTAAACAGTTTTTTGTGAGATGCTTTCTCTGCGTGGTCTCATCACAAACGTCTAGTTCTGCTCTGTTGGAAAATATCTACAAATCTTGACAAAAATAATAATATATGAAAAAATATCAAAATTCATTCAAACTGAATCGAATAAATTGAATTGCAATTTTCGCAAAAATCAAATTCATACGACTAAACACAAAGCTGATAAGAAATAACCTACTTTTAAGATTAAGATTTCATGCGCTTTTGTTAACTTTACGTTTTTTTTTTGTTTATTCTTAAAAGTCAAGGAAAACGTTTAAACTTTCCAAAAAAATCCTTTAAACTGATGGGCATATTGGACCCCGCGATACACCAATTGAAGGTTAATAATATCCGCCTATCAGAGACTCAAGAGACAAGTATAATCCATTTCCGCACGAGTGGGTACCTAATTATCAGACATTAAAAGTTATTTTTTACCCTATTAACAGCATTTATCAGCGAATATTATTATTTGAAAGAGTATTTTGGAATAACTCCAACACAAAAAAATAATAACATTAAAAATGCGACTATTTTTAGGAAATAAACTTTTTTTTTTATAATATTATTTATTCTTCTTCCCTCTCGGCCGTATTTCATTATTATTTATTCAGATAAAATGGTAATATTGTTAATACAGCATTTAGAGATATTTCGAGACATCAACATGTTCTGAATACGTCCTTGAAAAAAATCGTGTAGGTACGCATAAGATTAACAAGTGAATGACAGGAATAAAAAAATATGTGAGCCCAGTGGTTACCGTCTCGGCACGGTGTGACGAGGGACGTAGGTTCGAATCCTGCCCGGGGCATGGGATTTTTCCACATGTTGAAATCTCTCATAATATTCGGGAATTTGAATATTACCACCTAATGGCGAACGTTGTTAACGTAAAGTGATCACACTAAGCCAGCCTTCGAAATAACAGTAGAAGACGGTCGTAAGCCCGTAGTGGTTTGTTCAAACCATATAAAAATCGAACAGTATTAGTCAGTCATCAGTTTGTTGATATATCGTATTAATAGCCTGTTTTCTATGAATCAAACAAAGTCTTTTAAAATATGATTCTCAAATATCGAGTAGATGCAATAATATAGTCACCTTCCGTGGTTATGAAGCTACAATCGCTTCAATCTAATCAAAAGTTGGTTTCATATTATGTAAATCAATCTTGCCACAAATTAATTTTCTTGCAACTAATTTGCAATGTGCCTAAAGTTGATCACTGCGTATATTATGTCGTTTTTTAGAAACACCATTGTTGTATGGATGGATGATGGATAGGCTATTTTAATACGGTAAATGAAACAAATTTAAGTACCTGGGAGCAACCATTACCACCTCTGGTGACCTCGGGGCTGAGATCCCGATACGTATCGATATGGAAAGTGGCACCTTTAACAACATGAACAAAATATGGAAAGCGTCGGCGTTTAATGTCGAGACGAAAACTGTTTGATCCGTCTGTGTTGCCCATTATCCTGTATGGGTGTGAGTCCCGGCACCTCACTAAATCCCAGACACAAAAAGTATATGCATTTGAAACGAAGTGTTTCAGGGGAATCTTGGGTATAAGATTGTACAATACGACGCACCCAGCGTGAGCCCAAAAGACTTCTACCATTATGTAGAGGAGATGTACTTGGCTGGGACATGTGTTAAGGGTGCCGAATAACAACAAAATGGCTGTTCTTCCTCCCATAAGGGTCCCGAAGACTAGGAAGACCCTGTCATACCGTGTTCTACTCCTTCGAAGCAGAGCTGAGGGATCTGGACATGATGTGTGGGATGATCATAAACATTGCGCAACATCGAGCGCAAAGGAGAGCTCTTGTCGCCTCCCTACGCCCCTAAGGGAGTTTGGATTTGGGATTGGAAAAGAAACCAAATTGAAAAGTTTAACAAAGCAACCTTCGCAAGTTGATTGCAAGTGATATTATTTCGGCGTTTTTCTTTGTCAAAGTCATAAAGATAATATTGACAGAGAGAAGTACTGTATAAGAAAACACAGTTGATTTGGTTATCCTCAATTTATACAAATGTTTTCAAAACGTGACTTGAATAACAATAGGTTGGTATGATATGAAATTCTTTCCTGTGACAAAATCAATCAATCAAAAAATATAGTTGCTACTTGCGTGTATTATGCTTCCGTAGAAATTCGATGAATAATTGTATTTTCCCTTTTTTATTATTGCTTGAAATTATATTATCAACATAATATTATTATGTTGAAGGTATATGGATGTACGTGTTCATACTTTTTAGGTAGAATTTGCCAATTTGAGGGATGTTATAGCTTCTTCTCTTTTTTACTTAGTTATACTACCTGCTTATTTAAATTTAATCACCTTGATTTTCCTATGAATCAGTTATATCGCTCCTTAAAGGATCCCAATTTTTTCTTTGCTTCTTCAAGGACTGCGAATAATTGACATTTATTCCCGTAGCATTTGTTGTATGTAGGAACCTTTGATCAAGTAAAACACATTTCGTCTATATAATATTTTTGCGGAAACCGACAATAATAATTATCATAGCAATGAATATTGACTAATGCCCCTACCACACGCTCCGTCTTACCTGTGGTCTTGCCTGCGCAAGCCTGGCTTGTCAGGTAAGACGGAGCGTGCGGTGTACTGTTTTATACCAACCACACGCTCCGTCTTACCTGACAAGCCAGGCTTGCGCAGGCAAGACCACAGGTAAGACGGAGCGTGTGGTAGGGGCATTAGTGTGAATACACAAAGAACACTGATTCCGACCTGCCGGCGCGGCGGTGCCGATCGCCGCAAAGAATGTTGTCTATGGTTTCAATGCACTTAAAGGGGGCATGCCGGGAAGCGGGTTCCTGCTTTTGTTGTGCGTATACCCATTCAGTGCATATAAACATTATTTGCGCCGGTCGCAATCAGCGTTCTTTGTGTTTTCACCTATAAGGTAGAATTCTTAATCGATGGTTGTAGGTAGCGAGCCGAGCCACATGGCACGACCACAGAAAAATAATATATGTTTGAAAAATATTTTTCGTTGATGGATTCGTTTTGTCAGGTGTACTTTCGAACAATAATCGCTTGTGGTTAGTGTTTCAACGTAAATACTGAGTTACAGACGAGATTACAAATTATTAAGTATAATGGACAGAGTATAAAAATGAGAATGTTTATTTCCAGTAGGTACCTAGTGGAAACTATGAGCTGAATTGAGTGGTTACCCCTCATATTGGGATAATCCATTAAGATAGCAAAAAGAAGAATGAGCGTATATCTGTTTGAAGATTAGATTTGTCGTAGGAGAAATATTGGAATGTCTCGTATGGAAATTTGGTTATGTTGATACATTTTCTATTAAAAAAAATAATATTGTGATTCTACGCCTCGCGAAAATATAAAGTTACAGCCACATTTTTAGTATAACGCTTTATAATAACGAATTCTTTCGCATTAAATTGAGTCCTCTTATGTGTATAACAAGTCATATTATATTCTCACTTAATAAGTAGAAATGGGCATTATAACGATAGCTCATAAAAATATTATAGTCTACCCCTACAGGCAATATTAGTCGAATGAAAATACTGAATGAAATTGTTTTTTTTTTAGGAAAATGATACTCTCAGATACCAAATTTGGAAAAAACCCTTTTTTTAGGATAAATAAAATAGCTTTAAGGTTTTAATATTAACGTTATTTTCAATCAACGAAATTGCTATAACGTTTTTGAATTTAAGCCGTCCCACGTTAAGTAGTCCCACCTCTATTAATAAGTTCTGACGCCTTCATAACAGAGGGAAAATTCTTCGCTAAATCTTTAAAAGATAATCCGATAAATCGATATAACAAAAATCTTTAATGTGGATGATATATGTAGTGGGAATAAACTATCAAAATTAACAGAAAAATCTTCCAAATAATGGATCGAAATCACATACCAAGAGTTAAAGCAGAAGGCTCATCTGCAGTATTAAGATACCTGTGTATTTGAAACCCTTAACGCTATTCCAACAAAAATTAAGCGACATACTTGCTACATAACAAATTTTTGTTTTACCCATCACGCCGTGTCCCGTAAGGGGTAGGCATAGAGAACGGACCTCCACTCTTTTCTATCCAAGCATACTTCTTTCGCTTCTTCCGCCGACATAACATTTCTCAAGCACCATCTCCTATTTCTCTTACTTCTTACCTGGCCTTCTTTGAAGTATGTAAAATCCTGGCTAAGAGAAGCTGATACTAATTAATTATTGTTGTTGTAGAGTGAAAAATATTTATTATTTTAAGTTTATTTATTTATTTAAAAAAAAAACACGCGTGGTTTATTTTATCGTATATTATGTGATTGGTGCAGTGATGGATGAATGAGTGATTTAATGTTTAAAGTAGTGAATACCTTGTTGCAATTAATACCTGTGTATCTCATGTTTTGCGTATTCTACAATACGTGTTCTATTTTTCCTTTTTTTTAGGGATTTTAGGGTACCAACCTAAATCCTACACTTTTTGTCTTTTTTTATTTCATATTATGTATTTATGGGTTTTGTTGTATCTAAATCCTATAAATTTGTGCTAGAACTAAGTATGTATGTCTATATTAAGGCAGCATTTTAAGTAAAGACTAGTTACTCTTATTTTTTTCCTTTTGAAGCATTAAGATGCTACGAGTATATAGACTCCCGAGCAGAGGAAATCTAAATAAAAACCTACTGCTCAAGTCTGACTATCCTAATCAACAACGTAAAGCATGACGGGTATCAGCTAGTCACATAATAACACTTCTTAAAAAAGTGGAACTTCGAAGTATATCGCTATATAACAGTTTTTTTAAACTGTGTGCACTCACCCTAATATACCTACATACATACAAGGCATAATGAAATGACTGGGGGAAAAAGTCTAGTGTGACGTAATCCAATGTGACATTAATCTGTCACTTTGAACGCATAGCGTCGTTGTCAGTATGAAAGTTGGTTATCTTCCCAAACTACACGGATTGTTTGTTTTATAATAACATTCAAAGTACCTACCCCATTTCTATTACATAACTAGCTTTCCCGACAGACGTTGTCCTGTGGACCCTGTGCTCCTAACCAAAGGCGGCCCGTTCATATGTGCATAATGTGCAGTGTGCACTGCGCCTCCAGAAACAAAAATACTCGTAAACTAATACAACAATAACATTTAAATATGTATTTTAAAAGGACCATATTTCATTCGTATTCAAAGCTCAGGCAGGAAGAACACGAGAATATAATAATATGCGCACAATTTTTTTGACTTTGTATGAAAATTATCTAAAACGCCCGAAACGGTGCATTAGACAATATTTTTTTTGTTAGATTTTTTCATAGATGGCGTCGTAGGACATCCATTCCATACTAACTATAATGTCATAATTTATTTAATGTTTTATGCATTATTTTCAACATTTTAGTTTATATATTTAGTTTTTCTGTTATCCGGAGCGGTGAAGAATTCAATAAATTAAACATCGAAAGAATCTGTTCAGCCGATCTCGAGTTATAAGTGTTCGCACTAAACCCGACTTTCATTTATATTATAGAATGAAATCAAAATTTTATGAGAGATATTGTTTATTTTAAATGTTAACTTTTTATCACTTTATTGCATGAGGAATTGCATAGCAAGTTGTATTCGAACAAGTCAATGGTTATATCCTAGCAAAAATGGGTTTAAAAACTTGTATTTCAATTACTATTTATAAATAACAAGCTTCCTCAACGGTCGGTCCTAACAAGTACCTATGTCTATTGTACCTATTCGAATCTGTATAGGTAAGTAATTTATATAAAAAAAAAACGTTTTTACACACGTAATTCCGACCGATGCATCTGTTATAAACCATATTTTGTAATCGCATTCTGTCAAACAACACAAAAGAGAGTTTCTGTCAAACGACAATTTAATTATACATATTATTTTTACAATGTAAGTACATTGTAAAAATAATATTTTGCGGCGGTCACGCGTGATACGATGACCGACGCAAAATATGGTTCCATTTTTATATACTTATAGAAATTTTACGTAAATCAACAGTGAACTAATTATGTTTGATGTTATTAAAATTTTGCTTTTTCCCATCAATGTTTGCTTTAAATATAATTAATTGTTTATTAATAAAGGTTACAATAATTACTAAACTTTTGAAAATGTTTATCTCCAACTTTTGAGTAAACATTATTATAAAAAAAAAAATTTTCATCAGGGTGGGTATTAAATTAAACCTTTCATAACATTTAAATTTTGGATGAACGTATGAAAATTTTTCTTCATAATATTTCTTTGTTTTTATATTCAAAATCGTTAAAACTGTTTTGTTTACGAAAACAGTTTTAACACCTAGGAGTTCATTCACGCTTGCCTACTTTATTGATCATAAATTGAATGCAATCGTTGCTATATTTTGTAATAATATATATTTTATAATGTAACGTGACATTGGCAACGTTACCGCGCGTGTTCAGATGTGTACACTGTACAGACCCTCAAGCTGGATAGTTTCACGTTAAACAGGTCTTTGACATACAATATGAATAAAACTGGTCCTAGAACTGTTCCCTGGGGTATGCCAAACACAGCAACAGCCTCTGAAATCATCACCAATCCTTCGAATTGTTGTTTAAAAACTTTCAAAAAGTGACAAACCCTTTCCATCAATTCCGATTTCAGCTATTTTTCATTAATTTACTGAGAGAAACACTATCAAAAATGCTTTTTCGTGTCGACAAAAATCCCCAAATATTGTTTCTCAATATTCTGTATATTTCGACGTGAGAATAACAATATTGCAACCTGCATCTGAGGTTTAGCATAAAATCAAACAGATTTTTACTATAAGCTTTTTTTAGTATCTAGTATCAATATGCACGTATTTTTTTCGTTTTGGTTTAAATTCCACAAAGGGAATGGAATTTTTTCATTGCCTCTAGGGATAATAATTGTTTCCAAAGATAAAATTATTCAGCCAATTTCATGCATTAGTATAATTGAATTTTGTTGAAACTTGGTTTGTTTAAAAGATTTCTTCTCCAAAATACAGGTTCTCCCAGAAATTACCACTAAACGAAAGTCCACATATAGAACACCTTAAGGCCTATCCAAATAAATTAATATATTAAGCGATTTTTTATTGTTTTCGAGTTATATTTATTCTTTTTGTGCTTCTTTGTCAAACCCTGACTTACTCTGATGTAACCATTTATTTTTATAAAATAAATGGTTACATCAGAGTCACCAACTCTTGAGGTACAAGCATATTTTTTTTCTATAGTAGCTGAATACCATACCTAGCAGACACAAAAACAATTAATTACGGGTTTATCTGATACCATCGTGCAAACAAAAAATTATGAATCTCAAAATAATGTATAAAATCAGTATGTATATTTATTTAACGTAGTTGGATTGGTTTTGTTATATGCATGAAAAATATTTCGCGTGGGCCACTCACGAACGAACTTAACCAATTAATATAGGATTAGGTATATATATAGACTTTTTTTTATCCATCACACCGTATCCGGTAAGGGGTAGGCAGAGAGAACGGACTTCCACTCTTTTCTATCCAAGCATAGGTAGGTACTTCTTTCGCTTCTTCCACCGACATAACATTTCTCATACACCTTCTCCTATTTCTTTTATGTACGTCTTACCTGGCCTTGCTTGAGGACGGAATCGATGTGTTCGATCCACGTCATTCTCGGTCGGCCACGATTTCTTACACCTTTCCTTTCAACCTTATGAATTCTCTTTGTCATCCTGTTTGCATCCATTCTTTCCACATGCCCAAACCATCTCAACTTATTAACTTTCATCTTTGTCATAACACTTACATACTTCCATACCACACTCCTTCCTAATATTTTCATTCCTTTCCTTATCCCATAAAGTTTGTCCACATATTCTTCGAAGATATTTCTTCTCTACTTCATTTATACTACATTCTTCTTTTTTCGTCCATTTCCACGTTTCACACCCATACAACTTTGATGGCAACAGGATTGCTTTATGCACTAGTTTCTTTACTTGTAATACTACTACTTCTACAGACTTTTTCGTTTATGGGTCTAGGAAAATTCATCGCGAACAATTTATCGTGGGTACAATTCATCGTGGGTACAATTCATCGTCAGTACAATTCATCGTGGGTACAATTCATCGCGAATTTACCGGCTACCTTCGTTTATTCTGAAAATATTATTGGTGGAAAAATCCAACGATCGCATTTTTTATGGATGCATGAATTTAATCCTTTTTTATTTTCATTTTGAATACAAACCAAAATAGGAGTGATATATTATTAGTATTCATGGAATGTCTCTGATACGTTGTCTGTTATAATGTGTATCATTGAACTTCGTCATGAAACTCAGAATGCTAGAGGGCATACAGAGAAAAAAAGGCCGAAAAGATACCTACATTATTTCGTAAAAAAATGTGATTGAAGTTTTTTTTATCCACACGCTTAAAATGTCGTTGTCGTAACAAATCGATACCTTACTTCCAACGGTTCCAACTTATATTTTTTAGATTAAACGAGTAGGTATTGGTATGAAAATGGTTTCAGATGACGTAAGCAAAAATGTTAGTTAGAAGCTTTTCCAATTGAGGTATCGAAATCTTTAGCCGTAAAATGATTAATCACTTCGGAGTGTGAGTTTTTACGTGATTTGTGTTTATCCAATTCAATCCAAACTACCTTCACACCCCACTTACGGGCATAGGGAGGCAACAAGAGCTCTCCATTGCTCTCAATATCGCGCAATGTTTATGATTTGTTTTCAACCACAATGTTTAATTTAAATTACCACTGAGGCTGGCCACATTGTGGTTGAAAATATTTTGGTTTTTTATAAAAAATAAAAGTGATACTTGCAAAGTTGTGTTTTTTTATTATCATTATGGAAAAGTACCACAAATTTGAAAAAAATACTTTAAATAAATTTATGATTTGTGTTTTATTATAGCTCAGATTAATTTTAAACAAAAATGGCAAAATCAAAAAATGTTCAACTTAACACTAACCTTCGTGACCTCACTTGATCTACTGCAGTTTGAATGACCACGTCAGCTCTGCTTTTAAGGAGAGGAACGCAGTATAAGAGGTTATTCTTCATTTGAGGAAACTTGACGGGAGTAAAACCTGTGCTGTCCTCGGTTATCTGTCATTAAGTATGTTTTACATGATCCTAGAACAGATGCTAACAGTTAAAGTCATTAAGTATGTTTTACACAATATGATCCTAGAACAGATGCTAACAGTTAAAGTCTATGTTATTTTTTTACGGAAACATGATTAAAGGATGTTTATAATCAATTTTAAAAACCAATAGTGTTATATCACATTTTGAACCAATTAATGGTAGCTTAAACTTAAGGACCATTACAATAATTTCGGCACATATAACCTTCATCTATTCCTTCATAAATCTGTGTCTTTATTGTGAATACAAGTAAGTGAGTTCGAAAATCATATCCAGAAGTATCCTATAGAGGTTTTGCTTCAACTCGAATAAGTTTCCGGTTTTGCTAACATATTATTGTGTAATGCACAGATTTTTGAAGGCATTTCTATATTCTTCTTAATATTATTACATTTTTAAGACATGGTATACAATACATAATAATTTAATTTTCTTCATATTATAAAATAATGTATGAATATCAATATGATTTTTTTAAGAATGAGATAAAATCTTACAATTTTCCCCAACACACTGCTCAATAATGAAAATCTTATTCGAATTCGAGGACTTCACCTCTCCACACATTGCGTTTATTCTACTATGCGACTGAGGGCCCAGCTCAAAGTGTTTTATACTGATCAATGATCAGTCTTAAATATTCAAGAATGGAGACGGTAGTCTCCGAAAACCGGTTCATGTTTGAATTATACATTTTGTGATTGAACAAACTATGCAGGACTCTTTTATTTTTAATTTTTTCCCTATACTTTATGATCTGAAGAAGAAACTAAGAACTCTTAAAGTTTAATGATGAACAATATAAAAAGTCATTTTGAAATGTGGCTCCACCGCAGAATGCTAGATATTCCGTTGACTGATAAGGTCACTAACACGTAGTAGGTGTTGCAAAGAACTGGACTAAATAGGGAAGTATTATTGGTCAGCATCAATAGAAGATAGAGGTTCTACTAGGAATATGGAAATTGAGTTGACTAGAACACAGCGAGTGGTCTCTGGTCTCTTCCGATTAGCCGAGGACAGAGAAGCATACGCCATAGTGGTAGCCGACATCGGGGAAACCTGACACGCCATCAGAATTACTTTTTCTCATTCGCACTAATGTCGACAACCTCGGTGGCCTAGTGGTATAATAGGCGTGGACTTCAGATCCGGGGTCCCGAGTTCGATTCCCGGTCGGGTCAGAGCTTTTCCTAGTGTTTTTTTTTCACTTGAAATTTCTACCCGTGGTTGGCCTGTCTCAGATTGGACGGGACCGGTTGACTGGAAAAAAATGCCTCAGGCAATAAGTCCGCCGGCTATACTGACACCTTTGTATAGAAAAGTGTTAATCTATTTATTTATCAATGGTATAGTAGCGTTAGGAATCAGTGACATTTCTACGCTTTTAAATGATAATTTTGTGAATCCAAAAATTCGTTAGGGGATTAGCTTGTATGAGCGTCTGTCAAGTTACACGGAGCTACTCTCACCCCTAGGTAGGTTACGATTTCGCGTGAAATTATAAAAACTAGCCGACTCGACAAACGCTTAGAAGGTCATACGAAACCGCCGCAACTAAAAAATTGTCGCAATAAATTGGGGCCGCAACTTTTTGTTTCATTAGAAGCAACTAAATAGATGCTTGAAGCATTTTGCCAAACTGAGGCTGCTCAAAATTAATATAAATTAAGTTTACTTTCATTTTCCACCAGCCCTTGCCATAGTTTATACTTCCAGATGTTGAGCCTATTATCACCCCGTCCAGACCCTCGACCACATAATCACTGATTGTCCAATACATAGGTTCGATGGAACATTGGATGAACTTTTTAATATCCAGACGACCGACGCCAAGGATTGGCTTCGGGATATAAAATAATTCAATTTTATGATTTTAATTTTTATAATTTGACATTTTTAGATTATTTTTATTTATTTATTATGTGAAAATTTTAATAAAAGCGCAATTGACACCATACGCATATTATTATATACCTACCTATGCTATTATTGAAAACGCTTTGTATATAATATTATCTTTTTTTTTTAATTACTGGGTCAGTTTAACTTAATTATGTCTTTTAACACGCTTGTTTTGGTTATGGCGAATTGTGCTTTTTAACATGCTTTTAATTTTTTTTTTACTTCAGCCTTGCTGATTTTTTATGATTTGGCTCAATTAATTGCCTTGTGTGAGTGTGTGTAATTCTTATGTGTAAAGTGTGCTTATCTAAACTGAATACCTATATATACATTTTCTTGTTTATTTTGAATATGTATTATTTATGTTATTATTATTAACTTTAGTTATTCACTATTTTGTGTTTTTTTTTGCTTGTGTTTGACAATTTATTATATTATTATAGGTAAGTACTTATGATTATTTTGTACTCCTTATACCAGCCTAGAGCTGACTGTAGAATGTTTTGTTTGAATAAATAAATAAAAAATAAATAAATAAATGTTTTTCATTTGTAGGTAACAATCGATACACACCGGATACACAACAACCCCTTCAAATGGATGCAATGGTTGCATTACTAGCATTGTGCATAATATTTTGTGTAATTTAAGTACCTATCACGTTTTTTTATGGTGTGAAGTTGGCGCATAATATGGAATTTTCACCTGTAATAAATTGTTCGTCGGAAATTTTAGAATATCGATTGCCTACCTTTATTTTTAACTTCACTAGTCATGTATAAGCTTCTAATTTATAAACAACCTACAAATTAAAAAAAAAACAAATTGGTAAACTGAATCAACCAGGGCGGTTGATCTGCATTTTAATCACAATACCGATCCAATTTCAATGTCTTTACCACACTTAGATTTTGGTTGCTATAGGTAGGTACATAAAAATACTTCCACGTAAGTCTATTTTAAATCCAGTTCAGATTAAGGAAAAAAATAGTTCAAAATAGGGATTTATATAATACAAGTCAAGTATTCATAGTTACAGCTATTGACGGTCGACATTTAGACCGGGATTGATTTTCAAGGGTAACCAACCTGATCAAATAAATTCAACATTTTTAGGGAATTCTTATACAAAGGGACAGAAGAAATTTATATATTATAATGTTGTATACAGTCACAAAGAGTGAATATTTTTTTTAAATGTCGTCACAATTTTCACGCACTGGGAGTCATTATGATAAATTGAGGATACATCAGATCTAATCTTGTCGTCTCCAACGGAAGCCTGGAATACATTACCATCCATCACCGAGGAGACACAGTGGGCCTATTATCAGGGCAAATCTACATCCTACAATAATACTCCCTAGAGATTGGGAAGGCATTTCTTACTCAAATATTTCAGTAACTTTTAAAAATCACAGAGTGATCGAAATGAAATTATGAGAAAAGCCGAAAACTATGTAAGAAAAATAAACACTTTAAAGCTACTAAATGCCTAAGCAGCATAAAAAGAAAAAAGGGGTTATACTAGAGCGAATTTGCAACAATTTTGTTCCCACTAACTAGGGATTTCGAGATATCTAACTTTTTAGAGTTTTTTTTTATTTTCCACATTTTGATCTAAAATTGATAATTGTGAACAAAGTAGGCTAGGAAAGTAAAAATACATTTTTCCAATAGCTGAAGAATAAAGCAATGGTTGAAGTAAAAATCAAGAAGAAAATTTAAAAAACCTGAGAAATAAAACGTTTTAAGTGTTTCAAAGACTGCCATCTTGTCAGACGATGGACCGCTCGCTAGGAACCCAGTGCACAAATGAACAAAATGGTCAATCATGAGATTCTCGAAGGTGTTGGTCAAAAAATCTGTATCTTTGACAGGATTCGAAGCCGCTGTCAAGAACCGACACGCTAGCCTAAGGCGGAGATACACATGTCTGTAAAATAGGACAGTAGCTTGCATGCCTGTTGATGGCATGTAGAAGTTACTGGCGCAATGTGGATACATTTGCAAGTTAAACTTGCATGCAATTTGCGTCCTTACATGCCTGTATACCAACACAAGCTAGCCACGAGACAGTACATGTCCCAAATCACATGCAAATCACTCGAGATGTTTGCAATGGAAAACATTCGAAGTGAATTAAATTTCATCGTATTGCAATCAGCAGTACAATGTGTGGCTTATTTAATGAAAGAAAAAAAGAAAAGTAAAAGAAGACGGATTTGGATGAAAGATTGGATTAGCAGAAGGGAAGATTTTGGAGCAAGTAGTTGTCTGCTTACAGAAATGCGACAAGAATAATATATAGATGAAGATGGAAGGTTTACTCCTTTACGCTGTGATGGATTCGGCAGAGACTGTGCTACTGCACTTGCATATGGGACGAGGCTGTGCCCATCACCAGAATATGCGATTGGATTCATCAAAAAGATAGTGTGTTTCGACATTGTGCGCATGTGTCTCATCAGGACCATCTCTCAAAATGGCCTACACATCGTGGAATCCGATGAAAGCGGGGAGTGCCGCATAACATGAATGGAAGTGAAAACCTAAGATTATATTATTACTATCTTTTCGACGAATCCATTCGCATATTCTGGTGATGGGCACAGCCTCGTCCCATATGCAAGTGCAGCAGCACAGTCTCTGCTGAATTCATCACAGCGTAAAGGAGTAAACCTTCCATCTTCATATTGTTTCCTGTGAAAAGCTGATTATCCCTTTTTTGTCTTTCGAGGTGCATGTTGTTCACATGCATTTCGTGACAAACCTTGGGTTTTCACTTCCAATATATAGATGGTTACAGAAACCATTTAAGAATGCTGCCAGAAAAATTTGATGAATTGTTAGGAAAAAGTCAGTTGTCAGCTCTGCTACTGGCATGCACATTGCACGTACCTGTCTTGAAGTTCACACGTGCAGGTTTCGTAGCCTCCCGCATACCCGCCGCGTCCTCTCCCTCATGTGGCATGCCAGTTAATCAAAATGTTGTGCGATCTACTGGCATGCCAGGTACAGGCATTATATACATGATAGTAGGTGGCATGTGCAAGGAGCTAGCATGCAAGTGTGCCTGCTAGAGTCATGTGTATTGTGTATTCCATGGCCTACGAAATAAAACACAGTAATGGCGTTCTTTTTTTTTTAAATTTTAACAAACTTGAGGGTATTGGAATATTTTACATCGTTATAATATAACATTCATATTATGAATTGGATCGGTAGGATTATGATTTATATGTATGTACCTATTTGGACCGGATCAATATAGGACTCATTGTATACCTATGTTGGATCGATTGGACTCGTTGTGTATGTAGATTGAATCGGAAGGATTGTTATTTAAGTAAATTGGATCGGGACGATATTTGATCCAGGAATCTATATTTTATCAAAAAACTGTTTTACAAGGCCTACGTTGTGATGTGCCTAAATCACTGCATCACTTCAAAACGCTATGGGTGATTTAATACTGTCATTAAAAAAAGGCAATCGTATGAATTCCAGCAACATATTTCATCTGGACAAAATCAGTATTCTATAGTAGATATAATAAATGTCTCACTTTACGATTTCCTGCCTTTAACGTCATTTTATAAATCATCGATTCAACAATGCCGATAAAAAGGGAGCCCCGAACAAAAAGATACCCTTTCCAAATTTCAATGAGCGGCGTTCCAGATGTTAGATAATAATATGGCGATAACTCATTAATATACATATTTTTAAACTCGCAAATCGTTAGCAGTTTACTAAAATAAATTACGAAATTCCTAATACCTTCGCATTATTTTGAGTTATGACTGTAATTTGTTCGAAAATAATGTTTTTTTTTTTCTTAACAAAAACCACATCTGTTTTCTATCATCGTTCCCTTTGTTTATTGATTCGATACAAATTTGTAATTATAATGTTTGTATGGACTTGTTCTGTTTTTAAGTCGATGAAGTAAAAAATGTTCAGTATTTTAGATCATATCATTAATATTATTTCTCTTTTAGGCTAATGTTTTTTTTTGCCTTTATAGGGTAGGCGAATAATAGGCTACTACATTACTATACATTTTTAAATAAATCACAAGTTCATACGACTTAATCCGCAAAAAAGATACATATATACATACATACATACTCCCTTTATGGCCCCCGCACAACGAAAGCTGATCGAAGAAATCAACCGAAAAGCCGGCTCCACACAAATCAAACCCAATGCGGATCCCCCCCAAACCAACAATGCGGGAAGCCTAAGCCCCACTCAGGAGCATAGGGAGGCATCAAGAGCTCTCCATTGCGCTTAAAGGCGTCCGAGGCTCATTGTGCCTTTTCTAACCGGTTAAAGTTTAAGGACGTGAGGTGGTCAACCTCACGGTCCCGATCTGATTTTTCGATTTCCTGCCTCCTAAAGGATGCTCGAAAAACCAGCAAAAAGAGCAGAGGTGCTTTTCTTAGCCGGCAACCCCACGGCACCGAAAAAGATAACCGCAAAAAAAAACAAATTGCACATAAAATGTTTTCATACATAAAGTTAAACGTTCGTTGTCTTTTTTTCACGACAAGTTTCTAACTTAATCTTAATTCTTTAATGATTTCTTGATTGGGGGCTTTAATTGTTTTAAGTTTGGTTGGTAAACTATTGGTTGGAACAAGTGATGGGCAGGGCAAAACAGTTATACGAGTGTAACTAGTTAGTCTGCGTATTCTGAAAGTATGTAAATTGTTTTGACGTGTATAATAATTGAGAAATCAACAAATAAACTTATTTATTTATTTTTTTAAATGATATTGTGCTCAATCGAAGTGTACACAAATATTTTGACATCTTTCACACTAACCAAAGGGTTGTGTCGTGAAAGCGGGTATGGTCGTCACAGCCGGGATTCGAACCTACGACCTCCAATACGCTGTGCGCATGAAAGCCGTCGATTGATACCACTGGACTACCAACCACCCAATTTAATCTATAATATAAAAGAAAGTCGGGTTAGTGCGAACACTTTCATCTCGAGATCAGTTGAACATATTTTTATGATGATTGGTTAATTGGATTCTTCACCGCTCCGGATAACAGAATAATTATTAATAATTTGAAAAAAATGGATAGCATATAATATAATATATACTATTAAAGTTAGTACATAACGGATTTCCTGACATCTGTGAATAATTCCATAACTACAACCATTGAGTTTCAAAACATTGGTACGCAGATTTTTTATAGAATTTCTTTCGAGCTGACAGTAAATTTTTTTAACATTCATGCATATTTTAAACGTATATTTGTATAAATTATAAATTTGAAATCAATATTCATAGGAACTAAGGACTACAGGACAACGTCTGTCGGGAAAGCTAGTTTGAAATAAAGACGGGCTTATAGCCGTCTTCTATCGTAATTTCCCGTACCTACACTAAAATTTTAACATAAGTATATTTTTATGCAAGGAATTATGAAAAACGCCGACGATCTTCTCTATATTCTCTTCTCTAAAACTTATCTTTTTCTGTTGTTTATGAACTTTAAAAACACACCCTTATTTTCTATTGTTTCAGAAAAACAATCACCATGATGTAGATGGGAAACAAACTACTGGAATGAATCCCGCAAACTCTACATAGAAGGAACAATCGAAAATGGAGGCGACTACTCAAAGTTCTCCTGAAAACAGAACGGAGATCAACACGACAGATCTGCCGGAAGATGAACAGACAAGAGAGCTTTTTGATAAGCAATGGAGGGAACTCTGGCAAAACCATAATTACTACAACGAGTATGATAAAATCAGCGACACTAATTCGTCGTTTTTCATACTATCTACAAATGAAAGTTTGCTACCAAACGACACGATCTCTTGCAATGTTGGTTTCGACGATCAAACTTTTCTCTCCACTCCGTTTTTCCAAGGACTTGTTTGTATTTTGTATTTCGCCATATTCTGTGTAGCTCTTTTGGGCAATGGTGCCGTGTGTTATATAGTACGTACACCCAGAATGAGAACAATCACGAACTATTTTATAGGGAATTTAGCTCTGGGTGATATCCTAATGTCTCTATTTTGTGTGCCGTTCACTTTCATGACGCAGTTGATTCTGACATATTGGCCGTTTGGGATCACGCTGTGTCGAATCGTGAACTATTCCCAGGCCGTTTCAGTGCTCGTGAGTGCTTATACGTTAGTGGCTCTAGCGGCGGACAGGTACAAAGTCATAACGAGACCTTTGAAGCCAAGAATGTCGAAGCCGGCAGCTCAAGGAGTCATCGCTGCTGTTTGGGCAGGTGCACTTGCGACAGCTGCGCCTATTCCAATCGTTTCCACTTTGGTGAAACCATCAGACTGGCACAAAACTTGTAAATTGTGAGTAGTTTTTTTTTTTATAATTGGATTTTTTTTTTGCATTCACATAGTAAACGTTCATTATAACAGATTAAAATTACGTAGTTACACTTACATGATACATTATCTAAGTTCGAGCGCTTGTCAATCTTGCGTTGACAATATAATAATATAACACTTTTCTATACAAAGGTGTCGGTATAGCCGGCGGAACTTATTGCCTGAGGCAATTTTTTCCAGTCAACCGGTCCCGTCCAATCTGAGACAGGCCAACCCCGGGTAGAAATTTCAAGTGAAAAAACACTTAGAAAAACTCTGACCCGACCGGGAATCGAACCCGGGACCTCGGATCTGAAGTCCACGCTAGTGGTCAAATCCTCCGAGTACCGAGAAAAACCATGCTTTATAATATGATTAAAGTTTTAACTTGATTGATGAAAACTTTGCATAAGTGATTATATGCAAGTCCTCTTCAATCTCAGCTCAGTTGAAATTCACAGATAATTATTTTTGAATCCTTTCGTCTAATAATTCACGTAGAAATATTTACTCATTAGTATTTTATTTAGCTTTTGCCAGTCATATTTACACTATTACAGGAAAGAATATTTGTAACAACTAATGATTCTAACAATTCATTACCAATGTTCGATTTTTAAATGGAACAAACCACTACGGGATTAAGACCGTCTTCTACTGTTATTTCGAAGGCTGGCTTAGTGTGATCACTTTACGTTAACAACGTTCGCCATTAGGTGGTAATGTTTGTCTCCGAAACTCCTAATCATGGGAATTCTCAACATGTTCAACATGTCGAAAAATCTCATGTATGCAACAAGTAGAAATTTAATAATAAATGAAACAAACAGTTAATAATGAATGAATATGATTACAGGAAAGGATTAATACAAATAAGGTATAGAGTAGCACAGGGTCGATTTTCCTGCTTGTCAGATGTAATAGAATAGAATCATGGAATGCCGAATGGAGCAAATTTGCTACGAAACGATCCTTGGACGCCCTACCGTGCATGAGGAAAATCTGGTCCGCTCTTATTGGAAGCCGCACTAGACACGATAGATGTGCGGACTTCGCACACAAATGTGGTTGTACAGATCTCCCTTGGTGCGACTGTGGAGCTGAGAGACAGACCATAAATCACATAGTTACAGAGTGTGAAATAAGAGCGTATCAAGGCAGTTTCTCACATGTCCTCACCTTAACCGGAGCGATGTCATTTATTGATGACTTGGACATAAACATCTGACAAGCAGGAAAATCGACCCTGAGCTACTCAATACCTTGTTTTTTTAAGAATCGCAAAGTTTTTACACGAACCGCGCAAATATAAGGTACATTTTAGGTATTATCAGGTATTTAACAGGGTCATCCTGTAATATCCATGAAATCTAAATTGTGTCGATGCTTTTCAAACTCGTCTAAGTCACACAAACCATTTTTTTTTTGGTAACTCACGATTTTTTTATTACAGCTTTCTCATATAAAATGTGTATAAAAAAATAGGATGGTATTTTTTTATAAAGCAAATCTACATAATATTTTAGTCCGTTTATTTATTTATATTTTTGAATGCGCATCAATTGTAGAAAACAGACGTTAAGGTCAGATATTAATATGTGAAAAGCCGCGCAAAATTCCAGAGAGCGTTCTTAAATACTCTTTGATATATTTACTTTAATATATTTAGAGCTATTTAAAAAACTTTATTTTTTCAAGATCTTCATACAAATTTTTCAAAAAAGACAGTAAGACATCTTTTGGAAACAAAATTACTCATGTAAACGTTGAATGGAATCTTGGTATTACGGTATGAAAATGTAATAAAAAAATTGGAGATTGTTTCGTAATACATAGGTATAAATGTTATTCAAATCTTATTATTCTCAATAAATAAAGATTTAATGCAAAATTTTGTAAAAATCATTCCTCCATTTTGAAATTGACATATTTTAGAAAATTTATGGCCATACTTTTTACAAAGCGTCGTAGCCACTGTAATAGATAAGTAATTATGTAGGTGCCTGATAAAATAATATTCTAATGTAGATAGGTATTAAATAATTTAAAAATAATTGTTGAATCATTTTATATTTCTGAAATATAAATAAAGTTTAAATCTTAAATTCATCGTTGAAAAATATTAAATTTAAAATCATCGTTGAAATTGGTATGAACATTCCATAAACAAACTGGTCGGTAAAACAATAGCCGATAAATTAGATCATAACGTACAGTGAACTTGACAGAATTGTTGAGAGAAAGAAATAAAATTGACAATAATTGAGAATCATTAAATGGCTTCAGGATTTTAATCAGTTTAATAAAACGTTTGTTTTATCCACATAATAATTTAGAAATATAATATTTGTATTGAAATTAATCACACTCAACAGCGGTATTACATTGTGTCTAAATTAGTATGTAAATAAACTCAAAACCACATTAGCTTATTGATTTTATCCTGCATATTATAAAAGTATTGTTAAAAATTTGGACTCATGGTCCTATTGTTGGTGTGAAAATTATTTTGAAAAAATATTCATAGGGTGTCATATACTTAACTTTAAACCAATCGTGTTAAAAGAAGTATTCTTCAAAGACAGCGGCCAGTAAGAGGTTTGATTGGAAGCCTTACTTGACGACCCTCCAAGGTTTGTGACAAATCATTCATCCTAGAATAAATACAATATTATTATGATACGACATATAATATCATTTCATCTTCCACATAATTTTTGTTATGTAATATTGTGTACATTAATTAAAGTTATTGTAGGTATATAATACACCTATAAGTAGCCAAAATCAACACTCTTTTTATTACAGGTATTTTTTAAAAGTATTTAAATGAATAAAATCACAATGAAATCAATAACAATTAAGAAATCAAATAAAAAACATACAGTCATGGGTACATTAGATGCAAGGTAAATGCCAAATCATATTTTTATCTACATAATTCACAACAAAATATTTTATGTGCAGTTTCATTAATTTAATATTATAAAGTAGGTACCTACTTAGAAAAAAATAAACAGCAGCAATAATATTCCTATATTATAATTTATTCAATCTTATTCAAATTTCGAACAACAATTAAATTTACTTTTTGTTTTGTTTACATCGCCTATGTGTCAAAATTATTGACAACCGTGAATCCATAGACTATGATTAAAATGAAATATTGTGAAAGATAATGATTTTTTAAATGTGTATTTTGTGTGAATAATATATTCTTAAAATTAATAAAAAATACTTACCTCAAATTACTTACGATACACACCTACGTATTTTTTACAAAACTTTTTTTATTATCCAGCCGAATTGCTCGAAAACGAAGCGCTAAAAAAGAAATATTTTGTTGCGTTGTCTATGCCCTATGGATTCATTGTCATTGACACTTCTTATTTTATTGTCAAACTAATTAAATAATACAAACGAATGAGATGTAAAAAACTTTCTATTTTTCTGGTTATTTTTTAATTATAAATAACAAACAGGAATATTAATGGACAATCTACTGGTAAGCATATTTATTTGTTTCAAAACAATAGGATATTAATATTATATTAATATAATATTAGTTGACATTAGTTGATATAATTAGTTGACATTATGGTTATAATGTCATTGACAAATTTTTGTGTAACTATATTTTTTACAGGCTCGGCAGCATTTTCAACAATAACAACTAACCGGTGAATATCTAAAACGTAAAAACACATATTTCAAGAGAAGATCAACCAAAATCGGTATGTAACGTAGTATCTTATCATTATTTAATTCTATTAATTTTGTGTGTATAACTCATTAATGTTATATTACAGATTAAAGAACCTAAAAATTTACCAGTTCAATGAGGAGGAAAAATATTCAATCTTTGCCAAGTTTGAAATGTAAAAATACAACTATTAAGTCATAATCAGTAATAATGAACTGGCTGTCATACGGATAAGATATGCTGTGACAATACATAAAAACTTAACATAACAAAGACATCACGGAATCAACATACAGAGGGCGAGTTTCTATCAACTAACCCCGTTTTTTCATTTGTATAGGAATTTTTTTATTTTCCCATATCTTCCCAGACATAGAAATAGCCGTTAGATTTTCATGAAAATCATACCAGGGACTATTTACGGTCTATGTATTGATAAATAAGTGTCAAAAAAAATTTTGGAGTTTTGGATTTTTAGTTATAGAACCGTTCCAATAATGGAACACTGGGAAGATACATACATGTAACATTTGGGCTTTTGTATGGGAAATCAAAAACGATATAGAGCGCAGTAAAGTACTTTATGAAGAGATTTTAAAATTTTAATCCACAATTTACAATTTATAAGCCTTGTATAAAATAATACAATAAAAATCTTCTTCTTCTTCTCTTTTATAGACACGGGAGTCTGTTTTATCAGGGTTATCATCTTGACTTGCCTTGTTCCAGATTTCTTACCATCGCTTGAAGAGTATTTTTGATCGGCGCAGCCCTTTTAGTACCCTCATGCAGAGCAAGATATAGTATTCTTACTTTTATTTAACTTCTCAATACATGTTAGTGCCAACAAAACATATAATAACAAATTATAGCGTACCCACCTGACCACGTTGTTCGACTTATTAGACCTTTCAAATTACTGTGTTTCTAATTCTATCACGTAGAGATTAACCACGGAGTGTTTTCATTTTAGACGTTCTAAGCATGCTTTTTGTTTTGACAGTGTCTGCCCTGGATAAAATTCCATGTGTCTTATAGATACGAACCTTCTGTCTGTCCTCATAGCATTGTTTCTCCATATTATGACATCTTTCAAGCAGACTGCTTCTGCGGCAGCCCTATCAACCTGTGACCTTACTAATCAGGCTAGAAGGCCTGTGACCTTACTAATCGCTATTGACTGTAAAGCAAAGCACTTGCTGATGCAGGATTTTCTCCTGTTTTAGAGATATAACATCTGCTTCAATGTTATTCATAGCGTTCTTGACCGAAAAAAAATATCACCGCATCCTGGTAGTATTGTCACTCATCAAGGACAATGAATTAATTTTTTTCTGTTTTTGAGTGTAGCAGACCTTAAGTGGAATCCGATGGTTAAGATGATTTTGCAGATCCTTTTTGAAAATCGACGTCATTCACCTTCAAAGTAACCATACAAACAACGTTTTCTTACTGTGTAAGGTTCAGTTGTACCAGCTGTGTCCGCATATTTTCTTTACATAAAATACTTTTTTCGTTTCTAGATGTTAAAATATTTAGTACACTATTAAACTACGACCAAAAAAATAAATTTCCAACAATAATTTTTTTTTTTGCATGAAAATAGTACAAAAAATTTACATTGGCATATTATCCCAGTGTTCCAAAAATGGAACGGTTAGGAAAATGGACATGAAAATACCTACTTATAGTCATATTTATTTTTATGATTTTTTATAATGATAAAAGAGACAACAATAGAACTGGTAACTTATTATTTGAATGTGAATTATAACAAACAAAAAATATACGGACATTTTACAACGAGCAATGTTTTTCCACAAAATCTGCTATAAAGAATGCTTCATATCAGAAAAAATCAGATGCGAATATCGTGCAACAATATCTCTAACTATAGCCTATTAATCGAAGATTATAAGCACATAAAAATAAACGAGTTGCGCATTTCCAAAAAAATAATAAAAATTGTTAACTAAACCGTTCCAATAATGGAACACTGGGAAGATATGGGTTAATTTTTTATCTGTTAGATCTTACAATGACATAATATTGTCAAATGACTGAAATGAAATAAACAAAATTGTTTTATTCATAACCAGAAATATACTAAATGAAATAACATAATGTTTTTTTTTTCATCAAACATAATAATATATTCTTTCAAACACCACTAATATTTAAAAATGATGCCAACAGCAAAAAGAAATTATGAGAATTCATGGAGTTTTATAAGTATTTAAGTATGTTAATGTTAAAATAACTATCAAATAATGTGACATTTTAACACAACTTACTTCATTATTATTAAAAAGATATTCTGTAAATTTGAGATGCAAGAAGATAACATGATGGTCTTATTAGCAAGTCAATTTCATATAAAATACTTTATAAATTTATTATGTCCCACAATGTGCTTTATTCCATTTTTAAATGGAACATCAGTAATGAATTTTTAGACTTATTAGTTGTTATAAATTAATCATGCTTCGACGTATAAAAATATCTTCTTCGTGTGGTTCTCCTAACTGAAGTTGGTGACCATCACTGCAAACTCTTCATCATTTTGAGCCAGCCTTTTCTCAGAAGACTCTCTTCTGTTCAAAACCACTTTTTTCCTTGAATTTTAAGTTGGAAGAGGGAATATTTTATTTATTTAGATACATAAATAGGACAATATATTACGAAACATACACCAGTGAAGTATATACATTTGAACTTATTCATCACAGCGTAATGAGAATTTAGCCAAAGTATGAGGCATTGACAGTGGTCAGGAGCTCTCTTTTTACTTTTGTATCATTTCCAGGACTCTATAGACACCCTGTCAATACGTGATATGCTCAGCATTCTTCTATACAATCACATCTAGAGGAAATTATCAGTTTATGTAGAGCTAGATGCTGGTTTAAAACTTGACGTGCACCTTGAAATTTGTTCTTCAACAGTTGTGTGCATTAAGTTTTAATAATTAGATATCGACTTCTGATCATGAGGACCTGGGTTCTATTTTTGGAGGAATCAAAGTTTTATAGATGCTTTCTTACGTAATACAATACATTGATTCAGGAGCTACACTGATTATAATTAATATATTACTACCGTAGTATTTATAGGAAAAGACAAGTTTCCTTTTATTATATACATAAATTCCATAGAAAGAAGCTTAACTTGAACAGTCTTTAGAAAATTCATGCCTACTTTTAGTCAATATTTTTAATGAAGATAGATATTTTAATTGTTTCAGCAATTTTTATTATTTAGATGAATTAAGTACCTATAATTGATCAAATTTTTGAAATATAATCTACATACCTAATAATTCAGTAATGTTTGTTTATTTTGTTATTATATATTTATATATTTGTATATTGGAGCATAAGACCGTAGGTTCTGCGTTGGATTTTAATTGTCGTGGATCCTTGCAGGTATATTTATGGTAATTCATGTCTACTTTTAGTCAATATTTTTAATGGAGAGAGATATTTTAATTGTTTCAGCAGTTTTTATTATTTAGATTAATTAAGTACTTTTAATTGATCAAATTTTTGAAATATAATCTATATAATAATTCAGTAATGTTTATTTATTTAATATTGTATATTTATTTTTTGTATATTGGAGCATAAAACCGTAGGTTTTGCATTGGATTTTAATTAATCGTCGTGGATCCTTGCAGGTATATTTATGGTAATCAAAGATACAAATTTTTACAAAATCTCAAATAGGTATATTTACTGTAATTAATACATTTCTAAAATTATAAAATCTTCATAGTAAAATCTCCGTAAACACAGATGGTCATCTTTTAAAAACAAAATTACTCATGTAAATGTTGCTTAGAACCAAAATTTGACTGAATAAAAATATATTTTAAAGATTCAAGATTGTTTTGAAATAGAAATTAATGTAATTCAAACCATATAAAACACATTTTATCAACATTGAAATGAAAGTTCAATTTTTACCATTCTACACATAGGTAGAGGGTTTAGGGAATATAGTCAAGACTCAAACCACATTGAGAGTAACACTTGCATATTAATAAAGGAAAGTTTTCCCTTCTATTGAACAGTGAAATTGAATCAAGTATGAGATGTAACATATTATTATAATGCAGTTTTTTTCCATGTGATTGGCAGACTACAATTTTTTTTCTTTCTTTTTATAAACATTAAAAGTGTTATTCTTCTCTCTTTTTATGAATTGTGAAAGTGTAATTCTTCTTTTTCTGTGCTTATGTCAGTTATAGAGGTCTGTTGAGCAATGAGAAGCTTAATACTTATAAGTAGTCTGTGGAGAAGCTAGACTAGAACCTGTTTAATTACCTAACAATCAATCCTGACAATCGGAATTACATACGTTATGCAAGACGGGTATTAGCTAGTATTTAAATATTTCACAATATTTTAACCTTAAATTTTAACTGATTTGAAAGAAAAACGTATTTTAAAAGTGGACCTAGGTTCGTTTGATAAAACACACCTGGACGTAGTCAATTTTTTGAAAAAAAAATCTGAAAAACTGGGTAAAATTTTGAAATAAATATAGGTAGGTATTCGACATTTTAGTCAAGAGGACTTATTGGGGCATTAATTATAAAATATTGTTGTATTTAGTTTATATTTTAATATGTAAAATAATTATAAAAATAAAGAAACAATACTTAAAAGTGAATAAGTTGGTATGTAAAATTAGTAAAAAAACAAAATAATAAAACTATACTATATCCCGTTTCACACTTTATCGTCTTTTCGCTTTAGAAATGGAATCTTTATTGATTTATTAAAATAAAATAAAATAAAAAAATACTAATAACTTTAAAAAAAAATGGCGGCATGACTGTTGTCAAAAAAGAATTTTCTCTTCTATGATTGGTTCAAATGGACGTAGGCAATTATGATATGTTTTATGTCATGGACGTAGGTGAATTTGAAAAAAAATCACGTTTTTAAATCAATTTTTCGCCCAAAAGCAATGGACATAGGTTCACTTGAAAAACACACAAATGATCCGTGGAATATGTTCTATACATCTACATAAATTTATAAAAAAACCTTAAGTAGTGTGGACTAAGGAAAGTTTGAAAAGTATCGACACAATTTAAAATAACACAAAAACCGGTATACATAAGTTCAGAGGTTGGTACATTGACAGAAGATGGAAATCGTTTCATTCATGTTTTTAACTTGGGACGCGAATTGACATTTTTAGATTAATGGTTTCCAAAAGAGAGAACCCTGATTATACCAAAATGCTACTTATTGCGATTAAATGTAGCGGAAATACGTTGATTTTTATTCAGACAGTACCATTTTTCTATCTCTCTAGGGTTCCCAAAAAAAAATCACCAATTTTTTGCTGTTTATTTTATTGGATTCGAGATTTTAAGTCAAGGTAGAATTTTAGGTTAAATAAGTTCCTAGATAAATGATTTTTTTGGTCGCGAACATTTTAACATTATAAAAAAAAACTAAATAAACTGTTGATAGTCTTTGTCTTTGTACATCTGATGAAGGGAGGAGTCGCTCGCGAAAACCTTTTTTTTTTTGACAAATGAATCTGTGCTCACTCAAAGTGAACACAAATACACTCATTGACTCTTTCACAGTAAGCTACTTAAAGCTTGTGTCGTGAAAGAGGAAGATGGTCGGCACCTGGGATCGAACCCACGGCCTCCGCACGAAACAGTGCGAAAGCCGGCGTCGTAACCGCTAGACCACCAACCACTTCGAATGTTTATGGTAATGAAATAATTTGTAGTAGCACACAGTGAAGACTCGTTTTATTTATTTTTACATCAGTAAAACTAACGTTTTAAAAACGACAAATTAATGTACAAAATAACAAACGAACCATACTTAAACAAAACGCGTTTTTCCTTTTACAAAGGAAAAACAAACATTATGAAAATAATAAAAGTATAAACGATAAACAAAAATAACCTAATTTAGAAAAATATTAACCTTATATATTCAATCATCATATTCAAAATTTTTCATCGCATTTTGAACGAACAAATTTCAACATTTAATTTTATAACCTTAATTTTGTGCGAATTACTCGAAAATGAGTGCAGGGTTTGTGATAATAAAAACGATTTATTTTATACGTGGGTATGCTATTTATTTTGTCATATTACCGGCGATTCATTACATAAATTTCAATAAAAATTTTATACAAGGCATTAAAAGAATATAAATTTCAAGAGGTACCATTTGAATGTTTTGATTATTTTTGCACTAGGGCAAAATCTTAAAAAAATTATTAATAAACAATTTTGAATTCATTGAATTGAGTCCTAAGGGTTGGCTAACAGAGATCTTTTAAGTTAGGCTATTTTCATCTCTATCTATTATCTCTGCCTATTCGTATATGCATGCTAGCCTCAACACAAAGGCGAACGAAAAATGAGGCGGCAAATTTTTCTTTTTCATTTGTATCTGGTTTGTATTATTGTTTTGAACTGTATAGTATGTATGAATTTGATGTATCAATGATTAAACAAATAAATAAAATAAATCTATCATCAAGCTATCATCTCCAATTTGACCGTGCTTCAGCATAATATGGAAAGTTGAGAGAATCAAGATAAAGAGTAGAGAAGATGAATACAGACATTCAAGCTGTACATGATGGAAAGTGGATTGGATGGAGAACCTACCGACAGTTAGAAAGATAGCAATCTTATTACATTCAATTGTAGAGAAAGGGGTGGAAATATTCAACTTACTTGGCATGGAAATTGAAAAAACGACCTACAAAGCAGTACTAGAAGTATATGAAAAAATTTTCACCCCAAAAAAAATGTGACAATTATTAGCACACATTTTCCACTAGAAAACAAAGTGAAGGTGAACACATCAAAGTCTTTCTACTGGACAACAGTCACTAATAATTAAAGATATTTTCATCGCAAACATGTCACAAAGATTGTTACAAGAACATGATCTTAATCTAGAAAAGGCCAAAGAAATAATTGATACTATTATGATGGTTCAAAAAAGAGAAAATATTTTGAGTCGTCAAGCTTGCAAGTGCATAAAATTCACTCAGGACCAACAAGAAGTCTGTCACCTTCATCCTGGAGAACGTCCCGACCGTCAACGTCGTCATCGAGAAAATCATCCGAGAGAACGCCATCGCCAATAACAAACAAAGAAGTCTGGAACAGATGTGGTCAACAACATCGCTTCAAATGCCCAGCACAAGATGTCAAATGCTGGTCATGTAACAATCAAAATTTTCATTTTCTTCTGTGTGCGACCTCTGGTTCCTCGATGGGTGGAATGGATGAGCGACAGGTGGAACACTGATCGTATTTATTTATTTATTTTACGGAGAAAAACGCCAATTACAATGTTAAATACCTACTTAAATTTTGTGTCCACATATTTTACATATTATTCAAGTTGAATTCACATCGATCTTTAAACGAACAGTGGCAAAATAACAATACAATAATAATCAAAATCAAATCAACAACACAATAATCAAAATAAAAATATTACCCAACACCATCCATAGAACTAAAATAAAAAAATAAAAAAACAATGACACATCTCAAAACGATACATGTGTTGGTTTAGGATTTCGCACAAGAAATGTCGTTAAAAAATACCGCAAACTAGATCGGGTAGAATAATATGTAAGTAGACCTCCTGAAAGATTAGGTTTGGGAGATGTTAGATTATTGTCACAGTATATTTTGTATTTGTATAAGACTAAATGAGCAGTCTAGTACTGTCTCTCAAGCTATCAGCTGTTTTATTTCACTCTCAATATTCCATTCTTTGTCAAGTCTTGTCTTTCTGATAGCAAAGTCCTCCCTTTGAATTGAACAAACATTTTTCCTTATATTGTAATACAGACAGCAATAAAGTTTTATTTATTTACGTTCAACAAACCTCAAAGGTCAACCGATTTTTCTTTTAAAAAACGAAACTCGGCTAACAATACAAGAAGTCATTCCACTGAGTACAGAAGACAAATTAATTATTTTAAGGGTGCTACCTAGAAACTTTGAAACTTCCACCCAAGTAACGTGTCTGTCCCCAGACCGCATATGGAGTTTCAAGGGTTTGTTTAGAAACCACGTATATTTGTCTTGTCTCTCGCCACTCCAACCCTCTTGTTATTCTTCCAAGAACCAACCCTTTCTAATCTTTAAATAAAAATGTTTTCGAATCCAAATATTTTGTTTTCTACTAAGTTTAAACGAAAACGAAATAAGGATAATCCTCAACTGTTTTCATACAATCTCCTCAAGCACTGATTTTTTTTAATTTTTTTGGTAGCTCCCCAAAATCGATTTGAGAATCGCTGATTTTCTTAACGCTCTTCCACGTGACACACGTCACGGTTTTGTCAACAAAACTCTAGTGGGATATATTGGTTTCCAAACATTTACCGTGAATAAATCGGATGTAGGTATGGGATGTTTAGATTAACTGAGTTAAAACTATCCTTGTGTTTCGAGTGAATTTGGTTAACAAATCAGTCATTAAACAACTTTGATTCGATACCTAGTAAAATTTTGGCCATAAAACTGCGGTTGTAGAAGTTAAAAATTGTGGATGAAGACAAAGCATTTATTCGGAGTTTTAGTTTAATATCCGTCTGTATGTGTCTTGTATCAAATTTTAGTAAGTTTTAAGGTTTCCGGAAAATATGTTGAATTTTCATCAGGATTTCATCCATCATCATCATTCTATTTGAAGAGCAATCGAATAACCTGCGAATTGCGAACGATATGCTTCTGATTTTGGAGAGTCCCTATCGATCAAAAATGAAAGAAATTATTGACTAACAACTAAAAGTTATGTCTGCCAATAAACGATTAATAATGAATGCCAACAAAACCAAAATAATTACAAGCTTAGACACGAGTGATTATAGATTTCCATTATAAGAGGTTATATTATGTATCTACGCTTGTTTCTTTTTTATCGAAGTAGCCCACGCCGGATATCCGCTAGTTGTTAGGTATAATATACATTTCCTAAATCCGTTTCTATGAGACTGAATTCTTTTTATTTAAGCTGAACTTATAAAAATTCAGTTACAGGGTTGATTCTTTCATTACGTTTCTGCGATTGCGATCCTTCTAAAAGTATGTAGGTATGTAGATGGGATACGAAAAAAATACCTACATGATATACCTATTTCAAAGTTTCAATAGATGTAGTTTCAGAAATGCCTTTGGTGGGATGGCAAAATATTAAATATGATTTATTCAAATATCTTTTAATACAACTGTCTGTTAGATTGAATATTCCATTTCATAAATCCTAAAACACATGTTATGTGTTTGGTTAAATTAATGTTTTGATAAAACAATTCTCTTGTTGAGTTGAGGTTTAGAACTTTATTTGTTCAATACCACAAATCTTAAGTATGGAGAAGTCTTATATTCGCGACCGCAAATCAAGACCAGACTGAGTGTCGTGTCTTCGTTATTTCAATATTCAAGACAAATATGTAATAATGGTACTCCATGCTATATACCTACAAACAAAATCTTTGTATTAAGGGAGTAGGATCAGATTTATATGTATACGTCTTGTTTGCAGTCTCAAAACACACTTAACAATGAATATGTAACAACTAATGACTCTAATAATTCATTACCGATGTTCGATTTTTAAATGGAACAAACCACTACGGGCTTACGACCGTCTTCTACTGTTGTTTCGAAGGCTGGCTTAGTGCGATCACTTTACGTTAACAACGTTCGCCATTAGATGGTAATGTTTAAGTCTCCGAAACTCCTAAGAATTCTCGACATGTTCAACATGTCGAAAAATCTCATGTATGCAACAAGTAGATATTTAATAAATTAATGAAATATAGAGATAAAAGTTGGAAATTGTTGAGAACAAGAGAGCAACCAAATTTAAAGACTGCGACTGCTGTTTTGGAATGGAAAATTTGGGGATCTAAGATGGTACCACCGCATCACGAACGACGCTATAGGTACGTCGGCGCACCCAGCGTGAGCCCATCACTTCTACCATTATGTGGAGGAGATGGACTTGGCTGGACATGTGTTAAGGATGCCGAATGACAGTTGGCCGAGGAGAGCGCTGTTCTTCCTCCCATCAGGGTCCCGAAGACGAGGAAGGCCCTCTCATACTGTGTTCCGCTCCTTCGAAGCAGAGCTGAGGAATCTGGACATGGTGTGGGAGGAGGTCAACATTGCGCAAGATCGAGCGCAATGGAGAGCTCTTGTTGCCTCCCTATGCCCCTAAGTGGGGCCTTAAGGGAGTTTGGATGGCGACTGCTGTCATATATTTGGCGCCAGGATATGAATATATCAATTTTTATAAATGTCTTTTTAATTGCCTATTGGCTTTGTTGGAGCACAACGTTCTAATTATGTCTAGATTCTTATGACCATTTAACAAAAATTAATTATGGTAAGGCGCGTTTGGAAAATACCGCGGTCTCACGCAATCTCTATGAATCCTCTACTTTTTTATCATTGCTTTTATTCATCGTTTTGTTTTATAGCATACCTATAGATACTTTATACTAATTTGTAGCTTAAAATGTCTACTTTAAAATGAGATTCATCAGTTAAGTCTGATGACTATCATTTATCGTAATTTCAATCATATTATAATCCATCTGTGTGACAAATCACCAAAATCTTGCCGTGATGAGTTGAGTACCATGGTGACACAGTTCTGGGTAATAGGTACATATTATATACTTTCCATTTTGTTTCATAAATCTCATTTATTTGGTATGAAATGTTGCAATTGATTGTGATGAAGGCTATCATGAAATATAGGGTAGATACTTCAAAATATTAATCATGTTTTGGCCTTTGTGTTTGCTCCTCTTGCATGGTTTTATTTTTGTTTGTTTTAATGTGAAATTGTGATGTTTTTTTTATGTCATCTTATAATAACCGTGGCGTTATCAAAATATATTATATGTTTTTAATGTAAAAGCAACAATTGTTGCGTAGAGAGAAATAAAATAAAATAAAAATAAATGTTTAAAAAATGTAGGTACCTCAGAGTTTCATTGCTCTGCGTGTGACCAAATGTTAAGATGAGAGATTTAACTATTTGATTGTCTATTTGAAAATAAACCAATTTTTCTTTACCAGAGAACTGATGAGGACAATTTGACATTTCTTCCCATAGAAACAGTTGTATGTATAGGCACCTTTAATCTAGTAGGAATTACGTAATATTATTTTCACCGATATAATGTTTCCCCTGGAAACCTGTTGGTATTAATAAAGCAACTATTGACCAACAAAAAACTTATTATGTAGGTATGAAAAGTATTTACCTAGCGTAGTTGAGTTGGTTTTGTCATTTGTATGAAAAATAGAATATTTCTACGAAAATACCGAGTTACCTACGGACGAACATAACCAATATAATATAGGATTCGATCTTCCAAAAAAGTTATAACAAGTAAACAAAATTCAAAATTTCATACGAGTTTTTCTCAAATTCAAGGCATTTACACTACCTGCCTCATTGTATGCTACGACGAAATAGAATTTCTCATTATAAAAATTATTTAAAAAATGTTTAGGTACCTTCTTTTTGGAATTTCGGTACAAAACCCTTGTTTCAATGTGGTTGACAACCCCTGTCCCAGGAATGAAGGTAAACCTGCTTTCTCCCAATTCCTATCCAAACTTCCCATCAAACCTCAAACTCTTACGCCCGAGTTACAAGTCTACATTTAATAAATTATGTAAAGGTACATGAGAGCCTATGTGATTCCTATATCCTGTCCCTTTCTTGTATGTTTAATTCATTATTGTGTGTTGTATGTATAAGCCACACAACTTGTACACAAAATTTTAAAGCAGGATAAGAACAAACTTTCTAGCCTCTTTCTCTCTTTCTGGAGAGAAGGACCATAAAATATATGAAATACTTAGTTGAAACTATTTTGCATAAAAAGCCTTGTCGTTGCACTTTCTTCCAATAAAATATACTTGTCAGTCAGAATTCAATGCTGGGTGTGTCATAAGGGGATGTGACCCACCTTTTTTATCAAAAATTTTCAATTTCGTAAAGGTGTACTCTTTGGTCATTCCCTCGTTGAAGGCTCCCTTTTATAAGCATTTCCTTAGAAACAATTTATATTATCAAAGCAAAGTTCGTATCTTTCCATTTCATTTTAAATTTTTTCCATAATTTCTCACCGTTTAAAATTACCCTGAGCTTATACGAATATTTCGAAACCAGTATAAACCAAATCAGTCCAGTCGTTCTCGAGTTTTTAGCGAAACGCACATACAACTGTTCATTTTTATATATACGATGTTTTGAAATACTTCAATGAATCTGTGCTCACTCAAAGTTAACACAAATAATGCACTCTGAATCACAGTAAGCTACTTTTAAAACTTGTGTCGTGAAAGAGGAAGATTGTCGGCACCTGGGAATAAAGTCGACCGCTAGGGTACCAACCACGGTAACACGTAAATTGTTCGAATTACAATTCTTCAAAAATCACAATTCTCCTAATGGCAATTATACGAAATCACAATAATTCCGCTTATGCACAATTCTTCGAAAAATGTTATTTTACGTTAGCATTAGCAAGCTTTCTACTATTTACATGAATGAGTTAGGTTAGGTTAAGTTATAATTAGAGGGTGGGGGTTTGATCTCAGCTGATTCCCCGAATTAATTTAAAATAATACAAAATATTAAAAAAGAAATAATAATCGTAGAAATATTCATTCGAATAATTCGCTTTAGAACAATAATAATTACAGTACATAAATCGAAAAATTTATTTTTCGAAGAATTGTGATTAGAAGAATTGAGTTTTCTAAGAATTTTCATGGAATTACCAACCACTACAAGATGTCTCATGACCTTCCTTTAAAAAAATAAATAAAAACGTATCAAAAGTATGTAGGCTTGCTTAGTAGACGATTTTTATTCCCACACCTGTTCATGAATTCAGAAGACAAAACAAGAACCTAATATTCCAAAGTGGTTTATTGATTTTTTTTTATCCTACAGGAACATCTGTCGAGAGGAATGGCCCGACAGAAACCAACAATACTACTACTCCATGGCTCTGATGTGCCTGCAGTTCGTCATACCTTTAGTGGTTCTGGTCTTCACCTACACAAGAATCGCCATCGCGGTATGGGGTGTGAGGCCTCCTGGAGAAGCCGAGAACTTACGAGACATGCGAATGGCCCAGTCCAAGAGAAAGGTGAGAAAATCCAGATTTTATAGTTGAATAGTTATATTATGACTCTAATTATTTCATAGGTTTATATCAAAACAATTGAAGCAAAATTATACAGGTTCCAGTCAGTTTCCTATCAGTAAATTTGTAATATAAAAGAAAGTCGGGTTAGTGCGAACACTAATAACTCGAGATCGGCTGAACAGATTCTTCCGATGTTTGATTTATTGGATTCTTCTCCGCTCCGGATAACAGAATAACTATTTAAAAGTTGAAAATGCATAAGAAACAAAATATAATATTAAAGTTAGTATGGAACGGATTTCCTGCAACGCCAACGCCATCTATGAAAAAATCTTTTGCAACAATTTTTTTTGTTTACCTGACAACCATTGACATTACAAAATTTGGTACGCAGATTTTTTATTGATTTTTAGAGCTTTCAGAAATATTTTTTTAAAGTACCGACTATTTGCAGAAGCAAACAGTCATTTGGACGCTTCAGGAGGGCTACTCTTGCTCAATCCCAATTAAAAGTTGAACGGTCGTGTTTGAAATAGTTATCATGCTGTCAAAATACTCAATCTCGAAATGGTAAACTTTTTCTTGTCGTAAAATGTTACCTTTTACAGAAAAAAAAAACCCAAAGACAACTGAATATTCTCAAATGTTGCTGTCCTTAACGTTTACAACACGATAATCTATGGATATAAATGAAAGTCGGGTTATTGCGAACACTTACAACTCGAGATCGGCTGAACAGTTTTTTGTGATGCTTAGTTTATTGGAGTCTTATCCGCTCCGGATAACAGAATAACAAAAATGGAAAGCAAATAATAATATAAAATATAATATTAAAGTAATTTGGAACGGATTTTCTGATTTTATTCCATAACAACACAATTTTTATTTACTTGACAACCATTGGGTTTCAAAAAATTGGTACGCAGATTTTTGATAAACCTAATTTCTTTCAAGCTTTCAGAAATATTTTATTTAACATTCAAACATAAACGTATTTTTGTATAAATTACAAATTCGAAATCAACTACAGGACAACGTCTTTCGGGAAAGCTAGTATCATATACATTTAAAAAAAAGGGTATATTTTCCCATTTTGAGTGTAGGTATTTTTTATACTGTTCATTAAATAATATTAATAACATACATAATAATATAGGAAAAGTACTTACTTGTATAAATCCTAATTTATACATTTTTTTCGCAAAACAATACCGGATTCAAAATAGATCAACCGTGAAACTATTTTCATACAAAAAAATTTTAAACTTAAAAAAATATTTTGCAGTCTTTACCCTTTTAAATTTGTTACAAAAACTACTAATGGGAAGGAAGGGTAGGGAAAGGAGAAGGGCGTAGGAGATTATTTTGTTGTTTGTCCTTAGTGGTCTTGTGTCGGATAGTCTGTATCAAACAGTCCATCTCGTCCTTAAGTCAGCGAATTAGTCGATAATACCCCCTATTCTGGATTTGGTTCGAACAAAAATAAGAACGTTCCAAAATTTAAGAATTACGTTCACGTGAATTAAAATGATGTGTTCATAAAACTAAAATTAGTTCACCATAAACAAGATTATGAATTATAATTGTCTATGGACGAGGAAGACCCTCTCATACTGTGTTCCGCTCTTTCGAAGCAGAGCTGAAGGATTTGGACATGGTGTGGGAGGAGGTCATAAACATTGCGCAAGATCGAGCGCAATGGAGAGCTCTTGTTGGCTCCCTATGCCCCTAAGTGGGGTATAATATATGGGGTATAAATATTTGACACTTGTTTTAAACTTATTATGTTAAAAAAATACTTTTCCAACTGTCGATTTGTTGAAGAGAAATTATTTCTCGAGACAGATCGGCAGTATCAAGCCAAGATGCGTGATTGCGTTGGTTGCTGGATTTGCGGTAAATTTTAATTGGAAAGGAAAAATAGGAAACCCACCTCGATGTTGATCTCCTGCTTTGACCTTCCCGCGTTGATTTTAATCCTCGTCTATATTGACACTTGTGAATTCACAATATTTTATATGCTTTTGTATAAGGTTTATTTTGATTTGAGATAATTTGGTTATTTTTACAGCGAATTTTGCGTAAGAGTACTTGTTGCGCGGGTAGCGATTCTATTTGAACTGTAGGTTGTAGGTAGGATAAATTTTGGATAAAAAGTATTTTTGGGATTGTGTTGCCAGGACAAAAAACAATACAGGAATAGGGAAAAAGGGCGCAAACAATGCGTGAGATTTGTATGGCCAGGTCTAGATTTTAAACGGTTTTTCAAACTTTGACGACAAGAAACACCAATTTAGAGGCTTCGCAGCATATACCTATGTTCCATATATGGATTTACTCAGAATTCGGAGGAGAACATTTAGTGTCTGTGTGTGTGTGTGTGTGTGTGTATGTGTCCCCCCCTTTTGATTCGCTTGATGCACAGATCCTAAAATTTCAGAAAATATTGAATACTCTAAGCCTATAAAACTTGTATACTCAGAGTTTTGAAATTTTCTTTCAGTCAGGGGTAATCAACCTTTGAATTTTTACTTAATTTTATCATATATCTCGAAAACTATAAAAGCTAGAACACTATAAATGTGTATGTATGTAGAAAAATACAATATCTCAAATCCAATTTAATGAAAAAGTTCCAGGGTTTCTCAAACTTTTTTAATAAGAAAAATAAAAATTTTATGACAAATTTACGAGTTTCAATGTCTATAATAAAGAAAAATATATTTTTATGACAAATTTACCAAGTACAATGCCTATATTTCAGAATTTTATAAAAATATCGAAAAAGCCGAAACCCATCAACTAGATAATTTAATTTTCTATAAAAAATGTTTACATTATAGCAGTATATCTCAAAGTTTTTTTAACAATTTTTGTAAAAATTTAATTTATTGACGACATCGTTTCATATAATAAACATACCGACTCAGGCCATCGACAGTTGGATCTCATGTTTACATGCAACTAGTATTCTTAATAATATTCTTGAATTTCGTCAAAGATCCTTCTAAAATAATTACAGTATAATGGTGATTTGAAATACTAAACACCAAAATTATTCGTGTATTTAATACTAGCTTATACCCGTCTTGCTTTACATTTTTGATTCCGATTGTCAGGTTTGATCAGTAATATTATAACAAATCAATCTCCAATTATTTAATTACATTTTCATACGGTAATACCAAGATTCCACTCAACGTTTACATGAGTAATTTTGTTTCCAAAAGATGGCTTACTGTCTTTTTTGAAAAATTTGTATGAATAAGATCCTAAAAAAATAGAGTTTTTTAAATAGCTCTAAATATATTAAAGTTAATGCAGCAAATTGTATTTAAGAACCTTCTCTGGCATTTTGCACGGCTTTGCGCAGATTCATATCTGACGTAGCATTTGTCTTTTGAGCGTGATGCTCCGACATACGATAAAAAGCAAACATACAAACATTTCTGAATTATTATGTAGATTATAAGAAGACATTGCGTAATCTACATTTGGAATATTTCAATTCATGGTGAAATGCCGGTTTAAAGTAGGTTTGAAGAGAAATAGTGGGTTTGATAAGCCCGACGATACATCTCCTGTCAAGAGAGAGCTTGGAGTAAGGCATCAGGGAGTTGTCCGGATCATAATGCGAATCTTAATCAAATTATTATTTTGGAAGGATTCCTCTATTCAGAACAACAATTCCTTCATAAATAACAAAGGATTTTTCATACTTGAATTTCATTATATTATTTTTATAAACAAAATTTTTATGCATAATCACACTCACACAGCCCTTGTCTGAGCATTATGTGAAAAAAAAAAATATGTGTCTTCGTCTACATAATCTAGAAATAATCCAATCGTTTTTATCATTTTTTTTTTACCAATCACGCCGTGTACCTTAAGGGGTAGGCAAAGAGAACGGACCTCCACCGATCCACGTCATTCTCGGTCAGCCATGCTTCCTAACACCTTTCCTTTCAGCCTTGTAAATTTTCTATGTCATTCTATTTACCTACATCCATTCTTTCCACTTGCCGAAACCATCTCAACTTATTGACTTTTATCTTTGTCACACTTATGTACTTTCATACTACATTCCTTTCTAATATTTTCATTCCTTTCCATATCCCACAGAGTCTTTCCACATATTCTTCGTAGAGCTCTCATCTCTACTGCATTTATACTACATTCTTCTTATTTAATCCATGTCCACGTTTCACATACGTAAATCATTTATGGTAACAGGATTGCGTTAGGCACAAGTTTAATAATTAGCTTGTAGTTTCTCATAAAGGGACTTAGTGCACCGCCCACCCTGCTACAAACCACTTGCCTACCTTCGATTACTTTTTCACATTTTCCATTCTTACTAAAAATATAAACATATTCATTCGCTTACTCGAGCATATTAAATATGTCGAAGATAAACGTAATGGTTATGGGAAGTATTCTAAAATCAGACCTTATGACTTTAATTTTAAAGCCACTTAAATAAAGTTTAATAAATTACATTTTAAAGAAAGTTTACTTTAATGTTTAGTTTGATCGCTGAAAAGGATGTAAAGGAGTCACTGAAACGGAAAAGGATCAAAAACTAAATTATCAGTCCGCACATTTATAATTACAAAGTGCTAAAACTCTTATAATAAATTATTTTCCAAATATCAATATTTAAAGCCTACTCGATACCACTCGAAAACTTTCTTCGAAAAAGTTGAAATCGAGAATTAAAAGTTCTCGGAAATGTGTTCGAGTGTTAATTGGAGATTTTGGTAATTTGGAGCCACCACAATCAGGGTAGGTAGCTATAGCTATCATAAAAAACTTCCCTTACAAACTTAATTTTTGAAAGAAAAAACACGGTAAGCGGTAAGTATGTAGGTTGGCAGGACTTTAACTTTCTGAGGAATTAAAAAACTTGTAATCTTATTCTGGGGAATTCTATTAAGAAAATTAGACTTTTTTTTATCATGTAAAAATTAGAGATGAAACGGATAACATTTTTGCCGGATGCCGGATATTCGGCCAACTAAGCAGGCGAATACCGGATATCCGGCGTATGTTTATGATTGGTTGGTGCATCTATATATAGGATCATTGGGTTCATTGTAGAAATAACCATCAACCACATTGGTTAGTGTGGTGTGTTAATATTTTTTTCCTATGATTAGAGTGTTTAGATTTTTAACTTTAACCCTCAGAACCAAGGTCGTAGCCAAAATACCATTAGTGCAGAGGTTCCCAATCTGTTTAGGTTTACTTCTCCCTTTATATCCAATTCAATCCAAACTACCTTTACGCTCCACTTAGGAGCATAGGGAGGCAACAAGACCTCTCCATTGCGCTTGATTTTGGGCAATGTTTATGACCTCCTCACACACCATGTCCAGATTCCCCAGCACTGCTTGGAAGAAGCGGAACACGAGGAAGACCCTCTCGATATGAGATGGTCTTCCTTGTCTTTGGGACCATGATGGGAGGAAGCAGCGCTCCCCTTAAAATATCAATGGTTTTTTTTTTTTTCAAAATTTATAAAATTCGCTGAATGCTAAAGAAGTGTTCAGTAGAGCCCGGACAGTGCGTAAATTACCGTGGGTACAACGCATGAATTACGCTTACGTAGGCGGCATAATATAATAATTGGACTGACTCCATTGCCGGAACGTTATTGTTCCAAAAATCGCGGAATCTATCTGCATCTTCCAGCAGGATGATATATGACGAAACGTATTTATTTAAATTTTCCTTATTTACGGAGACAAGCGAAGCCGATTACTACCTCTATATACAGAAATAAGTATTCATTCTCCATTCCCTTATAGCATTATGTTTGCTAATCAAAGTTGTAGAATTTTTCTTGTGATTACAAGGTGTGTTTTTTAAGTGATTCTTATTAAATTAATCAATTAGTTATCCAAACATAAGCTTTTTTAACTATCCGGTATCCGGCCGGATAGTTGCTAGTTATTCGGTATTCGGCCGGATTGCATTTAAGCAGCCGGATAGGCCGGATACCGGATAGTTACCGGATATCCGTTTCATCTCTAGTAAAAATCTTATTAAATGACCGCTTATAAAAGTTTTTAAGCTTGCGTCTCGAATAAATTAACAAAGTTTCTTTGTATTTGTTAGCACATTCGTTGTCAACCTGTTGTATTAAATGAAACGTGAGTTCAGGGGCCTAAGTCAGATTTCAAATAATTATGTTTCCACGCTGATGGTTTAAGTCTTTTGTATAGAACCAACGCTCATGGGCTCATTTACGAAACAATCAGACTAATTTGATTTTATTTTTGACAAAAATCAGAATTTGATTCAACTTAAACACAATTAAACACATTATTTACATTATTTATATTCCTGTGGCCAAAATCACTCGATATCGGGTGGAAGGCCTCAACAAAAACAAATAAAAAATAATATATTCCTGTGCGTGCTGAAGTTCGATGGTTCAGCTAGTTATCTACATAATAATTCAGTTATATATGTATATTTATTTATTTATATTTTTGTATATTGGCACATCACGCTAAAACCGCAGACTCTGCGTTGGATTTTTTTCTTCGCAATTTTTCGCAAATACATTTGCGGTAATTTTCATACAAATAATGTTTCCATTTCATCAAATATAATATTTTAAGTTATTAATAATTTTCTAAAATTATGAAATCTTCATAGTTAAATCTTCGTAAACACAGATGGCCATCTTTTGGAAACAAAATTACTCATGTAAAAATGTTGCATGGAACCGAAATTTGACTGAATAAAAACGTAGGTATTTAAAATATTCAAGATTGATTTGGAATAAATGTAATTCAGACCATATAAAACTTATTTTATAAACATTTAAATGAAAATACGAGTAGTGCATTTTCGGATTACGTTTCGATTGACATCTGAGGTCGCTAAAACAGCCGCCGTTATCATGATTAGGCAATTCACTTAAAATATGTACCATTCCACACATAGAGGGTGCTAATGTAGTTAGGTAATACTCAAACCATATGAGAGTAATATAGTTACAAAACTTGCATAGGTAGGTTCGTATAGGTACAATTATTATTAAAGTATTTTTTTACCCTTCGATTGAACAGTGAAATTGAATCAAGTGTGAGATGTAACATAATATTATGATAGGTAGGTACATGCAGTTTTTTTTTTCATGTGAGTGGTAGACTATAATGGGATGTATTTTTTCCTTTTTGTGCCGCTAGAGGCGCCCTTGCTAATCCGGTCTATTGTCAAATTCAGTGTTGCCAACGGGGGCGATTTACTTCTTCTTCTTCTTATGGTCGCTCACAATCTAACCTCCAAAATATCATTCTAGTTTATTTCAAATTAAACAACTTATATATTATTATACATGATAACGTACAATAGGTTTAGAGTAATCATTGTACATTTTTTACATACTATTACAAATAAAATTGTTCATCTTTTTTTATATACCTACCTAAATACAAATTAAAAAATACAGAACAGCACCCCTGAGATTTATTCTCAAATTTATGCGCAACAAAACCAACAACTTCTTAGCAACTCAATCAACAACTTCTTAGCAACGCAATGGAAAACAAACTTCCCAACGTTGGCATCACTGAAAAAAACATCTCTACGTTGGCAGCACTGAATTTGACAATAGACCTGATTAGAAGTTCTGCCACCTAGTGTGTATTGTCGGAAGCTCCCCAGAAAACTTCCCATTATTATTAAAGCATTTTTTACCCTTCGATTGAACAGTGAAATTGAATCAAGTGTGAGATATAACATAATATTATGATAGGTACATGCGGTTTTTTTTTCATGTGAGTGGTAGACTATAATTATTATTCGTCTTTCTTTTTTATAAACATTAAAAGTGTCATTCTTCTCTCTTTTATATGAATTGTGAAAGTGTAATTCTTCTTTTTCTGTGCTTATGTCAGTTATAAAGGTCTGTTAAGCAATGAGAAGCTATACTAGAACCTGTTTAATTACCCACCAATCAAAATCAAAAACGTAAAACATGACGAGGATGGACTGATGAAATATTTAAAATGGCTTTAAATGATAGTGATATTGGCATAAAAGTAAACGGAGTCAGCATTAACAATATCCGATGTGCAGATGACACTGTCATACTAGCTGACAGCCTCCAGGGACTCCAACAACTGGCAGAACGTGTCAGTGCGGTGGGTGATGAAATGGGCCTAAATATCAATGTAGCCAAAACCGAATTCATAGTTTTCAGCCGACAACCTCATATTGGATCCATCCTTCAGCTTAACAGAAAGCCAATAGAGCGCGTACACACATTTCTTGGGAGTGTGATAACAGATAACATAGATCCCGAAAAAGAGGTGAAGTGCAGAATAGAGATAGCGAGAGCCGCGTTTAATAACATGAGATCTCTCTTCTGCGATGATAGTATTAATTTAAAACTAAGGCAAAGAATGGTCAACTGCTATGTTTGGTCCACATTACTATATGGTGTGGAAACTTGGACCCTTGAACCGTATAGAAGCATTTGAAATGTGGCTCCACAGCAGAATGCTCCGTATTCCGTGGACCGATATGGTGACTAACACGGAGGTGTTGCGAAGAGCTGGTCTTGAGAGGGAATTGTTAACTAGCGTCAAGAAAAGGAAAATGTCCTACCTGGGACACATACTTCGCAACACCAAATAAAAACTGCTTCACCTAATAATGAAGGGGAAAATAGATGGAAGTCGAGGTGTGCGTAGACGGCAGATGTCCTGGCTGAGAAATATCAGACAATGGACCGGAATCCAGCGAGTGGAGGAACTGTTCCGGTTAGCCCAGGACAGAGAAGCCTACGCCATAGTGGTAGCCGACGTCGGGGGGACCTGACATGGCACTTGAAGAATAAGAAAATGACGGGTATTAGCTAGTTCATAATAATATTATGAATGCCAAGTTCAAAACTAAACACAACAAAACTTTTATGGTTTGTCTTAGAGTTGAAGAACGACCCACTTCTCCACTGAGAATAAGGAAGGAGGGCAATATATTATGATGTTGTTGTTTGTCTCTGAAACTTTGAATAACGGACATTTGGATAGCCGCCAAGGATTCACGGTTGGAGAGTACTTACTCATCATCAGGAACGTCTCAAAGCATGACCCCATGACAATGGGAATGTAATCTCATTACTTTACTTCGGTATTGTGTGACTTACCGAGACTAGGAGAAAGGCATATAATTATTCAGTTACAGGTTCATACAATGTTACATTTTAGAATAATTATATGACGAAGAAATATTATTTATATTTTTTTATACTAGATGGTTCTGTAAACTTCATGTCACCTACATTCCAACCTATGTTTATCTACACTGTTAGAATGCTGTACGGAAAATATAATTATTATGGTTTTTTTTTACCATTTTCCTCCCAATTATACCATATTATATTAGTATCATCGTTTCATGAAATCTTAAACTTTGATACCAAAATCGGTTCAGAAGTTGAGTTTAAATGAAACTAACAAACAGCTGTTAATGAAAATGTCCTGTGGTCTTAACGACTCACGAATATTGAAATTCAATTTGTAAATGATTAATAATTAGGTACCTTTTAACCAATCTAATTCCCAATTATACTTCTGTAAAGCCGTTTATATTTTCCATCCGTATTCTGTCAATCGCACCAGGTATCGTACAACTGACAGTTTCTGTTAAACGCCAATTTAATTTCTAGATTAGAATTTTAGAGAAGTTTCTTAAATTTTCTAATTTTCCGCACAATTTTCTTATTTTTTCTTCCATAAGAACCTTCTCCTGACAAAAGCAAACAAGACAAAAAGAGAATTGGCCGTTGACGCGAGATGCGATAACCAACTAAAAGTGGGCTGTATTTTCTTTATCTATTATTTTTGTAACTTCAGTTTAATTGTGAGCGATTACAAAGATATTTAATTTCCTATTTTCGTTTTCATTTCAGATGGTGAAAATGATCGTCGTTGTAGTAGTGGTCTTCACAATATGCTGGCTACCTTACAATACACTTGTGGTGAGTATTCACTTTTTGACGAATGATGCGAAGAAAGATATCTTGACAAAAATTTAATATAAATCGGTGGAAAATCTCTCGAAGTTATCATATCGACTATCATAACAAGACATCTTTGAAGTTTAAAATTGAATAAAGGGAAAACATTTCAGTAAAATGTTATACCTACATACATTCGTAATACGAAAAGTTTGTATTGAGAAACAATACCTAGTAATATTTACTTACATATAACCTGTTTGTAATTGAATTGTGGACTGGCGTAACAAGAATAATGTTTTTGGGACCACCTCCACGAAAGTAATTGCTCTAATAATGGACGAATTATTCCATTTGTTGCGTTTTATGCGTTTTCATCCAACGTATTTCAATGGCAATATGAAAACTATCGGATAAAACGGCTATTTGAATTTGGAACTGTTCAAAATTCAAATTGGCTGAAATTTCAAATCTCACAGCAATTGAAAGTGTTAAGATAAATGTTAAGTACAGTAGGCCTAGACAAAATGCATTTGGCGATCGACTACAAACGAGTTCTTCGACAATGTAGAGTAGGAAGAAAATTAACTGTCCACTTTCTATATTTTTATACAAGTGTCGTTGTTTGGTTGAAATAATTGTTCATATGTTCCAGTGGACAGTAATTTTTTTCGGACTATACATTGGTGAAATCTTCGTTTGTAGTCGAACGCCAATTTGAATTTGTCTACGGGGGCTATTTGGTCACAACGTCGTTTTGAATGTGTCAAGTTGCACAACAAAATGAATTTTACTAAGGAAGATTTCCGTGCAATAATTTTCAACCACTTACGGACAGGCTCAACATGGATTCAGTGTTTTGAAGAGCTAACATCTATATTCCATGATGAAGTTCCATGTCTGCGGACTGTCAAACGTTGGTATATAGAATTCCAGGGTGGGCAATGGGCAAACCAGTCTTGGTGACAGATCCCATGAAAGGCGTCTAAAATTGAACTGAAGATAACATCGTTGCCATGAAACAACTAATGTTGTTGACGATGTAATATAAAAAAATATACAGCAAGGATCTGCTCGTGTCTATTCCTTCAAACGACGGAACTTAAAAGCTCGTAAAACATTATTAAAAAATGGTCGGCCGTCCATTCCGCGAATAGATAAACTTTTGGATTTCGAATAAAAAAGCCCATAAAGAAATTTTGTTTCTCAAGAGTCAATTCTCTTTCGCGACCCTTTTGTAAACTTTACATATAAAACTTACAGAATATTTGTTAATGATTGCTTCTTGCCGGAGCATTAATCGCAATTTCCAACAGCTGGCCCTTTGTCTTTATATCATTCTTAAGTAAATCTAAATTAATAAAATATCTACTGTTTTAAATGGAAATAATTCTTACATATTTATAAATAAAACAAACTTTGCAGTACATAATATTACAATAGATTATATTTTTTTTTCCGAAATATAGTTTCGGTCGACTATGCCACCATCTTCAGCGGAGAGTTTTTTGGACTAACAAATATTATATTTTTAAAAAGGAATCTAACAAATGGATAAACAAAAAAAAGAAAAGTTCTTTTGCCTCTGATATGCCTGCCTCTGTATAGAGTACTAGAGGTCCGCCCCAGCTTCGCACGGGTAGATAGATACTTAAAAATAATTTAATTTTCATACAGATCCCTAACTTTTTCAAAATATTTTATAGCATAATATGTTAATCTGGAATAATTGCATTGCAATGTATCGTGTCACGTCACTTTACCACCGTGACTACTTTGCGCGGTATTTCTACTAACCTTGACCCCTCCCCGCTCCCGTAGGTACGCACTCTGCATCGGATAAGTTGTTTTTTCATAGTTCGTAGTTCTGCGTGTGGAGGTGTAAATAAAATATTATCATTATAGATATGTACTATGAAAGTGTAGATTTTTGGTGACTAAAATGCCTGTGTGCGTTTAATGTAATATCTGGCATACTTAATATGCACATTATGTTATATTTATTGGAGACTGCCCTTTTGAAAAGAATCTTTTTGTTTGTATTTTTTTTCTCTCTGTTTATCATGTACTTAATTAATAATTGTTTTCATTTACTAATTTTTTTGCCTACTTAATTTTTTTTTTATGTTAAAAATCTATAGAGCTCACTCTCTCGACACAAGACTTGTTCTTTTGAGAGAGTAAACGATTTTATTTTATTTGTACGTTTGTATATATATATATACATATAGGTATATATTTTTGTAAATCTTATAATCTGTGTAATATGTTTTTTGTTTTCAAATAAAAATAAAAAAAAAAAAAAAAAACATAAAAAAAAAAAAAAAAAAAAAAATATTATAGTCTTCTTTTACCATGCAACACAAAGACTCGTGAAACGCTTAAAATTTCTTTGTTCAGCGTTGGGGCAAATCAGTTTTAGGTGCGCCTCTGATAAATTACTCCTCAAATAAATTATCGTTGGTGGTAGGTTCTTACCAGCTAATTAAAAGTCGTCCGTGTAACATGGCAACACTGTCACGAAATTGTACATGTTTTCAAATCAAGTGAATACAATATGAGAAACTTTGGCAATATACCTAATATTGAAAGAAGGAGTTATACTTTCAAACAATACATCATTTGTGTCCCATGTTACGTTATAATATTTAGCAGAGAATGTTACATTTACATCTACCTGTCAAATTATGAATTGAATACCGGTCATGTGTCAGTTCAATCGATTTCAATAGGAAATCGACGTCAATTATTTTCACTGAGAGCGAAGTGTCGAAATGAAATTTTCAAATCTTGATAACTTCTACTTGTCTTTGACGATCACAATGAGTCGGTTCAAGATTGAGATGTGCGGTGTGGATGTTCCGAAAGATGTTTCTTTCTTTCTTACTCTCAATACAGAAACTCACCTTACATGTTTCTGAATATGTTTCTGTATATACAGCTATATATACAGAAATTCAGCAAAATACCATTCCATTACAAGATTTGATACTTAACTAAATAAATGTGCAATTTGGAAAATTACACCATCTAACCAAAACCTATGAATATCAAAAGAATTCTATACAAAGTCTAGAAGCCGAACTCGCATTCAAAAGTGATACCAGAATATTTCAACGTTTGACAGTTAGATTGGCAAAAAAGTGGTTGTGTTTCTTTACTCTTAGGGTGTTATTTATTTGAATCTGGGCTAACTCAAAGTGAACACAAATACACTTTTGATATCTTCCACAGTTCTACACTACGCAAAGGCTTTATTATAACGGAAATTCTGAGTGGTCAGCCTGCTCGCAGAACTGAATCCATGTAATACAGAATTTTTTTAAAGGAGACTACGGCGTATTTAATGAGATACGTGGCGAAACTGATTGGGAGAATTCTTTGTGCAATGCTGCGGATGTAAATTCTGTAATGATATGGATATATTCTGTGATTCAGTGTACGCTGTGAGAAGATGTGCTGTGAGTAGGTTTGTCCGGCACTATGGTGCGGCTCTGGATTTGTAGTTTTTTTTCCGTACGAATGTTTCCCTTTTCCTTCCCCACCCTTTCTTTTGTGAGGTTTTGCGAATGTCACTTATTTTGTTAATTGTTGTGTTTTTGTTGAGTAATTTTGTTATTTCTTAATTTGAGTTTATTTTTTTTAGTTTGAGATTTTTTTTTTAATAATTTTAAGTTGTGCAATTTTGTCATTTCTTAATTTGTAAAATTTGTATTAAATGCCACTTGGCCGTTTATTATGTTAATAAATAAATAAATAAATAAATGGTAGGTATGCACGGGGATTCATAGGTACCCACGACCTCAGTACGCTGTGCGTAGTATTTTCAAGTAAGTCAAAGCAAGTAAACTTTATAGTTTCACAGATATTTCAGTTCACTTTGTTTTGTTATCAAAACAAAGTGAACTGAAATATCTGTGAACTAAATAGGTATGGAGCGGAGCGTAAAAAGTTGAAAAATGCATAAGAAATAATATAAAATAGGTTTAATATTAAAATTAGTATGGAACGGATTTCCTGCGACGCCAACGCCATCTATGATAAATTCTATAACAACAAAATTATTGTTTACCAGACTTTAAAAATATTGGATATTTTTAGAGCTTTCAGAGATAATTTTTTAACACCAAACATATTATTTTTGTATAAATCACAAATTTGAAGTTGTAGAAAGATTTGTAGAATAAAGTTGATTTGCTGTCCTTTGAAAATATCTCTTGAAAGACACATCATAACTTCATCTGAGACTCATGTGTCGTAAAATACGAATAGGTACTAAATTTAAATTAAAATGTTTCTGTTGCAGGTGATAATGGACGAATCGATGGAGAGATGGCGTCCTCTGCCCTACGTGTGGTGCGCCTTCCACTGGCTGGCCATGTCTCACTCTTGCTACAACCCCATAATCTACTGCTACATGAACGCTCGCTTCAGGGCAGGCTTCCTCGTGGTAAAGCTCTTTTACATATATCATAGCTTATAAGTTGCTTTTTTAATAGTTAAATGTCAACACATCAGGGGTAGCTGGATGGGTTGATAGAGTTACAATAATTAATATAATGGGCAGTTCCACTTTGCGAAGTAGCAAATGTGTGATTACATCAGGTGTGATAAAGTAACAAGTTGTAAACACGTGTGGACAGAGCCTCAATAGTGGTAGGTACTAATATAAACTGCGTTATAACACCGTTATGACTAGAGATGGGCATTATAACGATAGCTGATAAAAATATTAGATAAATAAAAATAACGCGTCTAACGTTATTCATATTTAACGATATTTATAAATAATAGTTGAACAAAAATAATAGTTGGGTAATATTAAGCAAAAATAATAGTTGGGTAATATTAAGCAAAAATAATAGCCTACCCCTATTATGTATATGACATGCAATATTAGTCGAAAGAAAATATTATACTGAATAAAATTGTGAAAACGACCTTTTTTTCAGGAAAATGATACTTTCCAGATACCAAATTTGGAAATGACCTTTGTTTTTAATATTAACGTTATTTTCAATTAACGAAATTGCTATAACGTTTTTGAATTTAAGCCGTTAGTCCCATCTCTAGTTATGACGGGAATAGTTATTACGATAATGTCGTCATAAATCGCTTATACCATGCACTACTAATTTATTTTATGTCATAAATCGCTTATACCATGCACTACTAATTTATTTTATGTCATAAATCGCTTATACCATGCACTACTAATTTATTTTATGTCATAAATCGCTTATACCATGCACTACTAATTTATTTTATGTCATAAATCGCTTATACCATGCACTACTAATTTATTTTATGTCATAAATCGCTTATACCATGCACTACTAATTTATTTTATGTCATAAATCGCTTATACCATGCACTACTAATTTATTTTACATATGTCATAAATCGCTTATACCATGCACTACTAATAATCAACCTTGTCATAACTATGCCACAGACTTTGGCAACCTCGCATTTATCAATGAAGTTTGTGGTTCTTCCATACTACGGGGTTGGTTTCTAAGCTTTCGATTAGACCCTCGGGAAAGTATGTGCGAGAAATATCGCGAGTATATACGTAAGTTATTTGTCAAAATATGAAGAGTGCAATAGTAGTCTGTCTCATTAAATATCGCTATTAGTTTTTTATACCTGGGGGTATCCAGGAATAAAGTTGGCATGGAAGTTGTTCTTGTTATAGCTTATTCCTTGTTTTATAAGTCGCACTTTTGCTTGTACTGCGCGTATTCGAAGAATAACGTTCTATTAGTACGGCTGCAAGTAGCGACTTAAGGTGTGTTTGTGAGTGGCCTCGTCCCGCACTCCTTCCCCACATGTGCAGCATACCGAAAACGATGTTCTATGTTTTGGGAAGAAGGTGCTCGGTTATAGTCCATTTCAAAATAAAAATGAAAGATTCTTGTGTAGTTCTATTACATAATTTATAGGTCAAACATTAACCGCGCGGTTTTCGGAGACTACCCCATTCTCAAAAATGTTTAAGACAGAAAGAGACGATGGTCTCCGAAAATCGGTTCGTATTTGACCAATAAATTTTGTGATAGAACTATAAAAGACTCTTTCATTTTTATTTTGAATTGTTTGAAAATGATGTTGTGCGTACTTCAAGGAAATTCTCATCTTTGTGTCAAACGAGGTAGGAGGGCCTCAAACAATGACCTTCTGCACCACTCTGTAGTATGTATATCACATTAATAAAAAATAAACAAAATACGATATACTTGGGTAAAACCATATTATAAAAGTTGAAAATATGTAGGCTGTTGTAAAAAAAAAGAAATAAATCAGCATTGTCGTCTTTCGAAGTTAGCCCCTTCCACTTGTTCACTCCCGCTGTGATCTTACAGAAGTCCATAAGCCACTAAATTTTATGGGGTCAAACAATAGTTGAGAGAAATAAAATGGTATTAGACTACCCGTTGGACTATCAGACTCGTATGTTGTAATATAAACATACGAAGATTTACTTAACAATATTTTGTTTTGATTTAGTTCACCAACAAATCTGACATCATATTCAAGCAGTTTATAATTAAAATACAGAGCGGTAACCCGAAATATATATATTTTTAAAAGATAAATAAAAATGTTTATATGTCCGTTATAGACTATGAAACTATCCAACCGATTTGCCCCAAGCAAATTGCATTAGAAAGTTCATAACGCGAAGATGGTCTTAGACCACTAAATCAATCTAAATACTCAAAAAGACAAAGACGGTTTATCTACCCCTACGTCAATTATATTGTTTATATCCTCGTGAATTGAAGACTGATTTTTTTCCTAGTAACATAGGTACTCAAACCAATGTATTGGGAAACAATCTCAACAGAGGATGAGTCTATCAGATCTCGGACAACAGAGTAGTGGACTTACAACCATCTAGGAATAGAAAGCTCTTTCTACTACTCCTAGGAAACATTCGCTGTTCTCTGTTGCCAATAATTGTCTTTCGTTGAAATTTGTATAATATAGAGTGAGTACAAGTTTAGTTTCAACGTAGTATAGAGCACTTTTAACCTGGCATAAATGGTTGTAAGCCCACAGCTCTGTTGTCCAAGATCTGATAGACTCATCCTCTGTTGAGATTGTTTCCCAATACATTGGTTTTGATTATGGCATTTGAGACTATCAAAACGACGACGTGCTCTAGACCACTAAGGTGGTTTTAGACCACTGCAACAACAACAAAAAAACAAGATAAGTAATTAAATAAATTATTGAAGTTGTTGGTAGCCTACCGGTTACGACGCTGACTTTCACACTGTTTCGTACGGAGGTCGTGGGCTCGATCCAAGGTGCTGAAATCTTCCTCTTTTTCGAGACAAGCTATACTGTGAGTGTCAAGGAGTGTATTTGTGTTCAATGGGAGGTTTTCTAGGGAGCTTTCGACAATACACACTAGGTGGCAGCGCTTCTAATCAGGTCTATTGTCAAATTATGACAGCTGTCAAACATACCATCTAGCATTGACTGGTGAATATTATGCTAATATATCTCCTTTCTTTTTTTCTCAATTAAACAATTAATCGTTTTAATTATTGATGATTGCAAAAGTGGCTTTTTCTAGGAGGTAAACCATAGTGTGTCCTTTTACACTACACACAAACAAAAGCACTAGGTATGTATTGAATGCAAAGATTTCAGTTTATGCCACCTTTGGAAAAATTTTATTAGAATTCCAAGAAAAATTTAAAGTTAACTAAAAAAAGGTTATTCTAAAAATTTGGTGTCCAACATACCAAGGTCATTGAGTAAGTAAAGGTACAACCAGAACATTTTAGGTTTCATCAGGACAACCAGACGCACGTAAAAACCGACCTGTCCGGAATTTAACCCGGACATATGGTAGCACTGAATGATCTTAATATCACTAAAGTGAAAAAATATGAAGTGGACTAAATAATGGAAACATAGAAATTTTTAATATTATTTATCATAAATTCAAACAATCGGCACCCTATGAGGTTGGGCACTTTTATAAAAATATCTGTCTACTAACTTAAATATTGTAATTTACATCATTTCTTATCCATTTTTTTTTTTACTTTTTATTAGTTATTCTGTTATCCGGAGCGGAGAAGTATCCAATAAATTAAACATCAGAAGAATATGTTGAGCCGATCTCGAGTTATAAAAGTGTTCGCACTAACCCGACTTTCATTTATATAGTAGATTAAATTTGATATCTCCTTCAAAACAAATTAATTAAAAATTCTTCAGATGAAGAAGTTACTTAAGTTTTTTCTATATAAAATAAACTACATAATTATTATTAAACTTGTTACAATGTGATTATTATCTTATATATAAAAATGGAGAGCTATTTCGCGTTGTCATCGGATGGCGCCTTAACGGCTGGACCGATTTCGCTAATTCTTTTTTTGTCGTGTAGGCTTTTATCAGGAGAGTGTCCTTTTAGAACAAAAAAATTAAGAAAAATGCATGGGAAATTAGAAAATTTAAGAAAACTATAAAAATGGAGTATTATTTCCCGATATCATCGCATCACGCCTAAACGGTTGGACCGATTTCGCTTATTCTTTTTTTGTCGTGTAGGCTTTTATCGGTAAAAGGTTGATTTAGAAGAAAAAAATTAAGAAAATGCATGGAAAATTAGAAAATTTAAGAACACTATAAAAATGGAGAGCTATTTCCCGATGTCATCGCATCGCGCCTAAACGGCTGGACCGATTTCGCTAATTATTTTTTTGGCGTGTAGGCTCTTATTAGAAGAAGGTTGTTTTAGAAGAAAAAAATTAAGAAAAATTCATGGAAAATTAGGAAATTTAAGAAAACTATAACGGACGTTAAAGGTCAATGCCATGAACAGACTGGAGGCATTCGAAATGTGGATCCATCGCAGGATGTTCAGAATACCCTGGACAGACATGATAACAAATGCCGAAGTCCTAAGGCGAGCTGGAGTGGACAGAGAGTTGCTGTCAACTATCAAGGTTCGCAAGATCTCATACTTGGGTCATGTACTGCGAGGGGAAAAATACCATCTACTGCACCTGATATTGAAGGGCAAAATTGAGGGACGCTGAGGACCTGGCCGGAGACAGACATCATGGCTGCGCAACATCAGAGACTGGACCGGCATCCGAAGTGTGGAGGAGCTGTTCCAGAAGGCGCAGGATAGAGAAAGATTCGCCGAAGTGATCGCCAACGTTGGGGAGACCCGACAGGGCACTTGAAGAAGAAGATAACAATCGTGAGCTATTTCCCGATGTCATCGCATCACGCCTAAACGGCTGGACCGATATCGCTAATTCTTTTTTTATCGTGTAGGCTCTTATCAGGAGAAGGTTGATTTAGAAAGCAAAATAAGAAAAATGCATGGAAAATTAAAGAAAACACAGAAAGTAGGTAATCTTTTTAGTACTTTTTACAATATAATTTTGTTCTACTTTTGAATTTTTATTAATTGACATTTGAAAGAACTGTAAGTGGTTTGAGTGTTGTTGCAATTGATAGAATGCAAATGTAAAATATATCGTATGAAATAGATTGATTGGATAAGTCATATAATATTCATTGCATTTAATTTTTATAAGGAGTTTTGGTAAGTTTTAATACAAGGAATACATTATTGTATTGAAGTGTAAGGAGTTTTGAAAACTTTCTTTATTTACAGAGATTTTTAAAACCACCAACAAACAGAATCGTATATATAACATTGTTATTAAGGAGTTATACTTAATTGAAGTTCATTTTATAAGGAGTTTTGATAAGTTTTAACACAAGGAATACATGATTATATTGAAGAACAAGTAGAATATTTTTTTTGTTTGTTTGAAAATCAAATCTTCGTTTATGGGCTGATTTTTAGAGAGGATAAGTACATACATATAACGTAAATATAATCTGCATCATTAATATGTAAAAAAAGCTGGATATTATTTGCTAATGACCTAGCATTTGTTTCTTTATTGAAAATAAAAATTGCTACACTTCTACCATGTTGTAATAGAAGATAGAAAAAAATCACATATTATACTGCATTAAACGAGCTTTTAAATTATTTCCACTGTTTTGAAAGAGAAGATTTAAGAACGCAATGTTATGTGAAAGTGAATGTTGAGAATCATGTCTTTTTAGGTAGTTTATTTAGAAGAGATGGAAGGCGTGAAAATGAGATTGAAAGAAGGAAATTGGCTGGGAGAAGGGTTGGCGGTGCACATAGACCTCTAAGAAGGTATCTCTTAAATCCACAGTTGTTGCTCAATGCAATCCTGATACCATCCATGATTTATGGAAGTGAAACTTGCACATGGACGAAAAATTTGGAAGTTGGAATAAATGCTGTAGAAATGAGATCACTGCGCAGGATATGCGGAAAGAGACTGATTGATAAGGTGAGGAATCATAATATTAGAAAAGAATGTGGAGTGGATGTTAGTGTAGTGACTAGAATGAAAGTGAATAAAGAAAGAAGGTTTGGGAATGTAAAGAAAATGAACGAAGAGAGAATGACTAAAAGGATATATAATTCTGAAAGAATACGTGCACGCAGACGAGGCCGACCTCGAATGACATAGACCGACCATATCGGTGCCGTCTTACGGGAGGGCCAAGTCAGGAGCAAAAGGAATATAAGAGCATGTATGCGGAATGTTATGCGTTTGGAGGAAGCGAATGAGTTTGGATTGGAAAGAATGGAAGTCCATACTCTCTGCCTACCTCCTTCGGGAATCAGCGTGATGGGTAAAAAAATATTCACACCGCAATGCATATTTTGAATCGGTACGGAGGTGTTCCTTATCATATTTTGATCAATCAATCAATATTATTTTAACTGAGCAAAATAACTATTAAAATATCGAATATTATGACATACTTAAATTCTTTTTTTTACATATTAACATCAAATCAATCAAAATGAATACTTCCTTTGAACTCCACTCAGGATCAAAGTGAAGCAATAAGAGCTCTCCATTGCACTCGATCTTGCGCAATGATGACCTCCTCCCACACCATATTAACATAGGTTAAAAGTTTTTGATGAAAAAATAGACTCAGACCCAATGAATGCAGCGCGGTATGCAGATTTTGCTAATGCCAGTAAATAGTCATTCGTGTTAAATAACTAAAAAAAGAATTTGAGCTCTGTTGCATAAAACCTAGAGTACCCATATTATTTATTTCGATACGAAGTTCGACGGGTCAGCTAGTTTATTTATAAAAAAACATACTCGTGGAATTGTTGGGAGGAGGTCATAAACATTGCGCAAGATCGAGCGCAATGGAGAGCTCTTGTTGCCTCCCTATGCCCCTGAGTGGGGTGTAAAAGGGAGAATTGTTGTGTTGTTGTTGGAATTGTTCATCAGGTTTAATAATTAAATTAATTATTACTCAAATACAAGTTACCTAAGAAAAACAATTAAGCTAGACTTAAGAATACCTAATGAGAAAAACTATTATTTATTTATAGATACCTACCTATGAAAACTCTTAGAAAACTTGTTTGTAAAACTTTACTTGTACTCATATATACTAAAAAGCTGTCAAAGGTTTTTTTTGTAACATGTATGTATGAAAATTATCATCACACGTGTAATAACAATATTTTTTTGAGGGTTTACCAAATACACTGTTGATCTAGCTAGAGCAGTGTACCAAATACACTGTTGATCTAGCTAGAGCAGTGTACCAAATACACTGTTGATCTAGCTAGAGCAGTGTACCAAATACACTGTTGATCTAGCTAGAGCAGTGTACCAAATACACTGTTGATCTAGCTAGAGCAGTGTATTTTAAATCTTAAGTTGGAAACCATTCAAGCTCTATAATATGTAAATTTACAGGAAGAGTGTTCTTTTAACTCTAGCTAGAACTCTATTCTGGACATCATTGTATCCGTTTTGTGTACCTACATAACTTGATAAGTTTACTCAAGGTAGATCTTGACTTCAATCCGTAGGGCTTACTTACTTCTAGGTTTGACTACAAATACTTTTGGTAAAGGCCGAGGTCGGAATAATTTTGGGTGTTGGTAGACCAGTAGTAAAAGTCGACGGCTTTCGTGCGTACAGCGTATTGAAGGTCGTAGGTTCGAGTCCCGGTGCCGACCATTTCCACTTTCACAATACAAGCTTTGCTTTATGTGATGTCGAAAGTGTATTTGTGTTCATTTTGGGTGAACCCAGATTCATTTTTATTAAAAAAATATACGTCATTTTCTTTGATTACGTACCAGAAATTAGGTACCAAGCAAAATACGCATTAGACGGATCCTTTTACAAAATAATAATAACATACATAATATTTTGCCAATTTGTTCAACGACTAAAATATTATTCACAACTTGAAGGAATATTCTTACGAATGTATATTCTATTATCATTTTTTTTCTGCTAGATTTTTTATACATATGACGCCATTTTGTTATTCAAATTACAAAAATATATGTACTTCATTGTTAATTTTTATATTTTTATGAAATTGAAGAACCCCACTGAAGAACGTCTTAAATTTCAAAATTTTCACCCCATTTCATGATTAATAAATCTTGTGTCCCTACACTGAGAAAATTTAAAACAACCACAATGCATAACTATATTGTATATTTTTTTAAACGAACACAATGCATTATTTGACTCTTTCACAGTAAGCTACTTAAAAGCTTGTGTCGTGTAAGAGGAAAATGGTCGGCTCCTGGGATCGAACCCACGACCTCCAGTGTGAAAGTCGGAACCTCTAGGCGTCTAGGCTACTAACAACTTTAAATTTATTACATACTAGAGGTCCGCCCCAGCTTCGCATGGGTAGATACTTAAAAATAATTTAGTTTTCATACAGATCCCTAACTTTTTCAAAATATTTTATAGCATATGTTAATCTGGAATAATTGCATTGCAATGTATCGTGTCACGTCACTTTACCACCGTGACTACTTTGCGCGGTATTTCTACTAAACTTGACATTACTCCCCTCAGTCCCCTCCCCGCTCCCTTACGCACTCTGCATCGGATAAGTTGAGATGATAAGAGACTATGCTTTTTTTCCAATACTCACATTTTTAAACTCGTGATAACTTTCGAATGGAATGTCCGAATTGAATAATTCAAAAAGTTATACAAACATATTGAAGCAGACTTGAATATGAACTAATTTATTTTAATCAGGAGTAATACCAAGATACCAATAAAGATCCTTTTCTAGAGGTGACATTTTATTGATTTTTTTAAAATAAAAAAACACTTATTGTGGCATAACTATAATAGTTAGACATATGCTGTCGCGATACTTTTTGTAAATAATGATGTCTTCTACTAAATTGTAGTTTACATTGTTTTATTCTATCATCATTAGTTTTCACAGCGTTCGCGATAAAAAGAATATTTTAGGTAAATTTTTTACACCTTGGGTTACATTATTGAAGTTTTCGTAGGTTACCCAATTTTTTTTGGAAATTAAATATACCTAGCCTATGTTCACCGCCGATATTGTAGCTTCCCAAAAGTGATAGAATTTTTCAAATCGGTTCAGTAGTTTTGGAGCCTATTCGATGCAAACAAACAAACAAACAAACAAAAAATCAAATCTTTCCTCTTTATATATTAGTATAGATTGGCTCGCACCCGCTTTAAAACCTCCCTGCACTTTCACGAATATTTAGATACCAAAATTAGCTAAATCGGTCTTGCCGTTCTTGACTTTTAGCGAGACTAACGAAAAACGATTCTTTTTTATGCAAGAGAAATCCAAGAAAATGAGATATCAGGTATGGGTCTTATACTTCTTCTAAAATAACCTAATTCGTGACATTTTTTCATCACGACGTGTCCTGTTGTAACGGTTAGACAGAGAGAACGGACCTCCACTCTTTTCTATTCAAGCTCACTTCTTTCAATTCTTACACCTACATACCATTTCTCATACAACCTCTCCTATTTCTCTTACTTCTGACCTGTGGGGCTAGTACGAGTTTTATCGAAAGCTAATTGCACGCAAATAGTGTTCTTAAATCAAACGATCGAATCATTCGATCATGTTAGTATGAAATTTTTTCGAAACTCTTTCGATATTTGAACATCGAAAACTTGTACTAGGGCTACTGGCCTTCCTTGAGGACAGAATCGATGTGTTCGATCCAAGTCATTCCCGGTCCTTCACGCTTTCTTACACCTTTCCTTTAAGTCTAGTAAATTTTCTTTGTCATTCTGTTTGCTTCCATTCTTTCCATATGCCCAAACCATCTCAACTTATTGAATTTAATCTTTATCACGATACCAACTTCCATACCGCATTAATATCAGAGTGCTAAATGTTGTTTTTTTTATCGGTTATTTTTTTTTTATCTTAATGTTCCCAGGTGGATTCCAAAAAAAAAAAAAACAAAACACTTTCTTGAAAAATGAAAAAAAATCAGACATCAGCCTGAAAGGAGCCGTTTATTTTTATTAAAATGACAAACGAAGTCGTTTTATAAACACAATAAAAATACATTTATGACGTTTTTGCTTACACGCCATAATTTCATACGCCCTTAAGCTTTTCCACTATTAAGCATTTATTTCTCAAGAGAGCTTATACAATTCTGAATAGAATCATTTTTTATTAAAGTACCTACCTACGTAATTATTTTGAATCAAAATACTTTTCTCATTTTTTTTATTTTTTATTTACTCTGGCTAGGTACCTATATAGTTTTTTTTTAACCGTAGGTAAGTATTTTAATGAAGGATTTTTTACTTTTTTTTGGCACCCTGAAAGTCGTAAGTTCAATCGCCAAGTAGTGCATTGGGTTGTTCAAAAACCAAAGGTTTTTTTTTACTAAAAAATATTTTCTCATGTTTTTTTTATCCGCTTTGCATTCGTTGTCGAGTGATGTGGGTTTTGTTTTTATTTTTCTTGTCTTTTTTTAATCTCAAATTTTATATTTTCTTTCTATTGTCTCCATGTTAATGCAACCTAAGATTGAATACTGAGTAGCCAATGGTGTTTCTCTTACGAACGAGCGCGTTAGGTATATTATTATTTAGTACCAAAACTTTTTTTTTTTTCAATATACTAACATCGTATTTTTTACATTTTATAGTACGAGAAAAAACTTTCCACTTAACAACATAATTTCATAATTAGAGGAACAAGTACCTCTGTTTTAAGCTCTACTTAGGTACCTATGTAGAAAAATACATCATAAAAAGATACTCGATATTTTCAAGTTTAAGTAACAATAAAATTACCGATTATATTGCTGTATTTTCCTGGGTTCTTAATTCGAGAAAGGAAAAATATTGAATTTAACAAATGTATAGGTTTTATATGTTTCGGATACATTTTTGTTCATACATCCAGAAATTTCGGCGCCCCAGTTAAAGAATAATACTCGATTCTACAGGATTTATACCAACTTACAAATCTTTCGTCCAAGTTTCACTTCCATAATATACGGTCTAAGTGCACAGCCAACCTTGCTACCAGCCATTTCTTGTAAAATCTTCTTTTCGTATCGTTCATCTCTACTAAATAAACAACTAAAATACAAGAACTAGTAGGTATATTTTTTGTGGTTAGATACCTACTCGTTTCCCCATGACTCTTTGATATTTATGTATGTATGTATAGCTCCAGCTATGCCCTAAAAATTTTGGCACCTAATGACCATCTTATATTATTTTCCAGATGCTTTCCAAAATACCTTGCTGCAGCAACTACGCCAAAGAACGCATGACCTACGGAGGAGACACCCTGAATAGATCGAGTGTAGCTGGGAACATTCCATTGAAAGGTACCTACTTTCTTAGTACGTGTTATCTCTTATGACACTTGTTCAAACGAATTCTTCTTCTGGTTGTGCCGAATGCCGCAATAGTTCCTTTGCGCCAAATCCACTTTCAACCTGTCAACCAAGTACATCCTTATGATCAAAATGTTCTACTACTAGTTCGAGGCTTGTTTAAAGTATTCACTTACCATTATTTTACCCTTATGCTAGTACACTCGAATCCGTCATGAGAATCTTTATGCGGAAAATGCTACAAATCCAAAATTTAACGAACAGGATTTTTAAAGTTGAGAATGTGGAGGCCTATTTCCTTTGGTCATCGCATCACACGATAACAGTTGGCCCAATTTCGCTAATTCTTTTTTTTTTGTTGTGTTTGCTATTGCCAGGAGAATGTTCTTATCAAAGAAAAAAATCACAAAAATAAAAATATTGTTATTTCCTCATAGTCCATACTTACCTAAGTACTTACTCTCCGAAACACCATCAAATCTATAAACTCCAGTATTCTGCCACCCGTAGGTACTTCACTTTGATTGACCCCAAGCGTGTCATTGTGCATGCATGTCACCCCCAGGGGGGTTAGTCTTGAAACTCAATCCCGATCCCAATGTTGACCGTCACTACTTTTAATACTATAAATCCTTATTTATACCAGTTTTTCATCAAGTAATAACGAATTTAAAGTAGACCTACGTGGAACTATTTTAATGCATAGCAACCAAAATCTAAATGTGATAATGACATTGTTATTAAGATTGAAATTGGAATGGTATTTTGATTGAAATACAGAGTAACCTCCAGGAGACATTGTAAATAGACGAATTGGACTGCACAATATTGCCACACTCACAGATGTCTTCATCTCTATAAACCTGTTTCTTGAGGTTATCACTAAATACAAATATTATTAGAGAACTTTTTTGAATGCGCAGAACCGAAGATTGGTTCCTTTATTCAACAGTCACGTGACTGAAGATAAATTATCAATAATAATTCATTTTACTTTCATCCACAAGCACAAAACAAAGCCCATAGGTACTTTCTTTGGCTAATTATATGATTAAAACATAAATTCCTCTGTTGACGCTAAAATAAATGAAAAATCGAATGTCACACACCGCTACCGACAAGCGTCACATTTTGTATGAGTTTAACAGCAGTCACGTGGTACTTGTTGGAACCATGGGCAGTAGCACATTATTTTTGGTAGACTAGCGGTTACAGCGCCGGCTTTCGTACTGTTTGGTGCGGACGTCGTGGTTCGATCCCAGGTGCCGACCATCTTCCTCTTTCACGACACAAGCTTACTGTGAAAGAGTCAAGGAGTGTATTTGTGTTCACTTTGAGTGAGCACAGATACATTTAAAAAAAAAATCTCTAGAATTATTTCTTCTCAAAGGAGGTCACTGATAACCTCACTAAGTACCTATAGACCTGTGTTGATGATAGCTGGTCTCCTAAATATAAAACTAAATTACATTTACAATCTTTCAGGATTGGAGTCTGGAGACCAGTTTCTCTTCAGAATGAACACAGGGTCTACGTACGTCAGCATCAGGAGAAACACCAACCAGATATCACGTCCTCCGCAGGTGGCATCGCTCCAGGCACCAGGACAGACCTCCAAAGTGACCCCAAAAATCCGAGTTGCGTGTGTGAATGGCCAAAACAGAGTATGATTCTAGGATTTCAAGATGGACGGTGATTCCATCTTGAAAGATTAGTGAAATATAATAATACATTGAGTACTTCAAATTTCCATAATTAAATGTTTAAATATAATTTACTTCTTCTTTTGTCCAATGCCAAATCCAAATATTTCTATGCACCTACCAGTTAATACACTAATAATTATTGACACCATTGAACATCAATTAAACAGTATTTTAAAATTTGAAGCGGATGGTAGCCAAGCGGTTACGACGCTGTCGTGCGGAGGTCGTGGGTTCGATCCCAGGTGCAGACCATCTTCCTCTTTCACGACACAAACTTTAAGTAGCTTACTGTGAAAGAGTCAAAGAGTGTATTTGTGTTCACTTTGGGTGAGCACAGATTCATTTTTATAAAAAAATATATTATATAATATCTCCAATCACAGCGAAATTCTTACTTTTTTGTACAAATTTTCGAGTCAGGTTGTTTTTAGTGCCCTGTTTGACTGACCATGGTTTTTTTAAGCTAGTAGGTATAGAAATCATAATTGATAAAAAAAATTGAATAAACTTACTTACTTAATACTTGACACACCTACTTATTAATTAATGTATAAATAAATATTAATAAGTAAAAAGTAAAATTTGAGAAAAAATATTTCTTACAAAATGCCAAAAAGGAAAAAAAAGTTATTACGTGACACTTATTTTGTAAAAATGTACCTATATCAGAGGCTGAAGTAAAAAGCTGTCGTTGGTACATTATTACCATGGGAACACCGACTGAACGGTACCGTTGGCGGCCATTTTATTGACCTTGAATATGGCCCACAACTATGGAAGAATGTATGTGTATTTTCATGATCTCAATATATTGTGGTTTTGCAAGAATTTCATCAAAAATAATAAATACCTAGTATACTACATAATAATATTATATTCAATGTGAACGATTTTTAGAAGATGAAAAATATTCTTAGTGTAATTATTAATAAATAATTGTACCTATTTTATGTAAGTTATTTATAGGAGTCAAACGAATTTATTTAGAATAAGGATGATATAACTAGAATAGTGCAGGTAATTACATATTATGTTAAAAAATGTAATAATTTTATTATGAAACAAGAAAAAATGTGAAATTTTATTTACGCCAGTATAAAGAAAATCAATTCTATCATTTTTTATGTCGTCAAACTACTAAAATTTTTGAAAAAAAAAAACAACAGAAAACTAATTTTTGTTAGATATCCTCTAATACTGTGTTTTGCTTTTTTGAAGCAGAACTGAAGGATTTGGCCATGATGTGGTCATAATCATTTCGCAAGATCGAGCACAATGGAGACCTCTTGTTGCCTCTATATGTAAAAGGATATATTTTGATTTGATATTTATGGATCGGACAGTATCCAAAAGTATATAAATGTAAGGTCGATCACTATTAATTATGTTTATCATGTAGGGAAATCATGTCATTATATTCTTGTGTTCAATCAATCGATTCTCCCTTTTTGACCCCACTTGTGCATTTACACCCAATGAACATAGAGACAGAGCTGGAGATAGAGTACTTATATTTTCTTGATCATTGATATGGTCACCAAGATATAATAACAAGAAAGAACCAGAACTCAAGCGCGAGAAATATGTCATCGCTCATTACTTAGTTCTTGCTCCTTGAAGCGAATATTTTATATTCTAATTAAATTAAAATGTTTGTCTTTTTGTTTTTGACAGGCTGTTTCATCATTTTAGGGTTGAATATCTTAATAATATTTTTATAAAATTAATTTTACTGAATGTAACTACGATTATCAGTATTTTTAAAATTTCTCCTTCATGTTCGATGTTAGCACTCTAATACGTATTGTCTGTACATATTATTTATATAATAAATAAACTGTGAATAATAGTAATAATACATTACTTTTTTTTATCCCTGTACATACATTTCACTGGCTCGACAACACTCAGCATGCATAGTCACACCAATGAAGTGGTTGGTAGACTGGCGGTTACAACGCCGGCTTTCATACTCTTTTGTGCAGAAGTCATGGGTTCAATCCCAGGTACCGACCATCTTACTCTTTCACGACAAAAGCTTTAAGTAGCTTACTGTGAAAGAGTCAAAGAGTGTATTTGTGTTCACTTTGAGTGAGCACAAATACATTTAAAAAAAATGACACAAACTGAACTGAATTCTCACTTGTCACCCTGCCGCCACACTGTGAGCTCGAGACAGTGAACACCTGAATAAGCTGTCATCAAAATTGAAAACACGAAACAACGTAATACAGAAGCTGACTGGTACAACATGGGGCTCTACGACAGAAATGCTAAGAATATCGGCACTCAGCCTAGTCTATTCTGCAGTGGAATATGCCTCATCCGTGAGGCTTATCAGCTCACACACTTCATTAGTAGATGTGCAGCTTAACAACACCCAGCGTATCATCTCAGGTACGCTTATATCTACACCGACTGCCTATCCTGAGCCATATACGTCTATGTCCTCTACGTCCCTGACGATTACATGAGATCTCGCTCCCATTTTTCATTTTATGTGCATAGAGGACGTACAAATGTTATAAAGCATTCACCAATTAACCGAGCGATGCTCTTGATGAATCAACTGTCTGATGATATTGATATTTTCAATGTTACATATGAGCTTTTCTGCAGGCAAATCGAGTATTTAGTGTAGATTTTTTTTTTTTTTGTATTTTCTTGTAAGTGTGATAGACGCAATGGCTTTTTGAAGCTGTTAAGTCTAATGAACTGATATTTAACTGAATAAATAAAATAATAAATACAACCGCAAGACCTGCAAAGACACAGAGTGCTCTGATTAGGGAGTACAGAAATCTTATGGAGTGCCCAGCACTCCCAGCCATTCAGGACCTCGACTACCTCCTGTCGACTATAGGTCGACAACTATAAAAATACCATTCCATACACTAAAAATGCATTGGGGACTGGTGGTAACAGGGGGTAGCGGCCAGCGCTAGGACGAATCACGTGCGGGTATTTCAGTTTCCCGCCGCCTTCGCAACGGGAAGGACGTCTGAGTTGGGGCTTAACGCTTTTTTGTATTTCATCATTTATAAAGGTGTCTGCAAACAAGCAAAATGAGTACCGACTTCAAACGATTAAAAAGTAGTGCAAATTTAATCGTTTTACATGTTATGCAATATATTAGGTAATATAAAGTAGCTCAAACAAAAAGTAGCAGCGGGTAAATCTACATTTCAAAATAAATACCTACGATTTCGATCCTTCCCTTTAATATTAGGTAGATATAACAGATTTAATTATTTTTTCTCTACTCTGACATGATAAAATATATGTTATAATAAACACAAAGCATAAAAAGAAATTGATAAATGGAGAATATTCTAAAAGACCAATTCAGAAAACATAGTAAGTAGGTACCAACCTAAAAACGAATTCTTTAAATGTTCTATCAACAGTTATCAACCTTATATATTTTTATATCACAGTATCATAATAACAAATTAAAAGAAAAAATACCTATTACGAAGAATATGACAAACGGAGGAGTAGCCAACATACAATTTCATAGAGCCAACCTTCAACCCATTAGAAATTTTACAAACCTAGGTACTATTTTTTTTTAAACTAACCCGTTAAAATGGTGTCTAATTGAGATGAGCATAATAAACTTTCTTAGAATTTACCTGTAACTGTAAGTACACTTTAAGTATTACGAGTATCCCAGCTAAAATGTATAAATGCCGTATACCTGCATCAGTAGCGACTTTTTAGCCCGTCTCCGGCTACCCTTACTTCGTCCCCCTGATTCCGCACCTACAGATTTTAGTGTTAGGAGTGGTATTATTATAGTTGTCGACCTATAGCAAGGCTCTGGGTGGCGAAATTTGAGAGCCTTACTACAGAGAAGTAAGGCTCTCATATTTCGCCACTGGAGAAACATTATTACAGAGAAGAGATAAAACTGTAGCATCATGTGTCTCCTCATCCTCTAAGGGTGATATGAATGAAAAATAAACAACTTCCATTTGAAAAAAATAGCTCCTTGTTACATTTTTAACCTAATTATAAATCCAACCTCATATGTTGACTACTGATGACATATCATTTTACAATGCAATGCTGTGTAGCTATCAGTGGCGAACAAGGGATGGAATTTTTCATAGCTTTACCAAATAATTGAAAAAAAAAGGTATTTTTTTTTTCACTTAAAATGCATGATTTGTTTGTATTTGATACATTGATTAACTTTATTCACTTCCGCTTTACCGTTGAAACAACAGTGTTCAGAAATCAAAGAAAAAACAACTAAATGTAATATCTGTAATGAAATAGTGTACCTGTGCTGGAATTTTTCCATACTCAAGAGAATAATAATTGAATCTAACTACTATTTTTTTATTTTGTAGATATTTTTTCTTCATCATTTTCATTGTGATGCCTATTGTACTTTTAATTTTTATGATTTTATTTCCCAACTGTTATGTAACTGTTTTGAAATCCATTTGTTTATTGTTATTATTTGAAGGTTGGATGTTAATGTTAATAATTGTTTTTTAATGTGAACCTGATACTAATTGTTAACAATATTAATATAAATATTTCTGTAAAAGGCTTTGGCCGTTGATCTGATTAATAAATAAATAGATAAATAAATAAATAAATGTCTCAGCTTGTTGAGGATAAAAAAATACGATATTTCAAAACGGGGCAAAATAGAATGGAATTTATTCATATAATAAAGTAAAAAGAAGTATGATAATAACAGAATGTAAAATGCTTAACGTCTTCCTTTCTTTCCTTTCCCCTTGCTGGACGTTTGTGCCGAGGCGGTCTGTTGCTGTGTCTGTTGTTCCGAAGTTCTGAAATATTATAAATAAATAAGAATCATTTAAGAAAGGTGGTGCATCCCAGTTCCCAGTATTTATATATAATATGTCGAGCTGCACTGAATGATATACACGTCTATTATTATTAATATTTATTAGTAGGCTTGCTGCCTCCTGGGGGCTGCTGTCACTGTGTCCCATAATGGAACTATTGTGACTAGCCAAACATTTAGATTTGCTGGGCACATAAGAAATTTACCCAGGTTTTTATGACTATTTTGGGAGGTGCATAGGGGTCTCTAGTGCCTCCCAACACGTCCTGCACATAACCGAATCCAGAATCCTGATGGTGCACATGTCCTTGTTAAGCCTGGCAAAGCCCCGTTAGGTATCTGGTGAAGATGCTTGTAATTTTTTTTCTGTTTAAAGACACTAAGGTCCTTACAGATTCGTGTTATGAGAGTATCTTGAGACAGTGCCTTGGAGTGTTTTTGTCACAGTCTTGTTGAGTGTTCATTATGTCTGCTTAATTTTTGCGAATGGTGCTTTGAGGAATACCGAAGAATGTATCAGGGCCACAGAAATTCATCTCAGCATCTGGCCTTTGCAAGTTCGTATACACACCTGATGAGTAGAGGTACGTAATTTCCGCATATTAAAAATTGTAATATCGCATTTAAAAATTATATAAAAGCGAATTTTGAATTTATTCGCATAAAACATAAAAATATGTCAAAAATAAAACACCTTTGAGTATTTTAAATATTTAATAAAAAGTTAACAATTGTAGAAAACCTTTAAAAAATATCAACATGTAATAAAATATAAACTTTCAATTAGTATAATTAAGTTTCATCGGCGACTTCTACAAACTGATTTTTCAGTTTCAATTATTTTCAGAAGGATAAAGTGTTCGTTTTGACGAGTTACTTGATCGTTTACATTTTAAAAATAATGATTATCAATATTTCACTGAAATTTACTAAAAATTAAAACATTGCATTTATGAAATATATTGACAAATTTCGCATTTATCGCATCTATTTCGTAAATACGAAAATTACGTACCCCTCCTAATGAGAGATGCTGAGAAAAGCACAGATGCTAAATACATACATCCTCTATATCATGGCAGCCATTTTTTGCAGTTTTTTTCAATGAATTTCCTCTGCTGGCTGTGCAACTCAACGTGTTAAAAACAAAAATATGTAAGTACCTGTTTTGTCTAGATTTCAATTTAGGTATCATGTCTCCAAGATGCAAAAGGACGGAGTGTCTGTTTGGGAAGTTTGGATTCAAAGGCTTCCCATCGTCACTTTTCAACTGGACCCGTATTCTTCCTCGATAAAGAATTTCCTGTAAAAGATTAATTTTCATTAAATGAAACAAAATTAAAAATCAGAATCAATTCCATCTTGATAATGTTCTGCAAAGATATGAGATGTGCATAATAGCGATTGCATCATATGGTCTAGAAACAGTGATCAAACAGAGCATCGAAAAGGTTAGGGTTACCCAAAGATCCATGCTGGGTATCTCCCTGAGAGATGACAGCCAAAACAATAATACAGCAGAAATCACAGAATCAGAGACACCAACTGAACACATAGATTCTTCAGTGTTCCAACAACAGGTAGGTATCTCCCGCATAGCTATTGTTAGGTAGGTACAATCAACATGTACTGAGCATTCTAATAAAATATTTAATTAAAACAATTTTCTCAATCCATAAGTATTTAATTTTTCTCTCATTTTTCTTACAATGACAATATTACAAGCATTATAATCCCCTTGGCCAGAATGACAACATGACAGGATATGTCAAAAATTCAAAACATGAGTTAGGATAAAATTAAATAGATAAAATAAACTTGTAACCTTTCAGTTGAAATTTTTAGCAAAAAAGAGACAGTTGTGCATGTTGAAATAATTTCCCAGTGTGAAGAAACTTGCGTGGAACATTTAAACATTTAAGAAAACTTAACCTTCATCCTACTTTCATACTTTATATAAACTTAACCTTCATACTTCATATAAACTTTTCTATTTTTTAATCTAAATTGACGTTTGATATAACTGTCAGTTTGATAATTGGAGCTATTGAAAGAATGAACACTGCAAACATTGTTTAAAACAGATGCATTTGTCAGTGTGCCTACTGTTTACTAGAAAGAAATTAATTTATCATTACAGCAATTTGAATTCAATAGCCAAGGGAAATAGGGCTCCATTTTTATATCCATAGATTAAAAAGGGGATTTATGATTTCTAACCTTACTACATTCCCTAGGATACAATTTGTTCTCCACCCCAACTGCCATTCCAGCTGCTATAAGAACATCTCTGATCTCTTGATGGGTAGGATTCTCCACACAGCGCTCTTTAGGGATTCTTCTACCCTCGCCTAAAGTCTTTTTGCTATTGAGATAAGCAGGATATATACAGATCCATCTAAAATACGAAACACAATAATTAATTATCTTAGGTGGCCAAAACAATGCAACTACATCTGTGTACAATATGTACCTAAATACAAAATTATTTTATACGTCTGATGGTTTCGATTCATTTACCTTTCCTTGTCGGTATGTTTTTTATCAGGTGACCAAGCTGTTAAAATTCCAGCCATTTCTGCACAACAAAATACAAATTTTCGCTTCGATATTAAGCCACTTTCATTCAACGCTTCCCTCACTGACACAAGGATATTATCACATTGACATTGACAGTTGTTGTCAAAACTCGACACGTCGTAGATCATAGAGAATGAAAACTTTTCACTGGCGAACAATGAAAATAATAAAATATAAAATAAAATAATTAAATATTTATACATAGGCCAGTATAAATACTTGATAATATTATTATCGTGTTTCAGCGTTAAAAAAAGCTATATTTTAAGAATACATATTCAGATATCATAGGATTTTTTTCTATAAAAGGGAACATTATTTATAACTAGAACTTACTTCGAAAAAGTTCACTAGATCGCGATTGAGTATTCCGACAGCTCGACAATTTCAAACACGATCGGTCGACATTGAAATAATTGCGATTCAATAATAATTATTATTACAAGAGTAGCCCATCCGAAGAAAAAGATCCTGGGGTCACAATCGACCCGGATTAAATCGTCTCACTGATGACTCGGGAGGTTTGGGTCGCTCCAGCAGTGATCTGTTACAGTGATGTAACCCTTTGATGGTCTATTCTACGTCTATTCAGCATTTAAAAATCAATAATAATTTTTATAATCTCTAACTGTAACAATCTTTTCAAAATTTTTAGAACATGGTGAATATTGTCTATAGTTTTCCGCGGTATCAAAGTTTCTGTGTTCGGTGTATTATCTGTCAGATGTATAAATTGCCGCAAACCCGCATTGATCTGTCATTTCGTTTAGCGAGTTTTGCCGTGTGTATTTTAATTATTGTGATATAAATTTAAAATGTCTAAAAATATTCCTTACACAAAGAGCGGCTCTCCTGAACAGGATGAGGTAAATATACATTTTTCCTAAAATTAATTTTATCTTTCGTATTATGGTAGGTAATATTTGGTGTCTTAATTTTTGAAAACTAGGTATCTGAAATCCTGTTATCATGAAATGTTCGGCAATTATTAAGTTCGCGGGCTTCTTCGATTTCTGACAAAACCCTTCTAAATGAATATGTTTTAACCTAACATAATGTAGTGTTATCATTCGGGAAGGTGTCCAGGGGGTTTCGAAAATTAAAATATTTCCAAATACTCAGTTTCATTTTTAAATTCAAACTAGAAATTTGGTTTTAAAAAAAATAACACATCTCCTTTTGAAATTAACTTTTCTTTTGGTTTGTCGCTCCTATCATTCAGCATCTGGGGCTTAAGCCAATTGTAAAAAAATGGACCCCAACGGTGTTCCCTAAGTAACAATGTCAATTTTTTACGTTTACTATGGGAACACCAACCAACTGACACGGTTGGCGGCTATTTTATTACACTTGGCTTAGGCCCCTGAGCTGCCAACTCACTGGACTTATGATTTTTGGACATGTTGAACCTGTCAAAGATAACCATGATTTGAAGTATGGGGATTTCGATGAATTTGACCACTTAAATGGCAAACGTTGTGAAATGTTAAAGTGGTCACATTTAAACACCCTTAGAAAAATCATTAAAGCCCCCCATCCACTATCAATCCAAATGAATGTCGTCTAATGAATGTAAACAAAGAATTAATAAACAAGACATCCAAAGTATGTATTTGTTCCATTCCTGATCATTCCTGCAAATGAAGCAATGTCATTCCATTTTGATAGATGTTAAACTTTAGAATTTTTCCAATCATTTAACGAAATGTGACTACGTTAATACATGTATTTTTCTATTCTATTATTAAATTTAATACAGAAACACCCTTATGGAAGGATTATGACAAAATGAGACTAATTTAGACCAAGTTTTTACACTAACAATCAAGTGACGTAACGACTCGGACCACGCCCCCTCAAGTTTCTCCATAGATGAGCCGTTTGGAAGCTATGGATGGCTTGACACAATTGAATTTGGACCAATGGGTATTAATTAGACTCACCCTATCATTCCACATCACCCATTTGGTTCTCCCCACTGACGGTCATTTTTTGGAGTGACATCGGTCCTTTTCGACGGATGGAGTGATAGTCTTAAGCTATAATAATATTTGTTTGTTTGTTGTAGAAATTGATGCTCCCACTCTCGTACATACAACAAATACCAGGAAAGCAAATAAGATCAAAATTGATTCTTGCTTTTAACCATTGGCTTAAAGTTTCACCTGATAAACTAGGAGAAGTTGGAGTAATAGTTCAGATGTTGCACAATGCCAGTTTACTGTAAGTGCCAGCTTTTTTAAACTCTTTATAAGACAGAAGGTGTGTGACTAAAGTTGAAGTCCTAACTGATCAATCCGAGTTCTCAAAGATAATGTTTGATGATAGCATTTTTTATATCTATAATATAAAAGAAAGTCGGGTTAGTGCGAACACTTATAACTCGAGATCGGCTGAACAGATTTATATGATGCTTGGTTTATTTGATTCTTCTCCGCTCCGGATAACAGAATAACTAATGAAGTATCGAAAAAGGGATAGAAAATAATATACCTACCATTACAGTTAGTACGGAACGGATTTACTGACAACAACGCCATCTGTGATAAATTCCATAGCAACAAAATTTTTATTTATTTGACAACCACTGAGTTTCAAATCATTGGTATGCAGATTTTTAATATAATTTCTTTCAAGTTATTTTTTAACATTCAAACATATTATTTTAAACGAATTTTTGTAAAAATTACAAATTTGAAATCAATATTCATAGTAAGGACTACAGGACAACGTCTGTCGGGAGAGCTAGTTATATATAGATTTTTATTTATTTGCATAACACTGTTTTGGTTTAAAACCTCTAACTTTGAAAGTTATCTTCATTTTATTTTTATTTTTTCTAAACAAACAAATGCTATTGATATCGAGAAGGATGTTTTCTTGTATCCAGCTATTGGTTATCAGTTTTCATTTGAAGTTTCTGCAGAGGAGAATATGGCTAAGATTCGTAATTTATGGGCCAGTATGCTAAGAATTGAAGCGGAATCACATTTGATCTAAGTTGGAGAATTTCAAGATAATTTGATGAACCATTTCAGAAGATAATATTTCCTTGCCTTACAAAAGTAGATAATCACTACTTTTGTAAGGCAAGGAAACTTCAGAAATGTCAAAATATGTGCCAATCGAAGGGGTTTCGTCTTTTTTACTGAAAAACTTTAAAAATGAGATGAAGAAATATTTGGTTTCAACTATTTACTTTCTAAAATCAAGTGCGCAATAATTGGAATCTTTCTCGTTTCATAAAATGAATTTACCTACTGGAAAAACTCACCAGACTCGAGAAATTACCTGATGACAATTTACTATAGATTTTCAAACTTATATTGTTATGATTCCTATTTAGAAATGAGATGAATATGAAAAGATTTTTCAGCATAATCAAAAGAAAAGAGGAGTGGATCTTTCAAATCGAAACATCTCTCTGCTCTGGAAACCTCTCGGTACTTTGTTTGGAAGGGAAAAAGTGGTACGTTCCTCCAATCTTCCATTGCGTTTATACTGTGCTCTATGCACAAATCTTTGACTGTTGTCTACCATCAGCATATTGTGCATGATTGTCCAGTACATATGTTTCCTGGCTCTTTGGAGGATTTGAAATTGCTGACGACCGAGGCTAAGAATTGGCTGAGGGATTTTAAATTGCTTTTATACGACTATATATATATATATATATATATTAAGATGTAAGTTTTACTCCATTTCACTGTGATCAGTTAGGCAGAGACTATGCTACTGCACTTGCATATGGGACGAGACTGTGCCCATCACCAGAATATGCGTTGGATTCGTCAAAAAAGTGTAGTGTTTCGACATTGTGCGCATGTGTCTCGTCAGGACCATCTCACAAAATGGCCGACACACATCGTGGAATCCGATGAAAGCGGGGAGCGCCGCATAACATGACTGAAAGTGATGACCTAAGATTTGTCACGAACTGCATGTGTAAAACATGCACCTCGATAGACAAAAAAGGCCATCAGCTTTTCACAGGAAGAATATTAAGATGTAAGTTTTACTCCATTTCACTGTGATCAGTTAGGCAGAGACTCTGCCTAGCTTTATCTTTCAAACATTCGGCCGGCTTTCGTACTGTTTCGTGCGGAGGTCGTGGGATCGATCTCAGGTGCCGACCATCTTCCTCTTTCACGACACAAGCTTTAAGTAGCTTACTGTGGAAGAGTCAAAGGGTGTATTTGTGTTTACTTTGAGTGAGCACAGATTCATTTTATAAAAAAAAAATACTTTAAATGTATTTTTGTATAAATAACAAATTTGAAATCAATATTCAAAGTAAGGACTACTGGGCAACATCTATCGGGAAAGATAGTTAAATATACATACATCTGCGGCGCTACAACCCTGAGTGGGTCTCGGCCTGCCTCAGGAAATTTCTCCAAGCCACCCTGTCCGCCGCCAGTGCGCGCCAGTAACCAACCCCCAAAAGCCCCAGATCCCTCTCAGCGCCATCCAGCCATCGTACCTTCGGTCTTCCTACGCTCCTCCTTCCCTCTGGTCTCATGCGGAAGATCCTGTTTATCACCGAGTCTTGATCTGCTCGCGATACATGTCCCAGCCAACGGAGCCGGCCTATCTTTTCTAGTTAATTACACATGCGCACAATGTCGAAACACTACACTTTTTTGACGAATCCAACGCATATTCTGGTGATGGGCACAGTCTCGTCCCATATGCAAGTGCAGTAGCATAGTCTCTGCCTAAATGATCACAGTGAAATGGAGTAAAACTTACATCTTAATATTCTTCCTGTGAAAAGCTGATGGCCTTTTTTGTCTATCGAGGTGCATGTTTTACACATGCAGTTCGTGACAAATCTTAGGTCATCACTTTCAGTCATGTTATGCGGCGCTCCCCGCTTTCATCGGATTCCACGATGTGTGTCGGCCATTTTGTGAGATGGTCCTGACGAGACACATGCGCACAATGTCGAAACACTACACTTTTTTGACGAATCCAACGCATATTCTGGTGATGGGCACAGTCTCGTCCCATATGCAAGTGCAGTAGCATAGTCTCTGCCTAACTGATCACAGTGAAATGGAGTAAAACTTACATCTTAATATTCTTCCTGTGAAAAGCTGATGGCCTTTTTTGTCTATCGAGGTGCATGTTTTACACATGCAGTTCGTGACAAATCTTAGGTCATCACTTTCAGTCATATATATATATATATATATATATCTATAATAATAAAGGAAAGTGCCTGACTGACTGACTGACTGATTGACTGACTGACTGACTCATCAACGCACAGCCCAAACGGCTAATCGTAGAGAAGTGAAATTTGGAAATCAGGTAGGTCTCAATACAAAACCTTCCACTAAGAAAGGATTTTTGAAAATTCCACCCCTAAGGGGGTGAAAATAAGGGTTGAATGTTTTTCAAAGTATGCGAATATCTCGGAAACTAGACATGATACGAACTTGAGATTTGGCATATGAATTCTTCTATAGAAATGAGTGTTAGCGTATTTGGCAATTTTTCCAAAATTTAACTAAAAGGGATGAAAAAGGGCACATATAAAAAGGGATGATTTTTAAGTGCCTCCTAAAAAGTTTAAAACTGGTTTTATCGAAATTTCAAAAAAATGATTTCTTTAGAAAGAGTCAAATTATACTATTTCGTTTTCAAAAGATATCATTAATTAGAGGGTAGGGGGTGAGGGGCACTTTTCCAACGTGTATGTGTGTGTATCCGTCCCCTCTTAATAACTTTTGATTCGCTTGATGCACATATCCTAAAATTTCAGAAACTATTGAATACTTTAAGCATACAAAATTTGTATACTCAGAATTTTGAATTTTTTTTTCAGTCAGGGGTTATCAACCTTTGAATTTTTATTTAATTTTTCCATATATCTCAAAAACCATAAAATCTAGAACCCTAAAATTGTGTATGTATATAGAAAAATACAATATCTAAAATATAATTTAATGAAGAAGTTCCAGGTTTTCTCAAACTTTTTTTATAAAGAAAAATATTTTTTTTATGACAAATTTACGAGTTTCAGTGCCTATATTTCAGAATTTTATAAAAATATCGAAAAACGCCGAAACGCTACAACTAGATAATTTATTTTTCTATAAAAAATACATACATCATAGCAGTACATCTCAAACTTTTCTTAACAATTTTTGTAAAAATTTAATTTATTGACGACATCGTTTCATACAATAAACATACATACACCGCGAGCTGGTCCGGTGCAGCGTGTATGAATATATTATACGTAGGTAGGTATACCCAACCCAACCTACTTTCTCCAATACACGTGACGAAACTATTGCGTAATCTATAATAATAATAATATAGTTTTGAACTAGCCGACCCGTCAAACTTCGTCCCGCCTTGGAATATAAATAAGATGTTCGAGATTTTATGTATAACTTTATGTTGATTTCAGTTTAAAGTTATTTAACACAGACGACGACGTGGTCCTTATATTATTGAATTTGAATTAGTATAATGATACAATTCATTATTACCTTTTTAACTACTGTAACCGCTGCATCTGTTATAAAACATATCATTATATTATTTACTATAAGCATTCCGTGAATCGTATCATTCATCAAACAACTGATTCCTGTCAAACGCCTGATTTAATTTCAAAATTAGAAAAAATCTAATAATAATATGGAAGTTTTATTTTTATTCCGTGCAACTTTTTTCTTTCATAAGACCCTTCAGACAAAAGCAAACACGACAAAAAAATGGGCGATATAAGTTCAGCTGTTCTCATAGGGTAAGAAACACGTAGAATGCCGATTCTGACTAGCGCCAACCGGCGCAAAGAATGTTACTATGCATTTGAATGGGGAAACCCACAGAAAAAGCAGGAACCCGCTTCCCGAGATGCCCATTTAAATGCATGGAAACCATAGACAACAATCTTTGAGCTGGTCGGCGCGGATCGTAATCGGCTTTCAACGTGTTCTTACCCATACGATGACCGCGCAAATTAGCGTTCCATTTTTATATAAGAGATAAATAATACACTTTCCGTGAATTCAGACAAACACTTTACGTACCTACCTACTTCAATATATTTTTCGTACCATGCATCCTGTACAGCGATTCTGAATTATTTTTTTTTACGATCGACATTAAAATCATTATGTAGGTACCTACCTATTTTAGTAATTTATTATCTCTACTAAAATAATTTACGGTAAGTTCACGAAAAGAATCTGGATTGTATTGCAATTCTTTATGTCTTGATCTGTCAAAATATTTGAAGCCATTTCATAAAAACACTAGCAAAAAAAAAACTATGTGAGTAATCTTGCTTTGAATTTATTGCGTAAACCATGAATAGCAAGTTGATATAATATTATGTTGAAAAAAGGTAAATAGTATTATGAAGTCAATAGGTAAATTATTTTATATCAAATGTAGTAAAAGTGCAAAATATTAAATTTTAAAATTATCTACAAAATCCTCACATCATTTTAGGATAGATCGTAAATAATTGTTTTGAAAACACTGGCAAGTCAATGACCATATTATCATTTCGTCACTGTATAGTGCGAAAAAATTAACTGTCCACTGGAACGTATAAAAAATAGAGACGAAAGGGATAGCAGTTAGCCGGATATTATGACCTCCTCACACACCATTTCCAGATCCCTCAGCTCTGCTTCGAAGGAGCAGAACACGAGGAAGACCCTCTCGGTATGAGAAGATCTTCTTTATCTTCGGAACCCTTGCGGGAGGAAGAAAAGCGCTCCCCTTAAAATATCGGTGTTTTTATTTTCAAAAATTTATAAAATTCGTAGAATGCTAAAGAAGTCCTTACTAGAGCCCGGCCAGTGCGTAAATTACCATGGGTACAACGCATGAATTATGCTTACGTAGGCGGTATAAACAAATTGGACTGACTCCGTTGCCGGAACGTTATTGTTCCAAAAATCGCGGAAACTATCTGCATCTTCAGCCAGGATGATATATGACGAAACGTTGTTTTATTAAACTCCCCTTACTTACGAAGACCAGCAAAGCTGCTGTTTGCCTCTATATAGTCTAATAGTCTATATAACGAAATATTATATAGAATTACTCTCCATAATTTACCTTATGCTTGATAATAAATTTTCTAAGTTGTAGAATTTATTTTGTGATTATAAGGTGTATTTCTTAAGTGATACTTTAATAAACAAATCAATGAGTTATCCAAACATGTCTCTTTTTACTATTCGGTATCCGGCAGGATATTATTTACGCCGCCGGACAGACCGGATATCGGATAGTTGCCGATATCCGTTTCATCTAATAAAAAATATAAACAGTGGACAGCTAATTTTCTTCCTACTCTACATTGTCGAAAATTCGTTTATAGTCGAACGCCAATTACTTATACCATTAGAATATTGAGGTTGACCACCTCACTTCCTTAAAACTCAACCGGTTAGAAAAGGCACAATGAGCCTCGGACGACTTCGAGCGCAATGGAGAGTTCTTTATGCCTAACCTATTCTCCTGAGTGGGTCCAAGGCCTCCCGTATTATGGGGTGGTTTGGGCGGAACCGCCACGGGCTTGATTTGTGTGCGGCTGGCTTTTTGGCAATCGGGCTAGGGTTTGGCTTTGTGCGGATCGGGTTTGCTGCGGTTTAGTTTCCTCCGGGCTGGCTTGCGGTGAGCGGGGGGGGGGGGCTTAAAAGGGAGAATATTACGTTATTATAAAAATGGAGACCTACTTTACGTGGTCATCGCATCACGCCTGGAGGCCAAGTAGAAATATTAACGACAGCTCCAACGTTAACAATTTGTTGTTATTTCCATAGAGATAACGTAAAAACTGTTGTTCAACGTGCGTTAAACAATGCTGTTCCAAATTCCGAGTCAAAAAAATAATTCTGTCAGTTATTCAAAATTAACGTTAAACGTTACCTCAAAATCTTTGGAAGTATTACGACGCTGCTATTATATTGAAGACGAAACGCATTTTTTTTTTGTTTGGAAACCATTTTCAATTTGGTAAACGTTAACGTTCGGAACGTTAACAGTTTTCACGTTTAACGTTATTTATTTCGACCTGAACGGCTGGACCGATATCGTTTATTCTTTTTATGTCGTGTTTGCTCAGGATAAGATATTTATGAACTAAATTTCGAACCTACGACCAGACAAACAACTACAAATCAACGTGAAAGATATAAATTGAAATGTTAAAAAAAACGTCTGTAGCTTGAAAAATGCCCAAAGCAGATAGAAATAAGTGTTTTAAAGATCACTAATTTCATTGCTTTTCGAGACCTGAATATTTTTTTATTCATATCCAGCAATATAAAAATTGATTTCAAATAACGTCATTTGATGGAATAAAAGTTATTCGAGTTATTTTTTGGGATTCTCATAGAACAATGTCAGTCAAGTTAGCGAAATTTTTAAGTTCGCGGGCTGATTCTATTTGTATAAGAAGCACATATTTTTTAAATACAGATTAATAACGACAAATATAAATAAAAATATAGTAATTTAATGGAAATTTTAGAATATATATTTAAAAAAAGAAATGTTGATGATGTTTCTTATTATTATTAATTTTGATCCGAATATAATTAATTCTGCATTGTTTAGGAAGAGAAAGCAAATACAGTAACACGTGAGCGAAGCCACGGGTAACTAGCTAGTATATATATATATATACCATCAGATCTGTATTAGAAAATGGTATTGGAATAACATTCAAAAGGAGAATAGCGGAATTAGGGGTCTAAAGTAGGATGTCATCTATTTTTTTTGATACTTAATAATATGATGACATATAATATAACCTTATTGTTGACAAGTTCGAAGGGGCACGCCCTTCATGGTCACAGGTTATTTGAAACAAAAGCTAAGATTTGGTACCGTGATGAGTTAGCGTTGTACTATAGATGCTAATATTAAAAAGTTTTTTATTTAAATTTGATTATTTAAACTACTTCCACCAAGAAAAATGCATGTTCAACAACTTATAAATTTTATAAAAATATCTCATCGTACATTGATTTTATACTGTGCATTAGTCGTACTGTACCATATAAGGTACGGGGGTTTTCTGGAAAAACTACTTCCACCAAGAAAAATGCATGTTCAACAACTTATAAATTTTATAAAAATATCTCATCGTACATTGATTTTATACTGTGCATTAGTCGTACTGTACCATATAAGGTACGGGGGTTTTCTGGAAAACCTGCTAAGAGGGATTTTTTAATTATTTTTTAGGTAACTCTTAAGCTCTTTACTACCCACTTTTAAAGAAATTTTCATGAAAATCCGAAAAAATAGTTTCTGGTCTATCTGGGTTAAGTAGGCTTACAACAATCTCAACTTTATTTTTGTATTGTTGTAATTGCAGTATAGATGACATTCAGGACAACTCTATTTTGAGGAGAGGCATCCCTGTGGCGCACTCTATCTATGGTGTTGCCAGTACAATCAATGCAGCCAACTATGTTATCTTCGGGGCCTTGGAACGAGTGCTGGATCTAGGACACTCTGAAGTGAGTCAACAGTTAAAGTAATATATATTTACAAAAAAGAATTACTAATTCTGTTGGTCACGGTATTAAGCATGAATGGCCGGACTGATTTCCCTAATTTTTTGTTGTTATTGCCAAAATTTAGAAAATTGCACCGCACATTAGAAAAATTAAGAAAACTCAACGACCCTAGCAACTTTTCTAATGGAACCTTCTCGTTGCTTTTGAATATAAATTGGCGTTTGACATGATTGTCGTTTGTTTGATAATTGGTGCAATTGACAGAATGCGTGCTGTAAGTATAATTTGAAACAGATACGTCTGTTGGAATAATTTGAGTTCAGCTTGTATTTCAGCATATATTTTACCTTGCTAATCTTTCTACTCTTTCTGATGTATTCATTTCACTTCCTGTCTCTTAGACTTGTGTCAACACACTTCTCAACATTGCTAGTTTTTACTACTAGAAAGATGAACACTTTTAATATCTTCAAGTGGTTTGCAAAATCGTTTGGACATATAGGACAGTTTACCAAAAGCAGCCCGTGTCCAGTCTCTTTGGCATTCATTTTATGCTTCTTATTAACTCTTTCTTTTACATATCTTGTTTATATCCTCACGGATTGAAAACTGGATTTTTCCCATAGGTAATCAAAAGTATTGGAAAACAATCTCAACAGACAATGAATCTATCAGATCTTGGACAACAGAGCTGATAGACTCATTGTCTGTTGAGATTGTTATCCAATACATTGGTTTTGATTACCTATGTTACTAGGAAAAATCCAGTTTTCAATCCGTGAGGATATAAACAAGATATGTTTATAGACTGGTGATAATCAATGGTTAGCTAAAATGGATTAATAATCCTGGCGCTATCTACCTTCAAAATATTTGATCGAAAGATTATTTGAGGGATTAATAAAAAGATAGTTGCTTTCATAACCACCACGTGTTGGAAAAATAAATCCTCGTCAGATAACGAAAAAAATATCAAGTACATTCAACAACACTTATTGAAGATAAATAAAAACAAAAATTGGATTCTCAGTTGATGACTTGTTTCCACTACATTACAACAGATGGTATTCAGATAGAACTCCAGTTAGTAAATAAGCCTTATAGAATCAGTCCAAGTATTGTATCAATCCACCAGTAGATGTCACTAGCCTCGAAAATTGTTAAAAATTGAAATATTTCCCCACCCACTGTATATATACAAGTTTCAACGAAATGACAATTGGCAACAGAGAACAGCGAATGTTTCCTAGGAATAGAAAGCGCTTTTAACCTGGCTTAGGAAGTTGTAAGCCCTCAGCTCTGCTGTCCAAGATGTGATAGACTCATTGTCTGTTGAGATTGTTTTCCAATACATTGGTCTTTCTTTTACCTCATTCTATATCTTAGTATTGTGTAGTACGAAACCTAACTGTCACAGTTTTTGGTCAAGACTCTATTCATCATGACAGCTTGCTCAGTTGTTAAATCAGACGGCAGACGCTTTCGTTAAATCTGAAAGGCTGCAAAAAATTTCGTAACTCTTTTAGAATTATTGTATCTAAATATTTCCAAACTTGTTCATGGTCTCTTTCTTGCCAATGATTCATTCATTGTAATCAGTTTTTACAAAGAATCTTACTTTCACCGTATTGACAAATAGGTTATGAGGTCTTAATTTTTCTACTTGACTATACAGTAATTTTTAGTATAAAAAGTTGATTAAAATCCTGTTTATGATTTACAGTTTTTTTTTCGAGTTAACTTAAATACATATTATTATCTTGCATTTAATTTATGCAAAACCACAAATAAACACAACATGACATCTAAATCATTCACTTAATCCTATGCTAATGTATGAGTACTTAGATGTTATTGTGAAACCTCTTACATTGTTAGGTTAGAAATTTTACTTGAGAAACATTTTTTTTTTATATTTTTTATCTCATTCACACTATAATGTTGAAATGTTAGAAATTTAAATCTCTCAAAATGAGTAGTAGGCGGTCTACCAAAAAACATGACAGGGATCTACAAGAGAAAAAGTTTTGGGAGCTCTGGTCTATCTCTTTTCTTTGTAATGATATTTACTGTCACAGAAAAGATACATTTTTATTTATTTTATTTATTCACAATTAGTGGTGCGAATAATGGCTTTAATTCAAAAACGTTATAGCTGTTTCGTTCATTAAGCGTTATTTTTAAAAGCTAAAAGGCTTATTTATTTCGTAACGTATATACAATAGGTATACCTAGTTATAAAAAAAATAACAACTTACCCCCTGAAGATAAACAATCACGCTATCTACACAGCACAAAAAGTATTAAAGAATAATACCAATAATTTATATTATGTAATATGAACAATATTTACATAAAATTTTCTACCGTACAATTTTTCCTTTTTAATTTTTTATTACTTTTTAATATTATTGTTGACAAAGTTCCTGGTTCAGTACTGCACAACTAAGAATGAAGAATTCAATACTTTTTTTATTTTGACTAACATTTCACAAAATATCATTGCTTAAAATAATAAGAAACAAAAAATTCACATAAATTTTAATTATGATAGATAGCTGATTAATAAATTAATGAATTCTACGCAACAGAAACGTTGCTTTTGCGATTAATAAAATAAATATTTTTATAATATGTTTGGTTAAATCATCAAAATTATACTTGATATTGAAAATAAACCGTTTTAACCTTGTGTAAAAATGGACTTAGGAGGGTTACAACACTGTTAGGCCGAGGCAATACTGTATTACGTAAATCAAGGAACACACACATAGGTAGCTACCTACCCGCTTTCTTTTGTACCCGTGCAGTGCCACGACCAGCGGTGGGGATATTCGCATATTATTTAATAGCCACGTTAGAGGTTAGACGAATAATTGTTTTTTTAATGTGAACCTGATACTAATTGTTGAAAATATTTATAAATATTTCTGTAAAAGGCTTTGGCCGTTGATCTGATAAATAAATAAATAAATAACGTGAAAGCGTAAAATAATAGTGGAATATTTTAAACAGTCACATTACTTAAAGGCGGAAACTAATATTGTGATATTTTAACAGCCACGTTAGGCGATTATTTTAAAGGTGTAAACTAATTTTGTTTGAGATATTATTTTTGTTAGACTTATTTTCACAGCTTCGTTAGACGAATAAGGTTTTATATGAATAACGTTAGAGAGGTTGTTTTTTTTCGCGAATATTTTTATCAGCTTTCGTTATAACGCCCACCTCTATTCACAATCATACACCAACATTACATATTATATTCGCCCCTCTCCAATCGATCACAGTTTGACTAGACATTTTTAACCTGACACATTTTTATGCTGAATATCGATAGTATTTTGACAAAAAGATATCTGAATACATAGATATTTTTAGTCATGTGAGCAAAATGTCATCATCAGATTAGCAAGTGTACAACTTTCAAAACAATTCAAATCCATGTAGGTATGTACCCTAAGGGAAGCATAGTAAACAATAACAAAATAATATTTTTAACTTACGGATTATTATTTACTAGGTCTGCTGCCTCCTCGGAGGTCGCCGTCACTGCGTCCCATAGAGGAACTATTGTGACTGGCCATGCATTTAGAGTTTGTCGCTCAATCCAGCCTCCTGGAAGAATCGAGAGGACCTTATTTGTGTTGAACTCTTTAATTTCATCTGGGCACATTAGGAATTTGCCCAGGTTTTTGTGTCTGTTATGCATCTTACTTAGGGATATTTGGTCTGTCATTATTTATGAAATTGGTCCGTAGTGGTTGGAATTTCGTTATAAATATTATGATATATTGAAAATATAATGGCATGGTCAGTTTTTTCACTGAAAATATTGCTTAATGAATGGTTTTGCCCTCTAGGCCACCAATGTGTACACCGAGCAGCTGCTGGAATTACACAGAGGACAAGGCATGGAGATATACTGGAGAGACAACTTCATTTGTCCCAGCGAAGAGGAATACAGACAGATGACTATAAGAAGTGAGTTTAATTTTCTCAAATTTAAACCTTGTCGTAGTGTGGAGTTGCACAGCTTCATCCCAGCTTAGCTTCGAAACCCCATTGAATGGATTATAGAAAAGGTTTGTGTTCATTACCTGTTCTCAACTTTAAGCAGTGAGTGCGTAGAGGAATGGAGAGATTTGTACGACTGTAAAGCCCACTTCTTAATTTAAATGTTTTAAGAGACGGTACTGATTTTGTATGTGCACTGAACAAGCAAACCCCCTAGTAGAGTGCACCGAGCTGTTAATACTAGTAGAGTGAATTATTAGGACAGGTGTATAGGGGAATGTGAGTTCGTTTTGTTACAGTTAGTACGTAGACTATTTTTTAAGCAAATGCAGTTCGATACACAGTGGAACCTCTTTCAACGAGCAAAATAAAAATGTGAAAATTTTGCTCCCATAACAAGAGAAATTTGCACAATGAGAACAAAATTATAATTTCACAGAAAGGAATGTCCCGTTTTCATATTTACTTTTCCACACCATTGCATTAGATAGTGTTTCATGCTCATTTCACTCACTTTTTTCCAAATTAGTTATACTTGAAAAAATGTGCCTGACAAGAAGACAGCCATACTTTTTGAATAGCTCCACCAAAATAAGGAGGTGGCAAATCTATTAAATGATATGGTGTGACACATTTTGGCCAAAATTTGAAGAATCTGTACTGGTCATCCTTTAAAGAAAGCAATGTTTGTGCTACGCTACCAACCACTTCACACTGCAAAACTGTTTTGCATAACGAGTAAAACTCTGGAACTAATTATGCTTGTTATAAATGGTTCCACTGTACATACCTGTATTTCATATCAAACAGCTTGCATATTCAAGACTTTCGGAAGAAATGCCGAGAACAAGGTCTGCAGTTCTGGGTGACTGAAATGATTGGCTGCTGTGCCGCCGGGTATCTGTTTGTAATATATTATATTTGTGGCTTTTTTTCCAGAGACTGGTGGTTTGTTCATGCTGGCCATAAGGCTGATGCAGCTCTTCAGCACCAACAAATCGGATTTCACCAAACTCGCCAGCATTCTTGGCCTGTATTTTCAAATTAGGGATGATTACTGTAACTTATGGATGAGAGAGGTGAGCTTATTACAGGTCAAATCTGTTCGTTTAAAAATAACTGAGGTTTCATGTTGCAGATTGATAGCAATGATCACAACTATTATTTTATCTATCTATTCTTGCTTTAAACTCCACTTACGGAGGCAACAAGAGCTCTCCATTGTAATGAAATAAAACAAACATAGTTGCACTTTCACAATATTTAAAATATTTCAATAACGCATTTTTTTTTTATATTTTTAAAAGTGGCTTAATATGTTTTTGATATTACACTTTCTTATTATTTTTCTTCCAGTATTCCGACAACAAGAGCTATTGCGAAGATCTGACCGAAGGGAAATTCAGTTTTCCATTGATCCACGCTATCAAAAAACAACCCGATGACAACCAAGTACTTAGTATCCTTTTTGAAAATCTTAATTTTGACAAACAATATATTTTCTCTTTATTAAACATCGATGCCCCCTTTCCCTTAGGGTTGCTATATCAAACGGACGAAATTCCGAACATTCTTGTATACACGTTGGTAGGTACCATCATATAGTAAAAATACAATGGTGTTTTATAGGACCTATGTACACTTGCCGTGGGGTTGTCAGCAAAGAATAGCACCTCTGCTCTTTTTGCTGGTTTTTCGAGCATCCTGTAAGAGGCAGGAAATCGAAAAATCAGATCAGGACCGTGAGGTTGACCACCTCACGTCCTTAAATCTCAACTGTTCAGAAAAGACACAATGAGCTTCGGACGCCTTCGAGCGCAATGGAGAGCTCTTGATGCCTCCCTATGCTCCCGAGTGGGGCTTAGGCTTGATTTGTCCGGGGCCAGCTTTTTGGTTTGATTGTTTTGATCTCCTCCGGGCTGGCTTGCGGTGTGCGGGGAGCCTTGAAGGGAGAATGTATGTATGTACTCTGAGTAAAGTGATAAAGGTTGGTTGTGTTTTTTCTAAAGGTAATGGAAAAAATCCTTTTATAATGCTGTACCTGAGAGCCGACTGGTTTAAATCAATTTTTTGACTGATATGACTTAAATACTTAGCAACAATATATTAAGCCTTCTTTATTGAAATGAGTTTTCCTTGACCTATCGCCTCCTAGATATTTTGAGACAACGCACAAAGAATGTGGAAGTGAAGCGATACTGCATATCCCTCCTTGAGAACCTGGGCAGCTTCCAGTACACGAGAGAGACGCTGGAGAGGTTAGACAAGGAGGCCAGGGAGGAGGTAAGATAGCTGTCAACAAACATTACAATTTGACTGTATTGTTACCTGTTTTAAATTTTACCTACTATAAAAGTACCCAAAATAAACAATATCTCGTTAATTAATTATCAAATATCTACTTGTTGTACACATGAGATTTATCGACATGTTCAACATGTCGAGAATTCTCATGATTGGGAGTTTCCATTACCACCTAATGGCGAACGTTGTTAACGTAAAGTGATCACACTAAGCCAGCCTTCGAAATAACAATAGAAGACGGTCGTAAGCCCGTAGTGGTTTGTTCCATTTAAAAATCGAACATCAGTAATGAATTGTTAGAATCATTTGTTGTTTCATATTCGATAATAACAGTTTTCTTTATTTAAATCCGAGAAATGTGTCATTTATTGGAGTCTAATTATTTTCAGGTTCAAAGACTCGGTGGGAATAGTTTGTTAATCTCACTGCTGGACGATCTCCTGAGTTGGAAGGAAGAAGGAATGGAGACCAAATCTCTAAACTAGCTTCAAACTCATCATTTTATTTAGTTTTCAGAATATCAATTAAAAATTCTTAATAATTGAAACTCACTATAGACAACTTGTATTTCTCGTATACCTATTACTTATTTAAATTTAATTAAAGTAATAATCATTTTATTTGCGTATAACTGTCAAATTTTCTGTATTTCCTTTAGCTGGTATATGTGTATGCTTTTATTTAGCTGGAATTTAGATATTTGAGGAAAATGTAAAACTATTAAAACATAGTTTTAATAATTCAATACGACAATAATAGACTAATTATACTGAAAATATGATTTGTAAATATGGAAGAATTTCAAAAAATTAATTCATTTTTTCTGTATTCATTGAAAATTCCTTATTTTGTACGTATTTTTATTTAAATTGAGTTAGCTTTCAAAAAATTACAAATATTTACAATCGTTTCTAAAAATAATTGATTCTAAATCAAAAAATGTAGCAGGTAAATAAGAACTTGCTAACTGTTCGAACATACAATTTCTCAATAAAAAGAACGTGATTTAGATTTATTGAAAAAAATTTTTTTGATGGCAAATTTGCATCAAAATCTAGGTGTATGGAGATTTTTAATTATTAATAATTTATATATAATATGTTTATATATTGGGAAAAAAGATTAATTCATTTATGTAAATATTTTTTTTTTATTGTTTATTATTATTATTATAATTGTACAAATTTAATAGAATTTCAATATGTTCTAAGTTGTTTATTTTTTGTACATTCTTAGTGACCTAGTCAACCGAATTGTTAATTTTTTTTTTAAATTATCTACTTATGTGTTTGTTTAATGTTTACCTATATATTTTTTAATTATTTTCTCATTAGTTAAATTTATTTAATACTTAGTTATTGTTTATGAAGCAATTTAAATGCTGAGCTTGTGTAGTAAAATTTTACTAAATGTCGGCTTATTGCTTAATTTGAATATCCTAAATTCTTACTTAATGCCGTTACGCCACAAACTATACTCTATTTCTGGGGAGTGTGACCAAAAAAGAATAGAGATTTGAAAGTTTTTGTGCTAAGAAAGGTAGGTCCTCCCGCATATCACATGACAGTCATTGACATCTGACTGACAAGTGTTTTTATTGGACGAAAGTGCATCGACAAACCTTGAATTGCGCAAAAAAGTTACAAATGCGTATATTTTTTTGGTCGGTCTCTCCAGAAATAGAGAATAGTATACTTTGCGTGTCCTAAGGACATCCTAAGGGTAATATCCCTTATTGAAAGATGATTGGTATGAAGTTATTTAATTTTAACTCAATGAGTAATAGAAAGTTGGTTAGTTCTATGAAAGCATTATTTGTGTGTTTTTGTAGTAATTAAAAATATTTTAATTGTATTGAAAATGAAAAAGATTGCATACCTACCTTATTTAACTTGAATACGACTATTCACATATTAAACGTTATTTGACAATCAAAATTTTTTTAAATGGTTATTTTAAAAAAATTACCATTTTCTCTTGTGTATGCTTACTTACTTTCTATAAGATGTCATAATTTAGACTTATATACTTTATTATTGTTACCATATAGTTTATAATATAAAAAAAAATTATCATTACAAAGAAATATATTCCTATGATCTGCTAGAAGAAATTAAAAAAAAAATGTTTAAATTATTAAATATTATTATAATATTAATCATTTCTTGAGTGAAGAAATTAAATTTTTTCATGTATTGAAAGTAAATGTAAATGATCATAATGTTGGTTTACTTAAATTTTAAAGAATTCCAGACAATAATAAAATAGTTTTTATAAATACATGTAGATAAATAATTTAATTGAATATTATTAATTCAAGTTATCAAATCGACCGCTCTTTAAGGTACTTAATATTTCTTCAAAGATTTTTATGTACTTATCGAATGTTAACTGTCAATAATTTCCAAACATCACTATGAAAAATGTAGTTTTTTGTTTCTCAAACTTTAGCGATTAATAGGTTTGGTAGCAGAAAACTTATCATATCTTAAATAATTAGATACCCAGTAGTTTTATGCGCATTCCGTAATTTCAGAAAAACTTCAGATGTGATGACAAAAGGACCAAATTTCATACCCTTGTGGTACCTTCCGCTAGTCAACAAACAGGGCTCTTATATCACCTTTATGGGACTAAGCCCACATAATAGTAACAGAAAAGAAAACTTGTAGCAAACCCATTTTAGACAGCGTGGTATGATGTCACTATATTTTGGGATGTCTATCACTTTCCACAATAGATTTAAAATCTGTATTTATACATTTAGCGAAGCTCAATCAGTCTTCCATTTCTTGTACTTTTTATGGTGTTAGACCGATTGTAGAAGTTCTAGACGGGTTTTTATGAGAATTCATGAGGTCAACTGGGCTATGCAATATGAGGGAGTCTGGATGAATATTCTCCTCTCAAATGCATAGCATAATATTTCATGTAAGGGGGAGTGGGGGCAGATTGAAACACTATTTTTTCAGAGTCTTAAAACACACTTAAGACTAGATTTTTGGAACTCTTTGAAGGTTGTTGTGTGGTCTATTGACTAAACTTTTAAATATTTGCTGGACTTGCACATATAGTTAACCGTTAAACAATTTAAAAAAAAAACTCTTGGTTCAAAAGTGTCCCACTAGTGGGGTTCATTAATACACATAGAGAGGCATATTGATACATATCTATATACATGTATACAAAAATATTATAACTTAATGTAAAAATATACATAACCCGGTGTCCAATGGTCCAGGGGTTTTCGAGTTAAGTATTTAACTTTTTAGAGTTTTTTTTAAATTTTCCACCTTTTGACCTAAAACTAAAATTTGTGATAAAAGTACATTTGGGAACTAAAAATACGTTTTTTCCAATAGCTGATGAATGAAAGATATGTTGAAGTAAAAAATCAAGAAGAACATTTCAGAAACCTCAGAAATACAACGTTTTAAAATCATAAATCAGTTTTTTTTCTTTTTTAATTGCGATTTTTAGAAGGGACTTACTCCAAAAAAGTATAATACACTTGGCGTAAAAACCACAGAAAAAACTTCCCCTTTGTGATTTTAAAATGTTGTATTTCTGAGGTTTCTGAAATTTTCTTCTTGATTTTTTACTTCAACATATCTATCATTCATCAGCTATTAGAAAAACGTATTTTTAGTTCCCAAAATTTTTTTTTGTAAATGAATCTGTGCTCACTCAAAGTGAACACAAATACACTCTTTCACAGTAAGCTACTTAAAGCTTGTGTCGTGAAAGAGGAAGACGGTCGGCACCTGGGATCGAACCCACGACCTCCAGTACGAAACAGTACGAAAGCCGACGTCGTAACTGCTAGATTACCAACCACCTCTTATCACACAACTTTTATCACAAATTTTAGTTTTAGGTCAAGAGGTGGAAAATTAAAACAAACTCTAAAAAGTTTAATAACTCGAAGACCACTGGCATTTGACCCCTGGTTAATGGGAACAAAATTGTAGCAAATTTGCACTAGTATAACCCCTTTCAAGGAATGTATTGAATTACTAGTCAACCTGTATAGCATTTCAATTTATCAATTCTTTGTGGCTTTAAAACATTAATTTTCTTGAATATATAGAAATTTTTTTTTATTGTTTATTCCTTTTAGTATGTTGTTGCAAAATAGCTGCATGAAATTTTTTTTTATTCAATTTGATACATATCAAAGTACTCTCAAGTGTATGGGTGAAAACACGTAGAACGCTGATTCCGACCAGCGCAAAGAACGTTTCTACGCTTTTGAATGGGGATACACACAGCAAAAGCAGGAACCCGCTTTCCGGCATGCCCATTTAAATGCATTGAAACCATAGACAACATTCTTTGCGGCGATCGGCGCCGGTCGGAATCGGCTTTCTACGTGTTGTCACGCTATGAAATGAAACTGCCCCCATTACTAATGGTGTATCATTGCTCTTCTTGTTTCAATCTGGCCCCACTTCCCCCGTGATGTTTTTAACAAACTGAAATCCAATGTTAATACAATATACGAACTTTTAGATGTTAAAATAAGATAGTCACTTGCATACAATTTTAGCTTGTTAAGGTATAAAAATGTTACTATTGTCAATTACATAAAATATAGTAGATTTAAGTAGAGTATTCAATTAATGTTTCCAAATATTCCGTATACAATTAATAATTCTTTATTCTATTCATTAAAACATTTATAGGATTAATTTTTTGAATCCGACACCATTTTTACGTTAATGGTGAAAACATCAAAAGTCAAACATAATAAATGTAATGTTAGCATCAAAAAGTCAGTAGTATATAAATACAATATTGAAATTTCTCATTTTTATCCTTGCAATTTATCAAATATTTCTGCGGTACTTGTACAATTTTTTTTTGGATTCCTAAAATATAATATTGAACTCATCATTGTGTTTTTATTTAAGATCACAGATTTCTTTTTGTTAAGATTGCAGGTTATCTTAATCGGATGGAAAGGTGAAGTGGTAGCTTAGTAGTGCAGTCTTCTTCCTCTTTGTGTCACGGTCAGCGTTCGAATTCCAGTGTGGGCCATTTCCACTTTAACACCACAAGCTTTTCTTTCTGTGAAAGATGCCGACATTGTATTTGTGTTCATTTTGAGTGAGCCTAGATTCGTTTAAAAAAAATCCTAATATAGTATAGATTGAATCAGTTTATTATATCAAAGCTCACTGTTTATGTGTAAGATTGGCACGACTTTGTGACTCCCAGTATACCATACTAATCAATCAATCAATACTCATTTTAGACACCATTTAGGAGCATAGGAAGGCAACAAGAGCTCTTCACCGTGCTCGATAATGTGTAGTTGCAATGACCTCCTCCCACACCATGTCCAAATCCTTCAGCTCTGATTCGAAGGAACGGAACACGGTGTGAAAGAGTCTGCCTCAAAGTAAGATAATAAACAGCGCTTTCAGCAATGGTTGCTCCCATATTCTTAAATTTGTGTCATATTGTAGACAAAAAATACAGCAATATGTTTTGGAGAGGGTTTTAATTGTATTGTCTTGGTTCTAGGGAATTAAGCTATTGTTCCCAACTTCAATGAAAAGTATAAGAAATTGGTCCAAACTTATTGCTTTAGTAATCAAATCTTTTAAACAATAGGGACAGTGATTTCAACTCACTGATATAAGACGAACATTCGAGTAAGTGTCGTAGTGTTATAAAGAAACCATTGATATCCGCTGCAAAAAAGTATAGTGTCAATTTTTAATCTTTATAATATTGGTGAGTTTCATAATATTATATTTTTTAAACTGAATGTTTGGGAGCTTAAAGAATTTACTTTCCTATATGATAATTGGTACGTTCGTCCGTAGTTTAATATTTTCGTTGAAACACTATAACTCCATGTAAAATATTTTTCATACTCGTATTATTATTTGTCTGTAAATTGATATTGGTTGCTATGAACATAAATACTTAATAATAAGTATTCGCGAGAAATATCATATCAAAGAAATATGTGGTACTTGATCAGGTTCCTACTTGCAACTGTTTAAATTTTCCGCAGTTTTCAATGTGGTAATGTAAAATTATTATCATGTATGGGACGATTTAACTGATTTGTAGGATAATCCAAAAATCAATGACCTTTTATATGCCTGTAGTATAACAGGTTTTGCTGCTAGCTTTTTTATCTAATCATTCTTAAGTACCTATACATCTGACTCACTTGATTAAACGAAAAGTGTGAATATTAGCCAAATTTAACTAATCAAAATGCGAAATTAAAGTATTTACTCTTCAAGTAAGAAGCCTATGTTCTTAAATTTAATCTCATTTAAAAGCCAGAAAGTCTGTTATAACATAACATTATCAAACGGAAACATTGAAAAAAAGATTGTATTAGAAATACCTATGTGAAAAACATTATTATAAAAAGCATACATAAAACTTCCAACATGGAGAAATTCGACAGTACGTAGGGGAACATTATTATATAAATAAAAGGCCTTTAATTCGAGCCAAAGGAGGTTGTAAGCCCTTTGACCTACTGTCCAGATCTGTCGAATTTCGTGTCTGTTGATGGAATTATAAACTTTTGATTCCTTTAATTTCAGGAATTTTACAATCATGGGAACTGTTTTCAAATGCTTCTTTTTGATCTATTTGGCAAGTTTGATAAATACGTTTGCTGTTTATTCTTCAAATACCTTCGAACCAAACTTGGAGAATGGGGAAGAACTTAAATATCCGATGGACCTCGTAGTACCTTCTCAAAATATATATGTGCCACATACAAAGAGTACTGACAGCAATCTGCCCTTTTTTTTAAAAGAAAAATTAAAGGAAAAATTGACTATAGTCATCGTTACTATAACTATCTTTGATAAATCTAATACTCAAGAGCTGATATCTGAAGATTCTGCGATTGATTCAAAATCTTTGGCTTAAAAATATGCATCAGATTTCAAAGTTTTGAGATTGCAATAATTGTGGGGAACAAAATTAGTATAATATCCATACACATTTTGATTGACAAGAAATAGCACCGCCACCGACATCTATGGAAAAAAAATATAATTAAAGATCAACTAGACTGGGAAAACATAACTTATATTGGACAAGTAGTGTTTTTTATCGTCCTCTTCTGTCGCAGTTTGTATTCCTACTTATCTAAAACTAAATCATTATTATTTAACTTATAATGTACCTACTTACCTATCTATTGTTGCGACTATTTTTATTATAATGATCATTGTAAATTTTATATGTGAATAAAGTTATTTTACTACATAAACGTGAGTTTGAACTAATCAATAGAAAAATAGGTATCTACAACAAAATAATAAGTTAATTCAATTCTCCTCTTTTTTTTATCTCACTTAGGGGCATAAAGAATGGTAGCAAAAGCTATCTGCTACGTTCAACTGCTGACTTCATTTAGAGAGTAGGTATATGCATGTGTTCTGTGCTGGTTCTGTGGACTTCATACTGCACCATATCCAAATCCCTCTGCTTTGTCTCGATCGTATCAGGAATATCTGACGTCAGGCACTTAGATAAAGTAGGTACTTTCTTTATTCATGTCCGCTCCATAGTTGGAGCATATATGAGGAGCAAACATTCAAACCGTGTTTTGTCACAAATACAAAAAAAAATTAGTTATGAATGCAGAATTACTCGTTATCAACAATAGTATCAAGTAGTATAAACGAAACCAACAAAAGATGATAACTCACACACAAAAACTTATTTGAAAAGTGTTCTTTCAATCAAACAATGTTTTGTGAAATGAAAATTTTCAAACAAAAAAGAGTTTTGTCCCCATTGACCAATCACAGAGCACAAAGCGCCATTTTGTATTGTGACTTAACTGTTTTTTTTAACTGTTTTAACTGTTAGTTAAAATTATATAGCTGCATTTCATACATACATTCATACATTCAAAAAGTGATATGTCCACAAGTTTTAAATTATAAAGCTGCTTTTCATACATTCAAAAAGTGATATGTCCACAAGTTTCAGTCAAAACAAGTTTTGTCCAAATTTTAAACCTTATTTACTCTATATTCCTTAATGATAGATTTATGGCATTTATTTACAAATTAATTTTACTAATGACTTACATATAATAAAAGTAAACAACATTCTATGTGTTATAGTTTAAGCGGAATTCGTTTTTTGTCTCTATCTTTTTTTCATATTTCTGTGACAAAACACGGTTTGAATGTTTGCTCCTCATATATGAACTCCACAAGTCCTCGCCATGTGGCCCTGTCTCCCGCGATTCTAGTAGCCGCACCCTAGTCGACACCAACACAGAACAATAATAATACCCTATAGACACCAACGCCCAGATCAGTAATAGGGTATTATTGTTCTGTGGCCCAGATCAACTTCGTAGAGATATAAAATTGGACAGACTCATACGGAGCTGTCAAACGCTTGGCAAAGATGGCTGCCAGCTGCCATTTTCAGTCATCGTATTATTGAGTTTCAGTAGCTAGGTATATCATTATATTATCTAGGGCTATATCCAGTTGGAACAAATTGGGGCCGCAAAATTATTCACGATATTATTTGTATTTACAGCACGCCTCGGCCTTCGAGTCAATGCCAGTAAGACGGAGCTCATGGCGAATAATGCCTGCCCCGATAAACAGCTACCGATAACCATCGATGGTCACCAGGTCTCCCGGGTGGATAAATTTAAGTACCTGGGAGCAACCATTACCACCGCTGGTGACCTCGGGGCTGAGCTCCCGATACGTATCGGTATGGCAAGTGGCGCCTTCAACAACATGACCAAGATATGGAAGGCGTCGGCGTTTAGTGTCGAGACGAAATGTAAACTGTTTGATGCGTGTGTGTTGCCCATTCTCCTTTATGGGTGTGAGTCCTGGCACCTGACCAAGGCCCAGGCACAAAAAGTCTCATCATTTGAAATGAAGTGCCTAAGGAGAATTCTGGGCGTAAGATGGTACCACCGCATCACGAACGACGCTATACGCCGGCGCACCCAGCGTGAGCCCATCACCTCTACCATTGTGGGGAGGAGATGGACTTGGCTGGTGTTAAGGATGCCGAATGACAGTTGGCCGCGGAGAGCGCTGTTCTTCCTCCCATCAGGGTCCCGAAGACGAGGAAGACCCTCTCACACTGTGTTCCGCTCCTTCGAAGCCGAGCTGAGGGACATGGACATGGTGTGGGAGGAGGTCATAAACATTGCGCAAGATCGAGCGCAATGGAGAGCTCTTGTTGCCTCCCTATGCCCCTGAGTGGGGTGAAAAAGGGAGAATTGATTGATTGATTATTTGTATTTAAGTGATTGAGAAAATACCATAAATTCTTTTCTTTTTATAAAATGAATCGCTGCTCACTCAAAGTGAACACAAGTACACCCTTTGACTCTTTCGCAGTAAGTTACTTAAAGCTTGTGTCGTGAAAGAGGAGATGATAGGCACCTGGGATCGAACCCACGACCTCCGCTAGAAACAGTACGAAAGCCGGCGTCGTAACCACTAATCTACCAACCACTTAAAAACTACAGCACAAGCAGATATTCAGTAGGTACAAACAACAACAGACCCAGTGATAGAAGGATTGAAATTGGCAGATATTTTTGTGGTCACATGATTCTCTATTATACTAGCTGATCCATCGAACTTCGTCCCGCCTTAAAGTCAATAAAATATTGCTGGGTAACATAACATAGCTAACAAACATGACTACTCATTGTAAAAAAGTCAAAAGTTATGTGATTATGTTATAATATTATGAATCAGTTATTTCAAAAGCACCAAAACTCACGCATTTATATATTAGATTTCTATACCTACTAAATTAATTACACAACTAAAACACCAGAAAAAGATTTAATTCATTGTTTGAATGTTAAAAAAATATTTCTGAAAGCTTGAAAGAAAATTTTTCAATATAATCTGCGTACCAATGCGCAATGTTTTGAAACTCGATGGTTGGCAGGTAAACAAAAATTGTGTTGTTATGGGATTTTTCACAGATGGCGCTGTTGTTGTTAGGAAGCCCTTTCCATACTATTATATTTCATACTATTTATCATTTTTCATCCATTTTTTTATTTTTTAATAGTTATTCTGTTATCCGGAGGGGAGAAGAATCTAATAAACTAAACATAATAAAAATCTGTTTAACCGATCTCGAGTTATAGGTGTTTGCACTAACCCTACATTTTTTAGCTACTAAATTAAGAAAAAAGTACCATCAAAAATTTTCGTACGTACCTATCAATTTTCAATAGTAGTCACATTACCGCCATCTGTGGAAACATAGGGAAAATATTGATCTATAGAATCTTTCCACCAAAATATCAATCTACCAGACATCTCCCTATTTCCCAACAGATATCGGTAATGTCCCCAACAGATAAACCGTTCCATACTAACTTTAATATTATATCATTTGTTATCCATTTATTCAGCCTTTTATTAGTTATTAATGTTATTATGTTATCCAGCGCGGAGAAGAATCCAATAAATCAAACATCGGAAGAATCCGTTCAGCCGATGTCGAGTTATAAGTCTTAGTGTTCGCACTAATTTATACATTTTAGAGATTACGCTTAGGCGGTGTAGCGGGAATTTGTGCTTGTTGTCTCATTTTCGAATATTACGGGAAAGAGAGACAAAAATACAATCTCGAAGATTTTGAACTTATTCATGTAAGGAATCATCAGAGCATGCAAAATTCACACTCAATTTTAAGATGTATACTAATATGGGTAGTCAGCTAGTTGTAAATAAATCAAAGCATCTATTTATTCAATATTTATATTTAATAACATTCATAAATTAATAAACAAAGTTAATGTTTTTTTTATAAATAGGTACTTTGTCAATAATTATCCTAATAGAAATTTTGAGACAAGCGAATGATTTTTTTTTAATTGATTGTGTTTCTCAGTTTTTCTAGGCCGTGCCTCTGTTTACTGTTCTGCCGTTCATCGGTTGGATTTCTCTGTAATTTCCAAGTATTGGTTTTCCGTCCTTCAAAAATTTCGTAAATACAGCCAACTGTAAATAAAAAAACAAATAATATAAACAAGTAGGTGTTTGATTTGTATTCGATTCCATCAAGTGCCAATCATATTCTTATTTTACGACACAAGCTTTTAATAGCTTGCTGTGGAAGAGTAAAAAAGTGTATTTATTTGTGTTCACTTTGAGTGAGCACAGATTCATTAAATAATTCCAATACAGATTTGAATCGCGAATCACCAATCCAGGTGGTCTTAAGTATAATTATTACTACCTTAGTCTTTCATACACTTATTACGATGGCTTGCTTGCGTCTCTGCTGATTGGAACTACTGGGGATGCGGGTTCGAGCACTGCAGAGAAAATTGGATTTTTCCACATGTTGAAGATCCCCATGATTTGGAATTTCGACGAATTTGACCACTTAAATGGCGAACGACGTTAATTTTAAGAAATCACACTAAGCCATCAGCGAGGGAGGAAGTACTACAGAAATGATCATCTGAAGGGCCAAGTCAGGAGCAAAGGGAATAGAAGAGCGTGTATGCGGAATGTTATGCATTTGGAGGAAGCGAAAGAGGTTTTATTTGGATAGGAAAGAATGGAAGTCCGTACTCTCTGCCTACCCCCTTCGGGAAACGGCGTCATGGGTAAAAAAAAACACTAAGCCAGTCTTTGCTGTAGAAGACAGCCTATAAGCCCGTTGTGGTTCAAGTTTGAAAAAAAACCTACCTATATATCTTAAAATCGAGCACAGATAATTTATTTAATAATTGAATCAAACGTTTGGTTCCTTTGGTGTTTCACGACCGGCCATGATTATTAAGAATCTTGTTTGGTTCTTTTCTATATTTCTAGAGAGAATGACCAAAAACATTTCTTTGCGCAATTAATTATTGCAGAGGTCTTTGCACTTTCGTCCAATAAAAAAACATGTCATTTAGATGTCAATGGTGGTTGTGTGACAAGCGGGATGTGACCCGCCTTTAATTGCACGCAAATGTTTCAAAATCGTATTCGCGACGGAATTTCAACCCCGAATAGAAACAATACTTAGAAAATCTCGGACCTGACAGGGAGCACCTTGATCAGAAGTCGGAGCCTATTCCACCAAGCTACCGAGTTCGGTCAAGATAATAATGTGTTATTTTTCAAAGAAGTTGCTGGAAATTCTATAATACCAATAATAATTACAACTATCAAAATTTGATCAAGACTTACATCATTTGGATTAATTTTGAAGATTGGATTTTCGACGAGGATCCAGCGAACAATTTCATTACAGGGTGGAGTGGTCAGCGATCCGTCGTAGGTCCAGTAGGATCTGATCCCGTAGACCAAATCCAAGGGCACCGCTGCTGGCAAAACAATCTGACCATTTCGAGCTGCGGTTAGTGTTCTGAACAATGGTAATGTTTCCCTGGATGTTATGAGAGAAGGCTGGAGAGAAAAAAAAAGTTTAACATTAATTTTTTTCAGTGATAATTTCCCAAAACTACCTAGAAGGGGGTTGGTATTTCCCTCCCTTTCCCCGCATCGTTACTTGTCTAGAGTTAAGGGTAGTACGCTTATCTATGGGTTTGTTTGGTCGTATATTTTAAATATTGAAAATGGGGTAAACGCTTCCGGCAGCCAGCCGCACGTATCGTATTTTCGAGAAGGAATCAAGATGCACGATACATTCTACGCAGACTCAATTAATTAGTTCCTTCATACTTCAAATCATATTATAATATGATGTACAATAAAAAAATACAATGAAATAACTTGAGATTGAGATTGGCTTGAAGGAGAGATTTTTTCTGATTGAGAGATGGTTCGTAGTTCGTACATACCATAGCATTCGTGTGAAAGAAGGAAAAGAGTCAGAATATGAAAGCATTTATCATCAGGCGTTCATAAGGTATAGGTCAATAGGTACCACTTGGCTCATTAAATTCTTTGAGATCCTTATTTTTCGTTATTCTGATAGATAGCTGTTGTATTTTTTTTTTCTTTCGGTTTGTATATTATAGAATATAAAAACATTCATCGGTTGCGTAGATTTTAAATAAATATTAGAAAGAGAAACTAGATTATAAAGTTATGCAACCGTTTTTTTCGTATCTGATTTTTTAACTGATTGTCTCAAAATTGTATCATCAGTGTTTCTATCTATTGCACATTTGGAAACCAATGTTTCTTTTTCGGAGGATAGTGACAATTTTTTTAAGTAACTTTGGTATTTGGTATGAGGTGACCTCTAGAGCGACAAAACGGTGTTCCTAATCATGGATGTAAGAAGTATGTTACTCTCAATAGGTCCATGCTCTTAATATAAGTTACTTACTTAACTTACTTAATCCACGTTCGCTCCCAGTGTGGAGCATGTGGACGCCACGAAGTTCCTCCAAGCCTCTCTATCTTGCGCCAGTTGCACAGCTTCATCCCAGCTTAGTCCAGCATCTTGTAGAATCGCAGTGAATGCCCGCTTGATTGTTAATTTCGGCCTGCCTCGCCTTCTTGTCCCATCCGGATTGTAGAAAAGACTTGCATATTCAAGTCTCTCGGGGGACATGCGGAGAACATGGCCAAGCCAACTCAATCTGCGATTCTGGATCACTGAGGTGATTGGCTGTTGTGCTGTTCTGGCGCGTACGGTCTCATTTGAGACATAGTGGTACCACCTTATCCCCAAAATCTGTCGCAAAAATCTGTTCTCAACACTGAGAATTTTCCTCTGTTGAGCCTTCGTCAGATGCCAGGATTCACAACCATATAACAACACTGGCATAATGCATGCGTTAAACAGGCGACACTTAGTCTTGGTGGAGAAGTTGGTGGATTTCCACAGTTTTCTCATGTTGTTAAAGGACGAGCTCGCCATTGCAATTCTAATGGAGAGCTCCTTCTCTACCCCGCCGTTTGGTGTTAAATAGACTCCCAGGTACTTGAAACTGTCGACATCCTCGACATCGTCACTACCCAAAGTTATGGCTCCCCGGCTTAAGCAGAAATCATTTTGCATGTTTTTGGTCTTGGTAGTATTTATTTTTAGGCCAATACTTTCTGAGTAGTCCTTTAATTGCCTCAAGATTTCTTATGATAAGTTATCTTAATATTATTATTATTATTGTAATTTTAAATTCAATCACGTAGATATTTACGCTAACCACAGCAAAGGCCACATTCCTTGCTTGAGATAAAGGTTAAACTTTTTTTTCTCTTGATCATTAAGAAAATTAATTATCCTTAGTAAAAATATTATTTATAGGTATAAGTTAAAAAAAAAAAAACGAAAATACCGATAATGTCGTGTTATAGCCGGAATGAATAGAAATACAATAGGAATTCCTTTCTTGGATAAGTCCGCCCTTTGACTCAATCAATGTTTCTATGAATAATTATTCTTTTTATTTCACAATAAAGTTATATTTATTTATTTATTTAATTCTTCGTAAAAAAAAACTGTATGAAAGTATGAAATTTGTTTTTTTTTAATTCACCAATGGTCTATTAAGAAATTTTAAAAACTCTTTGATTTAACTTTTTCCAGATGAAGCATAAACTTACGTTAAATAGAAATCCAACCACAGCCAAACTATCTGGAAGATTTGCTTTAACTGCTGCCGTGATATTTCTGTAAAGTCACACCATTAATATAAGTTACAAACATGTAGGTAGCTTTATTTTTAAGGAAGGTTTTTAGGGACTATATCTATAATATAAAGCCTCTTGTGTATCTGCAGCCAAAATAGGTCTACTGTGATATTCTTCAATTCCTTCACGGAGCGCCGCCTTTTATTGGGTGTCAGTATCTTTTCCCGGCTTCTGCCCTCCGCAAGAACTCTCTATTAATAATGGTGGATTTCACGTGCAAGTTCCAGCATACATTAAAAAGTTATGTCAAAAAATATAGATTTCATCATCATGAGTGTATTTTGATACTTCGAAGAAAAGTGTATTAATCTGCCCCAACTATCCCTATATCTTCCACATCACATCAGTGTAACATTGCCATTAAGAAACGTACCTAATTTTCATGTGGAGTTTTTTCGTGACCTCACTCTTTCCCTAAAAACTCTTTATAAAAACGATCGTGATCGCTATGGCTAATAAATAGGTAGTTAGGTAAAAATATAAACAACTCACGGAAAATCTGCTCTGTAATGTACCATATGCATTTCTAAGGCCGAACTCCTGTAGTTTACCATATGCTCTGAGCCATCATCTTTGGTGTAGCCCCAGTGGAAATGAACGCCATAAAGCCTGTAGGAGCCGTTCAATGGTCCACCAGACATTGTAGGGACATCGATGCCTGCTTCACCCCATGGACCGCGGATATCAACTGTCAAAAATTTCACACATTCGAGTTATAAATCAAATCACACAATATGTGAGCGTGGTAATATAAGCATGGTACGAATAAAAATGTTGCATAAACTCTGGAGTAAACCTGAGTGTATGCAACATTTATTACTGAAATGTTAATTTGAGTGTACAAGTAGGGAAGGTAAGATTGGTAATTTTTAGGGAAGTGCCTTAAATTGAAGACTAAATCATCAAACACAATGAATGAATAAAGCCATATAAAAAAGAAAAGGAAATACACAAATGGACATATATTATTCAAAGATTAATTGCAAGAAAATAGAAATCCTATGCATAAAAATAGTAGAGAAATAGAGTGCGTTAATATTGTAAGTTTCCGTCTCGCAAAGCTTATTTTGTTTAATATTGTTATTTTGTTTTTGTTTTCATAGTCCAAGGAACTAATGAGATTGTTTTTATTTAATTTTTAAAGTTTTTCTTGAATCTATAAAGAAATTAAAAAAAAATAAAATAAAAATTAAATACAAAATGAATGTAGGCTCACCCAAAGTGAACCCAAGTACACTTTTGAAATTTTTCACAGAAAGCAAAGAGGATGATGCCAAGCACCGAGAATCGAACTCAAGACCTACAGAACGTAAGTGGCAATTGTACTGCTGGGCTACCATTCGCTTCTATTTAGCAGATACTGTGGGGTAGGTTGAGAGAGATCAATTATTAGAGTAAGCGATAGCTGGGAATGTAGATAGCTAGGTTCACGCAGGCAAAGCAGACCTCGAATGACATGGTCCAATCATATCGGTGCCGTCTTGCTGGAGGGACAGGTTAGGAGCGAAAGGAATAGAAGAGCATGTAAGCGAAATGTAATGCGTTTGGAAGAAGCGAAAGGATTTGTTTGGATAGGAAGGAATGGAAGTCCGTAATCTCTATCTACCCCCTTCGGGAAACGGCGCGACGTGATGGGCAAGAAAAAATGTAGAAATAAGAAAAGTTTGTGATAGGTATATGAAAATAATATTATCTTAAAGCAAAATTGTAAAATTCTAATTGCAATACACACCTGTTAGTCCATTGTTGATAATGTCCATGTCAGGATGAATTTTGTTGTATCCCACAAACGACAGAGGGGGGTAGCGAGCTGCTCTGACTTTATTTGTGGCAATGTTTATCGGTGTCTGTTTTTGCTTCCCGCATGTTGGATAGCCAGGAGCCCAATCACCCCCTTGAACTTATACAAAAATTGATAGGTAAGTACTTTTTTTGTTTAAAAAATTTAAAGCTTGTAAATGGGATCATGAACGGGCCAGAAAATCTGGCTACAAAAATTTTCGATAGTGTCCCGGCTACCTTGGAAATATTTGCATTTGGTGTCTCACTTACGAGAAACCTTTGAAACCACAAGATGGAAAGAGACAGTAAGCTTTCTAAAATTTGTAGCCCAATGTTTCAGCTATATTTATGAGCCATGTATTGTAAGGATATATTTTAATTACATACCTTTGTAGTTGTATGCTTTACCTGAAACAAAGAAAATTGTAGCCATTTTAAAATTAAAGAATTACTAAGTAGGTATTTTTTTATTTTTAGAATAGTGTATTATCGGATTATTCGATATTCGTGATCATGGCAAAAAAGGCATTTTGATTTCTTAGGAGAAAATAAATCTTTTTCATAATTACACTAGCTTTCCCGACAGACGTTGTCCTGTAGTCTTTACTATGTATGAATATTGATTTAAAATATGTAATTTATACAAAAATAGGTACGTTTGAAATGTTATGTTAGAATGTTAAATTCTGTTAATAATCAGCGTGCCAGTGTTTTGAAATTCTATGGTCGTTAGGTAAATACAAATTGTGTTGTTATGGAATTTTCATAGTTGGCATTGCAAGAAATCCGTTCTATACTAACTTTAATATTATATTTTATATTCTTTCTTATCCATTTTTTACGGAGAAGAATTCAATAAATCAAACATCGGAAGAAGCTGTTCAGCCGATCTCGAGTTCGCACCAATCCGACTTTCTTTTATATAAAATAATTATCGTATAGATATACTTACTGTCGTTGACATTAGAAAGTGCGTTTGCGATATTGAAAGGCCCAGCGGACAGCACCATCTGAAATTAATATTAGCTTAGTAATACCCAAATAAGTTCAAAATAATGTAAAATTCTACAATTATTGGCTATCACCAATGTCTACAAAGAGCAATGGCAAATGCTAGCCAACGACAGGCCACCACCATTATGTAATGGAGTCTGTTTGTGTTGAACTCATTGGTTCCTAAACTTATTGTTCAAATATCAAAAACGCTGTGCGTACGAACGCTACTGATGGGTTATCAAACACATCATGTTCATGAATAGTGTTTTCCGTCACCATGTGATGGACATCGTCGCCCGTCATTACGTTAATTGCTAAATCACGTTATTTAAAAGTAAATTTGGATAAATTTATACTGTGCGTCTTTTGATCTGAAGCGTAAATGTTGGCTGTAGTAGGTACCTACCTAAAATTGTTGTCTCCACAAAATATACTCGTTTCATGGTGTGAATTTATTATACTTAACAAAATAATGAATTCAAATTTCCTGGAATAGTTCAATTTTCTAGCACTGGGGTACATATTTGGTTATCCGCCCGTGTCAAACAACAGAACTAAGGCCCTGTCTTAATTGAAAATCGTACAAAGTTTCAACGGTCCTTCCGCTTTTGCTGCACGCTTTCCAATTAGGACACACACACTAACGTGCCAAATAGATAGCGTCAGCTTCTATGATAAATATGCAAATATGTTTGTGTGGCTTATATTAATTATAGATCAATAAACAGGTGTACAAAAAAAAAATTAATTTAATAATAGTTTCCAATTATTAAAGTCAGAATGTCAATTTTTTTTTATGAGAAAGGCGCATGGAAATAATGTTAATAATAATGTTTGCATACCAAGCTCCGTTCTCTCGCTATATCATTGGTACATTCTGGACAAACATCCAGTAGTGCCTTCTTCTTGAGGGAAAGAGAGCAGCGTGGATGATGATAGAATTCAAACAACTCCTCACCTTGGAAAATACAGCCTGAAAAACGAAAAAAAAAACATAAAATTTATAACAAATTATGGCGGGCTTACAAGGACTTCGTAGCTAAGTGCTTAGTATGTAGGTACTTGTCATTAATACAAGGCCTTAATAATATGGCAAGCGAGAAGTAACCGTTTACACGTTAGAGCCAGTAGAAGTTATTAGTCAGACATTCAAAATGGAACGACCGTGTACAACTTGTCACTAACTAACTTGTCGAGTTGTTTATTAGTAAATTGGATCGATTTCTTCCTATTCACTTGCACTACTCACAAAAACTAATACTTAGCAATAATCTCACAGTTTACACATTGAGGCTTAGTATTAGTGACAAGTAGTACTAAGCCCGTGTAAACCAGCCATTTTGGAGAGCGTTGACGTTTTGGGTCGAGACAAAATGTAAACAGTGGGGCTAGTACGAGTTTAATCGAAAGCTAATTGCACGCTAATGAGCGCTTATTAGCGTGTAAATAGTGTTCGAATCATTCGATCATTTTTGTATGGAAATTTTTCGAAACTCTTTCCATGATCGTTTCGATATTCGATCATCGAAAACTTATACCTATATACTACTAGTGGTACTGTTTGATGCGTGTGTATTGCCCATTCTCATGTATGAGTGTTAGTTATGTGTTAGGGCTACCGAATGACAATAATTAGCCAAGTCCCAAAGACGAGGAAGACCCTCTGACACCGTGTTCCGCTCCTTCGAAGAAGAGCTGACGGATTTGGACATGGTGTGGGATGAGGTCATTAAAGCCGAGCAAGATCGCGCTTGGTGGAGAGCTCGTTGCCTCCCTATGCCCCTAAATGTGGTCACATAGAGAGAATGCTGGCATGCTAAATGGATTATCGACTTACCCATTACCACATGAAGAGAAAGTAAGGAGATAAAGACCCAAACGAAGGCGTTCCTCATGGTTGATGATGCTGTATTCCAAGGTACTATTTATCTAAAAAAAGAAAAGAGAAGTTAGTGATGCGACCCAGATTCGAACCCTGAACAGAAATATTTCCAAAACTCTTGCTGTTATCTACAAAAAGGTCTTTAATTAAAACACACTCACTAGCGCATGGTTGTGTACATATTATGTCACGTACAGTTGCCTATAGCGCACCAAGATAGCTTACTTCCGAATTTATACCATTTAATAAAAATGCTCATCTTTTAGATTTTCCAATACTTTAAACTTTAAGATAATAAAATATTTAGAGAGAACAGAACAAAAAATATCATCAATGTTGGCTTAGGGGGTCTTAAAGCTAGAGAGGAAGAAACTCAGGTTTTAATTCATATATTTTTCATTTGAATCTAACAAGTTATTCTCTTGCATGATTACAACCGAAAAAAGTATTCCGAAGGACACCATACAAATAAAAACAGTTACAGCCGAAAAAAGCATTCTAAATGACATCATACAAACAAAAAACAGTTTCAACCGAAAAAGAATTCTGAATGGCATCGTAAAAACAAAAACAATTAAGTACATAGATTCAACAGAAAAAAGAATTAAATGACACAATATAAATTAAACCCACTTTAAACATACATTATATTAATTATAATACGTCGAATACCCAATGTAAATTCAAAAATATAAGATTGTCATACTGAATTAAAGGAAATTATTTTTTATCAAATCCATATTATTTTCCCTTCTGAATTTTATAGCCATACCTACCGGACTAGTTAATTTTTATACTACTTATTAGTATAAAAATGGATTAAGTATAACTGCTTAAAGGCCATGTCCTAAATGAAAAGCGTTCGCGTCTGAGAGTCGGGGACGCTTGGACGTCGCGTGGACGCGTTAATAAAAAATTTGTCTTTCGAATCTGCGCTTGTCCGTCAAACCCAATTAGGACATAAAGAATTATCTAACAACTAACGACTCTAAAAATTCATTACTGATGTTCGATTTTTAAATGGAACAAACCACCACGGGCTTACGACCGTCTTCTACTGTTGTTTCGAAGGCTGGCTTAGTGTGATCACTTTACGTTAACAACGTTCGCCATTAGTTGGTAATGTTTGAGTCTCCAAAATTCCTGATCATGAGAATTCTCGACATGTTCAACATGTCGAAAAATCTCATGTATGCAACATTTGTTGCTAATAATAATTAGTGAAATATAGAGATAAAAGTTGGAAATTATTGAGAACAAGTGAGCAACCAAATTTAAAGACTGCGACTGCTGTCATGTACCTATTTGGCGCCAGGATATGACTATATCCATTTTTATTAATGTCTCTCATATTTATTGTCTATTGGCTCTGTTGGTGCACAACGTTCTAATTATGTCTAGATACTTGTGACCCTTTTCAGGACTAGATCTTAGAGAATTATCTAACAACTAATGACTCTAAAAATTCATTACTGCTGTTCGATTTTTGAATGGAACAAACCACCACGGGCTAACGACCGTCTTCTACTGTTGTTTCGGAGGCTGGCTTAGTGTGATCACTTTACGTTAACAACGTTCGCCATTAGGTGGTAATTTTCATATAATATTTTCAGTTCGAACGGTCCGTCCGCTCGACGCGCGGACGCTTTCCAATTAGGACAAAGAGTCTATGGTAATGTTGTCATATTATTAAATAAATTAATAAAATAGTGTATTTTCCCACTTAGCTTGTTAGTATTAAATACATAGTGCTTTATTGTAAAATATTTAAGTAATTTGGGAAATAAAATAAACCAAAAAAAAGTCTAAAATTTGTAGATAGGTATTTTTTATATAATTTATCGAAGAAAATTATTATACAAATCGTGACAAAATAAATGTCGTTACATCAATTTCGTGGTGTTATAGTTTTTTATTTTTTTTATTTTTTTTTTATTAGTAAAGTTAATGTAAATTAATTAATGTAGGTATTTATTTAATTTACGAAGGTACTCACTGGGCATACGACGAAGGCACGACTTTTAGGTAGCACAAGTCCACGAGTCATTTTATACTATGAATTCCGCAGGTACCTTTACCTATGATGTACCTACCTACCTTAGTAAACAATAATTGAACAGTTGCTAAATATCATAATGCAAGAAATTAAAAGTCTCCGTGTATGTAGTTTTGTAAAACGTTTTCTTTGTGGGTGTTTTCATACGTGTACAGTTCACGAATTTTTCATAAACACACGTGCAAATAAATTTGGATAGTTCCTCCTAATTTGAAAATTGCCGCATTCTCCGCATTTTCATCGTGATTCCGATCCAATTTCGATGTCTTCCTGACATTTAGATTTTGGTTAATAATAATGGTTTCAAAAATGTCTTTTTTGAATCAGGTAGAAATAATGATTTATACAAAATAGTGTACACTGTAAGTATAGACGATCGACCTTGAAATCGGGATTGAATTGTTGGATTCGCACTTCTCGGTTGCAAGTTGCAACGTTTGCTTAATGTCCATGTTGTCTAGTGATGAGGAGATCCCGGTTACATCCTCCATATGCTATGGATACCATCCACTTCCATATAGGTACTCTACACAGGTGCCAAGTGCATCCTCCATAATTAATCAAAATCTTCTTACAATATGTTTGATTTCATCTTGTTTCTACGAAGAACTAGGAAAATTATATTCCGCAGTGCCCCGCATATGTGAGTGAGGCTTTAAGTCACCCTGAGATTTCTTGGTACTAGGGAGATTGAATACGTTAGTTCCAAAACTATGCGTTAGTCAGGCATCTTTCGGCAAGGATTGAATGACACCTTGAATTGGGGATTTTCGGGCAGAAAGGTTTACTCCTTCCGGAATCATAGGACTAAGCGAGTACGGAAGGAAGGATTTTGCAAGGGCGTTTGACAAGATTTATCATCGGATACTCCTGAACTAGCTGCGTTGTTGAGGGGAGGTCGCAGGCCGTGGATATGCAGGCTGGGTCGGTATCTCGGTTTCTTGCTTGCCCTTCTGGTATTCCCCAGGGATCCCATTTGGGGCCATTACTGTTCATTTTATATGAAAATGATATTGGTGTCTGTTTCCGTCACGTCAAATTTCTGATGTTTGCTGATGACACAAAGATATTCATGCAGATAAATAACAATCGAGACTGCACAAAACTTCAGAACGACCTCAGTCGTTTGGAGGATTACTGCCGTCTTAATCAACAATTACTGTATCTTATGTGTCAAAATGTAATGTCATATTCATTATCTAGGGCTAGGCATCCTGTGATGTTTTCGTATGAACTTGAATTAACCGACCTCGGTAGCCTAGTTGTACTAGCGTGGACTTCAGATCCAAGGTCCCGGGTTCGATTCCCGGTCGGGTCAGAGTTTTTCTAAGTGTTTTTTCACTTGAAATTTCTACCCGGGGTTGGCCTGTCTCAGATTGGACGGGACCGGTTGACTGGAAAAAATTGCCTCAGGCAATAAGTTCCGCCGGCTATACTGACACCTTTGTATAGAAAAGTGTTATACCTATACCTAATTACAGACATTGGTTTGAAGGGAGGAGACTAATCTCTTGGGACTTGGGAGTGATCCTGGACTATGGGATGCGATTTAGGTCTCATGTTAACTCGATTATTGACAAAGCTCAAATAATGCTAGGGTTCATCATGAGGATGAGTAAGCCTTTTAAATCTCCATTCACCATGAGGATCTTGTAATAGCCATTTGTTGGTTGTAGATTAGAATAATTATCCATCGTGATATGGAGTCCCCAGTACTTAACATGCATTGACAGAATTGAGTGCATCCAGAGAAGGTTGGTGCGGCATCTCAGTTTCTTGAGGGGCCGGTACTTTAGCGACTATCGGCAGGCCCTTATTTACCATGGTATGTCGTTGCTTGAAAACGGAAGAACCCAAGCTGATATGATGTACCTCTTTAAAATTTTATCTGGCGAGGTCGACTCGGAATCGCTGATAGAAAGATTATGTTTTAATTGACCCTTAAAAATACCCGGTGTGAATACTTATTAAGACTGCCTCATTGCTCTACGAATTACATGCAGGGCTGTTTTATTCATCGCTCTTTATAATGCACTCTTCAAGGTATTAGACATTTTCTATTTGAATAAAGATCAATTTAGAGCGGGAATTGTTAAGCTGATTTGAAGAGAAGGATGAATTCTTATATGATAATAATAAATTATTGAATCGCTTGGACTTAAGTTTATAAAACAGTTTACAAAAAAGTAGGCCATGCCAAGCCTCTTCTGCAATCAATTTGGGCAATCTCTACCAAGTTTGACCATGTATCCGTTGTAGGTATATGTATTATGTAGGAATCTACTCCTTCAATAAATTATTTGTTTACTGTGCATTCATAAGTAAAATTAACCACATTGTTATCTTACAAAAAACAAAAACATTTACATACCTACTTATATTAAATTTAAAAATCATCAATAAAATTTCTTGTATCTAATTTCTCAAGTTTCCAGCAAATCTGCCCATCTGCTACTGGTGGCTACTACAAATTGTGAAATACCATTGCCAATAATTTTATTTTTCAATTCTTTTTTTATCACATGAGAATACCCTTGTTTATTTCAGTATGGTAATTTAAGGTAATTATTACGGTACGTAAGTCGTATCAATAAAAATTTCCAGTCATACAATACGAGTATATTGGTTGAACAATTATTAGATAGCTGCCATCATAAATTTTTTCAGCGACTTTATTCCCGATATTTTTAAGGTTAAAATAATTATTTGAAGCTATATAATTACCTTCTTCCGTAAATTCTACTTAATAGTTATTTTTCAACTGAATACTTACGCGCACACATACAAACATCCTCAGCGTCACAACCCTTAGTTAGTCTTAGCTGCCTCCAAGAAATGTCTCCAAACCTCCCTGTCACCGGCTGCCACCTTCCAGTTCCTTTTGCCCCAGAGCCTCGCAGTCTGCAACAACATCATCCAACCATCCCAGCTTAGGTCTTCCAACGCTTCTTCTTCCAACTGGATCATTAAACAACAACCTGTTTGGGTGCTCCTGGTCATCAATACGGAACAGATGTCCTTACCAGTATAATCTTAATGAACTTGACTACGCTGACATCCTGGTATATACCCTAGACCTCGGAGTTGTATCGTTTTCGCCGTGCCTCGCCATCTTTAATAGGTCTATAGGTTTGACGAAGGATCTTACTTTCGAAGGCGTCCTGTCTATTTTCATCTTGCTTGGTCAGTGTTCAGGTCTCTGAGACATATGTCAGCACTGTTCGTTTTTAAATGGAATAAACCACTACGGGCTTACGACCGTCTTCTACTGTTATTTCGAAGGCTGGCTTAGTGCATGTGATCACTTTACGTTAACAACGTTCGCCATTAGGTGGTAATGTTTGTCTCCGAAACTCCTAATCATGAGAATTTTCAACATGTTCAACATGTAGAAAAATCTCATGTATGCAACAAGTAGAAATTTAATAATAAATGAAATATAGAGAAAAAAGTTGGAAATTATTGAGAACAAGAGAGCAACCAAGTTTAAAGACTGCGACTGCTGTCATGTATTTGGCGACAGGATATGACTATATCCATTTTTGTTACTGTCTTATCTTTATTGCCTATTGGCTTTGTTGGTGCACAATGTTCTAATTATGTCTAGATTCTTGTGACCTTTTTTCATTGCATTTAAGCCACTGGACTTTCTACGATTGAAGACAATATAATATACCTATACCTACCTACCACAGACAAAATTTTATCTCATGTTTTTTTTAGTTCTCTCTTTTCACAATATTTTCGTCCTGTAGGGACGATGGAAGCACATACATAGGAGTGGAAACGATGTTTGTCTAAGTCCTAGACGTAGTAGTCTGAAAAAGGAACAGAATAGTGTATCAACGCAGGTTTCCAGATGGTAGTTATAGGAAGCCATCAAAGAAAATAATTTTAATGACACCTATATACAGCATTTAACAATAATATGCTTCTCGAAAAGGTGTATAGAGGTGCCTATTTAAGATTGGAGAGTCACCAAAGCATAAAAACAGAAAAGGGTGTGGCATGTCCAAAACCGAAATCAAGGTAGACAATGATAAAATCCAATGTTTGGTGGATGCAAAGAGTAATGGAACGAGTGATGCTAGGGCGAAGTGGTTAGTAGACCAGTGGTATCAGTCGACTTTATATGGTATCAGTCGACTATATATGGTACCAGTCGACTATATATGGTATCAGTCGACTATATATGGTATCAGTCAGTTCGAATCCCAGTGCCGACCATTGATTGCTTTTTTACGACGCAACTTCTGGTTAGTGTGAAAGATGTCAAAAGTGTATTTGTGTTCATTTGAGTGAGCCCAGTAGCCCTAGTATAAATTTTCGATGATCGAATATCGAAACGATCAACGAAAGAGTTTCGAAAAATTTCCATACTAATGATCGAATGATTTGATCGTTTGATTTAAGAACACTAATTGCACGCATAGTTAGTTATCCTGATGCCATCTTATTTCACTAGGAATAAATCTGCAATTCTTCAATATAAACCCAAGATGAGAAGCGTTCCAATCTTCTTCGTTATTCCTCTTAACATCTAGTCCATCATATCCCTATTTGTAGGTACCTATCTCTTCATATATTTATGTTTATAATATGCATATTTATGTATTTTTATGTCTGCTTTTTATTTATGCTTTCTTACATAATTTTATATTTCCGTTAAGTGTTATCTATTCTTTTGTAAAAAAAAATTACAAGCCTTTATTACTCACTTCATTATATTGTGTTTTATTGGTGTGTTATATTTTTTTTTCACTGGGTTGGCTGAAAGAGATCCGTTGGAATAAGTCCGCACTTTCTACTGTTTGAATGTTTATCACCATTTTGTATTAGTAATAATGTTTTATTTATTTATTAATTTATGTCTTTACATTAAATGTATGCAGTGGTTTTACGTATTTACGAGGTATTGACGACGGGTAGACTGGTCTAGTGGCTAGCGTGTCTGCTCGCTATGGGGGTTCGAATTCTGCAAATTTTTCGACAGGATGAATTTGAAGAAAATGACCATCGCAATGTCAAATGATTGTAACGTTAAATAATCACACTAAGCCAGCCTTTTAAACAACAGTCGTATCTCATGAAGTGGTTCAATATTGTGAAAATAATTACATCTTCAAAATCGAACACTGAAAATTGATTGGACGCATTAAATAGTTGGATCTAGGGATTTGTCAATAACTATTCCCTATTTCTGCTTATATTTTAACTCATTGCCTTGAGTAAATAGTTTATTGCCTTGTGTAAAATAGTTCATTATTATAAAATAGAATTCCTTTTGCGTTTAAACTTGTAAATTATTTAGTTTGATCATACAGTATAGCGCACCTGATCTAATACGGCCGCTGGTATTGTGTTGTATCCCACCATCAGTAGAGTACACTGTTAGTTAAACATGTTTGCTGTAGGTATGTAGTGGGCATTTTGTGTTATGCCTATTTTCATATAGCAAGCAACCAAAGAACACAATACGCAAGTGCGTAGAAGATAATAATATGTATACCTACATCAATAATATTATGATTAATTGCTTATTTAATGAACTACGGCATTATTTAATTACAACATTTTAAAAATTTTTTTTTTTTTTTTTTTTTTTTTCTTAATTATAGACCTCCACCCGGAATCGAGTGATTTTGGTCTTGTATATATAAGAAATATGTCATAGAAAACTGAATTATTTATCAAGCGCAAAGATTATAAACAAAAAAAAAAGAAAAGACAAACAAATAAAAAATAAATCGATAAAAAAAAAAAAAAAAAACTAAATTTTCAATCGGTTACTTTTAACAAAATGTGCCAGCTGTTTGTAGATTTTCTGGGAATTTAATGATAGCAGGTGGGGTACGTTGAACGGCCGTTCACAACCCTCCAGACCATCATAAAGATCCAGGTTGGACGAAATGGGACACCCAAAAAGGACATGGTCCAGGGTCTCCACATCCAGCCCACACTCACAATACGGGTGAGGCAGTATGCCTATTTTGAAGAGATGGGAAGCAACCAAACAGTGACCTAGACGCATCCGGCAGATAATTGACACCGATGACTTCTGATATTTACCCTTGCTAAACCAAGGACTCTGAGGGATATTGGGCTGAATTGATTTATAATATTTACCCCTATCGGGATTTTCCCATTGAAGCTTCCAACATTTCATCGAACGAGATTTTAAAAGTAAGGCAGTATCCCCTACGGAGGGGAAGAACGACGGAGGAAGTGTTCCATTAAACACAGCGGACTTGGCTAATTGATCGGCCTTTTCATTGCCGGCAATACCCTGGTGCGACGGAATCCATACCAACCAAACTTCGCTCCCATTAGAACGTGCATTAAGAATTTCTTGTCGGATCTCACAAACCAAGCGGTTCATCGGTTGTTGCCAGACGATTCCGTTAATACATTTTATAGAACTAAGAGAGTCCGACAAAATAAGAGCCTTTTTTATTTTAAGGGGGATAATCATACTTAAAGCTTCTTTTATCCCAAACAACTCTGCCGTGAAGACACTAGTTGTCGGAGGGAGTTTGTACATCACATTAATGTTTCGGGACGGGATGCATATGCCCACACCCACACAAGACTCCGGAGACAGTTTAGAGCCATCAGTGAATATTGTTGTAAATTCTTGGTATTCTGAGATAAATTCCTGAAATTTAATTCGGGTTATTTTATTATTGGGTGTACCTTTATCTATTCCGATATTTTCTATTACAAGGGGATTTACGAATGTAGCTTTAAATGGTATTTCATAAATCGGGAGCAAGGATGATTTCTTTGGTAAATTTGTAGACTCTGATAAATAAATAAAGCTGTTGTGTAAATTCGGGAGATTGTTGCTGGTTGCACCACCCTGCGAAGACTGCCCCGCCAGTCCCAACGGAAACAACGAGAGAGACTCCAACAGAGGGTGGTTCTCCTGGACAATTCTCTTCAAGAGGAATTTGTCAGACAAAAACTGTCTTCGGAATCTCAGCGGCATTTCACCGCACTCAACTTGCAAAGAACACGTGGGGGAAGATGACATAGCACCAAGCATCAAGCGAAGACATTTAAATTGAATACGATCCAACTTAAGTGCCAAGTATTTGGGAAGAGGTTCAAGAAGAAAACTGCCGTAGTCGAGGTGGCTCCTAACCAAAGCATTGTATATAAGCCGCATAGTGGTAGGATGGCAGCCCCACCATACCCTAGTGATAGATCTCATTACATTTATGCTCTTTTCACATTTTAATATGATATTGTCAATGTGGTGTCTCCATGAAAGCTTACTATCCAAATACATGCCCAGAAATTTGACTTCCTTCTTTTGAGGTATCGGATTACCCTCAATGAATATAGACAAATCGGGAAGTTTCCGTTTTTTTGTAAATAGGACAGTTTGGCATTTACTGGGCGAGAGGCTTAGACCCACTGATCTCAACCAATCGTTCACTAACGAGAGGTTGTGTTGGAGTTTATCTCTTGCTACCTTTGGGGATTTGTCAGAACAGTATATTACTATGTCATCTGCATACTGAAGATATCTGCATGAAATAATCGATGGTAGGTTTCTGCAGTATATATTGAACAAAATTGGGCTCAGCACAGAACCCTGCGGTAGGCCTCTGTATATTTTCCTAGAATGTGAGGTGTCATTTTGAAATATATATGCCGTGCGGTCTGCTAATATGTTATGAATAAGTCTGATTAATTTTGGAGGGATGCCTATGGAGGACAGAGCCTCTCCCAAGTATTCCAGGGAAACGTTGTCATACGCAGACTTGACATCTAGAAACGCAGCCATCAATGAGTCCTTCTTTTCAAAGGCGTTTCTTATGTCCGTTGTCAAAATACTCAGATTGTCGAGACAGGAATGTGCTTTACGGAATCCAAACTGGTACGAGGGGCATAAGGAGTTACTTTCAATGTACCAGTCGAGGCGGTTTTTAATAATATGCTCCAAGAGTTTTAAAGCACAGGAAGACAGGGCAATGGGACGATATGAAGAACCCTTTGAGGGGTCTTTGCCAGGTTTTAATATAGGAATGATTTCCTGAGCATGCCATTCTTCTGGAATATCGCCCGTTGAAAGACAATTGTTGAAAAGTTTTAAGAGATATGAAAGGGTGTTTTGTGGTAACCTTTTAAATACTGAATATGGTAATTTGTCCAAACCCGGTGATGAATTTTTGACATATCTTAAAGGCATAAGAAGTTCCTCCAAAACAAATTGAGAGTCTAATTGAGCGTTTGAGTTATTTGAAGAAGGTAAGTGATTTGAACGAAGTTCAGTTATCAATGGAGGATAAGGAGGAGCTAAGGAATCACAAAATTCGTCCAGGCATGCAGTTGACATTTTGTTCTGTTTAGGTGGGGAAAAAGAGGAGCGGAACCGACGAATAGCTGACCAAACTGAGGACAGTGGGGTAGTTGGCGACAAAGAGTTGCAAAAATCCATCCAGCCTTTCCTTTTTTTCTTTTTGAGGATTCTTTTTGCTTGCGCCTGAGCCAACTTTACCTTTAAGAAATTTTCTGGAGAAATGTTTTTCCGGTATTTTCTCATAGCCTCTTTTCTATTTGCAACCACCTCGGAGCATTCTGCGTCCCACCAAGGAGGAGAAGCGCGAGGAAACTGCTTGTCACCTCTGGGAGGGTGAGAAGAATCCTTAATAGAATTTTCAATACATGAAGAAAAATATTTGTATGGCTCTTCCACATCCAGAAATGATCCAGATGCAGAGTCGACGAAATTCCTCTCAATGAGTTCAGCAAACATGCTCCAGTCCACACATCCTTTATCTAGTCGCCGTTTTCCGTTTTTAGTTACTGGTTTGGGCCCTTTAGATATGGTTAAAATTATAGGGAAATGGTCGCTTGAAAGAGGGTCATCCGTTATCATCCAATCTATCAATGGGGCAAGAGATGAAGAGGAAATCGATATATCAACAGCACTTGGATTCTGCAAAGGGTGGGAAAATCTTGTTGGGCTGCCGTCATTGAGAACACACAGACTATTGGAATCCAAAAAAGACAGTACAGAGTTACCTGCTCGATCAGAGAATCGGCATCCCCAGATAGGGGAATGACAATTGTAATCCCCGAGCAGTAAACAGGGACCAGGGATACTATTTACGACTGTATTCCAAGCATTCTCGTCAAAATTATTTTGGGGAGGGATATACAAGGAGACAATTGATATATTGTAAATGGATGCTGCAACTGCTTGGCAGTTAGGGACATGAGGAAGCGAAAGAGGGGACCAAAGAATAGAAGAGTGGATGAGAAGGGCCGACCCACCTCCCCTAGAGGTGAGGCGATCATCTCGCAAAATATGGAAATTGGGAACACTAAAATTGAATTCAGGGAATAGCCAGGTCTCATTCAGGGCAATTAAATTTATTTGAAATTTATTAATAAGGTAAATTAAGTCGTTTTTACTGCTATTGATACTTCGACAATTCCATTGCAAAATACGTAAATTAGTATGCTTATCAATATTTAACACTTTGGTCGTTGGATTCACGGTTTTAAACTGAGGCATGGTTGGCATCTTTAGAATAGGTTGTTAAAAGGCTGTTAATCAGGGGAAGAATTTTGCTAACAAGTGGAGGCGTTTCATCGTTATAGTGGGACTGCAACAGTAATAAAAGCAATTGCGATACTTTCTCTATAAGAGAAGATTGAGTTATGACATTCGTTAAGTTCTCAGGACTCGTTTCAGCCTCGGCAGGAAATTTAAGGGCGCATCCATCTTCGAGATTAGTAGCTTGACCATTCGAGTAATATAAAAGTTTATCGAGTTCTTTTTTATCGAAATTTGGGGGAGGGGGGGGAGCTCGCTGTCTGACAGCAACTCTGGCAGGTTTTCCGATTTGATTGGATGTATTTTGCAATTCAATCGTACTGTTAGAGACTCTTTTGGCGAAGGACGTCACTCTTGTCGGGTGTTCCGTAAGGGCTTCTCTGTACGACATATTCTTGACTGCCATGGTTTGTTTTACCTCTCTCTGTCTCTGCAATTCGGGACATTTGATATCTGAAGCCGAATGAGTACCTGAACAGTTTACACATTTGAGGATTGTAGCTTTGCACTCCGCACCAAAGTGACTCTCACCGCAACGATAGCACGTTGAGCTCTTAGCTCTACAATGAGCTTTGGTATGCCCATATCTGCTACAGTTGAAGCAAAGCACAGTTGGTAAAATATATTGATCCACGCGAAAAGCGTTATGGAAAAGATATACTATCTCCGGGAGGTTCTGGCTCTGAAACGTGATGACCACGGTCCTCGAAGGTTTCCAGCCAGCACCCTCCGAGTCGGACGTAACTCTCCTACTTAATCTTCGCGCTTTGGTAATTTTGCCAAAACCTTCAGGTACTTCCATATATTCGAGCATCTCCTCTATAGAAATGTCTTCTGTGACTCCTCTAATAATGCCATGGCGATGTATACGGTGGGACGGTATAAAAGCACAATAACCGTTTTTCGAAAGAAAATCACTATTCAAAAACTCGTTAGCTGATTTTGGGGTTTTGAAATTCATAGATATTTTATACCTACCTTCCATTTTGATACTCCCTGGTTCTACACCTTTGATACCTGCTGAGAAGATCCTCCTTCCGAAGGTGAGCGGGTGAATGGCCGTGTCCTTATTACTGCATTGTATCATGACTTGATAGGGTCCCATGTAATTATGTGGATACATCAGAGCCGGTTTCGGTTGTTCAACCGGTGTCGGTTGTTCGACCGGTATCGGGTTTTCACTACCCATTGCAATTTCTTCTTCCACTCTCGGACGTTTCCGATTGTCCGGAGGGTCTGGAGGTCTGACCTCCTTCACCTCCATTTTAGTAAACTTAAATTTTTAATGAATAACTAATGAGGAAAAAATATATATTATTTAATATAGAAAAAGAAAGAATTGTAAAATGAAAAAGAAAAAAAAAAAAAACCTCAGACGAATAGTAAAAGGTCTTTTCACTGTAGGGCGCACCCTTAACTTTGCCCGCGGTACAGCGCGTACCGCGGGAGAATTGTTACACAAATTATTTCACGAACACATTAAAAATACATAGATGTATTTTTAAATAAAATGTAAAGAAAAAAAAACAAGTCATATTAAGTACACAAACTGAACGAAAAATAACTATAATAACTGAAAAAAGCTAAACTACTAACACCTTCATAAGAAAAGAGAAATAGCCACTGATTTTTATAAATAAATCGATAATGAGCGTGCGGAAACAAAAAACACGACTGCACCATTTTAAAAATGTTATGTCACGTATTATTTTTTCTTGATGAGGTACGTAGGTGAATAATATACGTCCAGGGGAAAAATAAATGATAAAGCGTCAAAAAAATCATCACAGCCCATACTTTATTATTATAACTATGTAGAGGTCGAAATTCGACCATAAGTAGGTAATTTAAATTTAATATATGTTTGACCATTATTCTTGCTATATTGAGATTTTTAATTGATAATATTATATTGAACGAGCACCATTTCACAATTTTCTTGCAAAACAATTTGAAATGTCGATATGTACAATTTTTTTCTATTATTATAAACTCAATTTCACCACATATTAATCACAAAAGTATATATGCGCCTGTATCAATGTCAAATACATAGAAGTGAGCGTCAAATAACTAACGTTACAGAAGTGTTTATAATGTTAATATAGCTAACCCAACAGACGTTGTCCTGTGGACCCTGTGGTCCTAACCAGAGGCGGCCCGTTCATATGTGCATAATGTGCACTGCGCCTCCAGAAACAAAAATAAACTAATAAACATTGAAATATGTATGTCTAAAACGTCCATATTTCATTCGTTTTCAAAGCTAATGCAGGAAGAACGCGAGAATGCGCACAATTTTGTTGACTTTGTTTGAACATTATCTAATAGCCGGCGGCTCTTATTGCCTGAGGTAATTTTTTCCAGTCAACCGGTCCCGTCCAATCTGAGACAGGCCAACCCCGGGTAGAAATTTCAAGTGAAAAAACACTTAGAAAAACTCTGACCCGACCAGGAATCGAACCCGGGACCTCGGATCTGAAGTCCACGCCAGTACAACTAGGCTACCGAGGTTGAATCTATCTAAAATGCCCGAAACGGTGCAGGTGCAGTAGACAATAATTTTGTTGTTAGATTTTTTCATAGATGGCGTCGTAGGACATCCATTCTATACCAACTTTAATGTCATATTTTATTTAATCTTTTATGCATTTTTCAACATTTTATTAGTTATTCTGTAGCCCTAGTATCGTTTCGATATTCGATCATCGAAAGAGTTTCGAAAAATTTTCATACTAAAATGATCGAATGATTCGATCGTTTGATTTAAGAACACTAATTGCACGCTAGCGTGCAATTAGCATTCGATAAAACTCGTACTAGCCCCACTGTTATCCGGAGCGGAGAAGAATTCAATAAATCAAACATCGACAGAATATGTTCAGCCGATCTCAACTTATAAGTGTTCGCACTAACCTGACTTTAATTTATATTATAGATTAAAACAATATTATTAGCATTCGCCTATTTCTACTTTTTTTTTATTTCTTTTTTTTTTCTTACTCTATTTAAACTATAATTGTGCGAAATTTTATAGCTACTCCGTTCGCACAATTTTCGTAAAAGGGATAAAAAGTTTTTTACTTCATATATATTTTCTTCATTAGAAATAATTACTATAATGCAAGTACCTACTCTTTTGTTGCGAATACCAGTTTACCATTAATTATTCAGACCCGGGTCGAATTTATTTGAATGGTTCCTTTATATTTCGTCTATCTCTTTCAGACTTGTTGTTTTGATGATCTTTCGAAGGGAGATAACAATAAAACATTTAGATTAGTATTAGTATCTCGAGGTCGAGACTTTTCAAAAAGGTATCTAAGCTAAATTTACAATAAAGTGTGCATTTGAAAATACTAGGACTTGTATCGAACGAAGACCATTGAACACTAATATACTTACATACATACAATGTGTTTTTTTTGACACTTGATCAAATGAAATGTGTGAATAAAATACAAAAATTTATTGATAAAAATGTGAAAATTTCTTTATATTATGCTTTTGGGCGATTCCAGTATAGACGTTTTTCGAAATAAATTTTAAATCATAGAATTTCTTTGTTTTCATCATAATAGTGCAAAGAGGAAAGTCTAAATTTGACATAAAAACACATTTTTCAAAATTTTATTCATTTTTATAGTTTTGATGCGCTTCGAAATATCACCTTGCGAAAAATTGGTATACCCTTGCAAAATCACATCTGGAGAAACTGGCGCAAAAATACTGATTCTGAGTGTTTTTTGTTATGTTTTACCAGTTATAATATGTGTAGTGACATTGGTATATATTTTTCGACCAATGTAGACTGCAATTTTTTTTTTACTAAACTCGTATGTTGGGCGGAGGATTGCATAAATTGAATTATATTGTAGGTATTGACAATATTAACTTTATTATTTTTTTTTTTATAATTAATTAGACATTCCATCCATAGAGGGTGATTTGTACCACTATCGATTCACTTTAACATTAATTAGTGTTTATAAATTAACAAAGTAAATGGGAATAACTAAAATGTAGACAACTTCAAATGGGTAAAGAGAAATTATATTATGTAAACGGTAATTTAAATTTTTAAATCGAACTTTCTCAAAAAATTTACAACGTATTTGTAGTAATGAAATAGAGCTTAAGGGAGATGGTAGGCCCCCCTGAGTAAGAATATTTCCAAATCCTGTCAAAGGACAAGCCAAAATAATGTGGTCAATAGTTTGAATTTCTTATCCACATTCACACCCCGGGTCTGGCAAGATTCCAATTATATGTGGGGTGTAAGACAGTGTCCTATTCTAAGGCGAGTGTTGCGTAAAGGGGTAGATGGGAAGGTTCGCACCTACCTTTTTTGACTGGCTGTCTTTTATATCCTTCTCACCAAAATAGTTAACTTGCAATAACACATTAACAAAACATAAAACACACACGTAAATGTAACTCGCCGAACTAAACTGACAGTTGCAGCGACGATGCAATGCATATACACGGGAGCTTGTAATGTACTGACTGATTTTTTTTGACACATAGATTGTCTTATAGAAATATTGTCGCAGGTGCGAGTAAAGGATGGGCAGGTTGGACAATATCAGGAAATCGAACTATGAATACGAAACAGCGAGATATAGTTGAAACGTCCCGTTTATTCAACCTGATTGTTTTAAACCAGGGACCTTTAGGAATTTTGGGTTGTATTGATCGAAGTCTTGAGCCCTTAGGGGTATTATTTCTAATCCAATCCAAAGACCACTCTTCCCAGGCTCTGCCTCTACAAACATTATATATAGCTATCCCAATAAGGTCTAATGAAGTTTTGAGGCTCTATTCCTTCAAGACATGCATTGCATGCCAAAAAGTCAACGTGTTCATTAGCAGCGATTCCCTTGTGTGAGGGGATCCATATCAGGATGATATCTATTTTCCTTTGGCAGACTTAGCATTACATTTAATAGAGTTAGCTTGTTGCACCCGCGATGAAAAAGATACAAATGTTTATTTTTTTCAGAGAATTTAGGTACTTTTGTTTTGAATCTTTGTAAAAGTTAGAAAATGCCAGAAACAAACTTAAATAAATCCTTTTTAATAGTGTAGTGTAAATAGAATTGAAATAAATGTCAACTCAAATTGGTTGCTCCCGCGATCGTTACCAAAATCGCGGGTGCAACCATTCGTTTTAGACACTCTTATTATGTGATTTATTGTATATTTTGTTATTCTGACGTGCCTTCTATGATAATATATGTTTTTAATGTTTAAAAATAGATATATAATTTCGTTTTTGCTATTATTTAGCTTTTTACAGAGATATCGGATAAAATGGCTAAAGAGCAACAGCTTCGCAGAGATATAGACGACTGTTGAATGAAAATTCTGAACTTTTTGCAGACCATATCTGTCTTAAAAGGGCTTTTGATTCAAAACGGAGAGATATAATGAAAAAAAGTACAAGTTCCTGAAGGAAATTTGAAACTTTTTGCGAGAATCAAATCGATATGTAAAAAAGATGGAGATCAATGAACCAACAATTTTATTTGACACTATCTTAAAATTAATTATTTTTTACTTTAATAGGTAATTTTGTTTGAAAACTTGTCTACGGCCTTACGACCTGCTGTTTCGAAGGCTATCTTAATGTGATCATTTTACGTTAACAGTGTTCGCAATTTAGGTAGTCAAAAATCCCATGCCCCTGCAAACTGTCGTGAGGCATGTTTCAGAAATTCGAAGATTTTAACAAATTTAACTACTCAAATGGCAAAAGTTTCTAACGTAAAGTGATCACATTAAGATATCGTTGGAAATAGCAGTAGTAGATTGTCGTAAGCCCGTAGTGGTTCAAATTTTCAAACAAAATTACCTCTTAAAATCATACATTAATATTAACTAAATTATCAAATTTTTGGTTAGCTAATACGTTAAAATCTACCTTGTTCTGATAAAGGACACAAGAATCCATAAATATATGAAACGTTGTGAAGATGGAGATATGAGAAAGACATTATAGACGTATGAGGCTAATGGAAATTAATAATATGTTCATATAATTTTCGGTGAATATTGACGTATTTCAATTAATTAAGAAGAAATAATTAACAAAACCTACAGAAAAAGGTGTTAATTAGTATTTAAATTGGTTGCAATCTTTTTTTTGTTCTTAAATACGTTATTATTGATGATTGTATTCACTAAAATAAGACGGGTTGCACCCGCGATTTACTCAAACGTGAAAAAACCAAAGTTTATTTTTATTTTCAATTATGCTACTATGTTTTTTTAAATGATCAATTTATCTCCTTTTTAAATAATGCATCACAACCTAATAAACGTTTCACAATTAACAGACTTTTGTGTTTTTGACTTACGATCCGGAAAGGTAGGGCCGATTTCGTTGCACCCGCGATAGCACTTTGAACCTTCTTTCTGACTATATAAAAATGTAAAATTAATAATCTTGGTAACAAATATATAATGACAATGTTAAAATGTAGGTCCTAAGTCTTCCAATATTGTTTCATTAAAAAATATTTTTATTTTAGCGCTGAGGGAAGCGGCGCCTTCTAAATGTTGCACCCGCGATAATGGAATCGCCCTCTTATAAGGGCAATTTAACGTTTTGAAATTGAAAAAATCATAGGTAGGTACATTGTGATTTTATTTAATTTCGCTTCAAGTAAGCTGCATATTTTTTTTAATCGAATCTAAAATTATTGGTAGAGCAGCGGAATCAGTCGACGGCTATCGTACGTACACTATGGTCGTGGGTTGGGAAAAAAGAGAAATGAGTTGAAAAAAATCACCCAGTAGTTAGGTAATACTACAAAATTGTTCCATTTAAAAATCGAACACTAGTAATGAATTGTTAGAGTCATTAGTTGTTACATACTCTTTAAGATCTAGTCCTGAAAAATGGTCACAAGAATCTAGACATAATTAGAACGTTGTGCACCAACAAAGCCAATAGGCAATAAAAATGAGACATTAACAAAACTAGATATAGTCATATCCTGGCGCCAAATACATGACACCTGTCGCAGTCTTTAAATTTCTCTTGTTCTCAATAATTTACAACTTTTATCTCTATATTTCATTGATTATTAAATATCTACTTGTTGCATACATGAGAATTTTCGACATGTTGAACGTGTCGAGAATTCTCATGATTAGGAGTTTCGGACCACCTAATGGCGAGCGTTGTTAACGTAAAGTGATCACATTAATGGCTTAGGCCAACCTTCGAAATAACAGTAGAAGTCGGTCGTAAGCCCGTAGTGGTTGTTCCATTTAAAAATCAAACATTAGTAATGAATTATTATTCATTAGTTGTTACATATTCTTTAATAGGTAATACAAAAGGTTTTTTTATCACTTGAGCTGCCTAAATTATAGCTTCCGCATCGATTAAGTCAAGAAGAATTATCCAACTCCTAGCAAGCGATAGTATTTTGGATAATAATTTTGAAAGACAGTATTGTTTCACACAATTATTACCTTTCCATATCATACATTTGATAAGGCGGCTCATGTAATGGGAATTTGAAAAATAATATCCATTTGTCTTTTCTAGTAATTACCTACGATTTATGAACACAAATAACCAGATAATATACTTTTAATATTCGAATTATCAACGTTACCCATTTTGTTGATAAGTTGCATAGTCGTTTGGTAGATTAAATTTGGTTGCGTTGTTGCTATGTGCTTTAAGGTATTCCAATCCTTTTTAGGCGGTGTCCATCATAGGTGTATCATAATTTTGATTTTCTTCTTTTGTTCGGCACCTGATTTCTATGTTTGTAACTCTATCACCCAGACTTATTCCCAACATTTGTCGCTCCATGGATCGTTGCGCGCATTTCATTTTGTGGATAGTATTCATGGTCAGGGACATTGTTTCTAGACCATATGTCATCACAGGCAGGATGCACGCTTCATAGGCTTTTCTTTTTAAATTTAGTACCTAAATTTTGTTACATTGCTTAATTGATCAAATTATTTTCTACATAATGGGTATTTCTGTTATGGTTTATTTTTTATATGGAATCATCAGGCTGAAATTATAAATGCTACGTCAGATATTATTCTGCGCAGAGCCGTGCAAATTCCCTGAGAGTGTTCTTAACTACAGTTTACTGCATTAACTTTAAATGATGCATGAAATCGTAGTATTATGGGTAGGTATATTAATGTTATAAAATATAATTATAAAAAATTATAAAAAAACATATAATTATAAAAAGATTGAAGAAAGATTTGAATCACATATAAATGTACCTACCTAATTCAAATATTCTAACTAAACCATATTATTTTATAAACATTTAAATGAAAATATTAAGTAGTTCATTTTGAAGTTTGACGTATTCTTTCCTCGAGGTCGGTCGGTTTTAAACAGTACCCTCAATACCCGCTATCAATTAGGCATTTCACCTATTGAGGGTATTTTTGAAACTATGTAGCAAACCCTGAGAGAGATAAAGTAAATACGCGACTTCTTATAATATAAAAGAAAGTCGGGTTAGTGCGAACGCTTTTACTTCGAGATCGGCTGAACAGATTTTTATGATGTTTGGTTTATTGGATTCTTCTCCGCTTTGGATAACAGAATAGTTATCCAGAGCCATATATTAAAATTCGAAAAATGTATAGCAAATAATATAAAATATAATATTAAAGTTAGTATGGAACGGATTTACTCGCAATAACGCCATCTGTGAAAAATTCCCTAACAACACAATTTTTATTTTGGTACTTGACAACCATTGAGTTATAAAACATCGGTACGCAGATTTTTGATAGAATTTCTTTCAAGCTTTCAGACATAATTTTATAAGTTACATTCCTATTTTTCTTCTCTCTTTTTCTGAATTGTGAAAGTGACATAAAAATTTAACGTTCCTTGCCTACGATAGCTACATAGATTACAGATTAAGCCTTTTTGTCTTGTTCTGTTAAGCTATCTATTTTTCATATTATACTATCTCTCAATAATTATTAGGAAATTGTGGTATATTGAAAAAAAATATATATGCTATTAAATGTTCATTTATTTCCACAAATAAAATGTTCTAGTAACACACTTCAACTACGTAGGTAATATAAGTAAAATAGGTGGGATAAAATCTTCAGAATAACTGAGGCTTCAGAAAAATGGTAAAAAGGAATTTCCAGCCTTGACATTGAATACTTTTCTGCCATTTAGATTCTGAGGTACCCTGAAGTTTCCAATGATTGGTTTTCCATTTTCCAAACATTTCGCCATGATGTTCAACTGAAAGCAAAAAAGAAATATATGAGAATAGTCCAGAACACTGATTGACTGATTGACTAAGTCGAAGCTAAGTTATCGCTATATGTACTTAGTGGTGCTTGAGTTATGCTGTTTGAAACGGAACTATATGATACCCATTCATCGTCTTTAGAAATATCTATTTTTTATTTGGATTTAAGACACAGTGATTTATTTAGCCTCATGTGTCAAATTAGTTGGAAAGAAAGTGTGTGAATGGAATCAGCTATGGGAAAAAATGTAAGTGCATCACAAACAATGTCATAAGCTAAAAATGACAATCAGAATAATGAAAAGGAGGTGGATATGAATGGGTAAAATTGTATAAAATGCTATTCATTCTCAAATATTGTACTATTTTTGCATCGATTTTCTTCGTGCACATAATTTTTCATTGAAAGCTATCTGAAGTTTTTGAACTCCTTTTTACCCATCTTTTAACATTTTATTATTTTTGGATTTTTTTATCTTTTTGACTTTACCAAATTGTGTTATTTTTGTTAATTATTCAAAAATAATAATTGTTTATTCATCGTTAATCGTTTAATTGTTCCATCATAGTTTCAGTAATTTGACCAAAGCATGTTTTTGGTTGTTGTTCGAGGATGAGAAGTGGTCAATCGTTTAATTGTTCCATCATAGTTTCAGTAATTTGACCAAAGCATGTTTTTGGTTGTTGTTCGAGGATGAGAAGTGGTCAATCGTTTAATTGTTCCATCATAGTTTCAGTAATTTGACCAAAGCATGTTTTTGGTTATTGTTCGAGGACGAGAAGTGGTCAATCGTTTAATTGTTCCATCATAGTTTCAGTAATTTGACCAAAGCATGTTTTTGGTTATTGTTCGAGGACGAGAAGTGGTCAATCGTTTAATTGTTCCATCATAGTTTCAGTAATTTGACCAAAGCATGTTATGGGTTGTTGTTCGAGGACGAGAAGTGGTCAATCGTTTAATTGTTCCATCATAGTTTTAGTAATTTGACCAAAGCATGTTATGGGTTGTTGTTCGAGGACGAGAAGTGGTCAATCGTTTAATTGTTCCATCATAGTTTCAGTAATTTGACCAAAGCATGTTATGGGTTGTTGTTCGAGGACGAGAAGTGGTCAATCGTTTAATTGTTCCATCATAGTTTTAGTAATTTGACCAAAGCATGTTATGGGTTGTTGTTCGAGGACGAGAAGTGGTCAATCGTTTAATTGTTCCATCATAGTTTTAGTAATTTGACCAAAGCATGTTATGGGTTGTTGTTCGAGGACGAGAAGTGGTCAATCGTTTAATTATTGTTCCATCATAGTTTCAGTAATTTGACCAAAGCATGTTTTTGGTTGTTGTTCGAGGACAAGAAGTGGTCATCCTCACGGTCCCGATCTGATTTTTGTATTTCCTGCTTCTTACTCCTTACTTCTTATTCGGAAAACCAGCAAAAAGAGTAGAGGTGCACAGCTTAAAGCAAGCATGTAGAAAAGATGGGAACGTTCTTCTTTCTATAAAATTCCTGCTATATTTTGGTCTAACTATACGGCATTCATTTTATGTACCTAGTATTTACAACAGTATTCAAGAGAATTCAATAAAACTTTTATAACATATTATGTACTTAATCATTAACAACAGTTATTTATGGAATAGGTAATCAGTGATGTTGGTTGTAAATTTCCTTTGGATCACTGATCATGTTTTTTTGTTTACTAATAGGTATCTACTTTTTTGTATTTTCCTTTTTTTTCTATTCAAACACATACTTTTTTTCATTTATTCACATGAAAAATTTGTATAGTAATTATTAAAAGATTTTTTTTTATTTAATTAATTTTAAATTGTTTGTTGATTTTGTTAAATGAGAACCTTTTTCTAAAAGTTGACAGTTCAATTCTTCAGATTAAGTGTGTGATGGAGGCTTGATATATTGATTCCCTCCAAGTTTCTCCAATGTTAGCCCTCTTTTGACGATCTTGCGCATATGCTGAATCCCTTTGGATAAAGGTCCACTCTCATTCATAGCATCGACATCAGGGTACAAACTACCAGGAACACAGACTTCCTAAATTTATTTCTCCTTCAGAATCAGAATATAGGTAGGTACCCAAACAGCACATGGATATCCCAGGGATGTCCCGAATGTCCCGTGATATCCATGGGATATCCAAATGTCTCGGGATATCCCAGGATATCCCTGGGACATCCCTGGGATATCCCGCATATCCCGGGATATTCGGGATATCCTCTGGATGTCCATGGGATATCCCGCATATCCCGGGATATCCTCTGGATGTCCGTGGGATATCCCGCATATCCCGGGATATTAGGGATATCCTCTGGATGTCCCAGGGATATCCTGCATATCCCGAGATATGCAGGACGTCGCAGGGATGTCAAGATATTCAATGAAATGGAAGTTGAAAGAAACGCACTCGAAAAAAGTTATCACTTATTGATACAGACAGTGTTCATGTTCATCTTATTGTATTGTTCCTTTCCAGTAGGTGGCTGAATTTGGCAGACTATTTGGTCGTATATGTATATGGTTGCTCATAATAATTATTTCGCAATATTGGGTAAATGAATGTGACAAGATGGCGTTAATACTGTTAGTGTTTAAAATAATATTGTGTTTAAGGTCTTTCTTTAAAGGGTAAGTATTGTATTAGTAATTATTGTAAATTATGCATTAATTCATGAATGCATTAAATATTTTAGTCGTCATAATCGCAGTTTTACTATCATTGAAGAAATCTTGCCAATTCTTACATTTCGTGTTTGGACTATATTTTGCCATTATCTATTGCTTTTTCATTTGCTAAGATCAGATATTCTGACCTCCAGACTTACCCCCGATGTGGTTTTTCAGCCACTCGGGATATAAAAGATGTTCTCAAAACCAAATGAAAAAAATGCTTAGGTATACTAAAGTAATATTATAGATTCTATAATAATTGTATTTTTTGTTGTTGTTACAGACATTTTGAATCGAAAACTGAAGAGATAATCTTTATATAATTTCAAATGCGGTAATTTAACCTGAATTAAACCTGACTGACAAAACAGACTGCGAGTGACCATTACCACTATTGGTGAACACGGGGATTGAGCCTCCCATAGGTATCAGTATGGAAAGTGGAGCCCTCAACTACATGACCAAAGTATGGAAAGTAGAGCCCTCAACTACATGACCAAAGTATGGAAAGTATCAGCTTTTAGTGGCGAGACGACATGTGAACTAGTTTATAGGTGTATGTTGCCAATTATTCACAAAAATCGTCATATGCCGGCGCAGTACATCATTTCTACCATCATGGAGAGAAAAATATTTTTTTTACTATTCACAGAGAAAAAACATGCAATAAATTTAAATACTTACCTAATATGTATATAACATATCAATAAATAGACATTATTGGAAAAACGTTTATTTAATATTCCTCTAATATTTTGATATCTGAGATTCAGGATTATTACACAGTAATTCTGAATATTCAGGATATCCATGAGACGTCGCAGGGATATTCCGGGATATGCGGGATATTCCAGCAATGCCTACGGGATATTCGGGATATCCATGAGACGTCGAAGGGATATTCCGGGATATGCGGGATATTCCTGCAATGCCAGCGTGATATTCGGGATATGCAAGATATCCATGGGACGTCGTATGGATATCCCGCATATCCCGGGATATGCGGGATATCTCTGGGATGTCCCTGGGATATCTGGGATATAAGGGATATCCATGGGACGTCGCAGGGATATCCACGGGACATTCGGGATATCCCCAGGATATCCTGAGGATATCCCGAATATCCCGGGATATTGCCGGACATTTGGATATCGCAGGGATGTCTCAGGGATATCCCTGGGATATCCATGGGATATCGTGTGCTGTCTGGGTACATATAAAAAGTGACATTTTCTTTTCCACATTAGATTCCCTAGATTCTAATGTCTTACTTTCCGTGTCCGAATCCCCAGGGAATGAGAATGATATAACTATAAAATGAGAAGTTGCATAAAAAATAGGTAAGACCCAGAAATAATAAGATATAAACATCGACTTATGTAGTAAAAAAATATGCAACTCAGAAGCTCCCAGTCGTGAGTTCAAGGTGAATATAACAGAATACCAGTGCTTAATGTAGACTATTTGAAAAAAAAAGACATTCTTAAGATAAGACCTTTGTAACGGTTTGAAAATAGCCTGGATGGTATTTCTTTTAAATTTTGCAATATATTTCCCTAAACTTTTTCGGCTCCAGTCAAAAGCTCATTTAACGTTGTTATTTAGTAATATTTTTAAGAGTTTGCTATAGGTAGTTTTATGACTAAAAACTACATTAAAAAACGTTCCATGTGCATACCAACAGTATGTTATATTCACTTTTTTCCATGCAATGCGCGTCGAGTATCTTTGAAGAGATGGGCAGATGTAATGAGACTTCATTAACGAAATATTCAACAGGAGATATTTCCTGTTCCTTATCAAAAGCACATAAACTACCAAGTGTATTTTGTCTGCTGATATTATACTTCAGCAGGGCATTCTTAGGTGCTGCTAAAATAAATGAAAGAAAATCTCAAAGAACAAGAAATGTAGATCATGGGCGATCCCGTTGAATCTTGGAAAAAAAAACAAAATAATGATTCTGTCTTTGTGTACACCAGAATAATTTGCTAGAATATTACATAATGTGCTCGTCTGATCTAAGCCCACCTTTTGAGGAATAAAAATACTGTCAGGAAGGCATTAATTTCAAATAATTGTTTCTACTTATCAGCGGATTCTAATATTTAGAATTTGATTTCATATTGGTGGAGAATGTGAGTCGGTTCAGTATAATTTTTTGGATTTATAAAGTGGTTAAAAAAATAAGGTTTTCAAATTCATAAATTATTTATTTTCATAATATGTAAGTATTAACATTGCTCGTTGCAAATATTCTTAGGTATAAAAAAATTGCAATAGGTATTTTTCCATTAACCTATGTCCTGACGCTGTACACTATCCTGCCGTTCAACGGTTGTGGAACTCTGAAGTTTCCGAGAATTGGCGAGCCATTTACTAAATATTTTGCTAAAATATTCAACTGAAAACAAAGTAAAGGGAGAAAATTAAAAAAAATAGATGCTACTGCATTACCTTATAACTAGTTTTATAGGGGAGACTTTCGCTGGTGACCTGCTTGCCACGAAAAAAACGACACTAGGAAGTTGCTCGAGCTTTTGTCTAATGAGTACGACCGACTCAACAAATTGTTCGAGTCAAATCAAGAGAAAATCCCTAAAATCACAGCTGATCAAGAATTAGACCTTCGTCTACTGGAGAACAATAAAGCTGAGAGTATAACGTTAATAAATTAAACAGGTGGAGCAGAAATAAAGAAATAACAATGTCTAGATACAACAAACTTTATGAACGGTTTAAGTCTGGCGTCCCCTGGTAACGGCATTACTGCTGGCTAATCCTTTCAGCACCGGAACGTCAAACCGGATACGGAAAGTAAGTAAGTAAGTCATATTTGACTGGGAGGATGCAAAATGTCTCTGTGAATGGCTACTAATTTGGTACTGTGTTGGCCACCTTCGGCGTTCTACAGGGTTCCTAATTGGGGCCCTTGTTATTTATTGTTTTTATAAACGAGTTTAAATTAAATAATTTGCTTTAGGCAGATACTCCTAAAGTAACTTATTAAGTTAAGTTCGATATAAGATGTTTTGTAAATACCTCTGCAGAACAGATCACAAGATCTAGGATAAAAATAAGAAGACCCTTTAATGAACAATATACCTAACTAATTTCTGGGATAATCACATGATTTATGAGCCCTTTCTATGCCTGTCGTCCAACAGATTTTTGTGTAAATGTATAATAATGACGAATATAATTTTCTTTATTCCATTTTAAACTATTTAAATTATTTTAAATTCCATTTTAAACCTAGGTACTCCTGCGAAATTCACAATTCATTGCTCATCGCAAAGGGGAACACTGTAACAGTGAGTAGGGTATTGTACTGAAATTATATTTTAATAGCAAATTCGGGGGGTTTCGGATAAAAATGTTATCTATATTTCTTTATTTAAAACGCAGGTAACGATATAATATTATTTGTCTAAGATTTTAGGATAATATTTTACAGTTAAGGGAAAATACTTACGTCTGACTGTTGTACTCTGAACATTGGATTTTCCACGACAATCCACCTTACGATTTCATTGCAGGTTGGAGTGGTCAATGAACCATCGTAAGTGAAGTAAGATCTGATACGATGAACCAAATTCAATGGCACGGCTGCCGGCAAAACGATTCCACCCTTGGCAGCTAAGTCCAGGGTTTTGAACAACGAAGAAGTCTCATGGGATGTAAAGAAGGCAGACTGGAAATAAAAAAAAAATGCTAACATTCTTCCATCAGGGTCCGAAGACGAGAAGCTCTCTCACACACTGTGTTCATTTCTTTTGGACATGGTGTGGAAGAAAGGTTAATCAAACCGCTTGAGCCGTGAAAGTGGAAATGATTGGCTCAGGGATTCAAAACCAAGACCTTCAGTATGCTGTAGATACGAACAAAAACCGCCGACTGATACCACTAGGCTACCATCCACTTGGGCTTATGTTATGACAACATAAAACCAATTTTCGTCTGATTTGGAATTAATATTTGAGGAAGCCTGAAAAATGGGCGATTTGCAACCTCTATTTCTAAAGTTTTTTTTCGTCTTACGTTGAAAAGGAACCCGACCACAGCTAAACTGTCTGGAAGATTTGCGTTGATAGCTTCTGTAATACTTCTGTAAACAAAAAATGAATTATTAATATGACGGTTGGTAACTATGGTAGAGCTGTGTTTATTATCATTTAAAAGGGGCATTGCTTAAACACGAAACAAAAGCTGTGAAGCAGAAATACTATCTTCAAAAAGTTGACAGGCTCTGTGACTGGTTGTGAACTTTAGCACATGGTAGGTATCTCTGCTGCCGAATACGCTTCAATGAGTGGTTCTCTTCTTTGGCAGATTTGGAAAGGATAAAATAAGAGAGGGACTCAAGACATCCTGTCACGAATCTCCAAGATGACCCAAGACATCCTGCCATGAATCCCCAATGGCAAGACTGAAATGAAGGTAAAAATGTCTTCCATACTATATGCGCCTAATAAAGGACTCGCAAAAATGCTGGAATAGTGTTACTGCAGCGGAAGACAGATAGTGTTGTCGGAGACCATGGGGACGACAAATCTCTTACCCTACCCTGAGGCACTGTAAAGGCAACCAGTGGATATCATTAAATGCAAGAAGAACCTGAAACAGGCCGTACATTAGTTTGGGGGAGGATATAACCAGGGTAGTGAGATTGCCAGATTGCCGAAATTTGAAGGATATGTTTGAACATGTGAACATATCCTTTGCCTCAAGGCAAATAGCAAAGTGATTGCTGCTGTTACAGACTGGATGGGAAAGGCCCAGTTTATACGGAGAAGTTAAATCAGTAAGAACCTAACTCTTAGCAACATAAAACCAAATAATGCCAAACTTACGAGAAACTTGCTTTGTAATGAACCAAGTGCATTTCCAAAGCGGCGCTCTTTGAGTTGATTAAATGTTCTGCTCCATCGAACTTGGTATTTCCCCAATGTAAATGGACCCCGTAGAGCTTATAGGTGCCGTTCAAAGGTCCTCCAGACATTGTGGGGACATCGAGGCCGTCTTCTCCCCAAGGACCAAGGATATCGACTGCAAATAAAGTGTTGTATTATTGCATAAATAAATTTTGTTGCCTAAGTGTGCCGATAAACTGTTTAGAGTTATTTATATGTACATATACAACACCAACTATATAAGAAGGCCTTAGTGCTGGCGGCCATTTTTGCCTCTCGCGTCACCAGGCCGCCGGGTGCAGACAGATATTGTAGTGTATAGGTAAGTACATACAGATATAGGGAAGCGAATGGTGGGCCTCACGATGTGACGTAGCACTAAGGCCTTCTTATACATATAGGTGGTGTTGTACATTATATCTATCAATAACTAGTGGTCGACCAGTGCTCGAAATTCGACCATAAGTAATTTAGATTATAAGTTTGAACATTGCTAAGATTCCTTTGTCAAAGACTGAGCGAGTGCTATTTCACAATTTTCTTTAAAAAATAATGAAATTAATACGTCGAATTTGAAATGTTGATATGTACCTTAGGGCGGGTCGATTTGTGTTTCTTCCAATGTTGCTGACGTAATAGTTATATTTTAGTGCTAAATGCTGTTTAAAATAGGTATGCAAAATATTATTCAATTTGAAAGATATCTTCTGTCTCCGAATTGAGCTCAAAGTTTCAAAAAATTGTTAAATTTATCGTATTTTGAAGCAGGTATAAATAAATTTAAAATATCTTTAACTTAATATTTTTAAAGATTTTATGTCATAAAAATGACGGAATAATCAGTTATATATGATATAAAGCATAAAAATGCAATTTTAGATAGCAACAAAGTACCTATATAAAGCGCCACGAAAAACCAGAGAAAATCTCATGATATGAGAAAAGGGTTAAATATACCAGTATTGTATTTTGATGGCCGTAAAGGCAAAGTTTTAGGCTAGTGATTAGAAAAAGTGGTCAAAAATACAGATGAACAATAATTATTAAGAGAGTGTTAAAGGAAACTGATTCTAAATTGATGGAAAATTTGGAAAACCGAAACCGATAGAGAGATCGATTTCAGATTTCTTTTCAAAAAGCAATATTTCATTTGATCTTTTACTTGTCGTCTGATGTGATCAAAAAAAGTGTAGGTAAATACCGGAAAACATGATTGAATAATTAGTTTGCAGGAGAAAAGACTAATAAAACCGTTAGAATGATTTTTTTGCTTATTGCAAACCACAAGTAATCCCAATTGAACGAGTCGCCGGTAATCTAGAAAAAAAAAACGACAAGTAACAATTATTTAGGTTTTTGTATAATTTATGTTGATAGTGCTTTCTCAAATCATCATACGCATTCTGACCAAATTGGAAAACAACTGGAAAAAAAAACAATTGATATATTCCCGGTGATTACAACAGAAACTACTATTTTATCATTTCAAGATCTACGAAAAGATCAATTGTATAGTGGAAATAAAATACGCACTAAACGCCATAAACTTCATTTTGAGATAATCTAATAAAACTGATTTTTCCCAGACATAGTACTATGATGATTTTTGGATCTGTTTTTTTGCGCCTTTAGATCATCGATATGGACTTAGTGCAATATTTAGGCTATAGACAATGGTTTATAGAACATTTCCTCATACTCAACTTATTTTTTTCATTTTTGGCGTTTAGTGCGTATTTTATTTCCACTATACAATTATATTTATTCCAAATTGGCAGAGTCATACCAACAGGAACATTTTCTAATGATTTAGGCAACTGAGCTCCAGGAAAAATGTTCCACGTTCGATCGCTAAACTAAGCTAAAAGGATTCTGCGACTGCGTTTCCTTCAGAAAGTTTGATGACCTTAACTTATCTTTAATGTTACTGTTTGTGCGCCGACTTACCTCGCAACTGATCCCGTTACCTATGGAATTTTAATTTCTTATCCATATATTTATCAGATGATCAAATCTGTTATATAAACTGTAATTACTAAAAGAAAAAGCTATTTGAATTATCTGTGGTATAATAAAAAAAAATAAAAAACAAGGCCGTAATCATTTTACCTGATTATTATAAAAATATCAGTTAGTACCTATGGGATATTTTCGTCCCATACAAAACTTCAAGGTCGATTCGGAGACAGAAGATCTTATTTTTTTGTCATGAAATTTTGTAGATAGTTATAATACATCATAAGGCAACAAATTATCACTATTACATTAAGATTAGAAGCACTTTTTTAACTTCCATACTAGAACGGCCCACCCTAAATTGTACCTACAAAGTTTTTTCTATAGTTATTTAATAAAAAAAAATATTAATCTATATAGGTACGGGTGTAAAGTCGATGTTTAGAGACCTCTAGCGCTGCGCTCCTCGAAGCTATCTGACATTTTAAATTCCATACAAATTCGCATCCAAATAAAAGCCGATGTTTAGAGACCAAGGGCGGATCCAGCTTTGGCGCCAGGGGGGGTCTCAAAGTAAAAAAGGTCATTTCAAATTTTTTTATTTTGAAAATGATTTGGGGGGGGGGGGGGTTATGGCCCACAAGAAATCATAATTATCCTAGAAAAGTAGATATTTTATTAATAAATATCACTACTGTACTTGAGAATACATAGCCCAGGGGGGAGTCATGACCCCCCCTGGATCCGCGCTTGTTAGAGACCTCTAGCGTTGCGCTCCACGAAGCTATCTGACATTTCAAATCCCATACAAATGAAATTCGGTTATTGGTTTAATTTTTTTCTAAGATGTTTTTTGCCCCTATTTGTTTCCATTACAATCATCATCATCAGCCCTCCTCAGTCCAGTATTGGACATAGGCCTCCCTTCCCGACTTCCATTTCTCCCTGTCGGCAGCCACCCTGTGCCACTGGTGTCCGGTCACCTTTCTTATGTCGTCGGACCATCGCCACTCCTCCTCTATATAAAACTACAACTAACCGTCCGCGCAATTTACGTAAAAATGCTAACAATTTTTTTCCTTCACGTATTGTTAATATACATAGATAATTCACCTGTTTTTCCGTTGTTAATGATGTCCATTTCGGGGTGGATCCTGTTGTAATCCACGAACACAAGACGGGGAAGGGATGCTTGGACCGTTGCAGTCGTTACTATATTTATAGGCGTTTGTCTTTGACCTCCGCACGTTGGGAATTTATCGGGCCAATCGGCACCTTGTTCTAAATAAATAAATTAAAAAAAAACTTTATAAACTAAAAAAAAATGAAAAAAAAATAACATGTAATTACAAAAAAATAACATGTAATTACAAAAAAATAAAAAAATATAGTACCTTGATAATTGTACGCTTTAGCTGAAAAAATAAATAAAACATTATATTATTCAAACTCTTCACTTCACTACAAAAAAAAAAAAACTAAATAAGTTTTTTTTTCAAATAAATTATTATGTTTTCTAGAAACGTTTTTATGGGTTACTGTAAGAGTGGCGATTACGTATGTGAGAATGAGAGGGTGCATGTGCAGAAGACAATAATTTTGTAAAATTTTTTCAAAGATGGCATCGTATGAAAATCGTCTCATACTAACTTTAAAATTGTATTTTGTATTATTTCTTATTCATTTTTTTTTCAACTTTTTATTATTTATTCTGTTATCCTAAGGGGGAAGAATCCAATAATAAATCACACATCGGAAGAATCTGTTGAGCCAATCTCGAGTTGTAAGTGTTCGCACTAACCCGACTTTAATTTATATTAGAGATTTTGTTATGAACTCGGCCATGAATAATTATTTTTATATCATTGGCACATCTGTATGTGTAGCGTTTTTTCTTTTGTTTGATTACTCTTTCGTTTGCTTACCAAAGCGTTGTTTTATGAAACGTTTGCTTTTGTTGCATAGATAACTGAATAAAGAAATGCAAAAAAAAAAAAAAAACAAATAAATATCTACACTCTACAGGTCATTTCCAAATTAATACAAATGAGTTTTCATTAGCCGTTATGAGTTGATGATTTGACATAGATCGATGAAAATACATGGTTCAAACTGACCGTCGCTTGTATCAAGTACAGTGTTGGTGATATTAAAAGGACCAGCTGCTACATTTATCTGAAGCAAAAAAAAAAAGCATGATAATGATAATACAAAGAATCATAAATTACTCAATTGTGAGTGGAATTGTGGAAAATTAAAAAAAAAATATTGTACAGAAAAATCCCCGAAAATACGACTAAGCCGAAGTCCAGAGATTGAACACCTCAAAATACATGTTATGGTATGCGAATTTTTTTACAGTTTTCGAGGTATTTAAATTTATATTTTGATTTTTTTTCAATCCCTGACTTGATGGAAATTATTGGTTGCAGAGAAAATTAATTTTGAGGTAGATACATAATATCTTTTCAAATTACAATAATTGAAGTTTTGAAAAAACTTTGAAGAGAATTAAAAAAAAAATTGAATTTAGATAGCCCGGAGGTCTTCTATCTCTGCACTTCCTCTTACAGCCGTTTCCAAAAAAGTGGCTGAAGAACACTTTTACTAAAGGAACTTTTAAAATTTAAAGTTTCCTTTAAGTTGCCCTAGTACTTTAGCTAAAGTTTGAAATGTAAAAAATACTTTAAATAAATAAGTAAATAATATCAAATAAAAATAAATAAATAGCAATTGGTTTTGTTACCATGGAAATCTATGGAAAACATACGTTGTTTACTCTTATTTTTTTCGTATATTTCTGTTAATCTGTTAGTTAATTATTATGGTTTATGAATTATTAGTAAACGAAATCTGTAAACAATAATAATTAGGTATATTCTTCCCGTTTTGCCATGTTTTCCACCCAATTTTATTTACTTATTTATTTATATTTTACTGTACATTGGTATATAGTAACAGATAAAATTTAACATAACAAAGACATCACAGAATCAACATACAGAGGGCGAGCTTATCACAAAGAAGCTGTGGTCTCTCTCTAACAACAGCTTACCCCAATATTTTAGTCATTTTTGTCCACAGTGTCACCGTATATAAAAAAAAAATGTTCATCATTTGTGACAGAGAGAGCACTACGAAATTTTCCATCAAGTCCGAAGGCAAAAGATTAAATTAGGTACAGTAAAGTCGACTTTAAGTGCAAATAACGGGTTTTTAACATTAAATGTCATTTTGTTGTTATGAAACGTGTTTTATTAAAGGAAACTTAAATACTCCTTTATTTTTATGAAACCGGCCGTAACTCGTACTTTCTGGGACTCCTTGTATATTGATAGATAATAATATGGAATACGTCACGACATGCAGTACGTGGGTGTTCAATCACTTTGTCATTTTGTCTTTCAGTAATCCAACAATTTTTACTTTTTTAATGATACGTTAATTGGGTGTATGTATATTAGACTGTATAGTGTAAAGAGGTTTCTTTTCATACCAAGTTGTTTAGTTTATTCCAGTCATTCCAACAATCGGGAAAGTAGTCCTTTAAAGCGTTTCTCCTGTCTTCATTAGTGGGATGTCGGCGATAGTAGGATTGATATATACTACCATCACCATCAAAAACACAGCCTGAAAAAAAAAGAAAATTAATCGATGCCTTCAGGATATTAGTCGACCAAACAATCGGTGGTAATTAATATTATTGGTGTTTACCGTGTAGTAATTCATAATGTGAATGAAAAAACACTTGGTCTTATACTTCACAAATTATTTATTGCAGAGACGCGTTTCGTTCTGTTAGAACATTTTCGATCTGATTTAAAAATATTTTTACAATGATCAACCAAGTTAAAATTTTTGAGATATTATTGTTAACATAATAATATGTGGCTTATTGAATGAGAGGGATGTATAGTTAAATGTGTAAGATAAGGATGGGTATACGGTGGACACTGTTGGAGCAGTAGTTTGTTGGTAAGGGATGGAGATTCCATATTTTTTTTTATTTGTTTATATTTTGTGGGTGTGAAGTGGATGATACTAATAAACTAGGGTCCTAAAAATTATCTATACAAATATATCTCTATCTTGTTGTAGTGTTTGATTTTTTTACAAATGAATCTAAGAAGTTTTTATTACATATTATTTCTTTATATATAGGTATTATGTGCGATTTGAACTGTTTGTCTTCTAGTAGGATTGTGCTGTTGGTTTGATGTCTTTTATTGTTGTGATTGGTGAAGTCGGAACGGTGATCGGATGTGGTATGTATCGAAATACCAATAATTACATCTTTCTAGTTTACAAATGCGAGTGTGTTGCCTATTCTCCTGTACCTATGGTTGTGTTGTGAGTCAAGGCATCTGACCTAGACCCAGGCAGAAAAAGTATCTGAATTTGAAACGAAATGCCTCGGGAGTATCTTGAGTATAAGATTTAGCTCAAACATTTCAATGTTTGATGGATTAATATGAAAAAAGTGGTTTTGTTTCATAGTGGAGGAGAGATCTTTGGCACACACAATATAATCAAAGCCAGATAGTCGGAAATCTTAGGACCGGGACACCAACTACCTCACCCAACTTGGAAGACGCTTAACAGATTACGAGTGGGTGTCACTAGATGCAAGAAAAACATGCACAGGTGGGGTTTTAGTGTGGAAGAGGATGTCTCCTGTAGCTGCGGTGAGACTCAAAGTGACGAACACCTCCTCAGATATAATATGCCTCTGAGGTGTGACATGCAGTACCTTATCACGAGTAATTACAATGCAGCTGCCGAATATTGGAGTGGAGTCTAGTGGATGGGTGATCGGACTCGTAAAGTAAGTGAAAGTATAGTGGACGTGGTTTTTTTAAAATCACAACATTCCAAACATTTTTTTGTTGTTGTTTTCCAGGACTTGATTTTCTAGTGGATAGGCGATCGGACTCGTTAAGTAAGTAGGACTTGATCTTCCACAAAAGAACCAACCATTTTATGTCAATCATGAAATACAACCTCTTCTATTGCTGTTTCTAAGGCTGGATTAGTGTGATCACTTTAGGTTAACAACCTGCGCCTTTGAAACTAGTGAGGGTATTAAATAATTTACAGAAAAAAACATTAATAATTGTTTCATTTAAATTACTTTGAACAATGATTACCCATTACAATATGGACGGAGAAGACAAAGAACATCCAAACGAAGGCGTTTTTCATGTTGACTTTTTTGGATTTTCAACCTGGTTATCTGAAAGGAAATCAATTAAATATTAAGTTAACACATTGTTATTTTTCACATCCTCTTTTTTCAAATCTAATAAACTACCTGATGCGTGTTTGCATTTGGAGTTGTATTAATTTATTTCAATCCAAAAACCTCTCTCTCGATTCATTAAAAAACAAACGTCCCGCATATATCGTCTGATATTCCTTTTACTCCTGATTTGGTCCTCCTTCAAAACTACACCAATATGATCGGTTACGTCATTCCAGGTCAGCCACGTCTACATGCACCCAGTCTTTCAGATTCTTTTTTTGTCGTTCTTTTTTCATTCATTCTCTCAACATGCCCGAACCACCTCGATTCATTCACTTTTAATCTAATCAATATGCTAACATTCAAAGATCTCATTTCTACAGCATTTATACCCACTTCCAGATTTTATATTCGTAATATTTTGATAACTTTATCTGCATTACTATTGATGGTTCTTAGTTTATGATGGAATTTTTTCAATATTTGAAGCCAATCTTGAAGATTAATTAGTTGGATTAGTCATAAGCCCCAATGGTTCCAAATCCAACTAATTAATCTTCAATATTGGCTTCAAATATTGAAAAAATTCCAGATTTTACTTCCGTATCCAAGTTTCATTCCCATACATCAAGATGGCATTGTGCATCAAATATTCGAATTATCATGTAAGTATATAAATAAGAATTCAAATAATTGTAAGTTGACATTTTACTTGTAAGCTTTCTAACTTTTTGTATATCTATCTACCTACTCATTTTTTTTTATAAATTATATTAGCCGTTGATAGTTGTTTATTTGTAAATTTCAATTTGTTTTTTTTTTTCGTTTTAATCGTTTTGGTAAATTTTTCAATTTCAATTTTTGGTTTACAAAATCCCTCCACTTGGTCGGCCGAAAATATTAATTAGAATTTTTTACAATCTGTTTGTTAACTTCTGACCATCAACCATTGATTCTAGCAATTCACCAATGAAGTTTAATTTTAAATAGTATGAACAATCCACTACAGGCTTACGCCACCTTCAACGGTTCTTTTGAAGGCTTGTTTAGTGTGATCACTTCAAAATAACCGGCAAAAAAATCATGGAATATTTTTTTTGTTGTGTTTTGTGTTAACCTTCTTATAGGGATAAAAAAATTTTCGTGATAAAAAAAAATCAGGAAAATGTAAAAAGTTGAGCAACATGGCCTGGGTGATTTGAAATGGATTGACCCATTTTTTTTAGCTCTGCATTTGTTTTATAGTGATTCGGCTGACCCATAATTAACTTTTATCTATTAAAAGGTGTCAGTATAGCCAGCGGAACTCATTGCCCGAAGTAATTTTTTCAGTCAAGCGGTCCCGTTCAACCTAAGGCAGGCCAACCCCGGGTAGAAATTTCAAGTGAAAAAGCACTTAGGAAAACTTTGACTCGACTGGGAATCGAAACCAGGACCTAGTGATCTGAATTAGCCTATATCACTAGGCTACCGAGGTCGCTAACCTTCTAAGTGCTATTTACAACATATGGCATAAAACAGATGCATCCGTCGGAATAACATTGGTTAAAAGTTATGAATTTATGTTTATACGAATTCGAATTCAATATTCATAATATTAAGGACCAAAGGACAACGTCTGTCGGGAAAGCTAGTGTAGTATAAAATGTTACTTACCCACTGACCCTAACTTGAACACAGATATCAACTATCATTGGAGAGCCTTATATAAGACTATTTCATATTTGCATACACCGGCAAATGCTTGCACAGTTGGGAAATTGAAAATTCGATTAAATTAGTAAAATGTTAATTATTTGCATGGTCAATATAAATAATAATAGACACCATCTTTTTATAAGGGTATTTTCATGTGTTAATTGCAGATTATTTTTGATTTTGGTTTAGATTGTCATAAGAATTTGATGCAACGATTAAGAAGGAAAATTTCTGGCATAACAATAACGGCCGGTTTCAAAAAAAAGCGACTAAAATACAATTATTTGACTTAAGGAACTTTTAAATTTTAGTCTCCTTTAAGTAGATGCGTTACATAAAAAATATTCCCCCTTACTTTAGCTAAAGTTCGAAATGTTGGTAGCAGTTGGCAGTGTTACCGTGGAAATCTATGGAAAACATAGGTTGTATACTAATATTTTCGTGGAATTTCTGTTAATCCGTCAATTTCATTTCTCAATAGATCATCAATGTGCCGTTATTGTTGTTAATTTATTATTATTACTTATGAATTGGTAAACGAAATCTGTAAACAAAAAGATGTAAAAAGTGTATTTGTGTTCACTTCGAGTGCGCACAGATAGATTTCATAAAAAAAAAACATTAATATCCCGTTTGTTTTCCACCCTATTGTAGTAATTTTTGTCAACAGTGACACCGTATACAAATTTTCATCATTTGTGACAGAGTGAGCGCCACGAAAGTTTCTATGAATTACGGTGGTAAAAGAATGAACTAAACTAAAGTCGACTTTAAGTCCCAATAACCAGACTTTAACATAAAGTGTAATGTTGTTGTTATTTTTTTTAAAGGAAAATTAAAGTCTGGAAACCGACTGAAAGGGACTACATGAAATCGAGAGACGTGTTGTGGGACTAATCAATTGAATTGCTCAAACAGCGAAGGAGGGAGTTTCATGGTCCTCGTCCTAAAGGAAAACTTTCTAAAGAGTGATGAAATAGCAGGCCATTCATGTATCACAAACTACCTCATCTCTGTGTCTGGATAAAAAAAATCAAACTCCATAGTTGTACACACGTAGGCACAGTAACTCCTTTGAACTCCAGAATATTCGGGCATATTTACTATAAGATCTAGAACAAAATTTATCGCACAAGGGTGCGTTTACATCAAACGAACAAAGAGCCAAAAATATAGATTTTTTAGAGCGTTTATATTGATACCAAGAAAATAACAATGAGCTAGAATAAGAATTATGGCGCGTCTAATCTGTCGTCGGATTAGTCGCCCATTTAAATAGTTGTTCTAGGTGTTAAAAATTATTATAACTCGTTGTACTTTGCTTGGTGAAGGTGTTGCTTATTTTTGGTGAGCATAAATGACATTGTCGCAATCTGGACACCTTCTCTGGACATTTCTTATGATTGGTTGGCAGCAATTTTCTCCAATCTCTCTCTCCACTCTGCTCTGTCCATTGCAGATCTTTTCAGTTTGTCATATGAGGAACAGCACATATCCGAATACACAATAAATTAAGAAAAATATAATTGCCGCAATAGGTGTAGAAAATCTAAAGCTCCCCGCACAATACGTATTTGTTTGGAGGAGATTAAATCTACTAAATATTTTGATATAACTGAACATAGGCCTCCCCCCAAATGTCATCCAGCTGAAACTAGCGCGAGCCACGATGTCGATACTGTACCTTATTATTGGCCTGCCCTTGCTTCTCTTTCCCAACCATGGATGCCACTGTAAATGGTTTTGGTCCATCTGCCATTTGTCATTCTAATCACAAGTCCAGCTTAACCCTTTATAGGACACTTGATTTTTTTTAATTGCAGTGACCAAACCTATTAGAATCTCTTAAGAAATTAGATTAAATATGCGGCTGATATTTTTTTTTTCAAAAATTTATGCTTTTTGAAAAAAAAAATGAAAAATATGGTGGTTGATTTATAAACCACTGAGCGTTTAGGTCACCCGATACGACAGCGAATGTTCAGTGGTTTATGTTTTCAGTGTAAGATTAAGTAATTATCACTGTAATAAAAACATAATTGGAATCAACATCATTATTTTATTGAAACACAACTCCCTATTTAAAAAAAATAGGGGGAAAATTTTATAGGCGATGATAAATCCACCTAGATATTGATTAAATTTTAAATTCTTGTAGTCTGGAGGAATATTGGTACGTCGTGACCACTGAGAAAAATAACCTTTCTCCTTAGACGCGGTTTTCGGTGGCGGAAGCTCATGAGGTCTGGAGAGTTGGATTCTGGGGAGGTGGATCATGGGGAGGTGGATCCTGGGGAGGTAAATCCTGGAGAGGTGGATCCTGGAGAATTAGATGCTGCAGAAATGGATCCCGGTGAAGTGGATCCTGGAAAGGTGAATCGTGGAGATGTAGCTCCTGAACAGTTGGTGCTTGACGAGTTCCAACTGACCGAAAAGCCTCGCCTTCAAATATGTCGTCTGCGTCAGAATCTACACCTATATTATTATCAGAGTTCACCGCCTACTCATCATCTACTCTGAATATTGAGTGCCGATCTTCATCAGCTCTTCTATCTGATAAAATGTATAAGCAACATAAATTACTCATAGTATATGGAATATACATGAGTCTAGAAAAAAAAAATAGATTTCGCTGAAATTAATTTTCTCGACGTTTTCGAGGGTGTAGATACCAAAAATGCAAAAAAAATTTTTTTTTAATTTCCGCGTACCCGTAAGCGTACGCCAAAAAGTGTGCGCACCCATAGCTCATAGTAATTCTTATCCGATTTGATTGAAATTTGGTAGAACGGTTAGCCCCTCGATGTAGATGAGTCAGTAAAATGTTGAGATCTGTACCTTCAGGGGAACCCTCTTAAAGTATCCAAAGAAAATTTCACTTGTTCTAGAAAAAGGGCTAAAAAAAGAAAAAAAAAATTTCTTCGATTTCATAAAATTTGGAATACGGGTGTTGGTCTTATGCTCCTACACAAGCACGTAAAATTTGAGGTCCGTAACTTCAGTGGGTCCCCCTTAAAGTACCGATTAATATTGAATATGTAGTTCTAAAGCAGATAATAAAAAGCTCCAATAGTCGATATCATTTTAAAGTTTCTATAATAATTCCAAGGATAAATTCATTTTAATCGTAAAATTATGAATTTTTATGCAAATATATGTTTTACACGAAAAGGCTGTTATATACTATGAGTTCTGGGCTACCCTAGGTTAGCAGCTTTTTTTAAGACTACTTCAACTTCGCAACTCTCTGAAAAATATTTGTGTCACGTTCTGATCTCCTTCTGTCTCTGAGGGAGATCCCCAACAAGGCTTTCTCGATCGATCTCTGTATGACATGCAATATATGAAAAAAAAAAACTTTAAATATCATATTAAGTTTATTGTTTTTACATCCTTCAAATGTTGGCTTTCAATTTAGTTAATGACCATGGTAAAAAGGGTCTTAGTCTTAGGGTCTCAATCCGTAGATTAGTCTGGTCTCAAGCAGTCGCTGTCTCCACGCCTTCTTATCGCCAGCCTCTAATATCTGAAAAGGGGGTCGCGGACCAATTACCTGTTCTATGTAGGTCTTTATGGGATGACCTCTGAAATTGACGCCCTGAACTCTCCTTGGGTGATGGTTTAAAACAAACCTGGGTGCCGGGTGATGTGGTCTATCCATGTTGCTCTTTGTTTTGAGGAGTTTCTCGTTCTGAGGAGTTTCTTGCTTCTCCAACCTGTTCAGCATCTCATTGTTGTTCAGTGATGAACCAGGATCGACCCTGTGTAACCCAATTTTTTTTACAAACAGTTGTTTCTATTTGTAAATTATTCTCCTTTCCTTCTTATATTATTATTATTATGTTTATGGCATCCCATCCATTGAGGGACGATTTGTGCCAGTTTCCCTTCTTATATTAAAACACACCGATTACTCATTTGCCTTGTGTAAATAGTTCATTATTACAAAATATTATTACTTTGCGTTTTCTCTTGTATATTTAGTTTGATTTTACAGTATAGAGCACCTGATCTAATACGGCCGCTGATATTGTGTTGTATCCCACCATCAGTAAAGTACACTGTTAGTTTAAATAATGGTGACATGCTTGACGCGTGTGTGTAGTGGGCATTTTGTGTTCTGCCTATTTTCACAGCAATAAAAAATTAACGCAAGTGTTTAAAGTACCTAAGTATAATGATAACAACATTGATAGCGTAGGTACCTACGTCAAATACATGATAAATAATTACTTATTGATTTAAATTGTATACATACTACAATACTTCATACTAGATACGGCATTCTGAACAAAACTTATAAATCATTAAGGGTTTCTTTATCTTTCATCTGTCTCTTTCCATCTCATTGTTTTGAATGATCGTTAGAAGTGAGACGGCAATTAAACAATTAAGTAAATCAGTATAGTTTTAGATCACCACGGGAGTCAGACAGTGCTGCGTATTGGCTCCATTTATATATTTTATTATTTTCATTGAATTGCTCTTGAGAAAGTCCATGTGAGGAGCAAGAGGTATACCAATAACACGGAGAGATGGTCTAATGTGTGAAATGTGCGATCTGGAGTACGCGGACGACCTAGCGCTGTTCATTTCGACAGTGGAGTAATTACAGCGCAGTGTTTCAAGACTCCGACGAATCAGCACGCCCTGATGGCCATCAAGTCAATGCCAGTAAAACGTAGCAATGGCAAATAATGCCTGCCCCAATAAACAGCTAACGATAACCATCGATGGTGACCAGGTCTCCCGGGTGGATACATTTAAGTACCTGGGAGCAATCATTACCATCTCTGGTGACCTGGGGGCTGAGCTTCCGATACATGTCGATATGGCAAGTAAGTGGTGCCTTTAACATGACCAAAATATGGAAAATATTTATACTTGACCAAAGCCCAGGAACAAAAAGTCTCTACATTCGAAACAAAGAACCTCAGGAGAATTTTTGGTATAAGATGATACCATTGTATCACGAACGACGGTCTAAGCCGGCGCACCCACCCATTATACAATTACAGGGAGGATATGGACCAACACCACCTATATAAGAAGGCCTTAGTGCTGGCGGCCATTTTTGGCCTCTCGCATCACGGCCGCCGGCGTGTAGACAGATTTCATAGTGTACAGGTAAGTACATACAGATATAGACAAGCGAACGGTGTGCCTCACGATGTGACGCAACACTAAGGCCTTCTTGTATAGGTGGTGTTGATATGGATATGGTTGGCACATGACGTGTTAAGGATGCCGAATGACAGTTGGCCGAAGAGAGCACTGTTTTTTCTCCCATCAGTGTCCCGATGACGAGGAAGACCCTCTCACACCGTTTTCCGCTCCTTCAAAGCAGATCTGAGGGATTTTAACGTGGTGTGGGAGGAGGTCATCATTGAAGTTGCGCAAGATCGAGCTCAGTGGAGGGTTCTTGTTGCCTCCCAATGCCCCTCAATGGGTCACAAAGGGAGTTTGTGAGTTTTAAAAAAAATATCAATATTTAATACACGATAAAGAGTATAAGTGCCTACCATTTAAGAGACACAGCGTGATGGGTAAAAAATAAAAAAGTATTAGGCCCTGTCCTAGCTGGTCGCATGATCGTACGATCGTGCGATTGGATGAACGCGGACGCCCTGTTCAAACATATAACATTGTATGAAGGTGTTCTAACTGGGCCGAAGGACAGACGTAAATTCGATCGTCCGATCTGTGCCTTGTTTTAAATGATCGCGCGTCGCTTATATTGCTCTGTTGTATCGATAATTAATACGACACCTACTTTTCAAAAGTTCTTACTTAGGTACTAACATTCATATTTATTTGTTTGCGTTGTCAAGGAAAATGGACGCGCGATCGTACGATGGCAGTTAGGACACACAATTTTTCATCGTTCGTTTATACGTTCATGCGATCATCCAGCTAGAACAGGGTCTTACTCAGTACCTAGTTAGGTTATACCTACAACTTAATGTTTTTTTTATCACTTGAGCTGCCTTAATTATAGCTTCCATATCGATTAATTCATGAAAAATTATCCAACTCCTAGAAAGCGATAGTATTGTGGATAATTTGAAAGACAGTAGTGCCGCAAAAAATGACATTTATATGTCATAAATTTGATATGACAGAACTAGCGGGTCCATAAAAATAATATCCATGTCATTGTGTCTTTTCTAGTAATTTCTTTTTATTTAGACAAATAAGCAGATAAGATAATAATATGTAGTAGTGATATTAGAATTATCAACATTATGTACCTACCTATTTTTTAATTAGTAGCTTAGTCGTTTGGACACCCATCTTGCTTTACGTTGTTGATTTGAATAGTCAGACTTGAGCAGTAAGTTTTTGAACAGGTTTTGTCTGCAGCTTTCCCCTACTCAGGGCCAGGAGTCTATATATTATCTTAATGTTTCAAAAGGAAAAAATACCTTAGGGTCACTGCTAAATACGTGAAAAAAGAAAAAGAAGAATGTCACTTTCAGTGGTTATAAAAAAAGAGAGGAAAAAATAGTCTGCCACTCACATTACAACAAAATTTTCGTGTCCATATCTTTCTGTTGGACACGGAAATTTTTTTGTAAAGTGAGTCCTCGATTCTACCGTGTGTAGATAATAGTAAGTCTGACCTACTTGGCTCTAACTGGCTGTCATGATAATTTTGGTAATATACCAGAGAGATGGTGCAAGCAAGCCCTGCTTTACCGGCTTTACGCATCTGTCATGGCGTACCTTATATTTTATATTTTTCTGTGAAAAATCTTTAAAAAATAAGAATTATAAGACTTCAACTTATATTTTTTGTATTTCAAATCAAACCTCAATACTTTTTATACATTTTCATACCGTAGTTCTTCACAAAATTTACACGTATAATTTTACTTTTAATTTTAATTTTACTGAGGTCTGCTTTTAAATTTTAATGTAGGAAAAAAGAAATTTTATTTTTGTTGCTTTTTGTTATTTTATTTTTAATGACTTTAATGTACAAATCTTTTACGTTTTTTATAGTAGTGTTGTTTTAAAATTTGATTGCCAACTTATTATTGTGCTTTTAATATAGATTGAAATTGTTAAATTTATTTTCTCTCAAGCGGACGAAACCAACCTGGCAACGCATGTTATATTGTTTTATATCTGTGGTTTCCTATTGTCGATGGTTCACCCGTGGACATGTTATTGCAATTATTACAATGTTGTAGTGGTGTGTCTATGGGTTCACCCGTTGCGCACATATGTATAATAATTATTATTGTGCGGGTGCCTATCCTGCCTTCTCACCGTGCAGTTGCATGTGTGAATGTTGCGGTGGCGAGCTTCGTTGTGTTTCTTTCCGTAAATTGACATTTGACAATTATGTTTTAACTTAACTTGTTTTATAAATATATTTTAATGGCCAATGGCCGTGTGTGATTTTTAAATAAATAAATAAATAAATAAATAAATAAAAAAAAACGTGACCGTCTCATTAATTGAAATTTTTGTATGAAGATTTTAAATTTTTAGAAATTTGTAAATAACATTAACCCGTTTTTTTTTTACCAAATTTTAATTTTTTCTGCCATATTCTGTTAGGTTTTAGGACAAAAATAAAAAGTTAACCAAAAATTTTTCGAATCCAAAAAGAAAAACCAGCATTTTATTGAAAATTTTCATGATCCCCATTTGGAGCCGACGGCTAATGGCGTGTTATAATTTACTCCATACAATAATTATTGCAATATTTCTTGTGTTCAAACAAAATTTAACAATTATTTGTTAAAAAAATGCAATTTACATACTAGGTATGTCATCGTTTTACACATTCAACATGTAACCCTTCATCACATTTTATAAACAAATATCTGAGATTTTTTTAACGAATCACACATTTTCATTGATTTTGTCCTTTCTAAATACGTTTTTTTTCCCTTTATTATGGCAATCACCCTCAATATAACGAGAGTATCTCCTAAATACGTATTTCCCTGTTTGATATTTTCTCAGAGCATCAGAAACAATATGCTTTTCTGCACTGGTGCTATAAAGAAGACACCAAACTGCATAAAATCGGTATTTAGTGCATCAATTTTGCAAGTCGAACTTCGAAAAGTTTATCTCTTTGATTTCTTATCTAATGGGTAGGTATTCCTATTGGCATTATCTGGGAAGTGTAAATTCCGTTTTGTTTCCATATCTTTATCATCGGCTTACAGTTCTTGACAATTCTACACACAGATGTTTCTTTTCTGACCGGTAGGTACATTTGAAAGTGGCAGAGAATGGTATCCTATCTGCAAAACAATACAATATCTTTTTCATGACTTCTTGAAGATAATAAATAATTGACACTGTTTATTTTTTGGAACTTTTTTCAGGGAGGGGGGTCCGAAACCCCCCCTCCCTCTCAACATAACAATTGTTCCAAATGATTTTGCCATACTCACTTGAAAAATCACGTGTTTCAAATTATTTGCGAGTTTTAATTGCATCGGATACTTAGAGGGGGGGGGGGGGGTGGACCCCAGATGGGACCATTTATAAAGAAAGTAAGTAGGTACTCATAGTTTCCACCATTTTTTTTCCTTCGGTTTTATGAGTGTCTTTGAAAACTGTAACAAAATCCAAAAAGAAAAAAAGCCACAGAATTTGTTACGTGGCTTAAAATATTTTATTAATTAAATTCAAGTTTTGATACCATCACAAAATAAGCTTATATTTTCCAAAATGAATAATAATCCACATAATATACTTTTATAAAAGAAAAATTAATACACGCCTATATTTTGATAGAGAGTCCATCACTTCTACTATTATGTGGAGGAGATGGACTTGGCTGGGACATGTGTTAAGGATGCCGAATGACAGTTGGCCGAGGAGAGCACTGTTCTTCCTCCCATCAGGGTCCCGAGGACGAGGAAGATCCTCTCATACTGTGTTCCGCTCCTTTGAAGCAGAGCTGAGGAATCTGGACATGGTGTGGGAGGAGGTCATAAATATTGCGCAAGATCCAGCGCAATGGAGAGCTATTGTTGCCTCCCTATGCCCCTAAGTGGGGTCTTAAGGGAGTTTGGATTGGATTGGATATTTTGATATAAATAAATTGGAATTTAGGCATAAGTATATCTATTTATTTATCGTATGGTCATATAAGTACATCACATATTTACAGGTAGAAACAATTTAGATAATGATATTATCTTATACTTCTTCTATGGATATTATCAATATTAAAGTACATATTATTATGAACGTCAGTTGTAATGGCTTGCAGTACCTTGGAATAGGTATATCTATATTTATTTTTATATGTGAATACATGTTGTTATATTCCTATCATGACGTTGAATACCTCTCTGCCATTTAGGTTCTGAGGTATTCTGAAGTTTCCAATGATTGGTTTTCCATTCACCAAATATTTTGCCATAACTTCCAACTGAAATTTAATAAAAAAAAAAACTTGAAATATTAATTTTCTATTCCTTCTAATAATCCTTTTACTAAAGATTGATATAAGTAATTTTTTTTTTCTTTTGTCAACACTTTCCAAATTAAATTTATAAGAACTAGCTGACCCGCCCGTCGAACTTCGACATAATCCAGAATATAAAAATAATTTAGACTTATTGCATGAATTAATTAATACAGTTTATGACATAAAAACCTAATCAAATTTAACTTATATGTTATTATTGTTGGTTCGGATGCGGGATGAAGTTCGACGAGCCATAAGATTGTAATTAAAACAATACCTCTATAGTTGCATAGATGAGATGGCGGTGTAGTAGGAAATAAAATCACATGTAAGGCCTGTTACATTATTCTGTATGTTGATGGATGAATAGATTCCATTAAACCCAAATTTATCCGAATTGTTATGGTAAGATATCAATACAAAATACAATGGTTACACGACACACGAATTTCTAAGGTATTGTCGTTGGGGCGGTTGGCCCAGAGACTGGCGTCTCCGTTTGAAACGTCTAGGGATGCGGGTTCCACATCTGCAAGGGGCATGGGAATTTGTAAAATGTTGAACAATACATGACGTCTAAGGTTACCATGATTTGGAAATCCGGGGATTCCGACGAGTTTGACCACCTAAATATCGAACGTTGTTAACGTATAGTGATCACACTAAGCCATAGCCTTCGAAACAATAGTAGAAAACGGCCTTTTATTGTATTTTATAAATTTCCCAAATTAAATATTCATTCATTTACTTATTTCAAAACAAACATCACTCATCACAACAGCGACATGCCTTTGCGTGTATTTTACAATAACTGTACGTCAGAGGTGAGGTGTGTCAAGTCCAAAATTTTCGTACAGAATTTTGGAACGTTCTTATTAAATAAGTTCCAAAATACTGTACGAAAATTTTGGACTCAACACACCTCACCTCTGACGTACATATAAGTACTAATGCTTACAATCTACACACATATACATTTTTTGTTTTTTTTTTTGATTTATTATCTCACTAGGTTTAAACCTGTGATGATTCAAACTTCTAAAATGTACCTCTTGAAATCGAACATTAGTTGATTTGATTACAATAAATAAATGGTTGTTTCTTTAACTACATAAATTTTTCTCGTGATAAATCACAAATTGTTATCGTGCAAGATCTTCAAGCTGCATATAGAGAAACTTTTTTACTATTCGATACTTAGACATTAATCGCTAGTAAAGAAAAAAAACTCACGTCTGATTGTTGGATCTGGAAGTTGGGGTTATCCACGAGAATCCATTTGACGATTTCATTGCAGGTTGGAGTAGTGAGGGATCCATCGTAAGTGTAATATGACTTGATGCTTTTGACCATATCCAGGGGCATAGAGGCAGGGAAGACAATATGCCCTTTGTTTGCATCATACATTGTTTTGAACATCGATGCAGTTTCAGTAGAAGTCGTTAAACCAGTCTGTGAAATTTTTAAACTAAGTCAAAGCTATAGACATAGACTTATAGCTATTGACTTCTTACTCCCTATATCCCTATAGGGATATAGGGAGTAAGAAGGAGTTTACCAACTCTCGGAACGGAGGACACAGTTTATCCCTGTCCGGAATCCCAGGGGTGTTGAAGACAGAATTATCAGGAGTTGTATTCATAATTTTGTTAATCAAAGCTTAGACATAAGACCCAAAGCCGGAAAAGAGTGTTCGTTCATGATCCTTTTATGTTAACGAATCCTAGTTTTTAGCGTTTACACTAAGCAAATTTCAACGACCAAGAATGAAAACAAGAATTTTAATTCTGGGGCACATTCTCTAGTGCAGTGTTTTTCAATCTGTGGGTCGCGACCCCCCTAGGGATCTTACTCTGGGAGTCGCCGACAAAAGGAAAAAGCAAGGTTCTGTATAACAATACAAAACATAGTTTCAGTGAGAAGGATGGGATTATTTATTTTTCAAAAATATGTCAATCGTGGTGCTATTTTTGAAATGTTAATTATCAAATCATTTTCTAATTGAAGTCCACGTTTCTCTTTTTAGTTTTAATATCCACCATTGATCAGTTCACAGAGGTAAGAAAGTGGCGAATGGCACTAATAATTTTAGAGCTTCCTTTGCCAGCTCTGGATATTCTAGTTTTCTTTTCATCCAGAACACGCCAACACTTTGGGAATGAAATTCCACCTTAAACAAGACGTCAGCAGCTAAATCTATAAGATTTTCTTTAATATTTGTTGTGAGATCAGCTAGTTCTACTGACTTATCCAAGAAAGGATTTAGAATCCATGTACATATTGTCAGCATCAGAGTGCAAGTCTGGAAAGTATGTTTAGTCTCTCTTGCAAATTATGCAAGTCCTGTATCATGCAAGGAATGTGAACTAACAAAATGGAGACTTCCTTTTTGTCTGTCTATTGCCTAAGAGGGTCGCTAGAATGTTTCAACCTGTAAAGGGGTCGCGTATTCAAAAAGTTTGAAAAACACTGCTCTAGAGATGTTCATCACGTGTGCCAATAATTTTTCAGGTATCTGCCCACCTTTAGATAACTTTTCAAATAAATTTCTGTAGCAACAAAGCGCCAAATCTCGGCCTGTTAAATAATATGAAGGAAAATTAATAGTAAAAAAGTGTTACATTGAAAAGGAATCCAACCACAGCCAAACTATCAGAAAGATTTTCTTGAATAGCTGCCATGACATCTCTGTAATTTAAACAAAATGGTGGATATTTACACAAATATGTAGCTTTTAGCAAATAGGTATAAAGGTTCTATTGAGGATAAACTCAAACTCACGAGTACTCTGCTTTGTAGTGTACCATATGCATCTCCAATGCGGAGCTCTTGGAGTTGATCAGATGTTCTGAGCCATCGCTTTTGTCGTATCCCCAATGGAAGTGGACGCCGTGGAGTTTGTAGGAACCATTCAAAGGACCCCCAGACATTGTAGGAACGTCCGTGCCTTCTTGACCCCAAGGACCGTTGACGTCAACTGGAAATTCAGTTCAAATTTTTGATTAGTGCTTGTGTATGATACCGAATGCTTTTTCAATAGCTAAATTTCCAGTATGACCATAATCAGGAAAAACCTTAAACCTACTCGGTGTGAGCTACTACGCTAAAAAGGTAAATAACTTGATCGACGCGATAACTAGAAATGATAAAACATTCGGATGTGAATTTCTAAAAGTCGGCAACTTAACAACAATGCGTTCAAAAAAAAACATTGATGAATGTCTCAGAGCCATGGAAGTGACTAACTGAAGGACGTGAGTGATGGAGAAGGGTAAATGGTAGAGAATTCTTGAATAGGGCAAAGGACACAATGGACTGTATTACCAATGATAGGTTATAATCAGTGTATCAAATTTACAGACCTTAAGTTATAAACACATAGCCAATAATCTGTAATTGCCATTTGAAATTTTTAACTTTTCGTTAGCAAACATCGCATCTTCTTTTTTTTATGTGTCTTAATGGGTCTTCCCAATCTCGAGTATCACCCCAGAGTATTATTTGTACACAATATTATCTTGGCTAGTTGCAAATAGCGCTACGCCTGGTCTAATTTCAGTCTGTGTTACGGAGACTCTAGCCCACGCCCACGCCTCTATGACCCTCTATTTTGCCCATCAAAAGCAAGTGCAGTAGCTCGTACTCAAGACACCTTCCGAACTTTGTTATCGGTAAGAAACTGCCCATCCACCATCCACCCTTGCTCTCTGGAGCACATTGACATTACCATCCACATCTCGAATTTTGGTTCTTAGTGCTCACCTCGAGGATACGTTATGATTACCCAATATACAAGCACTGACCTTTAGAGTATTTGTCGAAAATCGCATACAGATGAGTTTTAAAAGATGATAATAAATCACAACCAAATTATGAAATCCAATGAGCAATTTATATACCTGTGTGCGCGTTGTTGATGATATTCATCTGAGGGTGGATATTGTTGTATCCCGTGAACTCAAGAGGAGGAAGTGAGGCCTGTTTTGTTTCAGCCCTGTTTATATTTATTGGAGTCTGTCTTTGTCCTCCGCATGAAGCGAAATCTTGGGGCCAATCATCTCCTTGAACTTATTAAGAGAATCAGTATTTTGTATCTACCTACTTCAAAACTGTCTTTATTTAACTAACAGAAGCAAGGGCGTCCCCAGCCCAAGGCCCAGCGGGGGAGGGGGGGGGGGGGGGACAATTCATAGGCTATTCTCCGTATACCCTTTATTATGGAAGACGAGGAAAATATGAATTTTAGGTAGGTATAGTCAAGAATATGAAGAGATTTTAGGATTTATCGGCAAAGCACGGTCTTATAACTTTGGTTGTTTTGCAGTCGGGGCTACATTTTTTTTATCTCTAGGAAGGGGGGGGGAAGGGCAGCCCTTGGCGACGCTCTTGACCAAGTAAAAAAGTAAAAAAGGTCAAAGTATGAAACAACAAATTATGAAACTAATTATTTATTTATATCAAATTGATGTACCTAGGTACTCTTTTTAATATAGTACGTCTCAAAGGGCTTTTAGTAACAACAATATACAACGTTCTAATAATAAAAAAAAACGGGCATTTTTTAAGAGAATGAGATGAGGTTATGTCATGGGATGACCGCGGGTTGGATTTAACCCGCGGCTGCTGTTTGAGTATCCCTGCTTTATCTTTATTAGCCAATATTAATAAAAAAATAACGATAGGTACCTTTGTAATTGTACGATTTCCCTGAAAAACAAAAAAAGAAAAATTATTACCAATATCATTATTCTTATGTAAGTGGGTACATATTAAGTATCTATCTATACCTATACATACTCCCTTGAGGCTCTGTAGGTGGGTACATATTAAGTATCTATCTATACCTATACATTCTCCCTTGAGGCTCTGTAGGTAGGTACATATTAAGTATCTATCTATACCTATACATTCTCACTTGATGCTCTGTAGGTAGGTACATATTAAGTATCTATCTATACCTATACATTCTCACTTGAGGCTCTGTAGGTAGGTACATATTAAGTATCTATCTATACCTATACATTCTCCCTTAAGGCTCTGTAGGTAGGTACATATTAAGTATCTGTCTATACCTATACATTCTCACTTGAGGCTCTGCGCATACCGCAAGCCAGCCCAGAAGAGACTGATGTGCAGCAAAACCGACCCGCATGAAACCAACCCCCTATAGCTTGATCGAACCAACCAAATCAAAAAAGCGGTTCCACACAAATCAGGAAATCAAGCCCGCCGCAGGCACCCCCAAACATTGCAACACCGTCTGCCTGAACCCTTCCTGACGGGGTCCAGGCGTCCGAGGCTTATTTCTTATGCCTTTTTGAAAGCAGATGTGCTATTCTCAGTCGGCAACTTCACTTATAAGTTTTCGATGATCGAATATCGAAACGATCATCGAAAGAGTTTCGAAAAATTTCCATACAAAAATGATCGAATGATTCGATCATTTGATTTTGGAACACTATTTGCACGCTAATAAGCGCTTATTAGCGTGCACTTAGTTTTCGATCAAACTCGTACTAGCCCCACTGTTCTAGAGAACCCACAATGAAACATTGCAACTTTGCGAATCAATATTGCAAAGACCTATATTGACGTTCTTACTTTGCAATATAATGGTAAAAGTTGTTGTTTTTACAAGAACCATCAAAATACCAATTAATGTCACTACCATCAAAAGCAAAGAGCTTTCAAATGAAATAGAGATGTCGCAAAGCGATCATTATGTTTACCTGGAACAAGATTACTTCACGCTTGCGATTTTGACCAATGTCATGGTGGAATTGGGCCGTAGTTTGATATCAGAAAAAAATATTTTCAATTGGTGCTTACCGAAATTTGAATTGGTAGCTGCGTTTGAAATATTGTAGGGACCAGCTGACAGGCCAAGCTAAAAAATACGAAAAATCAGTAATTTTTCACAATGTTAACAAATTAGAAAAAAAATGCTTGAAAAAATACATTAAAAATCTGCGAGCCAATATTTTTCATGTCAATGGTTGTCATGTGAATAAAAAAATGTGTTTCTATAGATTTTTTCACAGATGGCATTGTTGTATCGAAATTCGTTCCATACTGACTTTAATGTTATATTTTATATTATTTTCTATCCATTTTTCGATGTTTGAAAATTAGTTATTCTGTTATTCGGAGCGGAGAAGAATCCAATAAACCAAAAATGATAAACGAATATGCAACAACTAATGACTCTAACAATTCATTAATGATGTCCGATTTTTAAATGGAACAAACCACTACGGGCTTACGACCGTCTCCTACTGTTATTTCGAAGGCTGGCTTAGTGTGATCACTTTACCTTAACTAAGTCTCCGAAACTTCCAATCATGAGTATTCTCGACATGTTCAATAATATGTCGAAAAATCCCACGTATACAACAAGTAGAAATTTAATAATTAATAAAATATAGAGATAAAAGTTGGAAATGATTGAGAACAAGAGAGCAACCGAATTTAAAGACTGCGACTGCTGTCATGTATTTGGCGCCAGGATATTAATATATCCATTTTTGTTAATGTCTCATCTTTAAAAATGATAAAAATCTGTTTAGCCGATCACGTTCACGATAAATGTTCGAACTAACTCGACTTTCTTTTATATATTTAGATCATAGAAATTTCCCAAGATCTTTCGTGGTGGCAGGTTCATGCTTTCCCATTAGCTTGGTGGAGAAATAGAAGAAAATGGAATTAGAATGATGTTTTCAATAAATGATGTATTGTTAGTGAGTTGCCATACCATGTAGGAGAGTTGAGATGGATTATTAGCAAGTTCTGGATATTGGGCAAGAAGGGCTTGTGTCTTTTCTTCCAGTGTCGGGCCAACGTGAACGTAGAACTGGGTCGCACCAAAACCTTCATTCAGGCCGCCTAATCTTATATCAAATACACAACCTGAAAAAAAAAACAAAAAAAAAGTCAGCGTACTGCTAAGTACCTACTGAAGATATTTTTTTGCGCAATCGAAGGCAGGTAGTTGCACTATCGTCCAATAAAAAACTCATCAGTCAGATGTCAGTGAGGAGTGTGTGATAAGTGGCCGTGATCCTCCATTAATTATTGCACAATAAACTATGAATTGGTGTAGGTTTTTGGTAATTCTATACAGGAAAAGATTTTTTCCTGTTTATTTTATACTCGTGTAAAATGAATTCTACTTACCCTTTGTCATATTGATGGAGAAGACAACGAAGATCCAAACAAAAGTGTTCTTCATCTTGAATTGAGAAATGCTGCTTGTTAATGTATCTGGAAATAATAAGAAGAACAAAAAGTGGTTGGGAGCCTGGCGGTTACGTACTGTTTCGTCCGGAGGTCGTGGGTTCGATCCCGGGTGCCGACCATCTTCCTCTTTCACGAGACAAGCTTTGAGTAGCTTACTGTGAAATAGCCAAAGAGTGTATTTGTGTTCATTTCGAGTGAACAAAGATTCATTTTTCTAAAAAAAAAAAAAAACAAAAAATCTTAAGCATCCATAAGCAAATAAATAAAGCCTATCTGCTTCTTCGAACAACGCAAAGTAGGGATGTAATGCCGATCCGTAAGCCTAATGGAATAGTTTTTTTTTAAAGAAAAAAACGACTCCCAATTGAATCGCCTAAGAGAAATCAAATTTTCAATATTGCCAAAATTTTTGAATGTATCCTTTTTATTGAATTCATACATTTTATTTCAGTGACATTTTTTTTAACTGCGGTATCCAAGCTATGCTAATTGACATAAAAAATTCATTATTTCACTGTCTCTTTCGAGTTTTCATTATTTTAATTCAGGTATTGAAAGAGATAAACATACTTAATGCGCTGTACTTGTCTCAAAGAATATTGCGTTCGTAAAGTTATGGGTTGTTTTCCTACGGATACGCCGCTACTTTTAACAGCGGTGAATATGTCAGTTGAGAACATTGCCAATATTGTTTCCGTAGTAACAAAAAACATTGTCATTACCTATACACATTTCATATTATTATCCTTCGTTACGGTTTAACTTTCAATATATTATATAGGTAGGTACGTAAATTTGACAATCGTTGAATCATAGTGTGGAACCATAAAAATTTATTTTACAAATAATATCAAAAACAATATTATTTCACTTACCAAAAAGCACCTCTTAGAGATTGAAGTGAGAGAAATGTGACATATTCATCCGTCTTTCACAACCCCTTATATAATATGCGTCTGTTATCTACAAGTTTATCTAAAAAACTCTTTAGTGTAAAATGAGTTGTAATAGAATGAATTATAACACGTGGATTAATCACTAGGCTGGGCCGCCGGACAATCGAAGAAAAAAAGTGCTTCTGATCTTAATGTAATACTGTTGATTGATGTTTGTTGGACCAAAGGGTGTTGTGACTGTTGGGTTAGGCTTTGTTTGTGGACTGTACGTATTTGAGTTGGTGGTTGTGCTGTTGTTCGTGTTTGTATTTTTTTTTTTTTTGTATTTTTTTTTTTTTTTTTGTATGTTCCTTTTAATATTCTTTTTTTATGAACTGTATATAATGTTTGCCCTAGTACAGGCTTGGCCTATTTGGGCAGCAGTTAAATTTGTTATCCATTATCATTGTATTATTATGTATGAATAAGTAAATAAAAAAAAATTGTGAGGTTTTTTGCCTTATGATGTATTATGACTACCTACCTGCAAAATTTCATGACGAAAAAATGACAATTCTGTCTCCGAATCGACCTTGAAGTTTTGTATTGGACGAAAATATCCCATACTCACTGATATCTTATAATAAAAACGTCTCTGTCACTGACTTACTGCCTGACTGATGTCATTACCGCTTTTAGTTCCTGCGTTAACCAGAAGATGGCGCCACTCGCAACTAAAGAAAGAGAAATTTCGTTTTACTTATGTGGCTGACATAATTATGACGGTGGCTGAGCACTTTTTTTTAAGGTCTTGATGTGGATAAAAACAATTTTACGGGTTATTTAAAGATTCACATGCGAACTCATGGAAGAGAAAAGCTTTACGAATGCAATGTTAGCAATAAAAAGTTTACAGAATAAAGTAATTTAAAGATGCACATGCGAAATTTGGAAATTCCAAATAACCCGTAATTATTAAGTTCCAAATTACCCCATGATAAAAAATATCAATAATTGACAGTAAAGTTATTACATTTCAAAAAATAAATTCATTTAAATAGGTCAATAGGACAATTAAAGAAGTGGTTGGTGTCCCAGCGGTTACAACGCCGGCTTTCGTACTGCGGACGTCGTGGTTCGATCCCAGGTGCCGACCATCTTCCTCTTTCACGACACAAGCATTAAGTAGCTTACTGTGAAAGAGTCAAGGAGTGTATTTGTGTTCACTTTGAGTGAGCACAGATTCATTTATCAAAAAAAAAATGGATTTAAATAGCATTACATTTTAAAAAAACTTACCTTTATTCAATTTTCAAGTATATTTTTAGCAAAAACAATACGCCGCCACAATATAATCGCAGATTTCGTCAAGACAACGTCAAACATAACCTCAAATAATGTCGGTACTTCAATGCGATGATGCGAGCCTTCAAAATCCGCCGAGCAGGTTATTCTTTTACTAGTGTAGTTTGAGCTTAATAGCTTTTTCTTTTAATAATAATTATTAATATTACAGATTTTGTGTTCATCTGATAAATATTTGCATAAGAAATTAAGCTTCCATAATATTATGTAGGTGACTGGATCCATCTTTCCATGTAGGTTTACACTTAATTACCAACTAAGTCAGCGCACAAACAATTACGATAAAGCTGATGTTAAGGCCATCAGATTTTCTTGAAAGAGATGCAGTCGCAGATTCCTATAAGCTTGTGTTAGCCATCTAACATGGGACATTATTCCTGGGGCGCTGTTGGCTTAATTATTACGAAATGTTCCTGTTTGTATGACTGTGAAAATTTGGAATAAATACGTATAGTTGATATTTTCGTAGATCTTGAAGTATTAAAATAGTCATTTTTGTTGTACCTGGAAATTGTTTTCTTTAGTGTTTGATATTTTTTAAGTTGTTTTCCAATTTGACTAGAAAGCGTATGATGACTTGAGAAAGCATTATCGACATATTATTCAAAAACCATGCAATAAGCAAATAATTATTCATTCTAATGATTTTATTAGCCTTTTCTCCAGCATACGAATTTTCCATTATGTTTTCCGGTATTGACCTACAATTTTTTTCATCATATCAGATGGCAAGTAAATGATCAAAAGAAGTACCTAGAGTTTTTTTAAAAGAAATCTGGAATCGCTATCGCTATCGCTTTCGGTGTTTCAGATTTTTCATTTATTTAGAATCCGTTTTCTAACATTCTTTTTCACTATCATAACAACAGAAAAATTATGTTACAGAAATTTTTTATTTATTTATACCTACCTGCTTTAAAATACGATAAATTTAATATATTTTTTGAAACTTTGAGTTCAATTCGGAGACAGAAGATATCTTTCATTTATCGAAAAAAAAAATTCGGCCTGGCCTATTTATCACTACTTAAAATAAATATGGTATTTTCATCCTCTTAATGAGAGTTTTTTCTTACATGGTAACTATTTTGAGATATTTTAAGACAATGTTGAGGTTTGTTAATTTATTATCATATACGGCGCACAGCCATAAAAAAGTTAAGTCATTCGCAACAATAAGTAGGTACATCATCATATTTGGCTAGATTACGCATAATCTACATAGATTTATCTAGAAATAAAAATACACATTGATGAGCTGGTTTTCTCTAGATTTTAACCCTCAGCCACCTGACGTCAGTAACACAACCACCTGGCGTCGGTCTCACAGACCGCTCGCTTATTTTAAATTTTTGAATACTAAAATGTTACATATTACAAAAAATGAAAATCTCATCTTTATTTTCGTATTATCTTTATCAAAAAACAGTTGTTTTATCTTATAAAAATATAAATGTACATATAGAAAATAAACTTTTAACAAAAATACTAAATATTTTAGGTAAAAAAGTAGGAACTTCGAAAATCCCTCATATGAACATAATTTTTTTCTAAAACCAAATATTTCTTTTTATTTATAATTATTTCGATAGATACTATATTGTTTATAACAATTTTTGGCATGGTAAAGTTACAAAAACAACAAAATTGCAAACACTAAACATTTACAGTGACAATAATTACAGCATATTTTTTGACTACATTCACTACTAATTGGATTCTAATAAACGAAACTCATATCATAAACAGTTTTACGTTTCCTTTTTCGGGTCACAGGATGGACATGTTTTACGTTTTTCTAACTTTTCGAAAGTATTAAATGTCGATATAATCCTATATGGTCCACAAAAAATTACGTAACCACCTACCACCGGTCTCACAGACCGCACGTAATATATAATTACATTTTACTCCACAACGCCCTCACGTCTGGAGCTGCCAACGGTAGGTACTACATACACCGAAGTGGGTAAGGATAATGTACTGAGACGCACAGTTGCATCAAGTGGACAGTGCCTGAATAATTTGAAAAATAAATTCACCGGAGTCTGTAAGACCGACGTCAGGTGGTTGAGGGAATCACCTAGAGATCTACCTAGAATCCTAGAGAGTTTTGAATAAACTGAAAAATAATACGAGTAATTACTATAGTGATGTTCAATAGAACTCCAAGTGCCTGAAAGGGCCTAGGGATGAGAATGAAAAAGAAAAAACAAAATAAATAAACGCTCTAGCGAGAGTGAAAAAAGTGTCGCCTACATTATATTGCTAGAGCTAAGACCTCTCTACCTACCTCTTTAACTAGAACCACCGTTTATTCTTTTAGACTCAAATCTAGCTTATAAACATCTGCAGTGTTTTCGTTTTTTTTTTTTTTTTAACTAAATAACACAATTGTTTCGACTAGCCCAATAATTGACATGCGACCTTTCACATTACGACAATAATCATCCACTGCACTCGATGAAACTATAATTTCAAATTTATAAATCGGCCCTTGTCGCCCCCGTTTGTCTTGCACTTTGCTCCTCTCTCACAGCGTCAAAGACTATTAAATGGATGTAATAGTGAAAGCAACAGCTAGTAAACTAATTTCAATTAGTTTTTGAATAAAATAAACCTATTTAAGTAAATTCTGTAATATTTCGTAGACTGCGAAAACAGCCCCAAAATTGTCGTTTTTGTAAATATTCGAAGTCTCGGCGGGGGCTCTTACCGTTGTATGAGAATTTTTATATTTTTTATGTAGATTATTGATGCCAATGGGCAACATAATACAACTATTCCAAATCGGAATTCGACAAAAAGAATTTTGTTTCACTCTAATCTACACTCCATAAAACAGTAAATTTTGTCAATAATAATTATTATTATATCATCGTAGACAGACGTAGACATAGGTACATAGACACAAGACAGACCCGTGATTATACTGAATAGTTTTATCGCATTATTCTTCTTCTTCAGTCGGTTTCTCGATGTCGGGGATCGCGATCGCCATGTATCCGCACCAACTGGGAAACGAATATGCTCATGTAATCGATATATACCTACAAGACCAGCCAAACTCTTATGAATCAGTATTAAAAAAGCTCTATAACCATCAATTCCAAACTTATAATTTATTTTTATGACTACAATATTTTTTTCTGCCTTTTACCTATATCTAGGGTGGTTTTTTGGTAAATTTGCAGATTTTTATATCTATGGCAACCTATTCAAATTAATACTGTCCAAAGGTACAACAAATGACCCTAAATCAGGCGTTTGACAGTAATCAGTTGTTTGAAAGTTGGTGCGTTTGACAGAATGCGGATACAAAATATAATATATGGTTTAAAACAGATGCATCGGTCGGAATAACAGAACTTTTTAGTTAAAAGGTAGGTAATTATTAATAACTTATCATTATGCTGACTTTTGTCTGGAGTGTACTGCTATATGGAAGCGACACGTGGACCATTAACCAGAGCGAGTCCGGGCGATTAGCAGCCTTCGAAATGTGGTGCTACAGGCGCATGCTGGGGATCCATTGGTCGGAACACATCACAAACGACGAGGTACTGAGTAGAGCCGGGGAAAAACGGCAGCTCCTAAAAAGAGTTGCCCAACAACGTGCCAAATGGATAGGCCATAACATCAGGCACCCGGGTCTGCTCTTTACTATCGTCGAAGGAATGATTGAAGGCAGAAACCACAGAGGCCGCCCCAGGGATAACTACATAGACCAGGTGATCGGAGACATGCGCTGCAGCACCTACCAAGAAATGAAAAGGTTAGCCAGTGACAGGGAGGAGTGGAGAAGAAGAGTCACCCTAGGATTGTGACTCAGAGAGAGAGATCATTATGCAAATAAAAATAAAAAAATCATAGTAAGGACCACGTCTGTCGAAAAGGCTACTGTCTAGTAATGCCATTCGTGTTTTTCTAGTTGAGGCTTCATAGGACGCTAAGAGTTTTATATCCAATCCAATCCAAACCCCTCTAAGACCCCACTTAGGGGCATAGGGAGGCAACAAGAGCTCTCCATTGCGCTCGATCTTGCGCAATGTTTATGACCTCCTCCCACACCATGTCCATGTCGCTCAGCTCTGCTTCGAAGGAGCGGAACACAGTGTGAGAGGGTCTTCCTCGTCTTCGGGACCCTGATGGGAGGAAGAACCGCGCTCTCCTCGGCCAACTGTCATTCGGCATCCTTAACACATGTCCCAGCCAAGTCCATCTCCTCCCCACAATGGTGGAGGTGATGGGTTCACGCTGGGTGCGCCGGTGTATAGCGTCGTAGTTTTATATATTTTGGTATATTGTAATTCTTTACATATTGAAAGAGCACCACACATAGACCATAAAATGCACTTGAGTACACAAACGTTACATGATTCAAAACAATATTATTTTTCTTTGTTTAAAAAAGGTATGTAATCAATGACCTTTGTCATATTTTTACGACCTTGGTACACCTAGACACCTGCCAGGTAATTGGCGAATTTTAAGTTAAACACGTGTTTGCGAGGCATTGTGGTTTAAAATCGCAAGCAAAAAATTCCATTTTGACATTTTTATTGAAAAAGTGCCGATTGCATTTGAAAAATTTGGTGCCCAAATTTTGTGTTATTGTGATTTTTATTATTTTATAATAAGAATACTTTGATTTGGTAAGCTGTGATTGTCGAAATATCCATACTGGATGGTTCAAATATCAATACTGGAAAATTGGTGGTATTAGACAGCTTGAAGTTCATCTCGGACGACCATTGCAATGGTATGTTTGTTTATTCCATTTTGTTGAATTACCTTTCCGCCATCTTTTTCACATTTAGATGGTGAACAACTGTCCAAAGATCATTGTTTGACCAATTACATAGAATCTTATTGGTTGTGCGAAGCCCGATCAGTCTGCCTGGATTTTAACAATTTTCATAGCCATAACCATCTCATGTGTCTCCTCCAGTCTTGCAGCGAACTCTTCGATGTTAGTTCTAGGTTGTTTTTAAATAACCTTATATGCTCAATAATATCTTATTTACATTTAAATCTTAATCGGAGACCGCAAATTGACTTTAGGAGAGTATTTACATAATTCATCAATTTCACTAAAAATTAATATTTTCTCAATTTTTAACGAGCTATGCGCGATCGGTAGATATTATCTAAGCGCAACAATATTTTTTATAATCATTCAACTGAACAATTTGTAACTATTTTTCAAATTGCGATTTAAAATATGTGTGCGTAAAATTTCTGAAAAACTCTGAAAAAAACTGAAATTTTCATTTTTATTTTAAAACTTCAATATCGGTAAACCTTAACAGAGATGTCATATTCCCGTTTTTCCTTTGCGGTTACGGGATAGGTAGATAAATTATTGAATCTTTGCTCATTTTTGTTTCAGCTACAACACACATAGGTATACTTTATCTCTGGAGAAAATGACCAACAATGTGAACGAATTGGAAACTATTGGAGCAAATAAAGTTAGGCCACTTATTATGCTTATCACACTGTTATCTAGAGCGGAGAAGAACCCAATAAACGAAACATAAAAATTTGTTCAGCCGATCTCGAGTTATAAGTGTTCGCACTATCCCGACTGTCTTTTATATTAGAGATATTATTGGTGTTTACCGTATAGTCATTCATAACATTTTTCTTTTGTTCTCTAATTTCTTTTACTTCTGAACTAGCTTTTCTTCAGGATTTGTTTATGTTCTTAATGCTTTTAAGAAATCCCCGATTACCAAGGTGTCATGTGTTGATTATATACATAGTTACATAATAATTTATAGTTGGTTCGATTGGGTAAATTAAGTAAATAAATAAAACGGAAATGATTTTATAAATAAATAACTATTTAATCAATTAAATATTCTTGTGTCCTTTTCAGGAATAGAACTCCACAAATAATGACAAGTTACCAAATAATTGATTCTGACATTGCATGATAATTGATTCTGACATTGCATGATAATTGATTCTGACATTGCATGTTCTAAAATTCAATGATAAGCTTACAACAAAACGGGCGTACGATCGACTTCTATTGTTTCATCTACATAATATTTTAGTCCGTTTATTTATATTTTTGTAAGAGCATCAATCATAGAAAACATACATTAAGGTCAGATATTAATATGCTCAGAGCCGTACAAAATTCTGGAGAAGGTTCTTAAATACAATTTGCTGCATTAACTTTAATATATTTAGAGCTATTTAAAAAACTATTTTTTTTAGGATCTTCATACAAATTTCTCAAAAAGACAGTAAGCCATCTTTTGGAAACAAAATTACTCATGTAAACGTTGAATGGAATCTTGGTATTACAGTATGAAAATGTAATAAAATAATTGTAGATTGATTTGTTATACATATAAATGTTATTCAAATCTTATTATTCTCAATAAATAAAGATTTAATGAAAAAAAAAATGCAAAATGATTCCTCCATTTTGAAGTTTGACAGCGGCTTTTATTCTCATAGCACATATCACCCTCTATGGGTGGAATGCCTAATTAATTATCACACATGGGTGTAGGGAATGTAGCTAAGATTCAAACCATATAGCTCTCTCTATGAAAACTTGCAAATTATGTCGGTAGGTTCGTATAATATTATGAGGTCGGTAAAAAAGTCATTCTTCTTTTTCTGTGCTTATGTCAGGTTATAGAGGTCTGTTAAGCAATGGGAAGCTAGACTAGAACCTGTTTAATTACCTACCGATCAAGCCTGACAATCGGAATCAAAAACGTAAAGCATGACGGGTATAAAAGCTAGTTATAAAATAATTAAAAAAATCTGTGCTTAAGGTTTGCATAAAGTCTAAAATAATATGACTTATCATTCCGCTAACCAAAGGATCTTTTCGTATGCCCAACTGGTTGACTGGAGGTTATAGCATCGTAACTTGTCAAATATTTAATTATTATTCTATTTTTTAATAATTGGGTAGAAAAATTCTTAAAGACCTATGCTCTAGCTCTCAAAACCTTTCTTCCGTTCAAAGGTTGCACGGCTCTAAAAATGCCTTCTATCGGCTTTCCATCCTTCTGGAACTTCTTGAGGATGTTTAACTGAAAAAAAAAGTTCATTCGTTTAGTTTATATTTTTTCTTCTTTATTACAAATAATAAAGGAGTTAACGGAAATACACTTTTTTATTATATTTATGACGTGCAATGTTTTCACATTTTTCCCCAATTATAAGAATTATAGGGGAATAGACTTAAACGGTTTATCCAATCCAGTTTGTATTCATTGATTGAATTGATGTGAACATCGTTTTATTTTTTTAATTGGAAAAACAAAGTAAGCGATTTGGACAGTTGTTTCTTTCAATATAATGTTTCCAATTCATTATTTTATACTAATTTTCCCGACATACGTTGTCCTGTAGTCCTTACTATATTGATTTCGAATTTGTAATTTATTCAAAAATTCGATTTGAAAATTTTCTAGAACGCACGAAACGGTAGAGTAAAGGGGGGTTCACACTGGTCGTTTTTCGTCGTGCGGCTAGTCGCTTCGAAAATCGCCTCACCAAGCCACATCGCTAGCCCATTTACATCCAAATCCAAACTCCCTTTAGACCCCACTTAGGGGCATAGGGAGGCAACATTTACATAGGGTGACTAAAATTGTACGCGCCTCGGCCATTTCCTTCGTGCGGCCTAAGTCGGATGCCTGGCAATTTTGGGGCTTGCGGCTTTATTGCATTTAGACGGTCGATTTTCGCCGCGCGGCGGAAGTAGGCTTGTAGTGTAGGCTTTTATCAGGAGAAGGTTGTTTTAGAAGCAAAAAATAATAAAAATGCATGGAAACTTAAGAAAACTCTAAGTAGGTAATCTTTTTAGTACTTTTGTATTTTAATTTATTGACATTTGTCAACTATAGTTAGAGTGAGACTGGGCCACCTGTATTTCACATTTGTTTCGCATAGGCGTAGCCCAGTTCCCGTACTGCGAGTGCGGTAGTACGGAGGACCTTAATCATCTATATTGAAGAAAGCGAAAGTGGTTTGTTTGGATAGGAAAGAATGGAAGTCCATACTCTCTGCCTACCCCTTCGGGAATCGGCGTGATGGGTGAAGAAAGTATTGATACCTCAATGCGTATTTTGAATCGGTATGGAGAAGTTTCTTACTTTAATCAATCAATCAATATCAAAACTCCTTTTGAACTCCACTCAGGAGCATAGGAAGGCAACAAGAGCCATTACACTCGATCTTGAGCAATTCTTATGACCTCCTCCCACACCATATAAACATTGGTTAAGAGTTTTTGCCAAAGTTAATGCCAGAAATGGTCATTCGTGTTAAATAAAAGAACTAAAAACCGAATTTAAGCTCTGTCACATAAAACCTTGAGTATCTATACGAAACTTATTTATTTCGATTCGACTTCGAAGGGTCAGCTAGAATTTTATATTATTTCTTATCCAATTTTCAATTTTTTATTACATAGTTATTCTGTTATCCGGAGCGGAGAAGAATCCAATAAATCAAACATCGCAAGAATCTGTTTAGCCGATTACGAGTTATACGTGTTCGCACTAACCCGACTTTCATTTATATTATAAGATTGCACAAGGCAGACTATTTACCGTGTAAATCTTTCTTTAAATTTGAAAAAAAAAATGACCTGCTTTTTGTCTGCATTTCGAAAGTTTTTCTATCGAGCACTTTTTTGCTATTTCTTTTAATTTTTCAAAAGTATCACTCTCTTGGTGATTATTTTCTTCATCTCGTGTATAGTTGTTTTTAACTGTGCATTGTAAATGATTTTACTTACTGTAAAATATACAAATAATATAAATGGAAAATAATGTTATTTACCTGTGCTGGCGTAACTTTTAAGACCGGTGACTCTCCAACAAGCCACCTGACCACCTCGTTGCACGATGGAGTGGTCAGGGATCCATCGTACGTGTAGTATGTTTCCAGCTTGTTTATGATGTCCAAGGGAAAGGCAGCGGGATAGATAATTTGCCCCTCCACTGCTGCATTCAAAGTCTTGAACAATGTGTTCACTTTAGGGGAGGGAAGAATCGAGGCCTGAAGATAAAAAAAAAAAAACATTGAATGGTGCAAATTGTGGAAGTGGCGGACACCTCTTATTGGAGCACTTGTGAATTTTGTATGTGGTGTGTGCTTTTGTTGTATTATGTTAATATTTTATATCAAGATTCTGTTGGTTTTTCTAAAATTATAATTAAATAAATTAATATCAAGTTAAATAGTATTTTGTTGTTACTTTAAATAGGTAGTTTTCAATATGATATTATTTATCCATTTTTTTATACTAGCTTTCCCGACAGACGTTGTCCTGTGGTCTAACTTTGTGTGTTGAATAAGAATTTTAAAGGATAATAAAAATGACTTTGAACCAATGTCATTCCGACCGATGCATCCGTTTTAAACTGCGTATTATTTTTCATCCGAATTCTGTCAATCATACCAACTATTAAACAACTGACAGTTTGTGTCAAACGACATTTTAAATTATAAAAAATGCGTTTCAATGTTAACAAATTCGAAAAAAGCTTGAAAAATATCCATCAAAAATCTGCGTGTTAATGTCAATGATTGTCGGGTAAATAAAAATTGTGTTTCTATAGAATTTTACACAGATGGCGTTGTTGTATCGAAATTCGTTCCATACTAACTTTAATATCATATTATAATTTCATATCCATTTTTCGGTTTTTTTTTTATTAGTTATTCTGTTATCCGGTGAAGAGGAGAATGCAATAAACCAAAAATGATAAAAATTTGTTCAGCCGTTCTCGAGTTATGAGTGTTCGCACTAACCCGACTTTCTTTAATATCCTTTAGATTGGCTCTTACTAGTTTTGGCATAGATCTAGTTCACATTTACACCAAATGACGGGGTGTGTGATCTGTTTCGAAACAGCATTGTCAAAATTGCTTAAGACGTCGTGTTATCATTGTTGTTAATCAAAAGATTCCCGATTTTCCTTAATTAATTCGCACAACACCTAATTAGCACTGTAGGTTTAAAGCACTGTGCCGAATCAACAATAAGGTTACTTCTATTTATAAGTATGTATTAGAAACTTAATACCAAGGAACAACTTAATTTATTGCGTACATTCACTTAATTTACTGTGTAAGACGAAAAACGGTTCTAGTACGCTCATTGAGGAAAACTGAAACATGGAGACATTTCCACTTGGCATTGCATGGCCAATCCCATGAAAGATGGCTCCTAGGGAGACCGCCAAAGACTTGGAGGAACAGCTGGGTATCAACCTCGCAGGAGACTAATCTCACCTCTTGAATTACAGGCCACGATGCCTGAATTAAGAAGAAGAAGAAGAACATTCAATGGATTACATATTATAAAAATAATAAGTAGTAACCTACCCTGAAAACTAGACCAACAACTGCGAGACTCTCCGGAAGATTAGATTCAAGGGCTGCACTTATATTGCTGAAATCAATATATTTAGTATGTTAATGTAGGAGTCTCGTTCGCCGCTTGCCGATGAACAGTCGTGCAGTCTGTGCAACGTCGCTTATTTTCAGTGTTTTTTGTTATATCGTTAGTAATAAAATTACTGGAGTCGGTCGTAAGAAAAAAAACAAAATTTATTTCTATTTTCTGGTTTACTTTTTTATGTTTGATTAATTTGTTTTGGTTGTTTGTTTTCTTTTGGTTTCGGAACAAGTAAGTGTCCTCCACTATGGAGGAAGCAGGCCAGCCACCAGACCCACCTGATGGCAGAAAACGGCCACCACCTGTCAATATAGACCACGACGTTCCTAGGAAGGTCGTGGCCTTTACACCCAACGAACCATCATCCACGCATCTCCCACCCTCAGAATATAAAATATTTTCTACAGGCCCGTTCGTCGTGTACCTTCAGAATCAAGATACCTCCTCCGCAATTCACCCGCTGGTAGTTGGTCGCCTCCTACATACAAATAAATTTACAGGTATTGTCAACGGCTCAATAAAGGCAGAAGGTAAGTACAAAATTTGTCTATCTTTTAAAACTGCAAAGCAAGCAAACGAATTTGTTAAAAATGGTGAACTCTTGTCATCTCAAAGGCTTAAGGCTTTTATACCAGCACATAAACTGGTTAAACACGGAGTTATCCGCGGAGTTACCGAGGATATTGACATTGAAGACATAATTAAAGATGCTCAATTGCCGGATGGTTTCGGCAATATCGTAAAAGCAAGAAGATTGAGCCGAAAGGTAAAATCCGACGAAGGGACTACCTGGAAACCCTCCCAAACACTGGTCTTAACTTTTGAGGGACAGCGCATTCCTGAACATATATTTATGTATCATAATGCTTTCCGTGTAGAACAGTATGTGTTTCCGACCGTATTGTGCTACAACTGTTGTCGATTTGGTCATACAAAAACGAAGTGCCGCTCAAAACCCCGCTGCTATAAATGTGGAGAACAACACGCTGGGGATGAATGTAACGTTTCGTCTCTGAAATGCGTTAACTGCGGAGGTCAACACTCTGCATCGAACATATCGTGTCCCGAACTCAAAAGACAACAAAACGTTAAAAAGACTATGGCAACAGACAATATTTCATATAAGGAGGCATTAGATCTCCATCCAAGCATCTCCTCCACTTACGCTGGAAAAACAGCTTTTACTGCGCCAAATAACTCATACTCCGGGACGTCAATCATTTCTCCAAGATCAACTCGCCCAAAATCTCCGCGACAACGTTTGTTTATTCCACCCACACTTTCCCCAAAAGAGCATGAAAGCAACCTCATGTATACGAACGGGGAGCCCCTTAAATTTAAGGATGGCTGCGCCCTTAACTCCAATAAGACCGACGACAAAGACTTAACCACAAAATCTTTACTTATAGAAAACCTTTCACTTCTTTTGCTTAACCTTATTTCAAATAACGAAAAAAATTCACCGTCCATCGCTGCTAACCTCTTAAATTATTTGAATGAATTCTGTAAATCTAACAATGCCTCAAATTCAACAGATAAAGATCTTACAGTGGAACTGTCGTAGCGCGAGCGCTAATCGAGACGACATTCTACTTCTAATTAAAGAACACCAACCTGACATTGTTGCACTTTGCGAAACTTGGTATACATACAATTCTTATGTTTCCTTCCCTGGCTTCTCTTGTCATAGGAATGACCGCCTTGACGGGAGAAGTGGGGGTGGAACTGCAATTCTAATTAAAAATTCCCTCTACTACAAAGAGATTCCCATCTCCTCTCCTTTAAATGTGCAGCTATCGGCTGTAAATTTGGGAGACATTTCAATAGTTTCCGCATATATTCCCCCACGTAACTCCTTTGATGAAGTATTCTGGAAGAACACGTTCTCCAAACTAGGTAAAACGTATATTATTTTAGCAGACTTTAATGCACATGGCATGCCGTGGGGATGCGCTTCAACAGACTCAGCCGGAAGAGGAGTAATTGACGTAACAGATGAACTAAATCTCTGCATCCTTAATGATGGAAGTGCCACCCGATTCTCCCTCCCTCACCAAAACCAAAATGCTCTGGACATCTCTATTTGTACTGGTGATATCGCATCATTGACATCGTGGAGGGTTTTGGATGACACAATGTCGAGTGATCATTACCCCATTTTAATCGACATTAATAATAAATCACAACATCTTAGGCCCCAGAGGAATCGTAAAAGATACAGCACTCGATTTGCTGACTGGTCGAGGTTCTCTTCAAACTTAACCAACTTTGTTGACACGATGTCGCCGCTTCAACATGAAGCAGAAGCCTGCGCTTCGCAGATTTACGACATATTCGACAAATCGGCAAAAAACACTGTACCACGGACAACGTCCATGGCAACTAACAGAAAACATCCCCCGTGGTGGGACGTCGAGTGTGACGAAATGGTTAAAAATAGGGCACATACTTTAAAAAAATACAAAAAAAATTTGACACCGGACAATTATTTGGAGGTTAGAAGGGTGCAAGCATTGACAAAGAAATTATTGAGAAAAAAGAAACGTCACGGATGGTACAACTTCTGCAAATCATTGTCCCCGGATACCAACATTTCGGAGATATGGCAGTCAATTCGACAATTCCGAGGAGTTTACTCCCCAAAGTCAGACCCGTGGAAATATTATTCATCGTGGATTGCGGGCTTTGTAGGAAGGCTGGCCCCGGACTACGTCCCAAATCTGTCTGAGATTCAAAAAGAGAACACTTACAATACTGAAGACTCCCATTTTTTAACATCACCGTTTACCCTCGACGAACTGAAATCAGCTATTAATTGCTCAAACGATTCCACACCAGGTCCAGATAACGTCCCATACACATTTTTCAAACATTCTCCGGAGGAGTTTCTGGCTTGCATTTTGAACCTCTTTAATTCAATAATGAATTCTGGAAATATTCCTTCGGAGTGGAAAAGTCAACTAATTGTCCCCATCCCAAAGCCTGGAAAAAGCCCCTTTTTGGATAGCTCTTACAGACCAATCGCACTATCAAGCTGCTTTCTAAAATTATTGGAGCGCATGCTCAAATGTAGACTGGAATGGTTTTTGGAGAGCAATGATACAATACCGGAGTGGCAGTGTGGGTTTCGGAAAGGGAGATCATGCATCGATAATATTGCGATGCTTGTGTCGGATATTGTGCTTGCAAAAACTAGCGGAAAGGCGACGGTTGCATGTTTTATGGATATCCAGAGCGCTTATGATAACGTCACACTACCCATACTTTTTAAAAAAATGCTGCAGGCTGGTTTGCCGAAGCAAATTTGTTGTTTGATATTTAATATAATGTCAGAACGTAGAATTATCATAGATACCCCAGATGGAAGTATCTTCCGAAACGTATATAAAGGACTACCACAGGGGTCTGTTCTAAGCCCGATATTGTTTAATATTTACACACTTGATATTGGTCAAACAATCGCACCTGAATGCTCAATTTTGCAGTATGCTGATGATCTTGTTGTTTATTGTGCTGAAAGCGTTATATCTAAAGCTGCTGTTATGCTCAACGAAACTATGAACTCTATAAATGAATGGCTCATTAATAACGGCTTTTCCTTATCAGCGTCCAAAAGTCAATTAATTGTTTTTACAAACAAGCACCGCGTTCCACCAATATCCATATCAATCAACGAGGAGGAGATTCCAGTCAAGGAATCTATACGGTTTCTGGGAATAGTATTGCAAAGGAAGTTGTCCTGGAACATGAACATTGACAACATCATTGCTAAGTGTGAGAAAAACTTAAACATTATGAAAGCCGTATCAAGAGTGTGGTGGGGCGCACATCCCTCCACTTTAAAAACTCTCTACATTGCACTCATTCGTAGCCACTTGGAGTATGGAGCCTTTTTAATGGAACCACTCCCACATTACCTCTCATTAAAATTAGACAGAATTCAATCAAAATGTTTGAGAATCATATTGGGAGCCATGCGTTCCTCTCCCTTGATAGCCCTGCAAGCTGAATGCGTTGAGATGCCTCTTTTCCTGAGGAGAAAATCCTCCGCACACCGTTTTCTTATAAAAAAAATGAACCAAAGTAATCATCCGATATTTCAGAAAATAAATTCACTTTCACAACGATATGCAGATTCCCCCAAGTATGCAAACAAACTTCCACCTCTACTGTGTAATTCATTGGAGTTAATAAATGACAAATTTGAATCCTGCTTCGCTCACACACTTCCAATATACTCAATTCCTTTCGACTCATTAATGTATTCCCCTTTAATTATACCATCCATAAATTTAGACAAAAGCCACGCATCTCTTTCCCCTAAACATGTGAAAAATATTTTCCAAAATGAAGTTTCAAACCGTTGGCCAAAATCAGTATTATTTTACACAGATGGGTCCAAAAACTCTGTTGGCGGATGCGGTGCCGCTTTTTATTCCCCCGCTCCCAGCATTTACAAGAAATTTCAGCTTCCTCAGATTTGCTCTGTTTTTACAGCGGAATGCTTGGCAATGAGAGAGGCTCTGAGAGAAGCCATCACATTATTGTCCTCTGATGTTGTCATCTTCACTGACTCCCTAAGCTTGGTTAACGCTTTGCAATCTAATTTCAATGCCCACGCCAACAACCATCTAATTTGTGATATTAAAAAACTATTGTTTATAGCAAACAGTAAAGACATACCTTTATCAATCGTCTGGATCCCATCCCATATTGGAATACCTGGAAATGAAACAGTTGACTTGTTGGCCAAAGAGGCCTGTTCCTGTGGTATTTTCCCCCCATACTTTGCACCCTCCTTAGATGACTGCATTAATTTTTCAGAAAACACAATTAGAACTGAGTGGAACGCAGTATTTGTGGCGTCTCCACACGGTTCTAACTACAAAGAAATTCAACCCTCAATCCTGTCTAAACCGTGGTACCACGGGATGAAATTATCCAAGCTGACCGTCTCTCTCATATCAAGGCTGAGATTGGGTCATTGTATCATTGCGTCACATCTTGCCAAAATCAACATTCTTCCTTCTTCCATGTGTGAGTGTGAAAAGGAGGAAGAAACTGTCAATCATATTTTCTTCAACTGCCCTCTCCTACCTAACGAAGAATTTCTACTGGACATTCTGGCGCAGGGAACTACTTTCCCTGTGTCAGTGAATTTCCTATTAGCCCAAAATGACAAAAGAATAATATCCACAATTGCCAAACATTTAATAAAAAATAAAAAGATGATTTAATACATTAAATGATTTCCAACTTAAAAACTTGAATTTAATGCGCAACTTTTAATTTAATTTCCGTTTACATGACCAACCCCGTTCCCCTTAGTCTTCGCACCGCCTAGGTGTTAGTGACAACAACGTTAACTCTATTTTTAGACGGCATCACATCGCTGACGCTCCAGGTGTAGATAACAAAAAATATGATTGAGAATATTTCCTAATTCATTTTGATGATTGTGCATTTTGAACTGCTCGTGCTGTGTTTTGCTTTTTGGTGGGCTGCTTCACCCTTGTTTTGGGTGCTTGCCCAAATAAAATTAAATAAATAAATATGTTAATGTAGGTATGCGCCTGGAATTCAGTGTTTAAAATGTTGAAACATTATGTATAAAAAATAATTTTATATAAAATACTCACGCACTGTACCTAATAATATATACAAACCTTTTGTATTTATGTATCTATAAACTTTATAAGTATCATATTCTAATGCAAGGAAAGACTATTAGGGACCGCGCATATTGCAAATTAGTTGGAAGGAGATCAATCAGCGACTGACTCAATTTGTATGAAACCAACTTTTTAGTTTGTCGTATCGATCTTAATTCATTTATCTCCTTCCAAATTATTTGCAATGTGCGTGGTCCCTAAGCCTACATTGTATGAGAGAAAACGTTAAAGAGAAATAATTTACTTGAACACTAGCCGACCCGCCCGTCGAACTTCGACCGAACACAGAATAAAATATTTTTTTTTGATTTATTACATGAATTAAATATAGTATATGACATAAAAACTTAATTAAATTTAACTTATTAATATAATATACCTTTTGCGTTGTGTAATAATTAATGTTGATTCGGATGCGGGATGAAGTTTGACGGGCTATAAGTTTGTAACAAAAACAATTTTTCTATAGTTGCATAACTTAAAAAAAAATCCAAGAGATGGCGGTGTAGTAGGAAATAAGTAACATGTGAAGCGTAGAGTTGACCTAAATAGATTCTTTTTTTAGTCAAAACTCTCTAGCAGAAGTTTTAGCAACATTGAACAAAAAAGAGCGTACCTACTGTATTAGGGTGCGTTTATACCAAACGAACAGAGAGTAAGAGCTCCATAATAGAGTAAGTATAATAATATTATCTTGATTGTTGATAAAATAGTCACCAAGGAAATAGCAACGAGAAAGAACTGTCATCCCTCATTCATTAAGTTGTTGCTCGTTGTTGTTTCAATGGTGTCCAATAAAATCAACGATCATGAAAATATACTCTCTTTTCCAGCTCTATCTCTATATTCGTTTGATATGAACGCACCCTAATATTGTGTTTATATAACTCTCACTAGAGAGTTCTTTAGGACACCACTGTATCTACACGTGGTGTAATTACACTACTAAAACTTTTTCAGTTTATTCAAAGCATTCGGAGAGATCTTAATGTGCTCTAGCTAGAGATAAACACTAAACAGCTCGTCAGTGTAAACACAATTCTACGGAGTAATCTAGGTAGACATCTTTAGCAAAATAACTAACTATCTAGTGTTTCGGAATCTGAAGAATCGTTTGTATTTAACTGATGGAGATGCGGTTCGTTTTTACAATAATTGACCTTGTTTACTTTAGCTAGAAGTAACGCTAAGCACACTTAATGTTCGTTTATATCGATCTTAGTGGACTTACGGAAAATCAGATCTGTAATGCACAAAATGCATCTCCAAGGCTCCGCTCCTAGAGTTAATCAGATGTTCGGCACCATTTCGTGGAGTGTATCCCCAGTGGAAGTGCACGCTTGAGAGGGTGTAGATGCCGGTTAAAGGTCCTCCGGACATTCTAGGAATGTCTTCACCCGTTTCGCCCCAAGGGCCAAGGATATCAACTGAAAAAAAAACGACAAATAAAGAATAATTCTCACTCATTATGCATACACAATCTCTAACATAAATTAAAGTCGGGTTAGTGTGAACACTTATAACTCGAGATCGGTTGAACGGATTCTTTCAATGTTTGGATTATTGGATTCTTCTCCGCTCCGGATAACAGAATAACTTATAAAAAGTTGAAAAAATGGCTAAAATTTTTTATAAAATATAATATTTAAGTTAGTATGGAACAGATCACCTACGACGCGCCATCGCCATAGCGGGTAGTTCCCTCTCATTCTCGCATACGTGATTGCCGCTCTTACAGTAGCCCATTCCACTTACTCCACCATACCATTTCGAGCGTTTTCGAAATTTTTATACAAAGTCAACAAAATTATCGGGCACATTCGTCTCGGTACCTACTTCATAGGTGAGGTAGAATGTGTGCGCGGCATATTATATTCTCATGTTGTTCCCGCCTGAGCTTTGAAAACGAATGAAATATGGATGTTTTAGAAATATTTTAACACTAGCTTATACCCGTCTTGCTTTACGTTTTTGATTCCGAATGTCAGGCTTGATCGGTAGGTAATTAAACAGCTTCTAGTTTAGCTTCCCATTGCTTTGCAGACCTCTATAACTGATATAAGCACAGAAAAAGAAGAATGAAACTTTCACAATTCATAAAAAGAGAGAAGAATGACACTTTTAATGTTTATTAAAATTTTATATGAAGAATGAAGATCCTAAAAAAAATTTAAAATAGCTCTAAATATAGTAAAGGTAATGCAGCAAATTGTATTAAAGAACCTTCTCCGGCATTTTGAACGGCTCTGTGCAGATTCATATCTGACGTAGCATTTGTATTTTGAGAGTGATGCTATGACATACGGTAAAAAGTAAATAAAAAAAACATTTCTGAATTATTTTGTAGATAGATAAGGAGGGGCTAATGCGAGTATTATTTAATTTCCCAATTTACCACGCAACTTTCTTATTTTTTTTTTCATACAAACCTTCTACTGATAAAAGCCAACACGACAAAAAAGAATTAGTGAAATCGGTTCAGCCGTTTAGGCGTGATGCTCCCATATACGGTAAAGGCAAATAAAAAAACATTTCTGAATTATTATGTAGATTATTATTTTATTAGTAACTTCATCGGATTAATTATGTCTTGTCTTTGTGTTTCTGGTGGCGCAGTGCACATATGAACGGGCTGCCTCCGGTTAGGACTACAGCTAGTTATTGATAAAAGCGGACCAAAAGAGAAGCTGTTTGTGCAAAACGAAGCTCTTTGTCACTCCATTTAGATAAAATATACAATGATTCGAATGTTTGAAGCTTTCATTGGATTCATCCAAGAAATGAGATCTTTAGATAGTTGATGAAGAATGGAAGCAAAGAATGCCTCAAATTGTATCCACGTTGTACACAGGAGTTAATGATCTCATGTACCACCTAACCTATTTCCTTGAAGTCTTGCTATATTATATTAGACATCAAGAAAACTAAACTTAGCAGCGGACGTAGACGTAGCTACAGACTAACTAAAGACATAAAGGTTTGGCTTGAGAGAAAACACGGAGAGATTAGGTAATTACCCTCTAACGCAATGCCTGACAAGACATGGTGTATTTTATCAATATCTGAAAAGAATAGGCAAAAACGAAACAGGACTGCGTATATTGCAATCGTGATGAGGAGAATGATGTAGAACATACTCTTTTTAAATGTGCTTCATGATCGGGAGCCAGAGAAGAGGCAAAACAAGCATTGGGGCTTGCGGAGTTCCCCACGCCAGACGAATTCATTTCATGCATGCTGGTAGAAAATAGAGAATGAGAGAATGGTCAGAAATGGCAAGATGTCTGGAAGGGATCATCACGGGAAAAGAGATCGATAAAAGAATACAAGAGAATCAGAGGATATAACAGTAGTAGATAGAAAGACGCAAGAGCCAACAGATGTTAGATCCTATGAAAGGTAGGAACATCATTGCGCGCGGAGAGGGGGGGGGGGGGGGGTTGTGGTGAGAGTCCGGCACTACCTGTAGGTACTAGGCCGGGTGTTTATAAAGGATTTTCCCACCGAAAAAAGTGGAAGTAGACGTCCTTCAACTTTATCAATTGACCCATAGATAAAGTTGAAGGATGTCCACGCTGAATGGCTTGGTAAGCGTGATATGATATTGCCAAGAAACCTTCATTCATGGCATGTTAAATTCAGCCATCATCCAGCAGCCTAGGATGATTGTATACCACATTAGCTTTCAAGGTTCTGTACATAGGTTCAGAAATCTCTTTTAACAATAATTTTCGGATAGCTTTCTACTAGGCCTGGTTTCTTACCAACGATGTCGTCCGTAGCTTTCTTTATTCGTCTTCAGAAGCGATTCAGAAAATTATAGGTACGGATGGCGGTATTTAAGGAAAATTCATTTCAGAAACATTCAGGGCTTAAGAAGAATAATTGATTGTAGGAATCTGGGAGACAAACTGCCTATTAATTTTTTGATCTCATGCTAGCCTACATGAGGATTCATAAAGGTTTTAAGTTGGTTGTAGAGTGCTACAGGAGTTCTTAATAACGTTTTTAGTCTAATGAGATTCGGCTCACATCAACGCTGATTTAGAAGTGGTTAGGTACCTACCCGTGTGACCATTGTTGACAATATCCATATAAGGATGGTTCTTGGAATATGACATAAACTTCAGTCTGGGAAGATTTGACAGAATGGCGTTGTTGGTGATGATGTTGATGGGTGTTTGTCTTTGACCTCCGCATCCAGGGAAAATCGCTGGCCAATCGGCACCTTGACCTGTTTTATTAAAAATTTAAAAAATAAATAAAAATTGTATCTTTTTTTAGGATGTTTATATAAAAAAAACAAAAATTTCTTACTATCGTGTGTCCAGGACTTGTTAGCTGAAATAAATAAAACAAAAGTCTGTATTAAAAGTGCTTTGTTTTGTTATTATTTGTGGTTGGAGGGTGTTGACTCTTAAAGGGCTCAATCGAATTCCCTTTTAATTCTAATTAATTCTCCTAATACAATCCGTAAAGGAAGAATATTTGATTGATTGATTCATTCATTGCATATTACTTAAATGATTTATAATAATACATACATACTCCCTTTAAGGCCCCCCGCTCAACGCAAGCCAGCCCGGAGGAGACCAATCCGCAGCAAACCCGATCCACACGAAACTGACCCTCCAGCTCGATCGTAATCAAACCGAACGTAAGTAATCAAACCGAAAAGCCGGCCCCACACAAACCAAGTCCGCTGCGGATCCCCCCTCACCAACCCAGAATGCGGGAAACCTAAACCCCACTCAGGAGCATAAGGAGGCAACAAGAGCTCTCCATTGCGCCCGAGGGCGTCCAAGGCTCATTGTGCCTTTACTGACCAGTTGAGGTTTAAGGACGTGAGGTGGTCAATCTCAAGGTCCCGATCTGATTTTTCGATTTCCTGCCTCTTACAGGGTGCTCGAAAAGCCAGCATAAAGAGCAGAGGTGCTATTCTTAGCCGGCAACCCCACGGCTGATTATTAAATGATTTATAACAATACAAAAATATAAAACGATTTATACGCAACAATGTTTCCATACGTTACTATGTATGGATTAACTAGCTAATATTGTCATAATCTTTACTACTTTAATCGTTTCTGAAAATAATAGCACTCTAATGTGGGCTACCTAGTTTATGGAGTCTTTGAAATTATAATCTCTAATTTTAATTGACACTCATTTTTAAGGAGCCCTAAATTTGTACTATGCCATCAGACTTGCGGCTGGTTTCATAAAAAGCGTTAAATAACACTTTAGCTAAAAAGGAACCTTTAAAATTTAAAGTTTACTTTAAGTTGACGGGTTTCATAAAAAATATTCCCGCGTACTTTAACAAAGGTTTGAAATGTTAAAAAAAAAATTTGAAAGTTGGTAGCAGTTGGTATTGTTACCATGGAAATCTATGGAAAACATAGGTTGTTTACAAATAATTTCGCTGAATTTCAGTTGATCTGTCAATTTCATTTCTCAATAGAGCATCAAAGTGCCGTTTTTTTTGTTACTTTATTATAATGGTTTATAAATTAGTTACCAATAATATTCTTCCCGTTTTACCATGTTTCCACCCTATTTTAGTCATTTTTGTCCACAGTGTTACTGCATACAAAATATGTTCATCTTTGTGACAGAGAAAGCTGGTAGAAATGCCACGAAATTTTCTATGAACTCCGACGGCAAAATATTGAACTACACTAAATTCGACTTTAGTGCAGATAACGGGACTTTAACATTAAGTGTCATTTTGTTTTTATGAAACGCGATATTTTTTAACTCCTTCATTTTTTTGTGAAACCGGCTGTTAGAAACAGCAGTAAAATGTCGTAAGTGCGTAGTGGTTGTCAAAGTTTACCTCTTAAGATCTAACGTTTTTGATTTAAAATGATTGCATCAATTATTATTTGTTTCTATATTATACCTACTGTAATGGTCAATTGGTAGATATAGGTACCTACATATTACATATTCTGTTATACCTTACATAGTATATTCATTCATTTAAGAGTTTTAACAGTTCCGATAATAATGTATTAATTGCATCGTAAGCAATATCGACAACAGTGGGAAGGTAAAAACAATTATTTATGTACATAGATACATAGAGTGAAAACAATCTTACCTACATGCCACGGCTGCATTCATTGCAAAGATCATTACCGTGGGAGTATTAATTAATATTCAATGCAAGTGGAAATACCTATCTAATTGTTGTTAAATAAATAATTATATTTTATTTAAATTATCAAGTTGTATTGAAAAAGTATAGGTAGGTACTATATTTGCATTGAAGTAATGGATTTTTGGCGAAGATTTTCACGGATTGGAATTTTGGGGATATCGATAAATTCGGCCACCTTATAAATGGCAAAATATCTTTTATATAAATTAAAGTCGAGTTAGTGCGAACACTCAACTCGAGATCGGCTCAACAGATTCTTCCGATGTGTGATTTATTGGATTCTTCTCCGCTCCGGATAGCAGAATAACTAATAAAAAGTTGATAAATGGATAAGAAATAATATAAAATATAATATTAAAGCTAGTAGGTATGGAACGAATTTCATGCAACGCCATCTTTGAAAAAAATCTAACTACAAAATTATTGTCTTCTGCACCTGCACCCTCTCATTCTAGCATACGTAATTGCCTTACAGCAGCCCATTTCACTTACTCCACCGTTTCTTACGTTTTAGAAAATGTTCATACAAATTCAACCAAATTGCGCGCATATAATTATATTCTCGCTTTGATCCCGTCTGAGCTTTGAACACGATTGAAATATGGACGTTTTAGAATTAATAATATTTAAATGTGATCTTTCGTGTGAAATGTCATGAATATCTAAAGAGTAGTGATAAGCATATAGATTAAAGCAATAAATATGAGACATTTACAATAATGGGTAATACACGACAGCAGTCGCAGTCTTTAAATTTGGTTGCACTATTGCTCTCAATAATTTCCAACTTTTATCTCTATATTTCATTGATTATTATAAATATCTACTTGTTGCATACATGATTAGAGTTTCGGATACTTAAACATTACTACCTAATGGCGAACGTTGTTAACGTAAAGTGATCACACCAAGCCAGCCTTCGAAATAACAGTAGAAGACGGTCGTAAGCCCGTAGTGGTTTGTTCCATTAAAAATCGAACATTAGTAAGGAATTTTTAGAGTCATTAGCTGTTACATATTCTTTATTAATGTGAATGTTGTAAAAAGGTGACGTCTAAATCTGTATAATATAAGCGGAATAATATTGTTATTTTTAAGTTATAAAATATGTAATTTTTGTACCTTCATAATCTAAATAAATAAATTAGTTTATTTTTATTTCTGGAGGCACAGTGCACAATGAACGAGCCGCCTCTGGTTAGGACCAAAGGGTCCACAGGACATCGTCTGTCGGGAAAGCTAGTTTTTAATATTTTGTTAGCTTGATACTAAATTCGGGCCACAGATACACACAAACTTCAGGCGCTATCTATGTAGTTATGTTGTTTGAAACGGGCGGATACACAAATATCCAATACAGGTACCACGTCAGTTCTACTGTCAATTATTTTGTGTGGATAAGACCTTTAGGTACCTACCTACTGCCGTATATTAACGTTAAAATGGGCGCCGATGTCCGTTCTCAGTTGAGTGAGTACTGAGTAGGTAAGAGGAGATAAACAATAGTAATTAGGTATTGTATTTTTTATATCAATGACACTATTTTTTATCTACTAAAACATTTTTGCCTCCTATTCAGATTGCGTATGTTGATTTAAAAATCACAGATAAAACACTAAATTCTACTATCACACTACTTATGTGACTTTTATCGCAGACCGGACAATGAAAATCAATAAACTATTAAAATAATAGTGTTGTAATCTTTTACTATGACAATAATAATAATGAAAGGTAATTTGAAATTATTGTGTCATTTCAATATGATAAAAGAAGATAACAGTATTAATTGTTACCTATTATTCTGAAAATATCTTCTTATGACTCTATGTTAGCAGGTTTATTAATTGTTTATTAACTAAAGCAGTTCTTTACATCAAGTAGGCACCCAGACATCAGCGAGAGAGCAATGAGAGTACACTTATGTAAGCCACTTGAGAATGAATAAAATTGCACTAGCCGAAAAAAGAATCATAGACCGTACTTCACAGCTGGCGGACAATTAGATTAGTTAGCTCTATTCTTACAGCTGCCAAACCGACACCGAGTATCGTAGAAAGTTAGACTGGGCAGGGATGTGAAGAGAAAGTAACAATGTACGATCCAGTGCTGCTTGATCCGCGCGCCTGCGGCAATCAAGTAAACTTGTTTTACGGACAACCCTCGCATTTTGGTTAAGTACCTAATGGGCGTATAGTTGCGATTGATTATTTAGACCTTAGTAGTTATTCAATTTTAGGCATTTTCGTAAGTGAATTTCAATTTAACGAACGTACGGCAGCTCGTTATGCACTGGGTTCCTCGGGCGCGGCCGTCTTCAGCGGCCGTAATTACGGCATCTTACGACGGCGGTCTTTATGGTGACATTTGGAAAGTTCCGTGCCCGTATTATTCTCTTCGTTTTTTTTATCTAAAAAAATTTATAAAAATTTCGTCGTTTACACTTCTCCAGGTGCAGTTGGAACTCATTTTCTACATAGCCCAACAAAGAAACTAAAAGCAATATGTAGATATTTTAATAAATAAAATAATTCAGTGCTATCAATGAAAGCGTTCACGAATCATCTGACACTGACAAGACGGCGGCCGTTTTTGAAAATAGCAACAATGTTTTTTGTAACTACGGAAACAAAATAAACAACGTTCTACTGACGCCGTTCTCTGAAACGTCGCATTCTTAGGAAAACAACCCATTAGTAAAAATTTAACAACGTCTATCTATCTATGTATATTCTTCTTCTTCTCTTCAAAAAATCCAATATGTTATTATTATATTCGAAAAGTAAACTAGTACTTGATTGTACTACAATTAATTCTATATCAATTTTGTGGAAATCAATCAGCTAGAACAGGAGTGTAGGACATTATCTAACGAGTGACAGAGTTTTAATGGCGATTGCCCTGTCATGTTGCTCTTTTAAAGACAATTGAACAAAATTCCTCCCGTGCCGACCCTCTAGGTCAGTAATGAGAAATCTTGAACGTCTCCACAGCTACGATAAAGGGGCCACATCCTATAAGCCGTTGGCTCGCAGTGGATGCAGATTGCAGGTGGCACAGACTAGTTTTGTTTCCTTAGCAATAAATAAAATATGTATAATTACATCCATCCTTGGTAACAGCATTCCTTATGTTGAATGGTCCTGCTGCCGAGTGTATCTGAAAAAAAAAAGTTTGGTAAATTATTCACTGTTCATCAACTTACATAACCTAATAAAACAGATGGAGTGACAGGAAAATATAATATAAAAGGTTGGTGGAGAAGGAAGAAAAGAAGAAATGTTATAGCAAATTCGCAGCAGGACTCCAGAAGTTCATTGTTTTTCTGAAACATCGGGACCCAGTCAAATCAAATAAAATGGCCGCGAAAAAGGACCGAAGTGCCGAACTTACCGATTGATGGGTGAAGTAAAATTCATTTTAGTTTTTTGACATTCAGGCTCTTTTTCATTTCCGTATTCAGGAGATCAACTCGGAGATACGGTGGCAGCCTTTTTTGGATATGTTTTGGGCCCCGATGCGCATTGTGCCGACCTCCGTAGCCTAGTGGCAAAGGCTCCGACTTCAGATCAAGAGGTCCCGGGTTCGATTCCCGGTCGGGTCAGAAATTTTCAATGTGTTTTTTCACTTGAAATTTCTACTCGGGGTTGGAATCCTGTCTCAGATTGGACGGGACCGGTTGACTGGTAGACAATGCTTCAAGCATTAAGTTCCGCCGGCTATACTGACACCTATGTATAGAAGAGTGTTATTTATTTATTTATTATTGTGAAATATTATGGGTTTAGAAATCTGGACCATGACACTCAGATTTGCTGATCAGCGAGGTTGCTGACATTTGAGGATAGGATTCTAAACTGATTCATCAGGACATAGGCAAGGGATTGCGACCAGCACTTAGAGACTGAAAATCCCCGAACTACCTCCCACGTGAGTGCCTCCCAATGACACATATTTAACAGACACAAGAATCTGGGCAAATTCCTTAGTGCCCAAAAGACATCAGTGAGTTGAACTCCAATAAAATCCTTATGTTCTTCCAGGAGGCTAGACTAAGAGACGAACTCTAAATGTAAGGCCAATCACAAAAGTTGGAGGCTGCAGGTCTGGCAAATAATAAATATAATAGAAACTGAGAAGCAATCTAGAGATAAAGTGTCTTCTGAATCGCAATAATAAAAAATAATCTCTTACCATTCTCAAAAGCGGAATATCATCACTTTGATTATTTGGAAATGCTTTCAGCCAAGCCTTTCTCTTCTGTGTCATTGTGATTGGCTTATGATGGTAGAATTGTCTTGTCTCTTCATTGTCAAAGACACAACCTAGAGAAAAACATGCATAAAAGTAAATTAGTCGTAATTTGCTGGGTCACATAATGAACAAACCTAAGGAAGACATTACCCATCTAAGGCCCGAAACTCACTTACACTGATGCAAACGTGTAATGTTGCATCAATTTAGTACCGGTTGCAATTTGATTCACAGCGCAAATGAGGACCGGGCCTAAGATTATACGACCATTCACGTGGCAATCTGAGACAAGATAGGTTCTTCCAAACAATCGAATGATTACGAAGCTGACCTTTAGGGTGTTGGTGTTGACTCTTGACTAAGGTGCGGCTGCGAGAATTGTGGGCAGGGTCAGATGGCGAAAACTTGTGGAGTCAATAATGCTCCAATTTGGGAGTGGGAATGGATACTATTTATAAAGAATTTTTCCAAAAGAATGTCTAAAGAAATGAAAAGAATAAAAAACTATCAACAATGTAATTAAATAGCCAGTTCAAAGCTTTTTTACTGTAGGTGCTTCCAAAACTTTACATCGAGTTTTAATAAGATTTAATCGAGAAACTGTAGTATAATTCTATTGAGAAAACATGACTAAATAACTTAAAAACTACCAATAAAGCAATTATCAATTCGCTGTTTTGTATTTTGTAGCAACCGAGATTCTGGATGATATCATGGATAATAGCTATTTTGAATGCTGAAAAATTTCTCACAAGGGTAATAATAATATTTCTTTGCCTTAAATTTTAGAATTCCCTTCAATATTCATATCAGATAGATTTTATTGAATATCTCACGGGAAAGATGGCGGAAATATTTATATTCTTACAATGATTCTCGTAAGAAATTCTTTTTGCATATTCTTATCTTTGTTTTTGATATTTGAACACACTGTTCCAAATATTTTTGGATTTTCGAGCCACTTTTCTTATTAACCGACTGTTTGGTGCGAACATTAAAATGATTACTACTATTATTATTATGATGATCTTCACTATTCTTCGCGTGCCCTGACAGGTTCCCTAAATGTATTGATCATTTTGGCTCAGCTCCCTGGAACAGTTCTTCCACGGTTATGATTCCGGTCCCATCTCTTATATTCCGTATCCAGAGGTTTTAAGTGTAAGTTTAAGGTAAATAACCTAAAGAAATGAAAAGAATAAAAAACTATCAACAATGTAATTAAATAGCCAGAGGTAAATAACCTTAAACTTTTGTTCACTCCTCTACGATTTTTTGCTCTGCATGTTCATTGGACTTGGAATATTCTTCGATGAAGCCAGAATTAAATGTTCTCATACCAGTTCGATTTTGTTTCACAACCACATAAAAGGATGAACCACACATAGACCTTTATTATTCTCTGTCTACGTTCTAGTTTGACATTGTAGATGCAGAAGAAAGAAGACGTGTAATACTCTTTAGGAGAGGCCAGACACAATAAGAACAAAGATGCCTGCAGCATTCAAGATGTTGCAAGGTAAAGAAGACCTCCTTGGCAGAATGGGTCCAGAGGGAATTTCACAGAGAGTAACAAAAACTACCAGATTGACGAAGACCACCAAGGAGACCACCGAAGAAATGGAGAGAGCCAGAATGATTCCTTAAAAGGTACAAATCTTAGATTTTAATATAGAGGAATAAAGAGGTGCAAAAGAGTGATTTGATTTTATTGGATGCAGATGATGCTGTTTCAATTCGAAATTTCACCTCCACATCTGGGGGCCTTACTCCGCATTTAGATGACGATTCCGATCCGATTCCGGTCTAAATAACGATGTCTTATTTTATTTGATTTATTATAAACGGTACCATTTTCAACACAAAAAAGTTTAGTTAGTTCGAGATTAAATAATCTGACAGCTCTACAATTTCAAACGCGTCAAACACGATCCGGAGACATTGAAATCGGTATTGAATATCAAGTAAAAGCAGTCCCCCTAAAAGGAACTCATTTTTAGCTTTTACATTTTCTCAAAATTGCATTTTTTTCAACTGTATCACCGATGCCTATTAGCTATCTAAAAATTGGAAGCGATATAAAGGAGTCGTATATTCCTAATGAACAAGAACTTTTTAATTTTTTTATTCATGGATTGAATAAAATATTATAAGAGCCAATCCTTATCTTTGCAGTTCGCCCTTTGAGCACATCAGCAGAAGTGTTGTACCTATAACGTGGGAGGAAGAAGCTGGAGTAGTTTGATTGCGCAGGACCATACGCAATGGAGAAAGTGGTTTTAAGTTTTGTTTCCCAAAGGGAGATGGTTAAATAAAGTTCTTGAACATTTCCTACGCATTCTGTGTAGGTACATAGCTTTAGGAAAATGTTTTTCTTTGCCAATGCGACGTAAGAATATAACAAAAAACTAAACTGGTTCGAATAAAATATTTGATCGTTTCTTCCCTCTTTGTAGGTCTTTTTGTCGCTTTATCTTAACTCCAAGTTCCAATTCTGAGAGTCTTTCCATATAAGAGTATATTTTCTTCAATTATGAGTATATTAGCTTTTTCTTTATACATTTTTTATAAATTAATTTCTTTGTGGTTATATAATATTGTTTTAATTATTTAGGTCCCATCCTTCTCTTAAAATGCCAAAATTCAGTCCTTAAACCAGTAGGGAAAGGGAAGGAACCTCAATTTATTGCATTGTATATCGTTTGCTATTTCTTTTACTTACTTTTTATTGACATTTAGAATATTTTATCTTTCCCTTAGAGGGCTGCGTCTCATTCTCATCCATATCAGTGTTGGCCCCAGCTCCATGAGATTGACTTTTACTTCTTAAGTTGATTGATAGATCCGTTTCTGGCCATCAAGCCTGTTTTCGTCACACCTAGTCAGTTTCCACATCTCTGAGGCGTCCTTTAAGAAGACTGGTCTTAAGTTTTTCTAGATGCAAGATACGACTTGAACTGTTCAGTAGAAGTAGTTGAGAAAATTTTCTCATCCCAACATATTATAATGTTGCATTATTATTTTCAAATTCGAAGTTTATTATTTTCAATTATTTATCTCATTTCCCTATTAAATAAGAACTGATTTACCTACTAGATAATTATACTAATAATTTTAAAAGCAATCAAATTTTTCCACTTTAATAATATGTTGTAGTAGGTACAATCTACCAACATTTTGTTCGCATTTTTCATTATCTTGACGTGTTGAAGTGTGGGATTACAAAATATTGTTAAAATTATTAATGTCATAGTCATCCATTCAATAGTTCAATTTGTATACCATTGTCGATGGTAATCGATGAATTTTGTTTATGAAAACACCGCACAAAAGAAACGGCGTTTCTTTGATTTTTTTGCTAAGTAATGTTGATAAAGTACTTTTGCTACAAATTTGCTACTAATAAAACAAGTAATACCTAAGCTGTAACAAGAATAATTTCCATGCCAACTTTATTCCTGACTAGACCCAGGTATAAAGAAGGAATAGCGACATTTTAATGGGACAGACTACTACTGCACTCTTCATATTTTGACACTTAACATTCGAAAACTCGAAGTTGCAACAAGTCCGAGCTGTCAATGAATCGAATCGGCCTTCGGAAATATTTGTATCGATTCGTACGTACTCGCGATATTCCGAGCACGAACTTTCTCGAGGGTCCAATCGGAATGGGTACGGAATTCTTCGAAACCAACCTCGTAGTAATCACAAACATCATTGATAAATGAGAGGTTGCCAAAGTATTCTGCGGTATAGTTATGACACGGTTTAGAGTTGATTATTGGTAACGCAAAGTATAAGCGATTTATGCCGGAATTACTATTTCGTCATAACGGTGTTATAATGCAGTTTCTATTAGTACTAACCCCAGAATACATAAGTTCAAAACTATGAATGAGCTAAAAACTTATTATTGTACAATGTGTTAAATCTTACATACCTATAACGAACTGTAGCATAAAGAGCCTCAATATCAAAATAATGTATTGTTTCATTTTGGGAAGAATTTGCCTAGTGTATGAAGTAGATATCTGAAATTAGAAAATCATTATATTTTAGAAAACCAAAAAAAAATATAGTTATCCACATACAAAGGTACTTAACCACTGTGGCACAAGGTGGCTGCAGACAGGGAGCAATGGAAGTCGGGAGGGGAGACCTATGTCCAATACTGGACTGAGGAGGGCTGTTGATGATGATGATGAAAGGTACTTAAACGCTTTAGGCATTAACAAAAATGATGTATCACAAGCAAGAAAACAGTACCTTTAGGTTTATCACAATATAAAAAGTGTACAATATTTATTATCCATCCAAAAATACTTAATGGCCGTTATTGTAAACAAAATTTGTCATAAAAATAATCTAAATAGGTACTTACGTCAAAGCTTAAAATATATCACAACGACCAAAACAATGTTTCCACACCTTCATAATGAGTACAGTTTACAATTTATCACATGCAATATAACTGAAGAGACACGTTAAATTTTACAGTACAATTTCACAGCCATAATGACAATGTAACCATTATATTACGTTAAAGTTGACAATTTATCACAGTCCACATAATAAACAGAACGTTAAGGTTGACAATATATCACAGCCATTATAACATTCTAACTATTTTATGTTAAAGTTGACACCTAATCACAGGCCACATAATGAATATAACATTAAAGTTGACAATATTACACAGCCATCATAACAGTGTATGAAATGTTATTTAAAAGTTGACAATTTATCACATCACACATAATTGAAGACACATTGTCATCACACATGTCAAAGTTTACAATAAGCATTTTAATACTGCATGAGGGAATAAAAATAAATAAATGTTTAATTAGGTATTTTAAGTAAACAATGCCAACACTACCATTGGTCGCGTTTCAAAGAAGATGTTCATTTATAATGACTGACAAAGGCACCTAGAGATTTAGCAATATTATCTCTAAGATCACACGATACTAACAATGATTATTATTGCGTAAAAATCAGTTTTCCTGTAGCCGACATTGATTTTTTTTTTTATATAAACGCGATTTCTTTGCGATTTTCATAATGTCTTATTAACACTTGGTCACACGAAGAGCAGCGGAGCTCTTTTTTTCATATGAGGGAAATTCTTCATGGACATCTTAATGTGCCGGACTCCTGCGGGGTTAGGCCGCTAAACATTAGTGAAACTCTACTTGAAGTGCATTTATTTAAATATCTTGATAAATATTTGAAATATCTTCCCCACCTTCCATTATATGTAACAACATTCAATTGCATATTATTATAAAAAAAAATAGTTTTTGCGTCAATTTCTTATGGCTGCGGGGGGAGGGGGGGGGGCACATGTAGAAGCATATCACATACAAAGCGTATTACGCAGTCACCAAACGGTGCAGCAGCGTTGCCAACTTTGTACAATTTCTGACCCGGATACAGCCTTAAAAAGAGGTCGTTCCGAAAAAATTATCCGGAGAGGTGATAATTCACTAAAATAAAGTCGTTAAAAAAACTTATGACCCGGATATTTTTGGTTTCGTCAGGACACCCGGACACACGTCGCAAACCTGGACTTTCCCTGCAAACCCGAACAGGTGGAAACAGTGCAACGGTGTGTTACACAGATGGGTTATTTTATTTATTAAAATAACGAATTATTATTATAGATATATAGGTATACTAAAAATGTTGAGTCTTAAAATATAATATTAAAGTTAGTATGGAATGGATTTCCATAACAACGCAATATTTATTTACTTGATAACCATTGGTTTATAAAACATTGGTACGCAGATTTTTGATTGAATTTCTTTCAAGCTTTCAGAAATACTACAGGACAACGTCTGTCGGGAAAGAAGAAAAACAATAATACAAAAGTATAGGATTCCCATATACCACGGTATTTTCTCAACGCGTGTGATCAAGTGTTTAATAAGAAGGGTAGGTATAGATAGGTTAATGCAAAATATGGATTGATTACCTACCTACAATGAACCTTCTCAATAGGAAATAATATATAATATGCGAAACACTTAATTGCTTGTTTTCATAGTTTCACATTAACAAATAACTTTTTTTGCATTGAATTATAATACGAATTAGAAACGGCATTCGAAAAAAAATATAAAATTTTATGATATATTTTGGTTCTAAGAAGGTTCTTAGGAAAGGAAAAAATAATAAAGAAGCGTGGAACATTAGAAAATTTTAGAAAACGTAATGTAAACAACATTCCTAGTAGGTATATTTAACAATTTAAGCTGACACGTTGTCAAACGTTACGAAATATGTGATATATGATAAAACGTTCCTACATACAACTGCTGTTCCGGGAAAAAAATGTATATGTCTCTCGTTCGACAAGTTTAGCTATTAGTTTAGTACTAACCTAAGTACATCACAAAATAAAATTTGGTTAATGAATCAATTTTCAATGCAATAAAATATAGGTACCCACTCTTAATTTTCACTTTGCACAAATGTGTTTAAGCTATGAAAAATAATAAAAAAAAAAAAACATTGATGATTTCAAATCTTGAACTACCTATTAATAATTAATATGATAATTTTTTTTTATCATAGATTTTGAAACGCTATGAAATAATATATGAGACTAGATCTCCTATTTGATATGTGCGTTCTTATATACTTACCAGACGTACCTAGATAATGCGAAATTCATCTTATAAAATATTTTTTTTTATTTGATTGTTTTGTTGCTTCACCATGGAGAAAATAGGAATATTTAATTGTGACAAAGTTTGTTTATTTTATGTCACATTGTTGTTGTGTTTATATGAAGAAAAAAAAATATTTATTAGAAAAATATAAAATTACTACCCATAGTAAAGTTTTTTTAGAAATAGGTAAACTATTAAATCATGGAAGCATATATACATACATTCTCCCTTTTAGGAACCCCGCACACCGCAATTCAGCCCGGAGACCAAAGAGATAAATGGTCCCTCGCATGTGGCTAAGATCCACAAGATATTGTCCAAAGGACCTCCTTCCTATCTGGGCTCACTAAGGAAAACCGATGGGACATTCACCGAGAACGATGAGAAGACCCTGGAGCTTCTGGCACAGGTGCACTTCCCAGGCTCAAATATCATATCAGAATCTGACGCTCTTAGGACACAGGTCACCAAAAAACCCAAACCTGATATTGAGGATTGGAGAAGAGCGTCGGAGATTTTCAGACACAATCAGATTCTATGGGCTATAGACAGTTTCCAACTATACAAATCTGAAGGGGAAGATGGCATTTTCCCTGCCTTACTGCAGCAAGGAGCAAAAATTATCCTACCTACAGTAATCAAAATCTTCAGAGCAAGCTATGCACGGGGATACATACCGTTAGATTGGACTAGGGTTAGGGTAACATACATACCCAAAGCTGGCGACAAAGACAAGTCACAGCCTAAATCCTACAGACCAATTAGCCTTACCTTATTTTTGCTTAAAGCAATGGAGAAAGTGCTAAATCTATACATAAGGGAAAAATATCTTAAGATAAAACCCCTACATATTAGACAACATGCCTATCAAACTGGCAAGTCTACGGAATCTGCTCTGATCGAACTAACAGACAGACTGGAAAATGCCATAGTGGACAAAGAAATTGCCCTATGCGCCTTTCTCGACATTGAGGGCGCCTTTGACAATACATCAACGGACGTCATACTCAAAAGCATGAATGAAAGAAGCATCGACCAAACAACATTGAATTGGATTGAAACGATGCTGTCGAATAGGATAGCCAAAACCACACTACTCGACAAAACGTTAGCTGTATGGGTAGCGAGAGGAAGTCCTTAAGGGGGTGTTTTATCACCCCTAGAATAGTTCATCGTAGTCGACAGCCTTTTATGGAAGCTAAACAATGCTTACTTTAATACACAGGGCTATGCAGACGACTTGGTTATCACGATTGTAGGAAAGTTCCAAGGCACCGTATCCAGGCAAATATGCAAAAGGCTCTGAAATTGGTGGAAACATGGTGCAAAGACTATGGTCTCTCAGTGAACGCCAATAAAACTATAATAATCCATTTTACCAATAAAAGAAAGCTGGATGAGCTTAAGGAACCAACTTTCTTTGGTAAAACTCTAATTTTTCCAAGGAAGTCAAGTATCTGGGCTTAATCCTGGATCAACGACTGACATGGAACCCTCACTTGGAACACATTACCAAAAAAGCTAAAATAGCTTTAGGTACCAGCTGCAGAATAGCTGGATTGAAATGGGGTCTTCAGCCGAGGCAAACCTTATGGCTATGTACAGCCATGGTAAGATCGATTGTCACCTATGGCTGCGTAGCCTGGCAAAAAAAAAGCAACAGAAAACGTGTACTGACACGCTAAACAATGTTCAGAGACTTGCATGTCTTCTCATAACGGGCGCCATGTGCTCAACGCCCACGACCGTGCTGGAGGCGATGCTCTGCCTGGGCCCACTGAATATAGATGTACAGTTGGAGGCTCGCATGGCGCTGCTTCGAGATGGAGACGTTGTATGGTACACTGCATGGCGAGAAAATGATCCCTACTCCTTTCGAGATGGAGACATTGTATGGTACACTGCATGGCAAGAAAATGATCCCTACTCCTTTCGAGATGGAGACATTGTATGGTACACTGCATGGCGAGAAAATGATCCCTACTCCTTTCTAGATGGAGACATTGTATGGTACACTGCATGGCGAGAAAATGATCCCTACTCCTTTCGAGATGGAGATACTGCATGGCGAGAAAATGATCCCTACTCCTTTCGAGATGGAGAAATTGTATGGTACACAGATGGATCCAAAAAAGATGACCGAGCAGGGTCTGGAGTATATGGCGTGCGCCCTTGGATTTAAATAATATCAACCAGCTTGGGAGAATATGCCACTGTCTTCCAGGCAGAAATGAGTGCCATCATTGACTGCGATCACATAAACCTGCAACGATAATATTATAACAAAAAAATCTACATCCTCTCAGACAGTCAAGCGGCTCTTAAGGCTTGAGTCAGTAGAGGTGAGATCCAAACTAACGAGTGAGTGCGCCGCGAACGTGTATCGTTACACCAATTTTATCAAAAGCATGCATGTTTTCCGCTCGCGTTCGCTTTTCGCATCACGTATACACTACTTAACCTTTCGATTAAATTTATGCAGTCACACGTTCGCGGCGCAAGTGCCTATAGTAAGTAATGGGCATAAGGTGATTCAAGCCATGAATGCATTATGGAATAAAAATGCCCGCCGGCTGCGCATTTTAGGGTAGATTTTGATAGCCTTGAAATGGAGACTAAACACAGATAAACCATCGCCCAAATCCATAAGATTTTTTTAGTCGTTTTGAATCCAGACTTTATGTATTGTAAAGGTATGTTACAAGAAAAAGTTAAAATAAAAATGCGGTTTCCGGATATTTTCTATTATACATTATCAATCAGTACCTACTTGTCGGTAACTTTGAATAAAACAATTATTAATTATTGTTTGGTTATCAAAATCAAAGTGAGAAATGTACATTATCATGCTGTCAAAATGTTGATATTTTGACAATTCTATCAGTAGGCAAAACTATCACCATGTTTCTTATCAAAGACAAACGCCTATTTATTTAAAAAAAAAACTAATACATATTATGTATATTAATATTAATTTTAACATAAGTAGTGTAGTTCTGTGCTAATCCAAATCTATATGGAACAAACCACTACGGGCTTACGACCGTCTTCTACTGTTATTTCGAAGGCTGGCTTAGTGTGATCACTTTACGTTAACAACGTTCGCCATTAGGTGGTAATGTTTGTCTCCGAAACTCCTAATCAGATTCTTCCGATGTTTGATTTTTTGGATTCTTCTCCGCTCCGGATAACAGAATAACTATTATTAAGTTGAAAGATGCATAAGAAATAATATAAAATTAATATTGAAGTAAGTAGGGACGCAGCAGGTTCGAATCCTGCCCTTTGCCAAAGCCCCTATAACACTGTTCTTATTTGCTGCACATTATCCGTCATGTGCCTTTTAAGGCCGTTTTGTTTTCTAGAACATTCGTCGGTCAACCTCATGGTCTGATTTTTTTACGATTTCCTGCCTCTTACAGGAGCTTGATAAAAGATCATACATGCTCTTCTATTCCTTTTGCTCCTGACTTGGCCCTCCTGCAAGACGGCACTGATATGGTCGGACGATGTCATTCGAGGTCGGCCTCGTCTGCGTGCCGAGAACTAATTCTTTCAGATTTATATATCCTTTTAGTCATTCTCTCCTCGTTCGTTCTCTCTGCATGCCCAAACCGCCTTAATTTATTCACTTTATTATTCTAGCCACTACGCTAACATCCACTCCACATTCCTTTTCGATGCTTCAATTTTTTTTATTTATTTTTATTTATTTTAATTATCCACTGATAGAGCAGGTAAAAGTAAATAAATCTGCAATTTATAACTCAAAGCTCGCAAATAATGACTAACAACCTTATCGCCGTGCCCGTAGAAAAAAGGTCCATGTGATCATAGGTCGAAAATGAGTTTTTAATGCAGTTTAATTTAGTATTAAAAGCTCTACAAAACTGTATTTTTAGTTTTTTTCTATCACTAATAGTTTCTGAGATATTTTTTTATAAAACGTCCTATGTGAAAAAATCTCCGAAGAAAAAAGTGACATGTGCACTTAAGCAGTTTTACTGTGCTCATTTTCATACCAACCATGCATAACTGTACGACCCATGTACACATGCGCACTTGTTCGTCGGAGTCTATACGATGCGAACGCTCATATATTTCTCATGAATCTTTTTAACGCAAACTTGTTTTTTATCCACATTTTTTTAAATATTTATCAGAGTTTACAATGTTAGTTACACTTGCGATATTTTAAGATATAAAAGAAAACAAAATTTGTATTATAAATGTCTTATGAATAGTATTTTGGTACAAAGGATTGGTTCAGCGAAACCGACTAAAGTATTGATAATTATTAAATTCAGATGAGAATCAAGTTAAAAATTGATTGGAGAAGTAGAAATTAAACATTATTTTATAAACTATTTAAAATGATTAAAATTTAACCAAAATTTGTGAAGTTATAATTTATTTTAACAATATTCCATTCAAAAACTTCCGTTGTGCACATAGGATGATTAAAATGTGTATTTTTTAAAAACATCGTTATCCACCTTTTTTGAGTTGTATTCATTATTTTGAGTGAAAATATCGTAATATTTTTACCGCTGGAGAATTATATATTTTTTGCAATTTTTATGTCCTAAGTGCAGATGACCCGTTTTTCTAGGGATACCCCACTACCCAATGTGTAGATGTTCCTTTGTTCTACGGAATTGTTTTCCATTTTCATAGTCCTATCTTCATAACGACCTTTTTTCTACGGACACATTTTAACATACACCTTTTTTCTACTAACTATTTCCGTTATTATATATATTTTTAAGAATGTTTTTATATTAAAACTTGTATATTGGTGGGGTGTTTCATTGAGATAAACTTTTTTTTACAAATTCAAACGCATTTAATATATTTTATAATTTATATACAATATCTGTGGTGGTATGGTAAAAGGCATTAAGTCGTGTTTTTCAGCATTTTGAGTTATATGCGCTACATCATACATTATCACAAACAGAACAAAGTTCAAAAACATAAGTTTAAAAAAATCCACTTATAAAGGATTTAAAAGCATTTTTTCATTCCGGCATAACTCAATATTAATTTTATTTGGTAAGGTAAAACGACGCGCGTCGAATTTTGTCTACCACGAAGTAAAACGGTGTTGTCTATGATAGAGCTGCCGTGAGAAGCCGTTCTTTTAAAAGTGAACCTTTTTAAAATGTGTTTAAATAATGTATTTTGTGAACTTTGGGTCAGGTATCTTCCTTATCTGTCGACCAATCTGTTTACAACTTTCGTTGTTTTTATTGTTAAGCTATAGACAATAGATCGGTAATACTATCTGCATATTATTATTTTTTTTTAATATTTTTTCATTGCTATTTTAATACTATTATTAATATAATTTAAAGAAAGTCGTGCTAGTGCGAACTATTATATCAACAACTGATGACTGATTATACAGTTCGATTTTAAAATAGTACGAACAAACCACTACGGGCTTACGACCATCTTCTAATGTTATTTCGAAGGTTGGATTAGTGTAATCACTTTACGTTAACAACGTTCGCCATTAGGTCGTAATGTTCAATTTCCGAATATTCATCTGGTTTGCAATGGTTTGATGTTGGAACCTCCACTGCGCATGATTTTGTGCAGCTTGTATGACCTCTTAAACCGTGTATAAATTCCTCAGCTCTGCTTTGAAGGATCGGTACATTGTGAGAGAGGGTTATCTTAACAAATGTAATAATACCTATAGTTAACTTATTTCATTTTATTATTCAAAGAATATTCTTCATTTATTACTTAACAATATTACATTCTGAGCAAAAAAATATACCTACTGATGTTCTGGGAATGCCATGCTAGAAAATAATAATAGGTAAGCTAAAAAATAACTAATATTTATGAAGAATAAAATGTCAGTGTTGAAAAATAATAAATTAGCATGTGATATAGAGTAACTGGGTATATTTCCTTGTAAAATTTGACCTAAGTACAAAATTTTTCAACCTATGAGCCAAAATTGTCAAGGTAAAAAGACACGCATTATAAATAAAGCATATAAACAAAGAAATATTGAAGAAATAAATATAAGTTATCGTATAGTGAACCCTTTTTAACGAAGTAAATGCATCAAAGTTGATCTATTTTATTTGTATTAAATAATATTTGATAAAAATGAAACCTCTTAAAATACTGACAAGTAAATCCGCCATACTGAGAAATGTCATCCCACTGACTTAATGCCTTTTACCATGCCACCACAGATATTTTATGAAACAAATCACTCGTATGATGCTGCAACTAAAATTTCGTAAATATGTGCTATTAAGCTTCTAAATACATTTGAATATAATACGGTTCATATAAAGGTACTAACATAATCCTAAGTTAATTTGTATGAATACGTGGTAGTTTTAAGACACTTACTTTAATAATTTTAATTAAATTTAATGTTATACGTTTTGTTTCTTTTTTTTAATATGTTATTTTAAAATAAATATTTCTTAAAACATTCCACAAAAATCTAAATCTATTTAAATTGCTGAAATATAAACAATATCTAAAACTAGGGCTTGAAAAATGCATCAGAAGTAGAAAAATAATATGAGTATATTGTGAAATTACAACTGGTCCTATAAATACATAAATCCTGTTGGAAACACAGTTTAATCAAAAAATTACATCATATTTTATTTGAATAAGTATAAGAAGTATTAGTAGTCTGGGAATGTTTAATTTGTACAGTGACTGATGAATCAAATAATCGTTAGAATTAATTCAAATCTAAACACTAAAATAGTTTCCATATAAATGCTAACTTTCATAAATGGTGCAGAAACACCAAAATAAAAATATCCTATGGAGGAGAAAATCTAAATTAAGCACATCACTGATTAAATAAGAGTACTTAGATAATATATTGCATCTCAATTGTAAACTATCTACGCGAACATATGTAGCTTTAAACCTTACTGTTAACATAAAATACTTACAAAATTTGTAAATATGCAAAAGGATTCATCATAATACACATTTCATGTGGAAAAGCTTTGTGAAACAATAAGTATGTAATTTAGGGTGTTGTTGATGTTAATATGACGTGATTCTTTAGTAAATAAGGTTCCAAAGAGTTATGACTTAAGTCATATACTTTATTGTTTTCCTTCCAATATAATAACGATGAGGTAATATTTTCACCATGAGTCCTCATTCCTGTTGAAAGCAGTGTGCCAAATCACCCTTTCCAAAAGCAAAAGGTATAGATTCAGTAATTAAATATAAGTTCCGCCGGCTATACTGACACCTTTGTATAGAAAAGTGTTATATTATTATTAAATATAAATGCCTATGTTTTTCAGAATCATATGCAGATAAAGTAGATACTTAACACCAGAAATAAAAAAAATCTTATAAAATGGACCAAATATGTACACTGTATGAACAGAAAGAGAATAATTAGATTCCATACATAATTGAAAGTATATATAACGATAATAGCTAGAAACATTTTTTGAATCCAGGCATAATCATAAATTAAGTAATTATGAACATGTCCTTAAATCTGAAATTAGCATAAAAAAACCATACACGAAAAAGACACTTTATTTTATAATTTCTTTATCTGATGCATGTTCTCAGCTAATACAGCAATTCAAAGATAAATTTAAAGAACTCACCAGCATTTATAATTTAGGAATAAGCCCCTAATTAATGCAATATATTTATTTATTGTATTATTAATAAAAAAATAACTTGTGTTTGACATCCTGAAAGCATTACTGGTACCATAACTGGTATTCCACCATTCATATCCATTGGATAGCATCGAGGAAATTATACTTGAAATAATGTACCTCCATTTATAATACGTTTTTATCTTTAATGGTACCTACTCGTGTTAACTTTATTATATATTTTTTTTAATTTCTGCAATTCCACTCACAATTGAGTAATTTATATTTATTTATTTATAATATTTTACCTTTTGAAAATGTAGAAACCAATCTATTAGGTAGTCTATATCCGCGAAGGGGTTATCTAAACAAAACAACAGATCACCAGGTTCCAAAAAAAGAAGAAGACTTTTCTAAAATTAACACACATTTAAAACCTGATATTTTTCAAAAAATAACATGCTTATAAAAGTGATATGGTATATTATGTGTTGCATAATTTTATTTGAATACATATATATTTTTTGCTATTTTATATACGCGTTTGATAAAAAAATAACCAAATCATAATGTGAGTATTATTGAAAGTACGATATTTTATGTTTATTTTAAAGAAAACGATGATTGTTGCACTTAGGACTGAACAAATAAACCAATATTTCCGTAGAATAAAGGTACGTCGTAACATAGGAACGAGATTTACGAGACGAAGTCCGTAGAAAAAAGGAACATCTTCACATAGGCTGAAAAATTTCCCTAGAATAACTGCCTATGTGATTTTTCTAGAAAAGTATACACGTTAGGGAATTTTTTAAGATGCTTAATATTAAATAGTTTTATTTCTATTACAAATTTTAAGTTTGAAGAATATAGCTCAAATAGTTATGAAGGAATCTCAAAAAATGTGTATTGGAATCTTTAAACTGCTCTCCTGTAAAATGGACAAAAGTCACATAGGCCTTTTTTCTACGGACCCGACGTTTTGCTTGTTTACCCTCGAGTTGAAATGTTACTGTTCATAGAAAAAATATCCAAAGATACCTATCTGAATATTCTCAAATATTGCTGTCCGTACCTAACGTACGATAAAATTATCAAGTATTTTTAAATTCAAATCTATAATATAAAAGAAAGTCGGGTTAGTACGAAAACTTATTACTCGAGATCGGCTGAATAGATTCTTCCGATGTTTGATTCTCCGCTCCGGATAATTTTTTTTTTTTTTTTTTTTTTTTTACCCATCACGCCGTGTCCCGTAAGGGGTAGGCAGAGAGAACGGACCTCCACTCTTTTCTATCCAAGCATACTTCTTTCGCTTCTTCCACCGACATACCATTTCTCATACAGCTTCTCCTATTTCTCTTACTTCTTACCTGGCCTTCCTTGAGGACGGAATCGATGTGTTCGATCCACGTCATTCTCGGTCGCCCACGCTTTCTTACACCATTCCTTTCAGCCTTATGAATTTTCTTTGTCATTCTGTTTGCATCCATTCTTTCCACATGCCCAAACCATCTCAACTTATTAACCGGATAATAGAATTAGATACTATTATTAAATCGAAAAATGCATAATAATTTATATAAAATATAATATTAATGTTAGTATGGAACGCATTTTCATCGACGCCAACTATATCTATGAAAAATTATATAAAATCAAAATTATTGTTTACCTGACAACCATTGACATTAAAAATATTGGTACGCAAATTTTTCATGTAATTTTTTCGAGCTTTCAGATTTTCTTTTATAACAAACCTATGTTTTTTAAACGTTTATTTATTTATAGTTTGGTCTTATACCTATGTATGTCACATCTCATGTAAGTTGATACAGAATATTCTTGCAAATAAGTAGATAAGTATACAAAAATAATTATTAAAATATGTATTAATAATATCGCCCATGGGTTGTCAAATCAATAAAAATGAAATTAAATTATTTAAAAAGTAAAAAAAAAAAATAATCAAAATAATAAAATATTGTCAATTTAAAGTTTAAATATAAAATATAACGATGATGTATTGGAATTATTGTGTCTACTTGTCAAAAATTAAATTTGTTATTTTAAACGTTGTTTTGTATAAATTACAAATTTTAAATCAATATTCATAGTATATTATATTCATAGTTAGTTAATATATAAAAGCAATAAACTAATAAAGAAAATGCACTTGTATAAACATTTTAGTACCTAAATAAATAAAATAAATTAGTAGGTACTTAAAGGTTTAAAATTTTTAGCAAAACATTACCGAATTCAAAATGAGACGAATCGATGATAGTTCCTCGAATTCGTTCGATTCAAGATTTGCAACCAAAATCTTAAAATCATAATGACATCGTTATTGAGATTGGAATTGCATCGGAATCGTGATATAAATGATATACCTCTTGAGTAACACGGCTTGGTGGTAAAATATCATATGCCTGCATTTCAACAGGTTTGTCGTAAGAGCGATGCTATACGAGTAGTTTTATCTTTTTTTAAATAAACAAAAGCAATAGCTGTTATACCTAATGTTAATACATTAGTATAAAAATAACATTAAAACCTATTTTATTATTATCTAATAAACAATTAAATATTTGCTTTGTTTTGTTTATCAAGAAGAAGGCTAACAGTGTTTATATTTTACTCAAGAATTATTTTTTCAGCGATTTAAAAAAAAATATAACATCAAAAACGCCATTACATTTTTTTCTATGAAGAATCTGAACTGATTCCATAAACGACCTAATAATATTGTTACGCCTATAGGGCTCGGGAGACAAAAACATGAAAATATTATGCAATACCTATACGCGAAACAAACAGAAAAATTTCAAACTACTTCGGTTAGTATACTAAAACCCGTGGGAGGTATTGTGTGAGGACTGCCCTCCCTGACCCCTCTGAGTAATCCTTTCAGAGGCTCTTCTAATGAATTTAATTTAATGGTTACACGACTGTGTAACTTGCAACACAAAACAAGTAAAATTTAAATCCTCATATAATACGAACTTGGGTATGAACAAATATTATGATTAGTAAACTAGATACTCAAACCTCTACTGCAACCAGCCAATCAATCCAATTTGGTATCACTACACAACAACTATTATTTATTTAAACACTACTAGCAAATAAACTCAATCACTAGATGTAACTATTAATCTCTACTTGTTTATTTTAATACGTCACTACGCAATTACAGTATTCCCGACACCTCTCTACGCTTATTTCCAAATATAAACCGAAATTATTACACTTTCACCGAATAACTAATTATTTTACAATAAATCTACGGAGACTTTCGAATCAAAACACTACGTCAAACTCTAAAACAACACAGGCAAGCGTTAGCAGTGTAAGTCTAAATGCGTGCAGCTACGTGTAAGCGTGTTATGAGGGCTCGCCTTGCCATACAGCTATTTTTAAGAAAGCTTCCGAGAGGCGGAGTCAGGACAAGGAAGGGGGAAAAAAATGGAGTCAAAGGATGATCTTATTGGTGGAGGCGCCTGTGATGTAGTGTGCGAGGGAGACAGGGTAATTGTTTTTGTGACCACTACAAAATGTCTACGCGCGTGAAACATATAATAAAATAATATAATTATAACATATCTTTCCGTATGAATCTTCATACCTAGTAATCAATAAATCTTTTCTTTATACATGATTTTTCATCTTAACTGATAGGTTAGTATTATGATCTACGTTTTTCATAAACCTTAATTTAATACATTTCTTAATAATAATCTTTTGAAAGCTTAATTCTTAAAATTAATTACAACCTTATGAATATAGGGAAATCTTATATACTAGACATGTTTAATAATTCTCTTAATATTAATTATTATTAATCTTATTACAAATTTTGGCCATTAATCAATTCTATCTTAGGTAATTCTTAACCTACACATAGGTATATTCCTTCTTAATTAAGATGCTTATCAGTAATTAAACTAACGTGCCTTAATCAATAATTAATCTAATAGTCTTATAATATCTTATATTACTCCTTAAGCATATGTGTTATAATTTATCATTTCAAAACAACATTATAATCTCTACACATTATTTATTCAGTATTTAAGTCTTGTTTAAACCATAGTCTATTATAGAACAACAACATACCTACTTATGTTCGTTTACAGTTACAACTACATACCTAGTTTGATAATAACCATAATACCCTCTAAACAATTCTATGTATCATAACAAACATATTTTATTACAAGGGTTTTTTTTCATTATTCTAATCCGCCAAAACAATACCATGCACTAAAGAGGTTATCTACCCTACTTCGAAGCATCCAAAAAAAACCCGTTTCACTAGAATATTGTGAATCCTATAAAATTAAACAAAAGACTATGTTAACTATGTAAAACCCTTATCTACAGTATCCGAGTAAATTAACAAAAGGGCATTGTAATTCATATTGCCTGGTCAAAACCTGGAGCAGGGCCATGTTCAATTCGGTCGCGCCTTCCTTGTCTATACGCAGAACGTGAGTGAATTTACTCTGAGGTATTGCAAAACGCTAAGGTACTGAATTTGTAATTTATCCAACAGTAATGTGACTCTACTATGGATCGCCAACCCACTTCAATTTATTAACCTACTATACATTTTATATTAAAAAAAAATTAACCGCCCATGGCAAGTGCCTTCCGGCATAAGCCCGGGGCACGCCTCTGTTTGTCTTCACCCAAACTAACGGGAATTCTGTTGTTTACCATATCGGTGTTCTGGGATAAGCCCGAGCCTTTGTTTATCTATCAGAACTTTCTAAAATTTTTACAATGCATCCTACCACACTATTTTTCTTAGAACGGATTTTTGGACGCTGTAGGGTGACCACAACAATATCATGAATTATTATTATAATAATAGCAACAAAAAAAAACTGACCTCACATAATATCTTTAAAATCTTGCTAATAATGGACTAATAGTCCAGATTTACTTTCATTGCTTTGTTACCGTGTGTCCTAAAATAAATGTAAAGCGAAGCGTTCGCGCGACGAATTTCATATACCTACTCAAGCCTGTTACTTAGTTAAATTTATCCAACTGTCGATTTGTTGAAGATAAAATATTATTTCTCTGATTTTAAACGATTTTTCAAACTTTGACGACAAAAAAATACCAACTTAGAGGCTTCGCAGCATATATTAGATAGATTTACTCAGAATTCATTTAGTGTGTCTGTGTGTGTGTGTTACGTTGTTAGTTAATCAATTATTGAGGTGAAAAGGATATCAAAAGAAGGACAGCCAGTAACAAGGTAGACGCTATCCTTCCCATCTGCCCCTTTATGAAACAAATATGTACTTATATCTGATTTTGTCTAGTTTAGTGACCCCGCACATCCATCTGAAGTACGGTGCTATATGGTTGCGAAACCTGGAACATCAGCTAGAAGAAAGCGGGATATCTGACTGCGTTTGAGATGTGGTGCTATGGAGGCTCAAATGGAGTTTGAGTTACGTTTCCGCTGCGGGTGATTGAGTTTTTAAAAACTATTTAGTAATCACAAGCAGATAATATAATATTAAAAGTAACAAAGGTTCGAACGATAGTTTAGGTGCGTGGAAACGCCAAGTAACGACTGACCACGTGAGATATATCCTCTCCTCTTTTATACCTTGCTCCCGTGAGAAATCTCGGGAGATGCTGAGAGCACACGTTACCAATTTTCCTAGAACGTGGTTGTTGGTATTTGCGTTAAAGCACGTACCGGAGATCGGGTGACAAGACTGTTTACATCTCTGTGACTTGTCCAGGATGCAACTTTAGCACGTTAGGTAACTATATTTGAAGTCCAGGCCTGTTTAATACCATCGTTGAAGAAATTTTTGAGCTAGCAATTATTGTAGAGATCACTCAACAAACAGCTACATAGAACAGATGATTAAGGACATGTGCTGTTATGAAGAGGCTGGATAATTGGTTGAAACCCTAAGAAGGAGAACCGTTTTCGAATTTTATACATATTTTTCTTAGGGCGGGGAATAAACTGGATGTGAACCTGTGTCATACGTCATCAAACACAACCCGCGCTAATTATATGTATAATTAAATTATACCTACGTTATTATTATTATAATTTACCTAGCATTATTATATTCACGGAGTAATTACATTTTGTAAATTAAGTAGGAACATTATGCGACATGAAACATTACTTAGAATGGAATCATTATATAGAACACCATCCAGGGAGGTAGAAATCTTAATGAACTAACATGAACCCTTGACGGCAGATTGAAAGCAGGGAGGTTTTATTGACAATCATGGAATGTTTTGTAAGTGGTAGGTATTTCTTTTTTTTTTTTTTTTTGTAAAGAAGGTCAAGGGACCATAAATGCCCCTTGTGTCACCGCGACCAAATTAGATCTATTGTGACATCCTTCAATGAATTCATGGAGCGCTACCTCTTATTGTGCCACGGCCTCTTGCAGAGTGACAGTGCCTCTTCCCGGCTCCTGCCCTCCGCAAAAGGTCTCCTTAATTTTCTTTTTGAAAGATAGTTCCCAACAGGTTTCCCATCTCTCGGTTGCAACAAATGCTTTTGGTCATGTGACCTTATGTCCACTTTGACCACTGATGCGGAAATACCTATTATATCCACCACACCAGGTCGGCCCTACAAAGGTACCATGTACATCCTCCATGGCCAGAACTAGGGAAATAGTCCGCCCCTACAGATCCCTGCATATAGGGGTAAGGCAAAAAGTCACCCTGAGTTACTAACCTACCCGATAGGACTAGGTGAATATGGGTGGGAGGGCTCATAGAAGGCAGGAGGATTGGATTCAGGTGTAGGAAATGCCCTGTATGTTGGACAGCCATGAAAGGCACCCCGTACTCTCTTCGGCTTGTTGACCCTAGCGTCAACAGGGACCGATTGTAACGTTGTGTTCGAACAAGCCAACAGGCAATAAGCTTATAATGGATACAGTTAATATCCTAGTGACATCTACTGATTTGCAGCTGGTAATAAAATTTAGTAGCTTTAACAAACTCAAGCTTGAACTATAAACTCGCCTTTTAAAAATACAGCGTTTTGGCAGCGACAATTCTAATACGTTGCGCCTAGAACATTTAACTGCCTGCCTGAGAGCATTCGCGAGATAACTGACCGTTATATTCTCGGGCAGAGAGTTACTTGCTGGGTTCTTGTTCTGCCTGTCATGTCCTTGCATGACATGCTTAGAGGAATTATCTAGCATCTATGTAAGTATGGAGTATGGTTGTGCATATGTATAGTTGGTATTATGATAAATTTATTACCTATTTAAAAAAAATATTTCTGAAAGCTTTAAAGATATTATGTATAAAATATTAAAATCTGCGTACCAATGTTTTGAAACTCAATGGTTGTCAGGTAAGTGTAAATTGTGTTGCTTTTGAATTCTTCTTATATGTATGGCCTTGTAAGGAAATCCGTTCCATACTAACCTTAATATTATAATATTTTATATTATTTTTTTATCTATTTCTGATCTTTTAAATAGTTATTCTGTTATCCGGAGCGGAGAAGAATGCAATATACCAAACAAAGGAAGAATCTGTTCAGCCGATCTCGATTTATAAATGTTCACACTAACCCGACTTTCTTTTATATTATTACCTATAAGATATCGAAGTCCTGGATATTCTTGGGGATCTTTCAGCACTATGTAGGCACCTTATGGTGATGTCGAAGTACCATCCTGAAAAATGAACTTCCATATCCTGGAAAAAGGTCACATTCGATTCACAAAACACAATAGATATACTTACTTATATTTTGTCTTACCTAAAATGTGCTACTTCGATACTTGATCAAACGAAGTATTCGAATAATAAACAAAAAATTATCGATGTTTGTTTTTGGTCTGTAACTTTTAAATTCCATCATCGAAGAATAAGAAGTTGTTCTCAAAAAAAAAAAAAAAAACAACGAATGGCTCTTCATATCTCATTAAGTAACTTTTTAAATATATCTACTCGTTGAACATCTATTAAACACAAGCTGTCCCGTCAAACTTCGTTCAACATCTTCGTAGGATAATTATTATTATTTCCAAAATATCTGCTTTCTGAAACATCATTGTAAAAAAAAATTCGTTCATCAAACAAACAAACAAATACTTCCAATGACAAACGGCATAACCTCACAACATATTATCAAACCTTAAATTCACTTTTTGCGTTCCAATCTAATTCAAATTAAATAATTCATTTTTTTTTTATTCCTTTTCTGCGTTTTAATTTATACATAAATATGCTTAAAATATCTTTGAATGATAAAAAAATATTTTTGAAAGCTTGAAAGAAATTCTATCACTAATCTATTTACTGGTGTAACTCAATGGTTGTCAGATAATAATAATTATCTGACAACCATTGAGGTACACCAGTAAATATATTATAGATACAATTCCTTTCAAGCTTTCATAAATATTTTTTAACATTCAAACATATTTTAAGCAAACCTATTTTTGTATAAATTAAAACGCAGAATGGGAATAAAAAAAGATGAATAATTTAATTTGAATTAGATTGGAACGCGAAAAGTAAATCACCCTTTGTCATTGGAAGTTTTATTTTTTTTTTGTTTGTTTGATGAATTTTTTTTTAGCATTATGTTTCAGAAAGCAGATATTTCGGAAGTAATAATTATTGTACGAAGATGTTGTACGAAGTTTGACGGGACAGCTTGTAGGTAATAAATATGAGACATATACAAAAATGGATATAGTCATATCCTGGCGCCAACTATATGACAGCAGTAGCTGTATAAAAAGTTGATTGCTCTAGTTGTTCTCAAAAATTGGCTCTTTTAATCATTAACATCAGCTACCTACTTGTTATATACACTATTATGAAGGGATTAGCGTCGGGGCAGTAGGCCCAGTGGTTACCGTCTCTGCACGGTACGACGAGGGACGCAGGTTCGAATTCTGCCCGGGGCATGGGATTTTTCCACATTTAGAAATTTTTCATAATTTTTGGGAATTTGAACACTACCACCTATTTGATCAGCATTTCCATTTGTTGTATGTTATCACTGTTAATATTATGTATGAATAACTAAATAAATAAATGGCTTACGTAAAGTGATCACACTAATCCAGCCTTCGAAATAACAGCAGAAGACGGTCGTAAGCCCGTAGTGGTTTGTTCATACCATTTAAAATCGAACAGTATTAGTATGTAGGTCATCAGTTGTTGATATATCGTTAACTTCTTGGATTTAATCCAAAATCATTATAATTTCTTTAGCAAGAATATTTCGTATGACTGAATGAAAAATGATTAGTCTATTTTGTGCGGAGGTAATAAAAAAACACATTTTAATAAATTCAAATTTATTTAATTAATATTTTTATTCATTATTCATATATTTTTAAAATTACCTAATTGTTCATTTTCTGAAAAAAAAAAAACCACCCCTGCCCATCCATTCGGTTTATACCTACACATTATATTATGTAGGTAGGTAAGTAGGTACTAAAAATATTTACATTGAAGCATTTTTTTTAAATTTAAATAACAGTCAATAAATTAAAATAGCATACTTTTTTGTTCTTCATAAATATACCTACCTACTTAATAATTTATTAGAATTTTTAAAAACTATCAGTTCTAACCATAGATTAAAATTTTGACATTTAAACAGCGAACGATGGTACATTATTTTATCCCCAAATCTTAACATTTTCAATAAATGTGACCATAAAATACATACATACATTATCATTTTTTATTTTATTTATTTAATTTTATTTGGGCAAGCACCCAAAACAAGGGTGAAGCAGCCCACCAAAAAGTAAAATACAGCACGAGTAATTCAAAATGCATAATCATCAAAATGAATTAGGAAATATTCTCAATCATATTTTTTGTTATCTACACCTGGAGCGTCAGCGATGTGATGCCGTCTAAAAATAGATTTAACGTTGTTGTCACTAACACCTAGGCGGTGCGAAGACTAAGGGAAACGGGGTTGGTCATGTAAACGGAAATTAAATTAGAAGTTGCGCATTAAATTCAAGTTGGAAATCATTTAATGTATTAAATCATCTTTTTATTTTTTATTAAATGTTTGGCAATTGTGGATATTATTCTTTTGTCATTTTGGGCTAATAGGAAATTCACTGACACAGGGAAAGTAGTTCCCTGCGCCAGAATGTCCAGTAGAAATTCTTCGTTAGGTAGGAGAGGGCAGTTGAAGAAAATATGATTGACAGTTTCTTCCTCCTTTTCACACTCACACATGGAAGAAGGAAGAATGTTGATTTTGGCAAGATGTGACGCAATGATACAATGACCCAATCTCAGCCTTGATATGAGAGAGACGGTCAGCTTGGATAATTTCATCCCGTGGTACCACGGTTTAGACAGGATTGAGGGTTGAATTTCTTTGTAGTTAGAACCGTGTGGAGACGCCACAAATACTGCGTTCCACTCAGTTCTAATTGTGTTTTCTGAAAAATTAATGCAGTCATCTAAGGAGGGTGCAAAGTATGGGGGGAAAATACCACAGGAACAGGCCTCTTTGGCCAACAAGTCAACTGTTTCATTTCCAGGTATTCCAATATGGGATGGGATCCAGACGATTGATAAAGGTATGTGTTTACTGTTTGCTATAAACAATAGTTTTTTAATATCACAAATTAGATGGTTGTTGGCGTGGACATTGAAATTAGATTGCAAAGCGTTAACCAAGCTTAGGGAGTCAGTGAAGATGACAACATCAGAGGACAATAATGTGATGGCTTCTCTCAGAGCCTCTCTCATTGCCAAGCATTCCGCTGTAAAAACAGAGCAAATCTGAGGAAGCTGAAATTTCTTGTAAATGCTGGGAGCGGGGGAATAAAAAGCGGCACCGCATCCGCCAACAGAGTTTTTGGACCCATCTGTGTAAAATAATACTGATTTTGGCCAACGGTTTGAAACTTCATTTTGGAAAATATTTTTCACATGTTTAGGGGAAAGAGATGCGTGGCTTTTGTCTAAATTTATGGATGGTATAATTAAAGGGGAATACATTAATGAGTCGAAAGGAATTGAGTATATTGGAAGTGTGTGAGCGAAGCAGGATTCAAATTTGTCATTTATTAACTCCAATGAATTACACAGTAGAGGTGGAAGTTTGTTTGCATACTTGGGGGAATCTGCATATCGTTGTGAAAGTGAATTTATTTTCTGAAATATCGGATGATTACTTTGGTTCATTTTTTTTATAAGAAAACGGTGTGCGGAGGATTTTCTCCTCAGGAAAAGAGGCATCTCAACGCATTCAGCTTGCAGGGCTATCAAGGGAGAGGAACGCATGGCTCCCAATATGATTCTCAAACATTTTGATTGAATTCTGTCTAATTTTAATGAGAGGTAATGTGGGAGTGGTTCCATTAAAAAGGCTCCATACTCCAAGTGGCTACGAATGAGTGCAATGTAGAGAGTTTTTAAAGTGGAGGGATGTGCGCCCCACCATACTCTTGATACGGCTTTCATGATGTTTAAGTTTTTCTCACACTTAGCAATGATGTTGTCAATGTTCATGTTCCAGGATAACTTCCTTTGCAATACTATTCCCAGAAACCGTATAGATTCCTTGACTGGAATCTCCTCCTCGTTGATTGATATGGATATTGGTGGAACGCGGTGCTTGTTTGTAAAAACAATTAATTGACTTTTGGACGCTGATAAGGAAAAGCCGTTATTAATGAGCCATTCATTTATAGAGTTCATAGTTTCGTTGAGCATAACAGCAGCTTTAGATATAACGCTTTCAGCACAATAAACAACAAGATCATCAGCATACTGCAAAATTGAGCATTCAGGTGCGATTGTTTGACCAATATCAAGTGTGTAAATATTAAACAATATCGGGCTTAGAACAGACCCTTGTGGTAGTCCTTTATATACGTTTCGGAAGATACTTCCATCTGGGGTATCTATGATAATTCTACGTTCTGACATTATATTAAATATCAAACAACAAATTTGCTTCGGCAAACCAGCCTGCAGCATTTTTTTAAAAAGTATGGGTAGTGTGACGTTATCATAAGCGCTCTGGATATCCATAAAACATGCAACCGTCGCCTTTCCGCTAGTTTTTGCAAGCACAATATCCGACACAAGCATCGCAATATTATCGATGCATGATCTCCCTTTCCGAAACCCACACTGCCACTCCGGTATTGTATCATTGCTCTCCAAAAACCATTCCAGTCTACATTTGAGCATGCGCTCCAATAATTTTAGAAAGCAGCTTGATAGTGCGATTGGTCTGTAAGAGCTATCCAAAAAGGGGCTTTTTCCAGGCTTTGGGATGGGGACAATTAGTTGACTTTTCCACTCCGAAGGAATATTTCCAGAATTCATTATTGAATTAAAGAGGTTCAAAATGCAAGCCAGAAACTCCTCCGGAGAATGTTTGAAAAATGTGTATGGGACGTTATCTGGACCTGGTGTGGAATCGTTTGAGCAATTAATAGCTGATTTCAGTTCGTCGAGGGTAAACGGTGATGTTAAAAAATGGGAGTCTTCAGTATTGTAAGTGTTCTCTTTTTGAATCTCAGACAGATTTGGGACGTAGTCCGGGGCCAGCCTTCCTACAAAGCCCGCAATCCACGATGAATAATATTTCCACGGGTCTGACTTTGGGGAGTAAACTCCTCGGAATTGTCGAATTGACTGCCATATCTCCGAAATGTTGGTATCCGGGGACAATGATTTGCAGAAGTTGTACCATCCGTGACGTTTCTTTTTTCTCAATAATTTCTTTGTCAATGCTTGCACCCTTCTAACCTCCAAATAATTGTCCGGTGTCAAATTTTTTTTGTATTTTTTTAAAGTATGTGCCCTATTTTTAACCATTTCGTCACACTCGACGTCCCACCACGGGGGATTTTTTTTGTTAGTTGCCATGGACGTTGTCCGTGGTACAGTGTTTTTTGCCGATTTGTCGAATATGTCGTAAATCTGCGAAGCGCAGGTTTCTGCTTCATGTTGAAGCGGCGACATCGTGTCAACAAAGTTGGTTAAGTTTGAAGAGAACCTCGACCAGTCAGCAAATCGAGTGCAGTATCTTTTACGATTCCTCTGGGGCCTAAGATGTTGTGATTTATTATTAATGTCGATTAAAATGGGGTAATGATCACTCGACATTGTGTCATCCAAAACCCTCCACGATGTCAATGATGCGATATCACCAGTACAAATAGAGATGTCCAGAGCATTTTGGTTTTGGTGAGGGAGGGAGAATCGGGTGGCACTTCCATCATTAAGGATGCACAGATTTAGTTCATCTGTTACGTCAATTACTCCTCTTCCGGCTGAGTCTGTTGAAGCGCATCCCCACGGCATGCCATGTGCATTAAAGTCTGCTAAAATAATATACGTTTTACCTAGTTTGGAGAACGTGTTCTTCCAGAATACTTCATCAAAGGAGTTACGTGGGGGAATATATGCGGAAACTATTGAAATGTCTCCCAAATTTACAGCCGATAGCTGCACATTTAAAGGAGAGGAGATGGGAATCTCTTTGTAGTAGAGGGAATTTTTAATTAGAATTGCAGTTCCACCCCCACTTCTCCCGTCAAGGCGGTCATTCCTATGACAAGAGAAGCCAGGGAAGGAAACATAAGAATTGTATGTATACCAAGTTTCGCAAAGTGCAACAATGTCAGGTTGGTATTCTTTAATTAGAAGTAGAATGTCGTCTCGATTAGCGCTCGCGCTACGACAGTTCCACTGTAAGATCTTTATCTGTTGAATTTGAGGCATTGTTAGATTTACAGAATTCATTCAAATAATTTAAGAGGTTAGCAGCGATGGACGGTGAATTTTTTTCGTTATTTGAAATAAGGTTAAGCAAAAGAAGTGAAAGGTTTTCTATAAGTAAAGATTTTGTGGTTAAGTCTTTGTCGTCGGTCTTATTGGAGTTAAGGGCGCAGCCATCCTTAAATTTAAGGGGCTCCCCGTTCGTATACATGAGGTTGCTTTCATGCTCTTTTGGGGAAAGTGTGGGTGGAATAAACAAACGTTGTCGCGGAGATTTTGGGCGAGTTGATCTTGGAGAAATGATTGACGTCCCGGAGTACGAGTTATTTGGCGCAGTAAAAGCTGTTTTTCCAGCGTAAGTGGAGGAGATGCTTGGATGGAGATCTAATGCCTCCTTATATGAAATATTGTCTGTTGCCATAGTCTTTTTAACGTTTTGTTGTCTTTTGAGTTCGGGACACGATATGTTCGATGCAGAGTGTTGACCTCCGCAGTTAACGCATTTCAGAGACGAAACGTTACATTCATCCCCAGCGTGTTGTTCTCCACATTTATAGCAGCGGGGTTTTGAGCGGCACTTCGTTTTTGTATGACCAAATCGACAACAGTTGTAGCACAATACGGTCGGAAACACATACTGTTCTACACGGAAAGCATTATGATACATAAATATATGTTCAGGAATGCGCTGTCCCTCAAAAGTTAAGACCAGTGTTTGGGAGGGTTTCCAGGTAGTCCCTTCGTCGGATTTTACCTTTCGGCTCAATCTTCTTGCTTTTACGATATTGCCGAAACCATCCGGCAATTGAGCATCTTTAATTATGTCTTCAATGTCAATATCCTCGGTAACTCCGCGGATAACTCCGTGTTTAACCAGTTTATGTGCTGGTATAAAAGCCTTAAGCCTTTGAGATGACAAGAATTCACCATTTTTAACAAATTCGTTTGCTTGCTTTGCAGTTTTAAAAGATAGACAAATTTTGTACTTACCTTCTGCCTTTATTGAGCCGTTGACAATACCTGTAAATTTATTTGTATGTAGGAGGCGACCAACTACCAGCGGGTGAATTGCGGAGGAGGTATCTTGATTCTGAAGGTACACGACGAACGGGCCTGTAGAAAATATTTTATATTCTGAGGGTGGGAGATGCGTGGATGATGGTTCGTTGGGTGTAAAGGCCACGACCTTCCTAGGAACGTCGTGGTCTATATTGACAGGTGGTGGCCGTTTTCTGCCATCAGGTGGGTCTGGTGGCTGGCCTGCTTCCTCCATAGTGGAGGACACTTACTTGTTCCGAAACCAAAAGAAAACAAACAACCAAAACAAATTAATCAAACATAAAAAAGTAAACCAGAAAATAGAAATAAATTTTGTTTTTTTTTTTTACGACCGACTCCAGTAATTTTATTACTAACGATATAACAAAAAACACTGAAAATAAGCGACGTTGCACAGACCGCACGACTGTTCATCGGCAAGCGGCGAACGAGACTCTACATTATCATTATACACTATTGAAAAAAAAGGCAGAAAAAAATAATATGTAGGTATGCAACTATGTGTGATTTCGTTGTTTTTGTGTAGATACATATTATTATGTGAAGTGTTATATAGTAAAGTCATAATGAATTAGGTGGTAGGTGTAACGGCCTGTACACACAATATCTAAACACGAGTGGTAACGAAGGTAATCATTGCAATGATGTATGCAACGTGGCATTGGTTACGTTATCGCGCGTGTTTAGATGTGTACAGACCCTTACGTACCTACATTATAAGTGTTTACCATTTTATGAACCCGAGTATATTATGTAGAGTAGTAGAGTATAGATATGCCTTCAAGTACAGAATCAAAAAGAGAAATATCCTACCAAAAAGAGAGTGTATTGACGGGATTATTGCCAAAGCAATCATTTACATTTTCGACCTTAATCTGAACAAAAAATCCCAGTCTTCGAAAAAAAAACAAAGCAAAGGATTTATAGGACCCAAAGCTCTTCTACGATAACAACTAACAGTCATTCACATTATTTCATTGATTTAAAGGCAATCATTCGTATGATTCTAATTCAATAGATGCGTTCAAAAAGATGTGACATAGGTCTTAGCTAATTCTTTATATTTTTAAGTCTGGGATCTATCACTATATATAGTTTTTTTTTTACCATGAGTCAGCGCGCCTATACCTACTCGTTTTCTGAAGAACCTAAAATGACCTAAAAAAGTATACGAATTTGAAACTTTTTGAGCAAAAAACAGGTGGGTCATACCCACTTATCACACACCATCGTTGACTGACAAGCATTTTTATTGGACGAAAATACAACAAAAAGCCTTCAATTGTGCAAAAAAAAATTGCTTACATTTTTTTTGGTCATACTCTCCAGAAACAGAGAATAACTCGTTTTGAAATGTGGCGCTACAGACGCATACTAGGTATTTTAGCACCTATCAAGAAATTTGATAGAGTCTAGGAATGGAGTTAACAAGCTCGGTGCAAACTTATTCTAGTATTGTAACGAGAAAAAAGAATACAGCTTTTACAGTGAGAAGGAAAATACGATCGACTCAGAAATTCAATATCTTGTTAAAAAATGAGTGTGCCATGAATACTTTGAAATTCCCATTGAATATTCTTTTCTATTTACGTACATTATTAAAGAAAACACAATATTATAATGTAAGAACACATTCTTAGTTGATAGAAGATAATTACCTACCCCAATTCCCTATCAGATCCGCTAAAATTTAGCATCAAATAAAATATTGAATTACGCGGGCAATTCCACGTGATTTCAACCAATCCAATCGATATTCCTTAAAAAAATCGATCGAAGTGAATATAGCTGCAAGTGATTTCAAACGAATATTTTCCCCATGTCAAAATTATCATCATGTCCGCCAAATTACCTTTTTCTCAAACAAATTCATCTTGATCAAGAAATATAACACTATTATCGTATATTTTGTGATGAAAACAAGAGCAAAATGATATATTTACTCAAAATAATAACTTATTTTGTTTTGATTGTTGTTTTTAAGATAGGTGACTGAAAAAAGACACGAATTTGATATAATATAAGCGGTTCTTCTAAAATTTTGGCGCATCTTTCTAAGGTGCCGCTTAAATTGATCGAATAGCGGGTCATTTTAGAGGAATCGTGATAATTTAAGTGGAACAGTCAGTTAAAAGTTATTTTTTCATACAATTTTTTGGCGGATTCTTAATTTTAGCGGATCTGATAGCGAATAGGGATAGAGTATTTTTTCACAACAGACATAGGTAGGTACATATGAAATTATTTTATTAACTTACTATATGTAGGTATAATGATTATTTAAAACATCGATCTGACATTAAGCTCATAGTAAATATGTTTAATGTATTTTTATCCAAAATATTATCTATTTATTAAAATACAATGGTTAAATTATCACAAAATAAAGTTGAGACCTTCATATTCTTTAGAAATAATATGCGTGTGACGTTGGTTTGTCATAAATCATTCTTATTCAATAATTTCACTTACAATAATAATAATTATACTAAGATATTATATAACATTAGTTTTAAATACATAGACAACATTTTATTTAATTTTAAACACGAAATTCCTTTACCCTTTACCGAAACAACTCATGTTGCAAATACAACATTGAGACATTTTTTGAAAGCCGCCTATTTTATAAATTCACAACCTGAATAATGTTTTTTTTTTACAAATTCTAAAATATGATATTTATATTTTAAATACTAAAACTGTACAATAATCTTATATAATAATTCATGTTGAGATCGTTTGCATACCTAGTTAGAGGGTCGAAGAGATTTGGGCTGACGGATATTTATCCTGGTTCTTAAGTATTGACGACTGATCAGGGATCACAAGAGATGGTTTGGTAGACCAGTGGTATCAGTCGACGGTTTACGAATGTACGCACAGCGTATTGTAGGTCGTGGGTTCGGATCCCCGTGCCGACCAATTCCACTTTCAGAACACAAGGTTTGCTTTATGTGAAAGATGTCGAAGGTGTATTTTGATTTGATTTAGGTAAGCTCAGTTTCAAGGAAAAAAAGAAAGAAAAACTGTTTTGACGTTTTAAAACAGGAGGAGTATTCATGAAACGGTTTAAATATGATATAGTTAGTTGTGATCTTATTCAAATCTTAACCCATTCAAGCACCGTTTAAATCAGCACAAATATTTTTTGAAAATCGATTTTGGTTTGTTTTTTTTTATCTGTTGACTTAGTGATTATATCATCACATGTATTCAGGGTAAACAGGTGTTCCAAAATGTACTACTAAGTGGAAGTCCAGAGATAGAACAACTTTAGGGCTATCCAAATATCTCAACATAATAATATATAAAGCGATTTTTTATAGTTTTTGAGTTACTTATAACTATTTTAGTATTTTTGTCGAACCCTGACTTACATTATATAAATGTTTACAGAGACATCAATGTTTGAGGTACATAGATGATTTTTATCTGAATAGTACCTATACCTAGGAGATACAAAAACAATTATGGGTCAATCTGATACATATTGCTAACAAAAAATGTTGAATCTCAAAATAAGGTACAATTTTAAATACGAAAAAAAACTTTGAAATCCATTTTAAAAAAAAATATTCGCAAACTTTTTTCTTCTAACTATTTTCAAAAACTCGTTAATTTGATACATCGATTTTCCCAACTTTCAGTTCTGTTGAGGTACAAAAATTTTTCATTACATTACACGAGCCAATATTTTCAAAAGCAAACTATTAGAATGTCATGCTCGAGGTGTTGTATATGATTAAAACACCAAGCGTGGCCCAATCACGTGGTGGCTCCTTTTTTTCATGCCGTTTTTTAGAATCAATTGCATCTCTAGTAGGTATAATATCTCATTGGTCCCAGCAAGATGTGCAGTGTGCACCATTTTGTAACCTCAATGTAAAAATTATTCATTATTGTAAAACCTTTTTTTTTATTTATTCAAGATAGGTAGGAACATATATAGTCCAAAAATCGAAAATATAGTTTTTTACTCAATCATCAAATACCAGTATCCAGATTATCCAACAAGCATGACCGCATTATTATTTTTCAAATGAGACCCATTTAGGGTGTCAAAGTTGGTCATGGGTAGAAACATTCTTTTGTGTTTTATAATGTAGATGTATGGTTGTAAAACGTGGATATGGACGAAAAAAGAAGAATGTAGCATAAATGCAGTAGAGATGAAAACTCTCCGAAGAATTGTGGAAAAACTTTATGGGATATGGAAAGGAATGAAAATATTAGAGAGGAATGTGTTTTGGAAGTAAATGTTGTGACAAAGATGAAAGTTAATAAGTTGAGATGGTTTGTTTGGGCATGTGGAAATGGATGTAGACAGAATGACAAAGAGAATTCATGAATTCATAAGGCTGAAAGGAAAGGTGTAAGAAAGCGTGGGCGACCGAGAATGACGTGGATCGAACACATCGATACCGTCATCAAGGAAGGCCAGGTAAGAAGTAAGAGAAATAGGAGAGGGTGTATGAGAAATGTTATGTCGGTGGAAGAAGCGAAAGGAGTATGCTTGGATAGAAAAGAGTGGAGGTTCGTTCTCTCTGCCTACCCCTTACGGTACACGGCGTGATGGTAAAAAAAAGTTTTATAATACCTACTAGCTTTCCCGATAGACGTTTTCCTGTGGTTCCAACCCGAGGCGGCTCGTTCATATGTACATAATATGCACTGCGCCCCCATAAAAAAATACATAATTAATTCGATTGAGTTTAGCTACTAAAAATATTAACATTAAAATATTTCCAAAACATCCATATTTATTTTCATTTATATTCAAAACTCTGGCGGGAAAAAAGCGAGAATATAATATGCGCGAGCAGACATTCTACCTCTATGTTCCCGATGTTCACTTAGTATGAAAATTGGAGTAAGTGGGATGGACTTCTGTAAAAGCGGCAATAACGTTTGCAAGAATGAGAGGGAACTACCCGCGATTGCGTTGGCGCGTCGTAGGTGATCCGTCTCATACATACTAATATATTATATTTTATATAATTTCTTACCCATTTTTTTCAACTTTTATGAGTTATTCTGTTATCCAGAGCGGAGAACAATCTAATAAATCATCAAACATTGAAAGAATTGTTGTGCCGATCTCGAGTTATAATTGTTCGCACTAACCCGACTTTAATTTATATTAGAGATATGGATAGTGGTCTTAAACCATCTTCGCTTTATTACCTTTTTAATGAAACCGGTTTCGAGCTCATCGGTTGTTAGATGCTTTCCGAGACTTTAGCCGCATTTTTTGTATTTTATACATAACTGGCTACCTGTGTGATCAAGGTTGAATGTATTTCTGTCTATCCATATTACGTTTGATGCAAAAGAAAGAAACCTCATCATCCCTTAAACTATTTTTTTGACAAAACGATGAAATACGTATATTTTTATTTTAAAGGAGGAGTCCATATAATAATTTACAGCATTTTAACTTCATTTATCTAAGAGATATGGTTGTTCTGTAAAAAACTACCTGCCACCCCTTTACCCCTAATTATTGCTGTCTTTTGAAAACGGAATAATACCTACAATTTGACTCTTTCTGAAGAAATTATTTTTGAAAATTCGATGAAATTAGTTTTAAACTTATTAGGAGCCACTTAAAAATCATCGCTTTTTCTATGTGCCCTTTTTCATCCTTTTTAGTAAAATTTTGGTAAAATGGTCAAATACCCTACTACTCAGTTCTATGGAAGAATTATATGTTAAATCTCAAGATCGTACCATGCCTAGTTTCCGAGATGTTTGTATACTTTTAAAAACATTCAACCCTATTTTACACCCCCTTAGGGGTGGAATTTCCAAAAATCCTTTCTCAATGGAAGGTTTTGTATTAAAACCTACCTACTTTCCGAATTTCATTACTATACGATTAGCCGTTTGGGCTGTGCGCTGATGAGTGTGTATGTCAGTCAGTCAGGACACTTTGCTTTATATATTAAGATATTTATTTCAATCCCTCTAATGGTGTAATAAGTATTGGTCAACTGTACGCCTAGTACAACTTTTCGATGATCGAATATCGTAACGATTTATACAAAAATGACCGAACATTTGATTTTAGAACACTATTTGCACTTATTAGCGTGCTATTAGCTGTCGATAAAACTCGTACGGCCCCCCTATTAAAAAAAAAACGTTTTTTATACAAATTGAAACCTCCTTACTGCGGAAAATATGAAATCATATATAAAATCATCATATGAAATTGGTTTACTAAACATAATAATTATTATTAGGTATAATACGAATCATACGTACCTACTTTTAACCTTTATGGAATTATTAAATGGGTTTCAAATAAAATATCCGATTTGTGAAGGGATGAGCTAACATAAAAGAGATATTACTAAAAGGTTAAACTAATAATTTATATGCTTTAAATGTTTTCTATTCAGCAAACATAATATGGTGCCTACAACATCACAATAATAACTTATTGTTTGACCATTATCAGTAAAAATGGTTTTATCTGAGAGCAATTTTCAAACCAAAAAGTTTAAAAATACAAGAATTTGTTTTACGGTCTTTTGATTGCGTTGCAAGCAAAATTTCCATAGTACTTACTATTGAAATTTGATCATTTGCATGCAATGTTGCATTGGTTACTTTACCTCTCGTATTATAGATGTTTACAGGCCCTGAAGCAGAGACACTTTTACACCCTCATACGTAGTCGTAGGGTTACCCAGACAGTTTTATTTGAAAGTTCTAAAAAATAAGCATTCTGCTACTTATTGTTAATAAGTTCTTCCATAGATGTCTTCGTGGAACTTTACTTTAGAAAAATCGCTACTTATTTTATCGGCTCGTTTAAAATTTGACCGGTAGAAGATCTTTTTTTTTGTCAAGTCGGGAGGTGTTAGTTCATGAATACTGTGTTTTTTCTTAAAAAAATCAATAAGGATATCAATTTGTTTTAAATGTAAGTATACCTACGTAAAATTAATCTATTATGAAGTATTTTGTTGCATTTAGAGTATAAAATAAGGTTGTCAGAAATTATAGAATTTTAATTTGTATAATTTGATTGCTGAATTAAGTGTGTTAGTAGGGTGTCCAATAACTGGATCTATTTTCTTACTTCATTTCAATTAGTGGAAAGCAGACCTATTGGTCTTAAAGTGTTCTTATTATACATATTAAGTATATCCGTTAAACATAGTTTATCCAACCTTTTGGCCTTTTTGAAGTTGTTTGTTATCTACAAATTGAAATATTGCGACGTGGTGTTCGGCATATAGGTACCTACATAATATGAGTAAGATGTTTAGTAAACAAAATAATAACATGCTGTAATGTGGTGGAAGTGATAAAAAGCCACAAGTTAATGGGATATAAGGAAAATGTCAATCTTTTATGGCGGTGACTCAAATATTTCAATAGTGTACGGTACGAGATTTCAAAGGTTTGAAACACATTTTCTGTAGTAATTCTGTATGAAAAATGATATCTACCTACTCAAATTTTGGTAGATACTTGCGGCAGACTGAATAATATCTTCTCTGACTGAATCTCTTCTACTTAAATATCTAAGGACTGACCCTGGGAAAGAGTGGGGCAATTCAACTTATATGATGCTTTCCAAACCACGAAATTTTTAGGTAAGTATACCTACTCTTCAAGTGCCGTGGGGTCGCCGGCTAAGAATAGCACCTCTGTTCTTTTTGCTGGTTTTTCGAGCATCCTGTAAGAGGCAGGAAATCGAAAAATCAGATCGGGACCGTGAGGTTGACCACCTCACGTCCTTAAACCTCAACCGGTCAGAAAAGGCACAATGAGCCTCGGACGCCTTCGAGCGCAATGGTGAGCTCTTGATGCCTCCCTATGCTCCTGAGTGGGGCTTGGGCCTCCCGCATTGTGGGTTGGTTTGGGGAGGATCCGCGGCGGGCTTGATTTGTGTGGGGCCGGCTTTTCGGTTTGATTGCTTTGATCGAACTGGGGGGTCGGTTTCGTGCGGGTTGGGTTTGCTGTGGGTTGGTCTTCTCCGGGCTGGCTTGCGTTGTGCGGGGGCCATAAAGGGAGTATGTATGTATACTCTTCAACTTAATTAATAGACTGCGCTGGCTGGGTCATTTTCATCGTATGGAGGATCTAGAGCTCCAAAAAAGGGTGATGTTTAATAACCCAATCGGTAGAAGAAGCATCGGAAGACCAAAACTAAGATGGCTAGATGGCGTTGTCGCGGACTGTCGGGCTCTAGGGCAGCATAACTGGAGGGTGGCAGCCAGTGACAGATCGGGATGGAGAAGCTTTTTGGAGGCAGCTAAGACGGGTTGAAACGCTGAAGATGATGATGATGATACTCTTCAACTTGACATTGACAATACTAAGATGGGAGATTGAGGTTGGTCAGCTTACAGAAGAACTGCTTCAGGTAACAATCTGGAAAACAGCATTGGATTTGTGAAAATGTTGGAGAAGAACCAGACTCGATTTTGGCAGTAGCGCCATGGAAAAAGACGAATACTTAAGTTGACCGGATGTAATGATTTGGTTTGCGGTTTGCTAGGAAAGCGCTGCTGGGGAATTTCAGCCATAATACAGCGGGGATTAATGCCACTTCGAAGGTTGTCTAATCACATAATATAGGTAATACGTACCTATCATAATTATTGTTTCTTCCTGTAAAGATTTGACGTTCTGATATGACCATACGCTATATGTATGGCTTGATTTCCTCGAGAGTGGTAAAAGACACCGTAATTGTTGACTGTTTACTTTGCGTCTGTAATATTAACCGCTATATTACGTCAGCACCATTTTTCTAGCAAACAAAAGCAAACACACACACCTAAATTGGTGATGTAAATTCGCTTAACTAAGACAAACTGACACAGTCTCTATTTTTTTTAATACAAAAAGTCTTTAGTTCGGTAAAGGGCTAAGGCCAGGATCACACCTCCGTCTCCACGACCTTCTTGCGTCTCACATGCGGCTCGTGGTCATAAATACAATATGCTGTTGGCTGTCCTCCACATTCGAGTGAATACAGCAAGAGTTTGGATGAGGGCTTTCCGTTTTCTTTGTGAAATTCTTTCCCGTTTTGTTTGAGGTAAATCTTACAACCCTCTGCGTCCCCGATTGTATTAGTCGTTCTTTCCGAGGCAAATTTTCCCTACAATGCTCTGCAATTAGATGCAGCGTCTCTGGTTCCATTGCCACAATTTGCCTGTTCACCACCTGTTGGTTGAAACTGAAACGTATGTCGTACGTCTGGGTGCTCTGGTTGTTTATTTCTTTGTAATCTTCCGCGATACCTGCAACCAAAAAACATTTCATTACAAATCTACACCAAAAGCTCATCAACAAGTTGTAAGCAAAGTTTTATGTTGCAAAAAACATATTAGTATCAAGGATTTTTGTCGGTATTCGTGTACCTTGAAAGTTTTTAACAACGTGATTTGAGTAAGGTAAATAATAGGTAATTATAAACTGTGGGCGATTGTTGATGAGATACTTTAATACTGTGTAAATCGAGTATCGTTTTAATATCTGTGCGAAAAATATACTTAAGCTTCTGGCGATATTATTATAATGAGCTTCTATCGGTAACTATTCTGAAATTTCCGAATAACATACCGACTAACTTAGGCGACAAATAAATACTGACTGGGCGAACACAATACTAACGGCCGGTTTCATAAAAAATAAAGGAGATTTTAAACTCCCTTTAAAAATAACGGGTTTCAAAACAACAAAACGACATTTAAAACCGATTTTTAGCTAAAGTACCGTTATTGATTATTATGGTAAACGAATTGTAAAACCACCATAGAAAATATTATATGTTTTGAGCAAGTGAATGAGTATTGTGTATTTAGGAAGTATGTTAGTTTAGTAGGGATGAAAAGAGTGAATGATAAATCGAACGTATAGGAAAGTGGCTGGTAGTAGGGTGGGCGCGGTTGCACTAAGACCTATTATTATGAGAAACAATAACGTCTCACTAAAAAAATAGTGCATAACCTGTTACCATCAATGATATATGGATATATATAATATGTCATCACTCATCGCAAAGGCGAAAGCTGTTATGATGAGTGATGTTTATTTTTACTGTAATAAATAAATAATAATGTGAAACGTGGACATGGACGAAAAAAGAAGAATGTGATATATGTAAATGCAGTGTAGAGATGAGAGCTCCACAAAGAATATGTAGAAAGACTATGTGGGATATGGAGAGGTGTAAGAATATTAGGAAGAATGTGGTATGAGAATCAGTGTTATGACAAAGATGAATGTTTAAGTTGAGATGGTTTGGCCAAATGGAACGAATGGATGCAAACGTGGAGTGGAGGTCTTTTCTCCTTGAGTACCCCTTATGGGACACGGCGTGATGGGTTACTGCCAGATCAGCTAGTAATTTTTTTACCTTCTATGATTACATAAATGAATAAATATAAACAAAGGTAGTTGGTAGTCCAGTGGTAGGTATCAGTCGGCGACTTTCAAACGTACAGCGTACTGGAGGTCGTTGGTTCGAATCCCGGTGCCGAACATTTCCACTTTCAAGATACAAGGCTTTGTTTAGAGTGAAATATGTCAAAAGTGTATTTGTGTTCACTTCGAGTCAGCAAAGATTCATTTAAAAATGTGTAAAAACAATATAAGGAGCGATTGTAAAAAATAGACATTAAGGGTAATTACGTTAATGAGTAAAAACCTGATCTGGATCTGCTGCCAGAATTCGAGTGTCTGTCTACCAATTGGGGAGAGTCTACAGCTGAATTCTTAGAATTCTTCCTCGAAATGCAGGACCGCCATCCGCAAATCGCTGCGTTGAAATAACTTCGAAATCTGTAATAAAAAAATATAAATTGAAAATTGTAAAAAAGTTGGCTCAAAATAAAACATTGCAGAGGGTTATTCATGGAAAAGTTTAGTTCAAACTAAACGGAGATGGTTGGTAGTCCAGTGGTATCAATCGACGGCTTTCGTGAGCACAGCTTAAGCTACGGCTACACTATGGCCCATGCTGGTCTAGGATGGCCAAATAGTGGCTCTGGCCAAGCATTGGCAAGTAGCAACATTTGGCAAATATACTTGTACGTACACCTGGCTACACTATTGGCCCAACTCTGACAGCTGGCACGAGGCTAGACTGCTACAGAATGTTTCTATCACTGATTTATTGATTAATTCTCGCTTTTATTCATCATTTTACATTCTTATCTCCAATTATTATTCACTGTATACTCCTATCTGAGTGGGGAATTTCAAGAGAGTTTATCTCCCTCGGCAAAAAGGATATTTTAATATAATTCCCAATTCACAAATATACACAATAAAAACATTCATAATTTTATTAAACCTATAACCTTCATTTTTTATTTATGTTTATTGTTTTACAATAGGTATATATTTACCTAGCTCTTACAGGTTGATTTGGACTATATAACTTAAATGAAAATAAAAGATAATGATAAAAAAACAAGAAACATGGGTACATTACATACATACTCGAATGGTTTAAGAAAACATCCACCACAGTCTTTGCCGTTTGCGTTTTTCATTATTTTAAAAAACAGAAAAGAAGATGCCGCATGTATCACTGTATAGGATGCTGCAATTAATGCCATAATATGATATTATCATTGTCAACTTCCATTATTTTATCTGAATTATAAAAAAAATGTACAAAACACTATGAAAATTTTTTTTTTTTTTTTTTTTTTTTTTATTACGGCAACTCACCCTATAAGAGTGATATGTGCCTAAATACATATTTATAATATATTACAATAGTATAATATTATATTATATCAATACATTTTACTTAACTAAAGATACCTTATTATACATCGGTGGTGTTTAACATATAGAATTCTTTTTTTTTAAACCTAATGTGTGACGATATGCACTATGAAAATAACAACATGGAAGACATGACAGCAAGCTGTCAACATTTGTCTAATATTGGTGAATACTTGCGGACTCGATCGACAAGTAAACAAGTAACGGCCAATATCAAATATTTGGCTATATTGGTCATTGGTGGAGCGGCCACACTATTTGCTCATGATGGGCCAGAGCCTCTATTGATAAGCATGATCGAGGTCTATGGGAGGAATTAGCCACCGAAAGAGGGCCTTCCATGTCAAACGAACCTTCTTGCCAAAATTCAGGCAAAAAAAAAAACTCCGAAGGTCCGAGACTGGCCCAATTCGATGCGACCTCACGCCTCGAACAGGTACCAAAAAGGGGGCCGAAATTCGGCTATCAGATATAGTGTATATATACAACTGAAAAAGGTTCCTGATGGTGTACAGACTACAGGGGCTGGAAGCTATCTTTTAACTATCTGACTCTTGACTCTAAATACCTAAACGTACTTCCAGCCGAGACTCTAAATAGGACAGGATTTTACTTCGCGAAAAATATGCCTCGGCTAACTACAGTCAAACAACGATCCTGCCCATTAACAATTTTACTGACTATCTCGCGTGTATTTAATGATTATCTATCTCAATATCAAAATGAACGTTCAATTACTTTATAGACGAACAAAAAATCAACCTTCTAGTCAAATTACGTACTATCCGTGGGCTGTTCGTCGGGCCGCAAGTTTTCCTCAGTAGGATTCCGAGTAGCTCACCATCTTGGGCTTGTGCACTGCTTTTTCGAAGGGAGCTTCCTGAGCTGAGCTGAAGAGCGTCCAATTCAGTCAACCCATTCTCCCGGAGGGTCATGTGAGGTATATCTTCAGTCCACAGCCCTCCTGACATACTACATATTATTATACGGGCTTCGTAACTTTAACTTCAATAGATTTACACCGGCGCGGCCAATAACAAGCTCAGAATATCATAATATCGCGACCGAATATTCATAACAAAATTATTACTCTCTCGGGGAACACACCGACGTACCTACTTTTACAAATGAAAATTCTACACTAAGCTTGCTAGAAGGTTCTAAATATGAAAATCCTAACCGAATTGAAAAATAAACATTAAAGATAGGTCACATCACTGGTATCGGAAAATGGGGTAACCCGCGAATGACAGATAACAATTCGCGACGTGTGCTTGACATGTGACGTGTGAAAACAATACAGGGAGGTACATGCTGCAATACAATAAGCCCAATGGCACACAGAGATCACAAATATTCAAAACAATGCCGTAACGCATCGGCCATATATCTCTCAGCTAAAACCAATCGAGCAACTTGCTCATAAGCATGCTTGGCGGGGCAACCAAGCAACAAACAAAATACCACACAAGAAAACATCTCTCTGTGTCCATACGAATTCTAATAACAAAAAAAATCTGGTCACTCACCCAAAATTCTGCATACCTTCAAATATTTAGCAAAAAGCACAAAACGAAAATAAACACGTCACATTCATAGTTGGAAGTTGAATTACCACGGGGGCTGTCCAATCTAACGAACCGCCACACGTCCTCCCCTATGGTTAGCCCAGTCAAACAATAAATAATATATTATAATAATTAAACAGAAGGCTTAATCCAAAACCGAAGATTCTAAGTGAAACGCGAATTATTTATCAAATGTGATATTTCAACCTCCAAAGATACACATCAATCAAGTCGCACGCAAATCCCGTATTAATAACAACACACTCGGACACACCCCGGTAGGTACATAATAATATGTACAATTGAAATATGCGAAGGATATTAAAAATTACTCAAACACTTCAACACAAAATTTAAGAACGTCTCCCATCGGAGCGTGGATCTAGACTAAACTTCAAAAAAACTATTTGTCCTATCGAGGGCCAAATATACTATCTCAAAACAAAGAAGCCTTGCCTTCTCTACTAATCCCTTTAAACAACATTTTTTCTAAAAATGGTTTCCCCGTACATCCATTCCATATTATGTAAAAAAAACCAAACCTTCTAATCTGTCATAAACAAAGAAGCAACTGGTTTTCAAACTCTTTACCATCGCGTTCCCAAATTTTCAAACAATGACTTAACAATATTTTGAATAACACATCTGAATAAATCCCTCACATCACTATTTAGCCAGCATGGCCCATAGTCTAGCCGTGGCTTTATCGGAGGTCGAAGGTTCGAATCCCGGCCGTGCCGATCATTTCCGCTTTCACCACACAAGCCTTTGCTCAGTGTGAAAGGTGTCAAAAGTGTATTTGTGTTCACTTCGAGTGAGCACAGATTCATTAAAAAAAAACATAATTATTTTATTAAGGGGAATCATAGCGCTGAAAATAAATCATGTTTAGGTAAATCAGACAAAGACCAATTACTTTCTTATTCTTCATGTGCCACGTCAGGGTCGCCAGGTCCCCCCGATCGCGACGTCGGCTACCACTACAGGGTAGGCTTCTCTGTTCTGGGCTAACCGGAACAGTTCCTCCACTCGCTGGATTCCGGTCCACAGTCTGATGTTTCTCAGCCAGGACATCTGCCGTCTACCCACACATTGACTTCCATCTATTTTCCCTTTATGTGTGTGTCCCAGATAGGACATTTCCCTTCTCTCGACGCTGGTTAACAATTCCCTCTCAAGACCAGCTTTTCGCAACAACTCCGTGTTTGTGACCATTCGCGTTTAAAGTGGCTGGTAACCCGGCTTTCGTACTGTTTCGCACTGGAGATCGTGGGTTCGATTCCATCAGGTGCCGGCAATCTTCTTTTACGATAGAAGCTTTAAGAAACTTACTGTGAAAGAGTCAAAGGGTGTATTTGTGTTCACTTTGAGTGAGCACAGATATATTATTAAAAAAAGACGTAGGTTATCGTGTGGTTTTAGAAAGCACGCGTGATGCTCTTGTGTGGGTGATTAGATGAGATTAGATAAAAGATTGGCTGAGTTTCACAGTTTAATATATTGAAGGTAGATTATAAATTATTATTATTATTTGATATTGGTTGCCATCTGTTGAAGATTGTTTCAAATATTTTGTGAAAAAAAATATTGAATCGTTTCAATCAAACTTCAATAGTTGAAAATAAAAAAAAAAAATTCCGACTATAGCTTGTAACGATATTTTTCGAGAGTCTAGTATTCGAACATAAAATACGAGACATTTCATTTATATATAGAGATTACGAGATGCAGCGTTCGTAAACGAAGCGATTGCAACGCCTCGACTCGGTCGCTACGGAGAGTGCCGAGTAGCTCCGAACGCACGGCAAAACGAACGGTGCGTAGTGAGACAGAAAAGATGGCGGGATAAATTTTCAGGCTTGTTCAAAGTCGCGTCGTCAAAATGAATTTTTTTAATTAAAGTAACGAAGTGTGTGTTGGCAATTAAGCCATAACCAGGAAGTGTTAATAGCGACGTGATGGTAATAATATGTAAGATTCATCCTTAATCTCGCCCGCATATTAAAAGAAGGTATGTAAAAAAATATATTGAATAAAATAAAAATTGTAGGTCGCGCGCATGAACATTGTCGCAATAATCTGAGAAAAGATTTTGATTTTTACGTATTCATTTACAGAATGCGGGTTGCAGTTTACGGGTCAAATATACCAGTTGACGGGTGAAAATTCTATTTGCAATGGCAGTTTAAATATTACGAGAAAGAAACGATTTAAAAAAAATCATTTGTGGCCGGGGGCAAAAGTAATGGAGAATCGGGGTTGAAGATTCCTTTTAAACCTAGGATGCTAAGTTTCTTGGTATAATCAGCATATCAGCTTGAAGGAAATTTGAATACGCGTTTTGGAAGATTGACGGACTTATTTTCGGGGAATAGAAATCAACTTTAATGCCGTACTAATTGAGTCTGGCTCGACTCGATCAAGCTAGGAACCTATATCGGTCTTGCCGTGTCCTTAGGATGGCAAGGAGGAGTGGAGAGCGTCTCTCTACTGCGAGTATATAGAAGGAGTACCGGGGATCCTCTGAATGACGTTGAACTTCTGAACTGCTGTAGTAGAACTACGGAGGTTCGTGGCTGCCAACAGAGCTAAGTAAAACTTATTAATTTATGTAACACGTTTCGTCAACCAACCAAAAGATAATTAATTGCGAGTCTAGGATAATTTAATGTTAGAAATTTGAAGTAAAATCGTATGTAGGGTGTACTCTAATTTTTCGTTTAAATTTGGACTTATTATAGTCAAGTATTGGCACCCGTGGTGTGCAAAGTTTGTTCAGTGCACACTGCCTTTGAAGGCAGCACTAACCTAACAACATTTGGGTGAGATACTTTGTCATATCTGCTTGAATCTAAACTTTTCCCGTGAAGGAAAGAATTGTTTCTTAGTAATATGCATGTTATTTCCAAGTTGTAAAAAGCAGAACATATAATGTTATAAGAAATACATAATTTTGAAAATATAAAGTTTGAGTTGTTATCTAGAACTTAATTTTAAGTTTCCTGTTAAAGGAATCTTTTATTTTTTTTGTCAATAGATTCATGACTGATTTTTATGGAATAAAACCATTTTATTTTTTTATGAAACCCATAGTTTATTTTGTCTAACACTTCCTTTCATCTTATAAGTAAGGAGTATGCCATATATATTTGCCTACCCACCCCTTGAGAAGTCTCTGGTATCAGCCGGGCACAGCTGACTTAAAGATAGTGGAAGAGACCACTTCTTTGGAAGACTGAATTTGATAGCCTACTACAGAGGAGAGTCCTTTTAACTTATGAGTTTAATCTGATGTTCCTCTTTGTGTGGCTTTCTTTCTCCTGAAGGCAGGAAAAACGGTCACAAGCTTTTGACAGAACTAAGTCTGTCGTGTTAGCTGGCATTCTGTAGGTATACCTATTCAATCCATTGGGTAGTATCATGAGAACAGCCCAGAACTCTGATTGGTTGAGCTTACGACTTACGCCGCCTACCCAGCGATTCTCGGAGACCACACATATGTACACACGTCTATGTATGTAGGTAGTGGTGTGTGAGTTCAGTAGTTTGAAAATAAACACACAGACACCAGATGCAGGTAGGTACCGCGTCAGCGTCCTGAAAAATTATCTTTGAAAGCTTGAAAAAGTACCATCAAATATCTTCGTTTCAATAGTTGATGTGATATTTAGATTAAATAAACTGTTAGTCCCCAGCTTAAACCCGATGGACGTTCGCCTTTGGAAGTTCTCATTAAAAGCTATTTTATAAAAATAAATATCACAAATCACTCTTTGAGGGTGGAATGCCTAATTAATAAAAAAATAAATACCTGATTATTATTGAACAATAACAATAATATTGGTTTCAGGCTAAACAAAGGAACCATCTGTTTATTCTTAAGTACTACAATTTTAATTATAGTTTTAAGAGTGTATAACAATATTTTTTTATCTTTATTTCAATAAACAGTTTATTTACTTAATCTAAATATCACATCAACTTATGCAGTTAGGTACCACAAATAATTAAAAAAAACTGGCTTTTACCACCCATATAACAAGGCTGTGTGTTGATGAAAAAATGTTGAATATTGTTGCTTGCACAAGTTATGAGAGCGTTTTAGCATAATCCCATTAGACCAGCCAAATGAAATTTGCAGGGATGATTCTCTATGAACAGTAGAAGTTTTTAAGATAGTTTGTAGAAAAAAATGTTACGTGAATTTTTTTGTCTAGAGCTTTTGAAAGATTTTATAAAATTTTTGCTTGGGAAAAATTTCTTGAAAAAAATTTTTTTTAAGAAAAGCTATCGGGTGCTGACTCATAGCAATAATATCTTGTGTAAGTGTCACTATCGGAGTATTTTCAGAAAAAAATCAAGATCGTCACCTAAATAGTTCAGCCACAGTTACGTAGTTTAGTCAGAAATCCGGTTTTTATTCAAATTTCAAAAAAGGTAAATAACTTTTGAACCACCCAATATCGCTGAACATACATGGGGGTCAAATCGATAGGTATTGAGGTCTTCTACCTCTCTGCTTCGGTTTATCCACTACCAACTTAACACCGTGTATAGTAGCCTTGAAAATGTTTTACTTGATAATCTTAATATATATAAATCTCGTGTCACGATGTTTGTCCTCAATGGACTCCTAAACCACTTAACCGATTATAATAAAATTCGCACACCATGTGCAGTTCGATCCAACTTGAGAGATAGGATAGTTTAAAACTCAAATTATAGTCGCAATTTTAATTTATTGCTAATTATTTGTCTGTTATTATTTGACAGTCACAATTATCTGTTAACAGTGTTAACTCCAAATGATTCTAACAGATGTCGATACCTTTCGACTGGGTTGAGTAAGTAATCAATAGATGGCGCTGCTATGGTAAATCTACGAACGTGTCATATAAGCTACATTTTAACAGCATAATTACCACGTGTTGTTGACGCTATAAATTTAATTAAATTTATAGTATTCTATAAAATATTTTGAAAAAGTTAGGGATCTGTATGAAAACTAAATTATTTTTAAGTATCTATCTACACCGAAGCTGGGGCGGACCTCTAGTAATATGTATATATTATTTTGTATATTAGAAATACTTCATAATTGGGAATGTTATTTAGAACTTTTTATAGTAATCACTCAACTTTAAAATTTTGACAACTCGTTAGCAACTTTTTAGAGCTTGTCATGAATAAGTTATGATAACAGTTACACAGATAATGTGTTCAAAATAATATGAAGATAACAATATAATTTGGGCACCTACTCAACTGTAAAAGACGGCATTGCTTTTTCACCGTAATGAAATCTATATATTAATACGCGAAGCAAAAACTTTGTGACTTTTTAAAAAAAATGCGCAGACGGAGGAGTATGTTATTTCGCGCATTTTTAGTTTACTAGTGGTCGAACAGTGCTCGAAATTCGACCCTAACTAATTTAAATTTTGTTTGAACATTATTAAGGTTCCATTGTCAAAGACTGAGCGAGCGCTATTTCACATTTTTCTTTCAAGGAAAATGATATGGATATTAGATACGTCAATTTTGAAATGTTGACTTGTTTATCTGTGGTCAAATTGAGAATATATTAATATTGCTTGTCTTTGATAATAATAGAAAAAACTTTGTACCTACATAATATCAACATTTCAAAAATTGACGTATCCAATATCCATGTAATTTTCCTTGAAAGAAAAATGTGAAATAGCGCTCGCTCAGTCTTTGACAATGGAACCTTAATAATGTTCAAACTTATAATTTAAATTAGTTATGGTCGAATTTCGAGCACTGGTCGACCACTAGTAAATAATAAACTCTTGAAGATGTTTTCCTAACTTATCGTGCATATTGTGTCAAAATTTTAATCTTATAAAGACGTATACGGTAATGCAAATCCCTTCAACCCTTCTAGCGTAGGTACGCAGATTTCTTAATTGTTGTTTCCCTTGGAAAAATACTTCTTAAATTTCTGTAACAATCGTGACATGTTGGAAAACTTGTTAAGGGATTTCATATCGGAGTGAATGACGAAAAATAATGTTTTACTTCCATGGATTCATGAGTAATTGGGGGACAGAGTTGACTGAACATTTATTATCATTGTCCAGTTGTCCACATATTGTAGGTACTCATAACTGTCATTTGTTCGTGCATTATCTACATAATAATTCAGTTATGTTTGTTTATTTATTTATATTTTTGCATATTGGCACATCAGGCCTGAATCGCAGACTCTTGGTTTGATTTTAATCGTCGTGGATCTTTGCAGATATATTTAGGGTAATAGTAAAAAAGTATTGGAAGTTTGATTTGAAATACAAAAAATATAATAAGAATGCTTATATTTCTTATTTTATAAAGATATGTATAGAAAACTAATATAAAATATACGGTACGCCATGACAGATGACAGCCAGTTAAGTAGGTCAAACTAGATAATATAATACTAGGTAGGTAGGTAGGTACCTATATCTAAACACAGTAGGTACTGTACCTTAGAGCATAAAGTGTGGGAGTCCACTTTTTTGCGATTTTGACTTAATGATACAGTTTTATTCGCAATTGAAGGTTCTATAAGTGGTCAAAATATTGAAGTCACCACTTGTTAAAAAAGGTGACTTTTGAAATTAAAAATATGTTTAAGTCCAATTTTTGTTAGAGCATAAAGTGTGGGAGTCCATTATATTTCTTATTATAAAGACTATTGAAAATTGTATTAATTAAACATAAAACATGGTCTAATTGGTGAAAAAAAAAATATTTTCAGATTTAATATTTTTCATATAGAAAAAAAGTTCGCGTTTTGTAATTTCAAGTTTCACTAAATCCTCTCTCCTGCAAAATTACTAAAATGTGACTCCCACACTTTATGCTCTAAGGTACAGTAGATTCGAGGAGTCGAGGACTCACATAACAAAATATTTTGTTGTAATGTGAGTGGCAGACTATTTTTTCCTCTCTTTTTTTATAACCACGTTTAACAGTCAGTATTAATTTTTCCTCTTCCTCTGTTTTTTTTTAATAAACCTTGACATTCATTTTTTAAATTTACGCATATTTAGTAAGTAGTGACTCTTATTTTTTCCTTTTGAAATATTAAGATAATAATATACTATTTTTATTAACTTTGGGTGTGCCCAAATTCATAAAAAAATTAAACAAAAATTCTTCGACGTGTGTGTTGAAAAATAAGGCAAATAAAAACAAAATATTAAGTATGAGAGAATATAAACACAACAGCATCTATGAAAGCCGAGTGTTATGCAAAATTCAAAGTACAATAAAGTACCTATGGGTCAATATACAGATTTTTCCGTCAATATGCAAGGTAAATAAAATATAACAAGGCTAATAATAAGAGGCGATAAAGGCACCATGCACAACAGACACACATACACTCACACACACACACACACACACACACACACACCCTTGTTTGTTTTTAGAGTAAAATGCGGACCTTTACAAAAATCATCATTGTGGGGACCCACCTTTCTAGTTGATTGAAGAGAGTGTAAACTCATTTTTAGCGTTTCCCTATCTCTTTCCAACATGAACTTCTATTCGACATTTTTAAACACACTCGTGAGACAGAGATATAAGCAATCAAAGTTTTGGACAAAAATACGGCTTATGAGGACATAGCTGATTGTGAGGACCGTCCTCACGTTATTTAAAATACGTACGTGTTTTACACTAAGTCCCCGCTTTACGTATTAATTTGTATATAGTTTTTACACCCCGAGTGACATTGGCAACGTCGCGTCGCGTTGGTTATGGTTCGGACGTGTTGTGGTCGCACCGTTCGTATTACCTACAATCTACTATATAAATTGTGTTGCTTTTATACAGTTCAAATGAGTTATTACAAAGGAAAACATAATGTAAGTAAGTATATTTTTATGTGGATATAGATGGCCTATATAAAATTACATAATCAAAGGAGATCATTAAGTCTTTTTTTTACCCATCACGCCGTTTCCCGAAGGGGGTAGGCAGAGAATACGGACTTCCATTCTTTCCAATCCAAACAAACCTCTTTCGCTTCCTCCAATCGCATAACATTCCGCATACATGCTCTTCTATTTCTTTGCTCCTGACTTGGCCCTCCTGTAAGACGGCACCGATTTGGTCGGACCATGTCATTCAAGGTCGACCTCGTCTGCGTGTACCCATTCTTTCAGATTTATATATCCTTTTAGTCATTCTTCATGCCCAAACCACATTAATTTATTCACTTTCATTCTAGTCACTATGATAACATCCACTCCACATTCATTTCTAATTTTATCATTCCTCACCTCATCAATCAGTCTCTTTCCGCATATACTACGCAGTGATCTCATTTCCACAACATTTATTCCAACTTCCAGATTTTTCGTCCATGTCCAAGTTTCACTACCATACATCATGGATGGAATCAGGATTGCGCTATGCATCAACTGTTTGGATTTGGTATCTCTTAAATCCAAACAGTTGATCATTAAGTCTCCATACATTATTTGTTTTATTTTTGTTGGCCGGTACTTTTAGAAATTGGCCCAAAATGAATGATCTCCTTTATATTGCACAGCGTACTTTAAATATAACTATTATGCACAAACATTTTTTTTATTATTAAAAATTATTAATTTCAGTTCGATAGCTCTAGATCAGTGGTCGTCACACTTTTCTGTTCAAGGGCCACATTGGACAATGTGAGCTCTCACATCATGGGTGCCACCCCCCCCCCCCACTGGATTGATTGTTACTTCTACCATAAAGAAAGTGAAAAATTATTTTGCCCCCCCCCCCCCGCCCCTTTCAAAAAAAAATCCGCAGGCGCACATGGGCCACATACTTATAAATAAGGTACGAAGGGGTACAAAAAAACGAGAATGGAATTGCCCTCGGGAAGGATATTGGGGAAAACTACTGTCTTGTGAGCTAGTGCGCAATGTTTAACTGCTTTGAGTACATCGCTTTGTCCGTGAAGTTTCTTAAGTATTCCACTTTCGCGAAAAAAACATTTTTTTTTACCCATCACGTCGTGTCCCGTAAGGGATAGGCAGAGAGAATGGACCTCCACTCTTTTCTATCCATCAAGCATACTACTTCTTTCGCTTGCTCCACCGACATATTTCTCATACACCATCTCCTATTCCTCTTACTTCTTACCTGGTCTTCCTTGAGGACGGAATCGATGTGTTCGATCCACGTCATTCTCGGTCCACCACGATTTCTTACACCTTTCCTTTCAGCCTTTTACATACATACAATTTTCTTTGTCATTCTTTCCATATGCCCAAACAATCTCAACTTATTAACAATTATTTCTTTGTCACAACAATAACTTCCATACCACATTCCTTCTTAATATTTTTATTTCTTTCCATATCCCATAAAGTTTTTCAACATATATTATTCGATTCGTAGAGATTTCATCTCTACTGCATTTATACTACATTCTTCTTTTTTCGTCGATGTCCACGTTTCACAACCATACATCATCGATGGTAACAGAATTGCCTTTTGCACTAGTTTCTTTGCTTGTAGTAAGTCGTTGTTGTTTCTCATTATAGGTCTTAGTGCACCGCCCACCCTGCAACCAGCAACTTTCCTACGTTCGATTTATTTTTCACAAAAAAAAAAAAAACGTGATGACCGATTGTCGAGAGGTATCGAGCGCGGCTGTGATTTATGGCATTGGGCGCGGAAACCGAAAAATAGTTATGAAGATGCTTTGCCATAAAAAAAATGGTTTAAATTTGGAAAATGAAGAAAAGTCAATTGAAGTACCACATCTCTCAACATCAAGAAGTAACGAAAAACGTTGATCAAATCGATGCTCTCATTTGTAAATACCGTCGTCGACGCATTAATGAACTTATATTAGGGATTTCAATCCAGAGAGATAAAAATAAGTCGTTCAAAAATGGATTAAAGGTGACCTTCAAAGGGATGGTCCTGTTTTACAAAAATATGACAAAAGTCGAGAATATTGTACTCGAATTAAGATTAATTCGTAACAAATCCTCACACTACCGCAGTCACAAACGCGAATTGAATTTTCTATGGAGAATTTGGAGCTCTGTGGCGAAAATAGAAGTTTTTTTTGTTCGTATTATTACTTGCAACGAAAACTGATTTTGTCATTATGCTCCTGAGAGAAATGTGTGTCAATACAGTGAGTAAATAAATCCTTCCGAAGTAGTCCAGTCTAGGCCTCGAAAGAATTTGTGCTTATTGACTATTTCCAAATAGGCCAAAGTATTAGCGCAATAGTTTTCGCAAGCACAATGCATGGTTTTGTAGGAAGCAATTGAAAATTATCAAGGAAAATAATTGACCGCCAATGCCTTGCTCCTCGACGACAACGCGCCGATTCGAGTAGTGCGCGTTGGTAAGGCTGGTATTTGAGACTATGGTTTCCAAAATTTCAATCAACTATACTTTAAAGCCTAGCTCTGGTACCTGCCGACAATTTTCTTTCACGAAACATCAGAGAAATAAGTATTAGTGGAAAGCTATTTTCCGACGATGAAGAGTTTAAGGAGGCCAAAAACATATTTTTCAGAGAAAGATAAAAAATATTTTTGAAGGCTGTTGAAAAGATATATAAATTGGCGGTGGACTGGCTGATGGTGCTGGAGCCAAGCCTGTAGAAGAGGATGGCACGCAGCTCTCTAAGAGTGAAGATTTTCCGGAAATGCTTTACGAAAAGAAAAAGAAAGTAATTGGCGTTTTATAAAGCGCATTCGGGTTGAAAAGACTATTTGTAGAGTAGTGAAATTATTTCAGATTTTTCTGCCTTTTCCTTCCATTTTTTGTCTTTTCTTTCACCCGTATCGAGAATACTTTGAACTCTCCTCGTATGTAAATTGAAAAAAAATAGTGATAGGTATCATAGTGAAAGTTATATTAAAGATTTTTATTAGAAATACAAACGTTATACATGTAACTTCATTTCATTTTAGGTATTTCCGTGTTTCAATCTTAGCTTTGTACGAAAAATCGATTTTGGCAAGGTTTGTCTTTTGAAATCGATTACCGGCACTAAAATCTGCAACGGGCCGCAGATGACGACCACGGCTCTAGATCTAACAAAGCAGAGATAGAAACCATGAATATTGATCCATAACCTAAAAACACCAAAATCCAAAGAAATAAAAAATTCCAAAAATTTCCGCGGACACCAGCGGCAAAAGACGCAATGAACAGACAAATGGCTGTGTTCTGGTTTAGAGAAAAAGGACCGAATAAACAGCTCGGTAGCCTAGTTGTACCAGCGTGGACTTCAGATCCGAGGTCCCGGGTTCGATTCCCGGTCGGGTCAGAGTTTTTCTAAGTGTTTTTCACTTGAAATTTCTACCCGGGGTTTCCCTGTCTCAGATTGGACGGGACCGGTTGACTGGAAAAAATTGCCTCAGGCAATAAGTTCCGCCAGCTATACTGACACCTTTGTATTGAAAAGTGTTATATTTTTATTTATTTTTAATGTGAAGAATGTCTCAAAAACGAAAAAGATTTAAGTAGAAGTTGCTGGATTGATATACTTAAAAAAAAATACGTTTATAACATTTTTTTTTTCTTTTATAATAGACCTCCACCCGGAATCGAGTGATTTTGGAACATAATTTAAAAAAATGCTAAAAAATAATATATATTTTTTAATTATTTTATTTTGTTTAATTAATAATAAGAGAAAACTAGTTATATATTTTAATAATACCTATATTATTAAATAGTTTTATTTTATCATGCCCATTTTTAATGTGTCTCAATCAATCAATGACGATCTGATTTTTTTATGTTTACAAATTGTGTTAGGTATATTCCATCAAGGGAAAACTAGAAAAACGGTTTTGTTTAATTTTATATTTAAAAAATACATATATTATATCATTTAGTTTTATTTTAATGTGCCTCAAATAATCAATGACGATGTGATTTTTTATGTTTCCAAATTGTGTTATACTCCATTAATTTAATCAAGGGAAAACTAAAAAAAAAGTTTTGTTTAATGTTATATTTAAATAATGCATATATTACCATTTAGTTTTATTTTAACATGCCTATTTTTAATGTGCCTCAATCAATCAATGACGATGTAATTTTTATTTTTATTTTTTCAAATTGTTTTATATTCCATTAATTATATATTAAAGGAAAACTAGAAAAATAGTTTTATTAATTTTATATTTTAATAAAATCTATTTTATTATTTAGTTTTATTTATAAAAAAGACATATATAAGAGTGGAGAAAAGGAACTAAGCTTATTGCAGACCATCGAACTGATTGTAACTATTGATGATGATGATGAATAATATAGGTCCCCACTTTACTCTAGCTGCGAACAAGGGTGTATAGCCTCTTGTTATCAATTCTGTTTTCTATTTAGTATGACAAAAGAATAGTTGAAATATGCGACGTTGTCAAATCTTATTACATAGTGTAATGATATCGTACCAGTTCCATATAACGTGGGGACTTTGATTTAGAGTCCCCACTTTGGAGTAATTGTGCGTAATTATACACTAATTGGGCTGGTGGCGCCACGTGGTGGATACACTCCGAACTTCATTTTTGGTTTGTGTAAGTTTTTTTCGACAAAAATACTGATTTTGGGGTCCTCAACAAAATTCGCTGAGATTTTGCCAGCCGACCAATAAGATCACGAGGATTCGATACGTACCTTTGAAGATATGGGTTGTATATTGCGGGGACGTCCCCGTAAACGGCTTCGTCCCCACAACCAGTACATTTGTCAAGTTCAGGTCCTCACAATATTAGGAAAACAAACGCACCCTCCCTCACACACACACACACACACACACACACACACACACACACATATACCTACTACTTACATACACATAATTACAATAACCAGAATAGAAAAAATACAAACGTGGATACGCCAATAAAATAAAGTCATCAAATAATACATACACAAAGAAATTGATAAAAGTCAAGAAAAGAATCAAAAATACATAATATACCTAATATGTCAATAAAAAAAAATAAAAATATAAAATTATAAAATTTAAAAAAAAAATGTATCTCAATACAATCTACTCAATCAATAATAAATCAAATATCACTGTAACGATATAATAAATAAATGGTAACACATGATTATGAATCAAAAAAATTAGAGAATTGAGACTTACTTTGCGTTCATCCAATAGTATATTATGGGGTTGACCATTGCGTTTGCCATCGCCAGCCAATAGAATCCCAGGTAGACGTGCTGAATGTATTTCTTGTACAGGACTCCGGGGTTGAAGTGTGTGTAGATGAAGTAAGTCTGATACGGGAGCCAGCAAATGCCGAAGATGACTATGACTAAGATGAACATCTTGACTACCTGCGAATTGAAATATGATAACACAAAATTAAGGTAGTGTAAACTCAGAAAGTTAATGCTTCTTCAAAGGAGGTAGACTCTATTTGAAATCTCGACGAGAAATGTATTGGTATTGGTAGGATTTGATCTTATACGTATGTATATATAAAGCATTGCGTAGACATAGACAACATTCTATTGACGTCATTCGTCGTTAATTATGTCCGCTAGATGGCAATACCGTAGTTGTTGGAAAACACAATTTGAATTCTTCAAACACATTATTTCTAACTTTTTAACACTTAGTCATTATACCAATCTACATAATAAGTCAGTAATGTTTGTATATTTTTTTTGTATATTGGAGCATCACGCTAAAACCGTAGGTTCTGCGTTGGATTTTAATCGTCGTGGATCCTTGCAGGTATATTTATAGTAATAATATGTAGATTCAAATGTTTACAATTTCTCAAATATATTTAATGTAATTAATACATTTCTAAAATTATAAAATCTTCATAGTAACATCTCCGTAAACACAGATGGTTGATTCTTTTAAAAACAAAACTACTCATGTTAATGTTGCGTGGAACCAAAGTTTGACTGAATAAAAACGTATTTAAAAGATTCATGATTGTTTTGAAATAAAAAAAAAAATGTAATTCAAACCATATAAAACACATTTTATCAACATTGAAATGAAAGTAAGTATATTTTCGGATTACGTAACGATTGACATTTGAGGTCGGTAAAACAGTTGCCTTTATCATTAGTCAATCAAATAAAATTTGTACCATTTCACACATAGATGGTGTAGGGAATGTAGTCAAGACTCAAACCATATTGAGAGTAAAACTTGCATATTATATAGGTAGGTTCGTATTATATTATTATCAACCCATTTTTTACCCTTCCATTGAACAGTAAAATTGAATCAAGTGTGAGATGTAACATATTATTATGATAGGTACACGCTGTTTTTTTTCCATGTGAGTGGCAGATTATATTTTTTCTTCTTTCTTTTTTATAAACATTAAAAGTGTCATTCTTCTCTCTTTTTATGAATTGTGAAAGTGTAATTATTCTTATTTTTCTGTGCTTATGTCAGTTAAATAGAGGTCTGTTAAGCAATGGGAAGCTAGACTAGAACCTGTTTAATTACCTACCGATCAAGCCTGACAATCGAAATTAAAAACGTAATGCAAGACGGGTATTAGCTAGTTTTAATAAAACTAACTTTGAAGTATATGAATCTCATGCGCCAACGTGCGAACGCTTTCCAATTAGGACAAACACTTATGATAACTTTTAAATAGGATTTTCTATGATTTCCTATGATTTTCTCTTGGTAAAGTAAATGTGAAATGACGAAAGTCGAAACGTTATTGGTCAGTCAGAATAACCACTTTCCTTTTTTAGAACTGTCCACTAAAGCTTAATAATAATTAATCCAGGTAAAACAGAATTTCAGCTTTCAGGAATATTCACGAAAAAGTATAAGTTTAGAATAAGTCAATTAATATTTGAGACTTAAAGCTCCGTTGCACGCGAACGCCCGTTCTAAAAAAATATCAAACTCCTTAAGATCATTTTTTAAATAACTAAATCTCTTGAACTATGCCATGGTTATTTTATTACTAAAATAAAGACTTGATTTTTTACGTTTTTTTCATATTTAAACATAGTTGATTAAAAATACGTCTTTATTATTTAAGCATTTCGTAATCTTGTGTTCATATAGAGTATTATAATTTTATTATAATTTTGTACTTATGCTCGTAACATGAATATATTTAATACGATAGTAAAAAAGACAAAGTATGGGCATAATATTTTTTTCATTACTCAGATTTAAGTATTTACAGAAGCAAAAAATTAATGAATGTTTTACAGAACAATATTAGAGGATAAATAAGTAACCCTTTTTCCTTGATAAGTATTTATCAAGGAAAAAGGGTTGTAGATACAGGAAAGTTTAGTTGTAGATACATAAAATTGTCATAACTATTTTTTTTTTATAAAACCATTATAATTGTATTTGATGTATCTCTATATTTGAAATTCTGCAATACTCTGTACATTTTTGTTGAAAAATAAAATTATTATTATTATTATTATTATTAAATCAATAGAATTTATTTTAGAGAACTATTATGTATTAAAACAGTTTCATCTATACTCTATCTATACTATAAATAAAGAGGAAAATTTTGATTGTTTGTTTGTTTACATTGAATAGGCTCCAAAACTACTGAACCGATTGGAAAAATTCTTTCACTTTTGGGAAGCTACACTATCCCCGGTGAACATAGGCTATATTCAATTATCAAAAAAATATGGGATCCTTACTAAAACCCCAAAAATGTAACCCAAGGTGTAAAAAAATACCTAAAATATTCTTTACATAGCGTGCGTTGTGAAAACTTTTGATGATAGAGTAAAATAATGTACTACGACTTTGTAGAAGACATCAATATTTACAATAAATGTCGCGACAGCATAATATGTCTAACTTTTATAATAGTTATGTCACAATAAGTGTTCATTTATTTTAAAAATTTAATTGAAATGCCGCCTCTAGAAAAGGCTCTTCATTTTTATCTAGGTATTACTCCTTATCAAAATCAATTGATTCATATTCATGCGGACATTCCATTCGAAAGATAACACGAGTTTAAAAATATAGGTAAGTACCTGTTAGAAAAAAAAGAGTGGTCGCCGCTCTCCGTGGCTCACTCTGCTCATCTAGCTAGGCAGCGATATAGGGCGTCACTGGGGTACGAGCCATACAGGAGGGGACCATTAGAATGCTACATTATTCCAGATTAAATAGATTAGAATATTTTGAAAAAAAAAAATAGGGATCTTCATGAAAACTTTTTTTTTTTTAAATAGGTACCTACCTATTTCCCGTGCGAAGCTGGGGCAGACCGCTAGTTGCTTATAAAAGGAGGATTTTTAATATAGGTATTATGTAGGCAGACCTTTTGCGTTTTTTTTTTTTTTTATTTAAAGGAATAGAAAATTGAATGTTTATGACGGATTTTATTCCTCATATCATTTTTAAAATTCATCCACATCTGTTATTAATAGAGCATTTTTTAACGTCTACCCTTCTTACATGATTGCGTCTGTTACTGAATGAATAATATTATGAATACGAGTTGATTTGGTTGAATAAATATTTTTTACTCGATAGAAGATTTTTTTAAATAATAACTAGATTTCCCGACAGACGTTGTCCTTTGATCTAACTATGAATATTAAATCCAAATTTAAAAGAATGATAAAAATGACTTTTAACCGATGTCATTCCGACCGTTGCATCTGTTTTAAACCAGATATTTTCCATACAAATTCTGTCAATTGACCAATTATCAAACAACTAAGAGTTTGTGTCAAACGACAATTTCATTTCAAAATTTGATTTATTCACTTTTTACGTTTTAATTTATAAAAAAAATTGCTTTTATGTTAACAAATGAAAAAAAGCTTGAAAAAATTCCATCGAAAATCTGCGTGCCAATATTTTTAATGTCAATTGTTGACAGCTAAATAAAAATTGTGTTTCTATAGAATTTTTCATAGATGGCGTTGTTGTATAGAAATTCGTTCCATACTTACTTGAATATTATATTTTATATTTGATATCCATTTTCGATGTTTTATTAGTTATTCTGTTATCCGGAGCGGATAAGAATCCCGACCATCTTCCTCTTTCACGACACAAGCTTTCAGTAGCTTACTGTGAAAGAGTCAAGGAGTGTATTTGTGTTCACTTTGAGTGAGCACAGATTCATTTAAAAAAAAAATAAGCTAAAAATGATAAAAATCTGTTCTGTCGATCTCGAGTTATAAGTGTTCGAACTAACCCGAATTTCTTTTATATGATTAGATAATTCAAACATGATTTGTGAGAATATAACATTATTTCCAGATAACTTCAGCTTCAGCTCTCTCATGTGTCTCCTCCCTGCAGTGAACTCTTCATGTAGGTACATAAGTTCTGGGTTGTTTTAAAACAACCTTATATGCTCAATAATATTATTATTAACATTTAAATCTCCAAGATGGCAGATTTCTCTGGTCTGTCGACTAAGGTCTGGCCACAGTCTGTCTCCTGCCCACCTCCACAAAATAAATATTATAGATACACCTCACTGCGTTTGTGGCTCAGAATTGGGTGATGCAAACCATTTGATCATGGAATGCTCACACATGAGGGGCACAGACTCTTTGATGGAGATGCTGGGGCAGGCGGGAGTGGGGTTTCCTACCCAACTTTCGCTTGTTCTTGCTGATCCATCAAAGAGTATTGTGAAGTCTCTTGGTTGGTTTGCTCGGGAGAACTCTCTAAAACTTTGATTTTAATTACATTCTAGGTATTACTATAATATAATAATTGTAACTACTATAATTTAATAAATAGGCAATATTAAAAATATATATATGAACTTGAGACTGACCAAGAACGCAAATAAGGCGAAGGTCAAAAAAAAAAAAAAATTAAATCTAAAGCTGAGACCGCATACCGACTTCTGGAGATTCCTTACATAATTTATCAAATTCATCAAAAATGGATATTTTCTCAATTTTTAACGGGCTATGTGCGATTTGAAGATATTCTCTAAACGCAACAATATTTTTAATCATTATTAAACTGTGCAATCTGTATCTATTTTTCAGTATAGCGATTAAAAATATGTAAGTACCTATGCGTAAAATTTTTCAAAAATTCTGATAAAACTGAAATTTTCATATTTTTTTCAAATTTTAGGTGGCTTGCGGGATCGGAAGATAAAGTCCGATTTGAGTAATTATTTTTTTGTTTCTCTTGTATTTACCAATCGCAACTTTTCCGCACTATAGCGAATCGATATTATCAGCTTGACTTTTTTCGCACCACCCTAAATGTGTTTTTGTTTCTCCTACTACCCTCTGTCACATAATGTCTGCCTGTGGTACCAGATAATATAAGTCCTTATCTCGACTTCATCTATTTCACCTTAAGGGTAATTGAACACTGATTTTAGCTTTTGACAAAGAGATAACTGCAATATACCTACATACATACATACTCCCTTTATGGCCCCCGCACAACGAATTCCAGTTCGGAGAAGACCAATCCACAGCAAACCCGACCCGCACGAAACCGACCCCCCTGCTCGATCAAAGCAATCAAACTGAACTTATATTTGTAGTGTTATACATTTTTGGTCACAAGAATCTAGACATAATTAGAACGTTGTGCACCAACAAAGCCAATAGGCAATAAAGATGAGACATTAAGGAAATGGATATAGGTATTCATATTCTGGCGCCAAATACATGACAGCAGTCGCAGTATTTAAATTTGGTTGCTCTCTTGTGTTCAATAATTTCCTACTTTTATCTCTAATCTCATTAATTATTAAATTTCTACTTGCTGTATACCTACATGAGATTTTTTTGACATGTTCAACATGTCATTTATTATTTGACAAACAAACCAACGTGGTGGGAAATTAAAAAGATTTTTTCGATCAACCACTACGGGCTTATGACCGTCTTCTAGAGCTATTTCAAAGGCCTGATGGCTAAATCTGATCACTTAACTTTAACAACGTTTGCCATTTTAAGTGGTCGAATCCCCGAAATTTCCATCATCGGCATGATCAACATGTCGAAAAGTCGTATACCCCCGCAGGACTCACACCCGCATCTCTTGCCGTTCCAGCCATTTTTTTCGGGGTTGTTTTGCACTCCAACCAGTAGGTACTGGTCTATTGTGCTTCCCCTGCTTGCTCATGGTGTTCAATTAGAGCTTCCCCACTAATCCCAGACGCTTCAAGAAGACCAGCATTAGGAGGGGATCCAAAGGAAGGGAAGTCCTCCTCCTCTAGCCTGTGTTTACCAAACCTTCTTGCTCTCGCATAAACTACTGCATCGCATTCTATATTATTCTGAAATTCACGTTCCAACTCAACGCAATCAATGATTGCAATTGATTCCATGCCAATCATACTCCAATAGTTGATAAAATGTTTATTATGAACGAGCTCATTCATTCATTCTCCCTTTAAGGCCCTCCGCACACCGCAAGCCAGCCCGGAGGAGACAAAATCCGAAGCAAACCCGCCCCGCACGAAACCGACCCCCTAGTTCGATCGAAGCAATCTAACCAAAAAGCCGATCCCACACAAATCAAGTCCGCAGCGGATCCCCCCCAAACCAACCCGCAATGCGAGAGGCCTAAACCCCACTTAGGAGCATAGGGAGGCATCAAGAGCTCTCCTTTGCGCTCGAAGGCGTCCGAGGCTTATGATGCCTTTTCTGACCGGCTGAGGTTTAAGGACGTGGGGTGGTCAACCTCACGGTCCCGATCTGATTTTTCGATTTCCTGGCTCTTACAGGATGCTCGAAAAACCAGCAAAAAGAGCAGAGGTGCTATTCTTAGCCGGCAATCCCACGGAAAATGCTATTCTTAGCCCTGTCAAAAAGTGTCAAAAACTTTTCAGCTCGCGGTGGCCAATTTCGGAACTACATATACAACGTTATCTATGTACAGATGATCACTGCGCTATTCCAAAGTGACAAATAGAATGGTGCTTCATTGGTGTTTGACAATCACTTGTTTATGACCTTCTCCCACACCATGTCCAAATCCCTCAGCTCTGCATTGAAGGAGCGGAGCACAGTGTGACAGTGTGTGAGGGTCTTCCTCGTCTTCGGGACCCTGATGGCAGGAAGAACAGCGCTCTCCTCGGCCAACTGTCATTCGGCATCCTTAACACAAGTCCCAGCAATGTCCATCTCCTCCCCACAATGGTAGAGGTGATGGGCTCACGCTGGATGCGCCGGCGTATAGCGTCGTTCGTGATGCGGTGGAACCATCTCTCTAGAAATAGAGAATTTAACTCCTAGCAGTTTGTATCACAATCAATTTTATTAAATTTGTAATTTTGAGGGTGCTTATTTCCATATTATCTACTTAACTCATTTTTGGCGCAACTACGATAAATAAAATTTTAGCAAACCTTTCCACATTATTTATGGTTCACTTTCATTTTCAAATGGGTCATACCATTTCACATAATATCATAAATGTATACACACATTGGTTTTATGACTCAAGCATCATTTTGTGTTAGAAATGGTTTTCAAAAGCTTCTTTAGCCTTCTATAGCCTCTTTGAGTCTTTTCTACAACATCATGTCTTATATGATGTGTGCACGATCCATCATAGTTGAAGAGATCTTAAAATAAAAAAACAGCAATTTCTTCGATGTGAATTATTATTCGAATAAAATTACATTTTTTCAAGTATAGCCATAAATAAAAATATGGTTCGAATAAAATATATTTTTAATGTAATAAAGCTTATGTGAATAAAATTCTAAAGAGTAAAAATGGTGTAGGTAATTTGATTTTTTTATTGAATCTATTTTTTAAAAATGGAAACATTTATATCATACTAGCTGACCCATCGAACTTCGTCCCGCCTTAAAGTCAATAGAATATTGCTGGGTAACATAACATAGCTAACATACATGACTACTCTTTGTGAAAAAAACAAAAGTTATGTGGTTATAATATTATGAATCAGTTATTTCAAAGCACCCATTTAAATATATTAGATATTTTATATTGAATTTTTATCATCTGACTTATAAAAAAGTCATATAATACAGACTTTTTTATAAGTCAGATGATTCTAAATAATTGCACAACTAAAACACCAGAAAAATATTCATTCATTGGTTTAAAAATACAAAAAATATGCATAAAATATGTTTGAATGTTAAAAAAATATTTTTGAAAGCTTGAAAGAAATTTTATCAATAATCTGCGTACCAATGCGCAATGTTTTGAAACTCGACGGTTGTTAGGTAAATAAAAATTGCGTTGTTGTGGGATTTTTTACAGATGGCGTTTATGTTGATAGCAAGCCCATTCCATACTAACTTTAATATTGTCTATACTAATATATAAAGAGGAAAGATTTGATTTTTTGTTTGTTTGTTTGTTTGTTTGTTTGTTTGTTTGTTTGTTTGCTTCGAATAGGCTCCAAAACTACTGAACCGATTTGAAAAATTCTTTCACTTTTGGGAAGCTACAATATCGGCGGTGAACATAGGCTATATTTAATTTCCAAAAAGAATTGGGTAACCTACGAAAACTTCAATAATGTAACCCAAGGTGTAAAAAATTTACCTAAAATATTCTTTTTATCGCGAACGCTGTGAAAACTAATGATGATAGAATAAAACAATGTACAACAATTTTGTAGAAGACATCATTATTTACAAAAAGTATCGCGACAGCATATGTCTAACTATTATAGTTATGCCACAATAAGTGTTTTTTTATTTAAAAAAAATCAATAAAATGTCACTCATAGAAAAGGCTCTTTATTGGTATCTTGGTATTACTCCTTATTAAAATAAATTAGTTCATATTCAAGTCTGCTTCAATATGTTTGTATAACTTTTTGAATTATTCAATTCGGACATTCCATTCGAAAGTTATCACGAGTTTAAAAATGTGAGTATTGGAAAAAAAGCATAGTCTCTTATCATCTCAACTTATCCGATGCAGAGTGCGTACGGGAAAGGGAGGGGCGTGAGGGGATCATGTCAAGTTTAGTAGAAATACCGCGCAAAGTAGTCACGGTGGTAAAGTGACGTGACACGATAGGTACATTGCAATGCAATTATTCCAGATTAACATAGGCTATAAAATATTTTGAAAAAGTTAGGGATCTGTACGAAAACTGAATTATTTTTAAGTATCTATCTACCCGTGCGAAGCTGGGGCGGACCTCTAGTATTTAATATTTCTATTTTCTATTTTCCATCTATTTTTCGATTTTTTAATAGTTATACTGTTGTCCGGAGTGTAGAGGAATCTAATAAACTAAATAAAAATAAACGATAAAAATCTGTTCAGCCGATCTCGAGTTATAAGTGTTCGCACTAACCCGACTTTCTTTTATATTGTAGATATACAAATAGAACAAATAAATAGGAAGACCAGATTAGTAGGTTATATGCAGAGGCGGCCCGTTCATATGTGCACTGCGCCCCCAGAAACAAAAACAAATTTAAAAAAAATAGTATTAAAATTAAAATAATAACATTAAAATATTTCTAAAACATCCATATTCGTATTCAAAGCTGAGGCGCGAACAAGTGAGAATATATGCGCGCGCACACACCCTACTTCGCATATGAAATACCGAAATTCGGGTGCACATTTCAATATGCACGCGATTTTGTATGAAAATTTCTCAAAAGGCGTGAATGGTGGAGTGAGTGAAACGGACTATCCATAGAGCGAAAATCCGTGTCTGGCAATGAGAAGGAATCCACGTCCCCGTGCACAGCACCAACAATGTCCTTGAAAAACTTACAATTAATATTGCCCAACGTTTCACTTTGAACGTGCTTGAAGTGGTTGGTGACCCAGCGGTTACAACGCCGGCTTTCGTACTGCGGACGTCGTGGTTCGATCCCAGGTGCCGACCATCTTCCTCTTTCACGACACAAGCTTTGAGTAGCTTACTGTGAAAGAGTCAAGGAGTGTATTTGTGTTCACTTTGAGTGAGCACAGATTCATTTTATTAAAAAAAAAAAAAATAAATATAAGAAATATGCCCAACGGTTATTTTACTAAGAAAATTTTGAGATAAGTGCATGCAATATTAATTTATAATACCTATTCATATTATTGACAGAAGTACCTACCTATGTTGAACCGCGTATTGTGAGTGTTTTCCAAGGAAATAATCGGAACAATGTTCTTAATATAAAGAGATTCCTTGTAGATTGCTGTGTTAAAAATGTGTTAAAAATATGGTTACTGTGGATTTTCACTACACTTTGTGCTACTGCAAAATATTTTAATACCATAAACATGTTTTCGGGAGCGACTGTTCCCTTCTTCAGATGGACAAAGACAAAGTCTTGACGTCATAAACATGTTTTCGGGAGGTAGGTACCTACATTGTTTGTGTGCACTGCCTGTGATTTAAGGCACGAGCCGCCTCTGGTTATATGTATATAATAAAATTGTGTATTTTATCAGGGGACACTAAACGAACCCCAATATCTCATTAGACGAGATAACAACTTCCTGTATCATCATTTACACTACCCCTATTCCGAATATTACACATTAACAACTTAAGTGTGAAACTCACGGGAATTTAGTATGGGCTGCGGAGTTTTCCGAAGTATTCTGTAGGGGCGTTAGACACGTTTCCATACAAATTTTTGTAACTAGACACCAGCGTAAATGTCACGGAAACATAGAATAGGGGTACAGTATAATACTAAGATAATAATATTTATATTGCTTATCTGACGGTTTAACCTGCATGTAACAGTGTTGAGAGGTACAAGTGTGACCAACACGTGCCTTATCTGGGCCCATTACCTTTCAAAATCTCCATTTTCCTTCGCAAGTATATATTATTATGGTATAGACTGTAGAATGTAGTAAGCTTAAAAGGGTATTAAATACATAGATTAATATTACAATAATGTTTGGATATTGTGTTTGAAAAGTGATTTTCTAAAAGTAGGTAGGTACCTACCTGTTTATTTTAAAATTGATATTTTAAACCATCTCCTTTCAACAAATCGTTTAAAACAACATATTTTCATGCGTTGTTGTTATTATGCACTTGTTATTGGTTGAAATCACTTGTCATTGCTCGCGAAATTCAAAATTTTAGTTGATGCTAAATTTTAGCGGATCTGATAGGGAATTGGGGTAAATGTATTCGGACGATTCCGGTATGAAACTTCAATCCGTTTGATGATGTTTGAAATTGGGAGCTTTACAACTAGACGAAGGACATTATTTTTTTAATGAATCTAGGCTCACTCAAAGTGAAAACAAGTACATATGTACACTATAGACATCTTTCACATAAAGCAAAGATTGTGTGTCACGACCTTCAGTACGCTATACGTACGAAAGTGTCGGCTGATAAGGCGTCGACAATAAGGCCCGAAATTACAATGCAGGCTTAAGGTCCGCCTCAACGTTAAGGAGCACACATAAAGCTCCTTTTACCAAAATTATGCGAATTACAATGTCTCCTTAGCACGAATTTGCGGCTTATCCTACTCGTAAAGTAAAGGGATATCCTGGGGTGTCCTCAACAGCGTAAAGCTCGCTTAACTCAGTTATTTTTTTTTTCTCACCAGAAGACGCCACAAGTCCAATACGGACAAACTGACATTTAAAATGTCATAATAATATTATAGTCACGCAATTATTACGCTTTTTGAAGGTGGAATGCCTAATTCATTTTAATTATTACGCCTTTTGTTCTCTGTTGTTTTGAAATTCGAAAATAAATATCGATTTTTTCAGATTAAAAATAACGACGATAAAATATCGATTATTTCTGAAAAACTATCGATATTTTGATATGTCTTTAGTTACTTCTTGCCCATCACTATAGTGTAATTAGGAAAATAAACAGTTCTTAGTATTAATTCTCGCCCGTTGGTGTATGCTCGATGTAAACGAGCAATAAGTTTCCATAGAGATCATGAAAGAATGTTCATTACTCTGCTCAGGCTCTGTGTTCTTTTGGTGTAAATAGACCTTAACGCGGTTTATTACATGATTCGGTCTTGAACTCATCCACGTAGGTATAATGTTTTCAGAGTTTTTTAATTTTTTTTATTTATTTATTTAAACAATAAAATAAGAAAAAAAAAATACAAGAAAAATACAAAAATACAGAAATACATTAACTTAGAATGAACATTTGGGATACCCGACCAGTGAAAACAAAAGAGTCTTGTGTCTGGTTTAAACAATAAATTTATGCATATACAATAATCTCTTAAAATAATTTACATTCACTTTAATGTCTACGTTATTATTCTCCCACTAAAGCTATAAGCTTGTGTGTATAGGAGAAGGTTTCAATTATACCTACGATAGTGCAAGAAAAAAAAAACATACAACAACCAGTTGTCCACAAAAACAAATACAAACACCCGCTTTAAGTACATTCTCAAAGTCTTAACAGGCATTACACATTTACATTTCTTCATCAAGAGGAACTATTGGACTAAGCTGACAGATTGTCATTTTTTGGCTATTATTATTGAGAATATCTTTAAGAGAGAATAAAATATGGAAAGACAACACACACAGGTATAATATGTTGCGATTGTCAAATCCACAAAATGATAATATTAGAGGTACTACCAAGAACTGAAAATATAAATAAATAATTGAACTATGTTTCTCTTACCCCACCTGACCTTATGTCAATTAGTAAAAAAATAATGATTTGTTTCTCGGGGAAGATTTAACCCCTACTTTCTCAAATGTACGAGTCTAAATTCTCCGGAGAGATTGGTCTTATAAATAATTGAGTTAAGTGAGTATCGGATGACTGTGAGGTTTCTCACATACACCCACACGAATAGTATTATTTATGATGGCCATAAAAAAAGATTCATAAATTATTCTTGATTCTTTCCTTCGAAGCAGAGCTGAGGGATTTGGACATGGTGTGTGAGGAGGTCATAAACATTGTGCAAGATCGAGCGCAATGGAGAGATCTTGTTGCCTCCCTACCCCATGGCTCTAAGTGGGGCGTAAAGAGAGTTTAGATTTGGGATTTGGATCTTATTTTACAGATTTTGTAACAAAAAAAACGTACCTACGTTGAATAGGTACTTGCACAAATTAACAAATAAATATGGACAGCAAAAACACTAGTGGGTTTAAACTTACACAAACATTAACAGCGAATAGGCAATAAGTAAAAGTAAAACAACAAATAAGCTTAGACAATAGTATAATGGTTAGTAAATGAAAATAAAAAGAATCGTTTTGTAGGTGGGTATATTATAATACGAAAACCAATATTTTTTGTCTTACTTTTCTTTTAGATCTTATAGATTCTAGTTGTCTCTGCGTAAGTTCTCCTATAGATTCCGACCCCCATAGCACTCTGCCCATCGCCGTGTAGAAGCACGTCATCCCCAACATGGGGACCATGTAAGTTACCACGAAGAATAGCACCTGATATCTAGAAATAAAAAGACACAACTGTTGAATGAATCATAATTGAAAACATCTCATATATATCTATAAGGGGGTTGTATTAATTCTCGCCGTTCTAAAAAAATAAAGAAATAATTGTAATCTTAATATTTTTTACTGCTGTTTTTTTTTTTGTTTTAGTGTTTCTCGCTCTGCGCAAGCTCCACGTGGCACTTTAAACCGCTCAAATCATGTCAAACTTTGTACCATCAAAACAAAACTTGCGAGAAGCCTTGCTTTTCTGTTTCCACCCAAAGAAAACTGAAAAAGAAAATTTTCTTTGAGCTTCTTAAAGCAGGTGAAACAGTTACAGCAGAGCGCTACAAGGAACAACTAATCAAGTTAAAGGCAGCGATTGAAGAAAAACGACCAGAATATGCAGGCAGACGTGAGTAGATTCTTATTCAGCACGACAACGCAAGGCCCCATGTGGCTAAAGTGGTCAAAGACCAGCTAAATTCTTTTGGTTGGGAAGTTTTACCCCAGATGTTTACTCCCCTGACGTCGACCCATCAGATTACCATCTTTTTCGGTCTATGCAGCATGGTCTCTCTGGCGAACTCTTCCGTAGTTACAATGAAGTTCAATTATGGGTAACAAATTGGATTGCTTTAAAAGAAAAGGTTTTTTTTTTACAGAGGCATCAGGCTTTTACCTGAAAGATGGGCAAAAGTACTTAATTGAAAAAGAAGGGCAATATTTTGAATAAAACTTTAATTTAAAATAAAACTTTTTTTTTCTGTTTTATTATAATAGAAAAAACGGCGAGAATTAATTTAACCCCCTTAATATATATTATAAAACTGAGTGTTTGTGTGTGTACTCGATAGATTCAAAGATTAGTGATTGTATTTCAATGAAACTTAGGTGAGCTATTCTGCTAATGTTCGGGAAGGTTTAAGCGGGGTATGAGTTCAATACCACTCCTTGGAGGGAAGTTACAAGTAGAAGATGTTAAAATGTAACAAACATTGCATAAACCAGGAGTAGGTATTTTTTTTTATTCTGGGTTAGGTCGGAATTCGACGCGCGAGTCAGCTAGTCTTTTTTTTTTTTATTAAAATGAATCTGTGCTCACTCAAAGTGAACACAAATACACTCCTTGACTCTTTCACAGTAAGCTACTTAAAGCTTGTGTCGTGAAAGAGGAAGATGGTCGGCACCTGGGATCGAACCACGACGTCCGCAGTACGAAAGCCGACGTTGTAACCGCTGGGTCACCAACCACTTATATATAAAAATGGAGAGCTATTTTCCGTGGTCATTTTCCATGGTAAACCGCTGAACCAATTTCGCTAATTCTTTTTTTGATGTGTTTGCTTTAATCAGGAGAAGGTTCTTATGAATGAAAAATAATAAGAAAGTTGCGTGGAAAATAAGAAAATGAAAGAAAACTTTTCGTAGGCAACCTTATTAGTGCTTTTTACTATATAATTTTTATTCCAATTTTGAAAGTTTGACAGAAACTGTCAATTGTTAGATAGTTGGTACAATTGAAATAATGCGGATGGAATATACATGGTTTGAAACAGACACATCGGCGGAATTACATTGGTCAAATGATAATTCATTCATCACCATACAAATTCGAATTCAATATTCATAGTTAGGACCACAGGACAACGTATGTCGGGAAAGCTATGTAGTAGTAAATAAATCTAACATAAGAATAGAAAATCTTAATGCTAACTTGCGTATAATCAAATCGTATAAGTATGTTAGAAAATAAATTGATTTGATTTTATGTAGGTACCTATTTTAATTGATATTTAATCGAGTGCTAGAAACCGGATTTTGGAAAGTCTATCTACTGGCGCCTTTAACAACATGACCAAGATTTGGAAAGCGTCGGCGTTTAGTGTCGAGACAAAATGTAAACTATTTGATGCGTGTGTGTTGCCCATTCTCCTATAGGTATGGGTGTGAGTCCTGGCACCTGACCAAAGCCCAGGCACAAAAAGTCTCAGCTTTTGAAATGAAGTGCCTCAGGAGAATTCTAGGCGTAAGATGGTACCACCGCATCCCGAACGACGCTATACGCCGGCGCACCCAGCGTGAGTCCATCACCTCTACCATTGTGGGGAGGAGATGGACTTGGCTGGGAAATGTGTTAAGGATGCCGAATGACAGTTGGCCGAGGATAGCGCTGTTCTTCCTCCCATCAGGGTCGCGAAGACGAGGAAGACCCTCTCACTATGTTCCGCTCCTTCGAAGCAGAGCTGAGGTACCTGGACATGGTGTGGGAGGAGGTCATTAACGTTGCGCAAGATCGAGCGCAACGGAGAGCTCTTGTTGCCTCTATATGCCCCTAAGTGGGGTCTTAAGGGAGTTTGGTTGGTGGTTGGTATGTAACCTACGTTCAAAATAACGAAAAAAAACACACCTTGACAAATAGAATTTATTCTACAGGCTAAAATTTTGTTCGAAGCTACACTCGATCGATATCACTTCGAATTTGATTTGTTGTTGAAGATTATTATTTTACACCAAGTTGTTCTCCTAAGGGAGGCTGCAAGGGTACGATCTACGCACAAAATTACTTTTCGGGGCGAAGAAATAAGCCGAGTTTCCGCTTAGGGGTAATTCCCAATTTGCAACATTTGTCCCGACCCGACAAAAATTATTGTCATGTTTTCTTTTTAACCTACCAATATTAAACATTAAATTTCTTATTAATTGAAATAATAGAAGATTTTATTAACGACTTACTTTCTGAAACATCATGTCATCATAAAAATTTTATAATCAAACAAACAACATAACATTTCCGATGACATACGGCATAAGCTCACAAGATATTAATTAAACTAAAATCTTATATTTTTATTCACTTTCTGCATTTAATTTACCTACCTCGGTAGCCTAGTGCTATCAGGAGGTCCCGGGTTCGATTCTCGGTCGATGTTTTTACACTTGAAATTTCTACCCGGGGTTGGCCTGTCTCAGATTGGACGAAACCGGTTGATTGGAAATAATTGCCTCAGGCTATAAGTTCCGCCGTCTATACCTACTGACACCTTTGTATAGAAAAGTGTTAGTTAACTTAAACAAAAATACGCTTAAAATATGTTTAAGTAAATGTTAAAGTTTGTAAGAAATTCTATCAAAATCTGCGTACCAATGTTTTGAATCTCGATGGTTTTCAGGTAAATAAAAATTGTGTCGTTATGGAATTGTCACAGATGGCGTTGTTGTTAGGAAGTCCGACCCAAACTAACTTACATAATATTTTGGTTTATATTATTTTATATTAATTTTTCGATTTTTATTAGTTACCTATTCTGTTATCCGGAGTGGAGAAGAATCCAATAAACCAAGCATCATAAAAACCTGCTCAGCCGATCTCGAGTTATAAGTGTTCGCACTAACCCTACTTTCTTTTAAGTAGGTATACCTTAGAATAATACAGAATTATGGCAAAACCATCCCCCTTGTGGATAATATGCAAAAAAAGTGAAAAAAAAAAATACAGAACGATGCATAATACCCATGTTTTAAATGATGTTAACCGGTTTCATTCTGACATCAACTATCAAACAACTGGAAGTTACGTACATAATGTCAAACATTAATTAAAATTAAAAAAAAAAAACTATGAAAGTTTACATTTTCAAAATCACTGAAGACAAGTACTTACCTATTTCTGCTTTCATAAATAACAAGCTGACCCGTTGAACTTCGTATCGAAATAAATAGGTAATATACATACTAGGTAGGTACTCTAGGTTTTATGCAACAGAGCTCAAATTCGGGTTTTAGTTATTTAACACGAATGACTATTTACTGGCAGTATTCTACGTTTTTAAAGTTTTAATACGCAATAATTATCGAATATTCTGTATGTATTCTGTGTAACATCATTTTGCAATCACCTGAAAAAAAAATGCAATACAATTTTCATTTGAGGTGGTTGGTAGTCTAGTGGTATCAGTCAGCTGCTTTCGTACGATCAGCATCCTTGAAGTCGTGGGTCCGAATTCTGGTACTGAATGAGCACAGATTCTTTATATTATATTTAAAATAAATCTCAAGATTTTGACTGTTATCGAGAAATCAAATCGGGATCGCGAGGTTGACCACCTTATGTCCCTAAACCACTACAGGTCAGAAAAAAGCACAAGAAATAAGCCTCGGGACACCTGGATCCTATCAGGGGGGGGGGAGTGTGCAGGCAGCTGGTGAAAGATTCTGCATATTCGAGTGCAATGGAGAGCTCTTGTTGCCTCCCTATGCCCCTAAATGGGGTTCAAATGGAGAATGAATCAATGTTTGTACCTACATTAATTTTTATTTTATGTAACGTTTTAACAATAACAAAATATTTTGTTTCAATTTTTGACTTAAGTTACCTTATGTTCGAAGGTACACATCAAGGTGTTCGAAGGTAAACTCGCTAGTGTACCTTCGAACAAAATTGAAGTGTTTTATAAAAAATCATTTGGATGGGACTTATTTAAGATTAAAATATAAATAAAAAATACCATTATTTAATGAATTCTTTCACCTGTATAACAACGTATTTATTTTTTTTGTATGTTGGATATTTATTGAGATAAAAATTTTCAAAGTCATTTTTATGCAATTTGTTCGAAGGTACACTATGTACTTGCCCCTATCTTGCTATAGCTACCTATGTATGTTTTGAAACTCAATGGTAGGTAAATAAAATTGCGTTGTCAAGAAATTTATCACAGAAAGGAATAACCGTTCCATTCAAAATGTATGGGAATTTTATTTTCTTTATATTTTTTTATTCCTTATCACTTTTTCATTTTTAATAGCTAGTAGCCTAGTCGGGACGGAGACGAATACAACAAATCAAAAACCATTAAAATCGGTCCAGCCGTTCTCCAGTTATAAGTGTTGGAACAACCCGACTCTCTTTTATATAATAATATGTAGTAGATAATCGTTGATGAAAGATTTTTTTATCCTATTTTCCACCATCATATTGTGTAAATTTGACCATACACTGAGTTTTTAAGTATTTATTTATCGTATGGTCATATGTATGTTTACAGATAGAAACAATGTATTGTATATTAAAATATATCATAAACGTCAGATGTAATCGCTTGTAGTTTTTTGTACCAATATTCAATATCTTCTGTAATCAAGTAATCCGCATATAACAGAATGAATCCATATAATTAAAAATTTAACATCCTTAGGTGATTTAAAATGTTCAAGTTATATCTGTATCAAACTATTGATCACTTAACAATTATTATTAGATTTTAAGGGTCCCCTAAATTACACAACCGTAACGCAAGAAGGAATTTATTACATCATTAGCTAAGACGTCGTGAGAGGACGAATGGTACAGGTAAAACTGCCTCAAAGGAATATATTAGCATAATTATATTTTACCTTCAATGATGATAACAATCAAACAGTTAGTTTAGCAGGCTGAGAATATACTAACTACATATCTAATTCCATTCAGGGATATCATTATAAAAAGATTAATTATTAATGTTATAGGTACCACTATCACTTCTTGACATTTTAGATGTAGAATAAATAAAATAACATAAACCGTATTTTATTCATACCAGTCATTAGTCGGTAAAAAGGAATCGTCTTTTTAATCGTATATCACCCGAAAACGAGTGCAGTGCTTTAAACATTCAATACAGCTCTACCTCAATTTTGTTATTAAAATAATACTTAAGTTACGGAACAGACAGAAAAAAGCGATTGATAAGGTGAGAAATTATGACGAATGAAATTGATTTGGAGTTAATGTTAGAAAGAAAGTAGAACGACAATAGAATTTTTAAATATGAAAGAATGGACACACGGAGACTTGGCCTACTTAAATTTTTTGAATCAAGCGAAGTACAGGTACGTTTCTCTGGATAGGAATGAATAGAAATCCGCGGATTTCCATCCGCAGAGAGTACGCGTACTCTCTGCCTACCCCGGAATTTGGAATGACGGGTAAAAAATAAACTAACAACAACTATGTCACAAAGAACATAACTGTTAGTTTCTATAACCATGATTGTATTTAATTACGTAATATTTTTGCTCGGAAAGTGAACCTAGAGTTGTCGGTCCGAATCCCATCGATTTTAAAATGTATTTTTGATATATTTTATTAAAAACATTCATGATAGTTGATAAGATTGCAGTTACCATGATAAACCAGCCCTCGACACATCAGAAAAAAACGGACTTAAGCCCGTAGTGGTACAATTATTATTATTTCATATTTATCAGAAAATACTATTCAGTATTGTACCCTGCCTGTAATCATGCCAAAAAATATTCATATCGGTCACACGCATTAAAAAAATACCGCGGTCACACACATTGTATGTGAATCCCAGACTTTTTATTATTGCCTTTATGCGATATTTTTGTTTTACAGCGTAGGTACTCATATTGTATACTAATTTGTAGAATTTGTACTTCAAAATAAGATTCAATATTTCCAATATTTTAGTGTAGTTACATAATATCTATATATTTTCACAGTGTTGAATGCAAATTTTTATATTTTTGTTATTGTACAAAAATTCATCACTGCTTTAAATAAATAAATAAATTTGCCTTGAACACTGACTGACTGATGTCATTAACGCCGCTAGATGGCGCGCCACTCGCAACTAAAGACAAATAATAATATTGTTCTTATAATACAATATGGCTGACAGCAGTGACAACTGACAGTAACATAATGATATTATTATACCTGGTGGCTGAGCACTTTTTTTAAAGGTCTTGACGTAGAGAAAAACAATTTTTTGGGTTATTAAAAAACTCACATGCGAAGTCAGCCATAAGAAAGCAAAGTGTACCAAATTAGGAAACTTTTACGCACAGCGGGACTTCATAGTGAAGAAAAGCCATAATAATGCCATGAGTGCAATAAAAAGTTTGCGGTTTCAAGTAATTTAAAGAATGACATGCGAACTCATTGCGGAGAAAAGCCATACGAATGCAATAATTGCAATAAAAAGTTCAATCAATAAAATAATTTAAACAACCAATGACATGCTAAAAGCTATTTGAATGGTAAGTTTGCAATAAAAAGTTTAATTTTATTTTTAAGTTTGCATAGTTCAATCAACCGAATTCGGCCAAAAAATTGACAAATCAGGAAACTTTTACGCACAGCCGGACTTCGCTTTACTAATGCAATGTGTGCAATAAAAAGTTTGTGAACTCATAGCGGAGAAAAGCCATACGAATGCAATCACTGCGATAAAAAGTTTAATCAATAAAATGATAAAATCATGATAAAAGCCATTTAAATGCATATTTTGTTAGAAAAAGTTAAAAATTTGTTTAAAGTCTGACATATGAATTCGGCCAAAAGAAAACATAGTTTGTATGAAAAAGTTTACCAAATCAGATCTTTAAATCACAGACGCGATTTCATTGCCAAGAAAACTCTCACGAATACAATGTGTGTAATAAAAAGTTTTTTTTTGCATTTTTATAAATAGTTATAGTAGGTACCATGAATAGTTATAATCTATCATCGAGTGCTTTACAGTCACACAAATTAATTTGGCCATAAGAAAGCAAAGTTTCCATGAAAAAGTTTACCAAATCACGAATCTTTAATCCACACACACGAGATCATAGCGGAGAAAAACCATACGAATGCCATGTTTTCAATAAAAAGTTTACACACCTAGAGTAATTTTTTAAAGATTTTCATGTGAATTCATAACGTTGAAAAGCCATACATATGTAAAGTTTGTTATAAAAAGTTCACGTTGTTTTTTGAGTTTTCATGAAGAATTCAATTAATCAAGTGTTTAAAAGTCTCATATAAGAATTCGGCAATACGAATGCAAAGTTTACATGAAAAAGTTTAATCAATCAAATCGGTAAATACCCACATGCGAAAAGCTATTTGAATGTACAGTTTGTAATTAAAAGTTTAAGTTGTAGGTATTTGAGTTTTCATAAAGAGTTGAATCAACCAAGTATTTTGAAGTCTCACATGTGAATGCTCACAGCTATGCTATGAGAAAGTAAAGTTTGCATAAAAAAGGCCATAGGTGGGCGCCACGGGCGCTTTAAAAAACTAGTAAATAAATAAATAATAAAAGAGTTTATTTTTCGACAATAATACCTATACCTACAATATAAACATTACCTTAGCAATTGAATAAATCGAAAAATCCCACAAGGCAAAACATGTGTGTAGAATATTGAAACAATAATATTTTTACAAAAACAAATACCTACAGCTCAAAATCAAAGCAATAAGTAGTATAAGCAAATTCCGTAATACGTAGTAATGTTCCTAGATCCTTCCTAAGTAATAAATAGACCGGAATTCGAGTAGTTTGTTGACAGGCTGTCAGTCTACGTGCTCGATTTACATCCCATGGGGTTCGAACTTAATTTAATTAACAGTTAAATACACATTTACTTATTTTAAGACCACTCTATAGACGATCAGAGCCTTGAAACGTCGACTGACGAGACATTTTAGTGTTAATACATCAAAATAGTATTAGGTAGGTAATTATTATTAAATTTATTATATGTTTTTTTTTATTTATCGCACCAATCTCTTATATATGTAAATGAAAGTCGGGTTAGTGCGAACACTCATAACTCGAGATCGGCTGAACAGATTCTTCCGATGTTTGATTTATTGGATTCTTCTCCGCTCCGGATAACAGAATAACTAATAAAATGTTGAAAAAAGCATAAAACATTAAATTAATAAAATATGACATTAAAGTTAGTATGGAATGGATGTCCTACGACGCCATCTATGAAAAAATCTAACAACAAAATTATTGTCTACTTGTGTCTACTTGCGATAATTTCCATACAAAGTCAACAAAATTGTGCGCATATTATTATATTCTCGCGTTCATCCTGCCTGAGCTTTGAATACGAATGAAATATGGACGTTTTAGAAATAAATATTTGAATGTTATTGTTTTATTAGTTTATTTTTGTTTCTGGAGGCGGAGTGCACATTATAATATAATGAACGGGCCGCCTTTGGCTAGGACCACAGGGTCCACAGGACAACGTCTGTCGGGAAAACTAGTATAATATAAAGAATATTGATTTTAAAATTCTTTTAAACGAGAAAAAACCAGGTTCATAAAGCTCATTTGAAAAAAAATTAAATACTTTATTATTTTTCTTTAAACTGTCAATATAAGTAAAAAAAAAAACAATTAAAACTCCCTTTGCATCCCACATAGGGGCATAGGGATGCAACAAGAGCTGCGGTCGATCTTACACAATGTTAATGACAAATAATAAGAAGGAAAAAAATTACTATCTACCTAGTACATTTTTAACTACATCTAAATTATTATTTTATAGATCTATCTAAAAATTAAGTGTAGTCAATTGAAAGGTTTTCGTATTAAGACTTCCCAAGCACATCCCATATTTTGATTTTATGTGATACCTATGATTATTTTATAAACAAACTAGCTTTCCCGACAAACGTTGTCCTGTTGACCCTTTGGTCCTAACCAGAGGCGGCCCGTTCATTGTGCATGTGCACGGTGCCTCCAGAAACAAAAACAATAACATTAAAATATTAATTCTTAAACGTCCATATTTCATTCGTATTCAAAGCTCAGACGGGATCAACGCAAGAATTATAATTATATGCGCGCAATTTTGTTGACTTTGTATGAAAAATTTATAAAACGCCAGAAACGGTGGAGTACGTGAAATGGGCTACTGTAAGAATGGACAATTACGTAAGCGAGAATGAGAGGGTGCAGGTGCAGAAGACAATAATTTTGTCGTTAGATTATTTCAAAGATGGCGTCGCATCATATTCGTTCCATACAAACTTTAATGTAATTTTTTAGAATATTTCTTATCCATTTTTCAACTTTTTATTAGTTATTCTATTATCCGGAGTGGAGAAGAATCCAATAAATCACACATCGAAAAAATCTATTGAGCAAATCTCGAGTTATAAGTGTTCGCACTAACCCGACTTTAATTTTATATTAGAGATGTTATGAACGGATGATTGGAACAAATTTAATATATTATTTATTTTTACTGTCATATTTTTCAAACCAAAATATTCATAGCGTCAACGAGTTTTGGGCTTACGACTACCAAAATTGTTGAAAAATTGAACATTACACCATTATAACTAAAGAGCGGCCTTAAGGGGCTGATTCGTCACCCCATGACGTCTTACTCACCAGCGGATTACAACATTTCCCAATTATTATGTGAACTGTCTCAGAATTGACGCAAAGGTACATAGGTATCATTCATATAACAATATATAGGCCAACCCGATGCTTGTAATTCATGTACAAAACAGCAAAATAAATTTAGAATATTACTAGCTGTCCCGCCCGTCGAATTCGACCTAACCCAGAATAAAAAAATAATTTAGACTTATTACATGAATAAAATGCAATTTACGACATAAAAACTCAATTAAATTTAGCTAATAAATAATTTATTGCATTATAATATGTAATAGTTACTTATCGTTGATTAGGACGCGGGATGAAGTTCGATGGGTCATAAGCTTGAAATCAAAACAATTCCTCTATAATGACTTTACTTTTCAAAAAATCCAAGAGATGGCGGTGTAGTAGGAAATATATCATATGTGAAACCTGTTACCGTATTGAACATAGACCCCATTAAAAGATTTTTTTCAGAATTATTATGGTAAGATTTCAAGCCTTGAAACAAAAAGCTAAGAGTTTCAAATTTTTGAAGGAGTATATAGTTCATTGACTTTTTTCATATAAAATTATCCATACTTCTAAGAAGAATATTTTTAATCAAATTATATTATACTCACATAAAGTCCATATAAGAAACATCTGGCTTTCCGTCAGGCCATATCAGGATACAAGCTGTTTTGACTCTTCCTCTATATCTGGAATAAAAAATAAAACAAGATAAGTAAAGTTGGTGCATAGTAGCAATCGTACCTAATATTATTCTTTGAGCAGACTTGTTTGGTCGACTTAGTTGCGTATCAGTAAGAATCTACATAATAATTGATCAAGCCCGTCCGTAACTCCGCAGTTCTCAACATACTGAAATAAAAGTGGTTGGTAGGCCAACGGCTTTTGAACGTACAACGTGGTTTTAAGTACCGGTACCGACCATTCCACTTTCACAACATAACCTTTGCTGTATGTAAAAGATGTCGAAAGTGTATTTGTGTTCACTTGTAGCATAATATTTTAACTATGATTATAGTGATGGCAAATTTTTTAAACATGAAGTGGTGGTCCGCGCCAAGCCGACATAGCCGAGGGGTGTTGAAGTTAATTAATGGTCGGTCACTCAGTAACTACTTTATTTGCAATCAACTTTAACTGAATTCAACCCGTGTATTTACCTTACATTTGCCTTTGAGCCCATCCTCTGTCCACCGCGGCAGAGGGCAAGCCAATAAAAGATTATACTTATTCATTTGTTTATTTTAACGTATATTTTGTTAACCCACCTCTTCTTACTGTAAAAGTAGAGTTCAAACACATGGATGACAGTGTACATGAGAGTACCCTGCCCTGAAACAAAATTTAATGCTCTCATGCTCTACCGAGACAGACAATGTTTCTCCTCTGATGAGTGAAAAATCACCACAAACTGTTTTATAAGAGAATCAAAAAATTAATATCCATTTTCTATGTCTGACAGCTGGTGTTGCTGCTAGTAAAAAAATAATATAACATCAGCAAGTCTCTTGAGAAAAATAAACTTTACAAAACTATTTCTATAGAACTGTGGAGCTGTGTCAAAAGTGCTAAGCATCTGGTGACATTTTATTTACCTACCGAATGTTACTTGAAAAAAAAAGATTATTAAAATTTGTATGTGGTAATACACTGTTGTTTTCTAACCAAAGTCTTAAGTATTTTAATACGGTATTTTTGATATTTTTGTCTGTCCTTCGTGGCTGTTTTTCAAGGACTATTATTTTATTAACGTAGACATATTTAACTACTCAAATAAAACAAAAAAAAATACTGAGAATCAATAATTATTTATCTTGGGCGACGGAAAAAAAATCAGCAAAATATTAAATTGTCTGCATACATTTTACTAAATTAAGTTTTACAGAAAATATTACACTAGTATAATTTTACATTAAATGAACTAAAAAAATTGAAATAATAAAACATTTAAGTACTTATAATACGTACCTACCTATATGTATCGTATTGTCATATTTGTATGTCACTTATGTACATATAATATATGTAATACAATATTATTGTTTGTAAATTACAGAAGAAATAAATAACGTGTCTTGAGAATATGATAGAATATCTTGAGTAGGTACGGGCATTTCTCAGTTAGGTAGAGAAAAATTATTATATTTTTTATTCTTTGATAGAATAGTTAGAAAAAGTAAATAGGTAGAAAGTATATTAAGGTATTATTTTTATTCGAAATAAATATAGTCTCCGTTTCATTAAAAAAAAAAACAAATTCCATTCCGCTTTTATTTATTTTATATAAAATATTAAATCAATAAAAAAAACATTACAAACACTACTGTAATGTTATGTATTTGATACTCATACACACTTCCACAGACTGCTTATAAAGATCATCAACTTCATAGAAACAAATAAATGTAAAATGAAAAGCGCCTCATAAAGCGGTAAGTAGGTATAATATTCAGTAGGAGTACTAAGAAGGGGAATAAGGTGGGAGGTCATGGATGAGGAAACCTTAAGTGATCACAGATATATACTCACCACGATCAAAGGCCATATGAAAAATGACAGGTTTAAAAGAATATATGGATTGACAAACTATCAAACACTTCAAAATAAATTTAGAGTGCTAACACAAGATAAGGAAATCACTGATGGGTGTGCTAGGGCGATAGAGATTGCCTTTAAAGAAAGCACCCCTAAAGTCAGAGAGGAAGAGGGAGGAAAGCTTCCCTACTGGTGGACACTCGAGATCCAGGAAACCATCAAAGCAGTCAGAAAAAAAAGAAAAGCCTTTCAAAGAAATCAAGATGAAGAAACCCGCTCACTAAGAGAAGAAGAATACAAGACCGCCCGAAAAAACTTGCGAAAAATTATTGAGAAAGAAAAGAGAGACGCGTGGAGATCTCTTTGTGAAAAATTGGAAAGTGATATATTTGGAGATGCCTATCAAATTGTAAAAAGTCAACTTAAAGTTTCAGTGCCTAACACAAAACTAGCCCAAGAAAAGAAAAAGGAAATCTTTGAAGAACTATTTATTGGCCCTAAATCTGATGCATCAAATAATAATCTGAGAGGAAATACCACGAACTCATCCCAAGACGAACATATAGAAATCACTGAGAATAATATAAGAACTGCTGCGAATAGAATAAAAATAGGTAAAGCCCCGGGCCCCGATGGTATCCCACCAGATGTGATCAAGGAACTGGTAAACAAAAATATAAACTACTTTAGAGGTCTATTTGAACTGTTGCTGCGCAAGGGGATGTTCCCAAGGCAGTGGAAGAAAGCTAAACTGGTATTGATCGAGAAACCCAGAAAAAACTCAACAGAAGAAAAAAAATTCAGGCCAATCTGTCTGATAAACGTCATCGCTAAACTATTCGAGTCAATCATAAACGAAAAATTAGTTAAGGAAATAGAAAACAATGGAGACTTCAATAAGCATCAATACGGATTCCGGAAGGGTAAAACAACTATGCATGCAATCATGGAGGTCCAAAAAATGGCAAATGCAGCTAAGGAAATGAGAAAACTTAATACGCTCATCCTTGTAGATGTTAAAAATGCCTTTAACACAGCATCTTGGAGTATCATAATGCAGAAAATAAGGACAAGAAATATTAATAAGAAAATCACAAATGTCATAGCGGACTATCTAACTGATAGAAAAATAATAATTGACTTTAAAACAGAAATGGAAGTTGGCGGAGGTGTTCCGCAGGGCTCGGTTTTGGGGCCGACGCTCTGGAACATTATGTATGACGACATAATGAATGTCACAGTTCCCGAAGATGTGGGCCTGGTATGCTATGCTGATGATCTGGCAGTCTCAGTCACGGCCGCAACAAAGACCGAGCTGGTTACAAAAACTAACAAAGTCCTTCATAGTATCGCCGAATGGATGAAAAGGAACGATCTTACCGTTGCACCACAAAAAACGGTCGCAGTTATGTTGAGTGGAGCAAGACGAATAAAGGATATCTGCTTTGAATTCGAAGGTTCTCAGGTAACAATATCTAAAGAAGCAACGTATCTAGGGGTGGTTTTAGACAGTAGTCTGAACTTTTCCAAACATATTGCGTATGTTACTAAAAAAGCCCAAAAGACAACGCGAGCACTGTCCGTACTTCTGCCGAACACTAGAGGACCTAAACAGAATAAAAGGAAGACATTGGCAATGGCCACACAGTCTCTACTGCTGTATGCTGCACCTGTTTGGGAGGGTTCATTGATCGTAAAGAGCAGAAAGAATGCACTTTTAGCTGGCCAGAGACCTATGGCATTAAGAGTGTGCTGCGCATATCGCACAGTGTCTGCTGATGCTGCTCTTGTAATTGCCGGTATGGTCCCGATACATCTACTTGCCGAAGAGCGCGGAAGAATCTTCTCCTCAGAAGAAGACACTATAAACGATGCCCGCAGACGTCAGCGACAGCAAACGCTCGACAAATGGCAGAGAGAATGGGACTGTTCCGACAATGGAAGATGGACACATGGGCTAATCCCCAATGTCGCGTCGTGGACCTCAAGAGCACATGGTGAGGTGACATTCCGGCTTACCCAATGTCTCTCAGGTCATGGAGTATTTTATGCATACCTAAAAAGAATTGGAAAAACAGACTCTAGCGCATGCATATATTGCGGCGATGAAGATACAGCAGAACACACAGTGTTTAAATGTGACAGATGGTCAGAGGAGAGAGAAATGACAACACACAGGCTTCAACTGGAGAGCTTTCCCGCAGTGGCTGATTTAATTAATTATATGCTCAGAGGGAAAACGCAGTGGAGTGAAATGACCGGACTAATGGAAAGAATAATGAGACAAAAGGAGAAAGATGAGATGACACTAAAGAGGTGATCAAAGACAAAACCAGCAGTGGTAGGCCCTAAAAATGGGCAGGGACACTGCTGAGTTTGGAGTTGAGGGGTTTTAGCCGGTAGGAGTCCGGCACTACCCAGGCATGTCCATGGGTGTCCATGATGGATTTCCCCTCAAAAAAAAAAAAAAAAAAAAAAAAAAAAAAAAAAAAAAAAAAAAAAAAAAAAAAAAAGGTATAATATTCAAATAGAAGGTGGAGCGGGAAATATTTAATGTTATGTGATACACACGCACACTTCGATGTATTTGACCCACTCATAATATATTATATTCGTCAAATTGATTAATATTTTTTGTCTTTAATAATAATATAAAAAATCACTCTTTGAGGGTGGAATGCCTAATTAATAATAATAATATAAAAAAAAAAACTTTATTGTACATATCATCATTTTTAATTTGATTTAATTTTTATCCATGTAGGTAATTTGTTTTTGAAAGAAAATTGTGAAATAGCAATTGGAATGGAATCTCAATAATAATATTAAAACTTATAATAATTTAAATAAGCTATGGTGGAATTTCGAGCATTGGTCGACCACTAGTAGTAGAATATGTAAATACACCAAGCACCTTTGGCCCAAACAATCAAAATAAGTTTACCTTTCAATACATACAAAACTTCACAAAGATGGAATTCATATCGACATCAGCTTTCAAATAAGTACCTACGTGTCTTTGACAGCTCATGTATTGTGAGAATCGCCCATTTCAATAATAATTGTCCTTCAAATCTATGATCATGCTTCTCTACAATATACACTATACCTAAGGAATATTTTTATTTACAGGGAAATAAGAAACATTTTTTTACCAAGGTTTTAATTTATTTTCAGTGACTGGATTCTGATTAAACAGGTACGAACGTAATATGTAAATACGTAAATATCCAGAAATTGAAAAAAAAAATCGTCGGATAAAAAAAAAACCCCCAACAACAAACACCCGAATTTCGTATGAGTTTCGGAAAGCTTTGTTGAAATTATAAAAATACTTTCGGCAAACAAAATGAAAGCGATGTAAACAAAACACGTGCAAAAAAGACCGGCGATATTTGAGTATGTTTTATTTAAGTAATTTCGAATACAATACAAACCTAAATATTTCTCGCACATATCACAGACAGAGGGTTCGTTTGAACTTCAAATCACTTGGGTAATTCATGGTTGATAGACCAGCGGTTACGACGCCGGCTTTCGCGCTGTTTCGTGCTGAGGTCGTGGGTTTGAATCCCGGCCGTGTCGACCATTTTCCGCTTTCACGACACAAGCATTTATTTTGCTTTCTGTGAAAGATGTCAAAAGTGTATTTGTATTCACTTCGAGTGAGCACAGATTCATTTAAAAAAAAATGTAAAAAAATACATAATGTTATTAATTAGAATAAGTTAGATGTCGGGGTAATGGGATGACTAGAGTAGGTAGGATAAATGTACCACGCTGCAACACTAGCTTCTAACAAAGGTTTTTGGCCTACCTCGGCCCTAAATTATGCAATATTATTATGCCGCAGATAAATAATGGCGAGGGAGCACATAAAGGTAAGATTGATGAATTGCTGGTTGACAGAGGTGTGGTTGAGATTGAGAAGTATGTGAGTGAACGGTTGGTGTGATTGTGTAGAGTCAGTGCGCATGTTTGCATGCAAGATGTTGTATCCTGTGCCTGATCAAATTTGTAATATTCTGGATCTTTTTCTTCTGTTGACCTTCTTGTGATTTATGTTGTTGGCTTATTTACATATTTATTTAGTTGTTTATTTTATGATTGCTTACATCTTATTACCATGTCTTGAGCTTATGAAGCGGGAACATAGATTAAACTTGTAATTGAGGACTTCATCAAATTCCAATTTATTTTTATTTTAATTAATATTTTTGTGACTCATTTGCATACTAAATGTTCTTTTTTATTCTTTTTTTCGTTGTTGATGGGTGAATTCTGCTGCTGTATAATGTTATTTTTATTACCGAAACTGACGTTTTTCTGTGTGACTTTCTTGTTTGTTTGCTTTTTTGTGTGTATAGAGTCTGTTGGCAAATTCTTTTTCTGTATATTGACTTTTGGCTTCTTATTGATTTATGTACCTATAATTTATATTTGTTTATCTGACTTTTGATTATATCGTATGTTTTTGTTACTTTTTGATTGAATGTTTTTCATTCTTTATTCAATGTTTTATGTTTTAATATTTTTCATTAGTTTATTTAATTGTCAACCTCGATACAGGATATGCCTAGTGAGGTGGCAAAACAAAACCACTTTTGTATATTCTTTGTATGCTTTTATTTTGTTTCATTGTAAATGTTATAAAAATGAATAAACTTATTATTATTATATTATTATAATTATTAGTATGATATGAGCTACTAACTTACTTAATCCACGTTCGCTCCCAGTGTGGAGCATGTGGACGTCACGAAGTTCCTCCATGCCTCTCTATCTTGCGCCAGTTGCACAGCTTCATGCGGAGAACATGGCCAAGCCAACTCAATCTGCGATTCTGGATTACTGAGGTGATTGGCTGTTGTGCTGTTCTGGCGCGCACTGTCTCATTTGAGACATAGTGGTACCACCTTATTCCCAAAATCTGTCGCAAATAGCTATTCTCAACAATAAGGATTTTCCTCTGTTGAGCCTTCGTCAGATGACAGGATTCACAACCATATAACAACACTGGCATAATGCACGCATTAAACAGGTGACACTTATGTAGTCTTGGTAGAGAAGTTGGTGGATTTCCACAGTTCTCTCATGCTGTAAAAGGACTAGCTCACCATTGCGATTCTTATGAAGAGCTCCTTATCTGCCCCGCCCTTTGGTGTCAAATAGACTCCCAGGTATTTTTTTTTTTTTTTTTAACTAACTTAGTTAGTTATTAATCAATTATGAACTTAAATTTGAACAGTCATGTTTAATTTATGAATTTTTGGTATAATCACATTCTATTGTATTCGTATGACTGATCATCAACTTTTTTTTGAATCTGTGCTCACTCAAAGTGAACACAAATAATACACTCTGACTCTTTCACAGTAAGCTACTTAAAGCTTGTGTCGTGAAAGATGGTCGGCACCTGAGATCGAACCCACGACCTCCGAACGAAACAGTATGAAAGCCGGCAACGTGACAGCTGGTTTACCAACCACTTAAACCGCTTACCTGAAGCGTTCTTCAGGGGACATATATATTGTAGTAGCGAGTCAGGTCTGTTGTTTGAAAAGGATGGACACATACCCACACACTAATATACTAGGTCAATTTTGTGTAGTAGGCTCTTGATGCCTCCGTATGCCCCTGAGTGGGGTCAGACAGGGAGTATTGATGATTGATAAGACACTAAACGGAAATAACTGTAAATTTGTTAAGTCACACATTATTATATAGGCAGATCTCTTGTTGTTCTAGCTCTGCAGTGTATGTCTACGTCTACACGGTTCTAGAGTATTGTAGGTAGGTACAATATGTTTCGGCATCTTAGCACTAATGAGTAATAAATTGTAATTCATTTTAAACATTCAAGGCAAATATGGGATATTGACTGAGCGATTTTGAGAAACGCGTGGGCGGTGTTTTTCGATAATGGTATGCTACGCAAAGGGAATAATTCTCTTTGAATCGTCTCGCGGGTTGAGGCTGTGGGGATTTTTATGAATTTCTATAGCTTCGCGGTACACTCGTGCGGGCTCAGTATTGAGCTTAACCAGTATGAGCGACCGATATCGAAATCGATGACGTGTCCTTCGGTCATGTTGTGTAGCGCTAGGGTGGAAGAAGTCTTCTTACCCCTCACGTCAACTTTGGGTTCAGGTATTCTAGCAAACACTCGGCGGTTGGTTTTGCCAATATAGACTTTGGGACAGTCCCGACAAGTAATTTCGTAAATTCCCTGCGATTCGTTGGGGATGTGGTCTTTTGGAGTTCTCAGCATAGAAGACGATTGAATACAGCTTTAATGTTGTGCTTTTTTAGAAGTCGGCCTACACGATCCGTGGTGCCACGAATGTGCGGTAACTTCACGAATCTCCGGGACTGATTGTTATCGTCATCAGTCCTCTGACATTGTCTATCTATTATACATTAGGGTCAGTCATAAGCATATTTTCAATTTATTCGTTATAAAAAATTTAAGTAACATAATATGCATTTTTTATAATAAATATGAGTTTCTTTTATTTTGATTGATGATATTTTTTATCTAATGAATAATAATATGGTTAAAACATAATATCTTGACTTTTTTTGTTATTATCGACAAAAGTATTTTGAACGTCTAAATATGCATATTGTAAACAAAATATAGAAAATTGGTTCACAAGAAAACGTCCAACAACAAACAATAATTAATTAACCTTCATACATAATACCTATATGGAATATCTGGAAGTCAGTATAATATACTGACTTCCAAAAAGCTTTCGACAAGGTTCACTATTTGGTAAGTTTATAATTTGAGTAGGTAATCAGACAAAATCCTTTGGATCGAGTCTAAATTGCTGAACAGACTCAGTCATGATATATAGTGAGTCATTGGATTATGTGCATAATATATTTCTTTTGTGAGGTTTTGCGGATGCCACTTATTTTGTTAATTGTTGAGTAATTTTGTTATTTCTTAATTTGAGTTTTTTTTAGTTTATTTTTATTAGTTTGGGTTTTTTTTTAATTATAAGTTGTGCAATTTTGTCATTCCCTTAATTTGTAAAATTTGTATTAAAAGGCCACTTGGCCGTTTATTATGTTAATAAATAAATAAATAAATAATGTGAAAAGATTGAGATACTTTGGGGGTACCACAGGGGTCTCCCTTGAGCCCGTTTATGTTAACTTTTTTATTAAGGACTTCTTAAGTTACATCTCAGAATTCCAGGTGTTAACTGATTCAATATCTCTAACAGACCCTTTAAAGATTGTACGACCATTTCTTGTAATAAAAAATTGGGCCTTACATAAAAAAAGTTTTTTATTTAAATTTGATTATTTAAAGCCTTACAATTTCTTTCACCAAAAAATCGAGACTTTAATAATTTCACAATGAAATTCAAAGTATTATTATTAATCCGAAACGATAATAATTTATCTCGTTTCTTGAAATCACTAATTAAAATAATATTAGAGTAAGAAACAATGGAGGGTGGTTAGTTCCTTCGCACCCCTGAGGAGTCATAAATTGTCAAAATAATACCCCTTTGCGTGGCGCTCAAGAAATAGTTTGAATTACGACTTTATTCAAGGGGGATGATACTTATTTATTGGTTTTGGCTTAATATTGTATTTTTAGGTTAATACTTTATTGGTTTGTCAACACACATTATTATCTATAATTTTTATGTACCTGGGTATCTTTATATAAAAATTTATACACTTATCATAAATTTTTTATTGAAGAAAAAGAAAAATTTATTTACAATATGGACCTTAAATATTTTTTCCAGGCTTAAATCCGAAGATTGTTCTGACTCTATCGGAAAATCTATAATATAAATGAAAGTCGGGTTAGTGCGAACATTTATAACTCGAGATCGGCTAAACAGATTGTTTCGATGTTTGATTTATTTAATTCTTCTCCGCTCCGGATAACAGAATAACTAATAAAATGTTAAAAAATGCATAAAACATTAAATAAAAATAAATATGATATTAAAAAGTTAGTTGCGCAGGATCGTGCGCAATGGAGAGCTCTTGTTGCCTCCCTATGCCCCTGAGTGGGGTGTAAAAAGGGAGTGTTGTTGTTAAAGTTAGTATGGAATGGATGCCCTACGATGCCATTTATGAAAAAATCTAACAACAAAATTATTGTCTACTGCACCTGCATCGATTCGGGCGTTTTAGATAATTTTGCATACAAAGTCAACAAAATTGTGCGCATTCTTCCTACCTGAGCTTTGAATACGAATGAAATATGGACGTTTTAGAATTACATATTTTACATACCTATTTAAATATGTACATACGTAGGTACATATTTTTTATACCTCGATACGGGTGCAAACCCAGTGAGGTATTTTTAGGCTTTTACAAGAACAAAAATAGTGTAAGTATTATTATATTATGTACTTTAAACTGTTATGTTTCAATAAAATGTATTATTTATTTATTTATTATTAAATGTTATTGTTGTATTAGTTTATTTTTGTTTCTGGGGGCGCAGTGCACATTATGCACATAGGAACGGGCCGCCTCTGGTTAGGACCAGAGGGTCCACAGGCCAACGTCTGTAGGGAAAGCTAGTAATAGATAAATAATTAAAAATTGGATATTGATTCATTTACCTAAACAAGTTACCTACCCCTAATTATTATTACCATGATCATGAAAATGGTATGTTGAATGTCTTACTGATACAAGGTGTTTTTTATCTGCAATTCCGCTCAAAATTTTGTGATTTATAATTGATTTAAGGTTCGAATATGGATTTCTACAAGTATGCATAAATATCTTACCTAAATGGAGTACAAGAATAAAAACCTAAATGGTGTACTTACTCATATATCTAATCTTAGCGACAATGAATCCTGATTGTGGAACGCTTTTGACAGATTGGTTGGCGAAAAGGAATGGTGTTGTATTCATTATTAAATTTAGATGTTTTGCTACAATTTAATTTTGTTCTATGTTAATTTTTGATTGAGGAGCGACTCCCAATACGCGTCAATTATTGCTGGTGAGAGGCCCTGAACATGTGTGTGAACGTCTATGCGAGTGTGAACCTATATAAATTAGCTGAATTGGCTGATAGATATTGGCACTTATTCTACCATACATTTTTATATAATACGTAATAGTTTCAACAAAATGACTTTTCGTACTTGCATATATTATAGTGGGAACGATTTATGGTCGAGAAGCGTGTTATAGCTACTAAACCACCAATCCATCTTGATATAGATGACTCACATCCAAGCCGTCTGAAATCCCGAAACCCGTACTGGCTAGCTGCTGCTACTATAGTACGGATTACTCGATTGAAGACTAAATAAATGGAGACAAGTATGGACCGCATCGTCAGTAAGGAACCAGAACCTAGTAGCTGACCCGACAAAAGAACTGCCTGACTCGACACAACCCAGATATATAATACGGTGTAGAGTCAACCGAATAAGATGTTATGTAGGCTGCACCGCTTCAAACTTACATTGGGGATGGATAGACTCACCAGCGTGCGCATGTGGGATGACACAAACAATCGATCATCTGATAAACGAGTGCCCCATGTACGCATTTAAAGAAGGACTACAGGACTTGCACGCACTAACGGATGACGCCATCCAATGGCTTCGGTCACTCGAGGTCAGATTGTGAGCGACAGTAATATTTCATAATCAATAAGTTAACTAACTGAATAGAATAATGTAACACGCTTCAGATGTGACTTATTTCCTACTACATCGCCATCTCTTGGATTTTTTTTAGAGTTACGCAACTTCAGAGGAATTGTTTTTATTACAAACTTATGACCCGTCGAACTTCATCCCGCATCCGAATCAATAATAATAATTGTTAAGTACAAATGCAATAAATTAGTAAAATAATTGTATTTAGTTTTTATGTCGTTTTAAGACTGTATTTAATTCATGCCGAAATTTTTTTTTTTGATTCTGAGTTAGGTCGAAGTTTGACGGGCGGGTCAGCTAGTAAATAATAAAATAACTAAATACATGATATATTTTTAGCAAAGCTTGTTAGTTTTCGTTTCAGAATAGGAATATAATTATAGAGATAATTTTATTTCAGAGAATGTTGGTAGCGTATTCGTTTTTTAACACACCGTATCGTCCCATTTTTTTTGCGTACGTAACCTTCCTCGTGGCTTCGTACTTGAGGGCAACTGGGAAATTCCTTACGGAGTTCTTTCACAAATAAAATATTTTTCTATCCGACGGTATTTCCAAGGATTCTCGTAGAATGAAAAACAAGTGCTGTCAATTTAGAATTTAAATTCAAATTTAGGAGCACGATCATTTGAAATGTGACTAAACTTTACATAGATTTTATGGTCTACTAAGCGGAATTATTACTTCAAAATTTACAGCGACGACGTCGGTAAAATACGGTAAACCATTGTCATTGAAATTCTAGAGATTAAATAATATACAGTAAAATTTTGTAAACGACGTAAATATCAAGTTAAAATGTCATCCTATAAAATGATTATAAGTATGTAGTATAAGTCCGTAATTCGTTATTTTCGTTGAAACACTCGCCCTACGAAGTCAGTGTCTACAAAGGTCGGATCAATTTTATTTTTATTTTATTTCTCCGTAAAAAGTGTATTTATAGGTATTTTCTCCGTAAAAAGTGTATTTATAGGTATTATTTCTCCGTAAAAAATGTTTTACAATAACAACTTTATCACCTCCATAAAATAGGTGTAATTCCATCCCCAGTATGTGAATGTGGTGAGGAACCAGAGACCCTCAATCATCTGTTTTTCAGCTGTAGCAGATTTGATAACAAAAATTTTGTGATTAGTCTGAAAAGACTTGGCGTCGAATTCCCAACTAGTATCCAGGCTCTACTAGCCCTCCACCGAAACGACGTAAATTCCGCAATTCTGGGTGCAGTGGCGCAAAATGGTAGAAAATTCTGACCCCTTCTTCTATTAAATGTTAAATAATTATCCATCAGTAAAAATACCTACATGTTGATTGACCACATATGATATAATACAATTAAATTGTAATTTTCATAGATACCCGTTTCATCATCTTATAAATTATTGTGTTTGATATTTGAAACAGAAATAATAACAAAAATCTTGTAAAGTTCCCCATGCAGAGAGTTTGGGTAATCTGTAAGTGTATTGGATGAAGTCGGATGCGCGCGCTTGTTAATAATAATAATATTGTTTGTTGGGTGAGTACTGAGTACCTACCCGCTGCATCTATAAAGGTTAATAATTGTCACCAACTTCTAAATACTGTATTCGGAACTACGAGTATTATGATATCTGATTCATGTTGCATAATTTTCGAGTTTTACTTTTTGGATATTATTGATATATTTTTTTATTTCTTTATTCTTGTGATTGTTTATTTGGTAACATGCACGGCAATTAATTTTAATTAGGAAGATACGTAGAAATTATGTTATTGGCATAGATCACTCTCTCGAGAGTGGATTGCCGCGTTGAAAGAAAGAAGAAAGAATAACAACTTTATTTCAAATTGTTGAAGGCGTCGACTCTTCCATAGAATGTGTCATTTTATATTTTTAAAAAGCCCACATTGACTATAACTCCAAATGGATTTCCCACTCACGATCACTCCATCCGTCCAAACGGAGCGATGTCACTTCATTGAGCGATGTGAATCTTGAGTTTTTTTTTCAAACATCTGAACAAAATTTCTATTAGATATTAAATTAACCCATTAGTGCATAAAGTTGTGTGTCGCATTTATTTTCATATTTTTTTCATTAATTTCCTATGAATGCGGGGGGCAGCTTTTAAAAGGTTGGGTACTACACGTAGGTCTTCTTACACCATAATTCAATCTTCTCGGTTTCTCGATTTTTTTCTCTTTTATATTCTTTCTGTACCGTCTCATCTCTTCTGCTTTCTTTTTTCTTAAAGCTTGAAGCATATCAGTAGACGCTGCTTGTTTCATTACTCGTCGTAGTCGCTTTCTGTTTTCTGTTTCTTTTTTTTTGAATTCTTCAAATAATCCACTGGCTTTTAACTTCTCTCTCTGCTTTCTCTTTCTTTCTGCTTCTGTTTTGGCCACCTAGAAGAGAAAAAAAAGCTTGCTTCAAGATGATACCGACCGTGGCCGACCCTACCTGTTTCGTGACCGACTCTGCAATGTGACTGACACTACAAAAAATATTTAAGCAGTTTTTAGAGCAATGAATAAAATTAAGCAAGTGTTATGTCAAGTAGGAAAAAATATTTTTTTCATAATGCATAACAAGTTTTACCAAAGTTAGAGAGAAAAAACTACTCATCTTGTGACTGACACTACAGCCGGACATAGTAGTCTTACTCGTTTAAAATCTCTTATTACCACGATTATTTATTTTCATTCATTCAAGACTATTTATTTAGACTAGACTATTTATTACTAAACGTAGCAATGTGCAACAAAACATTACAATATAATAGTAAATACTTACTGTGAAAATTAAACTAAAAATTCACCACAAAGCGTAACACCTGCTCTTGTTTACGACGCCATCTTGAAAACGTCAGTATTACCATAATACAAAAACGAAATAGAGTTGCCATAGTGAAATGAAAATTATGACAAAATGAGAGAAATAATAATTAAGACAAGATTTTTTTTCACTGGCAATCAAGTGACGTACTCGTAACGACTTGGATCTACCCACTCGTGTTTATCCATAGACGAGCCGTTTGGAGTGATGGACGAATGGCTTCTTCTTCTTCTTCTTTTCAACGCGGCAATCCACTCTCGAGAGAGTGATCTATGCCAATAACATAATTTCTACGTATCTTCCTAATTAAAATTAATTGCCGTGCATGTTACCAAATAAACAATCACAAGAATAAAGAAATAAAAAATATATCAATAATATCCAAAAAGTAAAACTCGAAAATTATGCAACATGAATCAGATATCATAATACTCGTAGTTCCGAATACAGTATTTAGAAGTTGGTGACAATTATTAACCTTTATAGATGCAGCGGGTAGGTACTCAGTACTCACCCAACAAACAATATTATTATTATTAACAAGCGCGCGCATCCGACTTCATTCAATACACTTACAGATTACCCAAACTCTCTGCATGGGGAACTTTACAAGATTTTTGTTATTATTTCTGTTTCAAATATCAAACACAAAAATTTATAAGATGATGAAACGGGTATCTATGAAAATTACAATTTAATTGTATTATATTATATGTGGTCAATCAACATGTAGGTATTTTTACTGATGGATAATTATTTAACATTTAATAGAAGAAGGGGTCAGAATTTTCTACCATTTTGCGCCACTGCACCTAGAATTGCGGAATTTACGTCGTTTCGGTGGAGGGCTAGTAGAGCCTGGATACTAGTTGGGAATTGGACGCCAAGTCTTTTCAGACTAATCACAAAAATTTTGTTATCAAATCTGCTACAGCTGAAAAACAGATGATTGAGGGTCTCTGGTTCCTCACCACATTCACATACTGGGGATGGAATTACACCTATTTTATGGAGGTGGGAGGCTACAGAACAATGGCCCAATCTAAGGCGACAAAGAGTAGACAGGGCTGGCTTTGACAATTTAGACTTACAAAACCAAGGCTTGGATGGGATGGTATATTGGATAGATTTATAATGTAAGCCCTTTGGATCTGTCATCCAAGAATCCCTCCATTCACTTTGAAGACTCTCAAGAATGTTCTGAACCAAGTCCGATGGGGGGAAAGGGAACTCATTTAGAGACCTTCCTGTTTTTGTGGCGCCTTTGGCCAGGATATCCGCCATCTCGTTTCCGGAAATACCACTGTGAGATGGAATCCAGATAGTGACAATTTCGAAATTCCTGCAATAAGCTGAGTACAACAGTTCAAATATCAAACAAATTAGCTTGTCACTGCTAGATTTGTAGAGGGAGGTCTGGAGCTTTTTTACTAAGCTGAGAGAATCCGTAAATATTATCGATCTGCTGAGTTTTTGGGCCAGAATTGTTGAAATTGCTTCCTTAAAAGCGATACATTCTGCAGTAAAAATGGAGCAGAAAGTTGGAAGTTTTACTCCAATCTCTATATTTAGAGAAGGGACACACATTCCCGATCCACAGGATCCATCTTGAAGTTTAGACCCGTCAGTGAAAATTCTAGTATGTAAGGGCCATTTATCGGTTACAATTCTATTGAATTCGCGGTTAAGGACAGCTGAGTCTAGTGAAAGATGCTTATTCAGGCCAATCGATTCTACTATAGTGGGTCTTAAAGATAAAGTGTTAAATGGAAGGTCAAAAATGGGAAGTGAAGGTTCTGGAGAAAACCTGAAACCATTTCTAAGGGATGAGAGGGCATTCAGAAAAATGGGTAGATGGCGGCTTTGTCGCAGACCACCCGCACTCCGAATATCAGCTAGGTTATCAGCTTTTGAGATTACTAGGCTAGAAGAATCATTGATATTTTTTAGTAAAAATTTGTATGCTAGTAGTTTTTTTCTAAGGGGTAGCGGTATAACAGCCGATTCGACATGTAGGCAGACTATTGGGGTAGATTTCATTGCACCTAAAATGAGTCTAAGACCTTTGGCCTGGATTCTCTCCAGCTTAAGGGAAAGAGTCTTAGGCAGTGGGTCCATCAAAAAACAGCCATAATCAAGATGACTACGGATTAATGCAAAATATAGCATTCTCATGGTGGTAGGGTGGCTACCCCACCAAACCCGGGAAATAGCTCTCAGTACGTTGAGTCCCATTTCACATCTTGATATAATATTGTCTATGTGTAATGACCAAGAAAGTTTACGCTGTAAAATCATTCCTAAAAACCGTATTGAATCTACAATTGGAAGAGGAGATGAATCCATGCAAACATGAATATTTGGGTTTTTATGTTTGTTGGAGAAGATAATGACCTTACTTTTAGAGTGAGAAACTGAGAAAGAGTTCAGCGACATCCATTGATTTATAGAACTTAGTGAAGTTTCAATGATTTTGCCTGCTTTGATAGGGCATTTTGCAGTACTATATATCACAAAGTCATCAGCATATTGCAAAATATTGCAGTCTAACGGAAAATAATCTTTAAGGTCTGCCGTGTATAAGTTAAAAAGTATTGGGCTTAGAACGGATCCCTGAGGGAGACCGGTATATACAGTTCTTTGAATTGGAGGAGCTATACAGTCAATTATTATTTTTCTTTCACAAAACAAGTTGAATATGGTGGAGGCCAATACTGGCGGTACTCCGAGCTTTATTAATTTAGAGTGAAGTAATGTGAGGGATACATTATCGTATGCAGACGATAAATCAAGAAAGGAAGCTACGAGCACCTCTTGTCTAGAATAAGCAAGACGAATATCAGAGATTAAGCAGCTTAAATTGTTTATGCAAGATTTATTTTTTCTAAAGCCCATTTGCCATGGAGGGAGTAAATTTGATCCTTCAAGGTAATATTCCAAGCGATTTTTAATCATGTGCTCCAGTATTTTAATGTAGCATACCGATAACGCGATTGGACGATACGAGACGCCCGCTGTGGGGTCTTTTCCTGGTTTTAAAATAGGGACTATTCTCTGTGTCTTCCATTCAGGTGGAACTGAGTTGGTAGATAGAATCAAGTTATAGATCTCAAGTAGCTTAGATAGAAAGGAATCTGGATAGTGTTTGAAGAAGGAGTATGGGATTTGGTCGACACCCGGAGAAGAGTCTCCAGAGTTGTCAATCGCGGATATCATTTCGTTCATAGAAAAAGGGCTACTTAGTCAACTCAGAAGGGAAGCCTCTGTATAAGGAGTAGGAGGAATCGAAAGATCATCATAGTTAGGTACGTATGATGGGGCCAGTTTGTCGGCAAATTGGTAAGACCATTCACCAGGTAACAAACGGGGTTGTTTAGGCGTGATAGAACTGCGAAATCTACGAATCATTGTCCACACCTCTGAAATAGGTGTTTCAGGAGACAGTGAATTGCAAAAGTTTCTCCAACCTTGACGTTTCTTCCTTTGGAAGGTTCTCTTGGCTAGGGCTTGAGCATTTTTTAACTTGAGGAAGTTTTGTTGGCTAGGATCTTTTTTGTACCGTTTGACAGCTATTTTTCTTTTGAGAGCAAGTTCTGTACACTCCGAATCCCACCACGGCGGGGAGGGTTTGTGATTTTTTCCTGGTGCTTTCAGTGGAATGCTTATATTTGCTGCATTTATAGTCGTATTTGTAATGTTATCAATGTTTTCCGACAGTTTATCCGGGTTTATTTCACCCAAACTTTGGCCTTCCAGAGTTGTTTTGAATTTGTTCCAATCCGCTTTCCTAGTATTATAGTTTCTAACCGATGAAGGGTACGATCTTAGGTCGGGTTTTGTACCAATTTGGATAATTATAGGGAAATGGTCGCTGGCGTGAGGGTCTTCGAGCACGGACCAATTAGATATTGTAGATAAATTAGGAGAGCAGATAGATATATCAACTGCACCTGGTCTTTGGTGGGGTGGGTATAATTTTGTTGGAGATCCATCATTTAATATACATAAGTTTTGGTCGTCTAGTAATTCCACGATTTTTTTGCCCGACGAGTCGGAATAAGCGCAACCCCACATTTGGGCATGAGCATTTAGGTCTCCTAGGATCATTAGTGATGAAGAGAGCTTATCCAAGATAGTAGACCAGTTTGAAGGATCAAATGACGATTTTGGGGAGATGTAGGAAGAGACAAAGTCTATTCCCAGAACATTTGCAGCCACGACTTGGAATGATTGAAACGTTGGCAATTGTATTTGAGTGAAAGGTAAGTTAGATTTGATAAAGAGGGCCGCACCGCCATAGCCATCCGCACGGTCATCTCTAAGACAGGTATAGTTAGGAATTGTGTACGTTGTCCCAGGACACAACCATGTTTCAGAAATGGCAGCTAAGTCTACTGAATGTGTTATCAATAAGTTGGTTAGGTCCGATTTGCTGGGGATCGCACTTCAACAATTCCATTGTAAGATAGTGAGTCTAGCATTCCCTTTGTTCGCTTGTGTCCCTATTATGATTACCGATGTTGTTTAAAAATGATAAAGAGGAATTAATGAGATTGGGTGGTAAATTGATATTCTGATTAGAGAAAAGTTGCATAAGAAGTTGGGCAATGGTTTCTAATAAAAACAAGGCGTTAGGAGGAAGAGCAGCGGAGTTATCCGAAGAATTAGGGTAGGAATCATTAATTGAGCTTGGTTGGTACGTTGGGGGGTTCAATGCGCAGCCATTAGAAGGGTTGAAATTTTGACCATTAGGGAACATCAATAAATTTTCATAATCTTTGGGATTTGAGTGAACCGGTGTTCTATATTGAAATTTACCTTTCTTCTTAATATTGCTGTTGGATGACGACGGTTCCAAATTATGAGGTTTGATTGAGTTGATCGGTTCATGAGAAGAGGTATGAGGTCTTATTGCTGGTTCAGGGATAGTTGGGGTTGATACTTTTTCCGCATAACTTATTTTTGATGATGGAAACCTTACACTAGCTTCTTTAAATGAGATATTGTCGGCTGCCATTGATTTCCTAATGTTTTTTTGCCTGATAAATTCAGGACAATCTAGGTTAGCTGCTGAGTGTTTCCCGTGACAATTAATACATTTGAGAAAATTATTAGGGCATTCGTTGGCGACGTGTGACTCTGAACATTTGAAGCATCTTGGTAATGAGTTGCACTTGTTCTTGGAATGTCCGTAGCGGCAGCAGTTGAAGCAGAGAACTGTAGGTGAGACATACTGTTCTACTGTTATTGAGTTGTAGTAGAGAAAAATTTTTGAAGGTATGGACGTACCCTCAAATGTCAATATCAGGGTATTACTAGGTTTCCAAATGGTATCACCACTCGATGTATCTTTATAGTTTAGACGTCTAGCACTTAGGATCTTGAATCCTGGAGGCATATCAACACCCTTCAATACTTCTTCAATAGACACATTGTTAGGAATTCCTCTAACCAGCCCTTGACGGCTGATTTTAAACTTGGGAATGAAAGTCTCAATATCATTATCAAAATTCGTCGATAAGAACATATTTGCATCTATTCTATTTTTAAATGAGACAGATAAGGTAAGCCTATTTTCCCTTGAGATACCCTCGCAGGAAAACATTCTTTGAACTTTGAAATTTTTTATTAACATGCCTATTGTAATCGGGCATATGGGTTTATTAGGAGTCTTGTATTTCAAAAATACAGTAAATGGGCCAGTTGATTTTATAGAGTATAATTCTTTTGGAGGAGGGGTTGTAGATAGAGGAAGAGAACTGGAAGAAATCGAGGTAGAAGTATTATTAGAAAGAGAAGAATCACTAGAGGGGAGCGAGGAACAAAGCGTTTTGGTCGGTTGTATGTTAGGACAGGAATCCGAGGTGCGCCGTTTTCGGCCCTCCGGCGGATCCCCCATATCAGGGGGATCCATCCTGGGAGCGTGGATGTTATAACACCACTAATTTGAGTGGTAGTATAATCAAAATAAAAAAAAAAAGTTACAAAAGAAAAATAAAAAAAAAAAAAATAAATAAAAAAGGGAACTTTTGTTTGGTATAACTAAAAAAAAATAATAATCGGAACGAACTCACCAAATTATTGTGACAACAAATATAAACAATAACAATTCGCAACAAAACACACGACCACCCAACACAACTGCGCTCTGTCGAAAAAAGGACGAATGGCTTGATGCAATTGAATTTCGGACTGATGGATATCCGGCTCACCCCATTAACGGTCATTTTCGGAGTAACATCGCTGCATTTAAACGAATTGAGTGATAGTGAATGGGCTGATTTATGTTAAAAAGAAATCTACAATATAATAATTTTGTTACCGTTTATTGGAGATTGAATCTGCCTTATACAATATGAGGTTAAGTCCTTTGTCAAAGGAAAAGCCTAAATATAATCATTATTAAAGAGACTATTGATGGAATTTTTGCTATTGGAGGCACAAAGAATATTGAATAGATCGAAGCAAAGGAAAAAAGGCTATATTAATGTAAGTAACTTTATCATAGTACTGTGCCTGGGTTTGAAAAAAAATTGTGTCCAACGACAGTGTCAGCTGAAACCACAATGGTGGAGTTCTAACATAAATAAAAAAAACTAGTGGTCGACCAGTGCTCGAAATTCGACCATAACTTATTTAGATTATAAGTCTGAAGATTATTAAGGTTCCATTGTCAAAAAGTGAGCGAGCGCTATTTCAAAATTTTCTTTCTAAAACAATGACATGGAAACGTCAAATTTGAAATGTTCATATGTACAAAGTTTTTCTATTATTGTTAAAGACAAACAATATTAATCTATTCTTAATTTGTATCCCACCATTTCCAGCTCCACACATTATAAGCCGCTTTTCATTTTACATTTGTTTCTATGAAGTTGATGATCTTTATAAGTAGTAGTCTGTGGAAGTGTGTATATTGTTATTATTCTCTCTGGTCTGGTCAAGGTGCGTGTTGTGCAGGTGGAGCGTTTTCCTTTGTTTTTCCAGTAACCAACAATTTCAGAAGTGTTTGTAATGTTTTTTTTTTATTGATTTTATTTATGCATAATTAAAAAAATATTAGCATTCGCCACTCCTTCTATTTATAAAATATAAGTGTGCAAAATTTCATACTCCTCCGTCCGTGCAATTTCGTAAAAGTGGTCAAAAGTTTTTCGTTCATGTACGTACACGCTAAACTCACACCAGCCAGCAAACTGCTATAATATAATATGCTTGCTCCCATCATAGTCGTGTATGTTTCAGAAATCTTAGATCTAATTTCATCCAGACTTTACAAACCAAACAAAAAGTTTTAAGAAGTTGATTTAAAGTTGCGAGGTTCCAGATAGAAGTCAGAAGGACTTCATCTGATGCGCTACGAAAAATGAGCTTTCAAATAAATTGTTTATCTTCAAGAAAATCTTCATTTTAAATTGACAACCAAATAACTATCATAGTAAAAATTATTGGCATACTATAGCTTTCCCGACAGACGTTGTGTTGTGGACCCTGTGAACCAGAGGCGGCCCGTTCATTGTGCACTGCGCCTCCAGAAATAAAAATAAAGTAATAAAACAATAACATCAAAATATGTATTTCTAAAACGTCCATAATTCATTCGTATTCAAATATAATAATATGCGCACAATTTTGTTGACTTTGTATATAAAATGAAAATTATCTAAAATGCCCGAAACGGTGCAGGTGCAGTAGACAATAATTTTGTTGTTAGATTTTTTCATAGATGGCGTCGTAGGACATCCATTCTATACCAACTTTAATGTCATATTTTATTTCATCTTTTATGCATTTTTCAACATTTTATTAGTTATTCTGTTATCCGGAGCGGAGAAGAATTCAACAAATCAAACATCTAAAGAATCTGTTCAGCCGATCTCGAATTATAAGTGTTCGCACTAACCCGACTTTCATTTATATTATAGACTAGGCCATGTAGAGTATTTTCTAAAAGGTATAGAATAACTACTGAAATGAAGGACTGTAAAAAAGGCTGGTTGACTCAACTGGGAGTTTCTGCTTTCTTCACGACAATTCAAATTTATTTTAAAGATGGTTGAAGCTGTTAACAAGAATTGCTAAAGTTGTTATTTTTAATGAAAGAAAATGTTTATTAAATTTTGTGTGAATGAACTCACTTTGTATTTTGTGTTGAAGCAATGACAATTCACAGCACATGGAAGAATTTGGCCGCAATTTTTGGTGAGTACAGGATAGTGAAGGTCTGAATACTTGGTGTACAGTGTAAGCATTTTATAAAAAAATAGATATTTTGAAGAACTAGAAGAATCGGATTGGGCTGGGCAGCCTTCGGCAAACTGGACCATGTATTTAAAGACAAAGACATCCCAATAAACCTGAAAAGGAAAGTCTTCGAAACATGCATCCTCCCGGTAATGATATATGGAATGTAAACAATCTCACTCACAGCCAACACAATACATACGTTAAGATGCGCACAAAGAGCTATGGAGCGACAAATGTTAGGAGTAAGTCTTAGTGACAAAATAATAAGAAACGAAGAGATAAGACGACAAACAAAAATCGCAGACATAGTTGACCGTGTGGCAAGTCAGAAATGGCAATGGTTAGGACATGTGGCGAGACAGGGGAATGAAAGATGGGTGGAGCGACAAATGTTAGGAGTAAGTCTTAGTGACAAAATAATAAGAAACGAAGAGATAAGACGACAAACAAAAATCGCAGACATAGTTGACCGTGTGGCAAGTCAGAAATGGCAATGGTTAGGACATGTGGCGAGACAGGGGAATGAAAGATGGGTGGAGCGACAAATGTTAGGAGTAAGTCTTAGTGACAAAATAATAAGAAACGAAGAGATAAGACGACAAACAAAAATCGCAGACATAGTTGACCGTGTGGCAAGTCAGAAATGGCAATGGTTAGGACATGTGGCGAGACAGGGGAATGAAAGATGGGTACCTATCCAGAATTGCATAATGGCGCCCATATGAAAATAAAAGACCAATTATTATTGGAAGACCGCAAAAGAGATGGGTGGATGATGTGGTTCCTGTCTCGGGGAAAAACTGGTTGAAAACTGCACAGGACAGAAAGAGGTGGAAAACTTTGGAAGAGGCCTACATCCAGCAGTGGAGGGACAGCCGACAAAGAAGATATTGTGAATATCTAACAAGCCCCATAAAAGATAATAGAGAGTTAGATCATATTATAATCAGAGTGTCGATGAGTTGGAAAAAGTAAAACAAAAACCATAAAAATAAGAAAATTATAAGGATTACCATAACGAGATTACGTATTAATTATTTTCTTACGAAATTCCTAAATTTGTCCCAAGAATGGGTACATTCCTAGAATAAAAATGCCCATTTACTTATTTAATTTTTAATAGTTCAGTCGGGTTTGATAGGCGGTATAAAAACTACATTTTATTTTAAAGGTCAGAAGGTTCAAACGCCTAATCGTCTGAAGGGAATTTAATTTGGGAGCTTTGCCCGGGCCTCAATTAAAAGTTTGCTTGACACTGCCATAACGTTAAGTGACACGACCCGTTTACAAAACAACCCCGGGTCTACCGCACGGGAAAATGATTCTGGGAACTCGGTCCCCGGGGCTGACACGATTCTTAACAACGCCTTGTGTATACTATTATCTTAACAAGACTCTGTTTTAAAAGAAATCAGTTAAGTAGTTGAATTTTTTTCCATTTTTCTACTCGAGGTTGGCTTGTCTGGGATCGGATTCAACCGGTTGATTAGAAAAAATTGCCTGATACAATAAATTCCAACGGTTTTGTATTTGAAACAACTGTTGAAATAAATTAAGTATGAAATGTTTTAAGTTTTTGCTGGGAGCAGTGTTGCAAAATTTCACTAAAGAAAATCTTCAAGACGAACCAAATAGATAGCGTAACACAACATTTATGAGCATTAGAGAAAAAATGTCACAAGCGCAAGAGGTTTTTTTTTGTAATATTTGTTTGACCGATCTCGGTAGCCTAGTGGCAAAGGCTCCGACTTCAGATCAAGAAGTCTCGGGTTTGATTCCCGGATGGGTCAGAAATGTTCACATTCTATTCGGGGTTGTTAATCCCCTCTCAGATTGGACGGGACCGATTGACTGGTAGATAATGCTTCAAGAAATAAGTTCCGCCGGCCGTACTGACACCTATGTATAGAAGAGTTATTTGTTTATTAAATTGATTTTTATTTGCAACTTTAATGACTCTGTCTAACTATCGATTTTCGTATAATGTTGATGTATAGTGTTAAAACTAGATGTCGTATTTTTCTGGCGCAAGAAGTAAGCGAATATCAATCGAAGATGTAGATGATAAACGTTTGCTTTAGAAAACTGATTCGCATTTCATAAAATGATTATTATTGATGAAAACTTAGAAAATCAAATAAAGGGTCTACTTATAAATAAAATGCATCATTTTTAGGATTTTATTATGGCGATAATTATTTAAGAGCACATTTAATGCTATGGTTACACGCTTGCTATGGCTTGGAAAGCCACCACAAACTCCGAGCCTTCACAAATGCTCGGACGCCATTTACACGTTGGGGTGCGCGTCGGTTTTTTTAATACGATTGCCGGGACTTTGATCTGTGTCGAAAAACCGACACTCACCCGATCGGGGCCAAGCGTTGGCAAGCTCACACAAGCCATGGCAAACACCCCGTTTACACGTTCGTGTTTGTGGTGGCTTGCCAAACCGTGGCAAGCGTGTAAATGTACCATCATACCAAATAACCCAAGCAATACAAAATTATAGAAGTCCAAATCACTGAACGACTAACGCTATGCGAGGAAAACGTGTGAATACGCACGTATGTACCTATGTGTAATATCGGTACGTTATTTATGTAGTTTAAAGTGGGTGGATACTGGATACACACAATAGGTACGCCAGTGGCAGTAAAGTGAACTTATCCAAGAAATAATTTTAATTATTAAGGGTTCATTTTGTAGGTGAAATAAATTCTCACCCTATTGTCGTAGACAAAAACTTTAGGTTTACGTCTCGAATTGAAAATGAAAATTCATACAGCATTTATTTATACAAATTTACTCAATTTTTTTGCAGTGATATCGTACCAAGCATTGGGATCACCTTATTTTGTGATTGCATTTTGTATTTTGGTGTTTTGTTTATATTCTAATTTTGAGTTGGTTGGCTCTATCCCACTTTGTCTTATTTATTATTAATGACTTATCGTTTTCTTTCTTTTTCTATTTTTTCTGTTCTGTTTTTTTTTATTTTTGCTTATAGATTACTTCAAAATTGTATTCACACCTCCGCCTGATATTTCGCGGATCCGTGTGTTTCGCATTCCGCCCGCTTTTGAAGTCGTCAAAATCGACAGAATTTTGGAGCGAAATTGAATCGAACGTCATGTTTTCCATAGAAATAACAGATGGAAAACGTTAACTGCGTTTTGTTGTGGGATGGTTTGCAGAAGTTGGATGTGCAAATTTTCTAAATTGTAAGTAAAAACGTTGTTAATGTTGTAATATTTAAAAATATCGTCGGTATACAAGGGAAATCAACTAAGTCCAAAAACACTATTCCGAGATAATCGACAAACAAGTTTTGGTGTTTTTGTTTTCCTTCTAGAATCCAAACGAAAAAAAATAGATCGCTAATTTTTTTTACAAAACAAAGATCAATCCATATACTAAAGATTTAAAAGATAATAAACCTTTAAAATTCTAATCTATTAACCCAAAATAATGAAAAATTAAAAAAAGAGATGGAGTTAGTTGTTTTCTCCTGTTAAGATGTAATTGGTGCAATTCACCTGGTGAAAAATTTGTTCTTGTAAACTTGATGGGTGGACTTAGTTGATAAAATAAGGAGTTGGTGTATTTCTCATGTACATAATGCTTTGTTTTTTGGAATAATAATACTTTGTGTTTGGAGTTAAAGGCTCATTTTGGATACTTAAATTCAAATATTTTATTTTAAATTAATTATTTGTTTATTTATTCACAGAAAAGTAATGATTACTGAAGGGACAACCAATGAAGACTAGATTTTTAATTATAAATGCAGGTTAATTTAATAAAAAATAATATTGAAAAATAAATTAGGTAGGTAAGTACATAGGTGCCACAAAAGTAAATACTTAAATAAATAAATCTTTATATTGGCTTATAAAAAGTAACATAATTGTAACAAAATATTGCAAAAAGGCGGGTTTGTTGACGTGAGAGCCCAAGTACCTACACAAAGGTGTGAACAACATATCCACAATGCCACCCCCGATGCTCTTGAATGGCTTGAAAGCCTGGATGTTGCTCTGTAGTGTGCCTGTCTCCAATATGTAGCAGATATTCTGACGTTGCCGCCCGTTGGTGGCAAAAGCCATACGAAATAATAATAAGGACTTGTAGCTGCTCAACCTCTTCTAGCACTCCCAAGCGGTCGATCAACATCACTTTGGTCTTGTCGCGGTTGATTCTCAATCTGAGTCTAACACTTTCGGCTTCCATTCGTCTGAACATTCCCATCTGTTCTAGAATATTTGCCGCAATAAGAGCGAAAGTTGTTGATTCGTTAACCACCTATTGTGACTGCCGCTCGCTAGTTCTCAAACAGACGAAAATTCCGCCTGATCATCTGCTATTTTCCAATTGTTGTGCGTTGCTAATCTTTTGTCTTGCATGATCTTCCTTCCGCGAGACAGCAGTGAAATTATTGTGTGAAAATTTTCGCATTGTGCTGAAAAAAACTTTTGTTGTAGAGTGGACAATTGTTTCCATCCAGTTATCTAGCCACTGCCCGGTGTGCCTTATCTTTAGGCTGTTGTTCAGCATACGGATACTCTCTCTGGAGATCTGCTGCGATTCCATTCTTTTCCACAGCATTGTTCCTCAGGGGTGCAAATCCCTCGCGAACTTCATCCATAATTTCGTCCGGTTCTTTATCAAAAAGATATTCAATCCTGTGAGATTCATGTTGGTCATTATTTTTATAGAGGTTCTGGCAGTAACTTCTTCGCTATATCAGGGCCTATCCACCTTTTCTAGTAGCTTGGTTGTGGCTTTACGCTTTTCTGTCAAATTTTTAACATTTTCAAATAGGTCATTAGTGTGATAGTTGTATGCATGTTCTTCGATTTTGCTGCTGATTGATTCAATATGGGAATTAATTTTTATCTCTTCTACATGCTTGTTTATTCGACTTTCTTGTGTTATCTGTATCTTTCCTTGTTAATGCGGTTGTGTTATGCCTGACTCTTTTGATACGCCGTCTCTCTGAAGAGCTTATGATCAAATCGACGTGTGATATGTGTCTATGTTTGTTGGAATTGTCCCTTAGGTCATTAGTAACTTATGTACGTGACATATCTTAAAAAATAGTACTCATTCGCTGGTGGTTGCTTCCACAATCTGCTTCTGGATAGCATTTTACATTAGAAATATCTCCATATTACGTATTGTGAAATGAACTAAGTCCAACGCTACACAAATGATAGACAGGAGATTTGCATTAAGTCCACTAATGCGTTTCTCCTGCAACTGATTGTCCAATTTGGGACATAGTTAAAATTAAAAACCTTAATAACTCTTTAGCATATTGGTTTATAGGCTTGTGTGGTACATCAAACGATAGAGAATTTAAAATCCTACAAAATGGTATAAAAAACTCCAAACTGCCAAAAATGGACTTAGTTGATTTCCCTTGTATACCGACGATATATATTATGAAATGTGAAATAATATTGTGGTTTTAATTATTTATATTTCCCAACAAAACATAACCATAGAATACTTACTTTTGTGCATTTTTCTCTTTCGCTACTCGTTTAGCCGCTAGTGTACTAACACTACCTGCGATTTCGCTTTCTGCAGTTCCGTGTGCCGCGATTCGGGCCGGAGGTGCGTGCTAACAGCCTTAAGGATGCTGAATAACAGTTGGTCGCGGAGAGTGCGTTTCTTTCTCCCATCAGGGTCTCTAAGACAAGGGAGACCCTCTCATACCGTATTCCGTTCATTCGAAAATAAATATAGGTGAGTTCCTATGTGTAGACATAAGACTCACGTCTCTTTACCTTGCAATGATGTGGAGGAAGGTCATCGAATCTTTGTGAGATCGAGCACAGCTCTTGTTGCCTCGCTTTGCACCTAAGTGGGTTCATAGATATAAAGATAATAATTGTGCAACCGTACAAACGAGTGACGGGGAAACCCCTAAAAGAAATGTTAGAACTTACTTACCCCGCATGGCGACATGGATGCTTGTATTATTTTGTTCCCAGGCCTGCGTAGAATAATGGGGCTAAAATAATAACTTATCTAAGAAAATGGTTTCGTGCGCGAAGCTCAACTGGGGGTTGTCATAGAACCCGAGGTGAAGGGTGGAGTATTACTTTATTAGTACTGATAAGAGGTGGAAATATTTAAGTGTTTTAGCGAAGAAAGCAGCTTAGAATGTTGGCCGTGTTTTTCATCTATTTTTATACGCCATATCCTCGTATATAATTTTTTCGGTCCGTGTGTATAGTGAATGAACTCTTCAGAAACACCAGCTGTGTAATTCACGGAAAAGCTTAACTTTATAACTTAGGTATCAAAAATTTGAGACTGTTTTTTTTTGCACTTTTACTTATTGACTCCGTGCGCCCTTGGGACATGAATCTGAAATATAATATGTTTAAATAGTTAAAACAAGTTTAGAATTGTTTTTGATTAGGTATGTTTCTTTTTTATGGAACGTCGTTCATATTTTTCTCGATCAAGAACTCAAAAATCAAATACCTAAGTACTTCTAGAAAGGTACAAAAGTTGCAGAAATTTTGATGGTGGTTAAAGTTTGTTATACCTACCTATCACGTCGTGTCCTTTTATGGATAGGCAGAGAGAATGACCTCCAATATTTTCAACACTTATTTCGCATTTTCCACCGACATTAAATTTCTCATACATCTCCTATTTCTCTTGCTTCTAATCTAGCCTTACTTGGAGCTAGCAAGGGCCGGTGCTGAAAGGAATTTCTATGGACCCGAACCATTCTTTGGTATTCCTCACACCACAAAACGCAACAGACTAGCTCAGGTAATAAAATGAAATATCTTCACTCAGGTGAAGATTTTTCACTAAACGGCGCCATAAAAGTTGTCCAAGTATTGTTATTTTTTCAAAACATTTATTTATTAAATCACAATATATCATATTATAAAGCATACATCATTGTATAAAAATTGATAAAAAATAAATTAAATCAAAATTGAATGCAATACTATACGATCACGATGTAATGTAATCATGAGAGATCTTCGAACTACAGAGAAAGGAACTTTCTCAACATCCTACATGAGGACAACAGAACTGCCTTTTGGATGGCATATCTGAGACCACAACAGATGCCAAGTTTCCCTAGATTGTCTTTAAGAGATTTAGGAATAAGTCCATTCGTCGATATCACTATAGGTATTATGTGGGTGGTTGGTGTATGCCACATATCCTTGATTTCGTGAGCAAGATCAAGATATTTAATTATCTAATCTTGCTCTGCTTTTTTTCAAATTTTCGTCATACGGTATAGTGATATCCACGAGATACGTTATCCCGTTCCTACGATCAACCAATACAATGTCCGGACGATTTGCGTTAATCGTTCGGTCAGTTTGTATTGCGGTATATCCCAATACAACTTAGTATTACTGTTTTGCATTACCGAAATTGGGGTGTACCTATAATAAGGTACTTTAAGATCGAGCAAACCATATTTCAACGCAAGTTTTTGATGAACTATTTTAGCCACATCGTTATGTCTGTGCAGATACTCAGAACCACACAGGAGAGAACACCCAGACAAAATATGTCTGAGTGTTTCTCCCGTTTGGCCACATACACGACATTTATCAATAATATCAGGTGTTTTAATAATATATTTTTTTGTAATTATTGGTGATGATGACCTGGTCTTGTATTGCACAGACAAAACCTTCTGTTTCGCTAAATAGTTCACCAAACCTCAACCATCCAGTCGAATCTTCAAGACTTACATATTGTGATGAATTTAAAGTTTCGAAGAATCGACCGTGGAGAGACTTGGCTTTGCATATATCAACCCGATCTTGTACCCCAATTATCGGTGGTGAAACAGGATTTGATAAATTTAAGGGCGTGTCGTGTACTTCAAATCACACGCAATGAGGTCTTCATAACCCAATTTATTCCTTGATGAGTTAAAGTAGGATTGGAGGAGGTTAATTTCTTTATTATTCATATTTCGGATGTTCAACAGTCCTCTACCTCCTACCTTTCTGGGTAAATATAATCTCATCAAGGAACATCTTGGGTGATGCATCCTATACTGCTTTGAGCAAACCACGTAGGTACCTTAATTCTAGTTCCGTTTGGTTCCACTTAATGATTCCAAAAAGAATACAATATTTTTGGTATAACCCATGAATATTAATGGCCATAATTTTATTTCTCCCTGAAAGAAAACTTTTCAAAACTTTTTTTAATCTTTTAATAAATTCATTTTTAATGTTATTTTTAATAATTTTGTGGTCGAAAACTAGATTTTGTTGAAAGCCAAGATATTTGTAATTTTGGTTATCTAAAAGTGGAATATTTGAAACTGATGAAGAACTATTTTGATTATTGTTTCGGATTATTCCTTTGTGAACATTAATTTTTGCACATTTTTTTAAGCCAAATTCCATTTTTATATCATCACTAATTTTTTTTGTAATATTTATTAATTTTTCTAATTCAACTAAATTTTTACCAAACAAAATTATTATTATTATTACTAGCGGACATTTATAATGAACGCTCACTTAAACTCTGTACTGAAACTCAGGGACAAAAACATTCCTACGATCAAAAATCCGCAAGGAACCTTTTGTCCCTTAACAGGAATAATCTATGCACCATCACGAGGTCCCTAACTGGCCACTGCAGGCTGAACAAGCACATGTTCACCATAAGGATACTGGACTCAGGCATGTGCAGGATGTCTGGGGAATCACTCGAGACCCCAATGTACCTCCTGTGTGCACCAATGATGCATAATAGACGCAAAAATCTGGCCAAATTCTTGATGTACCCAGATGAAATCAAAGAGTTAAACGCTAGCAAAATCCTCCGTTTCTTCCAGGAGGCTGGGCTGAGCGATGAACTATAGCTAGATGCAGGGCCAGTCACAAAAGTTCAATTATGGGATGCAGTGACAGCGACCTCCCTGGAGGCAGCAGGCCTAGTAAATAAATAATAAAAAGCCTTACTTAATGACGGAATTGATGTATTGGATCTACGAGATTCTCGGCCGAACTATTAATTGCAGGCTTTGCTGCTTTATAATAATATGTTTAAAATACCATGTGATTATAATCAGAGGCGGCCCGTTCATAATATGTGCATAATGTGCACTGCGCCCCCAGAAACAAAAACAAACTAAAAAAAAATAGTATAAAAAAAATAATAAGTATAATAACATTAAAATAATAAATAAATAAATAAAACATCCATATTTCATTCCTATTCAATGGTGAGGCGGGAATTACGTGAGAATATAAGATGCGCGCGCACACACCCTACCTCGCAATTCCGATACTCGGGTGCACATTTCAATATGCACGAGAATATTGTTCATTTTGTATGAAAATTTCTCAAACGGCGTGAACGGTGGAGTGAGTGAAACGGAATATCCATAGAGCGGAAATCTCGTATGTGGGAATGAGAGGGAATCCACGTCCCGTGTGCAGAGCACCTCCAATGTCTTTGAAAAGCTTACAATTAATATCGCCCAACGTTTCACTTTGAACGTGCGTATAAGAAATATGCCCAACGGTTATTTTACTAGGATAATTTTGAGATATGTGCATGCAATATTGGTATATAATATAAATAATTATTGACAGCTGATGTTGAACTGCGTATTGAGTGTTTTCCAAGGAAATAATCGGGACAATATTCTTAATATAAAGGAATTCCTTGTAGATTGCTTTGTGTATTTAATCTAACAATTATTTATTTTTTTCTCGTTTATTATTACAATGTGTTCAAAAATACGGTTACCGTGGATTTTTTTAAAATAATCCATAAATATGTACCTACAGCATAAGGCTAGTTATAGTTATATATTGCTGTTGATAGTTTCGGCCGAGGGTGCTTGGTACAGTCCATTTTCACAGAATGTAAAAATAATATAACGAGTCTTCACTAAACTTTGTGTTACTGCAAATTATTTTATTACCATAAACATGTTTTCGGGAGCGACTGTTCCCTTCTTCAGATGGACAAAGACAAAGTCTTTACGTCATAAACATGTTTTCGGGAGGTAGGTACATTGTTTGTATGCACTCCCTTTGATTTAAGGCACGAGCCGCCTCTTATTATAATTAATAAACTAAACTGTACTAAATAATGATCCCTTGAGGTTTACCTCACGATCCCCCGCGATTTTAAACGGACCACTATGTAGTGTTCAAGCACTCAAAAAGTCTCAAAATGATGTGTATGACATCTGACAGATTTTGTGTATTGTGTAACTTTTAATTAACATAATGTAATAATTGTATACTTCTTCTTCGTCAGCCTGTCTCCGTCCATTGCTGAACATAGGCCTGCCCCCTCTCCTTCCAATCATTCCTGTCCTGAGCCTCTCTCATCCATGTGTGGCCTGCAATCTTTGCGATGTCGTCCGCCCATCTGGCCTGGGGTCTGCCGACATTTCTTCTGCCTTGTCTAGGCCACCACTCCACTACTCTTCTGGTCCATCTGTCGTCCGGGCATCTGGCCACATGGCCCGCCCATGCCCACTTCAGGGTGGCAACTCTCTCCACCACATCAACAACCTTGGTCTTCTCTCGTATCCATGTGTTTGTTCTCCTGTATTTTAAAGAAATACCCAACATCTTCCTCTCCATGGCTCTTTGTGTTACTGCCAGTTTGTGTGTTATCCTTTTGGTCAGTGCAGTTGTTTCCATACCATATGTTAGAACTGGGAGGATACAAGCATCAAAAAGTTTTTTCTTGTGTGGATGTGAGTATTTCGGAGACTTCAGGATATGTGAGAGAATGCCAAACGCCGCCCAGGCGAGACCACGTCTTCTTTCTATCTCTGCCTCTTGATTTTCCATGCCTAACTTTATCTTGTGGCCTAGGTACACATAACTATCAACATTTTCAATAAGTTTGTCATCCACTTTGATATCGTGTTGTCGGGCTGAGCTGCTCATGTATTTGGTTTTGAATGAGCACATTTTTGTCTAACTAAGAAAAAGTTTTTTTTTCAATTTATTTTACTTACCTGCCAAGCAAATAAATTTAAAAAAAATCTTTTTCTTAAAATGGGCTCATTCATTTTTTGTTCTAAGTAAAGAGGCAATATTAATTGCCTAATAATAATTAATAGTTAGTATAAAATTATTTTAATTAAAAGTTACACAATACGCAAAATTTAATATAACTTTAATATTAGGTACCTCACAAAAACAATAATAAAAAACATATTGTTTGCGCCATTCAAAACTTCTTCACGAGTTCAAATTAGGTATAATTATTAAATTAAAAATAATTGCTTAAATAATAAATTGGTAAGTACATTTTCGGCTTTATCCATTTCTATTACCTACATTATTTACTTTTTTAGTACATAATAATTGTCCATTTTTAGTACATTATTTACTGCCGAATAAGTAGAATATACAGCAAAGGAATTCACGTAAAAACTAGTCAAATTAATATTATTTTCACGAAAAAACTAGGTAGTCAAACTTAAGGATCATTTGCACCTATAAACCCATTTTTGCGTTTTTATTTAATTGATTTTACTCAATGATTACTTGAGTACTTAACATACGGAACTGAAATTTATGTTTTACTGTATAATTAACTTTATTTAAATAGCTTACCTCGTTAGGAATACTTTTAGGGTAATTTTCTTTTATCTAAATGGTCTAAAATTATTCTCGATCCTTAGGTACTTCAAAAATTCAATAGGTACTTAAAGAAAGGTAAGATGCGGATTAATGTGAATATTAATCTTAATTGGAATCTGTTTCATTTCACCTAAAAAATATTATTGTTTATAATATAATATTTGCCTTGAACACTGACTGACTGACTGACTGACTGACTGACTGACTGCCTGACTGACTGATGTCATTAACGCCGCTAGATGGCGCGCCACTCGCAACTAAAGACAAAATAATAATATTGTTCTTCTAATACAATATGGCTGACAGCAGTGACAACTGACAGTAACATAATGATATTATTATGCCTGGTGGCTGAGCACTTTTTTTAAAGGTCTTGACGTAGAGAAAACAATTTTTGGGTTATTAAAAAACTCACATGCGAAGTCAGCCATAAGAAAACAAAGTGTACCAAATTGGAAACTTTTACGCACAGCGGGACTTCATAGTGAAGAAAAGCCTTTCTAATGTCATGAGTGCAATGAAAAGTTTGCGGTTTCAAGTAATTTAAAGAATGACATGCGAACTCATAGTGGAGAAAAGCCATACGAATGCAATAATTGCAATAAAAAGTTCAATCAATCAAATAATTTAAACAACCAATGACATGCTAAAAGCTATTTGAATGGTAAGTTTGCAATAAAAAGTTTAATTTCATTTTTAAGTTTGCATAAATAGTTCAATCAACCGTGTGCTGTAAAGTATCACTTGCGAATTCGGCCAAAAAATTGACAAATCAGGAAACTTTTACGCACAGCCGGACTTCGCTTTACTAATGCAATGTGTGCAATAAAAAGTTTTGAAACTCATAGCGGAGAAAAGACATACGAATGCAACCATTGCGATAAAAAGTTTAATCAATCAAATGATAAAAGCCATTTAAATGCATATTTTGTTAGAAAAAGTTCAAAATTTGTTTAAAGTCTGACATATGAATTCGGCCAAAAGAAAGCATAGTTTGTATGAAAAAGTTTACCAAATCAGATCTTTAACTCACAGACGCGATTTCATTGCCAAGAAAACACTTGCTAATGCAATGTGTGTTATAAAAAGTTTTTTTTTGCATTTTTATAAATAGTTATATTATCATGAATAGTTATAATCTATCATCGAGTGCTTTACAGTCACACAAATGAATTCGGCCATAAGAAAACAAAGTTTCCATGAAAAAATTTACCAAATCACGAATCTTTAATCCACACACACGAGATCATAGCGGAGAAAAACCATACGAATGTCATGTTTTCAATAAAAAGTTAACACACCTAGAGTAATTTTTTAAAGATTTTCATGTGAATTCATAACGTTGAAAAGCCATACATATGTTAAGTTTGTTATAAAAAGTTCACGTTGTTTTTTTGAGTTTTCATGAAGAATTCAATTAATCAAGTGTTTTAAAGTCTCATAATATAAGAATTCGGCAATACGAATGCAAAGTTTCCATGAAAAAGTTTACCAAATCAAGAATCTTTAATCCACACACACGAGATCATAGCGGAGAAAAACCATACGAATGTCATGTTTTCAATAAAAAGTTTACACACCTAGAGTAATTTTTTAAAGATTTTCATGCGAATTCATAACGTTGAAAAGCCATACATATGTTAAGTTTGTTATAAAAAGTTCACGTTGTTTTTTGAGTTTTCATGAAGAATTCAATTAATCAAGTGTTTTAAAGTCTCATATAAGAATTCGGCAATACGAATGCAAAGTTTACATGAAAAAGTTTAATCAATCAAATCGGTAAATACCCACATGCCAAAAGCTATTTGAATGTACAGTTTGTAATTAAAAGTTTAAGTTGTAGGTATTTGAGTTTTCATAGAGTTGAATCAACCAAGTATTTTGAAGTCTCACATGTGAATGCTCACAGCTATGCTATGAGAAAGTAAAGTTTGCATAAAAAGGCCATAGGTGGGCGCCACGGGCGCCTTTAAAAAACTAGTTGTTTATAATGGCCCTTAAGAAAATAATTTAGTTTAGTTCGAACTAATCTTCTCCGCGGGCGCCCCTGCAAAGCTTATTATTATGTCTAAAAATAGGTATATTAAATAGAGCCTTATTTTTCTTCGTCATCGTATCACGGCTGGACCAACTTCGTTTATTCTTTTTTGCTGTACCTATTTGCTATTATCAGAAGAATTTTCTCAGAAAGTATCGTATTTCTCACGACCTCCAGCAATATTACTATATTATGTAGTTTACTTCCTCATTTATGTAGTCTTATTATGTAATCTTATTATGTAATATTATGTAATCTTATTATGTAATATTATGTAATCTTATTATGTAATATTATGTAATCTTATTTAATTTTATTATGTAATCTTATTATGTAATATTATGTAATCTTATTTTCTGCTTCATGCTAACACTATAAAGGATAATAATATTATTACGCTAAATCAAGTAAAAAAAGAGGTTCTCAGTTTGAAGGAAGCTCGAACAGAATATCTTTATCTTTATGAAGGTGGGTATTAAGATACTTTTTCAATCTAAAGAATCTTGTTCTAAAAATAACAAAAAAAGTCAATCTCTATGACACTATGGGTCAGGATTAGGTACCTACCCACGATTATTTTTTTTTGTATTATCATTGCAAATAAAAATATGACGATTGATCAGAATGTCGCATCTAGTACGTTTGTAGTAAATAATTATCATTAAAAATGACTTTTTTAAAGGCGCCCGTGGCGCACACTTATGGCCTTTTCTTGCAAACTTTACTTTCTTATGGCTGAATTCGCATGTGAGACTTTAAAGCACTCTTGCGGTTGGTTGAACTCTTTATGAAAACTCAAAAAACAACAACCTTTTTATTACAAACTTTGCTTTCTTACGGCCGAATTCGCATGTGAGTCTTCTTCTTCTCATTTGTTGCACTGTTTTCATATATATGTAAGGTGTTTTCATATAAACTCTAAAGTGTTGCTCTAAAATAAGAGAGGAGTTTATTAGATAAAATAATTAGGTACAATAATTTTTTCTAAATAATAAATGTAATGAATTTAATAGCTTACCTAAAATAAGAGAAACAACATTTAAAGTTCAAAATTTCCACAGAATGACAGTTTAAATAAAAATAAAACAAAATGAGAATTATTGTAGTGTTTTTTGAAATGTTAAATTATCTGAAATAAAATGGTAGGTAGGCACCTATCATTTACATATATTTTTCTGTATTCATTTTTCTTTATTGTATTCCTTTGTTTTGTTTATGTACCTACATACATTTGTTTATTTCAATAAAAGTTTTCAAAAAAAAAAAATACGTAAAATTGTTTTTCTCTACATCAAAACCTTTAGAAAAAAGTGCTCAGCCACCCGTCATAATATGTTACTGTCAGCCACATTAGTAGAATAAAATCTCTCTTTAGTGGCGCCATCTTCCGGGAAACGCAGGAACTAAAAGCGTTAATGAAATCAGTAAGTCAGTCAGGCAGTGGGTCAGTGCATGAAAAGTTTTAATAATATTCAATGTTCGAAGGATCTACGTATTTTCTAACTATATTGATGAAATAATAATGTAAGCCGGTAGAAAGAGACAGCAGTGAAAACCATCATACGTTTTCATTTTCGAAGAACTACAAAAATTATTGGAATAGTTCGGTAAAGAGCAATAGCAGAAACTTCCGAGAATGCATGGCATTTCTATCGTTAACTATGGTTTCTCCTGTTACAAACAATGACGAATGAATTTCTCCTTTGATATTAAAATCAAAGAGTAGGTACCTTCTATGTAGAGTGGCTAATACGAAGGATTTTTTTTTTAATTTTTTTTTCCAAATACATAATATTATATTATAATACATTAATGTGTAGATACAAATATAAAGTCAGAGTAACATAATGGATTTTTTATCACCCCACTAGACAAAAGCCTATATCCCAAGTAGTATTAGAGTAGGTATTTGGTGTATTGTAATTAATAACTATTTACATACATACTGTAGTTTTGTTTTTGTCCAATTTATTGCGAGGGATGGTTGAGTTGTGTTTATTAATTCGCGCCGACAAGAAAAAATAATTTTTGTAATATATCAGCTTAATTTAATTGCAAAATATGTAATTGAATTCAACCTTTTTACTAAGTGCATTCTTTACAAATTGTTTTTTTTTAGCGAATCTGTGCTCACTCGAAGTGAACACAAAATATACACTTTTGCCATCTTTCACACTAAGCAAAGGCTTCTATCAGGAAATGGTCGGCTCGGCGTACGGCGCTCTACGTACGAAAGAAGCCTATTGATACCACTGGACTACCAATCACCTCGAAAATTTCAGTAGTTACTTGTTTACTATAATAAAGTAGCTTAGTAATTATTATGTTATTATTTTGTTACTATACTGATATGCAAATTTTGTGAAAAAATTATTAACCTAATGATGTTATTCAGTTAGTCAGTGCTTTAGGCTATTCTTATATAGAAAATGTAACATTTGATAATTTAATCCATGTGTTCTGTTATTTTGCAGCCGTGTCAGGTCTTCCTGGCGTTGACTCTTATTATTCAGAAAACATCTGTGTAGTGACAAGCTCGAAATAGTTCCTTAACGCATCTTTTTTCTGATCAGTCGCAGAAGGAAGGAGATTATTTCCAGCTTTATGTGCCACTTGTTGATTAAATGGAAGTAGCTAGATGTTACTTTCTTCCTTTGAACATACGAAAAGCACAACTGTTGAAGTAGGAATAATAAACTTACTTGTATGTAATTGTTGATGAATAAAGAAGACAAGGAATAGCCAAAGCCATCCCTGTCAGCCAGATGATTCCAATCATGATTAGCGACCAAGTCTTTGACATTCTTGGTTTCATTGGCCACACTATAGCTTGATATCTGAAACAAAATAAATAAGAATAAGTATCACCATTTAGAATTTTCGTTGATTAAGGGATCAAAAAAGTTTATAAAGGTTAATTTGAAGAGATACGCCAGGGTATTAGGAAGAAAAATATCTAAGACTCAAAAAAATCCCGCCAAAGGTTTTCGGATAAAAGTACATACATGGTTAAACATCGTTTATAATAATTAATCAACCGTTTTTCTTCCCACAAATGTAAAAACTTCAAGTGGAAAACATTATACAAAGTCAAACCACGAGATCTGACAATGTCTATTCGGTCCTCACACAGGTAAAGATGATAAATGAAAGTTGTCAAGAGTAATAAGTTGCTTTTAATCCCTAGGTACAGGTTAAAAGTGATCCATTTTTATTTACTAGAGCTTCGGGGATCTGGGTAATTTGGAGTGGAATTTCTATTCATAAATAAAATCTTTTCTTGAATACAATGGTTTTGATACTGATGGGGTTTTCGAAGAATTTGAAAAAAACCTAACATCGAAAAAAACAACATCGTTGAAACTAGATGTGTGTGTAAATTATAAAGTTTTTCTCATGACCAAATCTGAATTAAAACGGTAGGTACGCGCAAATATACCTAGAAAATATAATTAATTCATTTCTTCACATCAAAATCAAACAAATATGAATAATAATACTTTTGTAACAATATAATATAATGACCTCGGTATCCAAGCGGTACAGGCGTGGATTTCAGATAAATGGGTACCACCGGGTTTGTTTCCCGGTGAGGTCAGAGTTTTTTTCACTTGAATTTTCTACCCGGGGTCGGGCTGTCTCAGATTGGACGGGACCGGTTAATTGAAAAAAAAAAATTCCTTCATAAATATTTATGTCAAATCGGTCAAAATTTATGGAGCTTTTTAGTAAAGAATCAACGACGCCTCACACCATGTATTATTATGCTGTTAGAAAAAAAGGTTTTCTGCTAGTTTCAAATGAAACCTAGTTTTTTTTTTCCAAAAAAAAAAAAAAAACATACGAACTCATAAAAGCAAACAAAAGAAAAATTATTTCAAAATGTACATTTTAAGATTGTCCGATATATCGGACGCCATTATTTTCAATTTTTCTCAAAATGTTATGCAATTATTTTGTATTTTTTATAATTGAACGTTATGCACAAATTATTTTTAACTTAAAATCCCGGTTTTTTCAATTGGTTACAAAATGGTTTATTCACAATTGCCGAATTTCCAAAATTTTATATCGCAAATCTTGTTTGCAAGGGATAGGGTAGGCTTCCTGATTATTTTTCTATTATTTGTTAACAGTAATATTTCAATATTCAAAATAATATATAAAAAAAAATTTTTTACAAAAAATCATTTTTGATTTTTATTTTAAATCCGCATTTACTATAGCAAATTATTGAAAAAAAAATATGAAAATAAATGCGACACACAACTTTATGCACTAATGGGTTTTAATTGGGTTCAGACCCTAAGTTCGCATTATACCGGGTGAGTGACTTACATCATAATAAAATAAATAAAGCTTTATAGTGGGATAAAAAAACAATTTTTATACACACATTTTAAGAGTCAAAGGGCGGACTTATCCCGAGGGATCTCTTCCAGCCAACCCAAAAATCATCTCTGCAGACAAGTGGAAACAATCCCATAATTTTGTCAGAGGGATTCCAGAATCTTATATCTTGCCTTCTCCGTCCAATTAATTATGAATTTTCAACAACGCATATTTCCCCTACTTTCGAATTTCATTAAAGTTTTTTTAGGGTTTTTAATTTAATTTTTTCATGATAATATTATAATTTACAATACCTAATTATTATACTATTGTGTCACGCCAAGTCTCCACAGAAGACTTATCGGCGTGTTCACTTTTATATACATACTAGCTTTCCCGACAGACGTTGTCCTATAGTCCTAACCAGAACGCAGGGCACATATGAACGGGCCGTTCATATGTGCCCTGCGCCCCCAGAAAAAAAAATACATAATTAATCCGATTACGTTACTAATAAAATAATAATGTTAAAATATTTCTAAAACATCCATATTTCATTCATGTTCAAAGCTCAGGCGGGAACAACGTGAGAATATATGCGCGGGCACACATTCTACCTCACTTATGAAGATTGACTTTGTATGAAAAATTTTTAAACCCCTCTAAACGGTGCGAAGGAGTAAGTGGGGTGGGCTACTGTAAGAGCTGCAATCACGTACGCGAGAATGAGAGGGAACTACCCGCGATGGCGTTGGCGCGTCGTAGGTGATCCGTTCCATACTAACACAAATATTATATTTTATATCATTCCTTACCCATTTTTTTTCAACCATTTATTAGTTATTCTGTTATCGGGAGCGGAGAAGAATCCAATAAATCAAACATTGAAAGAATCTGTTGAGCCGATCTCGAGTTTTAAATGTTCGCACTAACCCGACTTTCATTTATATTAGAGATTATATTCTTACAAATTCGAAATAATAATAATAAATCACTTGTAATGACCTATGTACCAAATATAAAAACACTTAACATTATGACTATTTACACATTACTAGCTTTCCCGACAGACGTTGCCCTGTGTTCCTAACTAATTGATGGATTTCGTTTTGTTCTGTTGAATGCGAATTTGTATGGTGATGAATTAATTTTCATTTGTGATTCCGAACGATACGTCTGTTTTAAACCATGTATATTCCATTCGCATTCTGTCAATCGCACCAATTGACAATTTCAGTCAAAATTTCAAAATTGGAATAAAAATTATAAGATAAAAAAGTACTAATAAAGTCGTCTACGTAGAGTTTTCTTTAATTTTCTAATTTTTAATGCATTTTTTCTTCTAAAAGGGCATTCTCCTGATAAAAGCCTACACGACAAAAAAAAAGAATTAGCGAAATCGGTCCGGCCGTTTAGGCGTGATGCCATGACATCCGGAAATAGCTCTCCATTTTTATATCTATATAATATTTGCCTTGAACACTGACTGACTGACTGACTGACTGACTGCCTGACTGACTGATGTCATTAACGCCGCTAGATGGCGCGCCACTCGCAACTAAAGACAAATAATAATATTGTTCCTCTAATGACAGCAGTGACAACTGACAGTAACATAATGATATTATTATGCCTGGTGGCTGAGCACTTTTTTTAAAGGTCTTGACGTAGAGAAAAACAATTTTTTGGGTTATTAAAAAGCTCACATGCGAAGTCAGCCATAAGAAAGCAAAGTGTACCAAATTAGGAAACTTTTACGCACAGCGGGACTTCATAGTGAAGAAAAGCCTTTCTAATGCCATGAGTGCAATAAAAAGTTTGCGGTTTCAAGTAATTTAAAGAATGACATGCGAACTCATAGTGGAGAAAAGCCATACGAATGCAATAATTGCAATAAAAAGTTCAATCAATCAAATAATTTAAACAACCAATGACATGCTAAAAGCTATTTGAATGGTAAGTTTGCAATAAAAAGTTTAATTTCATTTTTAAGTTTGCATAAATAGTTCAATCAACCGTGTGCTGTAAAGTATCACTTGCGAATTCGGCCAAAAAATTGACAAATCAGGAAACTTTTACGCACAGCCGGACTTCGCTTTACTAATGCAATGTGTGCAATAAAAAGTTTTGAAACTCATAGCGGAGAAAAGCCATACGAATGCAACCATTGCGATAAAAAGTTTAATCAATCAAATGATAAAAGCCATTTAAATGCATATTTTGTTAGAAAAAGTTCAAAATTTGTTTAAAGTCTGACATATGAATTCGGCCAAAAGAAAGCGTAGTTTGTATGAAAAAGTTTACCAAATCAGATCTTTAACTCACAGACGCGATTTCATTGCCAAGAAAATACTTGCTAATGCAATGTGTGTTATAAAAAGTTTTTTTTTTGCATTTTTATAAATAGTTATATTATCATGAATAGTTATAATCTATCATCGAGTGCTTTACAGTCACACAAATGAATTCGGCCATAAGAAAACAAAGTTTCCATGAAAAAATTTACCAAATCACGAATCTTTAATCCACACACACGAGATCATAGCGGAGAAAAACCATACGAATGTCATGTTTTCAATAAAAATTTACACACCTAGAGTAATTTTTTAAAGATTTTCATGTGAATTCATAACGTTGAAAAGCCATAGGTACATATGTAAAGTTTGTTATAAAAAGTTCACGTTGTTTTTTGAGTTTTCATGAAGAATTCAATTAATCAAGTGTTTTAAAGTCTCATAGAAGAATTCGGCAATACGAATGCAAAGTTTCCATGAAAAAGTTTACCAAATCACAAATCTTTAATCCACACACACGAGATCATAGCGGAGAAAAACCATACGAATTTCATGTTTTCAATAAAAAGTTAACACACCTAGAGTAATTTTTTAAAGATTTTCATGTGAATTCATAACGTTGAAAAGCCATACATATGTTAAGTTTGTTATAAAAAGTTCACGTTGTTTTTTTGAGTTTTCATGAAGAATTCAATTAATCAAGTGTTTTAAAGTCTCATATAAGAATTCGGCAATACGAATGCAAAGTTTCCATGAAAAAGTTTACCAAATCACGAATCTTTAATCCACACACACGAGATCATAGCGGAGAAAAACCATACGAATGTCATGTTTTCAATAAAAAGTTAACACACCTAGAGTAATTTTTTAAAGATTTTCATGTGAATTCATAACGTTGAAAAGCCATACATATGTTAAGTTTGTTATAAAAAGTTCACGTTGTTTTTTGAGTTTTCATGAAGAATTCAATTAATCAAGTGTTTTAAAGTCTCATATAAGAATTCGGCAATACGAATGCAAAGTTTACATGAAAAAGTTTAATCAATCAAATCGGTAAATACCCACATGCCAAAAGCTATTTGAATGTACAGTTTGTAATTAATAGTTTAAGTTGTAGGTATTTGAGTTTTCATAGAGTTGAATCAACCAAGTATTTTGAAGTCTCACATGTGAATGCTCACAGCTATGCTATGAGAAAGTAAAGTTTGCATAAAAAGGCCATAGGTGGGCGCCACGGGCGCCTTTAAAAAACTAGTATTATAATATGAAAATAAGAGCCCCCCCCCCTCTCCTGTAAACAATCGATTTTGAGAAAACATCGATGTTTCTATCAGATGCATCGGATAACATTGATGTATAGTTCCAATGCAACGCGCATCGATGTATTACTTATCTAAATAACCAACCGTTCTTTACGCGATGCCCGTTTCTTGTACATACCTACCTACCTATATCTTTCTCTCAATATAAAGAAAAAACCTTAACATAATACCTGCTTAGAAAACGAACGACAATTTTATGACGTTTAAAAAAAACACAAACGATTCTTAGGTCTTATGTACGCTCTTTAGAAATAAAATCACCCTTTTTACGAACGTAGTTGTTTTACTCGATCTTTTTTTGACATATAAAAGTTGAAATGGGAGCAAAAAACGCAAAAACTAAAAACATTAATTAAAATAGAAATATAGTATCTAGAAAGCCACTGTTTTCATCTAAACCATCCTTGGGTAACCCTCGACATCTCCAATTTTTTTTCATCGAAATCCGTCCAGTAATAAAGAAGGAGTTAGGTAACAAAGAAAACGGCTTGTAAGATATACACGATACATGCTATAGACACGGGAACCATATTATTAAGCAGCTTCGGCACATTATACTGTAACCTTCTTTTACCGTATTAATTATTCTACACTTCATAGCCCGCGCTCGAAAAATCCAACGAGGGTCCGCACTAATGGGGAAACCTTCGGACTTTGTTAATGGCTTATTTTTCTTACAAATGAGATGTTTGGAGTTACAAAAATATGAAAGTATGAAGCTTTAAACTTATTTTCCGAATGGAATAAAATTATTTTCTCAACATTTAAAAATAACTTATTAAAATGGGATTATATACCTAATTATGCATCCTTTTGACAAACCTTCAAATGCCTTCGTAGCCCGCGTCCATAGAAAATACCCGACTTTTATTGCCCTGCATCCAAGGGCCGGTGTCCAGGTAGTGACATCTTTTGTATTGCTTTGGGTTGCATTTATTTTATTATTAGGATCGCGGGGGCCTGTCCCAAGTTATTTATGTTATCTAGAATGCCGTCTAGAAATAATTCCCTTCGAAAATATCGAAACATAACAATGAACCCTAGAACCGTGCGCAGCAAAATCTTTTTTACAACTGTTTAGGACTGTTGAAAGTTTACACACCCTTAGCACCCGCTGCCTTGGAGAATCCCCGATGGTTAACTAAAGAACACTAAAAACTCATTAAATTTGACACAACTTTAAAAGTTTGAATCTCTACCAACCATTACCGGACTATTACCCACTTTCTTTGAAATTTATGAACAAAATTTCATAACAATAATAATAATCTGTAAAAGCTTTAGACAAACATAAACGGCTGATGTGACCATAAAATAAGCGACTCCCTGAAGAGTTCGACGTGTAATTTGGGATGTCAGCCTAGGGCAAATAATATTTTTGACAACCGGAAATTATCCCACACTATTTCATACATCAGTTCAACTTATTGACGTATTGTGTGTGAACTTTCAAAGGTTGATGAAGACATACAGGTTTCCTTTTTGCCACCACTATTGAAACACACCCTCAAAGCTGAATCAATCAAACACAATGACATCCTGTCACCCCTTTTCGTAAAGGACAATGATCTTGATTGAGAAACGAATATAGAACAACCAATGATTGTAAGAATACGCGTAGGTACGTACATGTTCGATTTTAAAAGGTAAGGACAAAACATGTCCCGATCATTACCGACTTTCAGTCTTATTTCAAAGGCTGGCTTAGTGAGATCACATTACGTTATCAACTTTGTCAATAGGTGTTATGTTCATATCTCCAAAACTTGGGATTCGAACTAACAAATAAAACGAGCATAGCCGGTATCATATTTTTTGGTTAAATCAAAAGTCATTATTTTTTTTTATTTATTTTATTCCCAAAAAATACAAAAAAACATAAGCATTTTACATGTGTGTATATATATATATATATATATATAATTTGTATAAAGGGTTTATTACCTCACTAGACGAGAGTCTGTGCTGAGGCAGTACTACTTAATGTAAAAAGAAAAAGAAACCATGCACCCATCAACCATATATGAAGTTTTCAACTTGCATTAGAAAAACGCAAATACAGAATAAGCACGCACACAAAATAGAACACACATACATTCATAAAGTCTTTGCAGCACACTTCACAAGCATCATCCATCACCAATTCAACCATTCTTAACTGCAAAAAACAAAAATAACAACTACTACGCAACACGTCATCCAACTCAGAAGTCCCTATCTTAAAATCTGCATTAGCGCACTCTCCGATTCGTCAATTCCAACCAGCCATTGGTTTACTAGCCTCTTCAAATTCGTTCCCCCGGCGTTCAGAGACTCAGAGATATCCGGCATAATTTTATTGTAAATTCTAGGTCCTAAAAATGACATGAATCTTTGGGAAAAAGTCGTCCGTACAGTCCGTGGTCTAAGCAAATGTCTATTTCGGGTCAATGCCATTTACACTGCTGAATTTTCATTTTGGTATACTATTAATTTGCAAAATGCCTCCCACTAGTGTATTTCATTAACTTTTTTTATTATTTGGGAGATGGTGAGTTTGAAATGTAACGCAATGTCGTATAAATTAATCAATTTGCCATAAAGGTGTCCGTACAGCGTCCCCGGACGGTTGTTTCCATACACCTTTATCATGATTTATTATGAAATTGAAATGGCTTCCCACCCTCTTCACCTGGAAAAATGACATTTTCTAAATTAACAAGTTGATTGAGAGTAGGTATGTATGCGAGATATTTGTGTTTTTGGCGATGATGAAAAAAAGGAAAAAAAAAACGAAATAGAGAGAGTGTGCTTTTGACCACAAATAAATATAGAATTAAAATTCTGGTTTTCAAGGAAGTTACTTACATTCGGACCAAGAAACTCCTATAGTTGGGACATATTATGTGGCAGACATGGATACAGATCACGAACTCCTTGTGGGTTCGTTGAGACTGAAATTCAACCATTTCCATCAAAGACCGTCTGCTTCTCGCCCGCTACACATACGCTGGTTAGAGAGTGCTCAGTGTCTTACACGTACAAGGCTGAGTTACGCACCAGGTTTGCCCCCTTACAGGATTCACCTAGAGCTGTCCCAATTGAGACAGCCTGGACCAGCTTCCGAGACGCGGTTATGGAATCCGCACGTTCTTCTGTCAGTTATAAAAACAAAAGTTAGGTTTATGGAATGTGAGGGGATGTATGGATGGAAAAATGAATGAAATCATTGATGTTTTGAATGGAAAATGTATGGATATTTTATGTCTGACTGAAACAAAGAAGAAATGTAGTGGGATAATAGAGAAGAATGGTGTGAATGTAATTTGGTCTGGTGTGGCGGATGAAGAACATGCAAAACAAGGTGTTGCTGCGGTTTTGTCTAAAAGAATGAGTGAGTGTATGAAAGACTTTGGGTGTGTAAGTCCTAGAGTTATGTGGATGCGATTTAAGATAGGGATCGTGAGAGTATTTATTATTGTAGGATATGCTCCATGTGATAGTGTGTCTGATGTAGAGAAAGATGATTTCTGGGAAACGCAATGTAGTGTGAAAGTGAATGATGATAGCTTGGAACAAGTGGATGAGTATGTCTATTTAGGTAGTTTATTTAGCAGAGATGGAAGGTGTGAAAAGGAAATTGAAAGGAGGAAACTGGCTGGTAGAAGGGTTGGCGGTGCACTAAGACCTCTAATGAGAAATAAGAATGTAGGTATCTCTTAAATCCAAACAATTGATGCACAATGCAATCCTGATTCCATCAATGATGTATGGGAGTGAAGCATGGACATGGACGAAAAATCTGGAAGTTGGAATAAATGCTGTAGAGATCACTGCGTAGGATATGCGGAAAGAGACTGATTGATAAGGTGAGGAATGATAGTATTAGAAAGGAATGTGGAGTGGATGTTAGTGTAGTGACTAGAATGAAAGTGAATAAATTAAGGTGGTTTGGGCATGTAGAGAGAATAAACGAAGATAGAATGACTAAAAGGATATATAAATCTGAAAGAATGGGTGCACGCAGACGAGGCCGACCTCGAATGACATGGTCCGATCATATCGGTGCCGTCTTAGAGGAGGGCCAAGTCAGGAGTAAAAGGAATAGAAGAGCATGTATGCGGAATGTTATGCGTTTGGAAGAAGCGAAAGAGGTTTGTTTGGATAGGAAAGAGTGGAAATCCGTACTCTCTGCCTACCCCCTTCGGGAAACGGCGTGATGGGTAAAAAAAAAAAAAAAACAAAAAGAGGCCAATATGGATATCCGATGGGTCCTGGAGCCTCATCTAAGATCGCCAGAAGGCTAAGACACTCAGAGACACTGAAAGAGACCGCCAAAAACTGGCTGCTTTGGTGTCTGAGTACAGGGAGCTGAGCCGTAAGGTGAAGCACTCTGTACGAGCAGATAAAAGAAGACATCTTGACTCTCAGATACGGCGGGCGCAGTCCGCTGCACTCGGAAATGATATACATACATACATTCTCCCTTGATTGAGCCCCCACATTTAACAGCATGACCAAAGTACGGAAAGCGTCAGGGTTTATTTATTTATTTATTCTCAAAAGACACCAACAGAACAAAGGACAGCACATAAGCGATGCACATACATAAATAACAAACACATATTTATCTCCTTTGCTCTAATGACAGGTGTCTGTCGCATATGTATGGCACATTATCTTATAATTACAAATTACCTTAGCCAGCACGCACATCAGTATATTATTATTGTATTATATTATATGCACGTAGGTACATACACACTACACAGTGTGCAGTACGTAGGTATCGGCCCAGCGCGGCGGCCTGTGCATAGTACAGTACTTATTATTGTTAATCACAATTTTTGTTTGAATGAAACATTTCTTCATTATGCTACAGTCAAAAGCGCCAATTCCGTCACTGGACGAAAAAACTAAAATTAAACTGATACGATTCTATTTATACGGAGGTTGATATTCTAAGACTTTCGATAATATTATTTTTAAATATATTTAATGGATTGGAAAAAATATCCAAAACAGGGATTTTTTTAAACAGGTCATTGTAGACTCAGCAGCCCGATTCACGGAAAAGTTTAAGTCTAAGTTTAGTTCGAAGTTCGAACGAAGTTCGATTCAAACCCTCCGTGAATAGGGCTGCTGGTAATAATAATTATTGTAGGCGGCGACTATCTACAGTCTATGTACCTATTCACGGAGGGTTTGAATCGAACTTCGTTCGAACTTCGAACTAAACTTAGACTTAAACTTTTCCGTGAATCGGGCTGCTGGTCATGCGAGCCACGGGGCAGTGATAACCAACATTGGATTTGTAATTTTGGAGTCGAAAAATATATTATACAGGGTTTAGTGTCGAGACGAAACGAAAACTGCCCCCGTAGATAATTTGAATTTTGCGAATGACTATAAACCTATTTTTCGTCAATGTAAGGTCCCTGTGATGCATGTGTATTGCTCATTATACTTAATTGGTGTGTGACCTGGCACCTGAACAACAAAGCCCAGGCACAAAAAGTCTTCGCTTCTGAAACGAAGTTCCTAATAAAATATTGGTACCATGGCATACTGACGCTATACGCTAGCCGGCGTACTCAGTGCAGGTACATCAGTTTCACCATTGGGAAGAGGAGATAAACATGGCTGGTACATGTGTTAAGGATGCCGAGTGACAGTTAGCCGAGGCGAGCGCTGTTTCTCTTCCCATAAGAGTCTTTAAAACGAGTAAGACAAATACTTACTGTAATCGCAGAACCCCTCCTTTTCCAAGTTCCTACCTGTTTCCCAGTTCCTACCTCCGTCCCTTGTGTGACCTACATATTTATTTCGAATATTATTAAATTGTCTATGATAAAATTGATATGAGTATTTTTGAAAATGGAACTTTTGTTATTTTATTTTACGGTCGTATTGTTTTTTGTGGTTGTCATGTTGTTGTTGGAAAAATGGTTCCATGTGTTACGTGTTGGTGAAACAAATTTCAACATGAAACATCATTATGACAGCAGAATGAGCTTACATACTGTGAGTTTTCAACAAGTACCGCATATTTCAATGCTATTTGCATAATATGATAAAATAAATAGAATACAATGACATACGCATTTGTCAATGAAAAATTATTCAACACATTTTAATGGATGGTACCTATCATTAAAATAGCTAAATAGAGTTCGCCACGTTCGGCCGCATGCGCCATTTATGCCGAACCAGCAAGCTCAGTGACATGAGTGTGCGTTTTCGCCAAACGGACATAGAGCCGAATCTAGAATCAGAGCATACTTTTTATGGTTGATATTAGACACCGTGGAAACCATAAATGTCCTGAAAAATGGTCACAATAATCTAGACATAATTAGAACGTTGTGCACCAACAAAGCCAATTGGCAATAAATATGAGACATTAACAAAAATTGATATATTCATATCCTGGCGCCAAATACATGACAGCATTCGCAGTTATTAAATTTGGTTGCTCTCTTTTTCTCAATAATTTCCAACTTTTATCTCTATGTTTCATTACTTATTAAATATCTAATTGTTGCATACATGTGATTTTTCGACATGTTGAACATGTTGAGAATTCTCATGATTAGGAGTTTCGGAGACTTAAACATTACCACCTAATGGCGAACGTTAAGGTAAAGTGATCACACTAAGCAAGCCTTAGAAATAACAGCAGAAGACGGTCGTAGTGGTTTGTTCCATTTAATAACGAACATCAGTAATGAATCGTTAAGAGTCATTAGTTGTTACATATTCGAAACAAGAACATATTAATCGGCTATGACAGATTATACGCGTTGTTATTTCCTTGGTGACAATATCAACGATCAAGAAAATATACTTTATATTCTAGCTCTGGCTTTATGTTCGTTTGATATAGAAGAGAGCACCATTAAGAAGAAGATTTTCTTTTTACTTCGATATGAATAGTAGTTACAACGTTGCGTTGGTGTTAGTGTAAATATCGAAAAAAAAAAAACAACCTTATAATTTTTGACAAATTTATTAATTCATCAATTTTCTAAAGTTTGTTTTCTACAGTTTGAAATTCTCTGGCAGTTTCTTGAGTGACTTTTGGCGGGTTGTCAGTACTGTCAGGGCATCTGATGAGCTGATATTTGTCATTGTTTTTTGTTTTTTCAATTTGATTTTTGCTAATTGAAGGATAAAAATGTCATGTTTTTTATTTCAAAATTTGTAATATTTTATTTCGAAATTGTGAAGCACTAATACAATATAATTTGTTTTTATATTAGACCTTCCATAAAAGGAGTGTGATTCAAAGTACCTATATTGTGTATTTGAGAAAGGCTATTTTCATGTGATAACTTTATTTTTTACTTATCACACCGCTACGTGAAATATTTTTCATCAATCAATCAACAAATCAAATCTCCCTTTATATCCCACTTAGGCAACAAGAGATTACCACTGCACTTGATCTTGTGACATGCAGTTATGACCTCTTCCCACACCATATTATCCAGATCCCCCAGCTCTTCCTCGAATGAACCGAACATGGTATGAGAGGGTCTTTCTCGTTTTCGAGACCCTGATGGGAGGAAGAACAGCGCCATCCTCGGCCAACTGTAATTCCGCATCCTTAACACATGTCTCATCCATTTCCATCTCTTCTCCACATGGTTGAAGCGATAGACCTGCGCTGACGTAAAGCGTTGTTCGTGATGCGGTGGTACCATCTAATACCCAAAATTCTCCTGAGGCACTTCGTTTCAAATGTAGATACTTTTTGTTCCTGAGCTTTGGTCAGGTGTCAGGACTAACACCCATATTGGAAACACACACGCATCAAACAGTTAACATTTCGTCTCGACACTAAACGCCGACGCTTTCCATACTTTGGCAACGTTGTTTAAAGGCGATACTACTTGCCATACCGATACGTTTCGGATTTTTCATATTTATGACAAAACCATCTCAACTGCGGGAAATATTTATCTTCCAACACACAATAGTTGAGATTCCTACAATCCTACATACAACAGTTATAACGAAAACGTCAAACTGTAGGTATGTGGTAAAGCAATGTTTGGGAGGTTAAGCCGTTAGCTGATTTATTATGTAGATCAAACAATAATTTTTGACCTTCTTCTATTCCTATCGTCCGACTGGTTTTGCTGCTAGTTTATCATACAGCAGGTAGTAAGGCACCTTCGTGTTTTTTGAAGTCTACTTTCATTCCGAAAATTCTGGTTTTATCTCAGGTCCCTACCATTTTCATATTTACTGATCAAGCTTTGGAAAAAAAAATGTCAAAAAGTGTATTTGTGTTCGTCTTAAGCGAGCCCAGATTCGATTATTTCAAAAATCCAGATTGTAGCCTGCTTAGTTGTTAAAATAAACTTTTTTTTTCTCGAATTACAAGATTTTCTAGGTTCGTAGGTAGGTACATTATTTATATCTTATTTTTATTGAATACTAGCTTTCCCGACAGACGTTGTCCTGTGTTCCTAAATATGAATATTGAGTTCGAATTTGTATAATGATCACCTTATTGCCTTTAAACCAATGTAATTTAGATCGATGTATCTGTTTTAAACGATATATTTTCCATCGCACCAACTATCAAACAACCGACAGTTCCTGTCAAACTTTAATTAAATTTTTCAAAATTGTAATAAAAATTATTCTGTTGTTAAAAGTACTATGAAGGTTACCTGCTTAGAGTTTACTTTGATTTTATAATTTTCCACGCAACTTTCTTTTTTTTTCTTTCATAAGAATCTTCTCCTGATAAACGCCGACACGACAAAAAAAGAATTAGCGAAATCGATCCAGCCGTTTAGGCGTGATGCGATGACATTGAAAAATAGCTCTCCATTTTCATATTATAATCTATACTAATATATAAAGAGGAAAGATTTGATTGTTTGTTTGTTTGCATTGAATAGGCTCCGAAACTACTGAACCGATTTGAAAATTTCTATCACATTTGGGAAGCTACACTATCCCCGGGTAACATAGGCTATATTTAATTTTCATGAAAAATTGGGATCCTTACTAAAACTCCAATAATGTATCCCAAGGTGTAAAAAAATTACCTAAAATATTCTTCATGTCGCCTGCGTTGTGAAAACCAATGATGATAATATAATAAAGTAATAAGATACTTCAACTTTGTAGAAGACATCATTATTTACAAAAAGTATCGCGACAGCATAATATGTCTAACTATTAATATTATGCCACAATAAATTTTTTTTATTTTAAAAATTTACTTGAAATGTCACCTCTAGAAAAGGCTCTTTATTGGTATCTTGGTATTACTCCTTATCAAAATAAATACTTCGTATTCAAGACTGCTTCAATAGGTTTATACAACTTTTTGAATTACATATTCAATTGTGACATTCCATTCGAAAGAAAAAGAAGAATTCCTATTAGAAAAAAAAGAGTGGTCGACGGTCACCGTGGCTCATCTAGCTAGGCAGCGATATAGGGCGTCACTGGGGTACGAGCCATACAGGAGGGGACCATTAGAATGCTACATTATTCCAGATTAAAAGGCTGTAAAATATTTTGAAAAAAAATTAGGGATCTTCATGAAAACTATTTTTTTTAAATAGGTACCTATTTCCCGTGCGAAGCTGGGGCAGATCGGTAGTATAGAATATAGAAGATAAAAAGTTTTTTATCGTTTTCGGTAAAGCTATTAAACGTCTCAGGTGCGAAGGAAAGCTCGAAGAAATTCTTTTGATAATAAAGTCTTAAGAGAAATAAAGGATTAACCTGAGCCAGAACAAAGGGGCGGAAAGTAAATGTAAAATAGGTGTAACTAACCTCTAAGATGAAATTTACACAGGCTTTAGTAAGTGTTTTATTGTATACATTAGAACCAAATGTCAAATTATTATAAGTAAACATAAATTAATTGATTTATTTATAAAAATTCATTGATTGAAATGTAATAGGTTCGGTAGAGAATATAAAAAAAATTGAGGTATGTACAGAGGTGAAAAGCTGTCAAGGAAATACTCAATCATGCGCTTTCGTTGCAAATGAAAAGCTCTTTGAATAAAATAAAAAGACGTGGTATAACGTGAGATAACAATGACATTACAAAACACAGTAAAACACAACATAACATAACGTTACATAACATTACCTACATTATATTAACTAACATATTAATAGCGTTAAATAACATTATGTAACATCACATAACAAAACATAATAATATGATAACCATTACACAAAATAACGTAACATAACATGACTAAAATTACAATCAATGACATAACATTACATATTATCACTATACAACAAAACATTACATGACACAACACTACATTTTATGACATAACGTAACATAACACAAAAAACCATGACATAACAATATTACTTTCAATGACATCAGATAATATAACATAATATTACGTAACGTTATATAACTTTATTAAATGACATACCTATAATTTCGTTAAATGAAATGTTATGTATGACATTATATGTATATTATTATGATATCCAAAATTTCTACAGATCGGCTTTGAAGTATGAAAGGGTTTTCACGGCCGTCATTAGGGCCTTAGTCAATTATTATTTTTAACAGAGTTTAACAGGTTGTGTAAAAATAAAATTTGAAAGTGTCGAAATTATAGTAAGTACAACTGCTGCAATCATATTTATGAAAAAAAGCATGACGTTTGATGTTGTTTTGCAAAATTTAAGATATTTACTTAAATTACCAGGAGAAGATGTATGGAAAATTTATGTTTTTGACAGAAGTATAAGGCCGTCTCTTTAGAAATACGTCATGAGAGATAAAACATTAGTAGAGTAAGTACTACTTTAAAATATTCAATCAACCAAAATGACTTTGTAAAATTATTTCTATAACTTCGTTTTAATCAAAATACCCATTATTTCTTTCAAAGACATTCTTCGTGTCGCCTGTTCAGAACAATGAGCGAATTTTAACGTTAATTTCCCCTAAAACCCTCTTTAATTTATTCTTTTTGACGACTATTATCATTTTGATTGAAACTTTTTTTACTTTGCGGATGCTTCCTCTGGCTTCATCCCTTTAAAATACAATAAGAATTTGCATATAAAGGTGAGTATAACGTATCACTGTTGTCGGCCGCAGAGTGTGAATTGAAATGATTTATTTCACGCATCATTATTTGCTTCTATGAAACGTAAGTGTAAGACCCCCCATTCGTTCAAATGGAGCGATGTCATTCCAAAAAAGGAACGTGAGTGGGGAAAACCAAATGGATGACGTAGAAGGATAAGGTGAGTCGGATATCCATCACTCCAAATGGATCTTAAATGGGGAAACAGGTCGTTAGGTCATTTGATTGTCAGTGTTAAAAACTTGGTCCAAATTTGTCTTGTTTTGTCATAGGTAATCCTTCCGTGTCTGCATTCGAAACGAAGTGCCTCAGGAGAATTTTGGGTATAAGATGGTACCACCGCATCACGAACAACGCTATACGCCGGCGCACCCAGCGTGAGACCATCACCTCTACTATTATGTGGAGGAGATGGACTTGGCCGGGACATGTGTTAAGGATGCCGAATGACAGTTGGCCGAGGAGAGCGCTGTTTTTCCTCCAATCAGGGTCCCGAGGAGGAGGAAGACCCTCTCATACTGTGTTCCGCTCCTTCGAAGCAGAGCTGAGGAATCTGGACATGGTGTGGGAGGAGGTCATTAACGTTGCGCAAGATGGAGCGCAATGGAGAGCTCTTGTTGCCTCCTTATGGCCCTAAGTGGGGTCTTAAGGGAGTGTTGTTGTTATAAATTTTCCTAGTGATCGAACAGTGCTCTTAATTCGACCATTACTAATAATTTAGATCATAAGTTTGAACATTAATTATTAAGGGTCCATTTTCAATGACTGAGCGAGTGCTATTTCACAATTTTATTTCAAAAACAATGACATGATACCTACGTCAAATTTGAAATGTCGATATGTACAAAGTTTTTTCTATTATTTTTAAAGACAAACAATATTAATCTAGCTATTGTCAATTTGACCACACATAAACAAAAAAAATATATGCGTCTGTGTAAATCTCAAATACATAGAAGTGTGTCTGAGTATCAAATACATAACATTACAGTAGTTTGCGTAGTGTTTTCTTAATTGATTTAATATTAATGTACAATTTTTTTAAATATTAGCATTCGCCACTTCTTCCCTATATAAACTACTAGAGGTCCGCCCGCGCCCCAGCTTCGCACGGGTAGATAGATACTTAAAAATAATATAGTTTTCATACAGATCCCTAACTTTTTCAAAATATTTTATAGCATACTATACATAAATTTACTTGATTAAATTTATAGCGTCAACAACACGTGGTAATTATGCTGTTAAAATGTAGCTTATATGACACGTTCGTAGATTTACCATAGCAGCGCCATCTATTGATTACTTACTCAACCCAGTCGAAAGGTATCGACATCTGTTAGAATCATTTGGAGTTAACAGATAATTGTGACTGTCAAATAATAACAGACAAATAATTAGCAATAAATTAAAATTGCGACTATAATTTGAGATTTAAACTATCCTATCTCTCAAGTTGGATCGAACTGCACATGGTGTGCGAATTTTATTATAATCGGTTAAGTGGTTTAGGAGTCCATTGAGGACAAACATCGTGACACGAGATTTATATATATTAAGATAAGTGTGCTAAATTTCATACTCCTCATGTCCGAAAAAAAATCGCTGGTTCCACATATTTTGTCAAAGTAGACCCATTTGGAGTGATCGTGAACGGGGGAGTATTATTCAAAAGAAAATCAGACAAAAACTATTCAAAATACCCAATAACCCACCTGTCAAATGAAATTCCAGTCAAAGTAAACACGCTCGCAGCCACAGTGACATTCGCTATGAAGTTACTCAGTTTGCAGTACCGTATTCCAAATATCCAATCACTGAAACAAACAGAAAATTACATATTAGATTTTTTTATAAACCAAAATAATATTGATGTATTCATGAAAATGTTGATGATAAAACAAACAGAGGAAAATCCGCGTTAATTTAAATTTAAAAAAAACACGCAATACCCGATTTTTCATTCACAATATGACAAAACTAATAAGTACAACAGTGGGAAATATTTTGATAATCACAGGTGTCTGTAGGATATATTGACGAAATAATAATATGTGATACAACAGAGGTTCCTACAAAAAAACTGTTGCTACCTACGAGAAGAAATGTAGATTGGTAACTTTTTGTATCTTTTTTTATGTTATGCCTGTCATCCGATTTGTTTACTGATATTTTAGAAATTCATACGAAAAATTATAGGAAACAACATCTTTAATGGATACGAGTATTACCTACCTACATACAAAAATCTACTGATAAGGGAAAACAAATTAGTTTTTTTTTATTTTTTTTTTTACCATCACACCGTTTCCCGAAGGGGATAGGCAGAGAGTACGGGTTTCCATTCTTTCCTGTCCAAACAAACCTCTTTCGCTTCTTCCAAACGCAAAACATTCCGCATACATGCTCTTCTATTCCTTTTGCTCCTGACTTGGCCCTCCTCTAAGACTGAACCGATATGGTCGGACCATGTCATTCGAGGTCGGCCTCGTCTGCGTGCACCCATTCTTTCAGATTATATCCTTTTTGTCATTCCCTCCTCGTTCATTCTCTCTACATGCCAAAACCACCTTAATTTATTCACTTCCATTCTAGTAACTACGCTAACATCCACTCTACATTCCTTTCTTATATTATCATTCTTCTCCTCATCAATCAGTCTCCTTCCGCATATCCTACACAGTGATCTCATTTCCACAGCATTTATTCCAATTTCCAGATTTTTTGTCCATGTACAATGTACATGTTTCACTCCCATACATCATGGATGGTATCGGGATTACATTGTGCATCAGCTGTTTGGATTTAAGAGATACGTTCTTATTATTTCTCATTAGAGGTCTTAGTGCACCGCCAACCCTTCTATACCAGCCAGTTTCCTTCTTTCAATCTCCTTTTCACACCTTCCATCTCTGCTAAATATACTACCTAAATAAACATACTCATCCACTTCTGTTCCAAGTTCTCATCATTCACATTCACACAACATTGCGTTCTTAAATCGTCTCTTTCAAAAACAAGCACCTTTGTCTTATTGACATTCATCTTAAGACCATTCATTTCACAATTTTGATAAACACGCGTCACAAGTTCTTGCAAATCAAGTTTGCTTTCAGCCATCAATACTAGGTCGTCTGCATACATCAGAGCGTATACATTTATTCCATTCAGATCTACACCCACTGTACTATTTTTTATATCACGCACGCAAAATCAAAAAATTGATTGAACAACCAACAAATTAATCCACTAAATTAAACTCTATTTCGCTAAGTACGGCTGGACTGATTTCACAATTTTATTATGAATGTAAACATAATGAAAGTTGCGCGGAATATTAGAAAATTTAAGAATTCTTAACGTAGGTAACCTTTTTAGTGCATTTGACAATACAAAATGTTCTATTTTTGTATTTCAATTGGCGTTTCAGTTGTTTGACAGTTGGTGCGATTGAGAGAATGTGCCCTGTTAGCATCGTTTAAAACAGATGCATTGGACAGATTGGTCAAATGGGTAATAAATTTATCATTAAGCATACAAATTCGAATTAAATAATATTCATAGTAAAGGCGGACAACGTTTGTTGGGAAAACTAGTAAAAAATTGAATTACATCACAAAAATGAGTATAAGTAAATACCTACATCATATTGTTTATTTTTTATTTTTTAAATTAAACTTTTTTTTTGTATAACTTTTCCACAATTTTTTATTACCCTGACTAGTTTCGTAGCCACACGTCCTACATGGTCACAGGAGACTAAGAAACATAGTCTTAGTCTCCTGTGACCATGTAAGACGTGTGCCTACGAAACTAGTCAGGGTAAAAAAAAATTGTGGAAAAGTTATACAATTTTTTTATTTGATCTTTATTTTCAAATAAACTCCACCAAGAAATGAATGTTTATCAGTTAGTGAATTTTATTTCCTTTTTTTAATTGAAAGTTTTTAAATCGACCAATATAATGTTAACCTTCCTGAAATATATTTTTCTCGGAAGGTTTTCGTGCTAGAGAGGCGTTCTATACAAAATATTTTTTTTTCTAGATTATCGGCTATTCATTCTATTGGGAAATTCTACGGTAAAATGTTGGGACATGTTTCGGCGAATGAATGAAAATAAAAGATATGAATGGCGAGGTATTCAATATTCATATTATTATTTCAATCACAATCTCACTAGAGATCAGCAGGTTTTTTGTAAGCAACCTTCAAGCTTGATCCTTGCATCCGACAGGGCGGAAACGGCCAAAAAGAAAAATAATCTGAAAAGGCACTGAACTAATATGTAATGAATAAGTTTTTGATAATTGGTGAACATTTCACCAATATCTTTTATGTTTTACGATCAACTTCATGAGAATATTTTTGGAGGGTTTGTGTATTTAGGTAGTGAAAGTTCATTATTATGAATTATATAACACACAGTTGCACTTTCACAAAATTTATATTGAATCTCGAGCGCTTTCGTCCAACTCACGCAGAGATTGTCAAGAGACTAAAATAAAATAACGAAAATCAAAGAGAAGACAACGGTTGTAGGAGAGGATACTAATAGCTGACAAACATTATTATTATTTCAAGTCATTTATTCATTAAATCACAGTATATAATATACCTAAAGCTTACATCATTGTATAAAAATTAATAAAAAAATTAAATTGAAATTAAATACAATGCTATATTCTAAATATAATAACATCGGTATTATCTCTCATGATACATCACGATGTAATGTAATCATGAGATATCTTCGAACTTCAGAGAAAAGAACTTTCTTAATACCCTACATGAGGACAACAGAACTGCCTTTTGAATGGAATATCTGAGACCACTACAGATGCCAAGTTTCCCTAGTAGGAATAATTCCATTCGTCGATATCACTATATAGGTATTATGTGGGTGGTTGGTGTATGCCACATATCCTTGATTTCGTGAGCAAGATCAAGAATGTCTTGTCTTGCTCGGCTTTTTTCAAATTTTCGTCATACGATATTGTGAAATCCAAGAGATACGTTATCCCGTTCCTACGATCAACCAATACAATATCCGGACGATTTGCGTTAATTATTTGGTCAGTTTGTATTGGTATATTCATTATTATTATTATTATAGATATGCATATTGTTGGGTGGGATCATTAGAAAATAAAATAATTCATTGGAAATGTGTGACAGCATGGATGAAGGCGCTGTATATTATAGGTATGCTATGGTTTAGTGACTGTCCAGCAAAAAACGTTGGTGAAACTGGCAAACCCATAATTACTAGACTAAAAGAATATCACAGAGCTTTTAGAGGTTACTCCGAGATGGCGGATCTGCGCAGAATAATATCTGAGGTACCATTTGTATTTTCAGCGTGATTTTCCACACACATAAATAGGTAGGTTTTCCGTACATTTTAACAGTTTTATTTTTATTACTACGCAAATAATAACAAAAAATTTATTGTCTTAGTTTTTTGTCAATAAATTGGCTGAATAACGTGTAAAAGTTTATCGGAAAGATATAAAAAAATGTCGGCTAAACAAACACCTGTCGTTCAGGGCGAAGATAGGTACGCATGTAGAATAAAAATGACGAATAAAATGAAGACATTACGTCTCGCTGAGGTTAGGAAAATAACAATTCCTTTAAAAAAGATCATTTTAACATTATTGATTTCAGTTTCATATTATTATTAAGTATATGGATGTTTGATATGAGACAAATTCAAGACTTTTATGTCTTCCTTATAAAATTTACCCAAAGAATGTCACGTCACGTACTTTACGTCGATTAATGCCAATAAGTAATTTTTCCAAGAAATACATAACAATAGACAACTGTAGTTGGAACAATGCCCAAATAAAAACTTTTTTATTTTTTTTTATTTCTCTTATTTACCCATCACGCCGTGTCCCGTACGGGGTAGGCAGAGAGAACGGACCTCCACTCTTTTCTATCCAAGCATACTTCTTTAGCTTCTCTGTCTTGCGCTATCCGGAACAACTCCTCCACGCTTCTTATTCCGGTCCAGTCTCGAACATTTCGCAGCTAAGATATCTGCATTCTCCCAACCCCTCTGCTCCCCTCTATTTCCCCTTCATAATGAGTTGGATTAAGGTGTATTTATCACCCCTCAGCACATGACCCGTATATGAGATCTAACGCGTCTTAATAGTCATCATGAGTAGCTCACGATCAACTACGGCTCTGCGTAGGACCTCCGAGTTTGTAACGCTCTCAATCCACGATATATCTAGCATCCACCTGTGAATCCACATTTCGAAGACTTCTATTCTATTCATCACATTGACCTTTAGTGTCAACGCTTCGGAGCTGTATAACAGTATACTGACCAGACGTAACATTTTATCATCCTTTGTTATAGTTTTAAATTCAGATCATCGTTACAGAAGAATGACCTCATCATGTTGAACGCAATTCTAGCACACTCAATTCAGCATCAAACTTCTATATCCGGGTCCAGAGACGATCTTATTATGGTAAATATTTAAAACGATTCAATCTATCAACACATTTCCCTTTGCGCATCATAGTTATTCAATCTGCCAAAGTATATCCATTTTGTTTTTCCAACGTTGATTGAGAGACCCAAATCCTCTCCAGCAACGTTGATTTCGTGCAGGAGTTCTTGAAGATCATCATTTAAAGTTGGTAATTTTACCCTGGAATGAGCCACGGCAAATCTCGGAGTCTCGTGAGAATCAAAGATCGGAGTTTATAAATAAAGTAGTAAGGGTCTATACTGACCCTTAATGGCGCACGGCTGGTTATTTTGCCCGCTGCCTAATGGACATATTATCGACTAAAAGACGAATAATATAAGCAGGAATTAAGAAAAAATTTATCCCGTAGGTACATAGTTGGATTGTTTTTGTCATATTTACGTAAAAAAATCCACGTAGGGTTGGCGTTTTCACGAAAACACAGAGCAAAAGACGAAGTTAACAGTTAGTTATTATAATATAATACTTTGTAAAATAAATAATTCTTCGCATTCCTCCACATTTTTATGGTTAAGTCACACGCAATGAAAAGCCTTCATAGACACAAAAATGTCTTCAAAGAATGTTCCAGTGTCTCAACAGAGTGTGGAATGTTGTTTTTATCTTGTGGCTGTTAAATATTTTACAAAAGTAATTTTAAAAATTCTCGCGGGAGTAAATTTCATCAAGTGAAAAAAATTCGAATCGGCCTCCAGGGAATGAGGCGCTGAAACAAGGCGAAACACTATTTATAACAAACTTTTATCTTGTAACATTCCTTCTGATAGGGGCAATAGCATTTTTTACGTAGGTATTTACAAAATTCTTCCTTAGTAGTAGCTTCTTCGATAGAAACGATTCTTGATTTGTAAAACCCACACCGTCTTATTTATAAAAAAAATCGTTAATCCAAATATTACGTATAACTCACTGATCAGTTTTTACTTGAATTATAAAAAAATATATGATCCGCGTTTTTTATGTATGAAAATGACATTTCACACACAAAATTTTACGCATGTGTTTAAAACCAATATGCGCTATGTCAGATTTGAATGATTTCGAGTAATTGATGCAAGAAGGTACCTAACCTTATTTTTTCATTATTTATTTTATATCAAACTAGAGGTCCGCCCCAGCTTCGCACGGGTAGATAGATACCTACTTAAAAATAATTTAGTTTTGATACAGATCCCTAACTTTTACAAAATATTTTATAGCATTTATGTTAATCTGGAATAATTGCATTGCAATGTATCGTGTCACGTCACTTTACCACCGTGACTACTTTGCGCGGTATTTCTACTAAACTTGACGTCATGACTCCCCTCAGCCCTCCCCGGCTCCCATACGCACTCTGCATCGGATAAGTTGAGATGATAAGAGACTTTTTAAACTCGTGATAACTTTCGAATGGAATGTCCGAATTGAATAATTCAAAAAGTTATACAAACATATTGAAGCAGACTTGAATATGAACTAATTTATTTCAATAAGGAGTAATACCAAGATACCAATAAAGAGCTTTTTCTAAAGGTGACATTTTATTGGGTTTTTTTAAATAAAAAAACACTTATTGTGGCATAACTATAATAGTTAGACATATGCTGTCGCGATACTTTTTGTAAATAATGATGTCTTCTACAAAATTGTAGAACATTGTTTTATTCTATCATCATTAGTTTTCACAGCGTTCGCGATAAAAAGAATATTTTAGGTAAATTTTTTACACCTTGGGTTACATTATTGAAGTTTTCGTAGGTTACCCACTTTTTTTTGGAAATTAAATATAGCCTATGTTCACCGCCGATATTGTAGCTTCCCAAAAGTGAAAGAATTTTTCAAATCGGTTCAGTAGTTTTGGAGCCTATTCGAAGCAAACAAACAAACAAACAAACAAACAAACAAACAAACAAAAAATCAAATCTTTCCTCTTTATATATTAGTATAGATATAGATAAATCACACGAGACCTTTATGTTTCAGCCAAAATGAACTAATTCATGTTTGATCACTTCAATTTTAATATTTGTACCTACTTAAAAAGTATTCTTTGAATATTTACTTCAAACCGTCATTATATTATTTCTTATAAATTTAGTTGGTGCATCATGGTTGTAAGACCTCGAACGATTACGAGAATGCATATTTGCTTTATTTGATTAAATTTACTATTTTTTAAATTTTAAACCAAAATACAATGGACCAATTTATGAAGGGAGCACATATTTGGACGGGTAAAAACATGAATACAGTGTATTTATTACAAAAAGCGTTCTTGTATACCTACTCGAAACAACTCTCAGTTGACGTTAAATCCAATATGGCGAGTCAAAATCTACAGAGATCAGCGCACAATCAAGCGATATGAGTTAAAACATCTCGATGACATCTTGATCGTAATATTTTCTATCGATGAGCTAGTTTTTCCACTGATCGTAGTTTTTAACCTCCTAAGGCCCAGGCTTATGAAATGAAAGAAGTAATAAAGACCCAGAGTACTTTAAATAGTACTTAATAAATAAATGCGTTCAGACCCAGACAAACAACCCATCTTTTTTTACATTTATAGTTAAGCAAGCATTTTATTAATTCGTAAGGGATATTCTGAGCACTTAAGTAAGACTTTAGTGAAGAAAAAAATCCAAAATGTTTTTACCTATAAAAAGGACTTTGGGTCTGTATTAGGCCGGGCCGATTTGGGTTTCTTCCATTATTGCTAACGTAATAGTTATACTTTAGTGCTAAATGCTGTTCATAATAGGTATGCAAAATATTTTTCGATTTGAAAGATATCTTCTGTCTCCGAATTGAGCTCAAAATTTCAAAAAAATGTAAAATTTATCGTATTTTGAAGCAGGTATAAATAAATTAAAAATATATTTAACTTAATATTTTTTAAGATTGTATCTCATATAAATGACGGAATAATCAGTCCTGTATGATATAAAGCATAAAAATGCAATTTTAGATAGAAACAAAGTATATAGAGCGCCGCGAAAAACCAAAGAAAATCTCATGAAATGAGAAAAGGGTTAAAAATACTAGTATTGTATTTTGATGGCCCTAAATCAAAAGTTATAGGCAAGTGATTAGAAAAAGTAGTCAAAAAATACAGATGAACGATAAATAAGAGAGTGTTAAAGGAAACTGATTCTAAATTGATGGAAAATTTGGAAAACCGAAACCGATAGAGAGATCGATTACAGATTTCTTTCCAAAAAGCAATATTTCATTTGATCTTTTACTTGTCGTCTGATGTGATAAATGTAGGTAAATATCGGAAAACATGATTGAATAATTAGTTTGCAGGAGAAAAGACTAATAACACCATTAGAATGAATTGTTTGCTTATTGCAAACCACAAGTAATCCTAATTGAATGAGTCGCCGGTAACCTAGAAAAAAAAACGACTAGTAACAATAATTATTAAAGTTTTTGTAAAATAATATTATATAATATTATAAAAGCATTATCAACATATTATGTTGATAATGCTTTCTCAAATCATCATACGCATTCTGACCAAATTGGAAAACAACTGGAAAAAAATAATTGATATTGTGTTTTAGGTGATTACAACAAAATCTACTATTTTATCATTTCATAATCTACGAAAAGATCAATTATATTTATTATAAATTGGCACAGTCATACCAACAGAAACATTTTTTAATGATTTAGGCAACTGAGCTCCAGGAAAAATGTTCCATGTTAGATCGCTAAACTAAGCTAATAGGATTCTGCGACTGCGTTTCTTTCAGAAATTTTGATGACCTTAACTTATCTTTATTTTTAATGTTTGTGCACCAACTTACCTTGTGACTGTTCCCGTTACCTATGGAAGTTTAATTTCTTATCCATATATTTATCAGATGATCAAAACTGTTATATAAACTGTAATTACTAAAATAAAAAGCTATTTCGCTCAAAATACAGATGTAGTAAGAGAATGAACCGCTCGCCGGATAGTGAAAGCTCGAATTACCCGAAAACACGCACCTTTGATCCTTGGAGTACCGAAAGTAAATTTTGAAGCATCTTTTACAAGAACTACGTAATAGACAGACAGCAAAATGTAACAGAAACACCAATCGACAAGTATCCAACGAAGATCTTACGGCATTCATTACATACAATGGCGAAGATGAATAAATACAGTTTCCTGAATTTTTCTTGACATATCCAAGGAGTTTGACAATCTGTGAAATTGTCAAAGAAGCCTCGCCAACTATTCGAAGAAATTCTTCAAGAGAAGATTATATAAAAGCTTAGAAAGCAACGAGTAAAAAATATATCAAAGCCAATTTATCAAAAACAATCACTGCAAAATAACATAATTTCATGTACTTACATTACATAAAAAATTTAAAAGTTTTATTTATTATTTTTGTGTAATTATATAAATAGAAGTATGTACTTAAATTATCTGAGGTATAATAAAAAAAAATGAATAAAAAAACAAGGCCGTAATCATTTTACATGATTATTATAAAAATGTCAGTTAGTATGGGATATTTTCGTCCCATACAAAACTTCAAAGTCGATTCGGAGACAGAAGATCTTATTTTTTTGTCCTGAAATTTTGTAGATAGTTATAATACATCATAAGGCAACAAATTATCACTATTACATTAAGATTAGAAGCACTTTTTTAACTTCCATACAAGAACGGCCCAGCCTAGTCTGTATGCTGTAAGTTCGTCATATCAGTTTACCCTAGCAAAGGAATTAGGGTTTCAAAATAACATTCAAAATCATTCTTATTTGGATTAAATTTGTTATAATAAAAAGGAAAACACGGTTTCTGTTTTTTTGTGAGGCACGGAACAGGTTTCATGTTGAAAATTTGACGCAAGTTTTCATTTTGCAGCCTTCCGTCCTACACTTATGTTTTACACAAAATCCATTTCAGGCATATCATGGTGTGCTCCATGGGTTCTCGTAAATTTTTGAGGGCAAGGGAACAACCGTAAGTCGTCCTCTTTTTCGTTATATGTCCTCTGATTCTATCGATACTTATTCCGTGATATCTGCATTAAACGCGTTTTCTTCGACTAGCATTCCACCAAATTCCGTTTTTAGGAATCTAAACAACATCTGTGTCTAAAATAATCAGTATTTATTTTTCGTTTAGTAAAAATGAAACAAAAACATAAACATTTATCAAAAATGTTTATTTATTATAATCATAGCTCAAACCCAAAGTCCTACTAACAGTACCAAATAAATAAACTTTCTTGAAGAGGATAGACCAGAGGTCCTTTTTAAAGCACTTAATAATTTGAGGCTAAAAATTGCAGCCACTAATGCAGAAAACTATAAATTTATAACATTAACTGGTATTATAATTCACAATATTCCTATAAAATCATTACTTTTGTAAACAAAACGTAGGATTTTAAAGATAAAGACAGATTACTCACATGACACGCGCCCCGACTCCATGATCGCTGACTTTCAACTGACAGATGACATTCAGATTTATACATTTTTTTATTAAAGTGAGTATTGCCGGCATATAAGAAGTATAATCCATCATTCTATGCTGAATTTTAGTTTTGGGAGGGAAATTTAAATATGCTAGAACCAATAATATAATTGGTACTTTAAGAAGTACCATGGGCGTTTATTTCAGGCAGCAAAATTTTATATTGGGTCTGAATGACTTTGTTGATTTAGTACTTTTTATAGTACCCGGGGCCTTAGGAGGTTAAATAAAGCAGACAGAATTCTGTACAATAACCTAGAATCCCGACTCGCGTTCAAAAGTGAAGCCGAAATATTGCAACTTTTGACAGTTTGGTTCCCAAAAGAACGTGGTACGGCGTATATTATTTATTCAGTTGTTTTCTCTTGTTTTTTTTTTACAATAAAACGTATTTTTTCGTTGAAATAAGTGAAATTTGACCATTTTTAAGTTTCTTTATAAATGTTAACATCATTTTTTACGTTCCGTTTTGACTACCGTACTGTTAAAATTGCCGGCCAAATCAGCTTCACTTTTTTACTATGAAGAGATACCTATAGGAGTACTCCATCTAGGTAGGTAGATATATATAAAAATATATGGTTAAACCTAATATTGTATGATGCCATATTAAAAAAATCAAAACACCTCCACGACCATACAATTATTCACCTCAATTAAGATTCGTAAGACTTCGTATTTTGGTCACATATTTATCTATTGTTGGCTTGCACCCATTTTTGGGAGATGCAGCTTTGGTCACATAATGAGAGGTGAAAAATACAAGGTTCTAAAGGGGAAAATGGAGGGCCGCAGAGGAGTCGGAAGAAAACAACTTTCCTGGCTCCGAATTATTCGTCAGTGGACCGGACTGAGACCTGTGGGAGATTTGTTCAGGGCAGCTGAAGATAGGGAGGCTTTCTCTCGATAGGACACCGGAAAAAGAAGAAGATAACTCTAAACGATCACAGATCACTCTCTCGAGAGTGGATTTCCACATTGGAAGAAAGAAGAAGAAGATCTCAAAAAATTTTAATATAGAAACAATAGAAAAAGTGACGTGATTTAAGTACATTGGCATTGAAGAAAAGAAAGCTGTACAACTTTTACGAAGAAGTCAAAAGTCGGACAAATAACTAATTAGATGCTTGAAAGCTATTTCCTTCAAACCATGCATAGTGTTGCGGAAGCTGCTGTGGTTAGAATTTGGCCTTTTTGGTTCATTTAATAAGCAAAAAATCTTTCTAGCCCCACAATATCTACTGTTTTAAGGAGATCTTCGACCGATTTCCTGACTTTTAACTCCTTCAAAGGTACTGAAGATTTGTTTACCCAATGTTTTGACTCCCGTTTCTCTTATGAGCATAGTGACAAACCCACGTTTCCTTTTCAGTAATAATGTCATTGTAATGAAAATAAAACTTCTAGAATTTTCACCGCGGAGCTCTAAGCTTTCTGTACAAAATTTGATTCGCGTTTGTTTCTGCTGTACATGGGAGGATTTGTGGTACCCATTTTTCACCAGATTTTACGAGGTTCAAAAAGTCATGAACAACTATTGAGCGTTTGCATGATATCCACGGATAGCTTGATGACCTTTCTTACGTATTGATTTTTATTCGTGCATATTCGAGTGCAATATTCTCGACTTTTTTCATATTTCTTTACGTGGGAGTATAAAACAGGACCACCTGATCGAGGGTCACATTCAATGCTTTTTTTACCCTTTTAAATTTTATTTCAACGCTTTTTAATGGTAGAAACTGAAGGAGCACAATAATTATTTAAATGGACTCACCCTAACCTCACCTCGCATATCCTGTAATTTATAACTGAGGAAGTTAAACTGGTTTTTCTCAAGTTAGGCTTTTTTTAGGTATTTTTTTTTACATTCGTCTTTTTTCTTTTACATTTCTCTTCCTAAGCCTCTCGATAAAATATTTTCTGCTTTTTGTCATTATTTAACATAATATAATATTAAGTGTTTATACCTAATAAAATAAAAATATATTGAAAAATTATACTGATTAATTACGTAATAGGGTCTTGTCTGTTTTACATAACAAGAGTATAAATACTTACTTCTTTTATAAAAAAATGAATCTTTGCTCACTAAAAGTGAACACACTCTTTGACTCTTTCACAGTAAGCTACTTAAAGCTTGTGTCGTGAAGGAGGAAGATGGTCGGCACCTGGGATCGAACCCACGACCACGAGTACGAGACAATACGAAAGCCGGCGCCGGCGTTGTAACTGTCAGACTAACACTAACATGAATCAATATCAATCTTAACGATAAATGGCGCTGCCCTGACTAATGGTCTGTTTTTTCTAGGAACACGGTATTGATATTAACAGTGGCGAATGTGACAGCGTAGAAAATTGTCTATGTTGATACCTTAGCGACAAACAAAGTTGTCGCGATTTTCAAAGACAGCCGTCTTGTCAGCCGATGAGCCGCTCCCTAGGAACCCATTGCAATATACACCTCATTGTAAGTTGATTATTACCAACATAATTTTTTAAACACATTAGAGAGCAATAATTATTTACTGATTTCTAGCGTGTAAGGTAGGTATTATTTATGGGTAAATAATGATAAATTGTTGTTATATACCTAATTAATTTTGCCTGAAATAAAGAATTGAGGCGGTATATGCACTTATGTGCCCTTTTTTCGGAGAAGTGTTTAACGATCCGCCATATTGTTCTAAATCTTTGGTAAAAAAATCAGATTGATATCTCAACTATAGAGGGCAGAGCAAACGATAATTTGAGTCTATGTTTCAGGATTTTTTTTAAATTTAATTTAGTTTTGGCGGATATTCCGTCGTTGTCGATAACTACTTTGTATACACGATAACTACTTTGTATACACGATAACTACTTTGTATACACGATAACTACTTTGTATACACGATAACTACTTTGTATACACGATAACTACTTTGTATACACGATAACTACTTTGAATTGATAATAATGGGTGAAAAACTTAATAAAAGAAAAAAAGTGGACCTTAAATTTAACCCTGGATAGCTAACCTTCTCGAGTACCCTGTTAAAGCTAACCATCCGCCTAAACGACGGGCATTAGAAAAACTATTTATTTGTAATAAGTTGAAATCTTAGGGTATTTATTTCTTTATATTACGGTTATTTAATAGGTTTCTTAATTTAAGAATAAAAATTAATTGAATATTTTAATTTATTTTTCAAATTAAAACGGTTTTTCTTAGACCTGTAAACAAAAATACACATTTTTTCATCAAAATGTTTATAATGCTCAAGTTACAATTTTTTTTTTAAAAATAATCAGTTTTCTGGTGTTGCATGCACATGGAAACATAAAACTTTATTTTTTAATACAAAATGAACTGTTTTATATAGCACATGTGACACAAAAAATAACTTAATGTTCACCACATATTGCTACCTTAGAAATACTTACTGTATTTTTTTACCCAAAAGTATTTTTTTAAACGTTTTTTTCTCTGTAATGACTCTTTTTTATTTTCTTAAACTTGAAGAGAACCTTGACCCGAAGGTTGCTGCTCTTGACTGGTGGATAGCTGCCCTAAAAGATCGCTCTCGATCTTTTCTTTGACTTGCGTTGGCATCATTGTTTTAGCCAATCTTACCATAGAATATGATACTGCTTTGTGAGGTTTCTGAAGGAGCAGCATCCGAGGCCAACCCGCTGACAAGCGTGGCCTTGTATTAGCAACTATCCCACGCATATTATATCAAGTTCAATTCAGAAATGGTCGGATATAATATACGAGGGAGGCCGTCATCCAGCAGTGGATGCTTAAGGCTGAAAAGAAGAGGAAGAAGAAGACAACATTCTTTCACCGTCTAAATGTATGAGATAGTGGACTCAAATGTCTTTCTTCAGAGACTGATGGTTCATAATTTTCGTCTAAAGAGACGTCTAAAGAGATGTCCAAAAGGACATCATCTTCCGCCAAAATGTCTTCGGTTTCACTTTCAGAATCGACATTCAGATCATTGTCACTGTACTCCTGGCTTATCACAATAGTTATCGTATCGTCACTTACATAAAAACATCGAAAAAATAAAAAAATAAACAATTTACAATTATTAAAATATGCACGCGTTAGTGAATAGTGAAACTAAAATACTAACGTTAAAGATAACCATCCGTCGAAACGACGGGCATCAGCTACATATACCTCAAAAAAGTAAAAAAGTATGCCACCTACCGTATCGGCGAGTATGCTATTAGGACAACCTCATCGCCGGCTGAGTTGACTAGCCGAACCAAGATGATCGGATGCATCGTTAAAAAGAGACAGCGATATTACTATGCGATGCCCGTCGATTCGACGGAGGTTAGCTATCCAGGGTTAAAAAAAAATGGGCTCCATTATTTTTGCGACAACCTTTAACGAAAGGGAATACTTTCACGATACAAAAATATCCATTAATATGACAATATAAAATAGATGGCACACTACCATCAGCACATTCATGAGCTATTTGGAAAATTCGACAACATTTTCATATTTTCGTAAGCGATTTACTCCAGATGATATAAAAAATATCAACCTAGTTCATGTACCACATTCGCCCGTATCAGATGCGTAAGAAGAGGACGTAAAACATAAAAATAATAATTATTTTTATTTTTCGAGCTGGTATTTTAAAAACCCTCTTCTCTTACATATATAGACTATTCTCGAATATAATACTGTGAACAGTTTTTAGTCGAGTGGAGTGAAAATAAAGTTTTTAATGAAAATAAGCTAAGCTACTTCATACTCGACCTCGTGTGAACTAGGCTTTAGAGACATTTCGAGATTTCCAGTATCTGAGTTTTAATATTGCCAATCGAGATTCTTGGTTGAGGCTTTGTTTAAAGAGGCTGCATTCTTCGAATCAAATTAGAAATAGATTCTACGACGGGGGTTGTTCTGAAATTTATTTCCAAAATACCTACTAAGGTAAATCGCAGCCTCGCATAATAATATATTGGGCGTGGGCTATTTATTTATTTATTTATCGTATGGTTATATAAGTACATCACTTCCTCACATGTAAAAACAATTCAGATAATTATTTATATTATGAGAATAAATATTTCTCACTAAAAATATTGCGTGGGCAATAATAATGAGAAGTTCATCAATCTTACAGTAGAAAACCAAATATTTATTATTTGTATATTGAGAGCTTACACGGGTTGAATTTTGAACTTTATTAATCTAAAATTGGTTGAAAATAAATTATTGTAATTATTATTTATCACAAGAACGTTTTAATAATATGAATGAGATTTTCAAATTCTTCAGTATCTGAATCCTCGTGATATGACGCTTGAACAAATTTTTTTTGTGAGAACACAAATACACTCTTTGACTCTTTCACGGTAAGCTACTTAAAGCTTGTCACATGAAAGAGGAAGATGGTCGGCACATGTGATCGAACCCATGACTTCCAGTGCGAAACAGCATCAAAGCCGTCGTTTTATCCGCCAGGTACCATCACTTTTAAAATTTAAAGTACCTACCTAATTAAATTACCTTAATTTCAAATGAATAAATTAACAGTTTTCGATACAATGTAGATTTAGCCGGCGGAACTTATTGCCTGAGGCAATTTTATCCAGTCAACCAGCCCCGTCCAATTTGAGACAGGACAACCACGTGTAGAAATTTCAACTGAAAAAAAAACATACCTACTTCCGACCGGGAATTGAACTCGGTAGGTATCTCATGATCTGAAGTCCACGTCTGTACCACTATAGGCTACCAAGGCCGGTAATCTGATTTTCCAGCAAATTAAAGAATTCACTCCTCAGTTGTCACGCATACGTGGTGCGAATTATAATTAAGGCAATTTTATTTGTATTATCTATCTACCACAGTAAATAATTATAATTTAAAAATATTAATGAAAAATAATTATAATGAAAATTCCGAAAAAAAACCCTTCTCTATTGCTACCTATAGGTACATATTCAATTTAAAGATTGTTGAATAAACACGAACGTGCTGGAAATATTAATAGATTCAATCAATCAATCAATCAATTCTCCCTTTTCCACCCCACTCAGGGGCATAGGGAGGCAACAAGAGCTCTCCATTGCGCTCGATCTTGCGCAATGTTTATGACCTATAGATTACCTATTAATTATTTTTTTTTATCTATGTAATAAATGTATTTCGTTTTTTTTCGCCCCGGCTTCTTGTGGCGAGCGGTCGTGTTTACGTTTATTATTATTATTTCTTGTGCAGGTGTTCAGCAGTGGTGACGTCATTTATTTACATTGAAACATCGCTGGGGAAAAAAACAGATATTTATAAAACCATTTATTATTTTTTCACTTTAATAATAATATTATTGTTTTTTTTTTTTCTTTTTCACTTATTAGTGTTAAGTAGGTATAAGTACCCATTTATTTTTTTCTCTTTTTCATTCTAAAATTAGATTTTTTTTTTTGTTGTTATTTTTTTTTCTTTTTTTTTTTTCTTCAATACTAATGTAGCATCATGGGAGATCCTCCCGACCCCGATAAAATCAGATTAGACGATGTAAACCCTAGCACCAAGAGAAGAAGAACGGATGATTCTTCTCTGATGTCCGCTTCTGGGACAATCATGGATGCTCAATTTCCTTCATCAGTACCTTCTCCGAGTACCGAGGCCCAACCTAACCCAGAAGGAAAGGCTCCGGCCAGGTACCCTCAATCTTCTCATGCTCCATTTTTGGTCATAGTAGAAAATAAAAACCCTGACAAACATCTTCACCCAATGGTATTTGGAGGTCTAGTGGCTAAGAATGGCGTTAAAGGCATCGTAAGTGGTGGCGTGCGTTCAGACGGTAGAAATAAAATAGCTGTGACTTTTTCATCTGCAAATTCAGCGAACTCATTCATTTCTAATGATATTTTATCTACATACAATTTGAATGCATTCATTCCAAGCTATAAATTGTATAAACATGGAATCATTCGCGGAATACCAACAGAGCTTAAAGACGAAGAAATCTTTGAGAATATTGAGGTTCCCTCTTCTTGTGGAAAGCTCAATAAACTTCGAAGGCTAAACAGAAGGATTACAGCTCCAGATGGGACTACTATATGGAAACCATCTACCACTATTTTGTTATCATTTGAGGGCCAATCCCTACCTGAGCATATATATTTGTTCTATAACTCCATCAAAGTGGAGTTGTACGCTCGTCCATGTTATATTTGTCATCGTTGCCTTAGATTTGGACATACTAAAAAGAACTGTACCTCTTCCCCTAAATGCTTCCGTTGTGGTGAAAATCACCTTGGTGAATCTTGCCCAGATAAAGAACTCCCTCCAAAGTGTTCCCATTGCAAGGGAGAACACTTGACGACAGATGTTTCTTGCCCTGAATTCATCAGGCAAAAGAAAATAAAATACATTATGGCATCTGAAAATATTTCTTTTGTTGAAGCCGTCAAACAAACTCCCCCTTCAAAAAAATTTTACAGTGAGGTGGTTTCGTCCTCACAAAAACAGTATGGTTCATCTACAAAAAATAAACCTACCACCCCTGTTACACGTCCTGTGGTAAAACCAAATCTAGATAAAAGAGCCACAGAGGCCCTTCTTTCATATTCCAATGGGCAATCCACAAATCTCCAAAATGGCTGCGCTCTTAAAAATATAGAAACCGTTCCTTCCACGCTTTCATACGATTCAGAAAAAAACCAACTATTTAAAATGCTTTCCCAGATTCTCTCACTAGTTATTTCTAGTCCTAAAGATGATGTTATTCCTTTGATTCTCCCTATGCTTACAAAAGTATTTGAAAAGATGTCTGAGAGCGAGAATGATGTGTTGTACAACCTTAGTACAACGCATTAATCGATCGTTTTATACATTTATATTTCAATAAAATAATAATCATGGCAAATTTACAAGATAACAATAAAAACAAAAGAGATCATTTAAATTTATTACAGTGGAACAGCAGAAGTGCCGTATCAAATAAACACGAAATAATTCAACTCCTCCATGACTTGGACATTGATATCGCATTGATCCAAGAGACATGGCTCCTTCCTCATTTCAATTTTAATGTACCAGGTTATGTATGCTCGCGTTCAGATAGACTATATGGAAGAGGTGGCGGAGCTGCCATATTAGTTGATCATAGAATACCTCACTCTGTTATTAATTTACCACAAAACCCGTACTTGGAAATAGTGGCGATCCTTGTCGATGGGATCGCATATGTATCAGTTTATATTCCTCCCAACACCGGCTTCGACGTCGGATTCTTTGACGCTGTTGTCGCACTTCTTCCTTCATCTTTCGTTATCTTAGGAGACCTGAACTGTCACTCCAACGTTTGGGGAAGCTCTATCTCAGATAGAGCAGGGAATTCTGTCCTTTCGTTTTTAGATTCTCATAACTTATGTATTGTCAACGATGGTTCTCCAACTAGAATGACCCCTCCAGGCCAGAACAAAAGTGCAGTAGATTTATCTATTTGTACCAATAACTTAATGGCTTCCCTCCACTGGTCGATTATGGATGACCCTCGATCCAGTGACCATTATCCAATTGTGATTCAATTTCATACTAAACCTATCAAAAATTCTCCTCACGGAAGACAATTATACAATTTGAACAAAGCAGATTGGAATGCCTTCTCTAGACATCTAGATAATAACGTTCCATCATTAATTTCAAAAGGAAACGAATGTTCAAATGTGGATGAAGAAAATACTGTATTATTAGAGTTTATTTACTCAGCTGCGGATGAAAGCATTCCTAAAAAGGCATGTAATAATCGCCCTAGAAGAAATGCCCCTTGGTGGGATGAAGAATGTTCTGAGCTCATCAGAGATCGAAAGGAGGCTATGCGCAAAGTTCGGAAAAATTTTAGTTTGGATGCCTTCTTAACGGCTAAGTCTATCCAGGCTAAAGTCAAAAGAAGATTAAGACAAAAAAAGAGACAGGGATGGCAGAAATTCTGCTCTTCGCTGTCTCCCCATTCTCATTCGTCATACGTGTGGAGCATGATTAAGAGATTTAAGGGTTCTTTCTCTCCTTCCTTCCCTAAGGAAGGAGTAGAGACCTGGTTACCTGAATTTGTGAATCTCTTGGCTCCCCCATATGCGCCACGTATTGATCAAATTTCTCCTCCTTGTTTAAATTACTCCAGCTCAGAAACATTCTCTTTTCTTATTTCACCCTTCGTAATGGGGGAACTAATATGCTGTCTGCAGCGTGTAAAAGACTCTGCTCCAGGTTTAGATTTGATCCCATATACATTTTTCCAAAAGGCCCCACCATCTTTCCTAGAATATTTTTTGTCTTTTGTAAATAAAATCCTCATATCTTCTTCTGTTCCTGAAAGATGGAAAAAACAACTTATCATTCCAATACCTAAACCAAAAAAAGACCCTTCTTTAGGCTCCTCGTACAGACCTATCGCCCTCTCGTCCTGCATTTTGAAAATTCTGGAACACCTCCTAAAAAATAGAATTGATTGGTTAATTGAACATAAGTCAATCCTTCCCAAATCCCAATACGGTTTTCGTAAATCCCTTTCTTGTATTGATAATCTTAGCTTACTTATCTCCGACGTACATATAGCTCTTTCCAAAAAAGAGTTTACTATCGCAGTATTCCTCGATATCGATTCCGCATATGATAATGTTTGTCTTTCCACTCTTTATAAAAAAATGATAAATCTTTCCTTTCCGGAACCCTTTGCCAAATTAATTTTCAACATATTTTCTGAAAGAACCATCGTCGTCAATCATGGTGAGAAAAATGTGAGTAGAAGCGTGTGGAAGGGACTTCCTCAGGGATCCGTTTTGAGCCCAACTTTATTTAACCTGTACTGTTCTGATCTGGAACCTCTTATTCCACCTAACTGCTCTATTGTCCAATATGCTGATGACATCGCAATATATACGTCAAACAAAAATCTCTCCCTTGCTGAGGAATGCATATCTTCTGCTATTGATAAAATCAACAAATGGATGTTTGATAATTCCTTGAAACTTTCGGCCCATAAATCACAATCAATAGTATTCTCTAGAAAACATAACAACCCTTCAATCGTACTAAAATCTGAAGGTCTTGTAATTCCTCAAGTAGAGGAAGTCAAATTTTTAGGCCTTTTCATAAACAGGAAGCTATCATGGCATTCCCAAATTAATCATATATCTCAAAAATGTGAAATAGGTATCAATATGTTGAGAGCTCTGTGCAACATATCCTGGGGATCACACCCTTCCACATTAAAGCTACTTTATAATGCCTTAATCCGAAGTCATTTGGATTACGCGAGTTTCCTATTTGACCCTCTCCCAAAAACTTTGGAGTCTAAATTGGACAGGATTCAGACAAAGTCCCTGAGGTTGATTCTAGGAGCTATGCAATCTACTCCAAATAACGCCCTTCAGGTCGAATGTGCTGATATGCCGTTGAGAATTCGACGTCGGTATTTGTCGGATTGTTATTACTCGAAAAAGATAATGTACGAAGGACATCCTTTAACCAGCAGAATTGCTGTACTCAATAACATCGTAAGAAATGATAGATTTTGGTTGAAACGACAACCACCTAATCTGTGTGAAAGTTTTTCGAGCATCAACTTCCATGTACAAAAATACCCATTTCCCTCCCCTATATACAACCTCCCATTCGAAGCTTTAATCTTTAGACCTGATACCGTTCCACACATGGGTTTAGACAAATCTTGTTTGATGTCTGCCCAACAAATAAACAGTGAATTTCAGTTTCAAATTGAGTCTAAATGGCCAAAGCATATTCAAGTTTACACTGATGGCTCCAAAACTACTTCCGAGGAATGCGTGGGTGCAGCAGTCCTTATTCCCTCTCTCGACATAAAAGTTCTAATCAAGTTACCTCCAGAAGCATCGATTTTCACGGCGGAGTGTGTTGCGTTGCTGAAGGCTCTTGACATCGTCAGTGATCTTAAATTCGATAAAACGGTTATATTCACAGATTCCCTCTCATTGGTCCAATCACTCTCTTTCTCAGACCCATTTCGTATGGATAATGAGATATTATTACAAATTAAGAAGGAACTATTTGATCAAATGAATAACCACCAGGAGACAGTCATCACGTGGATCCCATCACACAAGGGTATACAATATAATGAACAAGTTGATTCTCTAGCGAGATCAGCATCTATTTCTGGGACCATTCTTGGGGGATTTGTTCTTCCTATAAGTGACAGGAGGCAGCCTTTAAAAGATGGGAAATCTTCTGGGATAGAGAGAGCCTTACCAAGGGATCTCTATACAAAGCTATCAAAAATAGTATCTCCAAAAAACCCTGGTATCATAATTTGAAGTTGACCCGACCTCAAATCGTTAACATTTGCCGAATGCGTTTTGGTCACCATAGACTGAACAGTCATTTGTTCAAAATTAATCTAGTCGACAGTCCATATTGCGAGTGCGAGCTGGATCTGGAGAACTTGGACCATGTGTTCTTTGACTGTCCTTTAAGAGACAGATACGAATTGTACAATAGAATGAATATTCAACTCCCTATCAATATGACCCATCTCTTGTCCACTCCTTCGAAGAGCATATACAAACATATTTTGGTGTACATAGAGAAAAATATGATTTTATTATAGATAGCTATTTTTTTGTTTAGTATTTTTTTTTTTTTTTTTTTCTCTCCATGTCTATTTTCCGTCTGTGAGTAAGTCTTACTTTGCTGCCAGTTGGCACAAATCGTCCTTTACGTGACGTAATGCCATATTTATATAATAATAATAAATGTATTTCCTCATAACGATATCGGGAAGCTTATTTCCATAGTATGGCCTCATTTGTAATTAAAAAAAACAATAGCACCTACTCTCTTTGAAGGATAATCTCTATATATAAAAATGGATCCCTGTTTATTTTGGTCATCGCATCACGCATGAACGGCTGTACCAGTATTTCTCTAACTCTTTTTTGATGTGATTGCTGTTATCAAAAAAATACAGTTCGTTATATTAGAAAATACTATGGATTTTTTTTTAAATTTAAATTGATGTTTAACTAACAGTCAGTTGGGTGATAGTTAGTTGATGCGACTGTCAAAATTTGTCCTGTTAACATCGTTTGAAACTGATAAATCTGTCGGAATTATAAGTCTTAAATAAATTATTGTTTATTTTTTTATCATAATAAAAAAATGCGAATTCAATTTTCATATTAAGGACCATTTTATTTGTGTACCTACCTACTAGCTGACCCGTCGAACTTCGTACAGTCTCAGAATAAATAGTTGCCGTGGGGTTGCCGGCGAAGAATAGCACATCTGCTCTTTTTGCTGATTTTTCGAGCATCCTGTAAGAGGCAGGACATCGAAAAATCAGATCGGGACAGTGAGGTTGACCACTTCACGTCCTTAAATCTAAGGCACAATGAGCCTCGGACGCCTTCAGGCGCAATGGAGAGCTCTTGATGCCTCCCTATGCTCCCGAGTGGGGCTTAGACCCCCGCATTGTTGGTTGGTTTGGGGGGTGATTCGCGGCGGGCTTGATTTGTCCGGGGCCGGCTTTTTGGTTTGATTGCTTCGTTCGAGCTAGGAGGTCGGTTTCGTGCGGGTCGGGTTTGCTGCGGATTGGTCTCCTCCGGGCTTGCTTGCGGTGTGCGAGGGGCCTTAAAGGGAGAATGTATGTATGTATTATCTCATTAGCTAAATTTCGTTTTTCTTTTGAACTATTTTGATAGTATGATTCCTTTCAATTTAAGGGGAAAATATGAAGACCTACAATATTGCTTGGTACAAAAATCTAACAAAACGACATAATATCAAATCAATAATTTGTATGGGAATTTTATGAAAAAAAATGTAATATCTTTATGGATAATTAACATATTAAAAATATATGTAGCCTATAGCGTTAAGCCCCAATGAGACCTGGTATGGAGGGTATTATTTTACCTCTGTCTTTCTCGGTTACGGTGTCTATAAAGGATATAGGTTTTTTCAGACTTTATTTTATTTATATAAAGGTGTGGTTGCCTTCAAAGGGAATATATCAAATAATATAACATATTGTATTAAATAATATTTTGCCTAATGCAACGTCGTTGATATTTACTTACTACTAATAAGTCATGGAATATTTATTGTGTGGAGGCTGAATTATTTATCAAAGAAGGCATTTAAAATAATAATTATTTTTATCGATTTGTTTCAGAATCGACGCCCTCCTATGGAAAGGCAGCTTCGTGTTTCAATCTATAGGGCTGTGTTATCCTTAAGACGATTTAAATAAAAAAAGTCATTATTAATATAATATAAGTCATCTTCTCTATATAAAAATGGAGCCGATGACAAAGGAGTCATCGCATCAAGAAAAAAATAATGAAGTTTTATATTGATTTTTATTTATTTATTTTATTTAAGTTGCGCGAAATATAAGAAAATTAAAGAAAATTTAACGAACGTATCCTTCATAGCGCCTTTGAAAGTATGAAAATTTTCTCTTTTTGAATTTAAATAATTGGCGTTTGATATTTTTTTTGTCAGTTTTTTTATAGTTGGTGTGATAGACAGAATACACTCTGCAAAACATCGTTTAAAACAGATGCATAAGTAGTTGTTAAAACAGGACAACATTCGTCGGGAAAAGCTAGTGTTAAAAAAAAAAAGATTTTTGTACCTCAATATTAATCCTTTGAAGCAGAACTGAGGGATTTGGGTACGGTACGAGAGGAGGTCATAAACATTGCGCAAGATTGAGCTTAATAAAGAGCTCTTGTTGCATCCCTATGCCCTTAGTGGGGTGTATAGAGGGTTTGGATAGGATTATTGTATTTATAAGTATTAAAGTTTAAGTTAGTTGGTTAACAGGTGTAGAAATATTAATTAATTGTCTTCTAAGTATTGGAAATCTTAATTAATTAATTACATTAGTATTTATTTATAAGACTAAAATAACAATTAACAGTTTGTTGACCTTTCATATTGGGAATTGGTACTTACTTGGGAATTGGTAACAATTTCCACTTACAGTGTTAAGTTTCATAAATGTGTTTGAAATACTTACGTACCTCGCAGTTCAAGGTATTTTGATATTAGAACTTGACACGTCATGATAGAATGTATTACAAACAAAGAGTTAAATGAGAGGGTATAATAGAGTGGGTCGGTTGAAAAAAAAACTCACAATATTATCTACTGTGTCAATAGACAATAGAGGTGGGAATGATAGGAAGTGTGTGGGTGATGTTTAAATTGTTGTATTATTCTAAAATGTAATATATTAAATAGGTCGACAACATCTTAAATAAATAAATAAATAAATAAAACTCTTCTATACATAGGTGTCAGTATAGCCGGCGGAACTTAATGCTTGAAGCATTGTCTACCAGTCAACCGGTCCCGTCCAATCTGAGACAGGATTCCAACCCCGAGTAGAAATTTCAAGTGAAAAAACACATTGAAAATTTCTGACCCGACCGGGAATCGAACCCGGGACCTCTTGATCTGAAGTCGGAGCCTTTGCCACTAGGCTACCGAGGTCGGTGTCCAGAAATATAATGTTAAAAAATTATAATGTTGTCCAGAACAATAATGAAATACACTTTTGAGATACATGAAAGCGAAAATGGTCAGCACCGCCGAGGTCGTGGGTATTCGAACCCTGTTCATACGAAAGCCGCCGATTGATACCACTGGACTACCAACCACCTTGATTTTTTTGGTTTATTACCTCACTAGAAGAGACCAGGGTCTTCTTCTTGATCTTGCGATCTGTTTTGTTGAGTCAATCCTTCCGCGGTCACCGACTGCCAGCTGTCTCGCCACCTCTTGGGCGGTCTGCTGGCAAAATCTTCTGCCTTCTGGGATACCGCCAGTCGCCACCTTGGCTATGCGGTCGTTTCCCATCCTACCGACATGATCCCTTCAGTGTCTTCGCCTGCTTCTTCCCCATCTCATGCATGACGTCAACTAAATTGCATACATCCCTAATAGTGCTGTTTCTGACTCTGTCTCTTAGGGTTTTTACTCGTGATGGAGCGAACAGTCCTCATCTCATGTCTTGTAGATACGCACTTTACTCTCTTTTCTCATATTTATTTATTTATCCACACAATGTCTCTAAGACATCCCGCTATAGCTGCTGATTTGTTTGCCTGATATATAACTTCTTTTTCTAGATCATTGTGGCTAGATAGTAATAATATTATAAAATGCTCACAAAGTCATTTTACCACACATCATCAATAACATTCATGACCATAAAAATATTAAACAACTCCGGAACAAAAATACCCTTCGACCAAGGACTCAATAATAATAATTCTCAAGATATTTTGTGTACAAGTAGATAAATACATAAGGTAGGTACAAATATTTACGCCTCGGATTGAAAAACAAAAGACGCAAGATTTCAGTATAGCCGGCGGAACTTATTGCACAGGGACATTTTGAGTAACACTGAGCAACTTTTCTAATAAAAAATATGGATAAGTCAATTGGCTCATCTTCGTTGGCTGGGATTCTAAAGCGAGTTGCTCATTCTAGTACGACATTGTACATTTAATTCTATGACTACAATAAAACATTTACCTTGATCGTTGATAAGTTGTATCTGAATTTTTCCCTTTCGTATTTCGTTTAAAATAAAATGACTTTTGTATTTATGTTATCATCATCATCATCAGCTATACGTACATATTTACCGTCCATCATTATTTAATCATTCTTCATCCACCAATGACAATATCTAATATTGCCTAAAATTATATTCTGTAGGTTTGAATATACATGGTGTATACCAATTACATATTGTAGAATATAATATATGTATAAAAATTATACTTACCTACCATTTTTATTTACGATCTGAAAGGGTACCTACCAATGTATGTACATGGTACCTTTATATCAAATATTGGGGCGTAAATATTTTTGTACGGATGTTAACATGTTTTAAAAGTGTTTTTCATACATACCTAGATATCTGAATAAAAAAAAAAAAAATTTATGAAAACCTATATTATTTTGAAATAACCAAACTTTGTAATGTAGCTACATCAAGATTTGTAGAACTGTTATGAAAAAATATTCAAATAAATTATTGTAAAGTGACAACAACTAAAAAAAAAACAAAAGATCTAATCCCTGTTTAAAAGCTTAGGTACGCTCAAATACACAACTCAGGAGTTAAAGATTTGCAAGAAAATTATAACAACTATCGATGAAATTGCGAATATTTTTAGAAATGATCTATTTGAGTAATTTGAGGAACACTTAAATTTTTTGAAATTGAAAATTGACGCTTTTGTTTTTAATTATTTTCTTCAATTTATCCTACTTTGAGGTCAGAGAAATCATTCTGAAAAAATAAATCAAAGTAAGCAAAAATTTCAAAAGGAATAGAAACAAAAGTAGGCATTCAATTTAGGTAGGTATATTTAAAAATAATGTTTATTTTGTTTTATTTCTGTAATTTTTCAATAACTTTTTTTAGGTAGGTAGATTATTTTGTGTAGTCGTATCTTGTCTGTATCTTCAATTTGAAAATGAAAAATAAAATATTAAAATATACATACCTACCATAAACGATGAAAAATACTTGATAACGCAATATTTACTTCCAGAGAGGATTAAAAATATCAATCAATTTCAAATAAACGCGCTTTCAAAACTTTCACATTGATATTGTTTTCAAATCCTAAAATTTCAATGAAAAAGAACAAAAACCTTGGAACGCAACACAAGCTATTCGTAGTCAATCTTAAATCTGGATGTCGTCTCGTTTATACCCAAACAGAAAGATCATGGAGTGCATGGACTCATGTTTCATATTAAAGAGCCAAATATTTCATGCTATCGTTAAATCAATTATTAGCGTACTTTGTATAAACGTCGGCGTTTAGTGTCGAGACGAAATGTAAACTGTCTGATGCGTGTGTTGCCCATTCTCCTGTATGGGTGTGAGTTCTAGCACTTGACCAAAGCCCAGGCACAAAAAGTCTCAGCTTTCGAAATGGAGTGCCTGCGGAGTATTCTGGGCGTAAGATGGTACCACCGCATCACGAACTACGCTATACGCCGGCACACCTAGCGTGAGCCATCACTTCTACAATTATGGGGAGGAGATGGGCTTGGCTGACTCATGTGTTAAGGATGCCGGATGACAGCTGGCCGAGGAGAGCGCTGTTCTTCCTCCCATCAGAGTCCCGAAGACGAGAAAGACCCTCTCATACTGTATTCCGCTCCTTTGAAGCAGAGTTGAGGAATTTGGACATGGTGTGGGAGGTCATAAACATTGCGCAAGATCGAGCGCAATGGAGAGCTCTTGTTGTCTCCCTATGCCCCTAAGTGGGGCGTAAAGGGAGTTTGGATCTGGATGTATTATTTACAAATTTGAACAACTACGGGCTTATGGCCGTCTTCTACTGCTGATTCGAAGGCTAATTATGGGATTTTCCCATGACACCTGCAGGATTCATACCCGTATCCCTGACCGTCTCAAGCAAAGACGCTAGTAACTGAGCAAACTGAAGAGTCGATAATGCCTAGAGTAAGATAGGGGAATATGGCACACCATAAGCCTTTATCTCAATAAAACATTTTTGATTCGTTGTAAATTAAATTTTATTACTTCAATCGATAGATAATTTAGTTAGGCAGGACTTCTTAGGCTTTTTTGTGTTAAAAATGATATATAAAACAAATTATATAAAAAAATTTAAGACAATCAAATATACAAAAAAAATCACAGTGTATGGGAATATGGCCCTGTGCCATATTGGCCATTATAAGGGTAGGCCATATTGGCCACTCACTTAACAAACATTAAAATAATAGGAAAATTATGAAGCATAAATGATTTTTTTGTTTTATCAATAATTATTTAGGTAGGTACTTATCCAACATACAGTCTAAATAATAATTAGGTATAGAGTTTGAGGAAAAAAATGAAGAGAATAAAAAGTAATAATTAAATGATAAAAAAATAAGAAAGACAATAAGTATTCACAAATAAAGAAATCCTTGTCTACACCAGCACATTCCTCATGAACCCAGCATTTGCAAGAAACGCGTTGGATCCATTTTTCCCCTCCTGTAAGAAAATAAATAAATTTTCACAATAAAAACATTTAGAGTCCGAAAGATTAGTCCTTTCAGGACTTTCATCCGACGAGTCTTGAAGTGGTGGTTCTTCTTCCAGATCTGAGCCGGAAGTATCAGATGCTAATAATCTTTTTAAGCTTTCTTTTCTTTTCCTTTCTTTGCTTTTGACTCTTTTTTGTCTTTTTTCACCAATGAATTTTTACTAATTCCTTTTTGTATGGAGATTCGGTGAAGTACTTTACGGCTGTTGCTTTACGGTCTCTGTTAGATATTTCCATCTCCATTGCCTTATTATCCCACGTTTGCCGCTTTCGTTGAGAATCTGGCACTTTTGGGGCCGAAATAAAATTTTAGTAGGAAACTATAACGTATACATGCCAATATGGCCTAGTAGGCAATATTCGCATGTATAGTGGTGGGCCATATTGGAAAAATACACATGTCGTCAAAATATTTAAAATTATTATTTATTTATTTATCTATTTATTTGTAACGCATGAACAGACAACAGTTATGATAAAGTACAATATATGAACGAAAACAATATTCAGTCAACTGTCACCCAATTACTCATGCATCATGATACTCATGATAATATTAACTCTACGCAAGTACATTTTGTACCACAATTAGAATTATTAAATTATTTAATGGTAATAAATAATAAAACGATATTACAAAGGATTTTTCAAAAAATACAATAGTTTAAACTTACCAGAAAATAATATCAAAATGAGCAAAAACGTATTTATGCTTGTCAGAGCGCGTGCGCTCTAGCAAACTCACGAAAAACACCGAGAGTTCGGTAGACGGGACACGTGTGCGAGTATGATAGTAATATGTATATTCCACAGCTCTAATGGTTTCTGGGATAAAGCGGTGGGCCATATTGGCAACCCCTATCTTACTCTACGTAATACTTAAGTGTGAGCAGTATAAGCATTGTATGTAGGAACGTTGTAATTATATTTTTGTTACTTAAATGCGGAGATCTCGATTGGAGAGAACATTAAGCTTACAAATTTGTACAGGGACTGGGTTATAATACCTAGTTCCTCCATTATTGATATCAAGGACTAAATCTACGTCACATTATTTTCTACGCAGTTCTTCAAGGAGGAATTTTTCCCAAGTGCTTGTACCTACATAATAATAATAAACGAAGTATGAAGTGAATTATTGAAAATTGAGTTTTTATTAGAAACTTTTTGGACCCTTTTTTTGGAAAAAAAAAACATGATAATATGTCATCAAGAGAATATTATTATCTCAACGTGTAAAGAGTTTCTGGAAGTTCTGTTCTACTTATTCTGCGTTCAATCATCATTCTTGATTGATGTTTGATAAAAGTTTTAGCTTTCACCTACATAATTTCTAAATAATCGTAAAGTTTATAAATTATTTTCTTTTATAATCTCAAGGAATTTCTCGTAAGCTTCTTGCCAGAAAAAAAGAAAAGTAGGTTAGTAGTTACACAGAAATCATTCTAAAAATATCGGTTGAAACTATTTCTACATAGGTACTATCTCATTTTATTGGGTTAACAAGAATGTAGAACTAGTTGGTAGCATAGCAGCTTAGTGGTGGACATTTCCCGGTGCCGTCCATTTTGCTACTAACACACAAGATTTTGCTTACCTACTGCAACATCGTCAAATGGGCATTTAGTGTTTTTTTTTTAGTTGGGTTCATATTAACACAGAAATAATCGGTAGCGTAGCGGTTTGGTCACAGACTAAGGGACTAAGAGGGGGCCTAACCCCCCCTTAGGGGCATAGGTAGGCATCAAGAGCTCTCCATTGCGCTCGAAGCGTCCGTGGCTTATGGTACCTTTTCTGTCCGTTTGAAGTTTAACCCACGTGGATGTTACGGATATAACCTTTTTTTTGTAATATCACTGTGATTTTTGATACACATACTAATCAAGGTATTATTCAATCAGAAAAAAATTGTTAAAAAAATCTATCTGTTACGGAAAAGCGGGAAAATGGTGTTTGATATACGGAACGCTAGTAATAATATGTACTACTGTTTATTGGATGTTCATAGAACTTAGATACCTACTTCAAAAATAATTCACTAGTTTCTGAAAGTATGTATATTAGGGTGTGTCAAATTAGTAAACTATTCAGTTTCGAAGAGTGATAGTGCTCAAAAGTTGCGTTGTGTGATACTTTTAAAGAATATTATTGTAAAATTGAAAAATATTTATATCTTTAGCTCGCTCAACGGCCTTGAAATTTTGAAAATTTATAAAATAATATGTTTATTTCAAAGTACTCGCGAACATTTATAAACATGGATATATCAATATTTTTTTATTACTTTTATTTGACAAAGCTTTAATCAATTTTCTAATTTAATTTAAAAACAACAATAATGCATCCTAATTGACCGCCCCACCTCCTTCATTTTCCCGTTTGATTACTACGTGAACGCCAGTTGAGTAGAGTTTTCCACTGACGTGAGGTAGTCAACCTCGAGGTCCTGATCTGATTTTTCGATTTCCTGCCTCTTATGTACAGGATGCTCGAAAAACCTGCAAAAAGAGCAGAGGTGTTATTCTTAGCCAGCAACTGCATATATATATATGGGTACACACATATATATATATATATATGTGTGTACCCATATATTTTTTGTTCAATTGAGGCGAATCCTTATTATTATTTTTTAAATATTTTATTGGTTGGTGACCCAGCGGTTACAGCGCCGGCTTTCGTACTGCGGACGTCGTGGTTCGATCCCAGATGCCGACCATCTTCCTCTTTCACGACACAAGCTTTCAGTAGCTTACTGTGAAAGAGTCAAGGAGTGTATTTGTGTTCACTTTGAGTGAGCACAGATTCATTTAAAAAAAAAAAAAAAATTGTATTTGAATAGATAAGTAGGTTGAAATAAAGTACAAATGACATGACTATACCGTAAGTACCTACTCCTGTTTGATTTCTACTGGGACACAATACGTACTCGACATCAGCTTTTTCTGATAGTAAATTTAAATGTGCTTGCGTACCTTTTTGCAATTAGTGTTTGCGAAAGCGATTACTGAGCTGTATGGCAGTGAATACAAAATTATGAAAAAAAAAACTAATAATATCTCACAGCTAGATTATGGAAAATATATAGCAATACCTACTAAAATTCAGTGGACTCTCGATAAGTCGAACTCCCGTGGACCTTAAAAAACGTTAAACTCGTCTGTATTTTTGTATTATGGAGTGGGGAGTTCGATTTATCCATTGTTTGACACATTAAGGGAAAAAGTTCGAATCATCAGGAAATGTATAAAATAAAACATTTATTAACTTTAATTTATTGTCTTAGACATTTATTAACTTGCGCAACGACCAACGGCTGATGCGCATGTAAAAATGATGTCATGCCAAAATGTGACGAAACAGTTCTACAAATAAAGGCGCTGATGGTATGAAGTTCGATTCATAGTGGTTGAGGTTTCCGCGAGATAGTTCGACTCATCTATATACATGAAAGTCGCACCTCAAAAAAGTGTTCGATTTATTTAAGTATGTACGGGTTTGATTTATTTATCTATAGGTAAGTTAGGATAATCCCTGCTTTCGAAATGAAGTGCCTCAGGAGAATTTTGGGTATAAGATAATATATAACTTTATATATAACTTTATTAAAAAATAAAATAAATAAATAAATAAATAAATAAGATGGTACCACCGCATCACGAACGAAGCTATACGCTGGCGCACCCAGCGAGTGACCATCACCTCTGCCATTGTGGGGAGGAGATGGACTTGGCTGGGGTATGTGTTAAGGATGCCGAATGACAGTTGGACGGAGAAAGCGCTGTTCTTCCTCCCATCAGGGTCCCGAAGACGAGGAAGACCCTCTCACACTGTGTTCTGCTTCTTCGAGGGTCTTCCTAGGGATTTGGACATGGTGTGGGAGGAGGTTATAAACATTGCGCATGATCGAGTGCAATGGAGAGCTTTTGTTGCCTCCCTATGTAGAGTGGGGTGTAAAAGAAAGTATTGATTGATAGGATAATCTATAGTTCGTTTTATCGAAGATCTACTTATCGAGAATCCACTGTAGATGTACCTACTTCAGTAGTAACATGGCAATGAACGCGTCATTCTTTTGCAATCGATTTCCTATTCTTCGTATTTAAGCGTTTCAACGTCGATTGCATGTTGTCCTGTTCTTCGTATTTAAGCGTTCAACGTCGATTGCATGTTGTCCTGGTCTCGTATTTAAGCGTTTCAACGTCGATTGCATGTTGTCCTGTTCTTCGTATTTAAGCGTTTCAACGTCGATTGCATGTTGTCCTGTTCTTCGTATTTAAGCGTTTCAACGTCGATTGCATGTTGTCCTGTTCTTCGTATTTAAGCGTTTCAACGTCGATTGCATGTTGTCCTGGTCTCGTATTTAAGCGTTTCAACGTCGATTGCATGTTGTCCTGTTCTTCGTATTTAAGCGTTTCAACGTCGATTGCATGTTGTCCTGTTCTTCGTATTTAAGCATTTCAACGTCGATTGTATATTGTCCTGTTCTTCGTATTTAAGCGTTTCAACGTCGATTGCATGTTGTCCTGTTCTTCGTATTTAAGCGTTTCAACGTCGATTGCATGTTGTCCTGTTCTTCGTATTTAAGCGTTTCAACGTCGATTGCATGTTGTCCTGGTCTTCGTATTTAAGCGTTTCAACGTCGATTGCATGTTGTCCTGTTCTTCGTATTTAAGCGTTTCAACGTCGATTGCATGTTGTCCTGGTCTTCGTATTTAAGCGTTTCAACGTCGATTGCATGTTATCCTGTTCTTCGTATTTAAGCGTTTCAACGTCGATTGCATGTTGTCCTGGTCTTCGTATTTAAGCGTTTCAACGTCGATTGCATGTTGTCCTGTTCTTCGTATTTAAGCGTTTCAACGTCGATTGCATGTTGTCCTGTTCTTCGTATTTAAGCGTTTCAACGTCGATTGCATGTTGAAAACTATTACTTAAGAGTAAGAATAAAAAATAAAATCCAAATTTTCTCCAGTAGTATGTATAATACTTTCAAGTCCGCCTGTGTTACCTACATTTCTTACGGAATAAAGTTCGCCTAAGTAGGTAAATTTTAAATCAAATTTATAAGAAACCAGAGGCGTTTTAAGTTTATTATTTTTTTTTATTCATTTTCATAACCACACTAGTTTTCGATTTCGTTTTTTTTAACCCATCACGACGTATTCTGGAGGAGTAAAGCAGGGAGTTTGGATTTCCACTCATACCTTTCAAGAGAAACATACATATTTCGCTCCATTTAAGAGCATAACGTTCCGCATACATTGTATTCTGTTCCTTTAACTTCTGGCTTGGCTCTCCTTTAAGAAGGCACTGATGCAACATACCCGAGCCATTTCAAGTTACCTATTCGTATTTTGTTGTCAATACGGTAACATTAACTCTATGTTTCTTTCTAATATCATCATTCCTCAGCTTATCAATCAGTCTTTTTCCGCATATCCTGCTCATTCCTACAGTATTCATTACCAACTTCCAAATATTTCACCCATGTCCAAGTTTCACTTCCATAAATCATGGATGGTATCAGAATTGCATTGTGCATCGAATATTAGGATCTTAGAGATATTTTGTTCCTATTCCAAATTAAAGGTCTAAGTGCGCCACTAACCTTTTTTCAATCTCCTTTCCACACCTTCCGTCAGGCGAATTAACCTTTTTTTTTTTTTTAAATGGTTTTAATGAATTTTTTTGGAGTTTGGATTGATTTATTTAATAGAAATAGACAAAATATCTGAACGAACATTTGGTAGTATATTGACTCCATCACCAACTTTCCTATTAATCTACTTACGACCGTAGATTCGTCCTCCTGTGTCGACATTTCACGACATAATCTTTGCTTACCTTTTATGAAAAATAATAATTTAATGTCAAAATTGTATTAATTTGTGTTTAATATGTGGGTGTAAGTTCAATTAAAAATAAAACAATTTAATCAAGATTTGCTGTTTAAATTGCGCATAAACCTATTTTTCAATCAAAAAAATTATTTCACTAGGTACAATCGTTTTAGGGAATATGAATGTCGCGATATATATAGTAACTCCTACTTACAATGGAACACACAGTGCAGTGCTTTACGTGCACAAATTAAAGCACGCCTCTGGTTGTTACTATCTGCATTGCAGCTCTTCGTGGAGAACTAATGAAGAATCACTTATGTACAACTGAACCACTCAAAGACTTCTTTGTTGCAATAAAACCTTTGAATTTTTCATCAATCTGCTTCGATTACGATGATAAACTCGAAAATCAATCCTTACATAATTTTCATAATATTAAATCGATTTTGTTTTATTATTTTTTGTTATTATGATTTTCGTTTTGCAAGGAAAAACCTTAAAAATTTATGCTAACCCGGGACCTCTTTAGATCAAGAGTTCCAGGGCTTATAATACTATGCTTATTAATACTAGCTTATACCGGTCTTGCTTTACGTTTTTGATTCCGATTGTCAGGCTTGATCGCTAGGTAATTAAACAGGTTCTAGTCTAGCTTCTCATTGCTTAACATGACCTCTATAACTGACATAAGCACAGAAAAAGAAGAATGACACTTTCACAATTCATAAAAAGAGAGAAGAATTTCGACACTTTTAATGTTTATTAAAAAGAAAGAAGAAAAATTATTGTTTGCCTCTCACATGAAAAAAAACTGCATGTATCATGATATGTTACATCTCACACTTGATTCAATTTCACTGTTCAATCGAACCTACCTACATAATTTTACTCTTTCTATGGTGTGAATCTTAGCTACATTCCTCTATGTGTGGAATGGTACAAATTTTAGGTGATTGACTAATGATGAAGGCAGCTGTTTTACCGACCTCAAATAATATTATACGAACCTACCTAAATAATTTGCAAATTTTACTCTCTCTTTGGTTTGAATCTTAGCTACATTCCCTACACCCTCTATGTGTGATAAAGGCAGCTGTTTAACCGACCGCAAATGTCACTAAAATGTGTCAAACTTCAAAATGGAGGAATTATTTTGCAAATTTTTTCATTAAATCTTTATTTATTGAGAAAAATAAGATTTGAATAACATTTATATGTATAACAAATCAATCTACAATTATTTTATTACATTTTCATACCGTAATACCAAGATTCCATTCAACGTTTACATGAGTAATTTTGTTTCCAAAAGATGGCTTACTGCCTTTTTTGAAAAATTTGTATGAAGATCCTAAAAAATAGAGTTTTTTAAATAGCTCTAAATATATTAAAGTTAAAGCAGCAAATTGTATTTAAGAACCTTCGGCATTTTGCACGGCTCTGCGCAGATTCATATCTGACGTAGCATTTGTATTTTGAGCGTGATGTTCCGACATACGATAAAAAGCAAATATACAAACATTTCTGAATTATTATGTAGATTCAAAGTTTTTCCACGCAATGTTTTTTTTTTTTCCTTTTTTTTTTAAGTGAAGAGCAAGTATTGAAACTATAAAAAAACAACCATATGCGATGAAAAAAAAAAATTTCATAATCTATCTTTGTAATTTCCAGTAAAAATGAATCCTATAAAATATAAAATAAAAAAAATAAGGATGTTGCGCGATTCTTTAGAAAATTTAAAGTAGGTAAACCTTCTAAATTCTTTTTACAGTAGGTATAAATGACTTCTAAATATGTTGAACTAAATTGGCTTTTGACAGAAACTGTCAGTTGTTTGATAGTTGGTGCGATTGACAGAATTTGGATGGAAAATATATGCTTTGAAACAGATGCATCAAGAACATAATATACAATAACATAACACGCTTCATAATATGTATGCGACTTATTTCCTACTACACCGCCATCTCTTGGATTTTTTTAAAGTTACGCAACAATGGAGGAATCGTTTTTATAACAAACTTATGACCCGTCGAACTTCATCCCGTATCCGAATCAACAATAATTATTATTAGGTAAATAATTCAACAAATTATTAGCGAAATTTAATTCAGTTTTTATGTCATAAACTGTATTTAATTCATGTCAAAATTATATTTTTTATTCTAGGTTAGGTTGAAGTTAGCCGGGCGGGTCAGCTAGTTATTACCTACTACATAAATTCGATTTTTATTGTTGTGTTTACTATTCCCAGGAGTAGGTTGTTATGAAAGAAAAAAAGTTTGAAATTTTAAGAAAAGTTTAGGCTCTTAACAATATAATTATTGAATTCTTATTTCGTAATTTAATTGTCGTTTGACAGAAACTGTTAGTTGTTGTTTGTCGATTTTGCGACAATAACGACTAAGGACCTATGTACATATTTACTTTAAATGGAGTAGGTAGGTATAAGAAATTTTTATTAAAATGGTTGCTTACATTATTGAAAATATCATTGTGAAAGGTTTAATGAAAATAGAGGTTCTAATGTATATTACGTACTGACTTAATAGTAAACTTTCCAGAAATCACAAAGTAAAGGTCATATTAAAATCATTTCTATTGAATATCTCTCCTTTTGCCTCTAGTCCTTTCCGGTAAAATTTTAATTAATAATATAGGTACATAGGTATTATAGACAAACGTTAGAAATTATAGATTTTGAAAATCTCTGGATGTACCTACACAAAATTAAAGTCATGAGTATTTTCTTGTAAAATAAATTATTTATTACTATAATACCTACACAAAATAAGATTTTTATTACTATAGGTACGCAAAATAAGATTTTTATTACTATACCTACACAAAATAAGATTTTTATTACTATAGGTACGCAAAATAAGATTTTTATTACTATACCTACACAAAATAAGATTTTTATTACTATAGGTACGCAAAATAAGATTTTTATTACTATACCTACACAAACAAAACAAAAACAAAAATCACTTTTACATCCAGTTTTCTAAAAAAAATCAACTTTATTAAAGTCTCTTTTGGCTTGCACTTAATTTTACTCAGGACTCGTATTCACCGATCAACAACGATCTCTCAATTTCAACACCAAAGACCAACAATATAAATAAACCATCAAGTTATGATATTAAACCCGCCCTGTCTTGTTTTTTGGAAATATAGACGATATCATTAATAATTGAAATACTAGCAATTAATTCCGACCTTCATACCTATTATCAATGACAACATTAATTATTATTACTGATAATTAATAGGCATCGTTGATTACTATAGATTGACCCTTTTCCGAGGCTGTTTTCTATACTAATATTTATAAAGAGGAAATATTTGATTGTTTGCATTGAATAGGCTCCGGAACTACAGAACCGATTTGATTTTTTTTTCACTTTTGGGAAGCTACACTATCCCGGTGAACATACATAAACTATATTGAATTTTCAAAAATATTTGGCATCCTTACTAAAACTCCAATAATGTAACCCAAGGTGTAAAAAATTACCTAAAATATTCTTGAAAAAATGCGTGAGCTGTGAAAACTATTGATGATATAGAATAAAATAATGTACTACGACTTTGTAGAAGACATCAATCAATATTTACAAAAAATGTCGCGACAGCATATGTCTAACTATTATAGTTGTGCCACAATAAGTGATCTTTTATTTAAAAAAATTAATTGAAATGCGGCAGAGATATAGGGAGTCACTGGAGTACGAGCCGAACGGGAGGTGACCATTAGAATGCTATTTTGATAAAGTTAGGGATCTATAAAGATCATAAGAAAATTGAATTATTTTAATTTAGTTATGACGCATACCAAATTTGAATTCTGATATGAAATAAAACCTCTCATATTTAAGGGTTTGTACACATTTGAAAACGCGCGGTAACGTAACGTTGCATGCAACGTATTAAACTTCCATAGTACGCGGTGTTTCGTCTTGGAATTTTGATACGATGCATTGGTTGCGTTACGGCGCGTGTACAGATGTGTACACTCTACAGGTCAAATTTATAAATCTAACCATAAAATACCTAATTCAGTAAAATTTGGTTTAAATGGGGTCTATTCTTTAAACAATGTATACAATAAGAAAACAGACATCACATATTGTGCTGTATTTCCTACTACACTGCCATCTCTTGGATTTTTTAAAAAAGCAAGAAATTATAGAGGAATTGTTTTGATTTAAATTTTATGACCCATCGAACTTCATCCCGCATCCGAATCAACGATAACTATTAGGTACATAATGCAATAAATTATTTGCTGAATTTACTTAATTAAGTTTTAATGTCGTAAATCATATTTTAGTCAAAATTATAGTTTTATTCTGGGTTCAGTCGAAAGTCGACGGGCGGGTCAGCTAGTATTAAAATAATCTGCTACTCATATAATCAATCGAATCGAAGAATAATGCTAAAAAAATAAAATACATTAATATCTACTTACCTAACATCAGTTACAATTGGAATAATATTATTTGAGTTATTTTTGGAGATGTCAAAAAGAAAATCACCAAGAATGGAATATTCAAGAACCTACTTAATGCGATCTTCAATAATACATATTATTATTTTATTTCGAATTTCTTTGAAGCTTCGAAACAAAGCAAAACAACGGAGCTTTTTATCCCGTCCAATTCCACATAATTGCATTGTTGAAAGGCGAACTTTCAAAAGATGGCGGGATGAATTCCACAAAATTACGTTATTTTCATTCGTCTTCTCCTTGAACTGAGTTCGATTGGCTTCGGGTCAAATAGAAGGCCATTTTAGGTAACATTGTTTGACAATGCGCTTTTTATGTATACATTTTGGAAAACTGCAATGGTTATTGGATAAGCTTCATCTAAATATCCATCATCTCAGTTCACCTCAAAGATGTGTTGGTCAGGCTACCAATTTTTGCCCTGACACGTACGATCAATCAGTTCAGAGGTCATCCCTTTTGGGCATTAAAAACAAAGTATACTTACTTGATTGCCGTAACACCAAAGACGAATTTTTAAAACAAAAATTTCGACAAAACAGATTTTTTTACTTTTAGCGCGAAAAAACGCACTTTATGTCCGTGCACTCGCATCGAAAGCCGCCGGGCTACTAAACTACAGCGGTTGAACTACCTTGACCTTCCGCACCATTCTACATGATCGGTTTGTATCTATCACGCACGGTATGAGTGCTAGTATGGGTGGTTCATTAGACCCAGTGGCTCAGGTGACCCCGCCCTACCCTACTTATATTTTTCGGTTTTTAGGTTAACATGAAATATCAATAGATAAAAAAATACAAAATCCTTATCGTATATATGTAGACTAGTTAACAATAATAAGACATAAAAAAAATAATTAATATAAACACATAAAAAATTTGCAAGTAAGTAGGTACTCTTCAAGTAAGAATTCACGTAGTACTGTGTTTCGGCAGCTTCAGTTGTTTGGTTTTCTGGTAGCTCATTAGGTATTATTATATGTTTCATCCTGCAATGGTATTTGTATATTCACATCATCAACTTCCTCCTCTGATTGCTCCGATTCCGTGATTTGATCCGATTCTACTGAAAAGTTTGGGTCGGCATCGCTATCATCAAAATCGCTGAACTCTTCATTACTGTTATACTCCAGACATCGGACTAGCTCTTCATAAGACAACGGATTTCGACGAAAAGAACCAGCTTCATCTCCTGTGGATTGTTTTCTTTTCACTGCAGTTTTATAAGACTTTCTAAAAAAAATATTATACATTGAAGCCTAATAAAATATATTTGAGGATTGAATGAGTGTATTGCTATTGATATTTGCACATTATATAATTTATATATAACTAGTGACTCCCTCTTTACACACCAGTGAAATACTACTATAGTATTATGTACCTAATTATGAAACAATTTTTTTAATAAATTTCATTTGAAATAGTCGAGACGGCTGTGAAACTCAATGACATAAAAACATAACATGCGTGGTAACTACTATTAGACGTATGCATAAAATCACATTATTACTGTCCTGATGTTTGTGAGACGTAACTATCCCAGCACAGAAACACAACACACACAACGACAACGCAATGCCGACTGATTGATTGGTCACTAGGATACAGGAAGGTATTGTTAGTGAGGGATGGGGATGGATTGGCGGAAGAAAGATATCTAATAAATTCGTAACGAGGTGTCTGTCAGACGAGCACAACTGCAGTAGAAGGTAAAGAAGAAAATTTGCCTTGTTTTCTGATGCATTTTGCTATACGTAACCCAATATCGTATGCGTTCTTACTCTTGGTAGAGCGTACATATTTCGATATAATAATATATTTGAATGATGTAGGCTTGGAACCCTCCTGTTTTGAAGTTGCTTTTCTGGGTTGCTTTTCTCGCAAATACTTCACTAATTTGACAAGCTTGCGAAGCTAAGTATTTTTTTGGCAAAAATTGAGTAGGTTTATTAATGTTAGTTGCAATTTTACCTATCTTCGTTTAATAACTCAGTTTTAGGACTAATGTTCTGTTTTGCTAGGACTACGGTACTCATATAGCGGTAGCGGTGATTGTGAGCTTAGAACATTGTCAATATTGTTACCGTAGAAACATAAAACATTGCCATGATTTTGAAAGACTGCCGTCTTGTCAGATGACGGACCGCTTCTCTAGGAACACAGTGCATAACTGGGTATCTATATAAATTTCGAAGTGGTTGGTAGCCTGGCGATTACAACGCCGGCTTTCGTATTGTATCGTTCGGAGGTCATGGTTCCGATCCCAGGTGCCAACCATCTTCACATTTCACGACACAAGCTTTGAGTAGCTTATTGTGAAAGAGTCAAAGAGTGTTATGTATTCACTTTGGGTGAACACAGATTCATTAAAAAATGTATTAAGCTGAATAAGTTCAATCAGTATTATTTGAATCACATTCGTTCAATAAAATTCAACAATCAAATGGCGCAGAATACATTAGTTGTTTGTTATAAGTACGCGCTTCCAGATTTTGAACAAGTTCGCGTATATAAAAGTATTTTTATTTTATAAACCGTTCATTGTTTAAGGATCGCATTCTTTTTGCCTTTCTGTGAAACTTTTACAATATCAGAATTCGAATCAAATAATAAAGTTGGTTATTAAAATACAAGCCGTGAATAATTTGATTTAGGCATATTGTTACTCAAGCTTTAAATGCTTTGATTCAAGAAGAGTTGTTATTAGTTTCCATCGTAATTTGTTATACTTAATTAAATAAGATTAGATCAAGAGAGAAGATTCTTTACGTGTTTGATCAAAAGCACGAAATAATTAATTTAGTTGTTTAAGACAAAACTGTTAATAATAGTTTTGTCTAAATTTAAACAGAGTCTAAATTTTATACACTGATAACAATAAAGTGTTTAAGTGCTCATTCATTTCATAGAACTTTCATCTAAAACTTTAAAGTGTTCGATTAAGATTTAGAGTAAGTAATTATTATTTATAAAATTCAACAGATGCCGATGTAGTAAAATATCTATTTTAACATTAAATAATTGTTCTCTGTCTACATCAGAACAGCCTTCATTAAATAAATTTAATTTGCTTTAGAAGGAGAAACTATATATTTAATATTTTTCTGTTTGAGTAATCACGAGCACTTGTTCATAAATAAAAACGTTTAATATACATGAAGATTTCAATCAAATCAAATCTCCCTTTGAACTCCACTTAGGAGCATAGGGAGGAGACCCTGATGGGATTTAATTAAGAAATTTGGGTAACTTTTCTATGTTTATGAATACACATTTTAATCCAAAATTTATTTTCGGCGTGTCGTATACTAGTAGGTATAATAATTTAAAGACTCAATAAGATCTAATATAAACAAATTGTGTGTAAAAGGTATATTTTTGTGTAACCAAACATATTTCTCTAAGACTAAGAACACCTGAGGGATCTACTCATGATGTGCATGGGAGGAAGTCATTAACATTGCGCACGATCAAGCGCAATAGAGGGCTGTTGTTGTCTCCCTATAGCCCTAAATGGGGTGTAACTTAGTATATTGATCTGTGTGATTTAAAAGTACAGAAAATTTGAAAATAACGGTATCAATTTTTAATGTTAACAGTCTTCCGATACCCCGATCAAATTTTTGCTTTATTTATATGTCTGTTATGTATGAAGATGACATTTCACACAAAATTTTGTAAACAAACAAAATAGTAGCCGGGCAACGCGAGTGTTTACAACCAATATGCGCTAAGTATGTCAGATTTGGAGTTATTGATGCAGAAAAGGTACCTTATTTTTTTAATTATTTATTTTATATCAAAATATAGTTGTTAAGTCCTTATTAAATCATACGAAACCTTTATGTTTCAGCCAAAATGGACTAATTCGCATTTATTTTGATCACTTCAAATTTACATAATATTTGTAACTACTTTAAAAGTATTCTTTGAATATTTTCTCCAAAACGTCATTATATTATTTCTTATAAATTTAGTTGGTAGGTACATCATGGTTGTAAGCCCTCGAATGATTACGAGAATGCATATTTGCTTTATTTCTTTAAATTTCCTATTATTAAAATGATAAAACAAAATACAATGGATCAAAATATGTAGGTAGCACATAGGTATTTGGACGGGGAAAAATCTTAAATGCAGTGTAGGTATTTACTATTTATAACAAAAAGCGTTCTTGTATACTCGAAACAACTGTCAGTTGACGTTAAATCCAATATGGCAGTAAAATGTAGTAAAATGATTAAGGGATGAGATTCTTGCCAACTAACTCCTGTAGCTGAAATTTGATAAATAATATGCTCTAAGCAACCACCATGTAACGAAATCAGATGCTTTTACCTATGATATATATATGGAAAAATAATAACTAATGACTCTAACAATTCATTACTAATGTTCGATTTTTAAATGGAACAAACCACTACGGGCTTACGACCGTCTTCTACTGTTATTTCGAAGGCTGGCTTAGTGTGATCACTTAACGTTAACAACGTTCGCCATTAGGTGGTAATGTTTGTCTCCGAAACTCCTAATCATGAGAATTCTCAACATGTTCAACATGTCGAAAAATCTCATGTATGCAACAAGTAGAAATTAAATAATAAAATGAAAAATAGAGATAAAAGTTGGAAATTGTTGAGAACAAGAGAGCAACCAAATTTAAAGACTGCGACTGCTGTCATGATGGAATTTTTATTATTTTTTGTCGAAGCTTTTTCATAATTAACCTACATATTTATTTAAAAACAAACTGGAGGATTATTTACATATAATCAACATGTGCTGTTAAAACCAATCACCGGAAAAAGAAACTCAATTATTTTTAAAATTCATATTACGAGGTGAAAAAGTTAATATGAAGTCATAATTAGTTTTACTTTCTCAAGAGTAATTTTGCCGTGGTAAATACACATTTTTTTATAGATATACCTAGTTAATAGTTTCGACGCAGGTGTTTTTTAATTTAAAAAAATCAACGTCACTCAAAAATGTTGGAAAAAAACTTCTTCAACTAATGAGCTTTCCTCATTGATAAGTACCTACCGTTATGGAAAATAAACCTCCAAGGAATTCTTTTTTTTTTCTAGATTACCGGCGGCAAAAAATACTCGAGTAGGTACTGAGTACAAGTACTACACACAAAATATACTCAAGTACTACAAGTACTACACACAAAATATACTCAAGTACAAGTAAACTACTCAGTTCGAAGTACTCGAGTACAAAGTACCGATTAGGTACATGATTGATTGATTAAACGCAAATCGTTTATAAACCTCTAAAGCACTCGAAAACGGGTGCAGAGCTAAAAAAAAAAAAAAAAAAAAAAAGTATCTGCTTTGCGCATGTTTCAACCATGGGGTCACCACATGAAAATAATATCTCGCGCACCCTCTATGCACATGATTCAGTCATGGGGCCAAAACATACTAATGTATCTAACTATTTATTTATTTATTTATTTATTTATTTATTTATAAAGCATATACGGCGAAATCGCCATTAATATTTAAACAACAAAACATTTTTCACAACAATAGAATACAGAAAAATAGATACAGTTTTCAAATCAATAAAACACACAACAATTTACAGCAATAAGCAGTCACAAATAAAACATTCAACCCAAATTAAGACAAACAATTGAAATAATAATAGCAATAAAAGAAAAACAATAAATCAAAACATAGTCAATTTATATATAATTAAATACAATGTCCATGTGACAAATAAATAACATAGTCAATTTATAGATATTAAGAGTACAATGTTCAAGTGAAAAATAATTCAACAAATAACATTTATATACTCAATCTGTTAAACAATTAATATATACGTACTGTCCATGTAACAAACAATCAAAAATCAATGCGATGAATAATCAATAAAAATTAAAATTAAAAATATATTGCGACAAAAAGTTAAAATCAATTAAAATTTATTAAAATACGATAATTAGAGAAATAAAAGATAAAAATTAAAATCAGTCATTCGAAACTTTAAACTCAAATAAAATGTCAGACACAATAAAATACAAAACAAAAATATAAAAATTTAAAAATTTTCTGGCCACAATTCACCTGAAAAGCAATCATCCCCCATAATATTCAATCTATCTACCTAGTTTAAAATGGTCAGAGACTACTTCCCTAAATTTACAAAACGGCACACAAAAAATATCAGCCAGGAAACCATACTCATTACCAACTCTGTGAAGTCTTCTAATAGATGTGTTATATAGATAATTTCTATTATTTTTTATTTGGTTCAAAAACCAACCGGCCTTTTACAATTAAAATTTATATTTTAATATAGAGTTGTAGTGCACATTAGTACAAGGATAAATAAAAAAGATTAAAATAAAAACATAATTAACATAATAATAATATAGCACTTTTCTATACAAAGTTGTAAGTATAGCCGGCGGAACTTATTGCCTGAGGTAATTTTTTCCAGTCAAGCGGTCCCGTCCAATTTGAGACAGGCCAACCCCAGGTACAATTTTCAAGTGAAAAAAACACTTACAAAAACTCTGATCTGACCGGGAATCGATCTCGGGACCTCGGATCCGAAGTCCACGCCAGTACAACTAGGCTACCGAGGTCAATTAACATAATAATGACTAATAAGAATACACTGCGAATATCCTTGCCGCGGGCCACCTGCCGAAAGAATTTAAAAGATCTAAAGTGATGGTCTTGTAAAAGTGTGAAAAATCCCTGCTAAACCAAACAGTTACCGCCCCCTATCTCTTTTAGCGTCTGCTACAAGTTGCTTGAACATCGCATTCTCAACGTCTTCTTTTTGTTGTGTCTAAATCCTACAAATTTTTGCTATATTTACCTATATCACTTATGGGATATTCAGTATCTAATTCCTGAATTTTTGTTTTCTTTTTATCTACATAATAATTCAGAAATGTTTTTTTATTTGCCTTTGACAATACTTTCCGTTATGTCGGAGCATCACGCTCAAAATACAAATGCTACGTCAGATATGAATCTGCGCAGAGCGGTGAAATTTGCTCGAGAACGTTCTAAGATACAATTGGCAACGTTAACTTTAATATATTAAGCGCTATTTAAAAAACTTTATTTTTTTAGGATCTTCATACAAATTTTTCAAAAAAGACAGTAAGCCATCGTTTGGAAACAAAATTACTCATGTAAACGTTGAATGGAATCTTGGTATTACGGTATGAAAATGTAATAAAATAATTGGAGATTGATTCGTTATACATATAAATGTTATTCAAATCTTATTATTCTCAATAAATAAAGATTTAATGCAAAATTTTGGAAATATAATTCCTCCATTTTGTAATTTGACACATTTAAAAAAATTTATGGCCGCAGTTTGTGTAAATCTGTCGTGGCCATTAGATGAGTAAGTACCTGATAAAATCATATTAAATGTTGGTAAATAATAAAGATACATGAAATTAAATTCATAATACATTTAAATATATTAATCGTAAAAATGATTTTTGAAAATTGAAATGAGTATAAAAATTCTTTAGTAGATTTGGTCGATAAAACAGAACTCTGAAAGAAAGCGAACCTGACAGGAACTAATGACGTTCCTGTTTATCAAAATCATAATGGATTTGTCAGGTATTTGTGCATGTTTATTATAGTAAAAAATAGAATCATCGAATATCACTTTATTCGAAGATCACTTTATTTGCTATTATAATAACAAAATTATCTAAATTCTTAATTAATAGGTATGAAGATAAATTAAAAACAATGTTAAATATATATTAATATTTTATTGCGTTAATATAACAATCTTCACATATGTTTCATGGATTATTGCTGTAGTAGTTTCTTCCGTCAACAACATATTCTCTTTACACATCTCAAACATGATCATGTAGAATAAAGAATCCTTGAAAGACCAAAACTGCAATCGTTGGATGTAGTCTGTGAAGATTGACAGGTTTTGACGCAAAAAAACCCAAAGGTATCTCAGTCACAGCACAATTTGATGACAGATAAAAGTAACCAAGGTTTGTGACACTGAAAATGAATAAATTAATCATCAGTCAATAAATATTTGCGTTTATTTTTCTTTACTAACCCCCTTTGCACTAATGGTTGAATTTAAAATCAAATCTTTTAGTTTAGCATACATCATATTGCTTATATATTTTGAAAAAGAGTATGAAAGTCTTAGATCATTTGTTTTCAATTTGGTTACCATTTAAAAGTGATTCATGCATTCTTAAACTAAAAAATAATAAAATCATAGCGATGGAAAGAATGTTACAGAAAATGTCAATATTTTTTTATGTTTCTGAGCCAATACTTAAAAATTACAAAGAAGGGATTATAATCTTAATAAACAACATTTGGTACCTACCGAAAAATCTATTAGAGCAGCAAACTCATATTTATGTATTTATATTTTCAAAATTGGAAGCATTATATCACTCTCTTATGTTTTTTGACATATCAATATTTATCAACAATGAGTGACAAGTGACATTGACTATGAATTCTATTGATCTATGTATAAGTAAATCTATGATTACCTAATTAAAATAAAGCAGCGTATTTTTCACAAATCATTCTTCCAGGATGGGTTTTCTAAGAATAATAAAATAATAATATTACTTAACCAATTTATATATTATATTTTGTGTGTAAATGACATCTACTTCATATTATATTTTTATGAAGGTTTGTTTTAAAGACACTATCAAAAGAAAATATGTATAGCGGAATAAAATGTCGTCTATAATTAATTAGTAATTTTGCTACGTCATAATTAATTATTAAATAAAAAAGGTTTTAATTATTTATATGAATAAAAAACATATTTTCAATATAATCAATTTTATAATGAATTATTTCTGAACTGTATGCACTATCTCCATCTATGGTACTTCCGCACGAGCTGTCAAATTTTTTACGCGTGAAATTGTGAGTGGTTTGTCGAAAATAGACATCAAAACTGATTCATTCCTTGGAAAAATATTTAAGTCAGTAGAGTTTGATGGATGGACTGAGATATACATTGATTAATATTGGATTTCAGGTATGTAACCTATAGTTTCAAAAAACATATAATTTATAACCTAAAAATAATTATACAGATACAAACATCACCTCACTTACTTCTTAAGTTTCACATTTTCAACCTGTGGAACATTATTCCAAATTCCTTCCAATGTTTTATTGTAAATTATAAAAAGAAATAGACATTAAATGCAGCAAATTTAAAACATTTGTCAACACACATTATTTTTTTGTTGCAGATAAGTATCTCCTGATAGAATGAAGGAGCCAGTCATTTCATTGCAACAAATCACAGAGACCGCAAAGCAATATCTGATAATATTTTGACTAAGGGATGAATTATGAATATAAATTTGCTTGAACACAAATCAATTCCAAGTAAGTATTGAATCTTCTCAATAATAACTTATCTATATCAACATTTGTTTATGTTCTTTTTATTAAACTCATGTTATATCCATTACTTTATTTAAAAAGTGTAATCTCTTATTTGTTTTAAAATTATGCGTAAGATAATTTTGAGATACCTGTCTAACCTTAGAAAGTCCCATCCTAATATCGGTTTTATTATTATAGATAAAGACTACGCTGGGCCAGACATGAGCAGATAATGCCATCATTGCGAGCACCAAAGAGAATTATGGGTGGACATCCGGCCGAATTGGAAGACCTAGGCTGCAATGAGAGAATGAGGTCAGGAGGGATGCCGAGCAACTTTTTGACCCACGAAATCAGGACAGATGTAGAGACAAGGTTGACTCTGCGTCCAGTATTGGAAGCCAAGGCTGAATTAGGCTGTAGCGCCATCGGAAGAAGAAATATTTATAGATATTATGTTAAAATAACCAACACCAGGCCGATTAAAACGTCATTTACTTATAAACTTTTAACAATTTTTAATATTATTCTTATGAATATGAAGATTACCTATGTATATTTAATTTGCAGATTATGTGTATTAAGTAAATACTAAAAAGAGCATTCATAGATTTGTTAAAAGAACCTAGCAACATCATTAACTTACAAGTGATTGCATTGGAGGACAATTATTGTTAACTAAATTCCAAACTATTAATTTTTTTTTAATTTAGTTTAGATATATTATTATTTTAATTTCAGAATTATTATTATTGTAAACCGGTTTTTTTTTTGTTGAAATTTAGTTGAAGTTTCTATAATCAGTCCTCTTTTCCTGTAACATCGAAAAAATTCATATTATTACAGACTGATATATTTAACATTACACCGTTATTTATGGTCAATTTTAAAATGCCATTTTTTTTTTAACTTTGACCAGTACTAACTGGATTATGACTTTCTTCTCTTGCTATTTCGAATGGCTTTGTGTGATGACTTCACGTTAACAACGTTCCTTATTTAGGTGGTCAAATTGAAATCCTTGAGTAATCGACAAATTCAACAATCTGCCAAGATGCTAACCACCAGGCCAACGGCCCGTTGCATTTATGCCTTCCATAATTCGTCTATGGAGCTGAGAATCCTAGGATTATATCTTATAATGTCTACAGAATTTTAAAATGTGTCAAAATTTTCTAGATATTTTCTCACAACAATAACATTTACATGTTTTGTATATCTCTTATTAATTGTCAACTCTTGGTATGACTTACATTAAGCACCTATGAGAGATGAGAGTTCTAATTCTCTAGAAGTACCTAAATATTTATACTCAAAATTATCATTTATTAAAAAGTTTTACCCTGTTAAGAAGTTTATCAACTGCAAAATACCTTGGTTATTTATTATAAAAGTGTGTTTCTTTACCAATTATTGTATTGATTGTTTTATTAATGTAAGTAAAATTAATTTTTGAAATCCAAACTCCCTTTACGCCCCACTTAGGGGCATAGGGATTTAATAAATCGGTGGTATACTTGAAATTTTTATTATTACCCTATTCCTGTGTTATATTTTTAATAAGCAATCTACACTGATTTTTTCTATTCACACGAAGGCTGGATGTGAGGTGCAGGTTCGAATCCTTGGCCACAAAATTCTTTACTATGCTCAAAATAATTAACACCCACTTCTGGTAAGAAATTTCTGGTTCCAATTCCCAGATGGGTCAGAATATTTATAGGAATTTTTTATGCAATATTTTCTTGCTGGCTATACTGACAATTTTTCATGCTAAAGATTTTCAGGTAGGTACAAAATCACTGGCTCGGGTAGAGGTCTTAACACTTAAAATAATTATGTACCTACCTGTTAAATTTGATATTAAGAATAAATAAAGCTTTGTAGGTACATAATTATATTTTTGCAGAAGAACAACTAAAGCATTTACAGAAATCAAGTGTTCTATCTAAATGTACTTGAAGGGGAAGGTATAGAAAATAGTTAAAAATGCTATGTTTATGACTCACCTTTGCTGCCTCCACAGCAATTCTACAAATTTCTCATACTATCTAATTATATTTACCAATTCAAATCCTCGGACTTACAGGTAATACAAACTCAATCAGTCAATCAATTCTCCATTTTTTGACCCCTCTTAGGGACATACTTTATAGGTACCATATTTTATTAATCCATAAATCAGGTTCTGTAATTCACATTTTTCTCAACAAACTTTATCAACAATTTTATGGACGGGTAAAAAGGCTAGTCTACATAATAATTCAGAAATGTTTGTTTTTTTATTTGCCTTTGACAATACTTTTACCTTATATGTGAACATCACGCTCAAAATACAAATGCTACGTCAGATATAAATATGCCCAGAGCCGTACAAAATGCTGGAGAAGGTTCTTAAATACAATTTGCTGCATTAACTTTAATATATTTAGAGCTATTTAAAAAACTCTATTTATTTAGGATCTTCATACAAATTTCTCAAAAAGACAGTAAGTCATCTTTTGGAAACAAAATTACTCATGTAAACGTTGAATGGAATCTTGGTATTACGGTATGAAAATGTAATAAAATAATTGTAGATTGATTTGTTATACATATAAATGTTATTCAAATCTTATTATTCTCAATAAATAAAGATTTAATGAAAAAAATTGCAGTTTGATTTTGAAGTTTGACAGGTACAAATCACCCTCTATGGGTGGAATGCCCAATTAATTATCAAAGTAGGGAATGTAGCTAAGATTCAAACCACAGAGCTCTCTCTATGAAAACTTGCAAATTATGTCGGTAGGTTCGTATAATATTATGAGGTCGGTAAATGTGTCATTCCTTTTTTTCTGTGCTTATATCAGTTATAGAGGTCTGTTAAGCAATGGGAAGCTAGACTAGAACCTGTTTAATTACCTAGCAATCAAGCCTGACAATCGGAATGAAAAACGTAAAGCAAAACGGGTATAAGCTAAAGTAGTATATATTTTTATTATTTTATTTATTTCATTCTTAATGCATATTTTATTCTATTCAACAGATTAGACCCCATCATAGATCACTATTTTTTCATGTAAATAATATACCTACTTCAGTTTTTTTGTGAAGGAGCAATTGCAGAGTAGGATTTCCGACCATATTCCATAAAATGATGAATTCCGTCAATAACATCTTTTTTTAAAGTAAAGACTTATACGTACATTCAAAGTACTCGAGTACATTTTAGGATCAAAAACGGACCGAATACAAGTAAAAGTACAGGTTTGAGAAATGTACTCGTGGACTGAGTACTGAGTACACCATAAGTACTCAGAGTACAATCTACGAGTACTTGTACTCGAGTACAGCACAGCTCTGCCGGCGACTCATTCTATTGGGAACGTATTGCGCCGTCCAAGGAATTCTGATCCTTTCTATTCACTTGCACATCTCACAAACAATAATACTAAGCACTAATCTAGCAGTTTACACATTGAGGCTTAGTATTAGTGACAAATACTAAGCACTTGTTGGTTCAATCGACTTACTGGCGCTTTCTGGTGGAAAGTGGAAACCAAAATTATTCAACGTATCTACTAGTTTTCTTTTCCTCTTCGAGTAAAGTCATTTTTATATGTAGCTATGTAGTTTTATTGTTTAATCAAATACTTGTAAGAAGTAACCCTGTTTAAAGATTAAGTAAGTCTTTTCAAAATTTGGAAACCAGCTTAAACAAAAGCGATATAAAATTAAAAATAAATTCATCGTAGGTATTTATTTCATGTTGCGATTTCCTGAAAGCCTTCGATAGGGTAGAATTTCACTTGGCTTCCGTCTAGTTTGTATTTCAGTTCCACTTAAACGACAGGATATTCAATACAGCGTGTATTAAACATTCCTGAACTGGGTATGCGCTTTCGTTTGTCAGAACAATATAATACATATCTGCCTGAACACTGAACAGTAAATTTCAATATGCTTTTTAACCTTTAAGTACTGACGTGGTTAGGCTAGGTTATTAATGGTGATGCATGTGACGACTCACAGACGGCCTTTAGTAGTAGGTATTATTTAATATATTTTCATATGAATAATATTCAGTGAATTATTAAATATGTTTTAACAATATTTAGGAACATGATGAATAAAAAAAACGAAAGAAATATATTCAAAATTAGTATTTATTTGGCTTCTTTTAAAACCTTACCAAATAACAGTGTTAACATTTTGACTTATCTTTATTCTAATTTTTTAACATTATATAGGAATATTCAAGCTTGGAAATGCTATAAAATGACTCTTATATTAATGAATTAATATTAGGAAGAAATAAGTATTTGTTTATTAGCCTGAAATGTTAATAGTATCAGTGCAAACAATGCAAATAGTTTTAGAACATCCGAGATAGATTGGCTTGCAACATGTTACACACGTGAACTTAATATGCCTCTTGGGTAGCGATGGTTATATTTTGCATGATTTTTTTTACCATTTCTGTGTCATCATGTGGAGGTCTTTCAGATTGTGGGGCAAATCATTTCCAAGAACACGCTTTATTGTCAATCTTAGTTCTCTTAGCAGACGATCATTGTACACTCTGCTATTCAGATGAGGTCGAACAAAATAATCGAGTAAGATCTTGAAGGAACCTTCCTCTAGGGCCTAGATGTGGCTCAAAGAACGACAAGATCTGCTGACAGGTTCTTGAGTTGACCACATGAAACCATTTTTGCCATAATTATATTTTTGGTTACCAGAACATTGATTAGAAAAACTTGCTGAATGTATTGGTGTTTCTTCAATAGTAGCCGGCAGCTGTAATATTAGAGGCAATCTGTTTTCATCTTCCACCTTAGATTGCTCAGATTCTGTTTCATGTTCACTGTACAATTGAAAATCCGGATCAAGTTGATCGTCATCGGCATCACTGAAGTCACCCTCTATTTTTTGCTCTCACCATGTCTGTATCGTGTTGTCAAAGTCAGGAACCCTGTTAGATACCATCCTTCTCCTTTTAGCAATACTTCCAGAAGTACTTGGTTCGTCCATCTAAAACAATACACTTATAAGATTTCACGTGACGTCCAAAATAATACAAACACTAATACTGACCTCACGTCTCAGAGACACCGGAGTACCGTACACGTAAAACTACTCACTCGACGCGAGCCTAAGCGTAAGTGATAAATCAGGATCACAAATCATGAAACTAGCAGAAGGCGCGGGGATAAATGATTTAAAATGACGAAATCATGTCCAAATTTGTGACAGCGCCGTCTGTGGGACACCCACGTCACTACTTAAAGGTTAAAGTGGTTTTGGTATAAAAGCATAGACTTTATACGGCTTTACTTTCTGAAGTTGAATTTATATATTATTATGTTCATTCCTATTTTGTTGTCTGAACAATTCTTCTATACTTGGAGATAGTCAGAACGACCATAGAAGCTCTTGATAAGAAAGCTTACTTCTATAGTTCAGATTAGTATGATGTAAAGAATCTATCTTTAAAACTAATCAGTAAAACAAATAAAAATACACAATAGTATATTTATTCTCGTATATTATGTTTACTAGCTAATACCCGTATTGCTTTACGTTTTTGATTCGGATCGTCAAGCTTGATCAATAGGTAATTACACAGGTTCTAGTCTAGGTTCCCTTTACTGAACCGACGTCTATGTACCTAACTGACATATTACGCACAGAAAAAGAAGAATGAGGCTTTCACAATACATAAAAAGAGAGAAGAAAAAGAAGAATAACAATTTGATTGTTTATAAAAAAGAAAAAAAAGAAAATTATAGTCTGTCACTCACATGGAAAAAACTGTCTGTGTATGTTACATCTTACATTTTATTCAATGTCACTGTTCAAAAAAAAATGAATATTAATATTATATTATGAACCTACCTACATAATATGCAAGTTTTGTTCAACTATTTTACTCTCACATGGTTTGATCTTAGCTTAACTACATTAACACCCTCTATGTGTGGAATTGTACAAATTTTATGTGAAATGCCTCAATTGATAAAGGGAGCTGTTTTACCGACGACAAAACGCCAGTCTTCGGAAATGCACTACGCAATTTTTTTTTTTTTTACATAAAATGTATCTGTGCTCACTCAAAGTGAACACAAATACACTCCTTGACTCTTTCACAGTAAGCCACTTAAAGCTCGTGTCGTGAAAGAGGAAGATGGTCGGCACCTGGGATCGAAACCACGACCTCCGCACGAAAGAGTACGAAAGCCGGCGTTGTAACCGCTAGTCTACTTACCACACATATTAATAGCACTAGCATATTATCAGTTAACTGTTTATAAAAAAATGTTTAATATGGTTTGAATTGCATTTATTTAAATTTTAAATCAATCTCGTTTTGATATAGGGCGTCACTGTGGTAACGGGGTAACGGTCTGGGGTACGAGCCGTACGGGATGGGACCATTAGAATGCCACATTCCAGATTAAAAGGCTTTAGAATATTTTGAAAAAAAAATAGGGATCTTCATGAATTTTTTTTTTTAAATAAGTACCTATTTCCCGTGCAATGCTCTGGGGCAGACCGCTAGTTTTACTATAAACTGAGCTGATTTTTGTTATCTTTATACTGCTGCTAATATTCTGAAATCAATAGGTACCTACAGTTTTCCAAGTATCCAAGTACAACCATGCACGTGTCGCGAACATTGAAATATTCTCAGTACATAGGTATGTGGTCTTGAAGAATTAATTACTTTAAATACAATTTCTTGATAATATTATTTTGGTCCGCATTTGAAAGGAAATGCTTCAGGAGAATTTTGGGAATAAGATGGTACCACCGCATAACGAACGGCGTTATACGCTGGCGCACGCAGCGTGAGCCCATTACCTCCACCATTGTGGAGTGGAGATGGACTTAGCTGGGTATATATGGTAAGGATGCCGAATGACAGTTGGCCGAGAAAAGCGCTGTTCTTCCTCTCATAGGGCCCCGAAGACGAACGTGTTGGTACATGTTTGCTGATGGACAAACGATTTATCACAAAATTCAAAAGATATATTTTATACAATCGCTGATGTTGAAACGTTGAATTTTGCAGATAATGCTTCTTCTTCTTCTCCCTAACTTGCTCCCAACTTAGCGTCTAAGTAGACTGTTGGAGTCAGCCCTCCTCGTTCTTAGGCTATATGTCCTAATTTTGCAGATAATGCTGACGGGAATAAACACGGTACGACGAGGGATGCAGGTTCGAATCCTCGAAATGGGATTTTGTCACATGATGAACATGATGAAATTTTTCGTAATATTCCGGAATATGAACAATACCACCTAATGGCGAACGTTATTAACGTAAAGTGATCACACTAATGGTCTGTTTTCCTACGGATACGCCGATACTATAAACAGCGGTGAATATGTCAGTTGAGAACATTGTCAATATTGTTTACGTAGTAACAAAAAACATTGTCATATAGGTATTTTATTTATCGTATGGTATTATACAGTACATCACATCATAAGTTAAGTATTCAAAATAATAGTCATTTAGTAAAAAATAACAAAAATGTTTGATTTTTTGTTTTCCTATGAACCCAGTCCATAAACCAGCCTTCGAAATATGTAACTGTAAAAGACGGTCATAAGCCGTAAAAACCCTAACAGTATTAGTCAGTCTTCAGTTGTTGTTGATTCCTATATATTCAATAAGATAAAACTCCAGAGATTTTATTGGTCTAAATGTAAAGATACATTATGTAAAGGAACTAAAAATAATACTCAAATTCGTCTCATTACTAAGCTCTGTATTCATATAAGTAGGTAATGTAAGAAGGTATACTAGAAATATTTGATACTTAAATGAAAATTTCACAGCTCAGCTCATTTTAAGCATTTCAAATCAGAAATTATACACTCCGAAACAATAAAGTTAAGAGTAGGTATAAAGCTACCTATACCTTTCAGTGGCATGAAATTCATCCAAGCTATGCGCGTGGGTTTTTTTTTAATCGATTTGCCAATATGTTCTCCCATATCTATTATTAATGTTAAATTAGAGAATTGCTGACAAATATCAAGGTCTTGAAAGTGTCCTGCTTGGGTCATTTACTTAGAGGGGAAAAATACTATTTGCTGTACTCGATTTATTAAGGGAAAAATAGAGGGTCGACGAGTTGTGGGCCGAAGGCAGATATCCTGGGTTCGAAATATTCGTGAGTGGACAGGGATATGTGTATTATGTGCCGCACAGGACCGGGATACATTCTTTAGAGTGATAGTCAACATTGGGGCGACCTGAGACGGGACAGGAAGAAGAAGAATGTTAAATCGTAGCGCGCCACTAGTGTCCTCATACTTTCTGATTAATAATATCTCTAATATAAATGAAAGTCGGGTTAGTGCGAACACTTATAACTCGAGATCGGCTCAACAGATTCTTTCAATGTTTGATTTATTGGATTCTTCTCCGCTCCGGATAACATACATTACCTACATTACATTCTCTCTTTAAGGCACCCCGCACACCGCAAGCCAGCCCGGTGGAGACCAATGCAGCAAACCCGACCCGCACGAAACCGACCTCCTAGCTCGATCGAAGCAATCAAACCAAAAAGCCGGCCCCGGACAAATCAATCCCGCCGCGAACTACCCCCAAACCAACCAGCAATGCGGGGGCCTAAGCCCCACTCGGGAGCATAGGGAGGCATCAAGAGCTCTCCATTGCGCTTGAAGGCGTCCGAGGCTCATTGTGCCTTTTCTGACCAGTTGAAATTTAAGGACGTTTAGTGGTCAACCTCACGGTTGAAATATAAATAAAAAGTTGAAAAAATGAGTATGAAATGATATAAAATACAATATTTAAGATAGTATGGAACGGATCACGTGTGACGCGCCAACGCCATCGCGGGTAGTTCCCTCTCATTCTCGCATACGTGATTGCCGCTCTTACATTAGCCCATCCCACTTACTCCACCGCGCCTTTTCGAGCGTTTTAGAAAATTTTCATACAAAGTCAACAAAATTATCGGGCAAATTCGTTTCGGTACCTACTTCAAAGGTGAGGTAGAATGTATGGGCGCGCATATATTCTCACGTTGTTCCCGCCTGAGCTTTGAATATGAATGAAATATGGATGTTTTAGAAATATTTTAACATTATTATTTTATTAGTAACTTAATTGGATGAATTATGTATTTTTGTTTTTGGGGGCGCAGTGCACATATGAACGGGCCTCCTCTGGTTAGTACTACAGGACAACGTCTGTCGGGAAAGCTAGTAAAATTATAAAAAATCAGCACCACATCTGAAATTCTTCGAAATATTTCCTGCTTCATCTCCATCGCTCATCTCATCTCATCTAAAAGATATTAATATATTATGACTCCTAGTAAAATAATATTTTAATAAGCGCTTGCTTGAATTTCCTTTCATCTTAAGAAAATATTCGCATATGCTTTCATCTCATTCATATCCTTTTCCTACTTCGCTCTTCAAAAAAAGGTACCTTTTCCAATCGCAAGCTAATAATGCTCTCAAAATTTGGGATTTTGAATTTGGAATTTGTTTCGTAAAGGGGTACCTACCTATAAGATGGAGAATCGTACCGGCCTTCCTTTATGTGCATTGGTGTGAGTCTTAAGACTGTCTTCGAGTTTTTGTAAGATTATATTATTACTAGCTTATACCCGTTTTACTTTACGTTTTTGATTCCGAATGTCAGGCTTGATCGGTAGGTAATTAAACAGGTTCTAGCTTCCCATTGCTTTGCAGACCTCTATAACTGACATAAGCACAGAAAAAGAAGAATGAAACTTTCAAAATTCATAAAAAGAGATAAGAATGAAACTTTTAATGTTTATTAAAATTTTGTATAAAGATCCTAAAAAATAGAATTTTTTAAATAGCTCAAAATATATTAAAGTTAATGCAGCAAATTGTATTAAAGAACCTTCTCCGGCATTTTGCACGGCTCTGTACAGATTTATATCTGACGTAGCATTTGTAATTTGAGCGTGATGCTATGACATACGATAAAAAGCAAATAAAAAAACATTGCTGAATTATTATGTAGATAGAGAAGGAGGGGCTAATGCGAGTTTTATTTAATTTCCCAATTTACCACGCAACTTTCTTAATTTTTTTCTTTCATTAAGAACCTTCTACTGATAAAAGCCAACACGACAAAAAGAGAATTAGTGAAATCGGTTCAGCCGTTTAGGCGTGATGCGATGACATACGGTAAAAAGCAAATAAAAAAACATTTCTGAATTATTATGTAGATTTTATCCTTTTATGATGCATTATTAATATATTAAAATAAAAGTCATTCATTATTATTTTTTATTCATCGCGTCAATTATATAAAGACCCTTTAGATTTTAGCAGTAATTTTATGGGTAAAAATCCAGTTCATAAAAATTGTAATTTGGTCTCAAAAAAGAGAAAAGAGAAAATAAAAATGTTTTATTTTTGTCAAGCGGGATTTTAAACGAAAAAAATTGATTTTTTTAAACTAAAATTTATAAAAGCAAATAATGTAGATAATTGAAGGGTTTTCGTATTAAGAGCTCCAAACACACCCTTAACTTCGGTTCAGTAAAATACCTTTGATTAAAATATGTTTTCATATTTTTTCAAATCAAAATGTTCATAGACTCAACGAGCTTTTTGAGATTTAGACCCCCAAAATCGTTGAACTATTGAACATTTTACCATTTTTACTAAATGGGATCCTCCAAGGATACCTATAATACAATAATTTGTTATTTCGATATTTGATCAATCGGAATGTGCCTTTTTGGTTGTGCTACTCTCTAACTACATAATATACGACTCGCGACTACAAAACATGAAAGGAATTATAAGATTGCGATTGGAATGAATTTTCGTCATAAAATAGAAGGGCGTTTCTCATTTCAAACAGACATTCTCATAAACACGAAAATTGAAAATTCAACACATAATAAACCCCTCCCCCCTTTAAAAACCGTCTCATCCATTTAACAATTTCTCTATACATACCTACCTACATAGATTTGGATTTCATTTTATTTTCAAAGAGAAAATTCTGTGGGCACCTTTAATATAAAATAATAGTAGAATTTCCGTATTTCTTTATAATTGTATATACCTAAGTATTTACTTATAGGTAGGTATGAACTTTGAACAAAGTTGAAAAATAAATATAGATACCTACCTCCTTTTTTGGAAAGGAGTGGGAAAGGTTTTCGTCTAGATATGGAATGGTAAATTGGCTTACACCCGAATTCATAGTCGTTACTTGAGTATTCCCCGATACTTGAGTGCTCGTTAAGTAGCTGTTTTCATTTCATAGTCATACAAAACTTACCCAAGTAGTACTCAAGTAGCTGTCAAACTCAAGTCGTCGACGGACACGACTTAAGTGTTACTTGGAAATGTCAAACGCTGCTTTTTGTAATGTATTTTGTCGTTATCTTGCAGTTTGTGTTTAATAAACAATAAAAAAGAAAATAAATGTCCTAAAACATAATTAAAAATACATTTTGTTTTGTGGCAACGCTTTTCGCCACAATAATATTTACCCCACTACTCAAGCGTTGACTTGGCGAAGTAAAGGGGTAGTGATTGTCTATAGAATGCATCCGCTACTTGAGTATTGCCTTTTACTTGAGTACTCCTCGGCCAAGTATTACTCAAGTAAACAATTATGAATAACATAATAACACGGTTTTACTCAATTTATTTTTTGTAATAATTCGATTAATACTTTTTAATACTGTTTTTTAACATTTCAGTATATATTTTAACATAAAATGATCGTTAAATGTCACTACGCCTGTCAGTTTAACACACGTCTACGGTTTAACATAAACTCAAAAATTATAAACGACAAACCTAATTTTATCTTTCGACAAACCGTTCATTCGTTCAGCGTCGCGTTCTCTTTTTGCGTTTTGATTAAAGTTATTATCTAACCTGCAAACTTTTATATAAGTACATGAATATTTTTATCAAAAAAAAAACTACTCAGCAATTAGTACTAAGCCGATTCTCCAGGACCTATTATTTATTATGAAATATAAATTGATATTTTGAATTTATTTTTTTTTATTTATTTATTTTATTTCCATTAGCAATTACACAACAAACAGTTTACATATATAATTGTTGGAATTTACTGCCCCACTAGACAAAGTCTGTTCTGGGGCAATACTACTTCAAATCAAATCATGTAACCAACCAATCATCTTACAAAAAAGCATAATACCTACAGTGAAGAAAAAAAAACAATAGTAATAAACAAAAGTACAAATAATAATGTCTTTACTAAATAACAAGACTAATAAAACAAGATTCCAGTAATAAGGGTCCACTGCACTCCACGTTACAAGCAATCACAAACAATCAGCGCAGGATGTGAGTCAGCGCTCTCTCACATTCACCTCGTCCCCTCTCCAACATCCACCCTGTTACAAGTTTGTTCAGATTGATCCCACTGGGTGAAATTGATTCAATTATATCTGGCATTATGATGTTGTATATTTTGGGACCCAGGAAGGCATAGTGTCTTTGAGCAAAGGACGTGCGTGTGCGAAGCGTTTGCATCATCTGTCGATTTCTCACATTAGAGCTGAATACGCACTGTGGGTTTGGTGCGGGCGGCAGACGATGAATCCTTACTATAACCGAATTAAGAAATATGTTTGAAATAAATTATGACTTAATTTATATTTATCCACAAACCTAAATTATTAAAAAAAATAATGCCAAATAACTGGACAAAATGTGACGTTTGCATTGTTATCTGACATGACAGGCATGTTTTGTATACTTAATTAATAAATAAATATTATATTCATTATGTACTTGGCTACTCAGCAAATAATTTATTTATATATAGTTTCTTCGCCCTTTTATACTTTATTAAACAGAAACTGCAAGAAAACGACAAAATACATTTACAAAAAGCTGCGTTTGACATTTCCAAGTAACACTCAAGTCGTGTTCATCGACGACTTGAGTTTGACAGCTACTTGAGTACTACTTGGGTAAGTTTTGTATGACTATGAATTGAAAACAGCACTCAAGTAACACAAGTAAAGGAGTAGTGTTTGTCCATAGAATGCATCCGCTACTTTTATTGCCTTTTACTTGAGTACTCCTCGGCCAAGTATTACTCAAGTAAACGACTATGAATTCGGGTGTTAGTCGTATCGAGGCAACTAATAGAGAGTGTGTTTATACAGGGTTACAGGAAAAGCCGTACCTACTGAATATTAAAGGACGTTATTATCTAGGTCATTTCTGATGGATTTGATTGGAGATATTGAACTTTAAAGATTTTGAAAAATAATCCTTTATTTTTTGCCTTTTTATCGATTTTTTCGGATTAGAGGGTTCATTTTTGTTTGAGGTGAAAGTAGCTAAAATACGTAAATAAAACAAAACAAAAACAGAGCAATATTTTTATAATAATTCATGTTCTACATGGCCGCCGCTATTTCTTATACAAACCTCTACTACCTTAACTGTTATTTGGTCAATGTTTTGCCTATTTAATAGCAAGTGTTATACCTTTTTGAATAGCTAAAGAGACGTAAAAGTTTTTAAAATTATCTGCAGAACAAGTTCCATATTTATTTTTTTAAAAAAAGCGCTTCAAAGTAAAATACGCTTAGTGAAAATTCTTTAATCCTACCCGTTGTCGAGCTGTCTTTTTAAGCTGTTAGTAGTAGGTTCAGTTTATGTTAATCATTTTTATTAATTGACATGTCTTCTCACTAGATACATGAAAAAACTGGACCTAAGGACCTCTAATCCGAAAAAATCGATAAAAAAGCAAAAAATATTTTTTTTTCAAAATATTTAAAGTTCAATATCGCCATTCAGTCAGTCAATCAGTCAGTCAGGCACTTTCCTTTATTATTATAGATTACGACTAGGCCATTTTGAAGATAATAAGTTTCAGGTACAAACCACAGAGATCTGAGAATATCATCATCAGTTTATTCATACATAGTTTAAGCTATACTAGCTTTACCGTTAGACATTGTCCTGTAGTCTTTATTATGAATATTGATTTCGAATTTGTAATTTCTACAAAATTACGTTTAACATAATATGTTAGAATGTAAAAAAAAAATTCTGAAAGGTTGAAAGAAATTCTATCAAAAATCTGAGTAAGTACCTACCAATGTTTTGAAACTCAATGGTTGTAAGATAAACAATAATTTTGTTGTTATAGAATTTTTTATAGATGGCGTTGGTGTCGCAGAAAATCCGTTTCATACTGACTTTAATATTATATTTTATACTAGCTTTCCCGACAGACGTTGTCCTGTGTTCCTAACTATGAATATTGAATTCGAACTTGTATGGTGATGAATTAATTATTATTATTTGACCAATGTAATTTTGACTGATTCGTCTGTTTTATATTCCATCCGCATTCTCTCAATCGCACCAACTACCTAAAAATTGACAGTTTCTGTCAAAATTTTAAAATTGGAATAAGGAAAACGCAATAATCAGGTTGCCTTCGTAGAGTTTTCTTTAATTTTCTAATTTTCCATGCATTTTTCTTAATTTTTTCTTCCAAAAGGACATTCTCCTGATAAAAGCCTACACGACAAAAAAAGAATTAGCGAAATCGGTCCAGCCGTTTAGGCGTGATGCAATGACATCGGGAAATAGCTCTCCATTTTATTATATAAGATTATTCCTTATGGTATTTTTCAACTTTTTATAGCTATTCTGTTATCCGGAGCGGAGAAGAATCTAATAAATCAAATATCGGATGAAGCTGTTCAGCTGATCTCGAGTTAAAAGTGTTCGCACTAAACAGATTTTCTTTTTATAGGTATTATGGATTCAGAACGCCTCACTTTGCGGTTAGTTTCGTTCTCTTTTTACTGTTACCTAGGTGAAGGCTAGATTTATATTAAGTTACGATATAGCTCTACTTCGTATAAGTTGAGCTATAAAGTGTGGGTATAGTTTGACACAACAACTGATGTGGATGGAATTCAGCGAGTTCTGAAAGGTAGGATAAGGAGTGGAATGGGGTAAAATTGAGGACTCTTTAACCATAGAAAGATAGTCTGCGTAAAATTTACGCATACGATTGCGAATTATTGCTCTCTTTTTCTAAGTAGCGCACATCCATAGCTGTGCGTTTAGGTAATCTCATTTGTCGCTGGGAACTGCCTTAAGGTGTACGTGTACGCGAGGTAAGTGTCACCGATTTCGAAATATTACGAACGCGTGAGTCAAAATTACGCATAATTATCTTTTAAGTGAATTTGATGATTTTGACTTAAGTGATAATTTTATTATTTAATGTACTTATCTGTTTTAATTTTAAGTTTTTAATACCATAACTTGTATTGTTGTTTTCTTTTTATAGATATTGATGTAAAAATATTATACAATGGGGAGTAGAAACGTAGACGAAAACCATATCCTGGTCGCTTTCATGGAGGATGATGACGAGCTTCTTGGTGAGGATACAGACAGTGAAGATGAAGTCCAGAGCGACACAGAAGAAGCTATATGAAGAAAGAATATGAGCCAGTAGCAAAAAACATATTTATTGTTCGTTTTGCCCTTCGAAAGTAAGGGGAAAGGCAAATGCGTCCTGCAAAAAAATGTAAAAAATTAATATTATGTCGTATGCATAACGTTGATATGTGCCAAAGCTGTTTGTAACAGATTTTTTTTATAACTTTATGTTCCTAATATATGTAAGATATGCTAATTGTAGCATTTGTATTAAAAACAATTGATTGTTGTATTAAAAAAATAAGTTTTTGTATGAAAGAGTAGATGTTAAATAAATTCGTTGATTTATAGAAGAAGTTTAAGTTTTTTATTTTTTTTTAATAAATAAAAGAGTATAAGTAAATTATGTTTTGTATTATTATCCTTATATATGTGTTAGTAAAAAAATCACATAAAATTAGTTGAAATAAATTAATAAACCTCGACCTGCAGCTAATTAAAGAACATACGTCTATTTTACGCTTGAATATCTTTTCCGTACTACACAATATGATTATATTCTTTCGCGAGATTAAACGGGTTCCAATGCCCATCCTAGATCGTAAGCTGTCCAGTCAAACGTTTTTGTCATCTTCTAAGTCGTGAAATTAAACCGATTCAAAATACGAGTTTTTCATATTTTACTGAACTTTTCTAGCCTTACTCATATTTTTTTACTCATCATTAAAGTTTCTCAATGTCAAACCGTTAATATTTCTCAATGTCAAAACGTTCAAAACATTAAAGAGAAATTTTCGCGTTACTGCGAAGATGAAAAAAATATGTTTTGTAAGTATTTCACTGTATTAACGTCATTTAAAAAGTAATAAAACCCAAACAAAAAATATTTTATGAAGATCACATAACTAGTTTCAGGGTTTTGTAACCACGAACGTTTGGTTTGTAACTTTGTAACGTTTTTTTTTTTTAACAATATTGGGAACACTCCCTACAAAACTATAAAACAGTAGCAAAATTGTAAACTCCGAGCTACCAGAATATATGAAAAAGCAAACATTTATTACAGAAACGCAGAAAGGACCTAAGTCATACCTACTTATCAAGTGAATAAATATAAAAATAAATAATTTATATGGCGGAACAAGGTTTGCAGGATAAGCTTGTAGGTATATTTTAAAAACAATAATTTAGGAATATAATATAACAACTAATGGCTCTAATATGTATTATTCATTAGCGATGTTCGATTTTTAAATGGAACAAACCACTACGGGCTTACGACCGTCTTCTACTGTTATTTCGAAGGCAAGCTTAGTGCGACCACTTCACGTTAACAACGTTCGCCATCATTAGGTGGTAATATTTAAATCTCAAAAACTCTTAAATTATGAGAACTCTCAACATATTCGACAAAAAATTCAATTTATACAACAAGTTGATATCTATATTATAAAAATCGAGAGCTATTTTCCGATGTCATCGCATCACGCTTAAACGGATGGACCGATTTCGCTAATTATTTTTTTGTCGTGTTGGCTTTTATCAGGAGAAGGTTCTTATGAAAGAAAAAATAGGTAAAGAATGTTGCGTAGAAAATTAAAGAAAACTCTAAGTAGGTATCCTTTTTAGTACTTTTTACAATTTTATTTATATTCCCATTTTGAAAGGAACTGATGCCAGTTGTTAGATAGTTGATGCGATTGATAGAATGCGGATGGAATATACATGGTTTAAAACAGACGTATCGGTCAGAATTATATTGGTCAAATGATGATTAATTCATCACCATATAAACATATTCGAATTCAATATTCATAGTTAGGAACACAGGACAACGTCTGTCGGGAAAGCTGGTTTAATAATGACTATTATTCTGAAATGAAAAACAGACGATTGAGTTGCGTCGTATCCAATTTTTTTTGAGACTTTTGACATTTCTGTATTCTGAAAATATTTTATCCAATACATTAGTTACGTAACTACTGGCAACCGATTAAGTTCTAAAAAAGAGCTTCTAGCGTTGAGTTGGAACGTGAATTTGAGAATATCAGTCAATAATTAACGAGATATAGAGCCAACTGTTGGAAATTATTGAGAACAAGAGAGCAACCAAATTTAAAGACTGCGACTGCTGTCGTATATTTAACGCTAGGATATGAATATATCCATTTTTGTTGATTGTCTCGTCGTAATAATTTAGGAGCTTCCCAACATCATTTTGATTGTTATAAGGTTAAAATATGAAAAAATGTTCAAAAGTAGCACAGAACTCGTAGCGTGTTAGACAATCGCGTGAAAATACTCATGCATTTCAAATATTATTCAATGAATGGAATTTAAATATTTTTGTATGAAAGAATTTTCCACATAATCTGCCGTAATGCTTTTCGTTTACGGCTAGTTTGTATTATGATTATCAATTTAACCCTTTCATAGTGAGGTAGGTATATTAAAATTTATTGAATAGATACGAAATTCATCATTCTCAATTTTCATCATCATCATCTAAATTATTTCCAACTTTTATCTCTATATTTCATTAATAATTATTAAATATCTACTTGTTGCATACATGGGATTTTTCGACATGTTGAGAATAGAGAAGCAGAGCTGAGGGACATGGACATGGTGTGGGAGGAGGTCATAAACATTGCGCAAGATCGAGCGCAATGGAGAGCTCTTGTTGCCTCCCTATGCCCCTGAGTGGGGTGTAAAAGGGAGAATTGATTGATTGATTGATTGAGAATTCTCATAATTAGGAGTTTCGGAGACTTATACATTACCACCTAATGGCGAAAGTTGTTAACGTAAAGTGATCACACTAAGCCAGCCTTCGAAATAACAGTAGAAGATGGTCGTAAGGCCGTAGTGGTTTGATCCATTTAAAAAGTCAGTAATGAATTGTTAGAGTCATTATAGTATTCAATGCTTTATTACCTATTTTTAGTAATAAAAGTTATAAAAAAGCTCTTATGCGTACTAGAAAAAGTAGACAATTTAATAAAAACCTATTCTATGGTCCAGTTCCGCCAAATTCTAAGAATCTAAAATTAAAATTGTGTATTATGTGTCTATGTTATTTTGTTACATTTTCTCCAGCAATTTTATTTTATTTATTTTGAGATCATTTACGTAGTTAAAATAGTTACAATATATTTGAACAATAACAATATAAAATACAACGTTTCCTCTCTCTTAAAGCTTGTACAAGCTTGTGCAATAATATAGAAGAATAAATTATTTATATTTTATTAAATGTCCTTCAGTTTCTTACTTACTATAACGAATAATATTTTTTAAGTTATCAAGATATCTTTCTGAAAACAAACAATCAAATCTTGGCTCATTAAGTTCTTTGATAATTATTATTTTTCTTTACTGTGATGCATAACTATTGTATTTTTTTTTCTTCTGATTTGTAAATTGTATGTAAAAGCAGTCATTGGTTGCGTAGAATTCAAATAAATAAATAAAACAATTTTTATTTCATTCTCATTTACATAGAAATAGGTAATATTATTTTTTTATAATACCTAAAATACTATTTAACAGTGTTATATATCCTAATCAAGATGAATTATTAGAAATTTGGAAATCGTTCGATTGAAATCACTTGCAGCTATACTCACATCGATCGTTTTCTTATGAAATATCGTTCGTTTTGGTTGAAACATTTGATATTACTCGCGAAAATTAAAATTTTTGTTGATGCTAAATTTTAACTGAACCGATACAGAATTGGTGATTACGTGTTTGCATTGGGCTTTTATTATAAAAAAAGTAAAGATTACAATTTCGAGAGTATCAATATTCATGACATTTTTTCATGTCCTTTATCCGTTTTACTGAAAAAAAAAACATCAAGTTGGTATATGAGTGAAAATAATTGCTTTCAGTTAAGTAAAATGTATGCAGAATCAGCGAACCGACAATGATTGATGTTGCTATAAAAGGGTTGAACTAATATCATAATACAAAACGTTGCGTTTCGTATGAAATAATATAATTATTACCTTTTACCCCCGTGTCTTCGTGTCATCCCCATGGGTAATAAATTTAATGCTATAAAAATTAATTACATTCACAATATTATCTCGTTTATACACGGTTTTGCTCATACGCGATGATTTATTTATTACTATTCATGGTGAATTTATGGCAGGGAGACATGGTAGATGAATTATGTATGGGGTTCAGGTGTTGCTATATCATCTATCTCCCACAGGATCGCACACTGGACATGCTCTTATTACCAACATCCTTTTTCATCATCCTAAAAATAATATATTTTACTTACAGGACAAATTTACGTAGGTAAGTAATTTGTGTTGGTACCTACTTAAAAATGTTTTAGATAACTTCCAACATATTATGTCTTAGCATTGTATCTCTAATATAAATTAAAGTCGGGTTAGTGCGAACACTTACAACTCGAGATCGGCTCAACAGATTCTTTCAATATTTAATTTATTGGATTCTGGACAATCGAATTAATTATGTATTTTTTTATGCGGGGAGAGGGGGGCGCAGTGCGCAGTGCATAATATTATGTAGATATGAACGGGCCACCTCGGGTTAGAAGTTTAGAACCACAGGACAACGTCTGTCGGGAAAGCTAGTTTATCATAAATATCCTTCCTATTTAGGTATATTTTTATTTATTTTATTTATTTCCCAAAGAATACAAAAAAAATATTAGCATTTTACAATGTATATATATAACTAGCTGACCCATCGAACTTCGTCCCGATCAATAAAATATTGCTGGGTAACATAACATAGATAACATAGATGACTACTCATTGTGAAAAAATCAAAAGTTATGTGGTTATAATATTATGAATCAGTTATTTCAATCCCAAAAATCCAAACTCTCTTAAGACCCCACTTAGGGGCATAGGGAGGCAATAAGAGCTCTCCATTGCGCTCGATCTTGCGCAACGTTAATGACCTCCTCCCACACCATGTCCAGATTCCTCAGCTCTGCTTCGAAGGATCGGAACACAGTATAAGAGGGTCTTCCTCGTCCCCGGAACCCTGATGGGAGGAAGAACAGCGCTCTCCTCGGCCAACTGTCATTCGGCATCCTTAACACATGTCCCAGCCAAGTCCATCTCCTCCACATAATAGTAGAGGTGATGGGCTCACGCTGAGTGCGCCGGCGTATAGCGTCGTTTATTTTCAGTTATTTCAAAAGCACCAAAATTCACCCATTTTTATCATATGACTTATAAAAAAGTCATATAGGTAGCCTAATACATACTTTTTTATAAGTCAGATGATACTAAATTAATTGCACAACTAAAACACCAGAAAAAGTTTCATAATTTGAGAGGAGGAAAAATCCTCCTCTCCTCTCCTCCATAGGTAGGGTCTTCACCCCATTATTTAGCCGTTTTACACCTCGTTTCAAAATTCAACTTCCTCGTAACACACGCCATAACAATCTGTCCCGACCTGCGCGTCACCGTTGCCCTGGGCCAAGCTTCCTACCCCGCGCATCCCTGTGACCTCCACCCCTATTGATCTTGAGGATGGCAGGGAGATGCGATATTGGGGCTGCGGATGTTTCAGCAGACAAAAAATATCGTTACAACGGATAATGTTTTTTCATGATCATATTCTGTTCATTCTTTGTAATCTTCCGAGTACTTTATGTTCAGGTTTTAGACATAAGGACAGAATTACTAGAGCTCATCACTCATATCACATTTTTTAAAACAAAGAATTTCATTGTACTTTATAGAGGAACAAGAAGGATTTTTAATATAAAACTCATTCTCTGACTATTTTAAACAATCATTTACTTGACGGCCCGCTAATTCTCAAGGCAAAATTATTGTGTTAATCTTAAAACGGGTTATTATTTTTTTTAATCTTAACCTCTTCTAGTGAATATAAAGCTCATAGACAAATCATATGTACAAAGAAGAACCAATTTTACATCATTGAGAATTATTATACGTGTGATATGAGGTAGACAGGTACATAGAAACAATTAGGTACCGACTTATTTCATTGATAAAAGTCATAAATACATAGAGTCCGGTTTGTAAGCTTCTGTATTTTTTTTTTAATATACAGAGTGACTGGTAATTAGATACATTCCTTGAAAGGGGTTACACTAGAGCAAATTTACAACAATTTTGATCCCATTAACCAGGGGTCAAATGCGAGTGGTTTTCGAGTTATTTAACTTTTTAGATATTTTTTCAATTTTCCGCCTAAAACTGAAAATTGTGAGCAAAGTACTCAATTTCAGAAACTAAAAATACATTTTTCTAATAGCTGAAGAATAAAGAAATTGTTGAAGTAAAAAATCGAGAACAAATTCTCAAAAACCTAAGAAATGCAACGATCACTAGTCGGTTTTTTTTCATTTTATATTTCGATTTTTCTAAGGGTTTATTTATTCCAAAAAAGTATAACACACTTGACGTACAAACCACAAGAACAACTTCCCCAATTAATAAGCTTTCAGAAAATTTATTAATGTTTTCCATTTTACTAAAATAATCCTTACAAAACGATTTAACGAGTTTTGGTGGTTAAAAACCACGTTTGTATTATAAATTTACAAATGAGACCAGTTGTTTAGGGTAGGTTTAGGAGGTGTCAAAGTTTGTTGAAACATTGTTAACTCTGTGGAGAATATGGTGGAGAAGTGGAGGACAGTAGTAATAGTAGATAGTAGAGAAGTATACCTTCATATCAGTAGTAAAGGGGAACGATAGGTCTCAAGACCAAAAAACAATCGTTGTAGAAGTAGATCTTAAAATACGAGAAAGAAGACTTCTTGCTGAGGATAGGATCAGGAACTGTATATAAAACTTATAAGATTATAGGAAGCGCTCCAAGAACAAAATTGAAGAATGCCATAACATACTGAATTTGGTCGTGGTGGCAAGAGGGAAATATAAATTGGGGGCGTGTATTGACGTTCTTCACGATTATAAAAATCTCATCATTTTTATTTTTTTTTATTTACCCATCACGCCGTTTCCCGAAAGGGGTAGGCAGAGAGTACGGATTTCCATTCTTTCCTATGCAAACAAACCTCTTTCGCTTCTTCCAAACGCAAATATTCCGCATACACGCCCTTCTGTTCCTTTTGCTCCTGACTTGGTCCTCCTCTAAGACTGAACCGATATGGTTGGACCATGTCATTTGAGGTTGGCCTCGTCTGCGTGCACCCATTCTTTCAGATTTATATATTCTTTTAGTCATTCTCTCTACATGCCCAAACCACCTTAATTTATTGACTTTCATACTAGTCACTACGCTAACATCTACTCCACATTCCTTTCTAATATTATCATTCCTCACCTTATCAATCAGTCTCTTTCCGCATATCCTACGCAGTGATCTCATTTCCACATCATTTATTCCAACTTCCAGATTTTTCGTCCATGTCCATGTTTCACTCCCATACATCATGGATGGTATAAGGATTGCATCGTGCAATTGTGCATCAGCTGTTTGGATTTAAGAGATACGTAAAAAAAATAAACTTTAAATAATAGAAAACTTTTTGAACACACCTTGACGTGAGAACAATGACGTGACGAATAAATGCAACGTTTGTTATGTCATGTTCAATAAAAGACCGTCAATGTGACAAATTATTAATAATGCCAATTTGAATAGAAACAGTGCTATTAACAGCTGAAAAAAGCTTAAAATAGTTTGTGCAGTAAATTGTTTTAGGTTTGTTGTTTAAAATAAATGCCACATTTAATTAATATTCCGATGAATACTAATAAATAATTTGGTATATTTCGAAAGTGATTCATAAATTCATGATATGTTATAACTTTTACCATTTCAAGCTATCAGTGTAGTATATATGTAAATTCATGTGAGTTTACCATTAATTATAAACTATTATTCAAAATAAATATTTGAAAATTGTTTAATGTTTGTATATTGCTATTTTAACATAATACACGATAATAGTTATAGAATTAGGTGTTAAAATCAGTCATTTGGTGCGACAATATTAATTTTATATTTCTTTACTAATATTCAAATATGCAGTTGTATGCATTAATAATGTTTTGTTAATATCACATTAATGCCTTGATTGAAAGTCCAAAATAATATGAATGATATCAAATAAACAGCATCATATTTTTGAACTTCAACCTTTTAAATAGGTACGTATGCAAATCTATAGATCCGTCATCATACGTGTTACAAACACTGTTAGGCGCAAAGGTTTTTACCGTCATGCTAAACAGTGGCATTTTTTAACAATAAATAAATAAGGAATTTATCGGTCCTTCTATTTTTGGTAGTTTTGTAGAACCAAATTTTTGTACACAAAAAAAAACTATGTCTAGTGTGTGTAATTATAATTCTTTGTTTATTCTGTAGTTATATTTATTTACCGACCACGGTAGCCTAGTTGTACTGGCGTGGATTTCAGATCACGAGGTCCCGGGTTCGATTCCCGGTCGGGTCAGAGTTGTTCTAAGTGTTTTTTCACTTGAAATTTCTACCCGGGGTTGGCCTGTCTCAGATTGGACGGGACCGGTTAACTAGAAAAAATTGCCTCAGGTAATAAGTTCCGCCGGCTATACTGACATCTTCGTATGGAAAAGTGTTATATTATTATTTATTTACGGAGAAAGTCCCAAGATAAAAACTCAATATCAAATTCCTGGTCTACTCATACATATGCACATAGACAATATTATGTAAAAATTAATAAAAATGTTTGTTTTTTTCATATATGTAATGTTTTTTCAATAATAAGTAATTTTTAAAATGAATGCCAGTATCTACATAGTCAAAATATTATATTTTAATATCATGTTGTTGACTAAAGAAAAATTTACATTATTAGATAATGTTATTTTAAGATTATTTCCTTCCATTTCATGTCCCGGAAATTAAAAAAAAAATAAAACACCTGCGCTTAAAAACAAACATCTGACGTTCAACTGTTTTTTTTTACGAATTTCAATACTATTATCTCCAGATGATTTTTCTCAAAGTTCTTTCCATAGCATATTCATTCCAGGTTTTATTGATTTCAGTGCATCACAGCATAAATAACATTCTATGGGATTTCTTAGTGAGGAGACTGCGTAATTATGGTGACATTAAAATGAAGAAAAAGAAAGTCGAGAAAATATTGACAACAGAGATATTGAAGAAATAATATCTTAAATATTTACACACTATACCTAATGTATTGTAATGTGTGATAAAAATATTCTTCTTAGATACTTTTTTTGGCTGTGAAGGTCTCTAATATCTATTTTTTCTCAATTCCTTTCAGATGTGACGGAAATATTTTGAGGGTGGGGAAAATGCAGCATCGTGTGCTTTTGTTAATATATTTTCTCTACACGTGGACTATAAAATGTGTTGGTTTGACTTGGAAAAGTAATATCAATCCAAAAGGTCCCACAGTGACAAGTTCAGCTGTTGTATGTTTATATTCATTAGTTGATTTTTATTTCAACACATCCGGATTGATTCTTTTGGGCGTATCTTTCAATATGACTGTCCCCGGAGCAGATATCGAACAAGTATTTTTGAACGAAGTACACCAACAAGAGAGATGGTCTTTTATGGTGGTTGGGGAAACGACAGTAACGAAAGCAATAATTGAACCAAAAAAGACAACAACCATGAATGACACTCTCGACGAAGATGGATCTGATATCAATTTAGCGGCTTCAGCCTATACCCTGGCGAAAAAGGCCGATTATTACATTATTATAGTGGACAGCTCAGAAAAACTTAAGAAAATTATAATGGAGTTAGCTACTCTAAATTCGTGGAACGCCAGAGCATTGATGATAGTATTTTATACGAAACGATTGAAAAATGATCGAGAGACGCAGAAGAAAGTAGAATTGATCCTAAAATTCTTGTGGTTGTATTATATTCTGAGAGTTGTTGTTATAACGGAAGATAGTAAAATTTTGACCCGGTTCCATGCCCACTCTTGGAATCCTTACGATCCTCCATCTCGCTGTGGTTATGCTACCGAAGAAATTCAGGGCAAAACAGAAATATATGATTCGTGCGATAATGGCGATTTTACGTTCGCCCGAAAACTTTTTTCACCTCAAATCCCTTACAATTTTAACGGTTGCAAGTTAAAAATTCTGACGAAATCTGTGCCGCCATTTGTTGAAAAAACTTCAACTGGACTTGAGGGATTAGAAATTAAGCTTTTGAATACCTTAGGAGATTTCTATAACATTACAATGGAATACCAAGTTATGAATGCCGCAAGAGGTGAAAACGAAGATTCTACGTGGTACGGGCTTCTTGGAGAGCTACAAAAGGATAAAGTGGACATTGTGATTGGAGGAATATACCCAGATATTGACGTGCACGATGATTTTGAGACCAGTTTGTCGTATTTTCAAGATAAATACATTTGGATTGTGCCTAGAGCTAAGCAACAGCCTAAATGGAAAGCTCTCATTATCATCTTCACGACAGAAACGTGGCTAGTAGTCCTAGGGATTTATACTATTTGCGTCTTTAGTTGGTTGACTCTGGGATATTTCTCTAGAGAGCACGTGTTTCACAAATCTTTGGGGCACTGCGCTTTGAATACTCTTTACATGTTAGTCGGAGGATCGTCCTACATGAGACCAGCATCTCATAGTGTGAGGTTCTTTTACATATTTTACGCTCTCTACGCTGTTTTGATCGGAACAATCTATCAAACCAATTTGGTGACATTATTAACTACGCCGATTTACAAACATCAAATTGATTCTGTAAAAGAAATGATTGAGAGCGGTTTGAGGTTCGGTGGCCTTGAAGAGAATGGGGATCTCTTCGAAGACGAAAACAGTTACTACGACATGCTGATACATCAAAATTACGTGAATATCTATGATTTGGACGAAACATTAATTCAAGTCGTCAAACATGAGAATTTCTCATATTTAGCAAGTGTTTTGTTTTTGACGAATGCAGTGGCAAAGAATACGTACGTCAATGACGATTCTGGGAATCCTTTATACTACGTAATTTCTGAAACTGTTTTCACCATTCCCGTGGAATTTATAGCGAGAAAAGGTTTTCCTTTGATGGATAGACTTAGTAAAAAGATATCATTGTTAAAATCCAATGGTGTTATACCCAAATGGCTTCATGATTTCATACTCAGCAGTAGAGCAAAAGCTGCTGCTCTCAAAAGAAAAACGGCTCAATCATCAGCGGCTGCCACCGAAGACCACGATGATGATACGCAGCAGCTAAGCATCGAGCATTTGGAAGGTGGCTTTTTCATTCTGATTGCCGGCCTGTTTTTAGGAGTTCTTGTGTTTCTTTTTGAACTTTTTCTGGTATCAAAATTATTTCAGACCATGAACGCTAAGAAACATATTGTGGTAAAAAAAATCCTGAGATAGCATCGATTAATCCTTGTCAGACCCAAGTATAAAAATACATCAACCTGATAGCATCCCGATGTTCTCATATTCGCTAATAGGTAACTGTTCCAGCCCAGAGATATAGCCTATATTATAAAAATGGAGAGCTATTTACCGATGTCATAGCATCACGCCTAAACTGCTGGACGGATTTCGCTAATTCTTTTTTTGTCGTGTTGGCGTTTATCAGGAGAAGGTTCATATGAAAGAAAAAAATAAGAAAGTTCCGCGGATAATGAGAAAATTAGAGAAAACTCTAAACAGATAAGCAGGTAAACTCTTAGTACTTTTAACCTTATAATTTTTATTCCAAATTTGAAAAATAGAAATTAAATTAAAGTTTGACAGGAGCTGTCAGTTGTTTGATAGTGTTGGTGCGATAGACAGAATGTAAATGAAAAATATATATGTTTTGAAACAGGTGCATCGATTTAAATTATATTGGTTAAAAGGTAATGAGCTTATCATTATACAAATTCGAATTCAATATTCATAGTTAGGAACACATGACAACGTCTGTCGGGAAAGCTAGTATGAAATAAAAGATTTACAAAGTTGAATTTCACACGTGCAGAATGTTGGTTGAAGTGTATAATATTTCTGAATATATATTTTTTATATATTATGTTTTTGAAATCATAATAATTATTATGATGAGTTATATTATTTAGTCATATTTACTAGTATTTAACTTTAATTGTTTAGTTATACATTTGTTGTTATGAATTATTAAAGGACTAATAAAAAGCTAAGTTATTGAAAAAAAAAATCTTATCGATTAGTCCTACAATTTTTTTCTATTTTCAGAGTAATATGTGACGTGATTCAGGACCCCTATTCTGTAGCAAGTGTAGGGTGGTCACATGAAAAAAGTGACTATTAGGCGATACATTTTGTATGTAAAACGTCTATTTTCAAGTGACTACCCTACACTTGCTACAGAATAGAGGTACTGGTTACAAAAACCACACGTTTGTGAACAATTACCTATTAGGCGATTAATTACTAACTAGGTATGTCATTGTATGATGTCACTGGGTGATAAATAGAGAAGTGTTAATCTTGGGCTTGACTAACATAATAGATTATGAGCTCATATGATGACAATGGGACTTCTTCTTTTGATGCCATATAAGGTAATCCCAATGTCGGACTCTGGAGAAATTTTCTTTGTCTTGGATATCTCGAAAAATTGTTTCACATTACGAAAACGCTTCCAATCTCTTATATTCTGTTCCAGGACATTTCTTTTCTTCCAACCCCTCTGCCACCCTCGATCTTTCCCTTTGGTATCAAGTAGATACATTTCAAACATGATGTGTCATAGTCATAGATATGAACATTGATTTTCGAACTTTTATCTGCGACAGGAGTCTCGCACTGGACTTCTTTATTTGTATTATGAGGCCCTTTTCATTTTACATTTGTTTCTATGAGGTTGAAGTAGTCGGTTGAAGTGTGTGAGTATCAAATACATAACATTACAGTAGTGTAATGTTTTTTTATTGATTTAATCTATTTTTTATGCATAATTTTTAAAAAATATTAGCAATTGCCACTTTTTCTCTACATCACCTATAGATAAGTGTGCGAAATTTCATACTCCTCCGTTATATTCGTAAAAATAGTCACAAAGTTCTTCCTTCATGTAGGTATTATTAATATATAGATTTTTCTTGTGTTGGATTAATAATTACAGCTATTTGAAATTCTTCCCGTGAGCTAATCTCATGAACGCATAAACGCGAACATACTGAATAATGGAATCATCTGGATAGTAGTAGTAATTCCTATCGGGGTGTAATTTCTCAGTTGGTTGATTTTGAATGGGAGTACCTGCATAGATTTTAAGACGGGTGAATAAAATATGATAAAGTACTTACCTATGAAGCATGTATATGAAGTTGAAAAGACAATTCAGGACAGCCATGAGGAGGTCTGCGACGCTGAGGTTTACGAGAAAGTAGTTCGTTACGGACCTCATTCGTCTGTGGGCTGAAAAAGAAACAAAAAACGGGATTTGATAATCATGGAATAAGTAAGTATTGTGAAATTTTATTTGCTACTAGCTTTCCCGACAGGCGTTGTCCTGTGTGTTCCTAAATATGAATATTGAATTAGAATTTGTATGGTGATAAATTAATCATCATTTGACCAATGTGATTCCGAACGATGCGTCTGTTTTAAACCATGTATATTGCGTCCGCATTCTGTCAATCGCACCAATTGACAATTTATGTCAATATTTCAAAATTGGAATAAAAATTATAAGGTAAATAGTACTAATAAGGTTGTCTTCGTAGAGTTTTAATTAACTTTCTAATTTACCATGCATTTTTCTTATTTTTTTCTTCTAAAAGGACATTCTCCTGATAAAAACCTACACGACAAAAAAAAGAATTAGCGAAATCGGTCCAGCCGTTTAGGCGTGATGCGATGACATCGGAAAACAGCTCTCCATTTTTATATATACACTAGGCTAGCGAGGTCGGTAGCCTAGTGTATACAACAAGAAGATATTTAATAACAAATGAGATATAGAGATAAATTTGGAAATTATTGAGAACAAGTGAGACCAACCAAATTTAAAGACTGCGACTGCTGTCATGTATTTGGGGCCAGAATATGAATATATCCATTTTCGTTAATACCTAGGTACCTTTGTTGGTACCTACCTTATGTCCTTCATAATGTATGAATTATTGTAATAATTTTGGTATTCAGTGTGCCTTAATATTTTTATTAAAATTAAAATATAACTTAAAATTCATGAACTGAATTCATGAATTCTGTTATATTATGATATCATATGTAGAATGGGTTTGTAAACCAGAACAAAGATAATATCAAAATAAATTATTATAGTGTCAAACGCCAGGAGTGAAACAAGGTTCTCAATTGAAGAAAATCAGCGGAGCAAAATGTATCTATATTCAGCTTATAGAAAATATTTCAATTTAGATGTAAATAAAGCCACTTTAATCAAATACGATTTATTCAAACAGTTTTGTTATTTTTATTACCTCAAAATATGCAAAAGACAATCATAAAGTGGTATGTTATAATACAGTTCAAAAACATCAGTGCAAATTGGTGAGTTGGTAAAGAATTTCATTTTTTTTGGTGAAGTAAATAAAAAACGAGTCTTCAATTTGTTTATTGATAATCAAAAACTAGTATTGGGGAAAGATTTCTCCCTCCTATGGAGTGACAAAAACTAAAAATTAACGCTTGAAAGAAAATTTTTATTGAAAAATACTTATGTGCGTAAGTACTTGTGTATATATACCTAAAACAAACGGTATTTTAGAAAAGGTAAAAAAAATAATCAAAAGATATTTAAAGTAATAAGATGACAATAATACAATGTAAATGTATTCCATTATAATATAAGAAAAAATAACATCTTTAGAACATGGAACCAGATTTGAAAACAATTTAATATATAATTCAAACTCCCTTTGTACCCCTCTAAGGTGCATATAGGGAGACAACACCAAAGGGCTTAGTGCTGGCGGCCATTTTTCCTCTAACGTCACACCCGACGCCCAGGCCGCCCGCGCTATATGAAAGATATCAAGTATGTACATACAGATATAAGGCAAGTGCATACTGGGCCTTACAATGTGACGTCACAATCTCAGCGCTAAGGCTTTCTCATATAGGTGGTGTTGATATGGAGGCAACAAGACCTCTCTAAATGCACTCGATCTTGCGCAAAACAATCGTTGATCGTTAGAATACATATAATTCACTGATCAGTTTTTACTTTATTGTAAAAAAATATTTGATCCGCGTTTGTTATGTATTGTATGAAGATGATATTTCACACGAAATTTTGTAAACAAACAAAAATAGTAGCTGGGCAACGCGAGTGTTTACAACCAAGATGTGCTATGTCAGCTTTGAACGAGTTATTGATGCAGAATAGGTACCTTATTTTTTAATTATTTATTTTATATCAAAATATTTTTAAGTCCTTATTAAATCATACGAAACCTTTATGTTTCAGCCAAAATAAACCAATTCATGTTTGATCATTTCAATTTTAATATTTGTATCTACTTAAAAAGTATTCTTTGAGTATTTTTTTCAAAACGTCATTATTTCTTATAAATTTAGTTGGTGCATCATGGTTGTAAGACCTCGATGAATACGGGAATTCAATATTTTCTTTATTTGAAAACGGAGAGTAAAGTCGGTCTTCTTTAGCTCGTTTTAAGAGAAAACATCAAAATTAATGTTTTAAAATGTCAACAATAAAGCGGGTTATTTCATAATAGAAGGTTACGTGAAAAAGTCAGGAAGACAATAGAATGTATCTTTATAAAATAAAAAGTAGAAATGTAAACAGAATGTTCATTAGTCATCACAGAGAAATCTTGCACAGATATAACTGAGCAATTTTAAGCCTTCACTCATATATTTTTTATAATGAATCTGTGTTCACTCAAAGTGAACACAAATACACTCTTTGACTCTTTCACAGTAGGTAAGCTACTTAAAGCTTGTGTCGTGAAAGCCGGAGTCGTTACCGCTGGGCTACCAACCACTTCAATTTGCGATTTGCGAGTAAAATGTTTGTGAAAATAAAAAAAAGGTAAAAAAAAAAACTACAATATTTATTATTTAATTTAGCTGAAACTTAATTAAGTTAAGCAAAGATAAGGAGTTATTTTATAACGGCGTGAAAAAAAGGTTTGTCAACTTAATTGTCTAGAATGTAGAAATTACTTAACTTAAATTACAAAAGTACCACGACAAAACAACCTCCTAACGAAATTATTATAACCTATCTTTAGGTACAAAAAGCAAAAAATATAGGTACCTATGACTATACCTATTATTATAGACCTTGTAACTACCCTTAATTAATCTGTCCCTAATTGATTTGATTTGAAATGAAATTTGAGACATATTGGACTCGTTTTGTAAAATTCCAATTTGATTTGATATACCTACCTACATATCGCTGCTCCAGATGAATACTGTATGTAAGATCTCAAAATATGATCTGAAATGGTCTATTATTCATATTCAATGAAATTTGTAATATTTTATATAATGACTGTAAGTTTGCTTGAATAAAAAAAAAGCTGCTAACCTAGGGTAGCCCAGAACTCATAACAGCCTTTTCGTGTAAAACATTTATCTTGGGATAAAATTCATAATTTTACGATTAAAATGAATTTATCCTTGGAATTATTATAGAAACTTTAAAATGATATCGACTATAGACTACAATTTTCTAACAATATCATTTAATAAAAAAAACTTCAGGATAACTATTTTAAAATTTCCCACTATTGTAAAGCACTCATTTTTAAGAATCTAAAGTTGGTACAAATTATTGAAACGATTATTTTATGAAATTTTCCCACAACATTCCCACCAAATTTTATCCAAATCGGAAGACAATTATCTGCTTTAGAACTACATATTCAATATTAATCGGTACTTTAAGGGGGACCCACTGAAGTTACGGACCTCAAATTTTACGTGCTTGTGTAGGAGCATAAGACCAACCCGTATACCATAATTTTATGAAAATCGAAGAAAATATTTTCTTTTTTAGCCCTTTTTCTAGAACAAGTGAAATTTTCTTTGGATACTTTAAGAGTGTTCCCCTGAAGGTACAGATCTCAACATTTTACTGACTCATCTACATCGAGGCGCTAACCGTTCTACCAAATTTCAATCAAATCGGATAACAATTACTAGGTATGAGTTATGGGTGCGCACTGCGCACAGATTTTTGGCGCACGCGTACGTGTACTCAGAAATTAAAATAATTTTTTTTTTGCATTTTTGGAATCTACACCCTCGAAATTAATTTCAGCGAAATCTTTTTTTTTTTGAAATCCGATCACAAGACTCATGTATATTCCATACTATGAGTAAAATATACGAAATTTGAGATATTGGTATCGTTGGAAGCGTCTCGTTACAGAGCATCTAATGAGAATAAAGTTCAAATAAAAAATTGTATAACTTGTTTCTTAGTCTCCTGTGACCATGTAGGGTAGGACGTGTGCCTACGAAACTAGTCAGGATAATAAAAATTTGTGGAAAAGTTATACAATTTTTTATTTGAATTTTATTTTCAAATAAACTCCACCAAGAAATACATGTTCATCAGTTAGTGAATTGTATCATCTAATGAGACCTATAATATACCTACTGACTTAAGACACAGCAGAAAATGACGCCGCTATAGCAAAAATCTAAGAATAATAATATCTCAAAATTGAATAAAGATAGGTATTACAGAAATACTGTGATATTTTGAAATGTTACATATTTTTATTTTGTCGACGTTCAGAAGCTGTAACAATCCAAAATTTTGTAGCGCCGCTCGGAAGAAAAACGTTGCTTATGACAGGTTTTTATTCTTATGCAGACATTTCATTGTTATCACAATACCTATGTCCATTTTTATTTGAAAAATGTCTGTACTAAAAGGAAAAATCACAATTTTTGTCATTTTCAAAATGTATTCGCCGCTTTCCATTGGTCAATAATTATTGACAGGTGAATGAATGGTTTGTTTCAAACATTGAACTATTACGTACCTACTACGTACTAGATGCGGCATCTTCTCATAAATATGCCGCATCTAGTACGTATGTGGGATAATGAAAAAAAAATCACTGGTCGTAATCGTTGCAAGGGTCGTCTTCAAAAGGTCGTAGTATTTTTAAATGTAAGAAGGTATATGACGTATCACATGAAAGAACGTCTGATATGCATACTAAAAGTTTGGAGATATGAGCCTTCAAAGTTACGAAACAAAGTTTTAGAGATTTCTTTGGGGTTCATTCAAAATTCCAAGAAATGTCTTATAAAAATGTATTTTCTCAATTTTAGTAGTTAGGTATTTCGTACAAATTTACTCCGTGTTTCTTGTCTCTCAAATGAAAAAAAAAAGTATTTAAAACTGATGAAGTGTTTTATTGTTGAAACCAATAACTATAAGATACTTATTGTTAAATTTCTTTATAATAATATATTCATAGAAATTTATTTAATTCAGCAAAAGAAGTGTCATAAAATAAAAAGAAAATGAACATTGTTTATTTTTGCAACAAAAGACATTTACAAAACAAACAGGAGGGTGCATTAGATACATACATTACATACATTCTCCCTTTAAGGCCCCCCGCACACCGCAAGCCAGCCCGGAGGAGACCAATCCGCAGCAAACCCGACCCGCACGAAACCGACCTCCTAGCTCGATAGAAGCAATCAAACGAAAAAGCCGGCCCCGGACAAATCAAGCCCGCCGCGAATCACCCCCAAACCAATCAGCAATGCGGGGGCCTAAGCCCCACTCGGGAGCATAGGGAGGCATCAAGAGCTCTCCATTGCGCTTGAGGGCGTTCGAGGCTCATTGTGCCAGTTTCTGACCAGTTGAGATTTAAGGACGTGAAGTGGTCAACCTCACGGTCCCGATCTGACTTTTCGATTTCCTGCCTCTTACAGGATGCTCGAAAAATCAGCAAAAAGAGCAGAGGTGCTATTCTTCGCCGGCAACCCCACGGCATTAGATAACAAAATAATAATTTGCCGCACCTATAAAGTGAAAATAATAATACACACTGGTCGTCTATTATCTATATAATAATTTAGAAATGTTTTTTTATTTGCCTTTGGCAATACTTTAACCGTATATGTGAACATCACGCTCAAAATACAAATGCTAAGATAGATATTAATATGCCCAGAGCAGTATAAAATGCTGGAGAAGGTTCTTAAATACAATTTGCTGCATTAACTTTAATATATTTAGAGCTATTTAAAAAAACTGTATTTTTTAGGATCTTCATACAAATTTCTCAAAAAGCCTTTTGGAAACAAAATTACTCATGTAAACGTTGAATGGGATCTTGGTATTACGGTATGAAAATGTAATAAAATAATTGTAGATTGATTTGTTATACATATAAATGTTATTAAAAGCTTATTATTCTCAATAAATAAAGATTTAATGAAAAAATTTGCAGTTTGATTTTGAAGTTTGACAGATACAAATCACCCTCTATGGGTGGGTTGCCCAATTAATATCAAAGCAGGCAATGTATGTAGCTAAGATTCAAACCACAGAGCTCTCTCTATGAAAACTTGCAAATTATGTCGGTAGGTTCGTATAATATTTTTTTATTATTATAGACCTCCAAAAAAAATAAAATATTATACGAACCTACCGACATAATCAGTATATTTATATTATCTGTGGACATAATTTGCAAGTTTTCATAGAGAGAGCTCTGTGGTTTGAAGAGGTTCGTATAATATTATGAGGTCGGTAAAACAAAAATTGTAAAAGTGTCATTCTTCTTTTTCTGTGCTTATGTCAGTTAAAGTGGTATGTTAAGCAATGGGATTCTAGACTAGAATCTGTTTAATTACCTACCGATCAAGCCTGACAATCGGAATCAAAAACGTAAAGCAAGACGGGTATAAGCTAGTATTTTTATAAACACACAAAATAACAACTAATCTGACCACTGCAATAAACTCGAAAGCCTTACACGAAATAATATATTATAATAAAACTTAAATAAACCCCACGACACAACGTTTGACATTAGCAGGTGCGTTGAGAAAAGATAAGGCCGGGTACTTGTGGTCTGAACAATCAAACCTATACCAACCAAATTGAATGTATTTTTATCAAATTTTTGAGGAGTTGATTGATTAAAATCGATTTTTCGCAGTGTTAGAAGAAGATATTTGAATTTTTGAATGCCAGTAGACAGAGAAAAGTCTACACTATCCAATGATATAAAAACCGAAAATCGGCCTAATGTATAATGTTCAACGTTATTCCAGCCGATACGTAAAGTATTAGGTATTTAATTAATTGTAGATAATTAAATAATACTTTCATTGAAATCATTAGATAAAAATCTTACAAGTTTTAATGCTTCTAAAAAAAACACAATCTTTGTTTCAATACAACACGAACTATGGTTATATGTTCGTACAACTCTCCAAAGATAAAATGCTCTGATAAATTAATTCTGAGGTAGATTTTATGTCGTCACATTTTATTTAAAAGCTGTTATGTAAACATAATGTACCAAAGTTTGAATCATTACCCTTTTTTGTCAACATTGTTCATTTAACACTCTTCTCCGTTTCAAACAGGTTTTATTTTTAAATTATTTAAACAACTGATTTTTTGTTTCATTACACAAACAAAAACTGTTTACGACTGTTGCCTTTTTGTTTAACTGACTTTAAAAAAAAAACACGATTATGAGGATTGGCATCTTATACGGTTTATGTCTACTATTTAATTGTCTTATTACAAAACAAAAGGGATACAAAATGTTTCTTTTTATTTATTTTATTTTATTATTTTTATTAACTTACAGTTTAATCTTAAAAGTAACTTATAACAAACATTATATTCTGACTTACTAACTAAATTTACAATAATACATTCGCTCAGTCGCTTTTTTCTTAAACTTTTGCATCCATTGATGGACAGTAATAATATCCTCCCCCATTTTAAGGCCCCCACGCACAGGCGACTTGTTTAAAGCAACAATTTAGAAGCAAGTTTTATTACCTACAAATTTAGCGTTTGATTTATTTAAAATAGTAAAATAATTAATCAGTAATAATTAACATTCTTTATTATTCGTTATGCGGTCTTCACACGAGGCGAATATCGCCAGGACACCAAAATATCGCCAGCCAATTGAACCGTGTGAACACATTGATGATAAAAATGATTGAAAGCGATATCGCCTCAAGTTGAGCACCTTTCAACTTTTGTTTCTGGTGGAACGATGCACGCATGCGCAGATATGCGCGGCGTCCGTATATATGGTGAAATTCTGTTTATGTTCTGTTTCTTGACAGATGACAGCAGTGCTCCAAATTTTTTACTTCTTAGAATCCAATTCCGCACCCAATATCTGCGTTTTTTTCTTAATTTTTCCTTAATTAGGAGTCTCCTTATATCGTCTAAAACAACATTTTCAACTAAACCCGAACACTCCACGACTTCTACCTCGATGTCCGCCATTTTTAAAACTTCGTCAAAATCAGCGCACCTGACAGATGGAATGTATTACTATGTCGGTGGACTCATGTGAACACATCACACGATCAATGGGCGACCGAGCGATATTTTTTATATGCAAGCGAAATCGTCTGGCCTTATATCGCCTCGTATGAACACCGCATTAGATAGTTTTAGTAATCCAATAAATCATAATTTAACTAAACGTTTTTATTACGTAATCAACCTTTAAATTTTATGTTTGTAAACCCATATCAAAATAGATAATAAAAATGAAACATGATGTTGCAATTTTAAATTTTTACATCAAAGATTTCAAAGGTATTAAATTAGAATTTTTACATCTACACCTATCGTTGTGAACTTTCAAATATAGAACCGGGAGGAAGATGTTCATCATAAAATACATAATTAAATCTTGACTTAAAAATTTTAACAACGAAAAATGAGATACAAATGTATGAAAACCACATCAAGCCGTCTGAAATATCGACGTGTATACATAAAAAAATGCAAAAGTTATGATAGGTAAATCAATAATTGTGATCTCTGATCACAAAGTCAAATTCAATTGAAGTGATCGGACGTATTACAAAAATAACTTAACGGTTATCATCCCTTAAGTAATCTAGTATATCTCGGAAGTAGATCGTAAATCTAAACAAGTTCAACAACTTAATTTTTTGTTACCAACAACCCTTTACCGTGAAATGGAACCCACTTAACTAGAAATAATTTAAGCCATTCCGTCATTTTGATACAAAGGAAGGTACTTCATGAAAGTTATTAAAAACTAGCGGATACACGTTGCGTGCTACAACGATTATTTGGCATATCCACAAAAATGATGTAGTGTTTTTGTGTGACATCCTACATTATGCGCCAACTTTACACTAATATACGGTCAAAATAAAAGAAACGCGATGCACAAATTGTACATTATGTATTTTTTTTAATTGTACAAATTTTTCCAATAAAATTACTTCGATGTACATCATTTGGAGGGTTTCAAAGGATAAACTTGACTTTAAGAATTATAATAATAATAATAATTTATTCAATGAAAATAATACATTCGTTTATAACAGTTACTATACTGACTATAATAAAGGTAGATTTTTTTTGTTTTTTATATGTATGTATTTGTTTATCTTAATTTAATAAGGCTCTGGGGGGGTACTCTTGAAATTCAGTGTCAACCGTCTATACTTTTAATACTAAAGTTCTTGTTTTTAACAAACGTTTCTACGACAATGCCTCGATGCTCACCGGACCACTACATGGCGACTAGTGAAATGAAAATGGCGTCGATCCCCCCACATATCGATTGGCAAGTAGTGTGGCTGCTTCACCAATCGTCTATATCCAGCAAAAACTCACCAAATTGAGTTTTGGTCAAAAATGAGTTGCATACATAATTTTATTCGTCGTATCGTCTTCTATTAGGCAAAAAATCGTCAAATCCTAACTAAAAGTAGTTTTCGTTAAAAATATGATTTATTAAAATCACCAAATACGTTTCTGAATTAATGTTTGCCAGCAAAAAATCACCAACGTATTTGGTTAGTTATTAAAGAAAAAATAACAACTAATGACTCTAACAATTCATTACTAATGTTCGATTTTTAAATGGAACAAACCACTACGGGCTTACGACCGTCTTCTACTGTTATTTCGAAGGCTGGCTTAGTGTGATCACTTTACGTTAAAAACGTTCGCCATTAGGTGGTAATGTTTGTCTCCGAAACTCCTAATCATGAGAATTCTCAACATGTTCAACATGTCGAAAAATCTCATGTATGCAACAAGTAGAAATTTAATAATAAAATGAAAAATAGAGAATGGTTAGTTATTGACGAAAATACTACACCAACTAGCTTAAAAACATAAAAGAAATCTTCTTTCTATCACCTTTGGTTATAAAGATACAAATGTTTCAATTTCATAAAATTATTACTTAATTGACAATATCTCCATAGTGTGTTGTTGGTATTTGGTGACTTTTTGCTGGAGATAGACGCAATGACCAATATCGCCAAATACTTGACATTGGCCGTTACTTGTTTACTTGTCGATCGAGTTCGCAAGTATTCACCAATATTGGAACAATGTTGACAGCTGTCATGTCTTCCATGTTGTTATTTTCATAGTGTTTTGTACATTAGTTTTTTTTAACCCTTAGCTACTGTGGTGATTTTCTATAATTTTAGCACAGTGGTGCAGTCTGACAGACGTAAAATTCCAAATATAAATAGCCAATGTTGGCTTTATATATTTCGACTTTCTTAGCCAATACTATTAAATATAGATTATTTGCAAGCACATAATAGGAAATTTATAAATTAAAACAAAGCACATACATTTGAAAATAAATATTTATAATGAGGTCAAAAAAATACAATGAGAAATACAAGTACTTATATTTTTCGGTTTTTAGGTTAACATGAAATATCGATATATAAAAAAATATAAAATCCTTATCGTATATAGACTAGTTAACAATAATAAGACATAAAAAAGTAATTAATATAAACACATAAAAAATTAGCAAGTAAGAACTCTTCAAGTAAGAATTCACGTAGTACTGTGTTTCGGCAGCTTCAATTGTTTGGTTTTCTGGTAGCTCATTAGGTATTATTATATGCTTCATCCTGCAATGATATTTGTATATTCACATCTTCAACTTTCTCCTCTAATTGCTCCGATTCCGTGATTTGATCCGATTCTACTAAAAAGTTTGGGTCGGCATCGCTATCATCAAAATCGCTGAACTCTTCATTGCTGTCATACTCCAGACATCGGACTAGCTCATCATAAGACAACGGATTTCGACGAAAAGAACCAGCTTCATCTCCTGTGGATAGTTTTCTTTTCTTTGCAGTTTTAGAAGAAATTATAAAAAAACATTATACATTGAAGCCTAATAAAATATATTTGAGGATTAAATAAGTGTATTGCTATTGATATTTGCACATTATATAATTTATATATAACTAGTGACTCCCTCTTTACACACCAGTGAAATACTACCATAGTATTATGTACCTAATTATGAAACATTTTTTTAATAAATTTCATTTGAAATAGTCGAGACGGCTGTGAAACTCAATGACATAAAAACATAACATGCGTGGTAACGACTATTAGACGTATGCATAAAATCACATTATTACTGTCCTGACGTTTGTGAGACGTAACTATCCCAGCACAGGAACACAGCACACACAACGACAACGCAATGCCGACTGATTGATTGGTCACTAGGATACAGGAAGGTATTGTTAGTGAGGGGTGGGGATGTATTGGCGGAAGAAAGATATCTAATAAATTCGTAACGAGGTGTCTGTCAGACGTGCACAACTGCAGTAGAAGGTTAATTCAGATAAAATAATGGAAATTGACAATGATATGGCATTTAATTGCAGCATCCTATTCATAGTAATACATGCGGCATCTGCTTTTCTATTATTAAATAATGAAAAACCTAAACAGCAAAGATTGTGGTGGATGCTTTCTTTAAACCACTCGAGAACTAAGTATGTACCTACACATCATTTTTGTTTTTTTTTTATCAAAATCATTTATTCTCATTTATGTTATAGTCCAAATCAACCTGTAAGAGCTAGGTAAATATATACCTATTGCAAAACATAAATAAAAATTGAAGGTTAGGTTTAATAAAATTATGAAAGTTTTTATTGTGTATATTTGTGAATTGGAAATTATATATATTAAAATATTCCTTTTTGCCCAGGGAGATAAACTCTATTGAAATTGCCCACTCAGATAGGAGTATATAGTGAATAATTGGAGAGTGAAATGTAAAATGATGAATAAAAGCAAGAATTAATCAATAAATCAGTGATAGAAACATTGTGTGGTAAAGTTGAGCCCATGATGGGCCAATAGTGTAGCCAGGTGTACAAGTATATTTGCCAAATGTTGCTACTTGCCAATGCTTGGTCAGAGCCCCTATTTGGCCAGTCTGGACCAACATGGGCCATAGTGTAGCCGTAGCTTAACCCACCTGCGCGCTCCACAGTGAGTGTTTTAAACCAGGGAGTCCATTCTGCCCCACCCTGTATCTACCATTTTTTTTCGTAAAGCAATATCCGATTCAAAATAGACCTATCGAGTGTCGTGTAAACAATTTTTTTTTGAGATATTATTTTTGTTGACTTATTTTCACAGCTTAATTACTTAAATTACATTAAATTACTTTCATAAGGTGAATGGAGTCTTGTAGGACTCATTAGATGTTATAAAATTATAGTATACTACCTAGTTACATGTAAAAATGAGATCCAACTGTCGATGGCCTGAGTCGGTATGTTTATTGTAAGAAACGATGTCGTCAATAAATTAAATTTTTACAAAAATTGTTAAGAAAAGTTTGAGATGTACTGCTATGATGTAAACATTTTTTATAGAAATAGAAAAATAGAAAAATCAATTATCTAGTTGGAGGGTTTCGGCGTTTATCGATATTTTTATAAAATTCTGAAATATATGCACTGAAACTCGTAAATTTGTCATAAAAAAAATATTTTTCTTTATAAAAAAAGTTTGAGAAATGCTGGAACTTTTTCATTAAATTATATTTTAGATATTGTATTTTCTATATACATACACATTTTTAGGGTTCTAGATTTTATGGTTTTCGAGATATATGAAAAAATTAAATAAAAATTTAAAGTTTGATTACCCTTGACTGAAAAAAAAAATTCAAAATTCTGAGTATACAAATTTTGTAGGCTATACAATATTTTCTGAAGTTTTAGAATCTGTGTATCAAGCGAATCAAAAGTTATAAAGAGGGGACGGCCACACACACACACACTCGTTGGAAAAGTGCCCCTCACCCCCTCCCCTCCAATTAATGATATCTTTAGAAAACAAAATAGTATAATTTGACTCTTTCTGAAGAAATCATTTTTTTGAAATTTCTATAAAACCAGTTTTAAACTTTTTAGGAGCCACTTAAAAATCATCCCTTTTTCGTCCCTTTTAGTGAAAATTTGGAAAAACTGTCCAAGAAAACTACTACTTATTTCTATAGGAGAATTCATGTGCCAAATCTCAAGTTCGTACCATGTCAAGTTCCCGAGATATTCACATACTTTGAAAAACATTCAACCCTATTTTTCACCCCCTTAGGGGTGGAATTTCCAAAAATCCTTTCTTAGTGGAAGGTTTTGTATTGAAACCTACCTGATTTCCAAATTTCACTTCTCTACGATTAGCCGTTTGGGCTGTGCGTTGATGAGTGAGTATGTCAGTCAGTCAATCAGCCAGTCAGGCACTTTCCTTTATTATTATAGATTAAGTTTGGTTTATGAAGACCATTTGTTTTTCAACTTTCAATTCATAATAGAATAGTATATCGTCTAAGACTAAACTTTCAAAAGAGAATGTTATCTTTGTTATAGTTCAAGTGAGTTTAGGTTTTGAGATTTATTTGGTTTAAATGATTTATATTGAAGTGATGGTCAATGAATTAAAACAATGTTCCTTTTAACTTGTAAATTTATCTGTTATTTTGAATATATGTTTGTGACTGTCTACAGCCTCTAAGGAAATGGTATGGTCGGCTTACCACGAAACCCATTCTTGAGAAAAGAGTCTAATTATAATATTTATTTTTGTTTGAAAGATTAACTAGCCGGTGTCATGGCCATTCATTTTATTGAAATATTGTAGTTTATTCTATAAACTTAAATACTATTTTATGTTAGTCTAATATTAGTAGTGACATATTTTACTTAATTAGGGATCGAAGTCTTCCAGTTTATATGTGGAGAAATGATTCGAACACTTCACATATAATCTTGATTGTTTGGAACGCTTTTGGATAGTCATGAAACATTGACTGTAGATGGGGTGCGAAGGATTTTGTATTAGATAAATTATGCGCCTGAGTTCATCTCGGTACAGTTCGGTTTGCATCGTCGACGGGGATGTAGGGGGCTCGTTCTCGTACGAAATCCTTTGGATAGCCCTGTTTTCAGTTAGTGATTTTTATTGATTATTTTATTGAACATTTTATAACATATTAATTTTGTGTGCTCCTGGGTGGTGAAATCTATTTATAGTAAATTCCTTTTAGATTCAAGCATAAATTTAAATTCAGTGTTGCATTTTTAATTAGTATTTTACATAATTAAGTGTTATCTGGGAACCGATTTGAATTAGAATCTTTTAAAACATAGAGTCAGTGTATTCAAGAAAGAAATAGCAACTCTGGATCATTGATAAGTCTTACTTTATTTTAGTATTTTATTTAATTTGTTTGCTTAGTTTGGGGAGGGCTTTGTGTTTTATCAAGAAGAACCATTCACTGCGAAAGTGTAATGGCGAACGTTGTTAACATAAAGCGCGCATAAGCCAGCCTTCGAAACCAAGTAGAAGACGGTCGTAAGCCCGTAATGGTTCTATCTTGATTTCAGGGGGGGAGGGGGTTGGTAAAGTTTTATGATATCATGGTAGGCTAGGATTGATTGCATGCTTATCTACTAATATTTCAACTATCGACGACCACCATTTGTGAAAACTTTCAATCATGTTATAAATTGTCGAATATTTTGTTTCATTTTGTTTTGAATACTTCTCATGTCATTTCACAGAACTGAGGATTTAAGGTAGGACTCTTTCATTTCATTATTACTAACATCACAAATGGTGGAGCATCCTACGATTTGTTTGGTTATATAAATGTTTTCTATTATCACTTTTATTTTAGGGCTGACCAAATGTTTACAGGTTTATATAGTTAAATGATTGTTATAATTAATTTCGTACACAACGTATTGGGTCCTTAAACTTAGGTTACTAGACGATCACAATATCATCATGGCCATTAGATTCCACGTAGCGATCAGAAGTCTTCTTGAAACCACATACGATTTCCTTAACCGTGATTTCAGGTGCGTATCATGAAGGTTGTTAACCCCTTCATTTTGGGTTCGTAAGTCTTCATCTTAGAGTCATCTACCTATCATATAGGTACATTGATGCACTCTTTCAGTCGACTCGGTTTACACGGTTTTGTTAAACGTTTATTTAGTCAGAGTAGGTGTAGTTCCGAAGTTAGGTAGCTTAATTAGAGGAAATCTAGTAGTAGTAGCCTTTGCGGATGGGGGATCCCATCACAGAATGGTGCCTCGTGACCGTAGGATTCTTGTCTTTACCCCTGTAAAGACAAACCTGATTTACTACGTTTTTTTTTTCCTTTCTCTTGTTTATCGTTATTATGGAGTTGTCATCTAGGGGAGGTTTAGGAAATTTTAGTCAGAAATTTGATTAGCAGAGCAGGGGAGGTAGAAAAAATTCTATGGTTGGTTGGATAAATGGTTGAAAGTTCTAGTCAGTTATTGGAAGAAGTTATTAGTTTTCAAGAGTTAGAATTAGATTGTAAGATTGTCTTATTAAACTGTATAACATTAATCTTAAAGAGTAGGGGAGGTCTTGTTTTACTTAGGTATTTTAGGATTTTTGTTGCTGTTGTTTTGGATTTAATAATAATATTAAATATTTTGTTAACGTCGAGGGGAGGTCTTGTTTTACTTAGGTATTTTAGGATTTTTGTTGCTGTTGTTTTGGATTTAATAATAATATTAAATATTTTGTTAACGTCGAGGGGAGGTCTCTTTTGGCAATTTTGTAGGATTGAAGTAAATTATTTTCTAAAGAATGCAGGGTTTTATTTGATATTTTCAGCAAGGAAATGTGTAAATGAAAGAATTTCGAATGTGCGATGTCGAAAAATAAGCGTGAATGATGAGGTAAGTTTAGGTGTTTTGTTTTAAATAGTTCAGGTTAAATTTTCAATAATATTCTTTGGTTGTTTGTGAGAGACAAATAATATTTATTTTGTTTGGATCTCCAAATGTATTAATTATCTCGAGGTGTGATCTGAAGAGGGTTTATTCGAATGTACTCTGGTTAGGGCTATTATAGCCACTTGACACTAGCTTGGTGCATCGTCTTTTTTATGTATAGTGGATATTATATTACGAGTCGCTGGAAATATTATGTATGGTAGGTACCTGAATAGGACCACATGTTTCTATACAGGGCGTTCCTTGTCGTGAGGATTTGATCTTCTAAGCAGTTTTACTGTTTAAGAAATTCTTTTGCTTTTGTTATGTGATAATTATTGTTTGGTAGTGTGTAGGGTAATTGGATCGATTTATATGTAGGTTTGTTAGGTGCTGTTTCGGTAGGGGTAATATTTTAATTCGAATATATTTATTCTCATTTTGGGGTCCCGGGTTCGATTCCTGGTCGGCTCACATTTTCGACTTCTATTTTTATTTTTTTTTTCTTCTCTCTGTCAGATCCTTTCGTTTCACACGAAATTCCTGACCATGGTTGCATTGTTTCAGATTAGACGAAACCGGTTGACTAGAAAAAATTGCCTCAGGCGATAAGTTCTGCCGGTTTAACTCATAACTTGTTATGAAAGGGATATATTTATAAAATCATTAGGTATTTTAGGGTAGTTTAGCTTTAGGTACTTTTCTTTCTATTGTATTTGGAGACAAAGTCGGTTGATTGGAAGACATCAATTAATTGATAATATCATCCGACTAACATAATTTATATTATTTTAATTTTCTGCAAGACGAGACACGGTTGTGTGTTCGTGTGTACCCTGTATATTTTTTTTCTTCAGGTAGTACCTACTCGATGTTTTTTTCGGGTATTATTTTTGTTTGGTCCTAGAGGTTGTCTTTGGAAAGTATTGTGTTAGGAATGGAGACTAATAAAGATGGAGATTTATGGTCACATTTCAGGAATGCGTGAACTGTGAAGTGGTTTCTTTAGAGTAGGGATATTAATTTATTTGTGTGTGTACCAGAGTCAAGATGTTAAATATTATTAGTTTGTCAGAAATAATAATAAAATGAAGTCACTTTTTTTTTGTTGAATTGAATGTAGGTACCTAGAGTTTTGTATGTTGAGGTTTGATATTATACTGTTTTAATGCATTTCTAAAGCTCTGTTAATATTTAACTAATTCAGCTGTTACTTGGGTGTCACGTAGTTTTTTATTTCTTGTAATAATAGCAATATAATTATTTTGTTAACGAACATGGTAGTTCAGTGGCAAAGACGCTGACTTCCGACTTCTGATCAGAAGCTCTCGGGTTCGATTCCCGGTCGTGATCAGAAACTCTCTTAGGGTTTTTTTTTCTATATTTTGAAATTTCAATTCTGGGTTTGAATCCTGTCTTAGTTTGGATGGGACCGGCAGACTGGTAGAGAATGCTTCAAGCGTTAAGTCTCGCCGGCTATTTTATTGGAGAGTGTTTAAATTAAATATAGATCAGGTTAATAAGTCTATTTTGTTTTGTTAAAATAACTTTTAACGTTCTCAATTATTATGGTTAGGTACTTTTTGACCGAGTGGGTTGGTTTGTAGTAATATTGAGATAAAGAGTTGTAAGGGTATTCACCCACCCTATTCATCATTCGATGGGCATATTATAAAGTGGACTTTGGTCGGTTTTGTTTATACATAAGAGTTTTTGCAAGGTATGATGGAATATGAATTGTAAGTTATTAGAATTTTAGATTAAATATGGTTGGTATCCGCTCAGGAGGTCGTATCATATTATGCTGGTCGTGGGTTCGATTCCCGATGCCGACATTTTTTTTTCTCTTCTCCTTTTACACCAATTCAGGTCAGTGGGGTGTCATTTTTTTTTTGTTCACTTTGTGTGAACCCAGATTCATTATTTTTTGTAAAAGAGATACTTGGTGCTTTTGCAAGGTATGTGTTTTCTATGATTTATCATTGCTTATAAATATTTGGGACTGAAGTTAAAGGTCGTATTCTTTTCTGCTTGGTACAGTTTAATATTCCAAAAGGGTAGGCTGTTCTGTGTGAAGATACTTTATAATAATTAGTTCTGTCCGACTTTAATAAGTAGGTATATTTCTTCTTCAAACACTTCATTCCTTGGAAAGGTCTTTCATAATATTTCTAAAATATATAGGAATACATATTATAGGTATTTCTATTCATCTTTCTAATAGAATCGTTGTTTCTTTGCAGTTGCAATAAGTACCTTCTCTTTGCCCGCGGTCGTCATCATATTTGTATTTGGTGGATAGATTGTATTTCAGGGTTCAATAATAATAATAATGTTTTAGGTCTCACTGTGTTTTTCGATTTATTACTATGGGCTTTCATTATTGAACTGTGAAATATTATTATTAAATTTATGAAATGTTAAGTGTGTCTTCTAGGTCCTAGGGTATCTTATGGTTGAGAGAGATATTTTTTGTCTGTTTGTATTTGATATAGGTATATTTTTGTTTTTGTTTATTATGGTGTTTTTTTTTGTCAAGCACTATATGTCACTACAGTATTTTATTATTGAGTGTCCGGTCGAGCTTTACCTCGGATTGGTGAGGTACCTACTTCAGGATTTGAGTCGTAATTGTGTCTTTGGTTTGTTTCTATAATCTTAGTCGACAGAGCCGTATTTAGGAAGATTTATATTTATTAAATTATTTTTTTGTATAATTTATTATAATTTAGTATGAGTTTGGGTGAATGAATTGTGATCTGTGTCTCTGGTTAAAGAATTCAGGACTACATAATTTAAGTTTTAGTTATTTTAAGATAATCATTCTCAATTCGATTAAATTAAATAAGTTCAAAGTTTTAGTTACCAGACTATTGCAGCAGGACCAAATTCAGCTAGGCCTTAAATTTAAAATTAGGTACTTATCTATCTTTATAAATTTTCATTATTCTGTATTGTGAAGGAACTGAATACTTTATCAAGCTTTTAATATTTCAATAATTTATAAAATGTGTTGACTATTGTTGTTTACTAACGACTCCATTGCATTATTTATCGTATTTATGTATTTATCATTATTTTATTGTATCTTAACAAACTCCTCTTCCTTTCTTTTCGCAACTTAAGGCGAAAATGACTCACAACCTTGTATTTATTATGATTTATTTTACAATATTGCATGAATTTATTATACACAAAATATTATACATATTCTTAACAACTCCAGTCCTTGCCTCAAACTTTATCTGGGGGAAAGTTCCATTCTTCGTATATGATCCTAGGAAAGGCTCGAAGGACAATCCCTTGTGTCATCGCCGCTAAGGTCCTAATATGGGTCATTGCTTAACACCATAAATTGAATCTGTCATTATGAGAGGGCGACCGAGGTGTGGTTAAAGTTGTGACCATATTTGGGTCGGTTTCGGGGGTGATTGATTCAATGCCTATTGTAAAACCTTAGTTTATGTATTTAAGCATGCTTTGTACACGTATCTTAGTTTATTATATTTCGCGTTAAAGTTTAGCCTAATCGCATGAGGGGCTCGACACCAGGTAGTTTACTAACGACGCCTTGCATGAATTATCGTATTTATGTATTTATCATTATTTTATTGTATCTTAACAAACTCCTCTTCCTTTCTTTTCGTAACTTAAGGCGAAAATGATTCACAACCTTGTATTTATTATGATTTATTTTACAATAATGCATGAATTTATTATATACAAAATATTATACATATTTTTAACAACTCCAGTCCTTGCCTCAAACTTTGTCTGGGGGAAAGTTCCATTCTTCGTATATGATCCTAGGAAAGGCTCGAAGGACAATCCCTTGTGTCATCGCCGCTAAGGTCCTAATATGGGTCATTGCTTAACACCATAAATTGAATCTGTCATTATGAGAGGGCGACCGAGGTGTGGTTAAAGTTGTGACCATATTTGGGTCGGTTTCGGGGGTGATTGATTCAATGCCTATTGTAAAACCTTAGTTTATGTATTTAAGCATGCTTTGTACTCGTATCTTAGTTTATATATTTCGCGTGCGCGTTGAAGGTTAGTCTAATCGCATGAGGGACTCGACATCCGAACAGGCCGGTCGAGATCTAAAAGCAGCGGGACGTGGGGGCTGCTATATAGCATGAAAAAAATATATATATATTTTTATACAATTCTAAAATCAAGTCAACAAAATGATTCAGAAAATAATTCTTTCTACAAAATTTTAAATTCCTTCACGATACAAATAACATTAGGTAATGGATACGGCCCTGGCACTAACATATTTTACATTGACTATTCATAGAAGGGACTTCGGCTGGTGGTTTACCGAATGGTTGATTGGTAAGAGGGTAGGTACTTGTTTGATTGAGAACCTATATCCATAGCGTTTTGAGATAGGCTCACGTGGTAGGTGCAAATAAGATAGGGTTGTACATAGAAATTATAAATTTATATTCATTTTGAATTAATATTTTATTTTTTTTAGTTTGTGAAAGAAAATCATGAATCTTTAGCAAGCCCATGATTGTTCTTTCAAGGGGAGGATTGTCATGGCCATTCATTTTATTGAAATATTGTAGTTTATTCTATAAACTTAAATACTATTTTATGTTAGTCTAATATTAGTAGTGACATATTTTACTTAATTAGGGATCGAAGTCTTCCAGTTTATATGTGGAGAAATGATTCGAACACTTCACATATAATCTTGATTGTTTGGAACGCTTTTGGATAGTCATGAAACATTGACTGTAGATGGGGTGCGAAGGATTTTGTATTAGATAAATTATGCGCCTGAGTTCATCTCGGTACAGTTCGGTTTGCATCGTCGACGGGGATGTAGGGGGCTCGTTCTCGTACGAAATCCTTTGGATAGCCCTGTTTTCAGTTAGTGATTTTTATTGATTATTTTATTGAACATTTTATAACATATTAATTTTGTGTGCTCCTGGGTGGTGAAATCTATTTATAGTAAATTCCTTTTAGATTCAAGCATAAATTTAAATTCAGTGTTGCATTTTTAATTAGTATTTTACATAATTAAGTGTTATCTGGGAACCGATTTGAATTAGAATCTTTTAAAACATAGAGTCAGTGTATTCAAGAAAGAAATAGCAACTCTGGATCATTGATAAGTCTTACTTTATTTTAGTATTTTATTTAATTTGTTTGCTTAGTTTGGGGAGGGCTTTGTGTTTTATCAAGAAGAACCATTCACTGCGAAAGTGTAATGGCGAACGTTGTTAACATAAAGCGCGCATAAGCCAGCCTTCGAAACCAAGTAGAAGACGGTCGTAAGCCCGTAATGGTTCTATCTTGATTTCAGGGGGGGAGGGGGTTGGTAAAGTTTTATGATATCATGGTAGGCTAGGATTGATTGCATGCTTATCTACTAATATTTCAACTATCGACGACCACCATTTGTGAAAACTTTCAATCATGTTATAAATTGTCGAATATTTTGTTTCATTTTGTTTTGAATACTTCTCATGTCATTTCACAGAACTGAGGATTTAAGGTAGGACTCTTTCATTTCATTATTACTAACATCACAAATGGTGGAGCATCCTACGATTTGTTTGGTTATATAAATGTTTTCTATTATCACTTTTATTTTAGGGCTGACCAAATGTTTACAGGTTTATATAGTTAAATGATTGTTATAATTAATTTCGTACACAACGTATTGGGTCCTTAAACTTAGGTTACTAGACGATCACAATATCATCATGGCCATTAGATTCCACGTAGCGATCAGAAGTCTTCTTGAAACCACATACGATTTCCTTAACCGTGATTTCAGGTGCGTATCATGAAGGTTGTTAACCCCTTCATTTTGGGTTCGTAAGTCTTCATCTTAGAGTCATCTACCTATCATATAGGTACATTGATGCACTCTTTCAGTCGACTCGGTTTACACGGTTTTGTTAAACGTTTATTTAGTCAGAGTAGGTGTAGTTCCGAAGTTAGGTAGCTTAATTAGAGGAAATCTAGTAAGTAGTAGTCCCCGTTGAGGGGATCCCATCACACCGGGTATCACATAATAAAGGTATACTTTGATTTCACTTTGAGATTCTAGATGTGGATGAGACCACACAAAAGTAAGCATCTTTCCAGATGGCCATTTGAATAGGGATGTTTATCCAAATTCAAATGGCTCATTGTGTGCATGATTTTTCTCGATGCCCAGGGATTCTTGTGAGTCTCGGGACATCGAGGGAAAAAGCGTTACAACGTATAATCATAATATAATTTTGCTTTAAAAAGATGACTGTCTCATTTATTGAAATTTTTGTATGAATATTTTAAATTTTTAGAAATTTGTAAATAACATTAAATATAATATTAATTGAGAAATTGGAAAAATTTGTATCTGTGATTACCGTAAATATACATGCAAGGATCCACGACGATAAAAATCAAACCTAGAGTGTGCGGTTTATGCGTGATGTGCCAACATACGAAAATATGAATAAATATAGGTACATAACTTAATTATTATGTAGATGAAGATAGATTGTCTCATTTTTCCCTGATCTCTGAATAAACTGGTCGACGTAATCCAATTAACTTATTTAAATCTCAAATGCTAATTACTTCGGTGTTTATGACCTTGTCGGATTGAATGTTCACATCAGCGATATTACAAAAAAAAAATATAGCGACATACTACTTGATTTCTGGATGATATATTTTTTTTATGGCTTACCATATAACGATTTGGTTCCGGCACAGATTATGATAATTATTATTATTTGTGGATAACTGATGCTGTTTGTATGCCTAAATACAACGATTAATTTAGGTAGGTACTTTTATAAAAAAAAAATATATAAAACTTGTAGGTATGTTTAAAACCTTCAAACATGGATCATCACCCACCGTAATTTTATTTTTTTTACACTTTTAGGCCATCGGGAGTATTTACAAAACATTCTTATTACGTTGCGATCTGCTTAGTTTAATTTTAACAAAATATTTTTTTTTTTAATCGCTTTCGGCTAACATCTTATTTTTTCGCATGGCAAAAATTAAGACGAAATAATATAGAATGACAAGTTTTTTTTTAATTTTGTTGGCTGAAATTATATCTATTAGTAGGTAAGGTACTAGTTTTATACAAGTAGGTACATAATATCTAGTTTTCAATAATATAATGATATAATATTTTTAAGCATTCTGGCATGTGTACAAGCATTAACAAATAAGGAACCGATATAGATTTAGTTGAAGTGATTTTCAAAAAAAATGTTTTCTTGAATAAGATCGAAGTATTTGAATAAGATCGCAACTAGATCATATTAAGAATGTTTTGTGAATAGCCCCCCTGAATCTTCTAGTCACTCTACTCGAGTAAAATACTTAGGTATTAGCACCAAGCTTAAGTATCTACAAAAATTTCCTTCCTATTTAGGCTAATTTTAACGAAATCAATTACAAATCTCAATTATTATGGTAGGTACCGACTTGTTAGAACGGGCTTTGGCAGAAATTTTAGGGAAGTTAGGGAAGTGTATGAAAACAAGTACCTTCTTTGTATTATCATCATATTTATAGCAGATTTTTTAACATAGCAACAATAGGAATTATAATCTGAAAATCCTTGAACCAGAATTATTTACATGAAAAAAAAAGAAATACCTAGGTAGATCATAATAAGAAGAAGCTCAGATTATTATTAGGAAAATATAATTCTTTCTCAATCTTTAAGGCTCCTATACACACAATGAGCCATGCTAGCCAATGCAATGCCATAGGCCAGAATGTAGCTAGTATTTATCACAACTATTGAGATCTTTGATCAATATTTTACTTAATGAATTGTATACCTATTATAGATTTATTAGTACCGCTTGTTACTTGTACTAAATATGCATACCTAATTATGTTAAGGCTGCCAATGTTCTTAAAAATAGGAACTCAAAATCAAACTTACCAAAAACTTACTTGCTGGATATTTTTTTTAACTTTTTTGTTTTAATTTATATCATTTTTATCACATTTCCCAACACAAATAGTTTACCTTGCGTTTTGTCAGCACACCTGTTTTGCTGCTAATGCAGAAAGCTTGACCAGGGGCAGAGAATCCAAATCATGCGACATTTTGACGCTTTATAAAAACTCCTATTTTAAAGCAGTGGTACTAATAGAAACGCGTTGTTACACAATTATGACGGGAATTAATAGTTATTCCGGAATAAATCGCTTATACCACGCGCTACTAAAAATCAACCCTATACCGTGTCATAACTATACCGCAGAATACTTTGGCAACCTCGCATTTATCAATCACGTTCGTTGTTCTTCCATACTACGAGGTTGGTTTCTAAGCAGTTCGTACGAACCCGATTGAACATCACGAGTATGTACGAATCGGTACGAATATTTCCGAAGGTCGATCACGGTATTGCCTTAGATTTGTGAAAGCATAAAGTCGGACCCCAAATCAATGATAATGGCCACTATTGGGTCAATTTTGGCATTTATCGGGAAATCAATTATTTTAGAAAAATTGAAATGAACTGTAATGGGCCAGCAGAAATCATTGTGTACTGGGCCCTTAACCGTTTTTTGCAAGGGTTGGGAGTTAAAAGGCTACGAGTTTCGAGGGTTGAATATAGCTCTCAAAGGTAGGTAGGTAGGTACTACAAGATGATCCTCATGAAATTATCTAGTACGTAAGTAGGTATTTTATTATTTTACTTTCCATAATAAACAATATAAAAAGAAGGTTCGAAGTGCCCAGTGGGGAAGGTTCGTTTTTTATGTACCTACTTGAGAAAATATTATACAAGATAGAGTTCATTAAGAAGGTAATAGACAAGCAAGAAAAGGTAAAACTCACAGAAAGTTAAAAGTTGAATCAGTTTGCTTACTTTGTAGGATGAAATACAAGCATTAAAAATATGTAACAATATCGTGTTTAGAGTGGGTCAGCATTAAAAAGTTTAAAAAAATAATGAAAAAATATTAATATGGTTTCTAAAGAGCTACATGGATCATCAAAATGGTTGGACCCAGCGTCGAATGTATAATAGCAACAAGACCCCTCCCCACTCTCGATTTTGCGCGACCCATATGAACTACCCTCCCCAACACAAGCTTTCAGTAGCTTACTGTGAAAGAGTCAAGGAGTGTATTTGTGTTCACTTTGAGTGAGCACAGATTCATTTAAAAAAAAAAAAAAAATAAAAAATAAAAAAAAAATCCAAATCCTTCAGTTTTCCTACGAAGGAACGGAATACGCAATGAGAGGGTGTATCTCGTTTTCGAGACTCTGTTGGGATGAAAAACAGCGCTCTCCCCTGTCAACAACTGTTATTCACCATCCATAACGAATGTACCAACTAATTCCATAAAGGAAAAATGAAGGGCCTGCGCCTAGAGATCCAAACACACTAAAAAGTCCATATTTTTTGTGATTGGGATTTGGTGTCAGGGTTCATACCAAAGTAGAATAATAGGCAAAACACGTGCAAAAAAACAGTTTATATTTTTCATCTCGACACAAAACACCGACGCTTTCTATATTTTATTGCTGGTTTACATTCACTAATACTAAGTCTCAATTTAATTTCATTTAATCTAATTACATATGTATAGTGTAAGTAGAATAATATTGTTATTTTTAAGTTATAAAATACGTAATTTTTGTAACCTTATAATCTAAATAAATATATTTAATCTGTAGCGTTAGTTGAAGGAGAGACAACTCTAATTACGTTTTATAACTATTAAACTAACGGCAGTAAAAGCAACATTAAACTGGACATTATTGCTAGCATAGAGTAAGCAATCAGGTTTTTATCTCCTTTGGTGCCTACATTTATGTGATAGTTTAAGTTGACAATACACTGTATCTAGAAAGAGTAGACAATATCTACTTAGACTACTAAACAACTGCGTATATTATAATCCATGTTTATCTCTAGCTAGAGTACCTACCTACCTAGAAGTTTTGAATAAACACAACATCGAGTTAAATGAAGCACCGTGCTTACTGTACAATTAATAATGCTAGTGCAAGAGCTTTCGTGATAGAGGTTTAAGCGGTTTCCTCTAAAGCGCTCTAACTGCTGATTACACTAATTCATGACCCCAAATAGATCGCTAGAGCCAGATCAATTTTATTTATGTTAAAAAATCAACAGGGTGTTGGCATTGTTCTGCTGCCGGCCGCAGGATTTATGGTCTGAGGAAGCATTGCCAAGAAATGTCTTTCATTTTTATTATGTGGCAATAAGTCGTACGTTCAGGAATTTAAAAAGAGAATAATTCCAACCATAGTATTCCAGTTTTATTCGATGTTCCAATACTGTTATTATTCGAATGAGTTTTCTGACCCCTAGGTTAGACGTTCCGCACACTTTTCAGAGCAAAATGACCAATGTTCTCGTTTTTTTTTTTCAATTCTGACCCGACCGGAAATCAAATCTTTTCTAAGTTTTTCGCAAAATAACTGTATTCAGTACAGAGAGAAAATGACATTTTTAAACTTTTCGCTGCTATTTATATCACCACTAGTGCAAAGACGCTAGCGCGATACTTCGAAACGAAACGGAGCATAGCTACCAACCTATGTTGAAGAAAGTATTAAAAGTTCATTATAGATTTTTTTTAAAACATCCGCCAAATTAAGCCGCATATTGAAAAGGAATAATACAACTAGATGAACATGAATTTGTTTGTATCAATAAGTGACAACTTTTTTCGAGTGTGCTTCATACAACTTACACAGTTCATTGAACATCTTGACAGGATATCCCTGCGATGTCCCGATGAGATATCCCTGCGACGTCCTTCATATCTCGGGATATGCAGGATATCCATGGGATATCCCTGGGACGTCCCGCATATCTCGGGATATCCCGAGACCTTTGGATATTCCCAGGGATTTTTCCGAATGTCCCGGGATATTTGAGATATCCCTGGGATATCTCGTGCTGTCTGGGTATTAAGATTAGCCGTTTGGGCTGTGCGTTGATGAGTGAGTATGTCAGTCAGTTAGTCAATCAATCAGTCAGTCAGGCACTCTCCTTTATTATTATAGATTATGAAAAAAAAATCAAATTAACACAATATTTACTCGAAATTATCCCAAAACGCTAAGTTGCCTTTATTTTTCTATCAAGGTATAAAAGCGAAAGACGATAAAATACAATAACAAAAATATATATAGAATATAACTTCAAGCAAACAGCAAAAATAGAATTCGCTTACAGAAGCAATACCATACTCATCGTATTTTTATAAGCCAGCAATTTACCTTTATCGATTTTTTTTTCATTTGATCTATAATGTACTCGCGATATTAACAACAAATCCGAAACCATTCGTTTCCAATTGGTTGACAATCAATGTCAAACAGTTCATAGAATGTTCTTAATTTATAATATGATAAACACACACATTTATATTTGTCTATGGACTATTTTTATTGTCTGTTTATCGCAAAAAAAAAAACGAAAATACACGTTCAATTTCAAATTATTGTATTAGGTATAGAGTTATACCTAATATTAACGCTACATTTAAATCATATTAAAAACATGTTTTTTTGCCTTTTTAATAGCGCAAAGCACACAGGATAGGGTTGTGTATATGACAAATACGGCAAATATCCATGCTTCTTCTTCTTATTCTTAGATAGAGATACCATAATGGTTGTCTCCAATCAATTGCGGTCAATTCCTCTAACTACATTGTCATTTTTTATGTCCCTGTTGTAAATCGAAATGCGCATAATGACATCGAGTTTATACACTACTTTAACTGAAATATTTGTTCCTATTATATTGCTGATTAACATACTATGATATTTTCAAAGGAAGTCGATCTTTTTTCTTACTAATTTTAAACTACTAACCAATTTCTCCGACATCATTTGTAGGCATTTCACATAAAATCTGTACCATTCCACACATGGAGGGTGCTAATGTAGTTAAGACTCAAACCATGTGAGAGTAAAACTTGCTTATTATGTAGGTAGGTTCGTATAATATTATTGTTAAAGTATTTTTATACCCTTCGAATGATCAGTGAAATTGAATCAAGTGTGAGATGTAACATAGGTATTATTATGATATTATACATGCAGTTTTTTTCCACGTGAGTGGCAGACTATAATTTTTCTTCTTTCTTTTTTATAAACATTAAAAGTGTCATTCTTCTTTTTCTGTCAGCAGTTAAGTGTAGAAGTCTGTTAAGCAATGAGAAGCTAGACTTGAACCCGTTTAATTACCTACCGATCAAGCCTGACAATCGGAATCAAAAGCATGACGGGAATAAGCTAGTAATAACAATAAAGTTCCTTTATGTTCCAAAGTGAAGTTCCCGCTAATAAAGGGAAAATGTAGATACGTTTGGCCACAAAACGAATTCGTCCTAAGGCCCTGTCCACACTGAGATTTTTCACCGCACGAATTTTATTCTTGCGGATTAAATTCCGTAATCGAAATTTCACCCAGTACACACTGCGAATAAAATTTCGCACGGTTTTTGTCAGTTCGCTGCACTTCCCGGCTGACACGTCGTCTAACATGGACAACAGAAAAATTAAAATTTTCTTCGGCAGCGGCATAACAGACGTATCAAAAGATGTCGCGAACATTGGATTCATCCATTTACGGCCATGAGACCTATGAAAGGATTCTTCCACATAAAACATCAAGAGCTGACTGAGAGAAATTCGCGAATTTTATTTCGCAGTGTGGACATAGCCATACCTACTGCATACTGTACAAAATATTCGCATGGAAATAGTCCGCACCGCATCGCATTCAATTTGCAACAAATCACAGAATTATTTTCCGCACGATTTTTTAACCGCAAGTGCGAACACTCCCATAAGATTCAATGTGAGAATTGTGAGAGGGAAACCGTGCGGTGAAATATCGTAGTGCGGAAGGGGCCTTAGTGTTGCTTATCCGAATTCGTTATAAAGGTTGTCCTCTTGCTGTGGAAAATAATTGTTTATTTAGTCCATATATATGGAAATTTTCCCGAAGTAATCATCTCTTTGTCGTTATTTTCGCAGAGATATTTCTGTTCTCTCTTTTGTATTCACGGCAGCTTTTTTCATCCAAGTGTCATCCTCCTTAATGAACTAAATTGTAATATTTGAGGTAACTAATTGGAAGAATTTTCGTAAAATGTTTTCCTGTGATCTGCTATTTTTTATACTTTATAAGAATCAATTTTTTTGGTAACCCTGTGCCCAAAATGCGATTTAATAAAAAACGGAAAGATTATTTTTATATTCTTCAGAGGTAACCAAAACAATACCTTTTCGTTGTTTATTTTGTTTAAAAGGGATGTATCCTGTACTAATATTCCAGAAAAATTATGAGCCCAATTTATATTTAAGATTTTTTTTATATTAGGTATAGGGAAAAAAAAGGTCTTTTTTTATAAATGAATCTGTGGTCACTCAAAGTGAACACAAATACACTCTTTGACTCTTTCACAGTAAGCTACTTAAAGCTTGGTTATATGTCGTGTCTATGTTGATAGATAAATAAAATAAATATGACCAACAATATTGGGACGCTTTTATAACATAGAGAAGAAAAAGTTTTCCGCATTTCCAGATGAACAAAAATATGGAATTAGAAATAGACAAATTCCAAATCAAATGAAAAAGAAAAAAAAAATCTCAAAGTCAATGGTAATAAAAATAACAAAATGTATGAATATGAAATCCGAAAGGCAGAAATATTAAAAATAGCGGTAACATGAACAAAGAGAGATGGCTTTTATTATTATACACAATTACTAGCTTCCCGACAAACGTTGTCCCGTCTTAACTATGAGTTGAATTCGAGTTTGTATAATATAACTGTCCGTGGTATTCATAGTCCAAATATACACATACATAGGTACATATTGCACACCTTTCTGTAGAGGGGAATAATAAATCATCCACTCTCCTGCTTCAGAAGAGTAGGCTCATCATCACATAATTTGGCCGTTTTTTTTACTACGTTTAAAAAAAACGATCTTTCTTTTAACCCACGCCAAAAAAACTTCCCCAACCTGCACCTAAACGCTGCCCTCGACCAAGCTTCTTACCCCGCGCATCCCTGAGATGTACACTCCTACTGATTTTGAAGGTGACACGTCGATGAAAATAAATAAATGTTGGACGATTCAGTCAAAAAAAACAAAACGATATACCTATGTAGGTACATAGTTTCTGTTTTAAACGATGTTTACAGGACATCAACGAACCAACCCTAAAAAACTGACAGTTGTGTCAAAAGCTAATTTAAATAAAAAAAGAAAAGTTTATGTTGTCAAAAGCACTAATAAGATTACCTGCATTAATTGTTTTTCTTTAATATTCTAATGTTTCGCACAACTTTCTTGTTTTATGTTTCATAAAAATCTATCCCTGACGATTGCAACAACAACACAAAAAGAAGAAGCGAAATAAAGCGATCTCTAAATTCATCAATCGTCGATCAAGTGGTGCCTTGATCTCTTCTGCAGTCTCAATCCTACGGATTGGTTTGCAGCAGAGATCTGCATCTAGTTTTCCATCTCGTCCGGACCTCCGCAGCCCTCTTCAGCTACATGTAAGATGTGCAGCCCATATCCTCAAATAATTGTTCAAGGTACTCTCGACGCGGACGCCCCCTAGCATTCGTACCCTCAGTCATGCCCTCCATTATGGTGTGCAGGAGATTGTCGTGGCGTAGTATGTGGCCTATCCATCTGGCCCGCCTCTCTGATAATGTTTTAACAAGGTGCCTCCCCTCTTCGATTCTGTCTAGAACCTCATCATTCGTGATGTGGTCCATCCAGGAAATTCCTAGAATTCTTCTATACGTCCACAACTCGAAGGCCTCTAGTCTCTTTTTCTCTCTTTCGGTTAGGCACCTGCCTTGTCCTTTTTGGGGACAACAGCATTTGGTTAATAAAAAAAGAAAAGGGAGAAAAGAGGGGAAAATCAGATTAGTCCTCGGAAGGAAAAACTGTACAAATATACTTACTTCTGTTGTGTTTATACTTCTGCCTGGCTAGCATCTCTATGTGAAAGAATAGGACTCTTAATGAGCGGAGACTTCTTAATAAATAGGAGAGATTAGTATCTTCCTTTATGATCTTCAGGGTGTCCAGTAGGGAAGGGAAAATACAAACAACCGAGATGGGTTGCTGTGATATACTCTTATGTCCAATGATATATAATATTGCAATAGATAGTAAAGGGTGTGGTCACTCGGACTCTTCTAAGTTTTATATATAGATTTGCAGATCCTGGTCGGATTGTTCTTATGTATAAGTAGTCATCTAGGTGCTTGGTGTTGAGGTTAAGATGATGCAATCTATTATTATAGGGCATTCATTAGGTACTTGAATGTGGAATGGAAAATATGGGTGATATCAAATCAAAAAAAAGCTAAATGTTATATTACGTACAATCAATATATTATTGTGGATTTTGGTTGACAAGGGGTACATACATAGGAACATTACTTCTGTACTGAATGTAAAAAGACAATAAAATTTGATATAAAATAGTGGCTTACATGACATGAATTTGGTTGATGTGATGAGAAGATTTCCAGGTGATGTGTTTGCCTTTTACGGTACGATAATATGTATGTACGTCGTGATAGAATCCGGACGAAGAGGTGGTCCTCTAGACAGATGTAGTCTTAACGTCTGGTCGTCGTGTAGTTGATTCCGATGGGTTCAAAGCTCGGGCACAGACACGAATGGAAGGAGGCGGTCATCAGGTTCGAAACGGAGTAGGCATCATGTAGACGGTAAAGTAATCCTTTACTTTGCTTGTCCAAGACAAGCAACGGCTCTGGGAGCGGCTGGTTTCGATGTTGAAAAAGTTTAGTAAGATTCGAGATGAACTTGCCTTCGGCACAAGGATAGTTTATGTATAATATATTAGTAGTTCACTTTTGAATTGTCTGAACAATGAAAACAGGAGTCACAGGTGCGGAACAAGATGTTTATGAGTTCGGTTGAATTTCAATTCGTATTTCTTAACGGTTCAATCAAAGGAGCGGGAACAAAAACAATATGGCGGGAAACACGACCCACGCCAGCACTTATTAAGTGAGAATAAAAATTGATTATTAATGTTATTATAAAGCACATATCACGGCTCACTAATTAATTCCATCACTGTTATTATAGATTTATTCACATGAAGATTTAAATATAATTTCTCGATTATCACCATTTCGATACATGGTCGTAACGACAGGAGCGCGTCCTGTTAGTAGAGATCGTAAATCAAGAGTGATTTTACAAAACGAAAATGGAATAGTCCCGACTTCTAGGGGCGGGGATAATCTACGCGAGCAGTGCAAAAGTGGGCATATTCGTCAAAAGGAACCAAGCAACGAAATGACCGGCGGTTAAACATGAGAACGGCAGAGGGATTTCTTTCGAGAAGCGGGTCCGTTGACTAAATGTGGCCGATAGATCGAGAACTACAGTGGAGAATGGTTTATATGAATACATTTAAATTGTAACCAACTCGGGCGCATATCTATGAAGGGACCGTGCTGAATGTAGGTACAGATTGAAGGCTAAAACAACGTCGGGTCTTTATGAGACACGACATTTCCCCCCTCCTAAAATTAAACTTCGCGTGAGCAAGTTTAACACATGAACATCTCGGCAAAAAAAAGAAAAAGGCAAGGCACGAAGAGACACATCCCAAAAATCAACCATCACATCTGAAAGAATACAAGCATACAATACATAACAACAACAAGTATGGATTCCATATAAAAAGTTACAAACATAAAAAATATTTTTTTTTTTTTTTTTTTTTTTTAATCGCCAATATAGGCGGGCCAATTACTAGTACATTTCCCCTATAGAGATATATATAACAAGGGATAATATACTAATTTCAGGTGTTAGGTGCCAATACGAAATTCTAACATTATTTATCTCACGAGTGTCAGTGAATACTTGAACATTAAATGGACACTCAATTTGCATGTTATGAAAGTATAACCAAAAGCTGTTTAAAATAGATCTTGAATAGATCAGTATAGAAGTTAACAGTACAGTGGGATAAAGATTTCTAATATTTTGAACAGTAAAGAACTTTACAATTTGACAAAAGAAGAGAGAAAGTCTGATTCGAAAGAGTTGATCTCTTTAAGGAGACAACGATATTATTCGGCACAGATTATTAAGTAAAAGAAAAATATTTGAAATACAAAGTACATTGTACATATGCATGAAGGGAATTTGTTTGAAAACATACATACGAATACATACACCGCTGCGACCTGATCTGTAATGAGAGGTAAAACGCTTGCGCGGAATACGACACTGGTCTGATCAGACCACAGAGGGCATACAAGCATGAATATACATATTACAGAAAATGTAGTTAGGTAGTAACTTTTTATACACAGAGAAAATTTACAATAATAGAAAAAGGGGCTTGACGTTTGGGAGGGCTAGGCTCACACCTGGCTTCCGAAAAATGGGTCAAAACAATTAATACAATATGTTGGGAATTGGGTGACAGAGAGAATTAATTATTTAAGTACAGAAAGTCAATTAATTAAGCCGCTGAGGCCTGACTCGAATTCAGTGCTTCTGCGATTGCTGAAGACGACAATTTCGGGTCAGATGACAGACGGGACACAACAAAAATATTACAACATTTTTACAATATATAATTAAACTATAAAATACATAACACCAATTTATGTGCTCAGCACAAGGGAAGCACGTTTCACGTGATTTCCGATAACACGGCCAAACAAATAAACAATAGAGGAAATTTTAGTTTGGAGACCTCATATAGATACAATTAATATGGACATAATAATGATTAAAATTCACATTGAAATGTAACGAGGTACATCCAGATCATATTCATATATACAATCACAGCTGAGCGCCGAGCGCATATTAAGGTGTTGCGCAACACATACATACACTTAAAAGTGACATGTTTACATAACAAAAAAAATGACTCTAAAGTATACAGGTCCAGTGATGGCAATTACATAAATAGTTACCGAAAGTAACTGAACAAGATACACAAAAATAAATTTAACGTTGGAGTATCTCATAGATTTGACAACGGAGAGGTCATGGCAATAAAGCTAGTCTCCTGTTGTCATAGAGATCTATTTCCAGTTCTGTCAAGCAGAACGTACAGCATCACGCATAGCGTGTGACCCTTTTGAATGTAGAAATTCAAAAAGACCAGGTTTACAAAACATGACTTCACAAGTCGCTGACCTAACGACTCAACGTTGGTCCGTGAAATAAATTTCCACCGTACGAATGATATTGATCAGATATCCATTCGCACAAACAAAAAAAATAAAATGACATAACATAAACAGTAATAATAAACACAATGACTATTTCTAGTTTCCATGGAAATTAAAATATGCTTTTTATAAACTAATTATCTTAAAAGAGCTCAATTTAACACAGCATATATCAAGAAACATTTTATATATATATCCTATAACTAGAATATTAGTTGGTAACAAAAAGTATTCACAACATCATCAGTATTTTTTCAGTCGGTCATACCTTGACCTAGATACAAGCGACGAAGGTCGTCCGTGAGGTAAGTTAATGACCTCCTATTGAATCTATATTCGGCACAGTAAGCATAGAATATACAATATACCTAGGTAGGTACACGGAGCATGGAATATTACAAACAGCAGTTTTCAACATTTTATATTTGTTAATATTCTATTTTTTTAATTCGGCTAGACTATGAGACATTATACAAAAAAATCAATTTAATTAGACGCCACCCAGATTCTCATTTAAACTACAATGGTTATTTGATTCTTGTACTATGATTACTATGTTTGGTCAGGTTTAGAATCTGGGAAGAACCTTTGACCAATACACAACTTATCGAATCATACTTATCTATTTATTAGATACAGGATTTCAACTAGAATAATAATTACAGCTATTTTAGTACTTACAGTATTATAGTCTTGACGGACGTTAGGAAAGAGAACGTGGGCTTTCCACAAGGCAATTAATTATAAGTTTAAAAAGAATATGCTTCGATCGACTTCACTCATTACTACATTTATTCTATTCCCAATCATAGGCCGGCCTAAGGCATACGTCATTCATTCGCAAACATTCTATAAACATACATACAACTTGATCATACTAAGTCGACGGAAAACATAAAAAAGTACATAGTAAAAATTGAAATTAAATAATATGAACAGATGGTGAAACACAGATTCTCTTTCCAATGAACTATTATACTCTAGGGGAACACAATACTTATGGGGGTGATACATTTATATACACACACATAGAAATATCTTAATAATAATAATATATACATAGTAGGTAGCGATGACCATATTTTCGGCAATATGTATTAGCCTAATAAGTGACAATGTATTATTCTCTCTTTTGCACTTCAACGTCATCGCTATCAAAAAAAATTTAACTAATATATTTGCTTTATATCTATATACTACATACAAAATACGTTACAGACGATCGATTGATCCTCGACTGAGAGATTAATAAAACAGGGGTTTCCTAATTAGTTTTTAATATATCTTTGATGTGGAACCTCCCAGCTTGAGTTCCATCTTCATTTGCCAACAAATAGGCATTGTTAGAAATTTTGCGTAACACTATACTTTTTATAAATCTAGGGGCTAGCTTAGCTGAGAAGTACGCGGCCTTATCAGACTGAGCGAAATTACGTCTCCATACTACGTCTTGTTCGTTTAATAATCTTTCTGAACGACGCAAATTATAGCGAACAGCATGTTTTTTAAAAGCGGCTATTATAGCATCAGAGACTTCTTCATGGATTCGAGCATACTCATCGAAAGTTTTTAATCTACTAGCTAAAGGTTCTTCTTCTGATGAAGGATTGGCCGAGAGGGATTTATAGAAAGATCCGTGCCGTATGTGCTCAAAACCGTGCACCAGGTAGTGGGGAGTATAATTCGTTACTAAGCTTACAGACGTGTTTAAGTTATAAACAATAGCTGGCAACTTTTGAGCCCATAATCTATGGTTGTTTTCCACCAATATACCAAGAGCAGTAACTAGGGTTAAATGATATCTTTCGACTGGGTTATTTTGGGGTGTATAAAAAGTATTGTAAAAGAGTTGTGACACGCCAAATGAATCGCAAAAATCTTTGAACAACTTTGAGGTAAATTGAGGCCCGTTATCAAGTATGATCGTGTGAGGTATGTTGTATTTGAGAAACACCGATTCACGAAGGAATTTTATAATGTGCACACTCGTGGCTTTTCTGAGGGGACATACGAATAGGTATTTTGAAAATACGTCGACCACGGTCAGCATATAAACAAAACCTTCAGTAGAAGTTACCATGGGACCTACGATGTCAATTGAAATCGTATGGAAAGGGGCAACAGGACGCTTTGGACATGAAGATATACCTAAGGCACCGGAGTTACTTACTTTATATGCTTTGCACAGTTCACATTTACTGATAATATCCTTAATACTTTTCTTCATATTTTTCCAATAGAAATTTTTTACCAAATTATGAAACGTTTTGACTACACCAAAATGACACGATTCCTTGTCAGCATGGTAATCTAGAACTAATTGCGGGACTTCACTAGCGGGAATCACTAAAGACCAAATGTAATTATCGGGTTTTCGTTTATCGTTTATTCGTTTTCGATACAAATGTCCGTTTACGATGGTATAGCTGGGGAATGACTGTGGATTTTCGGAACAGCCGTGAAATATTTTATTATACCAGGGGTCAGAAACGTCAATGAAAGGCTCTGGGAATTTCAAAGAAGATACTGGGTTTCTACTTAAGGAGTCAGCGACCACATTTTCGCTGCCTTTACGGTAAACTAGATCGAAATCATACTGAGCTAATCGGGTGGCCCATCTGGCCAATCTACCACTAGGATTGTCCAGAGTGCGCAACCATTTAAGACTAGAGTGGTCAGTTTCCACAGTAAATTTGGTACACTCTACGAAACTTCTGAAGTGGTGAATAGCATCTAATACAGCGAGCAGTTCCCTTTCAGTAACAGAGTAGTTGATTTCGGCTTTGTTAAGTTTGCGGGAAAAATACGCCACGGGTTGGTTGTGACCATCAGTTTCTTGGCTAAGCACTCCGCCAATGGCGTAAGCAGAGGCGTCGCATGTGATAATGAAGGGCGCTTTAAAATCGGGAGGTCTCAGACATGGCGCAGTAATCATGGCTTTCTTTAAGGAATCAAACGCTTCTTGGGCTTCAGGGGTCCATACAAAAGGGGTTGAAGACTTGTTCTTTCGACTACCTCCAGTGAGTTTACATAAGGGAGCGGCAATTTTAGAATAATCTTTAATAAATCTACGATAGTATCCAGTGAGACCTAGAAATGATCTTACATCCTTTTTACATTTTGGAATAGGAAAAAGCTTCATGGCGGTTAGTTTCTCAGGATCAGAACGAAGACCGTGTTCGTCGATAACATGTCCAAGAAAACGGAGACTTTTCTTACAAAATACTGACTTTTTCAGGGAAATGGTTAGATTAGCTTCCTTCAGAATGGCCTGAACTTTCCTCAGGTCGGATAAATGAGTTTGGAAATCGGGACTTGCGACCAAAATATCATCCATGAAACAAAATACTCTTCCTCCAAATTCTGAGCCGAATAGGGTGTCCATGAGGCGTTGTAATTGAGCAGGAATGTTCTTGAGACCGAAGGGACAGCGGGTGAAATGGAATTTTCCTTTTCCTTCGATGAAAAATGCAGTCTTGCACTTAGAATCGGGGTGCAGAGGCAATTGCCAGAAGGCTTTATGAAGGTCGAGGGAAGTGAGGAATTTAGCATCACGTAAATGATCCAGAATACGGTTGACGAAAGGAAGACTATACGAATCACTACGGGTTACAGAGTTCAATAATCGGGGGTCGAGAACGAATCTGTGTTCACCTGATTTCTTGGTAACTACCAGCACATTGTTGTTCCACGGGCTGTTGGATTTTTCGATTACACCTAATTCGAGCATCTTATCTATTTCTGCATTAATTATTATTTTCTTTGGAAGGGATTGAGGGTATGTGCGTTGTTTTACAGGCTCACCCTGAGTGATAATTTCGTGAGAGACGAGGGGAGTTCTACCTAGACCTACGGCTTCGGCAGAAATTTCAGCAAAACTATCTTGTACTATTTGAAGTTCCTTCAACTGTGACTCTGAAAGGTGGGACATGTCATTTAAACATGGGACTGGACCGGAAAGAACGGAAATACTGGCTAACGATCTGTTTGAAGGGTGACCTGATTGACCAAATAACTGGGGAGCTATATTGAATGCTTTCCAAAAATCAACTCCCAAAATGAAGGCTGGTTCAATTAAAGGAAGAACTACAAAGGAAATCGTATCGGTTTTATTGTTGCATGTCACCTCAAGTTCTATTTGACCGACGGCTTTGTGAACGGTACCATCGGCGGTAACAACGCGCACGGAAGAAGGCATTAATTCCGCCCCCTGTGAAAGAAAATGTTTGTGGGCGTGGCGCCCTAACACGGAGATAACAGCTCCACTGTCTAATAATCCTCTGAAAGTTAATTGGGAAATTCGAAAATCAATGTATGGTCGACCGTCTCTACCTAAGGATGAATCGAGTTTATGTACCTCTAGTGTGTTGAAGAAAAGAGCCACACTTTTCAACCATTTCTCGCGTTCTGATTTAGCTGATTCGGCAGAGGGGATGAAAGAAATAGATGATAATCCAGCTGACTTAGAACCAGGCGGACGGCTTCCTACAAATTTCGGTTTGTTAGCAGATTTGGAAATATTGGGTGGAGGACGAGAGACATCTACTACCACCGGAGGATTTGAGGTGTTACGGGGAATAACAGCTGATGGGCGGGTCGAGGGAACTCGACTATAACAATCTCTTTGGAAATGACCCTTCCTGCCACATTTATAACAAACAGAATCCTGTTTAGCAGTGTTCTTTGAAGAAGAGACAATTCCGACCGCGGTGTTTCGTCTTGCTCGGTAAAATGGTTTGTTAGCCGGAACGGGGGAACGTGAAGTAGTACCATAAATAAGATCAAACTCTCTACAAGCCTTTTCTAAACCTTCTATGGTATCTGATCCAGCTGCCAAAACAGCAGGAGAATATTTCGGTAATAGACCCTGGCGCAATGTAGTTAGGATGTCAACCGGGAGAAAAGGATTGTTTAAGGTTCCGTTCTCGCATAAAACGCGTCCAATAAAATAAGTAGCAGGCTCATTAATTTCTTGTTTCAGATTTACAATGGAGAGTTTACGCTGCCACTGTCTCGAGGGATCGTCGAATCTGTCAATCATTAACCTTCTCAGGGTATTCCAATCCGAAACGTTCCGACATGACTGACGGAACCACGTCAAGGCTTCTCCACTTAACAGTTCAGTAAAAACTCTGGGAAGTTCGTTTTTGGGGAAGCGTCTAGACTCGCAAAGCTCGTCAATTCCTGTCAAAAAGTTTCTAACGTCCGAACCGGAAGAACCGTCAAAAGTAATTCTCCAATTTGCTACACTACATGACTGGTCTCGAACAACGTAAACAGTATTGGGAGGGCAAGGAATGAAGTTTTCTTGTACTTGGTTATGAGCTAAAGGTGGCAAGGAAATCTGTTGGCAAATTCTATTTTCAGGAATTGCGGTCAACTCTGGAGCTTCAGATAAATTTTCGTAATTGGGCATTCGTCTGGGGGTGCTTACTACTGACGGCGATTGGGCAAGATTTAAATTTGCATTAAAATTACGAGCTTGCGCACGGAGTGATTGTAAAGCCCTGGCTGGACGAATTCCTCTTTCGCGGAGTTGTTTGGCTAGACTGGCGCTATTCGCTCGCTCAATATTGGGGATCGGTCCATACAGTGAGAAATCCATATTGAACAATAATGAAAATTCTACGGGAGGGAAAAAGAAGAAGAGAAAAAAAAACTATGAACGCGTTCGCTTATAGTCTCCACAGAACTGTGTACATGGACAAACGCTCCATATTTTAATCTCCATCAACAAGCGTAAAGATTATAATCGAGAAATAAAATGAATTTAATCACGGAGAGAAAGGATTGAACATTGCAAAAATTCGGCATACGAAATATTGAGTTATATTTTTTCTAAGTATGCAGGTATGTGATTTGACCTCGCCTCGTGTCGCGAACAAAACAAATATATCCATATTCTATAAGTAGACTGGATGCTAAGTAAGTATATACATAATATTTCCGACGTCGCATTTCCTGCCGAGGTAGAACAATAATCTACTGCCGCTACACACACACAGACAAACTCATACGTATATCAGAAAAATACCACGACGCGAAGTATAGGTAGGTACCGCGGTTTCCTGTGCAAAATCTCAAGGTAAGAGTGTCCGTTGGCTATTATTATTATTTTTTCTTTATGCAGGTTTATTCCTGCACGTGGAGAGAAAGCGGCCCAGCGTCGCGCTACACATACACAAACACACACAAATACGAGTGGTTGAATACTAGCGGAAACGTCCGTGTACGATTCGCGATGTGCAAAAGAGAAAATTTTTTGTTAAATTATTTTTTCTTTCAATATTGGATCTGAACAATTATACAATATTTTCTGAAATGTTTTACAATATTAAATCACCAAATCTCCATCCACCTTGTACCTTAGATCTCATCATATACCAAATCACCATTTGAAAATTAATAGAAGTTATCCACCTATCTATTGCAATGGATGTGGACAATACTGGACAAAAGTGGGCAAGGAATTTCAAACGGAAACTTTTAATTGAAAGGGTGCCATGAATGCTATGGCATCCGTGAAACAATATCGAGCTCCACAGCTTGGCTGCGACAAAAATCGAGCTCCACGTTGGCTCGCCATAAATGCCTTGTCCTTTTTGGGGACAACAGCATTTGGTTAATAAAAAAAGAAAAGGGAGAAAAGAGGGGAAAATCAGATTAGTCCTCGGAAGGAAAAACTGTACAAATATACTTACTTCTGTTGTGTTTATACTTCTGCCTGGCTAGCATCTCTATGTGAAAGAATAGGACTCTTAATGAGCGGAGACTTCTTAATAAATAGGAGAGATTAGTATCTTCCTTTATGATCTTCAGGGTGTCCAGTAGGGAAGGGAAAATACAAACAACCGAGATGGGTTGCTGTGATATACTCTTATGTCCAATGATATATAATATTGCAATAGATAGTAAAGGGTGTGGTCACTCGGACTCTTCTAAGTTTTATATATAGATTTGCAGATCCTGGTCGGATTGTTCTTATGTATAAGTAGTCATCTAGGTGCTTGGTGTTGAGGTTAAGATGATGCAATCTATTATTATAGGGCATTCATTAGGTACTTGAATGTGGAATGGAAAATATGGGTGATATCAAATCAAAAAAAAGCTAAATGTTATATTACGTACAATCAATATATTATTGTGGATTTTGGTTGACAAGGGGTACATACATAGGAACATTACTTCTGTACTGAATGTAAAAAGACAATAAAATTTGATATAAAATAGTGGCTTACATGACATGAATTTGGTTGATGTGATGAGAAGATTTCCAGGTGATGTGTTTGCCTTTTACGGTACGATAATATGTATGTACGTCGTGATAGAATCCGGACGAAGAGGTGGTCCTCTAGACAGATGTAGTCTTAACGTCTGGTCGTCGTGTAGTTGATTCCGATGGGTTCAAAGCTCGGGCACAGACACGAATGGAAGGAGGCGGTCATCAGGTTCGAAACGGAGTAGGCATCATGTAGACGGTAAAGTAATCCTTTACTTTGCTTGTCCAAGACAAGCAACGGCTCTGGGAGCGGCTGGTTTCGATGTTGAAAAAGTTTAGTAAGATTCGAGATGAACTTGCCTTCGGCACAAGGATAGTTTATGTATAATATATTAGTAGTTCACTTTTGAATTGTCTGAACAATGAAAACAGGAGTCACAGGTGCGGAACAAGATGTTTATGAGTTCGGTTGAATTTCAATTCGTATTTCTTAACGGTTCAATCAAAGGAGCGGGAACAAAAACAATATGGCGGGAAACACGACCCACGCCAGCACTTATTAAGTGAGAATAAAAATTGATTATTAATGTTATTATAAAGCACATATCACGGCTCACTAATTAATTCCATCACTGTTATTATAGATTTATTCACATGAAGATTTAAATATAATTTCTCGATTATCACCATTTCGATACATGGTCGTAACGACAGGAGCGCGTCCTGTTAGTAGAGATCGTAAATCAAGAGTGATTTTACAAAACGAAAATGGAATAGTCCCGACTTCTAGGGGCGGGGATAATCTACGCGAGCAGTGCAAAAGTGGGCATATTCGTCAAAAGGAACCAAGCAACGAAATGACCGGCGGTTAAACATGAGAACGGCAGAGGGATTTCTTTCGAGAAGCGGGTCCGTTGACTAAATGTGGCCGATAGATCGAGAACTACAGTGGAGAATGGTTTATATGAATACATTTAAATTGTAACCAACTCGGGCGCATATCTATGAAGGGACCGTGCTGAATGTAGGTACAGATTGAAGGCTAAAACAACGTCGGGTCTTTATGAGACACGACACACCACGTCTCACACCCATAGAGCAAGATGCTCCACACATAGGTCTTCACTAGTTGTTTGCGGAGTTTTATACCTATATTGGGTGACTCGAAGATTTTAGATTTTATATTGAAAGCGAGCCTTGCTTGGTGTATTCGACTGTCTACCTCTCTTTTTGATAGGGATACATTTTTATATATTTAGATTGTCTCTCAGAACAAGTAGTGCAGATAAAAGTTTTCCTTATATTGAAAAATATAAAATTTCTCTCCGGCAGAATTCCGCCAATAGTGAAATGTAATATTATTAGGTAAACTTTGGTTCAGTAAATATAATATTATGCATTACAATATTATGTATGTATTATTTATTCAAAAAGTTTTTTTATTATATCTATTTTGTTTACATACATTATGCTTAAAAGGACTTGTGTAAATAATATAATAATAAGATTTGTTTTTCAAAGTCAAAAACATTTCAGAAATTCACAAACAATACCTTTTATCTTTAGTTTAACTATAAGCATTCGCTGGGTCTTTCATAAGTCTAATTATATTGGCTGTTTACCATTATTATGTTAATATTTTCGGTCTTCATTCTGGTATCTCTCCATGTCAACCTCCTAATATTACCCAAATTAAAACCTGTAGCCCTAGTATAAGTTTTCGATGATCGAATATCGAAACGATCATCGAAAGAGTTTCGAAAATTTTCCATACAAAATGATCGAACGATTCGATCGTTTGATTTTCGAACACTATTTGCACGCTTATTAGTGTGCAATAAGCTTTCGATAAAACTCGTACTAGCCCCACTGCCTTTAAATGTTTATAATTCTTATGCATAACCTAATTTTTTATTCATTGTATTAATTTTAGAGCCTTCGAGAGCATTGTAAAGATTCTACTTCGGTTAAGTGCCTGCATCGTATCAAGTGTGTCGATCAAATTTGTTTTACAATTTATTTTTTCAAGTAGTGCTATGCAAAATGACTAATAACTCAGTCGTCTAATTCCAAAATTATTAGGTAAGTCCACAAAACTTAGTTTTGAGATAATTGAAGAAAATCATTATTCACCATTTGACACATAATTAGTAACACAATTTACTTCTCTAATTACAAAAAAATAATAGTTGTATTACACAAAATACTGAAATGTGTCGGATAAATTTTATTTTTCAATATTTATTATGGACTTATCTACTATAGAAAGTGAGTCACAATGCACTTTGCACGATTTTTTTCCTTTTTCCATTGATTTTATTGTATAATTCACTTCTTTCTTGCAGTATTCTCAATCGATTTAACGATGTTCACTTCCATGCACACATTTTTAAATTTAAAAAAAAAAGCAAATTTAATACGACGCGAGAACGGCCTCCAAGCAAAAAACACAATGGTCGGCCATATTGAATTTTGTCCAAACTCAAATTGTGATTGGCTGATTTTTCTTCTTAAATATCTTGAATAATATTTGAAATATCTTCCCCACCTTCCATGATATCCTTCGAACAAACCAATCAACCGCATCATATTATGATGGCAAAAGTTCACGGTTTTAATGACAATTTTGTATGCTCGCGGGGAGGACCGTACCCTTACCTAAAACCGTGTCACCATGGTACACAACACGACAGAAGTAGGTATAATCATGTAAACCTAACTGTTAGATCTCATTTTAAAGAAGAAATTTTAAGCTAAACTTCGGTATAAAATATTGCATGATATAAAACAAAAAATTTTCGAGGATTTTCCAAACGCGTGTGGTGACCAAGTAGGTTAAAGTTTCTCGATAAATTTAATACCTACATATTTTTATCCTCAGATTGTTTTTATTTATTTTTAATGTGTTTCGATGGTGTAAAAAAGGAAAATGATAGATTAAATCAGTCGGGAAAAACACCTGGTCCCGTTTTATCGATGTCCAATTTGATTTATTGATGTTATTCGGTAATCTTATTAAATCACTCTCGGCCTGAAAACACAAGCAATAATAATTGAGATTTGCAAATTCAATTGGTGGTTAGTTTGTTCTTTCAATCTATACCTGTAATTGAAAACAATCCCTTCTACGTTCTTAAGAATTTCTAATATAGAGTGACATGCATTTATTTAGTTTTATAGTGTATTCAACAATACCTAGGTATTTCAATAAATGACACTCTTGACTGGTATTCTGAAATTCACGTTCCAAATCAACGCAATCAATGATTGCAATTGAATCCATGGTAATCAAAATCCAATAGTTGATAAAAAATTAATGTTTATTATGAACGAGCTAATGACATGTTATTGTATTTCTATGGAAGAATCACAACAGCCCTGTCAAAAAGTGTATAGCCGGCGCAATCTTGCAATTTGGTTCGCGGTGGCCAATTTCGAAACTACATACATATATAACATGTTGAGAATTCTCATGATTAGGAGTTTCGGAGACAAACATTCCCACCTAATGGCGAACGTTGTTAACGTACAGTGATCACACTAAGCCAGCCTTCGAAATAACAGTAGAAGACGGTCGTAAGCCCGTAGTGGTTTGTTCCATTTAAAAATCGAACATTATTAATGAATTTTTAGAGTCATTGTTGTTATTTTTTCTTCTACATATATAACGTTATTTATGTACAGAAGATCACTGCGTTATTCCCAAGTGACAAATAGAATGGTGTTTCATTGGTGTTTGACAATCACAATTCAATAAGCAATGAAATGGTTATTCTGAACGAGGATTGAGTTGTTTATGGTATTTCTATGGAAAAACACAACAGTCCTGTCAAATGCGCTGTCAAAAAGTACAGAATAATTTTCGGCTAGCGGTGGCCAATTTCGGAACTATATCGTTATCTATGTACAATAGATCACTGCGCCATTCCCGCGTGACAAACAGAATATTTCTGTCTACAAAATATCACCATGTCAACATAAACAACGGATCATAAGGGCGGCGCACACATTGGGGAGTAGTATGTGCGAGCGGGTGCGAGTTATAAGTGTTATAAGCATGTGAGGACAGAACTTCGACTTGCTTGAGTGAACTTAACAGTGATAGAAGCGGGTTCTACATATTTTTGCGAGTATTGTCCCCGCCCTTCCTCTCCATATTTGCAGCATACGTGCGCGCACCCTGTTCGCAGTGTTGCCCCGGTGGAGAGAAAAGAAAATAAAGAACACATTGAAATGGGCAGAGCAACTTTGGATTCGCACCATCTCTCACTTCACAGAAGTGGACATGCACTCTCTTATCACCTGCAATTTTACTGCGCAAATCGCACTCGCACATACACTTGCTACTTGACATTGTATGTATGAGTCCTTAATTGAAACAACACCAAAAAAGCTCTTGCGTAGAACTCGGTTGGTTGCCAGTAGTTACACAATTGTTGTGTTGCATTAAATGCACTAAGAATAGGTAGAACTGTCAAAAGACGCAACAACTATTGGATACGAGGAATCTATAGAAGCTCTTGTTAGAACTTAATCGGTTGCCAGTAGTTACGCAATTAATGTATTGGATAAAATATTTTCAGAATATAGAAATGTCAAAAGTCTCAATAGCAATAATACCTTGCGTAAGGGTCACTATCGGACTATTTCCAGAAAAAAAATCATGATCGTAATCTAAATAGTTTAGCCACATTTACGTAGTTTAAAGAAAAAATAACAACTAATGACTCTAACAATTCATTACGTATGTTCGATTTTTAAATGGAACACACCACTACGGGCTTACGACCGTCTTCTACTGTTATTTCGAAGGCTGGCTTAGTGTGATCACTTTACGTTAACAACGTTCGCCATTAGGTGGTAATGTCTCCGAAACTCCTAATCATGAGAATTCTCAACATGTTCAATATGTCGAAAAATCTCATGTATGCAACAAGTAGATATTTAATAATTAAAGACAAATAGAGATAAAAGTTGGATATTATCGAGAACAAGAGAGCAACCAAATTTAAAGACTGCGTCTGCTGTCATGTATTTGGCGCCAGGATATGACTATACCCATTTTTGGTTAATGTCTCATCTTCATTGCCTATTAGCTTTGTTGGTGCACAACGTTCTAATTATGTCTAGATTCTTGTGACCTTTTTTCAGGGGTACCTAGATCTTTAAAGAAAAAATAACAACTAATGACTCGTCAGAAATCCGGTTTTTATTCAAATTTCACAAAAAGTTAAATAACTTTTGAACCACCCAACATCGCTGAACATACATGGGGGTCAAATCGATAGGTACTGAGGTTCTCTACCTCCCTGTTTCGGTTTATCTACTACCAACTTAACACCGTGTATATGGAGAGATTACGTATATAGGTATCAGAAATTTGTGGATAGATACACTTCAATCAAGAATCATAATCAGATCTCACCGTAACAATAATAAATAATACTCGTATCATAACAATGTCAAACATTGAGCTAACAATTGGTGACTTAACAAACTAACTACACATACCCATTTGTCCTCAAACAAACAACAGAATAATAATTATGCTTGCTGAAGGTTTAGTGGAATAATTTGAATAATTCATTGATCCTCTGTTTTGATTTCCTTCACCATAACGTGGACAGAATTGAATCGAGTAAAATAATTAATAATAGTTAATTTCCGAAGGTACTTTAAACAAAATCCTGCAGCGTATTTGCCTTAGTACTAATTTGCATAGTTTTGTACATGAGAGCCAACTTGTCTTAAAAAAAAAACTTTTCTGTGTCTCTATGGCCCTGATAGAATATGTGGCAAGGTATTTCGAACTTGCATTTCTTGCTATAGTCCGCGCCACGAGAGAATGTCCTACCGGTATAGGGTATTTCAACAGTACTCGGCACAAAAATAATATTATTTTTTTATTTATTTAACCCACTTGTTACTACCGTTTGATATACGGATCACCATAGAAATAAAAATATTCCAATTAATGTGGGTGATTTCGAATTACATTATTTATGTTACACGTTAGCTGAGATGTCCCTTTGTTGATCAGTTATGTTTTGAGCTCGATCGAGCTCGAAATTTTAAATGTGCTCGCATTGTTATTTACTTCAAATTTATGAAGAGTGTTTCAAGGTGAGTGCTGAAATATGTATTTTTAATTAACAGTATTTCATTTCAAAATATGCAAGAATGTAGTATACTGTTTATAAACTGATAGCCATCTAATCTTCTTTCTAATATTATCTATTCATAATTCGACTATTAATTTGGTGTTCCGTAAAAAGAACGCTAGTAATATGGGTGTCGCATTTTTTTCACGTCACAACTTTCGACACTCAATGAAATTATCGAGGAGCTGGAGGCAAATGAAGACGAGTCTTTTCCTGACTCGATTACAATTATTTTCCTGCTGGAAAATTGTAATGCTGACAGCTGATGAGGACTCTGGTGATGAAAATGAAATGACCCTACACAACTTTTCTGGGTCATAACTGCGGGCCCACGCAGAAGCTGACGATGAAAATTCTTCGTCAAGTAATGATGAAGAATGCAGCGTTCCATTTGCTCATTTGGATAAGCGGCCAAGACTGGAATCAGCTAGTTAAGCGATACATTCAAATTGATCAACCAGCTGCTACCAAAGCTTACAACAATATGGGAGGCGTCGACAGATTAGACAAGAACATTAGTTTATATCGCAAAAGTATTCAAGGTACTTCTGCCTTATTTTGCATTGTCTAGCTAGAAAATATATTACGACTTTGCACAGTGCCTGGTCATCTTTATAAATCAATGAGGGAGAATATGACCATCTAAAATTCCGAAGGAGTGTTCCAACGAGTTTTTTTGGAAACCTATGGTATGGTACCTATGGACGGGTCCGGTTGACTGGAAAAAATTGCCTCAGGCAATAGGTTCCGCCGGCTATACTGACACCTATGTATAGAAAAGTTTTATTATTAAGTGAACAACTACGATGTGCGGTAGGTATGTCATAAAACCGCTATGTTTTATTTCAAAAATTGTAAAATGTCTCTTTATCCTAAAAACTGCTTTTACCTGTACAATACTGCTTCAGACTGATTAAAAGTATGGTTGTTCATAGCATTTAAATCGATTTACTATGTTACAAATACATACTTTCAGAAACTAGTGAATTATTTTTGAAGTGTCTAAGTTCTATGAACATCCAATAAACAGTAGTACATATTACTAGCGTTCCGTATATCAAACACCATTTTCCCGCTTTTCCGTAACAGATAGATTTTTTTAACAATTTTTCCTGATTGAATAATGCCTTGATTAGTCTGTGTATCAAAAATCACAGTGATACTACAAAAAAAGTTATATCCGTAATAAGTGGGTTAAGAAGCTGCCAAAAAAAATATTAAAATATGTAGGAATATTTAATCTCTTAAGGCATTAATATGTGTAGGTACCTAATGTTTCTTTACTATTTTACAATATAATATTTAAAAATAATTGTATTTAGGAATCAAAAAAATAACGGCTTTACTCTCCATTGTTGTATAAATTATAATTTTCGAATGCATACAGTTAAGTTATTCTAGGAAGTGCAGCAGAACCCAGGTATCAATAGCTGTTTTTTTTTTAATGACTAATAATCCCTTTGTTTTTATAGAAACGACAACTTACCGAGTACCTTTATAATAAGTGAAATCCAGATGGGTAGATATAAAAAGGCTCGTTTCTTATCAATAGAACTGATTATTCTTTGTTTTTTTTTTCTTAGAAAGACAATTATGTGCCATTATTTTATATTTGGGATTCCTCAATGATGATTTGTTTTCTGACTTCTGAATACTGAATACTATAAAATATATAAAAAGTAAAACAAATAAAAATACAATAACATAATTCTTACATAAATAATTTTTTAATAAAATAAACAGCTACCTATTAATATTAAAAAAAAATATCTCGCTAAAAGAATCTTCCTCAGAAGATTCACTATTTATTTATTTATTTATTTATTGTAAAGACACCAACAGAGCATTGATAACACATACAAAGATAAACATAATATTATAAAACACATGCACCCCCCAATGCTCCAATAACAGGCGTCTGTAACATAATTAACGTAATCATGCGAATATTTGTATCATCTGTCAAAAGTCATTTGGAGTATAGGTACGTATCATTTAAGTTATTTCGCTTATATACTATATTAGGTCAATTGTTAAGTTTGACAGTTCGAACAAAAACAAAACAAAAAAAGTACACACGAAAAGAAAAGAATATTATATCGAGTGGACTAGGCGCAATGCGAAGTGCGCGCGAATCCAGGAATACAATTAAATAAAAACAAATAAAAATAATAGTAGGCAGGCACCGCTGAACTAAGAACAAAATAATAACATTGTAAAAAATATTATTGCTACATAATACTGAGCTCGTCGCCAGCCGCTGTAGGCGGGCGGTAAGGTACCTTCTCATTACAAAAGTCGAGTGAATGCGTGCCGCAGACAATATCACGAACTGGAAACATGTTAATAAGACTATGCATAAAAAAGGGTAAATATTTCATACAAAAAACAATACATACATATATATACACATACACATGTATACAAACATACACATACACACACATATTTATCTGAATAGTAGTTATAGGTATATTAATAAAAAATGATGCACATATCATGCGACTACGTAATACCGTCAGTGACTGACCGCGAAGCAATGCCAGCCTGAATTGCCGACCTGAACACTCTAGTCGTGCCAGAAAATAAGTCTAGATCAGGCAAAGCCCTTGCCATGTTGTTATAGGATCTCATCATCCTGTCAATGGGACGGAAATAGCCTATGTTGGTGTTGTGTATTTTTAGTCTAAATAAGTCGGTGCACCTTAATCTATTATTAGCATGGAATCTCAGCAGTTGTATGTCCGCCGAGTCGAGATCTCCATGGATGAGCTTATGGAGGTATACTAGTTCAGCAACATCACGCCTATCAGACAACCTATCGATGCCGAAGAAGGACAAGCGCTCCCGGTAAGTCATATACCCACCTCGACCTATTCTGTAAGAGAGGAGTCTTGTGAAGACCCTTTGAACACGTTCTATGGTTTCCGTGTGACAGGCGTAATAGGGCGACCACATGAAAGATAAATACTCTACTATTTGAAACATCTATCTATTTGAAACATCTATCTATAATAAATTGTTCATATTCGTTGATATCCTCAAACGCCACATCTCGCATCCAATATTCCGCCTCGACTTCTTGGATATGTCTGCAATTGTTGCATTCCGTCTGTTTTCTTCAATAAGTTCTTGGACTGAACGATCATATCGATGTTTCTGGATCCAACGTAACCCTTGAGAATACCCCAACTTTCTCAATTGGGTTGAGGTCAGGGTGATAGGGAGGCAACAGCAACACGTCATGACCTTTTTCATTAAAGAGACGATCGATTGCATAGTCCTTATGATGAGGCTTATGAAGCGTAATAAGTCTGTAAAGCTCCGTTTTCAGCAAATCATCCGTGAATGGGATGAATCTCCTTTCAAGCCATTCCTTCATTTCGGCTTTCCTTGAAGATGAATTGGGAGTAGGATTTAAGCATCAGACATTTTAAAAAACTTTTTTGTAACCCTGTACTTCAAGAAACTGACAAACGTGCGGACACCTCGAACAGCAGAACGATACTGGCAGGCAGGTAGAACCAATCAGCACGGGTTAACGCCACACCACACAGACGCACGGCGTGTAAGACAAATGCATTAACTAATACTAATGATGAGGACATAAGCTCGTGGTTTTATCTATACCTGGCTATCCCGCCACATAACTCTAGCTACGGACTCTTTCACGGTGCATGGATCGATATTGTGGAATCAGCTCCTACTGCAATGTCGCATCTGTTCTTCTATTCACTCATTCCGCAGGATTATTGCCGGCCATTAGTCTTCAAACAGTTTTTCAACATGCAAAAACCAGGCCTAAATCAGCAATTCTTCAATGCAATATGAGAAGCGTCCCCTCCTTCCTCCCTATTCCTCTCAACTCTAGTCCAACCTATCCCTACGTGTATCTCCTCATATACTTAATCTTATCATAATAATTCAGTAAAATTTGGTTTAATTGGTGTCTATTCTTTTAACAATAAGTTAACAGGTTTCACATGTGATTGATTTTCTACTACACCGCCATCTCTTGGATTTTTTTAATCGAATTTTAATTATTGAATTGTTTTGATTTCAAACTTATGACCCATCGAACATCATCCTGCATCCGATTTAACAATAACTATTACATACCTAATGCAATAAATTATTAGCTAAATTTGCTTAAGTTTTTATGTCGTAAATCACATTTTATTTATGTAATAAGTCAAAATATTTTTTTATTATGGGTTAGGCCGAAGGTCGACGGGCGGGACAACATGTATAATATAATAATATATCACTTTGCTATACAAATGTGTCAGTATAGCCGGCGGAACTTATTGCCTGAGGCAATTTTTTCCAGTCAAGATTTCCAGTCCAGTCTGAGACAAGTCAACCCCGGGTAGAAATTTCAAGTGAGAAAACACTTAGAAAAACTCTGACCCGACCGGGAATCGAACTCGGGACCTCGGATCTGAAGTCCACGCCAGTACAACTAGGCTACCGAGGTCGGATTATTCCTCATATTATATTTATATGTTTATATTATGTATTTTTAGATAATATATAGATACCTACCTATATGTTATAATATAATTGTATATTTTTTAATATTTTATATTTTTTTGTCAATTTTTATTTTTTTGATAGGTATGTTGTCTTTGTTTTTACTGGGTTGGCTGGCAGAGATCCTTCGGGGTAAGCCCGCCCTTTAGACTGTCCAAATGTTTTTTTTTTGTCACCACATTGTATTTAAGCAATAAAGTTATTACCTACCTATTATATTTATTTATTTTGACGTATTTAACAAATTTCACCCAAAAATGGAATTAAAACATATTGGCTATCAGCTACATAGTTACTTACTTACTACTTAATTTCCGTATCCAGAACACCATCAAATCTGTAATCCCCAGTATTCGGCCACCCGAATACCACTGTGATTTGCCATCAATGCGTCTTCGTGTGTGCATGTCACACCTATCATGGGACATGTGAATAGGTGTGCGTTGTCTTGAACAGAGCCACACTCACGGGTGTCGTCATCTCTGTAACCCCATTTATTGAGGTTACTATAACATCGGGTGACACCGGTTCTTAGCTACATAGTTGATCCTCGAATAATAATTAATTCTTTATTCGCATAAAAATTGCTAAGATGCAGATAAAAATTAGATAGATAGTTATCTAGCTAGAGAAGTCACTGATACATAATCTCGACAATTCTAGTACAGAGTATTCACTGCAGGGATTATTCTAAAACTAGAGCTTCAAGAGGTGATTTGAATAAACTACCCAAGGGGTCAGAGTGATGTCCTGTACAGAGAGCGGTCTAGTGAGTGAAATAAAAAATGACTCCACTGTGAAATGTTCAGAAAGCAAGATCTCTCTTTATACAGCTTGAGCTGTTTTTGCTAGTGGCATCTTACTTCTTCTATGAAGAATCATTTTAAAATCGAACATTGAGTCATTATTTTGTTGTTCGCATATTATACTCGTTAAGATCTACATAGTCCTTAAAAATGTACACAAGAATCTAGACATCCTTAGAACGTTGTGTACCAACCTACTAGTTTTTTTTATGTATTTTATTTATTTCCCAAAAATACACAGACAACGATTGATCATGAATGCGGCTAAGCCCTAGAACTTAACTAAAAGATCTTATACTGAACTATATCTTACCATGATTGTTGTGAGTAGGTATTTGCGCCCGAAAGATGGCATTACTTTTAATAGTTAAGTAGAACTTATAAAAAACCCTACTATTAAGTATTGATATGGTCAGCGATTATTATTTAAAAGCTTTTTTCGAAACGAAAGTCTTCCATTGTTGTTGTAAAAAATGCAGACTTCAGAGATGCGGACAGGTGCCTTTGTTTTCAAGGATAAGAGGTAGTAATAAATACTTTCTCTGTTATGGGAGACAATAATATTCTTTTAACTTGTTCGGCTATTTGGAATGTACCCTAACCTATAATTTATGACTATGTCCTAATGGATTTGCCAAAAGAACAATGAACCTGATGTTTTGAATTATTGCCATGAGACAGTATTGTTTTAAATACCCCTTTCTAGGTCCAACCATTTCTCGGAAGGCCAATGCACTGGTGTAGTCAACAGGTACATCCATAAGGTTCTAGAAGTTTTTTTAACCAGCTGAGGGCAGATATTTAAGCACACGACCAGTATGTAATCTCTCTCATTATCTTTTGTCACTGAGCCGCGACGTACCTACGACTTTTGTTTCTTGCTTTTCGACATGAGTGATTTTTTTTACTTGCATATTTTTTACGTAGCAGAATTATACGTTGCTTTCTGCGAGGTACCTAATTAATTTCGGGATCCGGTTTCTTATTTATTTAAATTCTTTATTTTGTTTTTTTTTTTTTTTTTGGCGGCTCATCCAACTGGATGTTATGGCCCTATTAAATCACGAAAATCATACATTCATAAGAAAAGAAAAAAAACGGACAATGAAACAAAATTAAATTTAACAAACACTAAAATATATGACTATATTAGGATCATGTTCATCTGGACACTTTGGAATATAAGTTCGTTGACCTGATGAGAGTTCAGTCCAAGGAGATAGACAATACTTATTGGGTATTCTACGTTCTCTAGCAAGAAATAAATATCAATTGCGTCTCTTATTGGGCAACCCAGGATGACATGGTCTGGAGTCTCCTCGTCCCAACCGCATTGGCAGTAGGGAGATTCAACGAGACCAATTTTAAATAGATGTGCATCCAGACGCATGTGGCCAAGACGCAGTCTAGTAATGCAGACAATATGTTGCCTCGATAATTTTTTCCCATGGAACCAAGGATGAGATGGTATGGATAACTGTATTTTTTTATAATGTGCTCCCTTTGGGCTACTTTGCCAGCATGTATACCATTCTTTTAAGTTGTTTTGTTCTAATTTTTTCAATTCATCGCATTCGGGTAGAACAAAATTATCGGGTGGTCTGCCGTGGAGGGCAGCCTCCTTGGCCAATAAATCTGCTCTTTCATTTCCAAGGATTCCGCAGTGCGCTGGTATCCAAGCGATCACCACATCCTTATCCACTTCCTGTAATTCAAGGAGGAGCATTCTAATATCAGTAATAAGTTGATTGCGTGAAAATAATGAATTTGGAGATGCCAGACACCCCACCAAGGAAAGCGAATCAGAGAAAATAATTATATTATTTTCGGTTAGTGTTAAACATTTTCGTAATGCTTCCCTTAACGCGAAACACTCGGCCGAATACACCGAGGCCTCGGAAGGTAATCTGAAACCTTAATCTATATTGAGCTTCGGGATAACGAACGCGGATCCACTTGATCCGTTAGGAGAAAATTTCGAACCGTCAGTGTAAATCTTCAAATGATTGGGCCATTTTTCACCCACACATGAAAGGAATTTTTGGTTGTAGTTATCAAAATATTGGTTGGATATCTTGTTTAAGCCAATGTTTTGTATGATTTTGGGCAGTGTTTGAAAGGCTTTAAGAGGTAAGTTAAAGATTGATGAAGATTGTGAATTTTTGGGAGCTTTGTACACACTTTCTATAGTAGAGTAAGCAGTGCATAAAGGAGGGAGGGTTTTTTTGAGCCAATATCTGTTAGAATGATATGAATGATTCAGTTTAATAATATTGTTGAAAAGAGGGTGACTGGAGAAGCCGAAACGTTTGAGTATAAATCTCTCTGCAAGATATTTTCGCCTTATAACTAAAGGCATTTCTGAACACTCAACTTGAAGGGCGTTTATTGGAGTTGATTGCATAGCACCCACGATCAGCCTAAGGCATTTGGACTGAACTCTCTCAAGCTTAGTCTCCAGATGGATTGGCAGGGGATTCAAAAGAAAAGAAGCGTAATCGAGATGGGACCGAACTAAAGCATTGTACATTAGTGTGGGCCGATTTCCTTTTTTCCCTCTATTGCTAACGTAATAGTTATATTTTAGTGCTAAATGCTGTTTTAAATACGTATGCAAAATATTTTTCAATTCGAAAGATATCTTCTGTCTCCGAATTGAGCTCAAAGTTTCAAGAAATTGTTAAATTTGTCCTATTTTGAAGCAGGTATAAAGAAAGTAAAAATATGTTTAACATAATATTTTTTAAGATTGTGTGTCATAAAAATGATGGAATAATTAGTTCTGTATGATATAAAGCATAATAATACAATTTAAGATAGCAACAAAGTATATAAAGCGCCGCAATAAACGAGAGAAAATCGCATGAAATGAGAAAAGGGTTAAAAATACCAGTTTTGTATTTTGATGGCCGTAAAGCCAAAGTTTTAGGCTAGTGATTAGAAAAAGTGGACAAAAATACAGATGAACAATAATTAAGAGAGTGTTAAAGGAAACTGATTCTAAATTGATGGAAAATTTGGAACACCGAAACCGATAGAGAGATCGATTACAGATTTCTTTTCAAAAAGCAACATTTCATTGGATATTTTACTTATCGTCTGATGTAATGAAAAAAAGTGTAGGTAAATACCGGAAAACATGATTGAATAATTAGTTTGCAGGAGAAAATACTAATAAAACCATTAGAATGAATATTTTGCTTATTGCAAACCACAAATAATCCCAATTGAATGAGTCGCCGATAATCTAGAAAAAAACTGCAAGTAACAATATATTTAGGTTTTTGTATAATAATGTGTTGATAGTGCTTTCTCAAGTCATCATACGCATTCTGACCAAATTGGAAAACAACTGGAAAAATAAAATAAAAAACAATTGATATGTTCCAGGTGATTACAAGAGAAACTACTATTTTATAATTTCAAGATCTACGAAAAGATCAATTAAATTAAATTATTATTAATCAATTATATTTATTCAAAATTGGTATAGTCATACCAACAGGAACATTTTCTAATGATTTAGGCAACTGAGCTCTAGGAAAAATAATCCATGTAATAATCGCTAAACTAAGCTCATAGGATTCTGCGACTGCGCTTCTTTCAGAAAGTTTGATGACTTTAACTTATCTTTATTGTTAATGTCTGTGCACCAACTTACCTCGCAACTGATCCAGTTACCTATGGAAGTTTAATTTCTTATCCATATATTTATCAGATTATCAAATCTGTTATATAAACTGTAATTACTAAAAGAAAAAGCTATCTCGCTCAAAATACACTATGAAGTAAGAGAATGAACCGCTCGCTGGATAGTGAAAGCTCGAATCACCCAAAAAAAACGCATTTTTGATCCTTGAAGTATCGAAAGTAAATTTTGAAGCATCCTTTTACAAGAACTAAGTTATAGATAGACAGCAAAATGTAACAGAAACACCAATCGACAAGTATCCGACGAAGATCTTACGGCATTCATTACATACAATGGCGAAGATGAATAAATACAGTTTCCTGAATTTTTCTTGTCATATTCAAGGAGTTTGACGATCTGTGAAATTGTTAAAGAAGCCTCACCAACTTAACGGAGAAATTTATCAATAAAATATTATGTAAAAGCTTAGAAAGCAACGAGTAAAAAAGATATCAAACCCAATTTATCAAAAACAATCACCGCAAAATAACATAATTTCATATACTTGTTTTACATAAAAAATTTGAAAGTTTTATTTATTATTTTTGTGTTATTAAATAAATAGAAGTATGTTCTTGAATTATCTGTGGGATTATAAAAAAAAGTGAATAAAAAAACAAGACCGGAATCATTTTACATGATTATTATAAAAATATCAGTTAGTATGGGATATTTTCGTCCCATACAAAACTTCAAGGTCGATTCGGAGACAGAAGATCTTATTTTTTTGTCATGAAATTTTGTAGATAGTTATAATACATCATAAGGCAACAAATTATCACTATTACATTAAGATTAGAAGCACTTTTTAAACTTCCATACTAGAACGGCCCAGCCTATTGTACATGTTTCTCATAGTAGATGGATGAGATCGCCATGATACTCCAGCCACTGCTCTTAATATGTTCGTATTCCGTTCGCATTTAGAAGTTGTAATATCAATAAAAGAATTCCATGCCAATTTTCTGTCTAGAATAACTCCTAGAAATTTAGTTTCGTCAACCTGGGGAATCTCGTGATCATTGAGGCGAACCGAAATCTCAGGATTCCGGTGTTTTCTGGAGAAAACCATAATTTTTGATTTTGCAGGTGATATTTGAAGCGAATGAGTTAGTAACCATTTATTTAGGTTAGAAAGAGATTCAGAAAGCGTTCTTTCAGCCCTGTCTATATCTTTATGTACAGTGTAGAGTGCAATGTCATCCGCGTATTTCAAGATTTTACAATCCTCAGACAAAGCAGATTCAGCGTCACAAATGTATACATTAAAAAGAAGGGGGGATATCACAGAACCCTGCGGTAGCCCCTTCCATAATGTTCTAGAAATTTCCTCCCCATCGTTATATACGGTTATTCTTCTTTCAGCAAGAAGATTAAAAATTACTCTCGCTAGAGAACTGGGGATGCCCAGTCTGATGAGTTTGTTGTGCAGTGTGTGAAGACAAACATTGTCATAGGCTGCATCAATATCAAGGAAGGAGGCGACTAGAAACTGTTTATTTGAGAAAGCCAATTGTACATCAGTGACAAGAGTACTTAGGTTGTCCATACACCCAAGGGATCTTCTGAACCCAAACTGATTTTTGGGGAGTAAGACATTATGTTCCAAGAACCATTCCAGTCGAGTTTTGATGAGATGTTCTAGCAATTTCAATACACATGATGATAAGGCGATTGGTCGATATGACGCTCCCAGAGTCATATCCCTGCCCGGCTTTGGGATTGGAATTATCAGTTGGAACTTCCATTCCTCGGGAATGAAGCCTTCATGCAAAACTTGATTATAAATACTAAGCAAGAAAGGAAGAAATGATTCAGGAAGTTTTCTAAGAAAAGAGTATGGTATCATATCCAAGCCCGGGGAGGAATCCCTGGTTCTGGACAATGATATTTTGAGTTCCTCCAAAGAAAACGGTTGACTTAGATGTGAGTTTGTATTAGGAGCCGAAAACTGGTTATAAAAAGGTATTTGAGTTATATTGGGGACATATGAGGGAGCCAAGGAACTAACAAAGTCAGAGAGCCATAATTGCATGTGTTGTAATCTGCGAGGAGAAACCATCGAACCTCTAAAACGTTTAATCATGTCCCAGACATACGATGGAGGAGAGTTTGGTGACAGAGAAGAACAGAACTTAGACCAGCCATTACGCTTTTTTAGTCTAAGAGCCTTCTTTGTTTTAGCTTGAGAAGCCTTGGCGGCTAAAAAATTTTCATCAGACATGTCATTTTTGTATTTTTGCATGGCCTTTTTTCGTTCCTCTACAAGAATGTCGCATTCTTCATCCCACCAAGGGGTGTATTTTTTTGGCCTTTTACTGCCTTTCTTTTTCTTAGGAATGGATTCATCTGCAGCGTCTTGCAATATTTGAAAAAAAGAATTGTAATTTTCCTGTACAGATGCATTGTTATTGTATAAGTTTCCTCTCACATTCACGGTATCTTCAATTATTTCCCTGAATTTGGTCCAGTCCGCTTTGCGAGTGTTATATAAGTTTCGTTGGTTGTGAGGTAAATGTAAATTGGTATTATAATTAAAGGTGAAAATAATTGGGAAGTGGTCACTGGAATGTGGATCATGGGAAACAGTCCAATTCACCGAGCAGGCCAGATCCCCAGTGCACAGAGATAAGTCTAAGGCACTGCGACCCTGACCCGCCGGCGAAAGCCTTGTTGCCGATCCATCATTCAAAATACAAATACTATGGTTATCGATAAAACTTAATAGTTGATTTCCTGCTCTATCTGTTCTTTGGCAACCCCAGGACTGACTATGAGCATTAAAATCGCCTAAGATGAAATATGAAGTAGGGAGAAGAGGTATTATTGCATTCCAAAATCCAATATCAAAGCCTGTATCCGGGGGTATATACGTTGATACGAAAGCTATATCACCAATCTTGATTGCCACTACCTCCAAAAAGGGGTTAAATGGCATATCAATCTGTGAGAAAGGGAGAGAGGAGTTGACCAGCAAAGCTGCGCCCCCGCCCCTACCTTCCTGCCTATCACACCCTATACAAAAATAACCAGGGATGTTATATGTATAGTGAGGACGGATCCAAGTTTCGCTAATGGCGGCAAGATTAATCCTATGATGATTAAGCAGATAAATTATATCGGATCTATTACTCACAGCACTGCGAGCATTCCATTGTAATACTGTAATATTTTTAAGAGAATCAGTACCTATTTTCCTTATTGACATTTTTATTATTATAAGCGATATTCGTGTGTAAATTCGAATACAGCTGTGAGTAGTAATTGATAGTGAGAAATAATTTGAGGTAATTTAATCTGAAGATTCTTGTAAGAGCGAAGACATTTGAGTAAGGACAGATTCGTCATTAATGTTTGACAATAAGTAGGTAAAAATCTGGAACATCAGTTTAATATTGTTTGGATTCTGTGGCGACTCAGAAATAGAATGATTTGTAGAGAGGGAAGAGGATGGATAAGGAGAGGACGGAACGGAAGGTTTATCTTTCGGTTCAGAGGGGAGGGCACATCCGTTTCTTTGGTTTAGTGGTTGACCGTTTGAGTAAGACAGAAGAGAATTAATCGCTTTATAATCGATATTTTTTCTAACAATTTTTTTTAGGAGAAGATGGATTTGCATCCACCCTACCAAACGATTTTTTAGGAGTTGATGAAGTGGCAACCACCTCACTAAATGTTTTTTTAGGGGTCATGGATTTCTTAGATGCTTCAACGAATGAAACACCCTCCGTTGCCATTATGCGTCTAATGTCGCGCTGTCTATGCAGCTCGGGACAGGAATTACTGGTAGGCATGTGTTCACCTTTACAGTTTACACAGCTGACAATAGTCTCAGTTTTAGCGCAAGAGTTTGATTCATGACTTTCCCCACATTTCGCACACCTCGGCGAATTGGTGCATTTGTTATGCGTGTGGCCGTATTTAAGACATTTGTGGCAAATGTAGGAGGGAGGTATGTATAAATCAACGTTGATTGAGTTATAGTATAGGTAAATATGCTCAGGCAGTTTTTGCCCCTCGAATGTTACCAGAATTGTCGTAGATGCTTTCCATTCGATCTTCCCGTCAACGTTCATTCGTCTATTCAGTCTCCGCAATCTTACAATTTTTCCGTATGAGTAAGGCACCTGTACATTTTCGAGAATATCCTCATCGGTCAGTTCCAAGGGTATGCGTCTGATTAGACCATACTTGTATAACCTATAGTTAGGTATATAAGCCTTAAGGCCATTTGAAGAAAGAATATTTGAGTGAATAAAATTGTTGGCATGTTTGGCCGTTGAAAATGTAACAATGGTGCGCCGACCTCCATCGGCTCTTACACCGCCAGGGACTATTCCCTCCATCCTTGATTTGGACAGTATGCCGCCCAAAACCATGGGGTGGATGTTTTTGCCTTTTTCAAGGCTTTCCACAACCACTATGTAAGGTGGAAGTGCCGAAAGAGAGTATTCAGGTTCATTAGTTATATCATTTTGTCGTGTGGGCTCAATGGTTGACTCAAAATCTAGTTTTTGCTTTTTAGCAGCAGGTGAGATCTTATCCGGGGGATCACCCCGCTCCGGCGGATCACCCATCATGGGCTATGATGACATACAATCAACAAATAAAATATATGTAATAAATAAAAAAAAAACAAGTATAATAAATATCTTACTAATATTAAACTAAAAAAAACACCTTTACCGTGAAATGAAAACAAAAAAAAAATAAAGTAAACAAAAAAAAGAAAGAAAAAACAAATAAATTGGTTTCACCAAATCCTTTTTACGTGCCACCTCTGTGTAACCGATAGCCTGCCGATAGCCCGCTCCGTGAGAGCGGGCCTAACAAGAATCGTGTGACTGCAGCCTTATATTATTGTTACGCGATATTACTATTACAAAAATATTAATTGAAAAAAATGTACAAAATTATTTTTAATAATGAAATATAAAATAAAGTCTTATCTTATATGCAAAGTTATATACGAAAATAAACTCAGAAAAACACAACACTTCGGATTTTGCTAACTTCGAAAAGAAATATAAACAAATGCCGAAATAAAACAAATTAATCGATTAGCGAATATTTTCAAAGCATAAGATACGTCCGCCGCTCAATAATAATACCGCTCGACCTCCTCTTTATTTTGTGCTATCTTCAAATTTAGTAGCAGAGAAAACGTTGCTCGTTGCGAGGTGTTAATAATTTTGATTCGCGTTTATAGCTTATTAATTTAATCGCGTGTATGGAAACAGAATAACACAGTTTTCTGTGAGGTATTTCATCTCGGGAAGTGAAGTGCTGTGTTAGTGTTCAGTGTTCTGGTAAGGATTATTGAACTACATATATTATAGCTGCCGATTAATAAGAGTATCATAATAATTCATTTTTCTTTCAGTGGTTTATTGTGCTTATTATTTGTGATATTTTAATTTAATTGTGAGGTAATCGATAACACGATAATACTCTGTGAGTGGGTGGTTACAGAGTAGCGCCGGGTAGGGGGGGGGGGTCAAAAGGTTCCAAAATCACGGAAACTTGCTGTGTACCTCCAATACTAGCATTGTACAATTTCAGCACGCTGGGTTTGTCGTCGCGCCGGCGCCGCGAGTTTTTGCATTTAATTTTCACTGTTAAAACTATTATAATTAATTCATATTTTCCTTTAGGACTGGTTGGAGTAAAATTTTGATAGCGTACGATCTACGTCATATCATGATAATTCGGTAAAATTTGGTTTTGATGGACTTCTATTCTCTCCACAATATTATAGAATATCGTAACGTGTATCACGTGTGATTTAATTCCTACTACACCGCCACCTCTTAGATTTTTCTAAAAGTTACGCATCGGTAGAGGAATTAATTCCTTTGAGAATAATTAATTATTATTCTTTTTATTACAAACTTATGACCCGTCGAACTTCATCCCGCATCCGAATCAACAATAATCATTACATACATAATGTAATAAATTATTAGCTAAGTTTAATTCAGTTTTTATGTCAAAAACTGTATTTAATTCATGTAATAAGTCAAATTCAAATTCAAATTCAAATATTTTTATTAAGGAAATAAAAAACATTAAAAAAATACATTCACAATAACAAATTTATACATTTTTTTAAATATATTTTTTTTTACCCCCAAAATTGAGCAGAGCTCGTGCTTTGGGGGATTATAGGGTTGTACATATTTATTTATTCAATGAGTAAGTAATTTCAAGAAAATAAACATACCAACATACAACAAACAAGCATCACAAAGGACACATGCAAACAAAAATAACAATTGCAATAACAATAGCAATCACAAAATCATCAAAGACGGTAAAAAGCAAACAACAGCCAAATTCAAGACACATACACTCAAGCCAGAATAACAAAAACAAAACAACAAAATCAAACCATAATAACAAGGAAAAACGAATTCATCAACACACACCCAAAAAATCAGCACACCCAAGAATAGTGGATCAAAATATAAGATAATAGAGCCAACAATCAAACGAACAACTCCTATCGAATAGCTTTCTTTATATTAAGCTTAAATTTACCTAATTCGTCCGAATGCTTAAATTTATATTCTTTTTTTAAGTTATTATACCAACTCACCCCAAGATATGAGTAGTGGTGCTGACCAGCAGCTGTCCTTTTCGTAGGCACTTTAATACGGCCTCCTAATCTTGGACATTCACTGATACTTCCCACTGGATGTAGTTTTTGGAGAAAGTATTCTTTACACGTCTGGCATATTGCTTTCCTCTTATAAATAATTTCCAGAGTGGGAACCGAAAATTCTTCGAAAAGTTTCAGGGTTGGGTAGTCAAATGGTTTCTTAAGTATTATCTTTATAATAGCTCTTTGGTTGACACCCAGCGAGTAGAGGCTATTTTTGTAAGCACCACCCCATGCCAAGATACCATACTGTAAGATCGACTGCACAAGAGAATAGTATACATCTTTTAATTGCTTCACCTGCATAATATCCCGAAGTCTGTAAAAAACATAAGATAACTTTCTCAATCTATCTACAGTAGCCTGCATATGATCCTTCCATTTCAGATGAGAGTCTATTAATACCCCGAGATATTTAATCTTGTTAACATTTTTTAGTGTAGCACAATCAGTATTCCTACATGGCTCTGACTCATTCCGACAGGAGCTATCATGGATTCTAATATCAAGATCTCTTGCAGGCTTACCTCTCATATTTATCGAAAAATTTACGTAATTTGTCTTCTCAGTATTAAGGGATAACAAATTATTATCAAACCAAACCTTTAGAATATTCATTTCATTACTTGCAGTACTTTCGACCTCATCCCACGTTCTGCCACGAACAATCAGTGCAGTGTCATCTGCAAATGACAGCACCGCTGACTTCAGTGGAAGTTCAAATATTTGGTTAACATATATTACAAACATAATTGGTCCGAGTACTGTACCCTGCGGGATTCCAAACTCAGAGGTTAGTGGCTGACAAAGAACGGATTTGATTTTGACTATCTGTTCTCTTTGAAAAAGATAGCTTTGAAGCCATTGTGCCGCTTTCCCCTTAATTCCTATTTGATATAATTTACTAAGTAGCCTACTGTGACTAATGCTATCAAAGGCCTTTCTAAGGTCCACAAACAATCCCATACACTTTTCACCGGCATCAAGAGACTGGCTGATCACTGTCGTAAGTCTGGTCAAAGCGTCATCCGTTCCCATTCCCTGCCTAAAACCAAACTGATTATTATGTATGATCTTGTTTGAGTCTAAAAACTTGAGCATCTGTCGTTTCACAACTCTCTCAAAGATCTTGGCTATATTAGAGATAACAGATATAGGCCTATAGTTGCTAACGTTTTTGCGATCTCCCGACTTGTATACAGGTGTCACGTGGGACTTCTTATATGTATCCGGAAAAGTTCCGCTATTTAAACTAACATTGATAATATGTGCTATGGGGTGACTTAGGTATTGTGAATTTTCTTTCAGTAGACCAACATTCACACCGTCAAATCCCGGAGAGGACCCACCACTCAGGCCTTTTATTTCTTTCAGTACTACATCAGAGTTGATCTGGTCAAATCCATTGAGGGAACATTGAGAATTCATACTAGGGGTGTAGGTATCATCTTCAGTCCTGGGCTTTATTTTACTAGCAAGATTCTTTCCCACTTGAGTGAAAAAGGAATTGAATGCATTCACAACCATATCCGGCCTCTCACGCATACTACACACATCGGAACCAAGCGTTATCTCTTTGATGTCTACACTCTTTACTCTTTTATTAATAACTTCATTAACGACTCCCCATACCTTACGACTACTCGAGCCAGCCTTGGTCAACTTGTCTGAGTAGTATTCATTTTTAGTCTTTCTAATAACAGCTGTTAGTACATTTCTATATTTTTTTAAATCATCTTTAACCTTCAGATCATGGGGGAATTTTTTAGTTAATCTATATAATCCTTCCCTATGTCTAATTGAAGCCACCAATCCTACCGTCATCCATGGTGCAACAACCCTAAGTTTACTCCTTATATTCTGATTTGTGTTTAAAGTGTATGTAGCTCTAGCTATGTGCGATGCCAGTGTTTTATGAAACTCCGAAGCACAAATATTAGCATCTAATGAATCTAAAGTTGAGTTCCAAGACTCTGCCTCAAGTGTTTCTTTCAATTTTTTCATATCTATTTTAGTTAATATAGATTTTACACATCTAGGTTCGAGCCTATCATGCCTAATCTGATTTAAGAAAATACTAGTGTGATGATCAGTTATATTATTTGCCCATACAATACACCGCACATCCGTCAATCTGTCAAGCGAAGCATTTGTCCAGAAATGATCCAAGCATGATGCTCTTTGGCCATCAACTTCTCTAGTATATAATTTTGTGCACAATTTATAGTTTAGTTCCGCCATTGTATTTAAGTAATGAGTTTTTTCTATACTAAAGCAGTCGTCAGCCACATTCACATTGATATCACCCGTCACAATGACATTTCTACCTCTGTATTGCAATAGTAATTCCCTAACATCGCGTAAAAAGTCCTCGACCACCGAACCATGAGTCCTATATAAGGCGAATATATGATAAACTATGTTAGACTTTTTCAGTTGAATATGCAAACAATTCACCCTATTCATTTGTACTTCACTACATTCGACACTATTTACATTATGTGTAAATACCACTATACCACTATTCTTATTTATAACTTGTGAAGTTGCATGATATGTATAATCCGTCATGTGGTATTCCGGATTGTCATGACTCAAGTGAGCCTCGGACAAAATGACGCAGTCAGGTCTCCTGTTCAAACAACTAAGATGTGTCAAAAACTCATCAAAATTTCTCCGCATACTTCTAATATTTGAGTGCATCACCATCAAGCAATCACCAGAAGAATCAAGTACACAGTTACACTGATCAGTCGTGCGACAAATATATTCTGCATTATTATAATTACTATCTATATCTAACAATAAATTTTGCTGCATATTTGAACATCGACCGCACACACGCAAAACACACAGTCGGTAGCAAACATTCCAATATATTCGCACTAACAACACGAAAAAGAAAACACAGGCAATCTGAACTTGAAAACATTCCAGTATTAATCTTAGCATAGTAAGATTCAGTAAAACATCCATGCAGACATTCTGTAACACACGGCGCACAATATAACCTGAAAAATAATTTTACAACAATGTCACATTGTACACAAAAGAAACATGTCAAATAATCGAATGTACACAACTTCAGGATATTATAGTACCGGAATAGTGAACCAAACACACAGCAAGTAGTCATGGTATATTGATCCTTAAGACAACAGTATGTAAGGGACAATCCATCGCAACACCGCTCGCCCGGCGGGAGTGGCGGTATAGTTGGCAACTGCAATTCAGGAATGATGTTCACCGATATAGGAATATGAACACTATGTTGTACCACAAATATAAGCTCTCCCAAACAAACATAAAACGAGAATCGAATATCATATGACGTGAGACAACACTCTTTACTCTTGTACAGTATACAGAGCGTATTACTGGACAGTGACACTGATATATTTTTTATGAATATTTTAAAAAGTGAAATAGACAGTCAATATTCGACTCTCTGCATAGCCCTTGTTATTGCTCTCTGATAGCACTCACACTTGGTTCTATCCATCGCACTATGATCACACTTTTGCACAGATCCGTATTTTAAATTAAATTTTTCACAATTAATACACTTAGGCGCTTGGTTCCTCTTTGTACAGTCATTGAAGTGATGATCACATCCGCAGTGGGAGCATACCGCGGGTTTTTCCTTATTTAGGCACGCTATGGCTGTGTGTCCATGGCCCAGACAGTGGTAACACTGAGACACCGGGTTAGAATCAACCACGTGCAGTCTCTGATAGCCAACGAATAATCGTCCCTCTCCTACCAGATGTCTTCTCAGTTCAGGTGTTGTTTCCACCAGTAGATGGTTTTGATCTTTGTTTCTCTTAATCGTAATTACTTTTTTCAGTATTAGGGTATCAGGTCCGACTTTATAGTCTTTCAATTCAACATTCTGTCTTGCGATGTCATTCGACAGGTTATCGGTATTGTAGTCAGCAGCGATGTTTTTAATAACCACACACGGCCGTCGCTTTTTTAATGACTTAGCCTCCAATATTCCGCCGTATTTCTCTGATATTAGACTCGTAATGATCTGTACATCATTAAGGGTAGGACATGAGATAAGAAGTCCCCGCAGTCTCAGTCTTTTCATTGAGACGATTGCTACACCAATCGAAGCCAAGTTTAGGTTCTTTTTAAGAAAAACCTCTATAGCCTCCGGTGTCATATCGTTTTTCACAGATGATATAATCAATGCATAGGTCTTCTCAGTCCTCGCTCTGTTAGACTTCATTTCATTTCTTTCGAGTGGAGGTCTATTCGTAGATAAAATCTTTTTAATATCTTTAACATCTTGTGCTACAGTGTTCAACAACGGTTCGGCCGTATTTGCTCTTGATCGCAGCCTTTGGTTTTCCGTGTGAAGTACTGTAAGCATTTCATAGACGCGGTCAATATCTTCAACGACCCTTTCTCTGTTCGCATTCGACATTTTCCCCTTGCCCTCTGTTAGAATCATCCTAATACTCTGTAAGATGCCTCTTGTTTCAGTCAGGGCATCCTGCTGTGGGTACCTGCCTCTTGGAGGCGTTTCAAATCCGATTATTTCTTCCGGGGTATCTGTCGCAATCATTGGTGGTGATCTAGGTGTTTTCAGCGATCTTTCAAATGGACTCGTCATCCTATCCACCCCTGATACACAATCCACCCTGTATACGAGATTATGCTTGAAGAATTATTCCCGTCTTATTAAACTCACTGAACTCACTCACTGAATGAACAGCAAAAACAAAATGATCTATCAAAATCTCCGCTTTCAAATCTCTATAGTTTTGTATGTTTCGTCTATAAATTTCACCGTTTAATGTTAAAATCGAATTTATTTCACAGAGCAAATTTTTTACTTGTTGGTTTAAGTATTGTCGCAACAATAATTCAAATTCATAATTCATAAGTCATAATTATTATTTTATTCTGGATTAGGTCGAAGTTCGACAAGTTTATATGACAACCGTAAATTTCTGTCCATAAACTATATATATATATATATATATATATTTGATTAATAATAGTTGCAACATGTTTTCATTTGTACCTATTATACGAACCGCATATTACATCCATCGTATGCATATTGCACATTGCAGATCGCTCATAAATTATTTAACCTATTCCGCGATAAATACAGTCCACTAAAATCATTATAAATCGTTCGGTTGATTTGTTTTAAAATAAATATGAAATACAAAAGAAAGTAATAAAAAATACTCGTTTTTATTTTGGTTTAAAAAAATTTTGGTTCAGAAATTTCCAAATCACCGCCCATCTGTTTGATATTCGATAATCGGGTGAATTTTCCCATGAAGGAAGCGTGAGCTGAAAATTTAACATCCGAATAAGCTAAACGCAATGTTTGCTTTTTTTTTCACTAGTTTTTTTTATTCAAATATCTATCTATATTTCTAAAATAAGCCGCTATCGTTTTACAAGAATAAATAAAGTGAAATCCCTCGCTCCATTATTTTTATTTTTTTATATATTATTTATATATTATATAGGTATAATTTATATATTAACATATACCTACCCCGTTTCTAAAGCGAAAAGTCGCTTGTGTGATACAGGGATATAACAATTAGGTACCTATATAACATTTAGGTAAATTTTAATGCAATATTCATTTAAAAATATTAGGTACATCTAAATATAATCACAATAGTTCGGAAATCAGTTTTTCACATGAAATGATATTGCATGCTAAGTATCTGGATGCTTGTAGCCTACTAGAGTGAGTGAAATATACCCAATCATAGGCATTGCTCCTCCGGGAGGAAGGATTATAAGGAGGTGGACCCTTTGTTGGCCACATGCCACCGACAGCAATAGAAATACAGGTAAAATCTTTCTGAGAACAGCATCTACTCTCAAATTACCAGCGGATGGGGCGAGGAAAGATCTCTAGCACAAAAAATGTAATGGAAGGATGATAGAACTGATGGAAAGCTTAGAACCGGGACACCAATTACCTTACCCAACTTGGAAGACACTCAACACTACTTAACAGACTACGAGTGAGTGTCACTAGAAGTAAGAAAAACATGCACAGGTGGGGTTTCAGTGTGGAAAAGGATGTCTCCTGTAGCTTCGGTGAGACGCAAAGTCACGAACACCTCCTCACTTGCCGAGATGTGATATACAAGACATTATTATGAGTAACGACAATGCTGCTGCAGTTGCTGAATATTGTAGTGGAGTGGTCTACTAAACTAGTGGATGGACTTGGACTAGTAAAGTAAGTATGACTATAGATAAAAGTACTAGGTATGAATTGCGCGCAACCAGTACAAACAAAGCTCGGTACAAGAAATTAAGAAAACGATGTAAAGTCAATGAGATTTTCCGATGGTCTAAATGGCGAATACGCTTTTGAATTTATCATGTGGATAGAATGAAAGACGACTTAGTCTCCGTTATTGCCTCCAAAGGAATTTCTGAGGGTTACCGAACAGGATAAACACCATTTTAGTGTTAAAGGCCATTAAAAGAGGAATATGAAAAAGTAAGACAATGAAGCGATACGAGATAATAATATAATAACAAAGTATATTCATTTATCCAATATGATAAAATGAAGCAAAAATTGTTAATTCAGAGTTCCACTTTGAAATTCTGCAAATATTGTTCAAAGCGTCTGGTATGCAGTGTTAAAAATTATTGTCACGTACGTACTAAAGCTTAACACTCTATCAAAGTGTACATAATAAGATGTGATAATTTAAGGAATCGGTCTTTGATTTCCCATAGGAATAATTGCCCTTTCCAGGACATCATGACATTATACAGTAAAAGTGACGGGATAAGCAGGGGGAAAGACATTAAGGCATTGCCCCTCCGGGAGGAAGGATTATAAGGAGGTGGATCCTTTGTTGGTTCATTTTATAATAACATTCCAAAAATCTAGGTGCTTTTGTACAGGAGTCTTAATTAAAAATTTATTAGGTATCGTACCCGTGTAATATACCGATGTAGTCGAATGGACGGTGGCATAAAAGATTGATTTCATGTTTTATTATCTACTACGTTTGCACAAGAAAGTCCGCAATAAAACCTTCGGCCATATCTCAAAGGCAAGAAAAGCTAACTTTTGTGCTCGCTTGTGCTTGTTCCATAGTTCTTTAAATTTTTACTGCATACCATTAATAATTTAATAATAATATATATAGAAACACTCAGACATATTTTGTCTGGGTGTTCTCTCCTGTGTGGTTCTGAGTATCTACACAGACATAACGATGTGGCTAAAATAGTTCATCAAAAACTTGCCTTGAAATATGGTTTACTCGATTTTGAAGTAAGTACCTTATTAAAGGTACACCCCAATTTCGGTAATGCAAAACAATAATACAAAGTTATATTGGGATATACCAATTCAAACTGACCGAACGATTAACGCAAATCATCCGGATATTGTATTGGTTGATCGTAGGAACGGGATAACGTATCTCGTGGATATCACTGTACCGTATGACGAAAATTTGAAAAAAGCCGAACAAGACAAGATAATTAAATATCTTGATCTTGCTCACGAAATCAGGGATATGTGGCATACACCTACCACACACATAATACCTATAGTGATATCGACGAATGGAGTTATTCCTAAGTCTCTTAAAGACAATCTAGGGAAACTTGGCATCTGTTGTGGTCTCAGATATGCCATCCAAAAGGCAGTTCTGTTGTCCTCATGTAGGATGTTAAGAAGGTTCCTTTCTCTGTAGTTCGAAGATCTTTCATAATTACATTACATCGTGATGTAGGTATCATGAGAGATAATACCGATATTTTTATATTTAGTATATATAATTGAATATAATTTTTTTTATTATTTTTTTTACAATGATGTATGCTTTAATATTATATATTATTATGATTTAATGAATAAATGATTTGAAATAATAATATAAGGACAATTTATAGAGCGCCGTTTAGTGACAACAGAAGTCACCTCAAGAGCGCTTGTAGTTAGCAATTTTTTTTTAATTTTATTGAGGCATTTCACCCGAATCGGAGTGATTTTGGCCATTGATTCATAAGTTATAAAATATAAAAATAAGCAATAGTGATGTGGAACAAAAAAATTTAAATAGGTTACAATAATTAATTGCTACTTACATACCTACACAGAGTGTAGTGCAGTCGCGAAGACAACAACAACACAACAGTGTGCCTAGACTAATTGCATTTGGCGATCGACTACAAACGAATTCTTCGACAATGTAGAGTAGGAAGAAAATTAACTGTCCAATTTTTATATTTTTATACAAGTCTTTGTTAGGTTTGAATAATTGTTTATATGTTATAATTTTTTCGCACTATAGGTACATTGGCGAAATCTACGTTTGTAGTCGAAAGCCAATTTGAATTTGTCTACGGGGGCAGAAGCGCGATCACACTACACTCTGTAGTGCTATTAGACTGACCACCCACATTTAAATTTTTAAATTATTTGTCCTTATAAAGGCCGCAAGTTGTTTGTATATTTTTTTAAGAGTTTAATTAAAGAAGATATTAGACGTTGACGTTCACAACCAACCAAATTATTGTAAAGACTTGTATTAGAAGTAATTGGGCAGCCGAAAAAGAAATGATCAAGCGTTTCTACGTCCAGACCACACTCACAGTAAGGATCGTCAAGTATACCAATTCTAAAAAGGTGGGATGCAACCAGGAAATGTCCCAGCCGCATGCAAGATTAATTAATATTAAATTAAAGAAATGTAAAATTAAATACCTAGAGGTCAACAGTATAGGTATCGTACCATTTACCTTGCTATAATATAGTATGTACATGTTTTATAATGGTGTTTAAAGTTAAAAGATAATAGTACAGTTTAGGAATTAAAAGTGTCACTTATTTAGACATTCAAATGTTGCCACAATAATAATAATACATCAGAGTCCCTATTCTCTGTTTTATCGGAAGGTAGTCACGGTAGTAAAGTGAGTATTACACGATACATTTTGTATGGGAAACGTGTATAGCGCCGCCACAGAAATATTTCTAGAAACAAAAATGCGATTCACGCATTCGATACGTATAGACGTTTTTCATACAAAATGTATCGTGTAATAATCACTTTACACCGTGACTACCTTCCGATAAAACAGAGAATAGGGGAACTGTACATAATTTTACGTAAGCGAATTTTGAGCAGGTGAGGTATAATTTGGATTTGATTTACGAAATAAATGAGTTTTCAACTTCTTTTTAAATTCATTAATATTCTCAACATTTAGTATATTTGATGGAAGATTGTTCCAAGACTTTGGTCCAGAAACACTGAAAGATCGGTTAAGGTATTTCGGCTTGTTTCGGCAGAGGTTGGTCTCAACTAGTTTTCTGATGGAATGGGCCATTGGTTTTTGTGAAGTTTGTTTATTGTTGGGTGAAATTATAACAAAAAGCTCCGATGAATAATATATACCATTGAGGCTTTATAAAATATTCATCGGGAAGGAACGTGCGAATAGTTCTAGGTAATTATTCATTCAAAGTGCTACATTCAATGGTGAAGTAATTTGTAATGAAAAAAGCTTATCTTGTGATAATTTTTAGCCGTAATGAAAGAATGTGACCAAAAATATTGACAGAAAAATGAATGATTTTTTGGTTTCTAATTATGAAAAAAGCAAATTTTTTAACATTCTACGGCGCTGTTCAATGAAAAAGTTCATATACTTTGAGCTTCTTGATAGAAAACCTCAATCCAGAAACGAAATCAAGTGCAAAATAGAGATGGCTCTCACAGCATTTTATCACTTTCAAAATTTGCATAAGGAACTCCGTCAGAGATTGGTCAAATACTTTGTTCTCTTATACAAAGTTGAAGCTTGGAATACGAAAGTTGGGTACTATGAACCGTTTGGAAGTGTTTGAGATTTGGGTACGCTACACCAAAGAATGCACTGCATACAATGAACCTCGTCAGTGTAGGGGTGGTTGTGTGTGCTGTGCCAGCGATGAGGGTAGGTATGAGTCTACATGAGTAGAATCCCCATATTATTATTCTGGAACGATCTGTGGATCTGAGCCTCTCGTGGCTTGTAGATGGAGAGGGAATCGGTATCAAAATAAATGTATTCAAGTACCATCCTTGAAGAGGATGTGAGATAAGAGAATGGAATTGAATGAAGGTGTTTTTATGAATAGGTACTCACGGTTTTCAAGTAAGACAAAATTACACTATTATTATATTATTATTATAAAGAAATAACTTATGAACTAATAATTACAATAAACTGCATATCACACACATAAAACGAATTTGAATTAAAAATGAATCAACGCGAATTATTAGAAATTGACCTCCTGGAGGCACGGGCGGAAGAGGCCTGTTTTTTTTCCAATCAGCTGTGCTTATATAGGTTGATTATTGTTGGAATTTTTGCGGAAGAAAGTGTTGCAAGCGCAGGACATTTCTCAAAGTTGCAACATAACAAAATAAATAAAACAAATATTAGAAAAAAATATATTACATGTAGATTGCAGTCTACATCAGCATCATAGCAATCTTGAAAAGTGCTAGGGTTAAAAGAGAGACAAACATCAAGGTCCAAAAAGTATTTATTCTACTTAATGCATTCAAAATGTGGCTCCACTGACAGATATTTTGTGAAAGACTCGCGTATGTTTATATTTTAACGTATGATGTATTTACTTGGGAATTAAACAACAAAATAATGAAAGTAGGTAGGTAAATCAAAATATTATGACGAATAAAGACGGGAGAAACCTGAAATAAAGAATAACAACTATGGGATGTTTTCATTTGAGGTTTTGTTTGTCTGTGCCTCGGATTATTCTGAATATTCCGTGAATGGTGTTGTTATAATTATTATGAAAGCTCTCATACGTTTGTTTATGAAAAGACTTACAGACTCGAGCTTCAATTATTATTCATTCCAGTCTAATAATTTACATTGTTTTAACCTTTTCAGGTAACTCTACACGTAAAATATGCTAAAAATATGTTTGAATGTTGATACATTATTTTTGAAAGCTTTAAAGAAATTATGTCAATAATCTTCGTACCGGTGTTTAACTCAATGGTAAATAAAAATTGTATTGTTATAGAATTTTCAAAGATGGCGTTGTTAGGAAATCCGTTCCATACTAAGCTAAATATCATATTTTATATTATTTCTTATGCATTTTTCAAGTTTTTAATAGTTATTCTGATATCCGGAGCGTAGAAGAATCCAATAAATCTAACATCGTAACAATTTGTTCAGCCGATCTCGAGTTATAAGTGTTCGCAATAACCCGACTTTCATTTATATTATAGATTTTGCAAATTTTTAGTTTTTTTTCAGGTGTTATCTGTATTTTTTTCACATAAATAGTTTTACAGAATAAGTACCTACCTATAAAAAAGTGGAGCCCAATTTTCCGTGGCCATCGCATCACGCGCGAACGGCTAGACAGAATCAAAATCAAGATCATAATGTGAACTAAAATATTGTTAAGTTCACTCCAACTTGCTTTTATTTCTTCATACATTTTTGTAAAAAAAAATACTCTATTGAAATATTAATAATTTATCGTGTAATTCCCAACTGAGGCCGTAAAACATGGGGCAACAATGATGATAATATATTTTTTATTACGATCTATAAATCTTGTTTTTTCGCTTCGGCTTCTCGTGGCGGACGGTCGTCTCTCTGGCTCTGAGTGTGTTTACGTTTATTATTATTATTTCTTGTGCAGGTGTTCAGTAGTGACGTCATTTATTTACATCGCTGGGAAAAAACAGATATTTATAAAACCATTTATTATTTTTTCACTTTAATAATAATATTATTGTTTTTTTTTTCTTTTTCACTTATTAGTGTTAAGTAGGTTTAAGTACCCATTTATTTTTTTCTCTTTTTCATTCTAAAATTAGATTTTTTTGTTGTTATTTTTTTTTCAATACTAATGTAGCATCATGGGAGACCCCCCTAATAAAGACCCCGATAAAATCAGATTAGACGATGTAAACTCTAGCACCAAGAGAAGAAGAACGGATGATTCTTCTCTGATGTCCGATTCTGGGACAATCATGGATACTCAATTTCCTTCATCAGTAACTTCTCCGAGTACCGAGGCCCAACCTAACCCCGAAGGAAAGGCTCCGGCCAGGTACCCTCAATCTTCTCATGGTCCATTTTTGGTCATAGTAGAAAATAAAAACCCTGACAAACATCTTCACCCAATGGTATTTGGAGGTCTAGTGGCTAAGAATGGCGTTAAAGGCATCGTAAGTGGTGGCGTGCGTTCAGACGGTAGAAATAAAATAGCTGTGACTTTTTCATCTGCAAATTCAGCGAACTCATTCATTTCTAATGATATTTTATCTACATACAATTTGAATGCATTCATTCCAAGCTATAAATTGTATAAACATGGAATCATTCGCGGAATACCAACAGAGCTTAAAGACGAAGAAATCTTTGAGAATATTGAGGTTCCCTCTTCTTGTGGAAAGCTCAATAATCTTCGAAGGCTAAACAGAAGGATTACAGCTCCAGATGGGACTACTATATGGAAACCATCTACCACTATTTTGTTATCATTTGAGGGCCAATCCCTGCCTGAGCATATATATTTGTTCTATAACTCCATCAAAGTGGAGTTGTACGCTCGTCCATGTTATATTTGTCATCGTTGCCTTAGATTTGGACATACTAAAAAGAACTGTACCTCTTCCCCTAAATGCTTCCGTTGTGGTGAAAATCACCTTGGTGAATCTTGCCCAGATAAAGAACTCCCTCCAAAGTGTTCCCATTGCAAGGGAGAACACTTGACGACAGATGTTTCTTGCCCTGAATTCATCAGGCAAAAGAAAATAAAATACATTATGGCATCTGAAAATATTTCTTTTGTTGAAGCCGTCAAACAAACTCCCCCTTCAAAAAAATTTTACAGTGAGGTGGTTTCGTCCTCACAAAAACAGTATGGTTCATCTACAAAAAATAAACCTACCACCCCTGTTACACGTCCTGTGGTAAAACCAAATCTAGATAAAAGAGCCACAGAGGCCCTTCTTTCATATTCCAATGGGCAATCCACAAATCTCCAAAATGGCTGCGCTCTTAAAAATATAGAAACCGTTCCTTCCACGCTTTCATACAATTCAGAAAAAAACCAACTATTTAAAATGCTTTCCCAGATTCTCTCACTAGTTATTTCTAGTCCTAAAGATGATGTTATTCCTTTGATTCTCCCTATGCTTACAAAAGTATTTGAAAAGATGTCTGACAGTGAGAATGATGTGTTGTGCAACCTTAGCACAACGCATTAATCGATCGTTTTATACATTTATATTTCAATAAAATAATAATCATGGCAAATTTACAAGATAACAATAAAAACAAAAGAGATCATTTAAATTTATTACAGTGGAACAGCAGAAGTGCCGTATCAAATAAACACGAAATAATTCAACTCCTCCATGACTTGGACATTGATATCGCATTGATCCAAGAGACATGGCTCCTTCCTCATTTCAATTTTAATGTACCAGGTTATGTATGCTCGCGTTCAGATAGACTATATGGAAGAGGTGGCGGAGCTGCCATATTAGTTGATCATAGAATACCTCACTCTGTAATTAATTTACCACAAAACCCGTACTTGGAAATAGTGGCGATCCTTGTCGATGGGATCGCATATGTATCAGTTTATATTCCTCCCAACACCGGCTTCGACGTCGGATTCTTTGACGCTGTTGTCGCACTTCTTCCTTCATCTTTCGTTATCTTAGGAGACCTGAACTGTCACTCCAACGTTTGGGGAAGCTCTATCTCAGATAGAGCAGGGAATTCTGTCCTTTCGTTTTTAGATTCTCATAACTTATGTATTGTCAACGATGGTTCTCCAACTAGAATGACCCCTCCAGGCCAGAACAAAAGCGCAGTAGATTTATCTATTTGTACCAATAACTTAATGGCTTCCCTCCACTGGTCGATTATGGATGACCCTCGATCCAGTGACCATTATCCGATTGTGATTCAATTTCATACTAAACCTATCAAAAATTCTCCTCACGGAAGACAATTATACAATTTGAACAAAGCAGATTGGAATGCCTTCTCTAGACATCTAGATAATAACGTTCCATCATTAATTTCAAAAGGAAACGAATGTTCAAATGTGGATGAAGAAAATACTGTATTATTAGAGTTTATTTACTCAGCTGCAGATGAAAGCATTCCTAAAAAGGCATGTAATAATCGCCCTAGAAGAAATGCCCCTTGGTGGGACGAAGAATGTTCTGAACTCATCAGAGATCGAAAGGAGGCTATGCGCAAAGTTCGGAAAAATTTTAGTTTGGATGCCTTCTTAACGGCTAAGTCTATCCAGGCTAAAGTCAAAAGAAGATTAAGACAAAAAAAGAGACAGGGATGGCAGAAATTCTGCTCTTCGCTGTCTCCCCATTCTCATTCGTCATACGTGTGGAGCATGATCAAGAGATTTAAGGGTTCTTTCTCTCCTTCCTTCCCTAAGGAAGGAGTAGAGACCTGGTTACCTGAATTTGTGAATCTCTTGGCTCCCCCATATGCGCCACGTATTGATCAAATTTCTCCTCCTTGTTTAAATTACTCCAGCTCAGAAACATTCTCTTTTCTTATTTCACCCTTCGTAATGGGGGAACTAATATGCTGTCTGCAGCGTGTAAAAGACTCTGCTCCAGGTTTAGATTTGATCCCATATACATTTTTCCAAAAGGCCCCACCATCTTTCCTAGAATATTTTTTGTCTTTTGTAAATAAAATTCTCATATCTTCTTCTGTTCCTGAAAGTTGGAAAAAACAACTTATCATTCCAATACCTAAACCAAAAAAAGACCCTTCTTTAGGTTCCTCGTACAGACCTATTGCCCTCTCATCCTGTATTTTGAAAATTCTGGAACACCTCCTAAAAAATAGAATTGATTGGTTAATTGAACATAAGTCAATCCTTCCCAAATCCCAATACGGTTTTCGTAAATCCCTTTCTTGTATTGATAATCTTAGCTTACTTATCTCCGACGTACATATAGCTCTTTCCAAAAAAGAGTTTACAATCGCAGTATTCCTCGATATCGATTCCGCATATGATAATGTTTGTCTTTCCACTCTTTATAAAAAAATGATAAATCTTTCCTTTCCGGAACCCTTTGCCAAATTAATTTTCAACATATTTTCTGAAAGAACCATCGTCGTCAATCATGGTGAGAAAAATGTGAGTAGAAGCGTGTGGAAGGGACTTCCTCAGGGATCCGTTTTGAGCCCAACTTTATTTAACCTGTACTGTTCTGATCTGGAATCTCTTATTCCACCTAACTGCTCTATTGTCCAATATGCTGATGACATCGCAATATATACGTCAAACAAAAATCTCTCCCTTGCTGAGGAGTGCATATCTTCTGCTATTGATAAGATCAACAAATGGATGTTTGATAATTCCTTGAGACTTTCGGCCCATAAATCACAATCAATAGTATTCTCTAGAAAACATAACAACCCTTCAATCGTACTAAAATCTGAAGGTCTTCCAATTCCTCAAGTGGAGGAAGTTAAATTTTTAGGCCTTTTCATAAACAGGAAGCTATCATGGCATTCCCAAATTAATCATATATCTCAAAAATGTGAAATAGGTATCAATATGTTGAGAGCTCTGTGCAACATATCCTGGGGATCACACCCTTCCACATTAAAGCTACTTTATAATGCCTTAATCCGAAGTCATTTGGATTACGCGAGTTTCCTATTTGACCCTCTCCCAAAAACTTTGGAGTCTAAATTGGACAGGATTCAGACAAAGTCCCTGAGGTTGATTCTAGGAGCTATGCAATCTACTCCAAATAACGCCCTTCAGGTCGAATGTGCTGATATGCCATTGAGAATTCGACGTCGGTATTTGTCGGATTGTTATTACTCGAAAAAGATAATGTACGAAGGACATCCTTTAACCAGCAGAATTGCTGTACTCAATAACATCGTAAGAAATGATAGATTTTGGTTGAAACGACAACCACCTAATCTGTGTGAAAGTTTTTCGAGCATCAACTTCCATGTAAAAAAATACCCATTTCCCTCCCCTATATACAACCTCCCATTCGAAGCTTTAATCTTTAGACCTGATACCGTTCCACACATGGGTTTAGACAAATCTTGTTTGATGTCTGCCCAACAAATAAACAGTGAATTTCAGTTTCAAATTGAGTCTAAATGGCCAAAGCATATTCAAGTTTACACTGATGGCTCCAAAACTACTTCCGAGGAATGCGTGGGTGCAGCAGTCCTTATCCCCTCTCTCGATATAAAAGTTCTAATCAAGTTACCTCCAGAAGCATCGATTTTCACGGCGGAGTGTGTTGCGTTGCTGAAGGCTCTTGACATCGTCAGTGATCTTAAATTCGATAAAACGGTTATATTCACAGATTCCCTCTCATTGGTCCAATCTCTCTCTTTCTCAGACCCATTTCGTATGGATAATGAGATATTATTACAAATTAAGAAGGAACTATTTGATCAAATGAATAACCACCAGGAGACAGTCATCACGTGGATCCCTTCACACAAGGGTATACAATATAATGAACAAGTTGATTCTCTAGCGAGATCAGCATCTATTTCTGGGACCATTCTTGGGAGTTTTGTTCTTCCTATAAGTGACCGGAGGCGCAATATGGAGGAGGCAGCCTTTAAAAGATGGGAAATCTTCTGGGATAGAGAGAGCCTTACCAAGGGATCTCTTTACAAAGCTATCAAAAATAATATCTCCAAAAAACCCTGGTATCATGGTTTGAAGTTGACCCGACCTCAAATCGTTAACATTTGCCGAATGCGTTTTGGTCACCATAGACTGAACAGTCATTTGTTCAAAATTAATCTAGTCGACAGTCCATATTGCGAGTGCGAGCTGGATCTGGAGAACTTGGACCATGTGTTCTTTGACTGTCCTTTAAGAGACAGATACGAATTGTACAATAGAATGAATATTCAACTCCCTATCAATATGACCCATCTCTTGTCCACTCCTTCGAAGAGCATATACAAACATATTTTGGTGTACATAGAGAAAAATATGATTTTATTATAGATAGCTATTTTATGTTTAGTATTATTATTTTTTTTTTTTTTTTTATCTCTCCATGTCTATTTTCCGTCTGTGAGTAAGTCTTACTTTGCTGCCAGTTGGCACAAATCGTCCTTTACGTGACGTAATGCCATATTTATATAATAATAATAATAATCTATAAATCTTACTTTTATAGTTCTATTCCGTCCGATAAACAACAATAATATTACTATCCCAATTCGAAAGTCACTTGGACCGAAAATAGCCAACTTATCAACGTTTCAGGGACCTTCAAAGCTACTGATGGACTATCGTATTAATTGTGTTTCATACTTCGAAGCAATGGTTTTCATACTTCAATAGATAAACAATACTCATAACATAGAAGCTTTGTGACGAATAATTTAAAATAAATAAATCCGGAATTATGAAGTTATCCGGAATTAAGAAAATACCTAGCAATCGTCTTTTTCATTAAATACTAGAGTAGATTTATCAACTGCTTCTTCTTCGTGTGCTATATCAGGTCACCCCGACGTTGGCGATCACTTCGGCGAAAGCTTCTCTGTCTTGCGCTATCCGGAACAACTCCTCCACGCTTCTTATTCCGGTCCAGTCTCGAACGTTTCGCAGCTAAGATATCTGCTGCCTTCTCCCAACACCTCTGCTCCTTTCACACAAAACACATAACCCTTTTATCATGCACAAATCAGATTCCTAAATCATTTTAATTAATAAGATAAATTTTACATACCTACATTTAAATCAATGGTTACAACGGATAGAATTTTTATGAAAAAAACTTTCGTAAATAGGTTAATATGAAAAATGCTGTCAGAGCTCAGCAAACTATCAACTGACGACTTGTCACTGGCTATAGGGTCCTTGATGGATTAGCTTATATAGTGTTATCACACAGATATTGGTAACCATATTATAGAAAACACGGTATTCCAAATTAGCTGCAGTATTCCAAATACGCTGCACTTCCACTACCAACCTGTCTGATAAATCTTATGATAAACAAAATAAATGGCAAGCGATAAATATGTATGTATTGCAAATTAAAATTACCTATACCTACTGGGCTAACATAAAATTGATAAATACTGTAATCTAATCGGAAAATGCGTTAAAATGAACATACCTACCTACAAAAAACCCTTTGAACAATAATCTTGATAGTGGCATGATTGAGATCATCCAATTGTGGATGGAATACCAATGAAAAAAAATAATAATATGTTGCTAAAGGCATAATAATTATATAGGATCTGAAAAAAAGTCAATTTATTTCTACTACCAACTTACTTGGGCACCTATATAAATCTACAAACGAAAAATCCTTTGAAATTAAACAAGATAGTTTTATAAATTTTATTAAAAAATCCACTTCTTTTAATTCCTACTTCAAATTATTATTAACGATAATTCTGTTTAATTGGGATCCAAAATGATTACACACTTAACCATATATTCAAATAAGGAGACTTGTCTAAAAATTGGACAGGCTTGTTTGGTTAGTAACGGTCGTCTACTAGTTTTTTATTCATAACCTTTTTAGCCTTCTGTTTGCGAATCAACATTTTAGCCTTCTGTTTGCGAATCAACATTTTTAGCCTTCTGTTTGCGAATCAACATTTTTAGCCTTCTGTTTGCGATACAACATTTTTAGCCTTCTGTTTGCGAATCAACATTTTTAGCCTTCTGTTTGCGAATCAACATTTTTAGCCTTCTGTTTGCGAATCAACATTTTTAGCCTTCTGTTTGCGAATCAACATTTTTAGCCTTCTGTTTGCGAATCCTGACATCTGGAATCCTGACTACGGCATCGCTTTGTATCTATGACTGTTTATGCTACGCACAGAAACATTTGGATAGTACACCATTGAAAAAAAGCTGCTAACCTAGGGTAGCCCAGAACTCATAGTATATTATTTTTATTTGATTGAAATTTGGTAGAACGGTTAGCCCCTCGATGTAGATGAGTCAGTAAAATGTTGAGATCTGTACCTTCAGGGGAACCCTCTTAAAGTATCCAAAGAAAATTTCACTTGTTCTAGAAAAAGGGCTAAAAAAGAAAAAAAAATAGGTAATTATAACACGAAACAAAAATAGAAATAAAAAACAAAGTGTTCTATTTTTAAACTGATTTGAATGTTTTCTCAATCATATTTTTTGTCCTTACATTAAGTATATTAAAAATAATTAAACTCATGTACTTTAGTCCCTTAAAAAAGGACGAATGTTTTGACAACATGACATATAGGCATTGAAATGAAATGAAATGAAATAGGTTTTGAAAGGAGTAATATTGTATAGATTTTGAAATATTTTGAATGCCAGTACAACCGTTTCATTTGAGCGTGGAAAAAGGAATATAAAAAATAAAATAGGTACCTACTTACATAATATTTTGTACTTCTGGAGTTCACACCATAACCCATTTATCGAATTCGCAGACTGCGATTTTCAAAATAAATATCTATGAGTGTTTTGAAAAACGATTTTCTTGACTCGTATTTAAATAGAAAATGTTAAAACAATCTTTGCATCAGTATTACTATAATAGATTATACTGTCAATAGAGAATTGATTTTTTAAAGGTTGGGTAACATAATATAATAATAAAACAAATATCTAGGAACTAACAAGGTGTAAAAGACAAAAAATAATATAAGTAATAATAATGAAATTGTTAACTGACCATATTTGGATTTTTTTGGTTCCAAAATAAAATAATAAATTTATAAAAAGTGGTACAATACATTAATTTTAAAGCTTAAAATATCAGAAATAATTTGAGAAATCCGTCATGTTGGTGTGTAGGTGCTTGTATTGTATTGTGTGGGAGGTTCCAGATGTAGGTAGCTACTTTTGTTTATAAAGAGTGTGGGTGGGGATGGGATGGGTGAAATTATAGGAGTTTGATTGTTAACTAAATAGTCTCTATTTTTATAATATACTAGCTTTCCCGACAGACTTTGTCCTGTTGTGGTCTCAACCTAACTACGAATATTGAATTCGAATTATTTGTATGGTGATGAATTTATTATCTTTTAACCAATGTAATTCCGAACGATGCGTCTGTTTTAAACTATGTATGTTCGATTCGCATTCTACCAATCCCACCAATTGACAATTTCTGTCAAAATTTCATAATTGGAATAAAAACTATAAGGTAAAAAGTACTAATAAGGTTGTCTACGTAGAGTTTTCTTTAATTTTCTATTTTTCCGTGCATTTTTCTTAAGTTTTTTCTTCTAAAAGGACATTCTCCTGATAAAAGCCTACACGACAAAAAAAGAATTAGCGAAATCGGTCCAGCCGTTTAGGCGTGATGCGATGACATCGGGAAATAGCTCTCAATTTTTATATAAAAGATTTCTAATGCTTCTAGTGCGTTCATTCGATTATTCAAGCAATATTAAAAAAAATAGTTTATAAATTCTGGCGCACGTAATCTGTCATTGGCGATTAATTATTAGTGCTTGATGTTAATCCTCGCTCATTATTATTTGCTTGGTATCAATATCAACGATTAAGAAAGAATGCTCTATTTCTAACTCATATCAACGATATCAGTTAGAAATAGAGCATTCTTTCAATCTCAATATCAACTATTAAGAAAGAATGCTCTATTTCTAACTAGGACTAGACTGTTCGTTTGGTGTAAACGCACCCTTACAGAATAACTACTCAGAACAAACTGAGAACCCTTAGAAATGTGAGAAACTAATCGAACCTTCATTGAACTTGGTTGTTCAAATTTATTTTACTTTTGAGTATTGACACTGCTTTTCAAACAAGATTACTTTGTATAAAAAATCCATTGTAAAAATATTATGTGTTGTGCTGATCAAATTCTATCGAAGATGTTCATTATTAATTATTTAATAGTGTCCTGGGAAAAAAAAGTTCCTACTTTATTTTAGTTTCAAACGATGTAATTTTCTTTAACTTCTAAATTTGAATTTTTCTTACGCCCCCATTCACGATTAATGTCATCCATTTTGATACATCCAAAAAGGTGAGTTCCACTTTTTTGGATGTATCAAAACGGATGACTTCAAGATCACTCCAAACGGATGTCATCCATCGTGACATATTAGGTTTAGGTATGTTAAACTTGAGTTTTATTATTCAATAATTATTACGAAATAAAATAAGACACTACGTCAATACAAGCATTTTCTATGAGTATATTTAAAAGGTATTTATACGAATAATGCCTGCCCCGATAACCATCGATGGTCACTAGGTCTCCCGGGTGGATAATTTTAAGTACCTGGGAGCAACCATTACCACCTCTGGTGACCTCGGGGCTGAGCTCCCGATACATATCGGTATGGCATGTGGCGCCTTTACATAATTACCAAAATATGGAAAGCGTCGGCGTTTAGTGTCAAGACGAAATGTAAACTATTTGATGCGTGTGTGTTGCCCATTCTCCTGTATGGGTGTGAGTCCTGGCAAATGACCAAAGCAAAGGCACAAAAAGTCTCAGGTTTCGAAATGAAGTGGCTCAGGAGAATTTTTGGTAAAAGATGGTACCACCGCATCACGAAAGACGCTATAGCCAGGGTGAGCCCATCACTTCTACCATTATGTGGAGGAGATGAACTTGGCTGGGACATGTGCTAAGGATGCCGAATGAGAGTTGGCCGAGGAGAGCGCTGTTCATCCTCCCATCAGGGTCCCGAAGACGAGGAAGACCCTCTCATACTGTGTTCCGCTCCTCCGAAGCAGAGCTGAGGAATCTGGACATGGTGTGGGAGGAGGTCATAAACATTGCGCAAGATCAAGCGCAATGGAAAGCTCTTGTTACCTCCCTACGCCACTAAGTGGGGCCATAAGGGAGTTTGGATTTTTGGATTTGGAAATTTAAAATACAGGGAAGATAAATGACAAAATAAGACGAATTTTGACCAAATTTTCAACTGATGATCAAATGACGTGACAATGTGGAACGCGTCCACTCGAGTTTCCCCATTGACGATCCGTTTCATGTGATGAACGAATGGCTCGACGAGATTTAATTTTGAACTGATGGATCACTCCACATTCATTCGTTTGATTTAAACGGATGGAGTGATCGTGAATGAGGGGCCTTAGAGCAAAACCGGAACTTAGTTGAGCTAAAATTACGACACGTTGAATGTTATTATTATTTTAAGAACTTTATTTTTAAAAACTGCCATTCGTTTTTTCGTAGGATGATAACTTCCTACAACCACGCATTTTATGTTGAATATTCCCTACTATAAAATTTTATTATCTTATGTATGTATTTTATTATAAAAATATTCTGATCCCATTTTCAAACGCAAACAAACAGAGTTGCCTAATGCTTTTTTGAATATTTGAGTAGGTAGTGTAGTGTTTACATTATTAATTCAATATCTGATTTTACAGATGTTGGTTACATAAAAAAACTAACACACTTTATTAGCCCATTTCGTGACTTGGTAATGCTTTTGAAATACAATAGGATGGTATAAGGGGAACAAAATAATCATTATAAGTATAGGTACAGAGTGTCCCAAAAAGTATGGATAAACGGTAAATCTGGGATAGAGTACTCCTAGGTCTATCAAAAAAACTCATTGTCTTTTTCAAGTTATAATTTTTTTTCGATTTTTTTCGGAAAACTACGACTGTCAAGTCATAATTGGTCACAGAAATGCTATTTATTGAGATACACCCTTCATTATCTTTTTCCAAAATTGTTGAACAGTGTAAGTTTTAGATGTAATTATTTGTTTTATCCAATTTGATACCATAGCTTAAAAAATAAATGTAGTATCTCAAAAATAGTCAAATCAGAAAATTGTGAAAAATGTTAGAGGGCGATTTAAAAATAGAAGGTCACATAAAAAATTTCCAAAACATTTTTCAAAAACTTCCTTATTTCATTTAGTATCTACCCTGTAAATTTCATTTTTCTATTCCTACGGGATCATACTTAAAAGCTGACTTTTTGGGACAACCTGTATAATAAATTGTCAAACACTTTACATAAAAAAACATACAAAATAGTTAATAACTGAAGTTAACAATAATAACGTTAGTAATATGGATTCAAAATAAATAAGAAAATGTATAGATAAATATCCTGGCGCCAAATACATGACAGCAGTCGCAGTCTTTAAATTTGGTTGCTCTCTTGTTCTCAATAATTTCCAACTTTTATCTCTATATTTCATTTATTATTAGGTAAATTTCTACTTGTTGCATACATGAGATTTTTCCACATGTTGAGAATTCTCATGATTAGGAGTTTCGTAGTCAAACATTACCACCTAATGGCGAACGCTGTTAACGCTAAGTGATCACACTAAGCCAGGCTTCGAAATAACAGTAGAAGACGGTCGTTAGCCCGTAGTGGTTTGTTCCATTTAAAAATCGAACATCAGTAATGAATTGTTATAGTTTTTAGTTGTTACATATTCGTTAAATACCTACACTTTACACATAAAAATTATACACTCAAATCATCCAATGAATTGGGTCAAAAACAGGGAAATCATGCAATCAATTGGGTCAAAAACAAGGCAAATCATGCAATGAATTGGGTCAAAAACCCCATGGACCCACATTATTTCAACATCCTGGAAATTTTTGAAATATAAATCCATCCGAACCTTATTCCAAACGCAAAAGTCTTTCTATGACGAATCTTAGTATGCGTATATACTAAACGCAAACAGCTTAGAGCCGAATCTAGAAACAGAGCATACTTTCTGTAATGATTGATATTGGACACCATGGAAACAATAACAAGCAAGAACCAATTATATTAATGGGCGATGACAGAGCAGTGTCCATATCAACGACCAAGAAAATATACTATACATACTTCCAGCTCTGGCTGTAAAGTAGGTATTCGTTTGGTTTAAATGTACCCTTACAATAACTCAGTATTATAGGTACTTTCTCATGGATTGATTTTTACACTTTATTGCTTAATGCTATATAATGATTTATCTATAGGTAGATATATTAATACGCGAAGGAAAAAAATTTGATTTCGCTTGAAAAAAAAAAGGATTATGTAATTTCTCACACCTATAATTATTTACATAGAGAAGAAGTGGAAAATGCTAATATATTTTTAAAATTATGCATTAACATAGATGAAATTGTTAAAAAAAAACATTACAAACACTAATGTAATGTTATGTATTTGATACCTACCGACCTCGGTAGTCTAGTTGTACTGGCGTGGACTTCAGATCCGAGGTCCCGGGTTCGATTCCCGGTCGGGTCAGAGTTTTTCTAAGTGTTTTTTCACTTTTTCTACCCGGGGTTGGCCTGTCTCAGATTGTACGGGACCGGTTGACTGGAAAAAATTGCCTCAGGCAATAAGTTCCGCCGGCTATACTGACACCTTTGTATAGAAAAGTGTTATATTATACTCACACACACTTCGATGTACCTATTTGACATTGACACAGACGTATAAATTATGTTGTTTATCTGTGGTCAAATTGAGAATACCTAGATTAATATTGGTTATCTTTTATAATAATAGAAAAAACTTTCTACTTATCAACTTTCAAATTTGCGTTTCCATGTTATTGTTATTGAAAAAAAAATTTGGAATACCTAACGCTCGCTCAGTCTTTGACAATGGGACCATAAAAACGTTCAAACTTGTAATTTAAATAAGTTATGGTCGAATTTCGAGCACTGGTCGACCACTAGTATTTCTTTAAACTTGCTGTACTGAATACTTACATGAGTAACGAAATAAAGAATAATTTTAGTAAATAAGTTAAAAATTAATGTGTTAATCTAATTTGACCAGCACTTTTTCTCATCACAATCATTTCAGACACAAAGAGTAATGTAATAATTAATTGGATCTTCCAAATGGGAATTATGTCGATTACCACAGCCAATTTGCATATCACCACGTTTTGCACCTGGCCTATAACGATTCTGCATTCAACCTGCATATTTACTCAGACAGTGTCATCCCATGCTGTAACTTAAGTGCATACACGAACCATGTGTAAACAACCTTTTAAAAACAATAGTTGAATTTTTTTCATTTTTTTTTTTCAAAATTTATCTGGTTTCGACAAACCATTGTCATCAAACATGACACTTTTCAAATCAAATTGGACGCCTCATCTTACATATTATGTTTGCGCCGTTTTTTCACCGCTCCTACATACAATAATATTTTTGGCAATACGCTTTTTTAAATTCTATTCCACACAACTGCTTTCGTTTCTACCTCATCTCTTGTGTCAAATTCGCCGCATCAACACGCCTTAAAACGCATCTACGCCAATAATCGGAAATATTCATCTTTAGACCTTAATAATTATCGCATCGTAAAACCACGCCAGTGAAACCAGTAAAGAAGAAAGGAAAGAGAGAGAGAGGAATCCACAAAGTGAGGTAGGATTCATACTTTTTCCAACCAAAACTTTATCTCACTTTCCGCAAACCCAGCTCTAGCGCAAACATCTTATTTAATAAATTAGTTGTGTTTTTAATTTAATTTTAATTTCTTATTGTTGATAGGTACTTCATACGTACCAAGTTTTTTTATCTGCCCTCATCTTATTATATACCTATTAGTCAACATCACTGACAGACTTAATATCCATGAGTTTGGGACCTGGCTATACCACGTGACCTCCACCATTTATAATCCTGCTGTCATTGCAGTGTATTGTTGTTCACATTTATAATTATGCCATCCCAAACTGTTCCAAATGATGTATGTACAGTTTACGATTACGCCATTAAAATATGTGGCCTTTCCTTTGTTTAGCGTTTGCCAGCTCCGTATGAGTGTGCCCGAATTTATATTTAGGTAAGTACCTTATCCGTGAGCCACATATACCTACACATATATATTATATTTATTGAACAAGAGTGTAATTTCTGTTGTTTGAAGCGGATGAATAGACACACATTAGGTACTCCGGTTGCAGAAACGTTAACTAATGCAGGATATTTGAATTATTCAGATATCCTGTAAAATTCTCACCACATTATTTCTTTAGATAAGGACTTTAGGTGCTTACATAATTCCTTCATTCACGTCTCGCAATAAAATAATAATATTCACTCAATTATCAAGCTTTGAGCCAATTGCTTAAAAGCATTTTGGCCGATGCTCTCTCTATTCGTGAATTAATTTTTAATGCAACAAAAAACACTATGAAATTACTCGAACTGTTGTTTGGATTGTTGATTACGTTTTTGTTCTCCTAAAAAATGGTTAAGAGCGTTTTAAAAACGATAGAACTTCTTAATCGTCAGATTGTGGAAAAGGCTTTTGTGGCCCTGAAATGGTCAAATTCTTAAGGTATGGAAACCATTTTGCATGGTCTAACGTATTTTTTATTCACTTTTCGATTATCTGCCTGGAAGAACTCTTTGAGTGGGTAACCTTTGGACGAAAATCATCAACCGTATTCTTTATATAACTTTTAGCAATTTTAATTTAGGTGTTAACCTGATATATTTTTTACAATTTATTGGTACATATATAATTCATTAACCTACGGTTTTCAACCCCTGATTTTTTTAATTGATATTCCAAGTGACATTAGTTCTGTTCTGTAACATAAGGTAACAAAATGGTCAGAGAATTTTACAAAATTCTGTTGGAAAGATACTTTCGACATGGAGTCCAAGTGTTTTAATTCAGAGCTTTTAAAGAATTATGTTATAAGTTATTATAAAACAACTATGATGCATTTTGATAAGTAACACCTAGAATTCCTAGTGAAGTCTTTTAAAAAAAGCTTAAATTCACTAAATATAATATGAAAAAGTGCGTTTTAGCTAACAGATCCGCTAAAAATAAACTTCCACTAAAATAACCCGCTTTTCGATCAATTCACCGGAACCGGTAGAAGCGGTTAGTTGCATTAGACGTTTGGCGGGTTGAATTTTGCGAACGAATTTTACGTCAATGTAGAGCAGGAAGAAAATTAACTGTCCACAAATAAAATTGTTTATGGGGGCAGCAGACCTAGACAAATTCAAATTGGCGTTCTACTACAAACGAAGATTTCGTCAATAGTGCGAAAAAATTAACTTTCCACTGGTAAAAGTCAACTTTCAGAAAATACACAGAAGTTTTCCAGAAGCCGTATTGGTTTAACGAACTTGAAACTTTTAACTCAAAACTTTGGAACAAAACTTAAGTCTTTATTTTAGACTAGCCTTTTTACCCGTCCATAAAATTGTTGATGAAGTTTGCTGAGAACAATGTGAATTATAGAACCTGATTAATTATGGATTAATAAAATAAGGTACGTACCTATAGAGAATGTCCCTAAGTGGGGTCAAAAAAGGGAGAATTGATTGACTGATCGTGTTTGTATTACCTATATATAAAAAGTCAGAGGATTTGAATTGGTAAATAGGTAGATATAATTAGATAGTATGAGAAATAAATGTAGAACTTATTATACTAGCTTTCCCGACAGACGTTGTCCTGTGTTCCTAAATATGAATTTGTTTAACTCACTGCCAATGAAAATAAAAAAAATGGAAAATTAAAATTATTACTAAAGGATTGGCTGTGTAAAAATAAAGATATGTATATATAACCATAGTATAATTAGTATTAAATAGATATGTATGTGGATATTATGATGCGGTAAACTGAGGGTGGAAGTGAGCGGTACCTGTTGAGTGTTGACAAGTCATTTAAATGACTTAACGGGTTCCGCTCATTTGTTGCACTGTTTCTGTGTAATATATTGTGTAAATAAATTTCTTATTGTATCTTTCTGTTTGCTTGTGTATATTTGTTTATTTAATAAAAGTTTAATTTAAAAAATAATAATAATAATATTGAATTCGAATTTGTATGGTGATGAATTAATTATCATTTGACCAATGTGATTCCGAACGATGCGTCTGTTTTAAACCATGTACATTCCATCCGCATTCTGTCAATCGCATCAATTGACAATTTCTGTCAAAATTTCAAAAATGGAATAAAAATTATAAGGTAAAAAGTACAAATAAGGTTGTCTACGTAGAGTTTTCTTTAATTTTCTAATTTTCCGTGCATTTTTCTTAATTTTTTTCTTCTAAAAGGACATTCTCCTGATAAAAGCCTACACGACAAAAAAGAACTGGCGAAATCGGTCCAGCCGTTTAGGCGTGATGCGATGACATCGGGAAATAGCTCTCAATTTTTATATATAAGACTAGCTTTCCCGACAGACGTTGTTCTGTAGTCCTAACCAGAGGCGGCCTGTTCATATGTGCACTGCGCCCCCAGAAACAAAAATTCATAATTAATCCGATTAAGTTACTAATAAAATAATAATGTTAAAATATTTCTAACACATCCATATTATTTCATTCATATTCAAAGCTCAGGCGGGAACAACGTGAGAATATAATATGCACGCGCACACATTCTACCTCACCTATGAAGTAGGTACCGATCGAATGTGCCCGATACGGTGGAGTAAGTGGGATGGGCTACTGTAAGAGCGGCAATCAAGTATGCGAGAGTGAGAGGGAAATACAGGTCGCAGGTGATCCTTAAATATTGTATTTTACATCATTTCTTACCCATTTTTTTTTCAACTTTTTATTAATGTTCAAATAAAACAATGTTTAACTTATCCACAAATTTTTATTTTCCCTTAACATTATTTTCAAATATATCCATCAAGAAATGCATGTTCACGAGTTGGTTAATTTTATTAACTTTTTATTAGTTATTCTGTTGTCCGGAGCGGAGAAGAATCCAGTAAATCCACAACGGAAGAATCTGTTGAGCCGATCTCGAGTTATAAGTGTTCGCACTAACCCGACTTTAATTTGTGTATATTAGAGAATTCTGATATAAGACAATATTATTTCAGGGAAAGCTAGTAATAATAAAACAATATATATGAGTAGGTACATTCCAATTTAAATTTCGTGTTCTGAATCCACCTCAACATCACATTTTTGGTTTATTTATTTACAACAAAGGATCTATTTTGGAATAAGTGGTTATACGGATAAGGAAACAGGAAGGAGGAATATATTATTATGGACGACCCATGTTCCCGGAATAAATAATTGAATAAGTTATATTATTATTCGAAATAATAATAATTATTGCTGTACAACCCATTATTAAATTTCAAATATTAATTTCTTTACTGTTGATTAAATCCCTTTGACTTTGACTTCGTTTATATTACCGTGCGTCCCAAGAAAATTCTAAAATCATCTAATACAAAATGAAACGTGTAATCGGTGATTTTGTTTAAACGCATGGTGTAAACAACGTTAGTTAGCGAGCGAGTTACGTTAAAAAAGTTTCGAGTAGGAAGTCCTATTTCTTGTGACGATGTTTGACTGACTTTCATTTTTGTGGGATTTTTTGTCCCATCAGTGTATTGAAATCTTATTTTTTAACCCAATCGTGGCTAAGAGCCATTTAAGTGGCTCTCCACTAGACGTGCACACGTGGGCTAAGGGCCACATAAATGGCTCCTAAATTTAGGTACATATCAATAAGACGGTAAAAAAGAAATCATTTTGATATTTTTTCAAGCCGAGAATAAGAATAAAGGTATATTATTTCCATGACATCTTTTGACAAACCATCAAAACTTTTTGTGCTCGCTTCATAAGAATGATTTAACCCTTTCGTGGGCAAATTTTTCTTCTTTTTGTAATTTTATTTCAAGTTATTAGGAGGTTTACTCTTTATGCACAGATTTTACTTTTGTGAAAAAATTTTTTTTTTAATATTTTTATTTGAGAGCTAAACAAGGTGGGAAAACTGTTTCCCGCGGAACTTTTTCTGAGAGCAAAATATGTAGGTACCTATGGGAAAATTTTCAAAAAATTTAAGTTGAAGTTTATTGAAAAAAAAGATGGCTGAGCAATTAACAAAAGCTTTTAATTAATACTGAAACTATTTGGACATTTCTAAGATATAATTTTCTTTCCAATAAATTGTTTGAAACATTGATCTTCACAATGAGGAATATCACAGGTAGTGCGCGTATATTTTGTTCATTTTACTCGACTTTCGTACAAAAATTACTTAGCCATCTAAAATAAATAATAAAATTATGCCAAAATAAAATAATTATTTCTGTTTATCGAAAAATTGTATGAAAAAAAAATAGACGAGATTTAGCTCCGTAAGAAGCATACTTCCCACCTTCAAAAAGTCTCATAAAAAGAAAAATTATAACAATTTTGTTATATAAAAGCATTTTAAATAAACTATTAGACTTACTTTAGCTAAGTAAGCCGTTTTTATAGCTTAGAAACAATGCTTTCCAGAATTATTCCTGGAGAGAGGAAGTGGTAGGACTCTGGATTATGGACAGTCGTTAAAAAAAAGGGGCTGGTTGCAAGGGTAAGTGACGATTTGGAGAAACTTACCCTAGAGCCAGGATCCACAGCTTGTATCTTGACATCCGCGCTGTACACTATCTTCTTGAAGAATTTTTCTTTAAGAGTTAACACTCACGAGAAAACGAAGTCGATTTTGAGACTTGGCTTCACGAGAACAATCCTAACGACTGCGCCAGTTACGTTTCCGCTGCGGGTGATTAAGTTTTTAAAAACTATTTAGTAATCACAAGCAGATAATATAATATTAAAAGTAACAAAGGTTCGACGATAGCTTAGGTGCGTGGAAATGCCAAGTAACGACTGACCACGAGAGGTATATCCTCTCCTCTTTTATATATATATATATATATATATATATATATATATATATATATATATATATATATATATATATATATATATATATATGCGTATGGTGTCAATGGCGCTTTAATAAAAAAAATTCATAAAACAAAAAGAACTTAAAAGTGTCAAATCATAAAATTATAAAATTCAAAATCATAAAATATAATTTTTATCCCGAAGCCAATCCTTGGCTTCAGTCGTCTGAATATAAAAAAGTTCATCCAATGTTCCATCGAACCTATGTATTGGACACTCAGTGATTATGTGGTCGAGGGTCTGGACAGGGGCGCCGCATTCGCAGCGGGGGTCAGATATGTAGCCCCATTTGTGGAGTTCTGAAGCGCTTTTGGAGCAGCCTGTTCTTACACGATTAAGTGTCGTCCATTGCTTTCGCTCCAGCTGGAACCCACAGACCTCCTTTGACGGATCTGCCACAAGGTGTTTGTTTTTCACGTCTGCGTTCCGCCACTCCTCAGTCCATGCTTGTGTGATTGTGAACTGTTCGGTCTCTAGAGCCTGGGCCCTGGTCCAGAAGGGCTTCCTCGATACGAGTCTCATGTGTGGGATATCGTTCAGAGCCACATTCAGGAGAGAAGTATTGTTCTGTGCTTTAGTCCACTCTTTCAGTGTTGCGGAGTTTCTACGCAGGTGGGGTGGAGCTATATTGGCTAGAACTGGTAGCCATTGGCATTGCGTGGGCTTTAGAGCCCCAGATATAGTTCTCATTGTGGACCTCAACTGTACGTCCACATTTTTGGCGTGCGCACTGCTACTCCATACAGGGGCACAGTATTCGGCAGTGGAGTATACCAGGGATAGTCCTCTTTTATACCTTGCTCCCGTGAGAAATCTCGGGAGCTGCTGAGAGCACACGTTTTCCTAGAACGTGGTTGTTGGTATTTGCGTTAAAGCACGTACCGGAGATCGGGTGACAAGACTGTTTACATCTCTGTGACTTGTCCAGGATGTAACTCTAACGCTAACGTATTTTTTTTTTTCGAAGAATTGTGCATTAGGAGAATTGTGATTTCACATAATTGCCATTAGGTGATTTGTGATTTCGTTCAATTGCCATTAGGTGATTTGTGATTTTCGAAGAGTTGTAGTTCGAATAATTTACGTGTAACCAAAAAAAATGTATTGGTTGAAACAAAACGATATCCTACTCTACACTTTTCTTATTTAAAATTTTATCTCTTTCACTGTTGGAAGTAAAATACAGAAAACACGAAAGAGACAGAGTGTAAGCTTGACGTTAAGTGTGTTTAAGCGTAGCTTTGATACCTAAGTAAACAAGACGCCCACTGTAGTAAAAATGTATGAAAATAGTAAAAAGGTTAAATTTAAAATCTTTTGCAATATTGAAATTACATTTTTCTCTTTAGTAGGGTCGTTTGATTGGGGTTGCGCTTTTTACATTGCATACGCGGATTATTATTTTTTAGCTCTACTTTCTGATTATATTACTGATTCGGCAAATTGAATTATTCCTATACAGAATACAGAATTTCTCCGTTCCTTAGCGAAGCATCCACTAAAAGTTTGGATACGCTGTAAACAAAGGCATTTTGAACAATTATTAGAAACTAGCTAATACCCGTTTGCTTTACGTTTTTAATTCCGATTGTCAGGCTTGATCGGAAGGTAATTAAACAGGTTCTAGTCTAGTTTCTCATTGCTTAACATATTTCTAACTGACATAAGCACAGAAAAAGAAGTATTCCACTTTCACAATTCATAAAAAGAGAGCAGAATGACACTTTTAATGTTTATAAAAAAAGAAAGAAGAAAAATAAATTATAGTCTGCCACTCACATGAAAAAAAAAACTGCATGTATCATAATATGTTACATCTCACACTTGATTAAATTTCACTGTTCAAGAGAAGGGTAAACAATTCCTTTAATAATAATATAATACGAACCTCCAATCCAAATCCAATCCAAACTCACTTAAGACCCCACTTAGGGGCATAGGGAGGCAACAAGAGCTCTCCATTGCGCTCGATCTTGCGCAACTCTTATGACCTCCACCCACACCATGTCCAGATTCCTCAGCTCTGCTTCGAAGGAGCGGAACACAATATGAGAGGGTCTTTCTCGTCCTCGGGACCCTGATGGGAGGAAGAACAGCGCTCTCCTCGGCCAATACGAACCTACCTACATAATATGCAAGTTTTACTCTCAATATAGTTTGAGACTTGACTACATTGCCTACACCCTCTATCTGTGGAATGGTAAAAAAAATATGTTATTGACTAATGATAACGGCAGCTGTTTAACTGACCTCAAACGTCAGTCGAAACGTAATCCGAAAATTTACATTCATTTCAATGTTGATAAAATGTGTTTTATATGGTTTGAATTACATTTATTTTTATTTCAAAACAATCTTGAATCTTTTAACCCGTTTTTTACCAAATTTTATTTTTCATTTTTTATTCCATATTCTGTTAGGTTTTCGGACAAAAATAAAAAGTTAACCAGAAATTAAAAAAAAAAAAAACAGCATTTTATTGAAAATTTTCATGATCCCCATATGGGGCCGACGGCTAATGGCGTGTTATAATTTACTCCATACAATTATTATTGCAATATTTCTTGTGTTCATATTCAAACAAAATTTAATACTTATTTGGTAAATAAATGCAATTTACATACTAGGTATGTCATCGTTTTACACATTCAACATGTAACACTTCATCACATTTTATAAAAAATATCTGAATTTTTTTTTACCTAACGAATCACACATTTTCATTGCTTTTGTCCTTTCTAAATACCTATTTCCCTGTTTGATATTTTCTCAGAGCATCAGAAACAATAATGCTTTTGTGCACTGGTGCTATAAAGAAGACACCAAACTGCATAAAATCGGTATTTACTTAGTGCATCAATTTTGCAAGCCGAACATTGAAATGTTTATCTCTTTTATTTCTTATCTAATGGGTAGGTATTCCTATTGGCATTATCTGGGAAGTGTAAATTCCGTTTTATTTCCATATATTTATCATCGGTATACAGTTCTTGACAATTCAACAGACAGATCTATCTTTTCTGACCGGTGGGTACATTTGAAAGTGGCAGGGAATGGTATCCTATCTGCGAAACAATACCTACCTAACATATCTTTTTCAGGACTTTTTCAGGAGATAATAAAATAATTGATACTGTTTATTTTTGATACTTCGTTCGATGAAGTGCCATGTACCTACACACGTCCGTAGCAAAAACTATCGCATGGAGGGGGCCGTCACCCCTCTCCCCCCCTCAACATAACAATAATTGTTCCAAATAATTTTGCCGTACTCACTTGAAAAATCATTTGCTCCAAACTATTTGCGAGTTTTTATTGCATCGGATACTTAGAGGGGGGGGGGGGTGGACCCCAGATCCCCCTCTCCTTATGTATGCTCATTTAGGTACCTATGTTTTTCAAAAGCCCTTGCACCATTGGGAAAATATTTTCCATTATTGTTTCGTCATAACTTTTTCAATGGAAAAACCATCCACATCACCAGGCGGCAACAAAACCAAGTGCACACCTTCTCTTAACTCTTCAATATCATAAAAATAACTTTTATATATCCATCAAGATTCTTCAATAAAAGTGCAATGCTTTCCAAAATAGCAATAAAATCAATTACCAATACCCATACTTATATAAGTACACGCTATTTACCGTGAGCCCCATTTGGGGATCGTTCTATTTTTTGTACATAAAAAGTCTCACATATTATTTTAAATAAAAAATATGAATATTCTACTTAAAATATATCTTTCTATCACTTTTAAACGAAAAAAGTAAAAATTTAATTTATTTAACCTTTCAAAATCAGAGGTGAATTGGTTCAATAACATTTTGAAAAAAATATCGGTAAAATTAAGCTTCGATGTTTATTTTTGTACTAAAAATACTAACAAAAAGTTATAAAATGTATTTCTATGTAAAGAAGCACACTTTCTCGATGATATCTAACTTTAAAACATACTAAAAACTCCTAGATGGTTTTGCTGGCAGGATTTAAAGAAACGATCCCCAAATGGGGCCCACGGTATAAAACGGGTTAAATACGTTTTTATTCAGTCAAACTTTGGTTCCATGCAACAGTAACATGAGTAATTTTGTTTTCAAAAGATGGGCATCTGTGTTTACAGAGATTTTACTTTGATGATTTTATAATTTTAGAAATTTATTAATCACATTAAATATGTTTGAGAAATTGTAAAAATTTGTATCTATGATTACCTAGGTACCATAAATATACCTGCAAGGATCCACGACGATTAAAATTCAACGCAGAACCTACGGTTTTAGCGTGATACTCCAATATACAAAAAAAAAAAAAAAAAAAAAAAACAAATAAATAAATTTACAAACATTTCTTAATTATTATGTAGATAACTAGTCTTGGTGAAATTTAAGATGATCACAACTTATTTTAAAACATGTACCAAGGTATACCTACGAACATTCATTATTCTAACGCAACGTTCTTTCGCTCGCTTCTAAGCCACCTTTTCGCTGCTTGATATAAAGACCACAAATCCAACTTTTTCCAGTAATTACAATCTTGTGCCCTGTGCATGTGCAAAGTTACTTTAGTTTCGACACTGGAATCGTGTCACCAACTTTCTCTTTTGCAACGGCTCAAACTTTCCTCAATCGTTGGGATAATAATTATTACTGAGGGTCTTATCTTGAGTTGCAAATTCCAATAGTTTTGCAAGTGTTGCCACATACTGGTTCATTACTAAAGTTTGCAATTTTATCCCTAACAACCTTTAAATTTAATAATGATATCTTGTAGAATTAAAAATGCTAGATAAATTTAATTCAGGGTCTTGTGGTCAGACGGGAGAGACACATTTTTTGTCTGACAGTCTTCATTATTTGTTTGCACAGACATACTGTATAACGATGTTGCTGTCTGGTATTGAGTTTTTCGACATCTTTATATATCAATACTTAAAGCAAAAACTTTAAACAGTTTGTTACGAAAATTGCGCAGACGGAGGAGTATGAAATTTCGGACGGACCACAAAGAGAGGAGAGTGCAAAAGAACTTGTTACTTATACTTATTATATGAAAAATACTCACAATAATTAAAAAAAATATACTGACATTTTACGACGAGCGATGTTATTCCACAAAATCTCCTATAAAGATAGCTTCAAAACAGAAAAAAGCACGAGCGAGTATCATGCCACAATATCTCTAACAAAAGCCTATTTAAAAAATCTAATATTTCTAGCATAAAAAAATAAACGAGTTTTGCATTTCCAAAAAAAAAAGAAATACTAAAAATTATTAACTATACCGTTACAATAATGGAACACTGGGAAGATATACATAGGTAAAAAGTGGTATATCATGAAGCGATGCATTTTTTAGATACTTCAAATGACGTATCACCTGGAATAACGTTGAATATTAATGAACATTAGGTCGGTTTTCGAGTAGACTTTTCTCTATCTACTAGCATTTTTAAAAATTCAAATATCTACTTCTAACACTGCAAAAAATCGATTTTAATCAATTAACTCCTCAAAAATGTCATAAAAATACAATCATTTTGTTTGGCAGAGACTCTATTAATTGTTTAAGCCACAGGTACCCGGCCTCAGCGCACCTGCTAATGTTAAACGTTGTGTCGTGGGATTAATTTAAGTTTTATTATATTTCTTGGAAGGATTTCAAATTTATTACAGTGGTCACATTTGTTTTTATTTCGTGTGTTTATAATATATAATAGACGACCAGCGTGTATTATTATTTACACTTTATAGGTGCGGCAAATTATTATTTTGTTATCTAATGCACCCTAATGTTTTAAATACTTTATTTTTCATGTAGTAGGGTGGATTATTCATGATGGCATATTTGAGAAACAAGAAAGAGTAAATTAATACCTATGAAATAACCACTTAGACTGAGAACAATAATAACGGAGAATTCCCCACAGTTTGAGGGGTTGGCTAAATAGCTATAAATATATACCTGGATATTTTTATAAGATATTTCCTGAAATTTTAAATGGACCCCAAAAAGATCTTTAAAATTTACTTTCGTATCTTTAAACACTCTTTTCTCGAAACTTTATGCATATCTAACATTCTTTCATGCGATACGTAATTAGGTATACGATATTTAAAAATATTATGAATCAATATCCCTGCATTTGACCAAGAGTATTAAAGAAAAGAGTTGAGTTCAGTCATACTCTCATTGAAAATGAGAAATTATTCCCAAAAAGCTCGGGTTCTACCTATAGAGGGTCTAATTAATTTTAATAAAAACATTGTTCAAACGAACAAATAAGATTTCTCTGTACTTCCTACCAGAAGCATCTTAGCCTTCATAGATTCTGACATATATTTAATTATTTATGTATACCCTTTTTGAAATTCTAATTTGAAACATCATAAATACAATTTTCTCACCAAAAAGAAAACAAAGGCATCTGTTGTGGTCTCAGATTTGCCATCCAAAAGGCAGTTCTGTTGTCCTCATGTAGGATGTTAAGAAGGTTCCTTTCTCTGTAGTTCGAAGATCTCTCATGATTACATTACATCGTGATGTATCATGAGAGATAATACCGATATTTTTATATTTAGTATATAGCATTGTATTTAATTTTTATACAATGATGTATGCTTTATATGATATATTGTGATTTAATGAATAAATGATTTAAAATAATAATAAAACACTTACATAATTGGTAAAAATATACAGAATAATCACAATAATCTACCAAAATTGGCGGGCTTATTGCCTAGGGCAATTACTTCCAACCCAAATAACTTAACTGTTCTATTTAATTGTTCTGTTTGTGTTGCAATTGTTCTAATGTACTCTTAAAACTTGATAGGTTTGTGGTTCTTTGCACAATATCTTCCTCGATTACTGGATGTTCTAGTAAGCCCAAAATTGGCGCGTCATGTTACATTTGAAACAAACGCTAAAGTTCTTCTCTCTCGCTAAAGTTCTAACTGAACCAACTTACTAATTCTCGTTTTTACAACCCACTCAGGGACATAGGGAGCCAAAAACAGCTCTCCGCTGCGCTCGATCTTGAGCAATTTTAATGACTTCCTCCCACACCATGTCCAAATCCCTCATCACTGCTTCGAAGGAGCGGAACACAGTGGGAGAGGGTTTTCCTCGTCTTCGGGACTCTGATGGGAGGAATAACACCTTTACCCTCGGCAAACTGTCATTCGACATCCTTAAGCCAGCGTATATCATCGATCGTGATGCGGTGGTACCATCTTATACCCAAAATGAAGTATACACTAAAGTTCAGTGTATCGAAATATGCTACAGAAGTTTATATGTTAAAGAGTATCACAGAGCTGCAGATAATTTAAATAGAGATAAAATATTATATAGATATACAATTTTGCACGCAGCCACTTCATGCTGAACGAAGCAGTTTTCACTCCCAAGTATGTTCAGCGATACTTGGGGGTTCAAAAGTTATTTACGTTTTTGTGAATTTTGAATAAATTTCGGATTTCAGACTAAAATATAGAATTGTGGCTTGATTTTAAGATCGTGAATTTTTTTCTGAGAATAGTCCAACAGTAGTACCAATGCTATGTAAATCTTTGTAAATCATCACCCGATAGCTTATTTTACAAAACCAAAAAAATAATAATACGTAGGTATTTTAAGCATGGAAAATCATTAAACATTGAAAAAAAAATATAGGTACAAATGATTTTCGTTGGTTAAAAAAATATTTTTATGTTGACTTCAGCATCAAAATAAATATTAATAATGTCCAACCTTAAGGTTCTTTAAAGATTATAATATACATTTCATGAGAAAACTTTCATAGGATTTTTAACTACTTGAGTCGATCTAGCTTCAGCGATCTTTTTTGAGTCTGAGAGCGCTCAATCAGAAACCGGCCAAAATAAAGGTGGAGAGGTCTATCTCTACCAATAATTATTATTGACACATTTCATGGAAAAACGTCGAATATTCAATTCTGTTAATATGCATATTCATCGTGTTTTTTTATGCGATACGTTAATTTAAAAAGTTTTCTATATAAATCCAAATATCGAGGTCCCTGGAGAGCGGTGATTGATACCATAATTATTGTTTACTAATTCGACGACATTGGTACTCTCGTTTCCCGTCTGCCGTTACTCATTTGCCAAAAAAAAAGCTCATTCAGGGATCATATTATATTTTAAAAAATATATTTTTATATTAACATTATTTGGTGCTTGAAATTTGGAATTCAGATACTTAATATCTTGGTGGTTTAATTATAATGAAAGCGCAAATTAAGCTTTAAATCTTTAAAGTGACATCCTCTCCTCATAACAGCATCTCGTTTCTGCTGGAAATGACAAACCTTTTAATGTGTACTTAATAAGTTTAAGATTTGATTTATGAATTGTTTGTCTATATCTTTATGTGAATAAAAGTATTATTCAAGTATCAAGTAATAAACTTAAGTAACTGGCTTGATTGTTATTTGATAACAATATTATGTTATCTTAAAAAAAAAAAAAAAAAAAAAAAACGGATAAGTATTAAGTTTCTTCTCTAACCACACAATAAAGACACAATTTACACCCTTGGTTAGCACGCACATAATACAAATTCGTTCTTTCGATGTGATGTGGGTCGGATTACTGAGATCATTCACAATCCTCCAGGGTATTGTTTTCTAATTCCGTTTCAGGATAATGTAAATTACTTTGAAACGAAACAAGCACGTTCATATAATAATTATTTAGCGAATGTCTAAAAACTGCGTGATATGCTTGTTAATTTCCAAACATTGACAGGTACCAACAAACCTTACAACAAAATAATACGTTTTTGCTTCTACTCCTGGACGTAAACAACCTCTATAGCACGTGTCACTCATGGTTGTAAGAACACAGTATGGATGGCGTGTTTTACTCCTGGTTGTAAGCAAACTCTATACCATTTTTCTACTCCTGTTGGAAGTAAGCCATTTAGCTGTTTAGCATGTTTACACTCCTCCTTGTAAGCAAGCTTCGTAGCTTTTTTATAATCCTTCTTCTTTGTAAACTCTATGGAAATTTATACTCCTGGCTGTAAGAAAGCTCCATAGCTGTTTTATAGAGTAAAATTTCAAGAACAAGATTAAAGTTCCTAAAAAGAGGATCACTAGTCAATATAAAACAAGAAGTATAACGTTCTAAAATGAATAAAAAATTTAAGAGCTTGGAAAGTTTTTAAAACTATCCATAATTTCAAAATACCTACCTCCGTTATAATTTTCATTATGTAGAAAGACCTTTAGGGTCATTTGTTGTACTTTAGGACAAATCAATTTTTTACACATTCGATTTTTTTTTTCTTAAACGAAACGGGATTTTGGGATAATTCTTTTTTTATAAGTAGTCTGAATATATTTCTTTCATATATATTTTTATCATTTCTTACATATTTATTTATTGGTGAAATTTGCGTTTCGCTGAAATCTTACATTTTTGTCCAAAGGTACAACAACAGATTGTACCTTTGGACAGCAATGTGTGTACCTTAGGACAGAGAAGCATGGGGTGTGATTCCAAGAGTTAATTTAGATTTAAACATTGATATTTGATCTGAGCTGAATCCTTTAAACACCTTTTTTACTTCGAGACACTAAAAATAATTAATAAAATGCTGATGAAAATATGAATTACCTATACACAATTTACAAAAATACAATATCTACATAAATTCATAAAAATATTGCTCATTCATTAATTTTTAATATACTTATTTATTCTATTTGACAAAAATATTGTTCTATCAAAGATAGCTCTCAAAGAGGTTGTTATGCCTTTGGACGCGTCCAGAGGTCCAAAAACAGCATTCTTCATGGGTACAACATGACAAAATATTTGACATTGACAGGAAATTTGGTGCGCAAAAATAATTGGGCTTATAATAGAGGTAAACCAACAATGTATTCATAAAGTTATAACTTGTCAAATTTGAGATACATATTGTTTATGTAACACACAAACAAAACAACATGAATAAGAGAAACAATTTAAGTGAGTTATAAATTTACTTTTTGATCAAAAAAATTTCAATCTCTCATTCCAGACGAATCCCTGCACTTATGTCAAACCAAACATAATTAAGTTACCACTACACAAACTTATTATTTTTTTTGTAAATTTGCATATTTTTATATCTATGGCAACCGTATATTTGAAGTTAGAAACTTGTGTATGTCTTAAAATATGTTTTCACTAATTTCAAACATATTATGTTTCTGCATTCAATTAAAATAGAGTGTTATTACTTCCCACAGTGCTTATAATACAGTTATACACAGTATTAACCCTCCAATTCCCAACGTCACCTACAGGTGCCGCGTTTTCAAAAAAATGTTAAAAATATTTGGGGGTTTATTACTATATTTTTTTTGATATAACATTGTTGTACAATGGTATTATAATCCGATTGTGTATAATTTTTACGATTGGCAATACTAATCTTGCATATTTTAACAGTTATTGTCAGCTCTTGGCAGGAATTTTAGTGTTATTGGTACGTAACGAAATATACATTAATAAAAAAAGTATATTAGTAAGTGTTTTGAAATATTCTTTCTAATGCAGATTTATAAAGGATCAATTTAGTATTTACACAAATTTGTTTTCACGATTTCGTTAAAATATTCGATTTATACCTATTTGAAGTTTTAATGTCACCTCCAGGTGACATTGGGCAATACAGGTACATTATTGAACAAATTTTGGAACAATTTGTATGCATTGTATTAATTCTTGCTTTTTGTTAACTAGTCTTGAAAGTCTCAAAATAGCGAATGTAGATTATAATAATATAGATGAATTTGTTATTATATTTCCTCCTCAAGATGGAAAATTTACTTCTTGGCCTCAGAGCGTTAGCTTTGCTATATACATAGCAGAAAACTTGCCTCAAGAACAAAGGCAATACAACTAATATTTTGTCAATTTTTTTACAAGTGTTAAATTACTCAACACCTTAACGAAAAAGGGATTTGGAAGAGCTGGCACTGTAAAAGAAAACCGACCGGAAAAATATCCACTACTACAACCTGAACGCATAACGAAAAAAGGGAGGGAGGTCCGATTCCTTCAGTGAGCTCAAGTCTGTGTGTTTGTAAATGGCATTACAATAGTATAGTAAGAGTGGCCTCCAACTGCCACGGAGTGTCTCCCAGAAGTTAATTCGATCGAGTTGGCGTGGTGGGGAAGCAAAGAAAAAAAAATCAAGTGAACTGCCTGCTATGATCATAAAATAAAGAAGTACATGGAAAGAGTTGACCGTTTTGACAAGAATAGCCACTTGCAAAAGATTTCACTCGTGGGCAAGAAATAGTAGTGGCCCTTGTTTGCCTTCGGAATAGACCGTCAAAATGGTTGGCAACTTGGCAAAGTAACCGGTCATGATGAGTATACTTATTGTGGTACAGGTATATTTTATGAAATATGGGTTATGTCATGAAAGTGAAAATGGTTGAAACCGGGACTCGAACCCAAGATCAATACGCTGTATGAACCAAAGCCGTCGACTAATGCTACTGGTGAACCAACCACTTCATTTATACAACATCAATCACATCTGTGTTTAAATAATCTTTTTTTTTCAATATAAATATAGTTTTGCCTACTAAAAATATGTATGATTATGTTTTTGCCTAATTTGGTACCTACAGTGCCCAATGTCACCCTCAGGTGACACCTCCCCCATAAAAAAACTACAAAAAATTTGAAAATTTTGTCGATGGACCATCACTTTAGATTCCATAAAGGCACCGTATACAGAATTCCATATGAATATCATGATTAGGTAAGGCATGGGAATTGGAGGGTTAAAACGTTTATTTTCGTCCGACCCGTTGGCTTATTGCTCAGAGTCTGCTTGAGATACCAAGGGATGCAGGCTTGAGGTCAGTAACGTTAGGACCATAGGAATAATAAGAAGTGCAAATAATGAAAAGTCATAAAAATTTCCTCTTGTGTTGCATCACAATTACCAAGTTGACTACTTATAAATAGGGGTACGTAATTTTCGTATTTACGAAATAGATGCGATAAATGCGAAATTTGTCAATATATTCCGTAAATTCGATGTTTAATTTTTAGTAAACTTCAGTGAAATGTGGATAATAATTATTTTTTAAAGGATCAAGTAACTCGTCAAAACGAACGCTTTATCCTTGTGAAAATAATTGAAACTGAAAAATCAGTTAGTAGAAGTCGCCGATGTAACTAAATTGTATTATTAATTGAAAGCGTAGGTATATTTTAATACATGTTGATATTTTATAAATGTTTTCTACAATTGTTAACTTTTTATTAAATATTTACAATACTCAAAGGTGTTTTATTATTGACATTTTATGTTTTATGCGAATAAATGCGAAATTTCGCTTTTATATATTTTTTAAATGCGATATTACAATTTTTTATTTACGAAAATTACGTACCTCTACTTATAAACCACGGGTAGATCCTTTTGTAATAATTTATTACGATTCAATGTTAACAAAAGAGGAAGAGTCCTGTAGAACGTCATTTTATGTATTCTGTTTTACATGAAAATGCACCTACCTCGGTAGCCAAGTGGCAACAGGCAAAGGCGCCTACTTCATATCAAGAGGTCTCGGGTTCGATTCCCGGTCGGGACAAAAATTTTCAATGTGATTTTTTACTTAAAATTCCTACTTGGGGTTGAAATCCTGTGTCAGATTGGACGGGACCAGTTGACTGGTAGAGAATGCTTCAAGAATTAAGTTCCGCTGACTATACTAATACCTATAATATAGAAGATTTATTAAAATGGGAGGTGAAGAAATTTTGAAACCTCACTCGAATACCTTTATATTAATAATGTTTATTTCTTATTCAAATTTAATAGTAAGAAAATATTATAATCTTGGCATTAAAAATCAAATCAAAAACACCGTATCGATGACGTGTTTTCCGTAACATTTTCTATTAATGTCAGAACGTATTTCACACGTTCTGGAGATTAGCCGATCCGTAAATAAATATCAATTTTGTTTCCTGGAATGTTGAAATATCTTTCTATATATTTTGTTCTCGCTTTCCCGACGGGCGTGTGGTTCTAACCCGAGGCGACCCGTTCATATGTGCTTTCCCCCCCAAAAAAAAAAAACATAATTAATTCGGTTGAGTTAAACTAATAAAATAATACTATTAAAATATTTCCAAAACATCCATATTTCATTCCTATTCAAAGCTCAGGTGGGAACGACGCGAGAATATAAGCGCGCGCAGATTCTACCTTACCTATGAAGTGTCGATGCTGCGCGTGTGAGCACATGAAAGTGTCCGATAAATTTGGCTTTGTATGAAAATTGCAGTAAGTGGGATGGGCTACTGTAAGAGCGGCAATTATGTTTGCGAGAATGAGAGGGAGCTACCATCATGTGAAGTAAACAATATTTTTGTTGTTATTGCGTCACAGGAAATCCATTCCATACAAATTTTTTAAATTATATTATATAATTTTCTTTTCCATTTTTCAACATTTTTTTAGTTTTTCTGTTATCCGGAGTGGAGAAGAATCCAATAAATCAAACATCGGAAGAATCTGTTCAGCCGATCTCGAGTTATAAGTGTTCGCACTAACCCGACTTTCATTTATCTTATAAAGTCCGATTTGAATAATTCTTTTTTTGTTTTTCTTGTATATACCAATCGCAACTTTTCCGCACAGTCCAGGTATGTAAATAGTCAAACCCTCAAACTGTAGGGTATTCTCTGTTATTATTGTCAAATCAGTCAAAGTGGTTATTTCATACAAATTTACACTGTGTTCTTGTTTCTCAAATGAATAATAAAGTAGTATTTAAAACTAATTAAGTGTTTTATTGTTGATACCAATAACAATAAGATACTTACTGTCAACTTTCTTAATAATTATATTCATATTTTTTTTTTCATTAAATAAAAGAAGCGACATAAAATAAAAAGACAATGACCATTGTTTATTTTTGTAACAAAAGACATTTTCAAAACAAACATGAGGGTGCATTAGATAACAAAATAATAATATACCGCACCTATAAAGTGTAAATAATAATACACACTGGTCGTATATTATATTATTATAAACACACGAAATATACACTAATCTGTCCACTGCAATAAATTTGAAATATAATAAAACTTAAATAAACCCCACGACACAACGTTTAACATTAGCAGATGCGCTGAGAAACAATCAGCCCGGGTAAACAATAGAATCTATACCTACCAAATTGAATGTATTTTTAAGAAATTTTTGAAAAGTTGATTGATTAAAATCTATTTTTTGCTGTGTTAGAAGTAGATATTTGAATTTTTGAAAATGCCAGTAGATAGAGAAAATTCTACTCTATCGAATGATATAAAAAACCGAAAATCGACCTAATGTATAATATTCAACGTTATTCCAGGCGATACGTCATAACAAGTACCGAGCAGATGTCAATGAGATATAGAGCCATCTGTGGAAATTTTTGAGAACAACTAGAGTAAGCAATTTTTTTATTGATGGGTACAACTGCTGTCATGTAGTTGGCGCCAGAATATGAATATACCTATTATTTTTTGTTGATGTCTCATCTTTATTGCCTACTTAATCAATTGATTGGTACACAACGTTCTAAGTTTGTCTAGATTCTTGTATCCATGATATTTATTCATACCATTAAAAATCGATCAGTTTTAATGAGTCATTAGTAATTGTTAATGAAAATAATAAGTCTTAGGCTAATTCAATCATTGATTCAATTTATGATATCGGCTCGTATTACATTATTATCGAAGCAAAGAGTAAGGGAGGGTGGGGAGAAAAGTGCAATTTTTCACTTTTAGTTAAATAACATGAAAATACAACCAGTAAAATTGAATTTCTTATAATATATTATGCAGTAATGCATTATCCCTCTATGTTGTTCGGTAGAAAAGATTTTTCCAACTTCAAACACAAAAAAAATATTATAATTAAAAAATATTACAATTATAGGTAAGTACCTACAAAATTTTAATAGAAAAAAATAATAATGTTGAAGTTAGTCGTCGTCTGAATCACAATTTTATTATAACAAACAAAACTTTGTGAAATAAATTTTTCATGAAGCCAGTTTTTACATGAAATGCATTGCACCCACTGAATAAACACGAATGTTAATAAATTTAGGTACCTGTTTTGAAATTATTTTATTATTCTTATTTTGAAAATGTGTATTCATTTCTTCTTATTTTTTCACATTGTAAAAATGGTATTAAATCAGACATCAACAAATATAGATGTGTTTTTCTCTACTACATAAGAACCTGGATTATTTTCTCTGGTCTGCTTATTGAGCTTATCCATTGTGGTCCTTCGGCTTAAAGACATTGTCAGCGTGATTTTGTGAATTGAAAAGTTTTGTGATCCGTCGGCAATTGAGCATATTGGTGTCAATCAGTGAGGGAGACTCCAGGATTGGCGCAAGTGCTACCAGCGATTTGGAACAAGAGGAATCAGGTCAAGGTTTGGGTGTCGTTTGGTCTTGTAGGGCTGTACTTTCCATCTTATAATCCCTTTCCATTATCCTGATCTGTGGACAGGAACTTATGTAGTATTGTTGATTTTGTGGGTTGTTTGTCTGAAGGGTATAGAGGATATCCACTCATTGGCCGCGTGTGATCACGTGTGGGTTTTTTTGTGTGTGTGGTATATTGATATGTGTATCAATTTCACAGCATTTATTATATGAATCTGTCCCTGGACACATCTTTTGTTAATGCATTCGGCATTTTAATTGTGGCGATTATTTTTTTCTACTAGTGTAACTGGTAGATAATAATTCGTTTGATTTTGACATTGGGTGTCATATTGTGTAGTTTTTATTGTTGTGTTTCCAGATTAAGATATTATCTTGTAATTTAGTCTTATCATGAGGACTAAAAAGGAGCTGACACGAGCGAGGGCAACTTTCAAGGGCCAGATCACTCGTTTTCAGGACTTTATCCAGTCTACGGACGTGGATAAAACGGAAATAGAACATCGATTGGAAAAGGTTAAAGCGCAATTTGTCTCGTACGAGGAGACGCAGTTACAGTTGGAAACGTTGGACCCTGACGAAGAAAAGGATCGGGTATGTATTGAAAATATTTATTTTGCTGTTGTCGCAAAGGCGAAACAATTATTATCCTGCCAAGTGAATAAGGTTGGAGCGGATGTAAAACTGACTCCGTTACAAATACCAGTCTTTTCAGGCGATTTTACAAAGTGGTTACGCTACAGAGATACTTTTGAGTCTCTTGTAGGTGGAAACACTGCATTGTCGCCATTGCAGAAGTTCCATTACTTATTGAACTCCCTGCGGGGGCAGGCTTCAGATCTGGTTTCTGGTTTGGAGTTATCCCAAGAGAATTATAATGTGGCTTTAGATATTTTGAATGAAAGGTATACCAATGAACGACTCATCATTGACCGCCATGTCCACACGTTGTTCTCCTTGCAAGCCATCAAACAAGAGAGCCACAACGGACTGAGGTCATTGATTGATGAGGTCAAAATGCACCTTAGGGCATTAAAATCGTTGGGGTTACCAACGGAGCAATGGGACGCCCTTATGGTTTACTTGGTAACATCCAAATTGGACCTAAACTCAAGGTCATTATGGGAGGCCGCACCTATCAAAGGAAAAGTACCAACTCTGGCGGAATTGACAGCGTTTCTGAATGACAGGGCTCGGGTCCTTGAAACCACTTCAGTGAAAAATACATCATCCAATAGGTCGGTGGCTTATAGGGTGAATGTGTCTGTTGATTCCCGGAGTAATGGGGATTGTGCATTGTGTATGAAAATGCACAAATTAGAAAAATGTTTTAAATTCAAAGGATTTAGCGTCCAAAATCGATGGAAACAAGTCCGGCAGCTCAAATTATGTATAAACTGCTTAGGACGAAACCATTTCATTTCGAACTGTGCAGTCAAGCCTGGTTGCGGTCAATGCGATAGGAAACATCATAACTTGCTCCATCAGGAGGAACCTTTGGGGCAGGGGGTGCCCCCGGAGCCATCTGTGGTTACTTTTTCTTCTGGGACGAGTGGTGAGCAAGTTTTGTTGTCTACTGTCTTGGTAGGCATTGTATTACCGAACGGGTCTGTGCAGCAGGCACGGGCTCTACTAGACTCAGGCAGCCAGTCTAATTTTATGAGTGTCCGATTGCAGAGGAGGTTGGCCCTGGACATACACAGGGCCAACGTGCCCGTAGTTGGAATTAGCAACAAGCCCATGCAGGTGAGTGGGTATGCTAAAATTTGTGTGGCAGCCCTCAAATCGACTGCGTACAGTCGATCTGTGGAATGTTTAATCGTAAATAAAATTGTTAATAAATTGCCACAATTTTCAGTTGATCGCTCTGCTTATAGGATCCCCCCTGGGGTCAAATTAAGTGACCCACAGTTCGATACACCGGGGGAAATCGATCTGCTTCTGGGAGCCGGCATCTTTTGGGAGGTGCTCCAGAGCAAAAAGACCCAGATCAATATAGAGGGAGCTGTTCTACAACAAACACTGTTTGGGTGGATGATTGCTGGACCCGTCCAGACTCGGGCCAGCGGGGTAAGCCAATCAAATTGTCATATGTCTTTGGTTGAATTGGATAAAAGTTTGCAAAATTTTTGGGAGGCAGAGGAGGTAGTTAACCCTCCGCTTACTCCCTTACCGGAGGAGGAAATTTGTGAGGACCATTTTCTTTCCACTCATAGGAGGGATAGTAATGGGGCATTTGTTGTATGCCTACCCTGGAAGGAGAAACCGGGTAAAAATAATTCCCTCCAGGTGGCCCTGAAACGCTTTGACAGGTTGGAGCAAAGACTTGAAACCAGTGAGTCATTGAGGGACCAGTATGCTAATTTCATGCAGGAATACTTAAGGCTAGGCCATATGGAGGAGGTAAAGCCCCCTGCCGAGGGCCAACAGCATTTTTATATACCCCATCACAATGTGTGGAAAGGGGGGAAGTTTAGGACGGTCTTCGACGGAAGTGCTAGGTCGGGGGGTCGATCACTTAATTCGTATCTACATGTGGGGGGTAAGAATCAGAATGATTTGGTTTCCATTTTATTGAATTTCAGAAAGTATTGTTATGTATGGACTGCAGATATACAGCACATGTACCGAACAGTTTGGGTCGATGAAGCGGATCGGGAGTTTCAACGCATTGTATGGAGGAATAACCGACAGGAAGAACTTAAGCATTTTCGCTTGAAGACTGTCACGTATGGACTGAAACCCAGCCAATTTTTAGCAACTCGTGTTACAAACATTTCTTCATGTCTTGATGTTTTAAATAATAATAATTATTATAAGAACTATAACAAATTCATTTATCTTGGATCTTGAGTGTGCTTCGAATCTTGCATAATTAAATATTTTTATTTTTATGTAAACAACAATTATTATGTGAGAATATTAAACCTTTTTATAACAATATTTTTATAACCTTTTTATGGCAATATTTTAGAACAAATCTTGAATGTTTTAATTAAATTATTTTTTCCTACTCCTCATCCTTCCTCAATGGAGTGTCTCGGCACAAGGGTAGTGGAGCAATAGACATAATGTTTCGTTTGAGGTTCCCCAGCGACGTCCTGAGCATGACCGTTCTAGTGATTCCGTCCGGACCTGGAAACGTCTCCATCACTCTTCCTAATCGCCATTGACGAGGAGGCAGGTTGTCCTCTTTCACTAGGACAATGTCGCCTACACAGATGGTAACTTTCCCTCTCTCTCTCCACTTGGCTCTTTTTTGGAGTTGCTGCAGATATTCTTTGTTAAACCGCTCCCAAAAAGATAAAAATAAATTCATTAGTTTGCGATAATGATTCAGTTGGTTGGTGGGCAGCGTCAAGGAATTAGATGAAGTCGGAATTGTAGCTGTACTCTGGGAAATTAGAAAATGACTAGGAGTGATATGCTCCGCATCCAACGGAGAGGAAGAAAGGGGAACACAAAAAAGAGGTCTGCTATTGAGGACACTTTCAGCCTGGCATATTACTGTGGACAGGTCCTCATAAGTTAATGGGGTGGAAGCTATAGTCTTCCTAAGTAAAATTTTGGCCTGTCGAACCATTGTTTCGACAGCGCCTGAGGTGTGCGGTGCTCGAGGTATCGCGAAGACCCACTCAATACCATGTTCCGCTAACCCGTTAGTTATAGGATCCTTCCCTGGACCACCAAGAAAGTCATATAAAGCCTTTAGTTCCCTTGCAGCTCCCACAAAACAACCGGCCCCATCTGAAATCATTTTCTGAGGAATACCCCTCCTAGAATAAAACCTTTTAAATACATTAAGAAAAGCTTCAGTGGTTAACGATGTGACAAGATCTAAATGAGCTGCTCGGGTTGACATGCAAATAAATAAAACTAAATAAAATTTGATTTTACCCGAATTCCTAGTGTAACTGGATTTAATTAAAAAAGGTCCCGCATAGTCTACTATGGTGTTGTGAAATGGTCGGATAGCTTCGGGTTCTAGGTAGATCACTCATTTTCTGCGGATAAAACTTTGGTTTAAACCTAAAACAGAGAGTACAATTTTGAAAAATCTTTCGAATGACAGTTCGTCCAGCAATCGGCCAATACTTCAAACGAACAATCCCCAGAAGAGTTTGTGGCCCACAGTGAAGGTGTTGATGGTGAAAATTCTTCACTAGCAACTCAGTAAAGACGTGCTTGGCTGGCAGAAGGATTGGATGCTTGCTCTCCCTCGCACACTCCGCCATCTTTAGTCGCCCACCGACCCGGACTATGCCAGCATCCAAGAATGGATTTAAATCCTTCAATTTACTGTCCTTTTTAATCTCCTTCTGGTTGGATAACCGCTTGACATCCTCTGGAAAAGACTCAAGCTGCACTCCTTTTATAAGGGTGAGGTTAGCTTCTTCCATTTCACCAACACTCAATGGACCTGAAAATTTATTTTTTTTGTTCCTACAATTATTTAAAAATCTGCGAATAAACGATATTACTCTTACCAATTTTTTGTATGTGGAAAATTTATAAAAAATATCCCACCTTCCCGAATCTACCGCTGCCACAAGACTGACGGTATTTGGCTCCGGGGGGGTGTCCGCTAGCTCCGATGAATTCCAACGGTCACTATCCTGCATCAGCCACGGCGGGCCTCTCCACCATAAAGTAGACCTTGCCAATTTGTGAATAGTAGTACCCCTCGATATCAAATCAGCGGGATTCTCTGCTGAAGCCACATGTCCCCACCTACATCCTTGCGTCAGTTGCTGTATTTCCTTGACCCTACGGGTCACAAAAGGGTCACATCTGACTGAGTGATTAGCTATCCAAGCTAAAACAATGGTTGAGTCCGACCACAAATATGTCGGTATGTGTGGAGCGCCCATCGCCTCCCTGACCTTCCTCAATAAACGGGCAAGTAGTAGTGCAGCGGATAATTCCAGTTTTGGAATGGTAAGGCGTTGCCTTAGTGGTGCAACGCGGGATTTGCTGCAAATAATTTTCATATGAATATTACCTTGGTCATCGGGTGACCGGCAGTAGACTACTGCCCCATAAGCAGTTTCAGAGGCATCGGCAAAACCAACCATAATATCCTGCGCGGAGCCAGAGGTCGTTAATCTGCGGGGTACTTGAATGTTCACGCCCTCCCGCAGATCACGTTTGTAATCCTCCCAGGTCCTCAGGATTGCCTCCGATGGCCTCATGTCCCAATCCAACTTTTCCTGCCATATTTGCTGCATTAAAACTTTACCACGAATGACGAGGGGAGATAAAAAACCTAAAGGGTCAAATACTTTAGATATATCTGATAATATGGCTCTTTTTGTACTACTACTATTGAAAGATTGGTTAAGCTTATATGTGAAAATATCTTGTTCATTATTCCACTTCAGTCCTAGAATTTTATGTTCACACTCACCATTCTCGGAAAACAACCTTTCTGAAATCCCTGATTCAGATTCAGTCTCGAAGGGAATATTTGCCTTCCATTTGGTTAAGTGCATACCCGCGGCTTTTAATATACTTCTAACATTTTTCCTTAATTCAAAAAAATCGTGTATATTATTAGCTCCGCTCAAGAAATCGTCTACATAAAAATGGTTTCTGATGGCTTCGGATGCTGCAGGTTGTGTTTTATACTGTTCATTACTAACCTGAATTAAAACACGAGTTGCTAAAAATTGGCTGGGTTTCAGTCCATACGTGACAGTCTTCAAGCGAAAATGCTTAAGTTCTTCCTGTCGGTTATTCCTCCATACAATGCGTTGAAACTCCCGATCCGCTTCATCGACCCAAACTGTTCGGTACATGTGCTGTATATCTGCAGTCCATACATAACAATACTTTCTGAAATTCAATAAAATGGAAACCAAATCATTCTGATTCTTACCCCCCACATGTAGATACGAATTAAGTGATCGACCCCCCGACCTAGCACTTCCGTCGAAGACCGTCCTAAACTTCCCCCCTTTCCACACATTGTGATGGGGTATATAAAAATGCTGTTGGCCCTCGGCAGGGGGCTTTACCTCCTCCATATGGCCTAGCCTTAAGTATTCCTGCATGAAATTAGCATACTGGTCCCTCAATGACTCACTGGTTTCAAGTCTTTGCTTCAACCTGTCAAAGCGTTTCAGGGCCACCTGGAGGGAATTATTTTTACCCGGTTTCTCCTTCCAGGGTAGGCATACAACAAATGCCCCATTACTATCCCTCCTATGAGTGGAAAGAAAATGGTCCTCACAAATTTCCTCCTCAGGCGCTGTCGAAACAATGGTTCGACAGGCCAAAATTTTACTTAGGAAGACTATAGCTTCCACCCCATTAACTTATGAGGACCTGTCCACAGTAATATGCCAGGCTGAAAGTGTCCTCAATAGCAGACCTCTTTTTTGTGTTCCCCTTTCTTCCTCTCCGTTGGATGCGGAGCATATCACTCCTAGTCATTTTCTAATTTCCCAGAGTACAGCTACAATTCCGACTTCATCTAATTCCTTGACGCTGCCCACCAACCAACTGAATCATTATCGCAAACTAATGAATTTATTTTTATCTTTTTGGGAGCGGTTTAACAAAGAATATCTGCAGCAACTCCAAAAAAGAGCCAAGTGGAGAGAGAGAGGGAAAGTTACCATCTGTGTAGGCGACATTGTCCTAGTGAAAGAGGACAACCTGCCTCCTCGTCAATGGCGATTAGGAAGAGTGATGGAGACGTTTCCAGGTCCGGACGGAATCACTAGAACGGTCATGCTCAGGACGTCGCTGGGGAACCTCAAACGAAACATTATGTCTATTGCTCCACTACCCTTGTGCCGAGACACTCCATTGAGGAAGGATGAGGAGTAGGAAAAAATAATTTAATTAAAACATTCAAGATTTGTTCTAAAATATTGCCATAAAAAGGTTATAAAAATATTGTTATAAAAAGGTTTAATATTCTCACATAATAATTGTTGTTTACATAAAAATATAAATATTTAATTATGCAAGATTCGAAGCACACTCAAGATCCAAGATAAATGAATTTGTTATAGTTCTTATAATAATTATTATTATTTAAAACATCAAGACATGAAGAAATGTTTGTAAATTTTCAAAATGCAACAAGCTATTTGAACTTTCCATTCATGAGAAGCATGCATTTGTGTCAAACCTGGAGTAAGCTACAGTGACCAAGATGATAGTTTTTTTTAATTCAATTATTTAGAACTCATTGTGATCCTGTTTGCAATTCTACATTTAGTTTTTAAGTATTGAATTTCAATTTAACATTATGATTGTCTGTACGAAAATCGATTCATGAAATATATTTTTTTTGGTTCTGTTTTTTATTTAAAATGTTCCTTGGTTTCCGAGGACAAATCAGTTGCTATTTTAATAGTTTATTATAGTTTTTTTTGTAAATGATAGTTTTTTCTTGCCATAATATTTTATCATATTAGTTCATATTAATTGGCAAATTCAGAAGTCAATACTCTGCTTTCCTTAATAGCATGAATTTTTTATAGTCATTTTGACTGGGGCTATTAAGTTCAATTAGTATTTCCTTATATATTTTTTATTATTTAGTTGGCCGCTCAATGGTTAGTATTTATTTTAGATTTGGGCCCGCCCCAGGGTGAATAAACACGAATGTTAATAAATTTAGGTACCTGTTTTGAAATTATTTTATTATTCTTATTTTGAAAATGTGTATTCATTTCTTCTTATTTTTTCACATTGTAAAAATGGTATTAAATCAGACATCAACAAATATAGATGTGTTTTTCTCTACTACATAAGAACCTGGATTATTTTCTCTGGTCTGCTTATTGAGCTTATCCACCCACTCTTCTCCAGGTATACTTTCTGCATAAGATTAACAGCAAATTAAGCAAAAATATTTTTCATCATTTGAACTCGAAGATAATGCACGTGTTCTAGGCTTGTGCTGGGGTGAAAAGTTCCAACCCTACTGATATTATAATGGTATATGGTTACTATATTTAATATTCTATCGCGCCATTTGTATATGACCGGAATAAATGAAATTATTGTAAGGTTAACTCGCCCACGTGTAGATTTATTAATTATTTCATATAAAATTAACTCAAAACGTGATAAATTTACTAAAATGAATTTACTCCAATGGATTATTTATAAAATTTGTTAATATTTCGCTTACAAATTTGAGTGCCCTTGTATATCTCTAATATAAATAAAAGTCGGGTTAGTGCGAACACTTATAACTCGAGATCGGCTGAATAGATTCTTCCGATGTTTGATTTATTGGATTCTTCTCCGCTCCGGATAACAGAATAACTAATAAAAAGTTGAATAAATGGATAAGAAATCTTATAAAATATAGAATTTAAGTTTGTATGGAACGGATTCAGCAACGGTACTGCTACCGCCATCTGTTGGGGAAATATGAAGATGTCTGGTAGATTGATATTTTGGTAGAAAGATTCTATAGATAGATCAATGTTTTCCCTATGTTTCCACAGATGGCGGTAATGATTAAAAAATATTGATATGAACAACGCCATCTTTTTTATATTATGTAAGTCAGATGATGAAAATTCAATATAAATATCTAATATAGAAATGGGTGAGTTTTCGTGCTTTTAAAATAACTGATTCATACTATAATAACCACATAACATTTGATTTTTTCACAATGATTATGTATGTTTGCTATGTTATGTTATATACCCAGCAATATATTATTGACTTTACCTAAGGCGGGACGAAGTTCGATGGGTCAGCTAGTCTTATATATAAAAATGGAGAGCTATTTCCCGATGTCATCGCATCACGCCTAAACGGCTGGACCGATTTCGCTAAATTGTTTTTGTCGTCTAGGCATTTATCAGGAGAATGTCCTTTTAGAAGAAAAAAAATCAAGAAAATGCATGGTGCGTCAAGGGCGGACTTTGATCTTATGAACTTATGATCATAATAAAAATACAATTTCTTGCGGGTCTTGACCCCCCCTCCAGGACCTATATTTTTGTTTTTTGGAAAAGTGTAGTTTCCAGATATCAAATTTTGGAAATAATGACCTTGTTTACTATGTGACCCCCCCCCCCTGGCGCCAAAGCTGGATCCGCCCTTGGTAAATATATAGGCATGGCCACTCCTTTTCTATAAAAACTATAAGTGTGGGAAATTTTATACTCCTCCGTCCGCGAAATTTTCGTAAAAATAGTCACAATTTTTTTGCTTCACGTATCTACCTATAGATAATTAAACATAACTCAATACAATCTATTAGCGGTTACAATATCTCTATATATGTTTGTGTGACCTTAAGCGGTATTCTATGAGTATGAACTCAGCCAGTTTCATTAGTTAAACTCTTAAAATAAGGCACTAATACGCTTGTCTCAAACCCTAATAATTGGTGATCAATAATTTCGGGGGAAATATTATTACTTAGGTCTGCAAACAAGGTTTATTTTGCCGACGTTCAAACAGATTTATGTGGAAAACCCTTTAAGTAAATTGATTTTACATCGATGTTTTCCGGCTTAGCTTTTAATGCTGGAAAAAAACGATTTGTTTTTTCTTACGCATATTTATTTTCCTATAACCTCAACTAGTCAGAAGAGGCATCACAAGCCTCGGACGTCTTCGAGTGCAATGGAGAGCTCTTGATGCCTCCCTATGCTCCTAAGTGGGGTTTAGGCCCCTCGCATTGCGGGTAGGTTTGGGGGGGATCCGCGGCGGACTTGATTTGTGTGGGGCCGGCTTTTTGGTTTGATTGCTTCGATCGAACTAGGGGGTCGGTTTCGTGCGGACGGGTTTGCTTCGGATTTGTCTCCTCCGGGCTGGCTTGCGGTATGCGGACTGCGGAGGGCCTTAAGATAAATTTTTTTCTCTAAATCTTTATAAAAATAATTATTAACTTCTTACCTATATCTCTTATAAAATTATATTTCGATCACTCTATACCTATATTAAAACAAAGCATAGTTTCCCTTGTTTATCGCATCACACGTTAACGGCTGGACCAATTTCGCTAGTTCATTTTTGTTGTGTTTGGTATTGTCAGTGATTATCTTAAAAAACATAAGAAAGTTGCGTGGAACATTCAAAATTTAAAAAAAACTTAAAAAGGTACCTAGTACTTTTTACAATAATGTAAACTTTCTTTTTTTTATTTTAATTGGCGTTCGACATCTGTTGGTGCGATTGTCAGGTTATGCACTATAAAAATCGTTTGAAATCGATGCATCTTCCGGGATTTTATTGGTTAAAAAGGTAGGTACCTAATGTATTTATCATTTGTAGTATTCAAAAAGTGCTCGAAATTCGACCATAACTTATTTAGAGTATGAGTTTGAACATTATTAAGGTACTATTGTCAAAGACTAAGCGAGCGCTATTTCACAATTTTCTTTCTGAAACAATGACATGGACAGTGGATACGTCAAATTTGAAATGTTTATTGTTTATTGTTTATTGTATTTTATCATCCTTAGGTCCATTCGGACACTTGGAATCGTCATTTGAACATTATTTATTATAACAATAAAAAAATCAGAAAACAAGACAAAAAAAGAAATAGCACAGGCACAGAAAAATATACATGGAGAAAAAAATAATAGTTTATAGTGGCAGAGAACAGTCCAAAGAACATCATACAAGAGCAATGCTGGTTGCAGTGTAAAGAGCTACGACCAGCATTTTGTCAGGTAGTCTATATACAAAAAAAAAATTATCACAGTTTAGGAAATAATGTAACTTCATGATGAATTATCAAAGAAATCGAACGCTGGGCAGGATGCATAAGTTTCTGACCAGCGTTCACGTCAATCATTACACAGTACAAAGGAGTGCGATGACAACCGAAGGAGACACAATTTTGGCTGCTATAGTATGCCTAACCATAACTTGGCCGGAAACAGCAATACATAAATATTATACATGATGATTCAGGAATTAATAAAAATAATAACAAGAGTAAACAATAATTGATGACAACAATAAATCACGAAAGTAATCAATAATAATTTCAATAAGTAAATTTAAAAAAAAAATAAGATAATAAAAAATAAGTACATCCATGCTAAACGGAATGTCTTGTTCCGGTTAACATTTCGTCAATACTATAAAATTCTTTCTCCACAAGATACCTTTTTTTTTTTTTTTTTTTTTTTTTTTTTTTAATTTTTGGCATTGCGTCCATCTAGGGACGATTTGTGCCTATCAAATCAAAAAGAAAACTAAATCTAAATTAATTGTCTTTTTCTAAAAATAATGAAAAGTTTAAATAAAAGGAAAAAAAAAACACAGGGGGTATTTCTACATAAAAATATAAGACTACAATACAATAATATTTTTATTAATGAATTTAAGAAGCGCCGAGCGTACCGCTACATCATTAATTGATAGCAGATATTCTATACACATTGGGAGCGGAAGGTTAGGGAGAGCCGAGCAAAGGTCATAGGCATCCCGCAGAGGACAACCAAGGAAGACATGGTCCAGTGTCTCCAGGTCTAGGCCACACTCACAATACGGCGAATCCACCATATTGAACCTGAACAGGTGCGAATTCAGTCGATGATGATTGAATCGCATTCTGCACAGACGTGAAATGTCAGACCTCGAGAGACCGGTCCCATGAAACCATGGCCTGGATGGAATCACAGACTGTACCCTGCGATACGCCGATCCCCTCGCCCGACTCTCACAATCCCACCACTCCTCCCATTCAATTCGGGATTTCATGGCTATAAAGCTTTTATAGTCATTTACAGGGACTGCAAAATCTTCAGGAGCTACACCAGTAGTGATAGCCGACCTCGCCAACTCGTCTACCTCCTCATTACCCTGTATACCAGAGTGAGAAGGTATCCAAACGATGTCCGCCTCACCACCAGCGCAACTCTGAGTATGCAGTAAGTGTTTCACTTCCAACACCATAGGGTTGGAATGAAATGCAGAAAGAGGCGATGCAAGAAGCTGCACAAGTGATAGGGAGTCCGTGAAAATTACAATCCTTTCCAAATTGTGGATATTCGCTATGCTAAGGGCTTCCTTGAGTGCTGCACATTCAGCTGTAAAAATGGAGCATTCCTTGGGCAGTTTTAATTTAGTACTTATGTTTAGTTCAGGAACCAGCACTGCTGCTCCCAGATTGTCCATATTCGGTATCTTGGAACCATCGGTAAAAACGTGTACATGGTTTGGCCATCTTTTTTTAACCTTCGCTTTAAAGATAATATTTATTTGTTTCGGGGAAATCCTTGTTCCTTTATGGATGCCGATATTTTCGATAATGTTAGGAATAAAATGTAAGGACTTAAGCGGGAAGTTATACGTGGGCGAGATGAAGTCGTATGTCTTAATATTAAGGTCGAGGATTTTCCGAAAACTCGAACATAGGTTTGGTAATGGTTTGTGAGCCATCGACCTATGGGATGAATATATTTCAGATAATTCTGAGATCTTGGGAGGCAAAGGGTGTCCAGAAATCTGCATTCTAGTAAGAAGGAATGCATCGGCCATGTATCCTCTCCTGAGGCGCAGGGGCATATCAACGCACTCCACCTGGAGTGCATTGATAGGGGTCGACTGCATGGCCCCTGTTATAAGTCTCAGAGACTTCGACTGTACCCTCTCCAACTTCGTTTCCAAGTAACCCGGTAAGGGATCGAAAAGGAAGCTGGAATAGTCCAAGTGACTTCGAATCAGAGCGTTGTACATGATTTTTAATGTGGAAGGGTGCGAACCCCAAGATACTCCGGTTACAGCTCTGAGCATGTTCAAATTTTTTTCACATTTTGTAATCGTGTGGTTTATGTGTGAACTCCAAGACAACTTTCTGTCAATGTGCAATCCAAGGAACTTCACCTCGTTAACCTGTGGAATTATTGAGCCATTGATTTCAACGGATACGGGAGGATCAACATGTTTTCGAGAAAAAACTATAAGATTTGATTTGTGTGGAGAAAGCTGTAGACAGTTATTCTCCATCCATGTGTGTACGCTGTTTACTGCATTCTGTATAGTATTTTTAACATTGGAGATATTTTTACCGGAACTATAGATAACAATATCGTCTGCATATTGGATAATCGTACAATCTGGAGGAATGTTAGCCGTCAAATCGTGGCAATAGATATTGAATAAGAGTGGGCTCAGTACCGATCCCTGTGGTAATCCCTTCCAAATATTCCTCTCTACAGTTTCCCCTTCATCTTGATTTTGAACAATAATCGTTCTATTTTTATTCAAATTGAACAATAAGTGAGCCAGTTTATCTGTGACTCCTATTTTTAAAAGTTTTTGGAACAGGATGTTGGTTGCGACATTGTCATATGCCGAACTTATATCCAAGAACACTGCAATTAGGAAATGTTTCTTCAGGAATGAGGTATTGATGTTTGTCACCAATAGACTTAAATTGTCGCAGCATGACAGGGATTTTCTAAACCCAAACTGATATCGTGGGAGAAGAGAGTTATGTTCAACAAACCAAACCAATCTGTTTTTAATGAGATGTTCCATAATCTTTAGAACACATGAAGACAACGCAATTGGTCTATAGGATAACCCTGAGTTAGGGTCCACACCAGGTTTTAATATTGGTATGACCATTTGACGCTTCCAGGAATGTGGAACGATAGAAGAAGAAAATATCTGGTTGTAGAGGTTCAGGAGGCACTGTAATACCTCCTCAGGAGCCTTTTTTAGAAAGAGATATGGGACTCTGTCTTCTCCAGGAGATGTATTACTGGTAGCTTGTAAACAGACTTTGAGCTCATTGATTTCAAAGGGATCATCCAAAAGGTTATTATTACTATAGGGTACGGCTATATTTGAGGGATCTGGGTTTAGTTGGTTGATGTTAGGAACGGTTGATGGAGCCAAATTATTGCAAAACTCGGGTAGCCAAGCTGACCGCACTCCAGGAGGCGTGGGAGTCACAAACGAACCCTTGTATCTCCGTATCATATTCCAGATATATGATGGGGGTGACTGGGGGCCCAAAGAGGTGCAAAACAATCGCCATGCGTGACGTTTTTTACAACGTAATTTTTTCTTTACTTTTGCTTGGATGGCTTTAGCTTGTAGATAGGTTTGGGGATCAATATTTTTTCTATAAGAACGCATAGCCATTTTTCGCTCCTCAACCAAGTCCGAACATTCTTGATCCCACCACGGAGAATTTCTATTTGATTTTCTTTTACCAGAACCAACCGGCATACATTTCTCCGCAACTGAATGCAAAACACCGATCATGGATTCATATCTACGATCTACAGAAGAGTTGGACTCTACTATTGATTGTATATCAGGTATTTTATCCTCCAGCAATTTGCAGTATAGTTCCCAATTAGCTTTTTTTGTATTGTATAATTTTCTAGAAGGCTTAATGCATTTAACTGGTTCAAAGATCATGTTAAGCAATATTGGATAGTGGTCACTAGACCATGGATCGGTCATGACACACCAATTAACGTTTGATATAATGTCATTTGTGCAAATTGAAAGATCAATCGCACTTTTATTTTGGTTGGGTGGGGTCAGTCTGGTAGGTGACCCGTCGTTCAGGATGCCGAGGTTGTTTCTATCGACGAAATCCAATATCCCATTCCCAGCTCTATCGCTGATGGTACAACCAAACGACGTAGAGTGGGCATTGAAGTCTCCAAGTATAAGGAAGGAGGAGGGTAACAAGGGAATGATTGAGTTAAAATAAGATGAATCAAAACCACTTTTCGGTGGGATATACACCGATACGAAGCCTACGCCTCCTATCTCTGCTGCTACTACTTCTAAGAATGGATTTTGAGGGAGAGGAATTTCTTTGAATGGAATGGATGATCTAATCAACAGAGCCGTACCGCCTCCCCTACCTTCCAGGCGATCAGATCTCGTGATACAGTATCCCGGGATCCTAAAATGAGAACCAGGTGGCAGCCAAGTTTCACATATAGATGAAATGTCTATATTATGTGCACTTAACAATTGTATTATTTCATATCTATTGCGTACAGCGCTTCTGCAATTCCATTGAAGAATCTTTAAATTCTTATTTTTATGTTTATTGTCCATTTATTTACGTATATTATATCTGTATCTAAAGATGTAAGTAACCGGATGAGTTGTTTACTTTCACAAAGGATCGAGAAGACAGTACACAAAACAAACAAACAAAAAAAAAAAAAAAAAATCTCTTAGTTTTCATTAATGTTATATTATATTAGATACAGACTCAATCAAAGGCGACAAAATTGAAATAATAGAGGGATTAATGGAGTCAGTATTGGTTTTCGTAAAAAATGACAAAAAAATTTGGGACAGCAGTTGTACGAATGTCGGACTCTTAAAAAGTTCAGTGATTAGGTCTTTAATTGGTAGTGGGTTGGGTGTTGGTTTATCCTGAGACTGGGTAGGTCCCATAGATAAAGCACAACCATCTTCTAAATTTGTCGACTGGCCATTGCTATAGGACAATAGAGAGCTAATTAACTTTCCATCATTTTCATTCGATCGAGGATGGTTTGTTGATTTTTGTTTTGGTTGGGAGGGTTTTTTTTTTAAATTAGGGGTAGAAGTAACCTCACTATAAGACTGTCTCGTTTGTGGGACCATTTTGGCCGCCTGAACAAACGATATATTCTCCAAAGCCATTTTTCTTTTTATATCACGTTGCCGGAGGAGTTCCGGGCATGCATTGCTGCTTGCAAGATGATCTCCTTTGCAGTTTATACATTTAATATCATTTACTTTATTTGGGCATTCGTTATCAGGATGTTTATCTCCGCACCTGATGCATTTAGTAGCAGAGGTGCAGCGAGCTTTTGTATGGCCAAATTTCTTACAATTATGGCACAGATATGTAGGTTGAGCGTATAGTTCAACCTTGATGGCGTTGTAAAATAGAAATACGCGATCGGGAAGCTTTTGACCTTTAAACGTTACAAGTATGGTAGATGAAGCAATCCACTCACCAGTCGTGCGATCCTTTCGGTTCAGGCGACGCAGTTTATGGACGTTACCGTATGATGGGGGGACCTGTATATTTTCTAAGATCTCACTCTCGGAGATATCCACAGGGACACCCTTTATCAAACCATTTTTATATAATTTGTAGTTTGGTATATACGCCTTTAAGTTGTTGGCTTTAATCTCAGAATTCGAGTTAATAAATAAGTTGGCTTGGGAGTGTGACACAAATGTAATATTAATACGGCTTCTGCCGTCTGCACGTATCCCTCCAGGGGCTATTCCATCAACACCAGATTTGGCAAGAATTCCTCCGAAAGTCATGGGATGTAACGGCTTCCCTGACTCTAGGCTCTCCACCACTACCAGATATGGCGGGGGAGCCGTCGGGGGATAGTTAATTGACTGATCAATTATTGGTTCAGGTGAAGAAGAGATATCGGGATCCGAATCTCTCTTCTTCCTTTTAACTGATTTTTTATCGACATTAATGTCAGGAGGTTCTTTATTAGGCGGGTCGTCAGACATACTATTTTACTTAATCCAATTGTCCAAGAAATATTATTTTTTTATTTTCGAAAAGTAAGTAACTACAAACAATAATTGACCTACTGGAAGGTCTAAAAAATAACCAATAAACCTATAAAACAAAAAATAAACCTATATTAACTAAATAACAAATAATAAACTACACCTACTTATTCTAAAGTAAAAAGGAAAAGAGAAAAAAAAATAACAAAATGTATAAGTGAAAAAATTAAATAAAATGAAAAGAAATCACCGGGTTCTCCAGCTATTAAGTATGTGTATCGCGCCTGAGTAGACAGAACAGAAATATGCACAGCAATAGTGTCCCTGTATAGTATGTATGTATATACAAAACTCAACAGCGCACAGCTCACGGTGTTCAGCTGCCTAGGTACGGCTAACGCCGACTGGCCCTTATTGTCACCACACAAAAATATTTTTCTGAATATTGCACTTTATTTATTTCGAAAAAAGGATCACTTTATAAATAAAAATTAATTAACGAAAGATTTTTTGACTTTTAAGTACAGAATGTTTATTTTTAATAAGAGACTTTTACTAGGTTTATATTTCAAGTAATGTAAATTTAATTTAACGAGAAAATAATACAAATTTTAATTTTTCGGTAGCAGCAATATACACCGGCAAACTTAACACGTCCGAACGGCGCGACGTCACGGGCTGCCTCCACAAGATACCTCTTCACCTCCCTTCGAAACACCCCAGGCTCCAGGTGCTTCAGACCGTCAGGCAATGCGTTGAATAATCTGACGCTCATGCATATGAAACTCTTTGACATTTTTGCCAGTCTATGTTGTATGGGCCGAATTCGGCCTCCCGTGCGAGTATCATATGCATGAGCGTCCGAGTTGAGTGGGGTGTTTGCGAGATTTGACTGCGCATAACATAAACACTCATACATGAACATGCCAGGCAATGTCATTACCCCCAGCGCCTTAAAGACGCTTCGGCAGGTTTCCCTGGGTCTCATGTTAACCAATGTTCTGATTGCTCTTTTTTGCAAAATAAATATTCTAATCCAATCCACACTCGCGCCCCAAAACAATATTCCGTAGCTCATAATGCTGTGGAAATATGCGAAATAAATTATTTTTGCAGCATCAAATCCACAAGATTCTTTAATTTTTCTAATCGCAAATATGGCTGAGTTAAGCCTGCCACATAATTCCCCTACATGCGCTGACCACTGCAATCGCCTATCGATCGTAACACCCAGAAACCTACATCGATCCACCACTTTTATCCCGGTTTCAGAGAGTGCAGTAACAACTGGATCGGGCTCTGCAGTTTGTCTCAAAGAGAAATGAATAGCACTCGTTTTGGTCACATTTAACACTAAATTGTTGTCGCCGAACCACCCCTCCACATTCTTTAATATTTTAAGAGTATTCCTAATTGTATCATCTTTATTATTTTTGTCTTTTACTAATAAGGAGGTGTCGTCGGCAAACATTACAATGTGGCTATTTTCAGTTATACAATTTGCCAAGTCATTAATATAGATAAGAAGAAGTAGAGGCCCCAGAATCGATCCCTGTGGGACTCCACAGCCCACCCTGGCCATGTGTGATCTACTGTTATCGATTTCTACAATTTGTTGTCTATGTTCCAAATAAGATTTGAAAAAATTACCCTCCGTGCTTCTGATTCCATAATACTCTAATTTTTTTAACAATATTGCGTGATTGACGCAGTCAAAAGCTTTGGATAGGTCGCAAAAAATGCCGTACGTATCCCACTTCTGATCCAATGATTCCAATATGGTTTTGGTAAGAGAAGCTATACCATTGGAAGTATTTTTACCTTTTTGGAAACCGAATTGATGTGGGTGTAATATATTATTGCTCACAAGAAAGTGGGTGAGCTGCTCAGCGACAACTTTTTCAAAAATTTTACTGAAAACTGGCAATATTGAAATCGGTCTGTAATTACCCAAGTCATTTTTGTTTCCTTTTTTGAAAATTGGTATAACTCTAGCCATCTTCAGTTTATCCGGAAATTTTCCATGTTTCAGACACCTATTGAAGATATCTGCAAGATGTGTAGCCAAACCGTCTATGATTTGCTTTAATAATCTGGCAGACATATACCATAGATCATTTGAATTTTTATTTTTCATTTCTTTACAAATTTTTTTAATTTCATTAGCAGATATTTCTCTAAATTTGAACTGTGGGATTTTTGTTCTAGGAAAAATTAAATGTTTCATAGAGCTTTCAGTTGACGATGGGAGATTTTGTGTCAAAAAAGAAGCTACATTTGTGAAATAATTATTAAAATGATTGGCCAGTTCAACATTTGATAGTTTTTTGCCTTCATCCATAATAAATTCTATCTTGTCGTGTCTTTCGTCATTTGATCTACCAGTTTCATTTTTAATTATGTCCCACATGGTTTTGATGGGATTCTTCGATTTCTTGATTTTTTTACTTAAAAACATTTTCTTGGCTTCATTACAGACTTTTTTAAATAATGCACTGTATCTACTTACAATTTTACTTGTCTCCTCCGAGTTGTCACGCTTCCTTAGTTCATAAAGTTCAAACAACCTTATTCTAGATGCCTTTATACCGGGAGTTGACCAATTACTATAAGATTTTTTTTTTTTATTGGTTTTCACTTTTTTGATTGGCATATGGTGATCTAATTCTAACACAAAATTTCTGAAAAATTCATCATAAGAAACGTTGGGATCTGAGTTTTCAGTATTTAATAAAATAACATTACAATGGCTTGCTACGGACTGGAGGAAATTTTCCAAATTTTGCAAATTTGTGCATCTTTTGGTGACATATTGACAATAATTACTTTGGCAATCAATAACCGAATTAATATTTAACTGCACTATCTGACCGCAATGATCAGATCTTATGAAATTAGTCAACTGAGAACTTAGAACTGGTAAGTCAGTGAATATGTTATCTATACACGTAGCTGAGCTAGTAGTCACTCTTGTCGCCTGAAAGATGCACTGTTTTAACATGAAACCATTCATTAGATCTAGGAGTTTGTCTTTTTCATTTGAGCTAGTGTTAAAATCAATGTTAAAATCCCCGCAAATAACAATGTACTTATTATTGTTATGAGATATTTTATTTAGTGCACTTTCTAAGATATTAATAAAATTTATAAAGCACCCGCTGGGTGACCTATATGTTGCTACTATTACAATATTATTCAACTCTATACAACTCAATTCACAGTCCCTTTCTAGAGACAATTTCACAATATCATGTCTGTTTTTATACTTATATTTTTTTGAAATAAAAATCATTATTCCTCCTCTTATTAAGTTTTTCCTACAGAAGTAACTACCAATGTTGAAGTTAGGTATGTTAAAGGTTACAATTTCCTGTTCGCTCAACCAAGATTCACTTAAACATAATATATCTACATTGTTCAGTATTGGATCAGTACATAGTTCATGTTGTTTGCTACGCAGTCCTTGGGCATTTTAGCATAGCTGTTCTCTGAGTTCGGAGGACGTATACAAGGGACTGCGAAAGCTTGACCCTGGTAAGGCGGCTGGTCCAGATGACATACCACCAATCTTTCTCAAGAACTGCGCGGATGCACTGGTAGTTCCTTTGACGATTGTCTTCAACAGATCTCTCGAATCTGGTTGCTTCCCTGAGGTGTGGAAATCGGGTAATATTACTCCTATTTTTAAAAAGGGGGACAAAAGTGATATAAGCAACTACAGGCCCATCTGCCTGCAGTCAGCCATGGCCAAGTTGTTCGAATCATTGGTATTGGATAGGATTTTTCCAGATATTTTAAGGGTCATTGTTCCCCAACAACATGGTTTTGTACCTAAAAAGTCAACGTTGACCAATTTGGCAATATATGAGGCATATATAGCGGACAGTCTTGCGAAGGGGTACCAAGTCGATAGCGTGTATACTGACTTTAGTAAGGCGTTCGACAAGGTGTCTCATCATGTGTTATTGCAAAAGCTTGAATTACTGGGAATAGGGGGATCTTTATTTGTTTGGCTGAAAAGTTATTTAAGTGACAGAACCGTGTGTGTCAAGATAGATGGTTACAAGTCTGCAACTATCAGTGCCACTAGTGGACTGCCTCAGGGTAGTCATTTTGGTCCTATATTTTTTTTAATTTTTATAAATGATATTGTAAATATATTCCAAGATGTAAACTTTTTATTGTTCGCGGATGATCTTAAAATTTATAAAACAATTAAAAGTATAAGCGATTGCCAATGCATTCAAGATAATTTGATAAAACTGCATGACTGGTGTATGAACAATTGCTTGTTTCTGAATGTTGATAAGTGTCAGGTTGTCCAGTTTGGCAGGCAGAAACACAAAGTCAGATTTAATTATTCCATAGACGGTAAAGAGCTAGCAATACTGGACCATGTTCGCGATTTGGGGATTGTATTTGACGATAGGTTGTCATTTGTACCTCACATAACCGAGATTGAGAGCAAAGCGATGAGAACTCTTGGATTTGTATTGCGCACTGTCTCTTGTTTTAATAACCTAAATACCATAACCCTCTTATATACCACCTTGGTGCGCTCAATCTTAGAATATAATTCACCTATTTGGTCTCCCTCTTATGCCGTGCATGTAAACTCTCTGGAACGCATCCAACGGAAGTTTTTGAGATTTATCAATTTCAAAATGAACATTCCGAGAGAGGAAATAAACTATGAGCACATAATAAATACTTTGAATTTAGACACCCTTAAACACAGGAGAGATTTTTTCGATTTAGTTTTTTTGTATAAGATTTTGTATTCATATTTTGACAGCCCTGAATTAGTTCAGATTTTGGCAATAAAGGTACCTGCGAGAGTGACTCGAAACATGGAAACATTTAAGTGTGATAACTTTCCCACAAATTACACGCTCCACTCACTTGTGCCGAGAATTCTTAAGGCTGCAAATCATTATTTGAAGGAGGTTGACATTTTTAACTGCTCGATACATACGTTTAGGGATCTGGCGATGAAAGCGATAAGGGACTCAAACTGACACTTGGCCGTCGCACTGAAATGCTTTGATCTGATATTCTCTGCTTGGATCCCCATATTGATTAACTATAATCGCAAATATACACTTTTGTCGGATTGGTTTTGGCTCTCACATGGGAAAAATCGTTAAGGAACATTATTGAATGTACGGCGGTCAAGCAATGGCGGACGTTTTGTTGTTTTCAAATGTCACTGCTGTCATTATTTTTCCATTCAGCCAGTTCAGTAATTGTGCATTGTGTGTTGCCACCAATATTATTTCTTATCATGCCAGTGTAATAAATGCCATCCAATTGGGTACCTACTTATGTACAATGTATGTTTTTATTATTATTATTTTCATATAATGTTATTAAATTGTTATTATAATAATTTTCATTTGAATGTCTAATATTTGAGAAATGATTAATAGTACTTGTTCTGGTTTGATATTATTTATTTATTTTTATTACCGATTTTTTTTTTATTGTTTCGTTTAACTGACTGCGTTGGTATGATTTTTAATGATTTTAATCAATGGAATAATGTCTCTATCTACTGTAATTTGCTTCCATATAAATAAGTTTTTGGGTATAATGCTGAATAATAATTATGTTGTGATGAATGAAGTACGATTCTGTGGACGCTTCCATACGGTTTTTTTTATTTTATTTATCTGCCTACTAGTTTTTTTTTGTTTTTTTTATTATTATGTACTGTTATGCACCTATACAAAGTATGGGTATATTTTTATTGCTAAATAATGATATTTTTCCAAATGTTTCCTTTATGGACGAGTTGATTCTACTCTGATTTTGTCCTATTTGTAGGTTTTTTTAATTGCTGTTTGTTGTGGTATTGTTTTTAATTTCTTATGTTTTATTTGCCTATTATTATTATCAAATCCATTCGTTTATTTATTGTTTGGGCGAAAGTTTTTGAGATTTGTATTATTTTGTTTGAGATTGAATTGATAATTCTGATTTTGTTTTGTTTATTTTTTTTGTAGTTGATTTTATCTGTATGGTTTTCTATCTTTTGTGTAATTTTGTTGGTTTATTGCTCTTGATGATGAAATTATCTTATATGATATTGTTATTAATATTTATGTAAAAGGCTTTAGCCGTTGATGTGATTAATAAATAAATAAATAAAATAATTTTGATGTCCAATTGTCAAAATGATTTTTTCCTGGGTTAAGTTTGTGTACTGCAACCGGCCCTTATGAAAGGACCTTGGGTCAGATATAAAAAAGCACCATCTGCATTTGAATCACCAGTTGCTATCTCTGCTTCCTTTTGTCCCTCTCGCCCTTGATACACTCTGTCGACTATGGGCACCCTTATTAGGGTATTCGTTCTCTGTCCTGACCAATTAATCTTGTTCAGTAAATGCTCCGCTAGTGTGAGCTCTCTGCACTCGTTCACCTCCACCACGTGTACATTTTCAAACATGTTTGCAATATTATATAATCGGCAATTCGCTTTATATATGTTGTCGTTAGTATAACTGGGATACTTTTTATTGTAAAATATAGTTGTGATGTATAATGAGATCCCATGTTTATTTATATCTTCAATAATTGCATGCATATTTCTTAAATAATATTTTAAATATTTAGAATTTTCACAATTGCCCGTGACCAGTGCCATGATATCGGACTTCTTCGTGCCGCTCAATGCATTGCTAATGTTTGGCTTTAAGTCATGTATTCTAGCATTTGGTTTTGTAAAACATTGAATTTTGTATTTACTTTTATTATATAATTTAGATCCCATACCTCTTGCGTAATTATCCCCGATAATGAACAGGTTTGGTTTCTCTCTTCTGCTATCGCTGCCTGCACTCTTCTCTATATATGGTGTCTCCGAAGACAGCTTGTTGTTTGGAAGGCAGAACTGGATATTTTGTGGATGCGGGGAGTCCCGGTAGCCTTCCATTATTCTAAATAGATCGTCATATGCACTCCGCAGTGCTCTATTTGTATCTTGAGCATGCTGAAGTTTACAGAGTATTGTATTATTATTCTCAATATACTTCTTCATTTCCCTCTCTCTCTCCTCCTGTCTTCTTTCAAAGTCCATCCGGATATTCTGCATCTCCAGCTCTTTATCTTTGATATTAATTTCCAGTGTCTTATTCATCTCTTTATAGCGGTTTAATACTTTTTTCTGCTTAGATAACAACTCTATTTTTCTTTTAAGTAAAATCACTTCTCTGTTCTTTATTCTGAGCTTCCTATTACTCTCCTCTAATTCCTTCATCACCTTCTCCCTTTCAATTCCCACTTTCTCCAGTCTATTCGTCAGTTCTGTTTTTGCATCCGTAGTGTCATCCTGCACGATTTGCTCCTGTGAGGTGTCAAACATTGTAATATACAGGTTTCTATTTTGACTTCGAGTTGCTATGGGAGGCATGTTGGAGTATAATGAACGCTAAGTTGTAAATGAAACTCAGTATTTATCTAATTTAAGAAACGTATCAGTCTCTGGTCGTCAATTTCAATGCTGTGGTAAGCACGAAACCCACACACTATATTGTCAGAGGGTGGGTAGTACGGTGTAATTTTCAAAATTTGTATGAGAAAATTGTTATATTCGTCAATATTTTAACACCTATGTAAGATAAAGTATAACACTCACGAACTTTTTTGTGTAGTTTTTCAGTGGCTTTCATGTGCACTATGAATGAAGACTATATTATTTTTCACAGAGCGGCACTTCATAAAAAAGTCACATTTATCACTTTAACTCGGTATATTTATCCTAAACTTACGTAAAAACGAAAATAAAAAATAAGGTTCTATTTGTTTTTTCTTTCTGCGTGTGAAAATCCACATGAAAATCACATTGGAAAATTTTTGAAAAATTCTTTTCCGGAAAATTTTATTTTTCTCTGAAACTACAATCCATAGACCATCACTTCCACGAGAGTTTTCATGCGGGTTATTGACCTCTATCCGAATATCTAAAAAACAGAATGTTCACTGATACAGGAAAAGCAGCGTTTTCCTTTTTTCACACGGTTGCACAAAATTTACTGTTTTTTAATAATATTTTCCAAACGCGTCACTTTATAAGAAAACAAAAAATTTCACTATGTAGATTATAAAGTTTGGAATCGAATGATATATATAAACTTAGATTTCCGTCACTTTTACCTTGAAAAAATATTATTCTTTTACGGAGCACAAAATGTCAAACTCTCTTATCAACAACACAACCGATCAAGTAACAATGTTGATATGTTTACCTAAAGTTTTATTTTTTAGATAGGTATATGTAAATACAGACAGGAATTGTAATATATTCTCAAGTTGACCACAGATAAACAAAATAATATACGCGTCTGTGTCACTATCAAATACATCGAAGTGTGTATGAGTATCAAATAAATAACATTAGAGTAGTGTATATTCTATGTTTTTTTTGTATTGATTTAATCTGTTGGTATGCAAATTTTTAAAAAATATATTACTTTTCGCCAATCCTTCTCTATATATGAAATATAATTGTACTTGTAAGGAAAAAAAATCGTTCACCCGTTAAAATAAGATATTTTTCCGAGTGATTAAAATGTATCAAAGAATAATGAACAACGAAATGAAGTTAAAGGACGAGGACGAAGGACTACTTATGAAACAGAAGAAGAATTTGTAAGTACCTAAATAAAATAGAAAAATAATAAAACTACAAAGTAAACTAATATTTCAAGGGTATAAATGTAATGTTTGAACTTTCTTATGGAAAAATAATAATATATTTTATTGGCAGTACAAAACAAAAAAAAAATTCAATCAAACACTGTCCTTTTGTAGTAACAAAAAATATATTTATCCCTCAAAGGAATTGGTCATTTTTTTGTCGAGTACAATTTTAGCCCTCCATTTCCCAAAATCACCTATGTACAGGTGCCGCGTTTTCAAAAAAATATTTGAAGGTTTAATACTTTACTTATTTTGATATAACATTTTTGTCAATGGTATTACAATCCGATTGTGTATAATTTTTACGATTGGCAACTCTAATCTTGCATATTTTAACAGTTATTGTCAGCTCTTGACAGGAATTTAAGTGTTATTGGTACGTAATGAAATAAAAATTAGCAAAAAATGTATAAATAGTAAGTATTTTGAAATATTCTTTCTAAAGCAAATTTACAAAGGATCAATTTATTATTAACACAAATTTGTTTTCACAATTTCATTAAAATATTCGATTTATACCTATTAGAAATTTTAATGTCACCTCCAGGTGACATTGGGCAATACAGGTACATTATTGAACAAATTTAGGAACTATTTGTATGCATGTATTAATTTTTACTTTTTGTTAATTTTATAGCTTTGAAATTCACAAAATAGCGGATATGTTAAAGAACTATGTAGGTTTTAACAATATATATGAATTTATTGTTATCTTTCCTCTTCGAGATGGAAAATTTACTTTTGGGCCTCGGAGCATCAGCTTTACTATATACATAGCAGAAAACTTGCCTCAAGAACAAAGGCCAAACAACTAATATTTTATCAATGTCTTTACAAGTGTTAAATTACTCAACACCTTAACGAAAAAGGGATTTGGAAGAACTGGCACTGTAAGAGAAAACCGAAGGGAAAAATATCGAGAGGGAGAGAGGTCCGATTTCCTTCAGCTCTGTGTGTTTGTAAATGGCATGACACTAGTATAGGAAGAGTGGCCTCCAACAACTGTCACGGAGTGTCTCCCAGGAGTAAAATCGATCGGGTTGGTGTGGTGGGGAAGCAAAGAAAAAAAATCAGGTGAACTGCCTGCTATGATCATAAAATAAGTACATGGGAAGAGTTGACCATTTTGACGAGAATATAGCCACTTGCAAAGTATTTCACCCATGGGAAAGATATGGTAGTGGCCCTTGTTTGCCTTCGGAATAGACAGTGCTTGTCAAAATGGTTGACAACTTGCCAAAGTAGCCTGTCAATATGAGTATACCTATTGTCGTACAGGTATATTTTATGAAATATGGGTCGTGTCATGAAAGTGGAAATGGTTGGCACCGGGACTCGAACCCAAGACCAATACGCTTTATGTACGAAAGTCGCCGACTGATACTACTGGTGAACCAACCACTTCATTTAAACAACATCAATCACAACTGTGTTTAAAACATTTTTTATTTTCAATAAAAATATAGTTTTTCCTACTAAAAATATGTATGATTGTTTTTGCTTAATTTGGTACCTACAGTGCCCAATGTCACCCTCAGGTGACAACTCCCCCATAAAAAAACTACAAAAAAAATTAAAAATTTGTCGATGTTCCATCACTATGGATCCCATAAAGGCACCGTACCTATACACAATTCCATATTAATATCATGATTAGGTAAGGCATGGGAATTGGAGGGATATTATTGAAGAATTTGATTCAAATAGGTAATTCTTTTAATGTCACAAGTCCGAAGTGCAAAGACAGATAGGTATCAATTTAAAATAATATAACGAATTGTGTCCTTTCTCAATGTCCTTTTACGCAAAAAAATATATTGTCGGACATAACACCCGTCACCGTGTGACGCAATTATTATTTCGATTCGAAGCGTAACGATCTTACATAATATTGACTGGTATTCTGAAATTCACGTCCCGACTCAACGCAATCAATGATTTCAACCGACTACATGGCAATCAAAATCCAGTAGTTGATAAAAATTTTATTATGAACGAGCTAATGATATGTTATTGTATTTCTGTGGAAAAATCCCAACAGCCCTCTCCAAAATAATTTTTGGCTCGCGGTAGCCAATTTCGGAACTATAATGTTATCTATGTACAATAGATCACTGCGCCATTCCCGCATGACAAATAGAATAATTGCTGTCTACAAAATATCACCCTGTCAACATAAACAACGGATCATATATAAGGGCGGCGCACACATTGGTGAGTAGTATGTGCGAGTGCGTGAGCGGGTGCGAGTTATAAGTGTTATAAGCATGTGAGGACAGAACTTCGAGTTGCGATTGAACTTAGCAGTGATTGAAGCGGGTTTTATTTTTTAGAGTTTACAGTACCATCCCCGCCCTCCTTCCCTATATTTGTAGCATACGTGCGCGCACCCGGTTCGCAGTGCTGCCCCGATGGAGAGAAAAGAAAATAAAGAACACATTTAAATTGGCAGAGCAACTTTGGATTCGCACCAACTCTCACTTCACAGAAGTGGACATGCACTCACTTATCTCCTGCAATTTTACTGCGCAACTCGCACTCGCATAACTTGCTACTTCACAATGTGTGTATGAGCCCTTAATTGAAACAACACCAAAAAAGCTCTTGCGTAGAACTCGGTTTGGTTGCCAGTAGTTACATAATTGTTTTGTTGGATTAAATGCACTCAGAATAGGTAGAACTGTCAAAATACGCAACAACTATTGGATACGAGGAATTTTGTTATTGCAGAATAGAAATTCTTGCTTAGAAGTTAATCGGTTGCCAGTAGTTACGCAATTAATGTTTTGGATAAAATATTTTCAGAATAGAGAAATGTCAAAAGTCTCAATAACAATTGGATACGACGCAGCTCAATCATCTGTTTTTCATTTCAGAATAATAGTCATTGACTGGTATTCTCAAATTCACGTTCCAACTCAACGCAAGAAGCTCTTGCTTAGAACTTAATCGGTTGCCAGTAGTTACGCAACTAATGTATTGGATACAACATTTTCAGAATACAGAAATGTCAAAAGTCTCAATAAAAATTGGATACGACGCATCTCAATCGTCTGTTTTTCATTTCAGAATAATATAGTCAATATTCCAAATCTTGCGTCTAAGTACACTTTTCTACCACCGCGGCACCGGGGCGTAATTTTAATATAGCATGATTCAAATAAATAAATAAATAAATTCGTTATAATATTATCTCGTTACCAGTAACAACTAGATATGGGCATTATAACGATAGCTGATAAAAATATTAGATTAACTAGCCTTTTTACCCGTCCATAAAATTATTGATGAAGTTTGTTGAGAAAAATGGGAATTATAGAACCTGATTTCTGGATAAAATAAAAGTACCTTTAAAGTATGACCCTAAGTAGGGTCAAAAAAGGGAGAATAATTGATTGATTGATCTACTTTAATCTTATATTACTTATATTTAAAAAGTTTGAGGGTTTGAATTGGTAAATAGGTAGATATAATTAGATAGTAGGCGTGTCTGTATGAGAAATATGTAGAATTGCTGTGGAGGCAACAAAAGTGAGTCACAAATATAGCATTTTTATCTATTTACCATACCTTCCCCATCATGGACATTAGACTTGATTTCTGTAAATGCTGATCTTATTCTTCTGTAACAACATAATTATTATGTACCTACAAAGTTATATTTATTCTTAATATCAAATTTAACAGGTAGGCACATAGGTAATTATTTTAGTATTCTAGACCTCTACCGAGCCAGCGATTTTGTACATGAAAATCTTTTGTATGAAGAATTTTCAGTATGTACAGCCAGCAAGAAATATTGTATAAAAAACTATAAAAATTCAAACCCATCTGGGAATTGGAACCAGAAATTCCTTATCAGTAGTGGGCAGATAGTAATTTTAATGTTGTGGCCATCATTATCAGGATTCGAACCTGCACCATACTTCCTGCATGATGCCATCCTTCGTGTAAGTAGAAAAATCATTGTAGATTGCTTTTTTCAAACAAAACTGGATTAGGGTAGTAATTAAAAATTTTCAAATTGCTATGGCATCCCATCAATTTATTAAAATATTTCAAAAATTTAATTTGCTTACATAAATAAAACAATTAATACAATTGGTAAAGAAACACTCTTGTATAATACATAACTAAGGGGTTTTACAGTAGCTGTTTAAACTTCATTTTTACAGGGTAAAACTTTTATAATAATTTTTTAATAAATGTTAATTTTGAGTATAAATATTTACTTCTAGAGGATTAGACCTCTCATCTATAGGTGCTTAATATAAGTCATACCAAGAGTTGACAATTAATAAGAGGTATACAAAAGTTAAAGTTATTGTTAGAGAAAATATTTTAAAAATTTTGACACACTTTAAAATTCTGTAGACATCTTGGCATTGCATCAATGATAATATATAACTCTAGGAATCCCAGCTCCATTGAAGAATTATTGAAGACATAAAAGCATCGAGCCGTTGGCCCTATGGCTAGCGTCTTAGCAGATTGTTGAATTTGTCGAATACTCAAGGATTTCAATTTGACCACCTAAATAAGGAAAGTTGTTAACGTGAAGTAATTACACAAAGCTATTTGAAACATCAGGAGACGAAGGTCGTAATCCAGTATTGGTCAAATTGATAAAAATATAGCATTTTAAAATCGACCATAAATAATGGTGTAATGTTGAAATATTATATATCAGTCTGTATAATATAACACTTTTCAATGTTATAGCAAAAAGGCCTGATTTTAGATTTCAACATAAAAAAAACATGTTGTTTACAATAATAATAATTCTGAAATTAAAATAATTGTCTCCAAATAAAAAAAAATTAATGGTTTAGAATATAGATTAAACTGCTATAGGCTTACAATAATTATTGTCCTCCAAGGCAATCACTTGTAAGTTTCTTTTAACTAATCTATGAATGCTTATTTTTACCTACTTAATACACATAAAATCTGCAAATTAAATATAACATAGGTAATCTTTATATTCATAAGAATGATATTAAAAATTCAGTAAGTAGTAAAATAATGAAAAAGTCAGTGCGCGACGGTTGGGTTTAGTTAGAGTCACGCTGACCATCAGCGCTGACATGCGAAATGTATAAACTTCTAAGAAGCGTTTTAGAATAACGCGTAGCTGTCAGCACGGACGCTTCTGAGAAGTTCATACATTTCGGCTGTCAGCACTCAGCGGCATAATCTGTAAATTAAATATACATAGGTAATCTTTATATTCATAAGAATGATATTAAAAATTGTGAGAAGTTTAAGTTTTTTAGAAGTTTTTAAGTAATAATTTTTTAATAGTCCAGGCGTTGGTTATTATAACATTTGTTAAGATTATAAGGCCTGTTCCAATTAAAATCTTCTTTTTCCGATGGTGTTACAGCCCAATTCTAGCCTTGTGTTCCATAATTCGACTCCTCCAGACAACCCTGTCTCTGTCCTAATTTCGAGAGTCAAGAAATTGCTCGCATCCTTCCTGACTTCATTCGCACATCGCAGCCAAGGTCTGCCAATTCAGCATAATTTTCTCTTTGGTGCCCGCAATGATGGCATTCTCTGTCCATATCTGGCCCACCGTAGCCTATGATAATTAACCAATATTAGGATGGGAGGTTAGATATCTCAAAATTTCTTACGCAAAATTTAAAAACATATAATGGGATTACACTTTATAAATAATAAAGAAATATATAGTGGAATAACAAATCAATTGTTTCATTTAAATTATTTTAATATTTACTTACTTACTTTGCGTTTCCGGTCTACACTTTGCCACACCAGTAAGCAGCAACAGTCATCGCCTCGTTCGCAAGGATAAGGTATTTGCAGGTTACATGTTTCACCAATCAGCAGGCATGTCAAGAGGTGATTGTCATCCTGGAGCTCACCACATTCAGTTTTGTCAGCAGAGAGGTAGCCCCATTTATGTAGGTTTTTCCTACACTTGGTGACACCAACCCAAGTCTATTGAGGGCAGTCCATAAAGTGAATGGTAGGTGTTCAACCGTACTGATGCCGCCTTGTAAAGTAATATTGAGAAGACGCAAGACTTATCTGCAATAAAAAATTATGTGTGTTGAAAAATGTTTTTATTGAGCCCTTTAAAGTTGCTGCATTTAATGTCTATTTCTTTTTATTATTTGTATTTATTTTATTTTATTTAAAACATTTATATACAAACAGTGAAATTGATACAAAAATAAGACAGTACATACAATTTGCAAAACATACACCAGTGAAGTATATACATTTAAATTAAACATATAAAACTGTGAGGTAAACATTTTTTTTGAAATAGGTTACATGTTACATACCTGAGAAATAGAATTCCATATTAATGTAAATCTCAGTCCATCTATCAAACTCATACTGACTTGTATGTTTTTGGTTTTGCAAGGAATGAATAATTTCTGACGGCTATTTTCGACAAAGCTCAAACAATAAAAATAACCTTTGTGTGAAACTAATTCGCTATATTACTCAAAACTACACAAAAGCTATAATTATCAAGACAAACAAATGATAATATTATTATTACATATTGCCAATTATCTCATTTTTATTACGCGTTGATTATTTACTGCGTATAAAATTTTACACTTTTGACAGCACCATAGACCATAGAAGTAGAAATTTATATCATTACGAAGACGCATACAACACTATAAGTAGTCTGTGCACACAACTTTATTCCAACCCTTTCATATTGAAAAAAAAATACAGTATATAAATAATTCATTCTATTTAAATATTTATAAAATTGATAATATTGAAATTTTATATTTTTTATTCATTTAAATAATTAAGACCTTTTTTATTTAATAATTAATTATGACGTAGGAAATTTGGTAATTATAGACGACATTTTATTCTGCAATACATATTTTCTAGATTTGATAGTGTCTGTAAAAGTAACCTTCATAAAAATATAATATGTATTAGATGTCATTTGCACACAATATATATAATTTAGTTAAGCAATATTAAACGTTGCTTAATATTGCTGTTTTATTTTAATTAGATGCGCTGCCGAACCATAGATTTACTTATACATAGATTAATAGAATTCCTTGTCAATGTCACTTGACACTCAATATCTTTGGTAAATATTGATATGTCAAAAAAATAATAATAGAGTGATGGAATGCTTCCAATTTCAAAATAATTCATTAAAAATAAAAGTTATTTGCTGCTCAATAGATATTTTCGGTAGGTACGTAATGTTGTTTAAGATTTATTATATAATCGCTTCTTTGTAATTTTTAAGTACTGACTCAGAACCATAAAAAATGATGACCTTTTCTGTAACATTCTTTCCATCGCTTAGTATTTAATTTTTTTAGTTTAAGAATGCATGAATCACTTTGTAATGATTACGGAATTGAAAACAAATGAACCAAGACTTACTCTTTTTCAAAATATATAAGCAATATGATTTATGCTAAACTATAAGATTTGATTTTAAATTCAACCATTAGTGCAAAGGGGTTAGTAAAGAACGCAAATATTTATTGACTGATGATAAATTTATTCATTTTCAGTGTCACAAACCTTGGTTGGTTTTATCTGTCATCAAATTGTGCTGTGACTGAGACACCTTTGGGTTTTTTTTGCGTCAAAACCTGCTGCACAGACTACATCCAACGATTGCAGTTTTGGTCTTTCAAGGATTCTTTATTCGATCATGTTTGAGATGTGTAAAGAGAATATGTTGTTGACGGAAGAAACTACTACAGCAATAATCCCATACCATATTTTTTTAATATAATGCTTCTTGTCGTATTATGAAACATTCATGAAGATTGTTATATTAATGCAATAAAAAAATCATATATATTTAACATTGTTTTTACTTTATCTTCATACCTATTAATTAAGAATTTAGATAATTTTGTTATTATATTATGTAGTTAATAAAATGATCTTCGAATAAAGTGATATTCAATGATTCTGTCCACAAAAATCTGTTTTATGTGAATAGTTCAGATATGAATATTATACAGTATTTCTTAATTATTATGATGTGGAGAAAACAAATATATTTTTTACTATAATAAACATGCACACATACCTGACAAATCCATTATGATTTTGATAAACAGGAACGTCATTAGTTCCTGTCAGATTCGCTTTCTTTCAGAGTTCTTTTTTACCGACCAAATCTACTAAAGAATTTTTATACTCATTTCAATTTTCAAAAATCATTTTTACATGAAAATCTTCCTGAAGGTACGATTGATAGATTTTAATGTATTATGAGTTTAATTTAATGTATATTTATTATTTACCAACATTTAATATGATTTTATCAGGTACTTACTCATCTAATGGCTACGACAGTTTTACACAAAATGTGGCCATAAATTTTTTTAAATGTGTCAAATTTCAATATGGAGGAATTATATTTCCAAAATTTTTCATTAAATCTTTATTTATTGAGAATAATAAGATTTGAATAACATTTATATGTATAACAAATCAATCTCCAATTATTTTATTACATTTTCATACCGTAATACCAAGATTCCATTCAACGTTTACATGAGTAATTTTGTTTCCAAAAGATGGCTTACTGTATTTTTTGAAAAACTTGTATGAAGATACTAAAAAAATAAAGTTTTTTAAATAGCTCTAAATATATTAAAGTTTACATTGCCAATTGTATCTTAGAACGCTCTTCAGCATTTTGCACGGCTCTGCGCAGATCCATATCTGACGTAGCATTTGTGTTTTGAGCGTGATGCTGCCATAAGCGTAAATACATAACTGAATTATTATGTAGATAAAAATAACGTATCTAACGTTGTTAATATTTAACGATATTTATAAAAAATAATAGTTGAATAAAAATAATAGTCAGGGAAATAATAGCCTACCCCTTATTATGTATATTATGTCAGGTAATATTAGCCGAATGAAATAGTAATATGTATGAAACTGAGAAAAGGATTTTTTTTTTTTAGGAGAAAGTCAAGTTTCTAGATACCAAATTTTGGAAATGACCTTTTTTTAGGAGAAAGTTATGTTTCAAGATACCAAATAATGTTTAAAATAGCTTTCAGCTTTTAATATTAACGTTATTTTCAATTAACGAAATGGCTATAACGTTTTTGAATTTAAGCCGTTAGTCCCATCTCTAGTAACATCTAACTAACGCGTATGGAATATGCAATATGCATACTCAAGCAACACCAGAAAGATAGGCACGGGTGACCCGCTAGGAATCGCTGGGTAGGCGATGTTATTCTTTATAAAATGAATTTAACTAGGTACATTTTTATTCGGCTTTGGTGTGTTTTTTCTCTCAAAAATCTTCCTAAGTTACCTACTATACGCTCAGGTTTCACCAGAGTTGAGGATGCGCATACTCCTCTCAAGTTAAGATGGAACACGGACGCTGGCGCACGACACATTTCGTGAGTACGCGCAAGTCACATTCTTCACACAAAAGCTTCCTGCTGCAATCCGTTGGCGTTGAAATGATGTTTCCAAATGAAGATTTGTTTCATCTGCCAGTGTGTTTGTTATTGAAAAAAGTAAAAACCTTCAAGGAAACGGACAATAAAATAATTCACGAGTAGACTGATGACTTTACTTTTATTTCTATGCATGAATAAAACAGTGTTTATATATTACTAGCTTTCTCGACAGACGTTCTCCTGTGATCAATGAAGAATGAATAAATTACATTTAACCAATTTCATTCAGACTGGTGCATCTATTTTCAGCCACATATTTTTCATCCGAATTCTGTCAATCGCACCAACTATCAAACAACTGACAGTTTGTATCAAACGACAATTGGATTTATTCATTTTTCACGTATTAGGTACTCTATAAAAATAGCGCCTCAATGTTAACAAAATTAGAAAAAAAAGCTTGAAAAAAATTCCATAAAAAATCTGCTTGCCAATATTATTAATGTCAGTGGTTGTCAGGTAGGTAAACAATAATTTTGTTGCTGTAGAATTTTTCATAGATGGCGTTTTGAAGGAAATTCGTTCCATACTAAACTTAATATTATATTTTATATTACCTATTTTCTATCTGGCCGTGAGGTTGCCGGCTAAGAATAGCACCTCTGCTCTTTTTGCTGGTTTTCCGAGCATCCTGTAAGAGGCAGGAAATCGAAAAATCAGATCGGGACCGTGAGATTGACTATCTCACGTCCTTAAACCCCAACAGGTCAGCAAATCGTTGGTAGACTGGCGGTTACAACGCCGGCTTTCGTACTGTTTGGTGCGGACGTCGTGGTTCGATCCCAGGTGCCGACCATCTTCCTCTTTCACGACACAAGCTTTAAGTAGCTCACTGTGAAAGAGTCAAGGAGTGTATCTGTGTTCACTTTGAGTGAGCACAGATTCATTTTATAAAAAAAAAAATAAAAATGCACAAGAAGTAAGCCTCGGACGCCTGGGTCTCATCAGGAGAGTTTAGACATATGGTGTCCCCTCTGTAAAGGCGCATGATCCAGCGCAATGGAGAGATCTTGTGCCTCCCTATGCTCCTTAGTGGGGCTTAGGGCCCCTGTATTGTGGGTTGGTTTGTGGGAGGTTCGCGGCGGGCTTGATTTGTGTGGGGCCGACTTTTTGGTTTGGTTAATTCGATCAGACTAGGGGGTTGGTTTCGTGCGGGTAGAGTATGCTGCGGATTGGTCTCCTCCGGGCTGGCTTGCGGTGTGCGGGGGGCCTCAAGGGAGAATGTATGTATTTGATATCAAATTTTCCGTTTTTTTTTTATAATTATTATGTTATCTGGAGCGGAGAAGAATCCAATAAACCAAGCATCATAACAATCTGTTCAGCCGATTTTGAGTTATAAGTGTTCGCACTAACCCGATTTTATTTTATAATAAGGGAAGATTTGAAAGTATGATGTTAAAGAAATAAAATAAGAATTTATATTTTGCATTTGAGATAAAGTCAGAGTCAAAAAAAGTGACTGCAAAATGTGTCAATGATTTATTTATTTATTTATTTATTTATTTATTATGTTCTCCAGACAGCTTAATGCTGGTATAAGGAGAAATAAGTACAATGTTTTCATAGATAAGTACAACAAATCAAGTAAAATACAACAAGATCAGAACTAATTAAACACACAAAGCATGCACTCAATTAAATCAAGAAAAACAATACATAAGACTCAACACGTCAATAAATTAAAATAAGAAATATCAATTCAAATAAAGATAAAACAAAGCAATAAATTAACAAATATCCTCATCAGTAACATAAAAATAGATTATAAAACATGGTGTTAATTTAATAAATAATATCATCAGTCATACATACATATATATATATATATATATATATATATATATATATATATATATATATATATATATATATATATATATATGACTGAAAGTGATGACCTAAGATTTGTCACGAACTGCATGTGTAAAACATGCACCTCGATAGACAAAAAAGGTCATCAGCTTTTCACAGGAAGAATATTAAGATGTAAGTTTTACTCCATTTCACTGTGATCAGTTAGGCAGAGACTATGCTACTGCACTTGCATATGGGACGAGACTGTGCCCATCACCAGAATATGCGTTGGATTCGTCAAAAAGGTGTAGTGTTTCGACATTGTGCGCATGTGTCTCGTCAGGACCATCTCACAAAATGGCCGACACACATCGTGGAATCCGATGAAAGCGGGGAGCGCCGCATAACATGACTGAAAGTGATGACCTAAGATTTGTCACGAACTGCATGTGTAAAACATGCACCTCGATAGACAAAAAAGGTCATCAGCTTTTCACAGGAAGAATATTAAGATGTAAGTTTTACTCCATTTCACTGTGATCAGTTAGGCAGAGACTATGCTACTGCACTTGCATATGGGACGAGACTGTGCCCATCACCAGAATATGCGTTGGATTCGTCAAAAAGGTGTAGTGTTTCGACATTGTGCGCATGTGTCTCGTCAGGACCATCTCACAAAATGGCCGACACACATCGTGGAATCCGATGAAAGCGGGGAGCGCCGCATAACATGACTGAAAGTGATGACCTAAGATTTGTCACGAACTGCATGTGTAAAACATGCACCTCGATAGACAAAAAAGGTCATCAGCTTTTCACAGGAAGAATATTAAGATGTAAGTTTTACTCCATTTCACTGTGATCAGTTAGGCAGAGACTATGCTACTGCACTTGCATATGGGACGAGACTGTGCCCATCACCAGAATATGCGTTGGATTCGTCAAAAAGGTGTAGTGTTTCGACATTGTGCGCATGTGTCTCGTCAGGACCATCTCACAAAATGGCCGACACACATCGTGGAATCCGATGAAAGCGGGGAGCGCCGCATAACATGACTGAAAGTGATGACCTAAGATTTGTCACGAACTGCATGTGTAAAACATGCACCTCGATAGACAAAAAAGGTCATCAGCTTTTCACAGGAAGAATATTAAGATGTAAGTTTTACTCCATTTCACTGTGATCAGTTAGGCAGAGACTATGCTACTGCACTTGCATATGGGACGAGACTGTGCCCATCACCAGAATATGCGTTGGATTCGTCAAAAAGGTGTAGTGTTTCGACATTGTGCGCATGTGTCTCGTCAGGACCATCTCACAAAATGGCCGACACACATCGTGGAATCCGATGAAAGCGGGGAGCGCCGCATAACATGACTGAAAGTGATGACCTAAGATTTGTCACGAACTGCATGTGTAAAACATGCACCTCGATAGACAAAAAAGGTCATCAGCTTTTCACAGGAAGAATATTAAGATGTAAGTTTTACTCCATTTCACTGTGATCAGTTAGGCAGAGACTATGCTACTGCACTTGCATATGGGACGAGACTGTGCCCATCACCAGAATATGCGTTGGATTCGTCAAAAAGGTGTAGTGTTTCGACATTGTGCGCATGTGTCTCGTCAGGACCATCTCACAAAATGGCCGACACACATCGTGGAATCCGATGAAAGCGGGGAGCGCCGCATAACATGACTGAAAGTGATGACCTAAGATTTGTCACGAACTGCATGTGTAAAACATGCACCTCGATAGACAAAAAAGGTCATCAGCTTTTCACAGGAAGAATATTAAGATGTAAGTTTTACTCCATTTCACTGTGATCAGTTAGGCAGAGACTATGCTACTGCACTTGCATATGGGACGAGACTGTGCCCATCACCAGAATATGCGTTGGATTCGTCAAAAAGGTGTAGTGTTTCGACATTGTGCGCATGTGTCTCGTCAGGACCATCTCACAAAATGGCCGACACACATCGTGGAATCCGATGAAAGCGGGGAGCGCCGCATAACATGACTGAAAGTGATGACCTAAGATTTGTCACGAACTGCATGTGTAAAACATGCACCTCGATAGACAAAAAAGGTCATCAGCTTTTCACAGGAAGAATATTAAGATGTAAGTTTTACTCCATTTCACTGTGATCAGTTAGGCAGAGACTATGCTACTGCACTTGCATATGGGACGAGACTGTGCCCATCACCAGAATATGCGTTGGATTCGTCAAAAAGGTGTAGTGTTTCGACATTGTGCGCATGTGTCTCGTCAGGACCATCTCACAAAATGGCCGACACACATCGTGGAATCCGATGAAAGCGGGGAGCGCCGCATAACATGACTGAAAGTGATGACCTAAGATTTGTCACGAACTGCATGTGTAAAACATGCACCTCGATAGACAAAAAAGGTCATCAGCTTTTCACAGGAAGAATATTAAGATGTAAGTTTTACTCCATTTCACTGTGATCAGTTAGGCAGAGACTATGCTACTGCACTTGCATATGGGACGAGACTGTGCCCATCACCAGAATATGCGTTGGATTCGTCAAAAAGGTGTAGTGTTTCGACATTGTGCGCATGTGTCTCGTCAGGACCATCTCACAAAATGGCCGACACACATCGTGGAATCCGATGAAAGCGGGGAGCGCCGCATAACATGACTGAAAGTGATGACCTAAGATTTGTCACGAACTGCATGTGTAAAACATGCACCTCGATAGACAAAAAAGGTCATCAGCTTTTCACAGGAAGAATATTAAGATGTAAGTTTTACTCCATTTCACTGTGATCAGTTAGGCAGAGACTATGCTACTGCACTTGCATATGGGACGAGACTGTGCCCATCACCAGAATATGCGTTGGATTCGTCAAAAAGGTGTAGTGTTTCGACATTGTGCGCATGTGTCTCGTCAGGACCATCTCACAAAATGGCCGACACACATCGTGGAATCCGATGAAAGCGGGGAGCGCCGCATAACATGACTGAAAGTGATGACCTAAGATTTGTCACGAACTGCATGTGTAAAACATGCACCTCGATAGACAAAAAAGGTCATCAGCTTTTCACAGGAAGAATATTAAGATGTAAGTTTTACTCCATTTCACTGTGATCAGTTAGGCAGAGACTATGCTACTGCACTTGCATATGGGACGAGACTGTGCCCATCACCAGAATATGCGTTGGATTCGTCAAAAAGGTGTAGTGTTTCGACATTGTGCGCATGTGTCTCGTCAGGACCATCTCACAAAATGGCCGACACACATCGTGGAATCCGATGAAAGCGGGGAGCGCCGCATAACATGACTGAAAGTGATGACCTAAGATTTGTCACGAACTGCATGTGTAAAACATGCACCTCGATAGACAAAAAAGGTCATCAGCTTTTCACAGGAAGAATATTAAGATGTAAGTTTTACTCCATTTCACTGTGATCAGTTAGGCAGAGACTATGCTACTGCACTTGCATATGGGACGAGACTGTGCCCATCACCAGAATATGCGTTGGATTCGTCAAAAAGGTGTAGTGTTTCGACATTGTGCGCATGTGTCTCGTCAGGACCATCTCACAAAATGGCCGACACACATCGTGGAATCCGATGAAAGCGGGGAGCGCCGCATAACATGACTGAAAGTGATGACCTAAGATTTGTCACGAACTGCATGTGTAAAACATGCACCTCGATAGACAAAAAAGGTCATCAGCTTTTCACAGGAAGAATATTAAGATGTAAGTTTTACTCCATTTCACTGTGATCAGTTAGGCAGAGACTATGCTACTGCACTTGCATATGGGACGAGACTGTGCCCATCACCAGAATATGCGTTGGATTCGTCAAAAAGGTGTAGTGTTTCGACATTGTGCGCATGTGTCTCGTCAGGACCATCTCACAAAATGGCCGACACACATCGTGGAATCCGATGAAAGCGGGGAGCGCCGCATAACATGACTGAAAGTGATGACCTAAGATTTGTCACGAACTGCATGTGTAAAACATGCACCTCGATAGACAAAAAAGGTCATCAGCTTTTCACAGGAAGAATATTAAGATGTAAGTTTTACTCCATTTCACTGTGATCAGTTAGGCAGAGACTATGCTACTGCACTTGCATATGGGACGAGACTGTGCCCATCACCAGAATATGCGTTGGATTCGTCAAAAAGGTGTAGTGTTTCGACATTGTGCGCATGTGTCTCGTCAGGACCATCTCACAAAATGGCCGACACACATTTTTTGTCTATCGAGGTGCATGTTTTACACATGCAGTTCGTGACAAATCTTAGGTCATCACTTTCAGTCATGTTATGCGGCGCTCCCCGCTTTCATCGGATTCCACGATGTGTGTCGGCCATTTTGTGAGATGGTCCTGACGAGACACATGCGCACAATGTCGAAACACTACACCTTTTTGACGAATCCAACGCATATTCTGGTGATGGGCACAGTCTCGTCCCATATGCAAGTGCAGTAGCATAGTCTCTGCCTAACTGATCACAGTGAAATGGAGTAAAACTTACATCTTAATATTCTTCCTGTGAAAAGCTGATGACCTTTTTTGTCTATCGAGGTGCATGTTTTACACATGCAGTTCGTGACAAATCTTAGGTCATCACTTTCAGTCATGTTATGCGGCGCTCCCCGCTTTCATCGGATTCCACGATGTGTGTCGGCCATTTTGTGAGATGGTCCTGACGAGACACATGCGCACAATGTCGAAACACTACACCTTTTTGACGAATCCAACGCATATTCTGGTGATGGGCACAGTCTCGTCCCATATGCAAGTGCAGTAGCATAGTCTCTGCCTAACTGATCACAGTGAAATGGAGTAAAACTTACATCTTAATATTCTTCCTGTGAAAAGCTGATGACCTTTTTTGTCTATCGAGGTGCATGTTTTACACATGCAGTTCGTGACAAATCTTAGGTCATCACTTTCAGTCATGTTATGCGGCGCTCCCCGCTTTCATCGGATTCCACGATGTGTGTCGGCCATTTTGTGAGATGGTCCTGACGAGACACATGCGCACAATGTCGAAACACTACACCTTTTTGACGAATCCAACGCATATTCTGGTGATGGGCACAGTCTCGTCCCATATGCAAGTGCAGTAGCATAGTCTCTGCCTAACTGATCACAGTGAAATGGAGTAAAACTTACATCTTAATATTCTTCCTGTGAAAAGCTGATGACCTTTTTTGTCTATCGAGGTGCATGTTTTACACATGCAGTTCGTGACAAATCTTAGGTCATCACTTTCAGTCATGTTATGCGGCGCTCCCCGCTTTCATCGGATTCCACGATGTGTGTCGGCCATTTTGTGAGATGGTCCTGACGAGACACATGCGCACAATGTCGAAACACTACACCTTTTTGACGAATCCAACGCATATTCTGGTGATGGGCACAGTCTCGTCCCATATGCAAGTGCAGTAGCATAGTCTCTGCCTAACTGATCACAGTGAAATGGAGTAAAACTTACATCTTAATATTCTTCCTGTGAAAAGCTGATGACCTTTTTTGTCTATCGAGGTGCATGTTTTACACATGCAGTTCGTGACAAATCTTAGGTCATCACTTTCAGTCATGTTATGCGGCGCTCCCCGCTTTCATCGGATTCCACGATGTGTGTCGGCCATTTTGTGAGATGGTCCTGACGAGACACATGCGCACAATGTCGAAACACTACACCTTTTTGACGAATCCAACGCATATTCTGGTGATGGGCACAGTCTCGTCCCATATGCAAGTGCAGTAGCATAGTCTCTGCCTAACTGATCACAGTGAAATGGAGTAAAACTTACATCTTAATATTCTTCCTGTGAAAAGCTGATGACCTTTTTTGTCTATCGAGGTGCATGTTTTACACATGCAGTTCGTGACAAATCTTAGGTCATCACTTTCAGTCATGTTATGCGGCGCTCCCCGCTTTCATCGGATTCCACGATGTGTGTCGGCCATTTTGTGAGATGGTCCTGACGAGACACATGCGCACAATGTCGAAACACTACACCCTTTTGACGAATCCAACGCATATTCTGGTGATGGGCACAGTCTCGTCCCATATGCAAGTGCAGTAGCATAGTCTCTGCCTAACTGATCACAGTGAAATGGAGTAAAACTTACATCTTAATATTCTTCCTGTGAAAAGCTGATGACCTTTTTTGTCTATCGAGGTGCATGTTTTACACATGCAGTTCGTGACAAATCTTAGGTCATCACTTTCAGTCATGTTATGCGGCGCTCCCCGCTTTCATCGGATTCCACGATGTGTGTCGGCCATTTTGTGAGATGGTCCTGACGAGACACATGCGCACAATGTCGAAACACTACACCTTTTTGACGAATCCAACGCATATTCTGGTGATGGGCACAGTCTCGTCCCATATGCAAGTGCAGTAGCATAGTCTCTGCCTAACTGATCACAGTGAAATGGAGTAAAACTTACATCTTAATATTCTTCCTGTGAAAAGCTGATGACCTTTTTTGTCTATCGAGGTGCATGTTTTACACATGCAGTTCGTGACAAATCTTAGGTCATCACTTTCAGTCATGTTATGCGGCGCTCCCCGCTTTCATCGGATTCCACGATGTGTGTCGGCCATTTTGTGAGATGGTCCTGACGAGACACATGCGCACAATGTCGAAACACTACACCTTTTTGACGAATCCAACGCATATTCTGGTGATGGGCACAGTCTCGTCCCATATGCAAGTGCAGTAGCATAGTCTCTGCCTAACTGATCACAGTGAAATGGAGTAAAACTTACATCTTAATATTCTTCCTGTGAAAAGCTGATGACCTTTTTTGTCTATCGAGGTGCATGTTTTACACATGCAGTTCGTGACAAATCTTAGGTCATCACTTTCAGTCATGTTATGCGGCGCTCCCCGCTTTCATCGGATTCCACGATGTGTGTCGGCCATTTTGTGAGATGGTCCTGACGAGACACATGCGCACAATGTCGAAACACTACACCTTTTTGACGAATCCAACGCATATTCTGGTGATGGGCACAGTCTCGTCCCATATGCAAGTGCAGTAGCATAGTCTCTGCCTAACTGATCACAGTGAAATGGAGTAAAACTTACATCTTAATATTCTTCCTGTGAAAAGCTGATGACCTTTTTTGTCTATCGAGGTGCATGTTTTACACATGCAGTTCGTGACAAATCTTAGGTCATCACTTTCAGTCATGTTATGCGGCGCTCCCCGCTTTCATCGGATTCCACGATGTGTGTCGGCCATTTTGTGAGATGGTCCTGACGAGACACATGCGCACAATGTCGAAACACTACACCTTTTTGACGAATCCAACGCATATTCTGGTGATGGGCACAGTCTCGTCCCATATGCAAGTGCAGTAGCATAGTCTCTGCCTAACTGATCACAGTGAAATGGAGTAAAACTTACATCTTAATATTCTTCCTGTGAAAAGCTGATGACCTTTTTTGTCTATCGAGGTGCATGTTTTACACATGCAGTTCGTGACAAATCTTAGGTCATCACTTTCAGTCATGTTATGCGGCGCTCCCCGCTTTCATCGGATTCCACGATGTGTGTCGGCCATTTTGTGAGATGGTCCTGACGAGACACATGCGCACAATGTCGAAACACTACACCTTTTTGACGAATCCAACGCATATTCTGGTGATGGGCACAGTCTCGTCCCATATGCAAGTGCAGTAGCATAGTCTCTGCCTAACTGATCACAGTGAAATGGAGTAAAACTTACATCTTAATATTCTTCCTGTGAAAAGCTGATGACCTTTTTTGTCTATCGAGGTGCATGTTTTACACATGCAGTTCGTGACAAATCTTAGGTCATCACTTTCAGTCATGTTATGCGGCGCTCCCCGCTTTCATCGGATTCCACGATGTGTGTCGGCCATTTTGTGAGATGGTCCTGACGAGACACATGCGCACAATGTCGAAACACTACACCTTTTTGACGAATCCAACGCATATTCTGGTGATGGGCACAGTCTCGTCCCATATGCAAGTGCAGTAGCATAGTCTCTGCCTAACTGATCACAGTGAAATGGAGTAAAACTTACATCTTAATATTCTTCCTGTGAAAAGCTGATGACCTTTTTTGTCTATCGAGGTGCATGTTTTACACATGCAGTTCGTGACAAATCTTAGGTCATCACTTTCAGTCATGTTATGCGGCGCTCCCCGCTTTCATCGGATTCCACGATGTGTGTCGGCCATTTTGTGAGATGGTCCTGACGAGACACATGCGCACAATGTCGAAACACTACACCTTTTTGACGAATCCAACGCATATTCTGGTGATGGGCACAGTCTCGTCCCATATGCAAGTGCAGTAGCATAGTCTCTGCCTAACTGATCACAGTGAAATGGAGTAAAACTTACATCTTAATATTCTTCCTGTGAAAAGCTGATGACCTTTTTTGTCTATCGAGGTGCATGTTTTACACATGCAGTTCGTGACAAATCTTAGGTCATCACTTTCAGTCATGTTATGCGGCGCTCCCCGCTTTCATCGGATTCCACGATGTGTGTCGGCCATTTTGTGAGATGGTCCTGACGAGACACATGCGCACAATGTCGAAACACTACACCTTTTTGACGAATCCAACGCATATTCTGGTGATGGGCACAGTCTCGTCCCATATGCAAGTGCAGTAGCATAGTCTCTGCCTAACTGATCACAGTGAAATGGAGTAAAACTTACATCTTAATATATATATATATATATATATATATATATATGCACATACACACATATACACAAACAATCAATAATAATAATAATAATAAATCAGATTTATTTTCGATATATAAAAATTCAGTATAAAAAAACAAGCATACAATTAAAACAAAAAGCAAATACAAGTATTTAAAGCAATTAATCGAAAATCTCACAAGGCAGTGCCTGTGTGTGGGGGTATACATTAAATAAGCCATAAAAGTCAGTGTGAATAAAATAAAATAAAATAAAAAATCAAAACAATAAAAAGTACTTAGTAAAAACAATATGCAATTAGTAAAAACAATAATAAAATATGGAAAATAATAATGATAAACATGATAGTAGAGTAGATCCAGCATAGTTGGACAGATTTCCCATTAATACACATTTCAAATTAAATAAATAGTTTACATGTTTTACAAAAAGAATAAGATTACATAAAGGATAAATAGTCAATTAGATAAATTCAAATCTAATTAATAGTAAATATCAATAATAATAGAGAATTTGAAGGTATCTATAAATATTCAATATTAGCAATAAAATAATTCACTAGAATAAGAAAAGGAAAACAAGAACAATAAAACACATACAACAAAAATACAGAATAAAAAGTGCGAAATTGATAAAAAGGGACCAATAAATAATCAATAGTAAGAACAACAATACATATTACTCAGATAATAAAACAAATAATAATGAAATAGATAGTAAAACAGATCCAGCATATACTTTATACTTACACCATACGCATTTTACATAAAAAAAGTGAATTAGATAAATACATCATGAATAGGTGTTAAATGATTATAGTGAGTTTGAGGTTATAGTATGTAGAAAGTAATATATAATATTAGCAATAAAAAAATCCTTTAAAAGGAGAAAATGAAAATAAGAATAAAACACATAAGAATACATAAATAATAATAACAAAAGATCAAAAGAAAAATAAAACTGAATAAAACTGCTAATAAATAAATAATAAAATTTATAATACATATATAGAAAAAATAAAATACAGACCAAAGCAGTAAATCGATAAATCAAAGTAGTAAATAAATAAATAAATCAGTCATAAAAAAATAAAATAGAAACAAAGTAAAAAATCAACAATTATCCTCATCAATCATACAAAAAACAAAGCATTAAATTATATCATCATCAGTCAAACAAACAAGAAAATACAAAACATAGTATCAAATCCATAAATATTCTCATCTACTATTTAAAAATAAACAAAGCACGCATGAGACTTGCACGAGAAAAAAAAACTGAAGCAACAAAACATAATTTGCAAGAGATTAGTCAAGTCATGATTAGTAGTGAAATAAGTTACGTGTCAGAAGGGTTCCTTAATTAGATATCAATTAGGCATGAATTCAGTGGAGAGCAGAAACAACCCCGGTCATCTTTGGACGCTCACGTTGCGATTTTGGAGTATCAATGTTTTTAATTGTCTAACAAGGTGTTTGACATTACTGCTCTGCTTTATCTCTGTTGGCAAATAATTATATTCTCTACATGCGGTGTAGCAAAAGCCCCTTCTTACTCTATTTGTTCGAGGTTGTTCCAATCGCAAATGCTCCCTCTGTCTAGTTTGATACTGATGGATTTCATTGTTGGGAATAAGTATGTTATTTGTTTTTATTTGATTGTGCTCCATAAGGAAGATCATTTTATTCCTTTCCAAGCTTAATAAAAGTCATCTAAACAAAACATGCCAGACAACTCATAAACCTCCGAGGTTCTTGTAAATCTATCCATGCCGAAAACCAGCTTGACAGCTTTGATAAAATAGTGATCAAAAGAAACAGGGTATAAAGCCTTACTAAAATGTTTGGTCTTAAGCCAGTAAAAGTTTTTAAAGATCTCACACGCCTCTTTGCTCTTCTTTCCGCTAAAAGTTGGCACTGCCCGTTTCCTCAGCTGATGCTTTACTCGATTTATTTTCCTTGCAAAATAAACAAACAAAACAAAGTGCAACGATATACCGTTTGAGAAGTATGAAGTGCCGTACACAAAGCCGCTAAAGAAATTTGAATAAAATAATAAATGACAAAACAAACAACTTAACCATACAAACTCACATCGTGTATGGATGAATATATTTGTGTTGTGGGACAGTTATTATGACTACATAAACTAAAAAAAAGGGTAGTAAATTCATGAGATACCTAATGTAATATTTTTTTAAATTTATAAGTTGTTGAACATGCATTTTTCTTGGTGGAAGTAATTTAAATAATCAAATTTAAATAAAAAACTTATGTTTTCAAATAACCTGTGACCATGAAGGGCGTGCCCCTTCGAAACATGTCAGGTACAATAAATTTGTGGAATAGTTAAAAAGTTTTTTATTTAAATTTGAGTAATTTTTTTTATTTTTCTCAAAATGATAATATAGATAATATTATGTAAAGATCAAATAAAAAAAATGTAGGACGTGTGCCTACAAAACTAGTCAGGGTAAAAACATTTTTGGAAAAGTTATACAATATTTTATTTGAATTTTATTTTCAAATAAACTCCACCAAGAAAAGCATGTTCATCAGTTAGTGAATTTTAATAATATTGTGTACCTACCCTGATTCAATGTTTTAATACTTGACGAGAATTCTGTAAGAGGCAGGAGAAGGCAAGAAAGGAGAAGGCCTTACGTCCTTAAACATCAACTGGTCAGAAAAGGCACAATATAATAAGCCTCGGACGCGTTCGAGCGCAATGGAGAGCTGTTGGTGCCTCCCTATGCTCCTGAGTGGTGCTTAGGGCCCCTGCATTGCGGTTTGGTCTGGGAGGATCCGCGGCGGGCTTGATTTGTGCGGGGCCGACTTTTTGGTTTGATTGCTTTGATCGAGCTAGGGGGTTGGTTTCGTGCTGGTCGGGTTTGCTGCGGATTTTACTGGAAGGTAGGTATATAGAATTTTGGATATTGGCATAGATCACTCTTAAAGAAAAAATAACAGCTAATGACTCTAACAATTCATTACTAATGTTCGATTTTTAAATGGAACAAACCACTACGGGCTTACGACAGTCTTCTGTTATTTCGAAGGCTGGCTTAGTGTGATCACTTTACGTTAACAACGTTCGCCATTAGGTGGTAATGTTTGTCTTCGAAACTCCTAATCATGAGAATTCTCAACATGTTCAACATGTCGAAAAACCTCATGTATGCAACAAGTAGAAATTTAATAATAAATGAAATATAGAGATAAAAGTTGGAAATTAGATCACTCTCTCTCGAGATAGTGAATTGCCACATTGTAAAGAAGCAAAAGAAGAATGCGGAATTTCATCAAAGGTAGTTATGTTAGATAATACATCTACGCAAAATGTCAAACAAAGGGATTAAAAAAAACAAAAGGCATCAAAATATAGCTTAAACGAATACCAACATCCTGATTCAATGTGGCCAGATGCACTATAAATCTTCAACCATCCAGAAATCAGACACTGACATGTCTTGTTTTACAGTTAATCGAATCGCTCGAAAACGAGTGGAGAGCTAAAAAATCCTATACAGTAGGTATATTCCTTTTTCAATAAAGTGCTCACAGACAGAAAATCCATCAGATCTTCCTAAGATCAACGAGATTCAACAGGTCTATCAAGATACAAGACGGAGACAACATTTAGCATTGTTTGTGATTGAATACGTTACATTAGGGAACTGTGTCAAGCTGACGTAGCAATAATGTCTAAAATATTTTAAAGCTTAGGAGACCAATACCCCTATTCGCTATCAGATCTGCTAAAATTAAGAATCCGCCAAAAAAGTGCATGAAAAAAGTAACTTTTAACTGACTTAAATTATCACTATTCCTCTAAAATGACCCACTTTTCGATCAATTTAAGCGACACCTTAGAAAGACCCTCCGAAATTTTAGATGAACCGCTTATATTATGTCAAAATCGTGTCTTTTTTTCAGTCACCTCTCTTAAAAACAAAATAAGTTATTATTTTCAGTAAATATATCATTTTGCTCTTGTTTTCATCGCAAAAGAAACGTTAAAAGTGTTATATTATTTCTTGATCAAGGTGAATTTGTTTGAGAAAAAGGAAATTTGGCGACCATGATGATAATTTTGACATGGGGAAATTATTCGTTTGAAATCACTTGCATCTATATTCACTTCGATCGATTTCTTAAGGAATATCGCTTGGATTGTTTGAAATCACATGGAATTGCCCGCGAAATTCAAAATTTTAGTTGATGCTTAATTTTAGCGGATCTGATAGGGAATATGTTAAGATAAATGAACCCTATGAATATGATACACCTTATTTTATATATAAAAAAAAAACTTACCCATTACAATCCACATGACTATGGAGTTGCCACCGATGGCCACTATGAGCATTCCAGAGAAGAGTGATATCCAAGCAGCCTGAGCCCATGCTGGCATCAGGCCTGTGGGCGAGGATGTCGGAGAAGGTGGGGCTATTGTAGAAGGAAGGAAGAAGAATGGAGATAAGGTGTAGTAAGGAGGAGGCCAGCCGATTTCAGAGTCTGTTGGCCACACCACGGATGGTGGCACTGTACCACCAACCACAAAGACACTTCGATTAAAGTCTAACTCCCACGAAGAAATCAACTGAAAACAAAAGAAAACAAATTTTGAGTATGGAAAAAATTAAAAACTCCACAAATTATGGAACACGATAAAGTAGGGTCTGCCTTATCTTCGGGACCCTGATGGGAGGAAGAACAGCGCTCTCCTCGGCCAACTGTCATTAGGCATCCTCAACACATGTCCCAGCCATGTCCATCTCCTCCCCACAATAGTAGAGGTGATGGGCCTACGCTTGGTAGCTTGATGCGGTGGTACCTTCTTATACCCAAAACATTCCTGAGGCACTTCATTTCGAAAGCTGAGACTTTTTGTGCCTGGGCTTTGGTCAGGTGCCAGGACTCACACAAGGGCAACACACACGCATCAAACAGTTTACTTTTCGTCTTGAAAAAAAGATAATGAAATATTCTTATTGAATAGATATTCAACTAAACACAATATAATATTTCATGAGAAAACATATCAATTGTAAATTACTTTCGAAATGACAATTTAAATCTCTAGACCCACTTTTGCGATTATATGTAACTATGTAATCTAATTTCTGAGAAATTCGTTAGTCGTGTTTTTTCAAACCCCTTTGAAAACAATTAATTATTCGAAAATTAATACAACCTATGTATTAAGATATTATTACACTTTCTATATCCGCAGCAATTATTACAACAGGTATTTTAATGAAATGTTAGGGTTTTTGATAAGCTAAATTTATTTTATTGTTGATAGCTAAGCTAAGCGCTATTGGAATTAGTGGATTGTTGCATAGATGGTTGTCCAGCTATCTGGAGGATCGTTGTCTTTCTGTAAAAATTAAAGATTGTCTTTCCTCTCCCTTCGCGGCCACTTCCCCAGGGTAGTCACCTGGGTCCAATCTTGTTCTTGTTTTTCATAAACGATATCGTGAAACAATTTACCGATATCAACGTTCTCCTTTTCGCGGACGATCTTAAGTTGTATTTGAAGGTTTCAAATGTTCAGGACTGTTTGATTATCCAAAGAAACTTAGACAATTTATACGGTTGGTGTGTCACGAACCAGCTATACCTGAACATAGAAAAGTGCCAATATATACAATTTGGAAGAGGAAAAAACAAGTTAAGCTTCGACTATACCATAAATGGGGAGAAACTGGAGAAAATCACAGAGGTGAGAGACTTAAGCGTGATCTTTGATGATAAATTAGGGTTCATTGCACACATTCACGAAATTACCAGCTCAGCAATGAAGACTATCGAATTTGTTCTGCGAACTGTAAGAGATTTTAATAACATTAATGCAATCTTACTTCTTTTTGTCTCTCTTGTTCACAGTAAGCTGGAATATGGCATTTTTTATAATTAATTAGGCATTCCACCCATAGAGTGTGATTGGCATTTAATATGCATGCAATGCAATGGTCTGTGTTGCATTTTTATTAAGATTTTTAAAATTTTCTATATTCTAGAAGCCTAGTGATTCCGACGCCGACTTTCGTACTGGTGTCGTGGGTTCGATCCCAAGTGCCTACTATCTTTCTCCTTCACATGACACAATACTATTTATGTTATTACTGTGAAAGTGTCAAAGAGTATATTTTTGTTCGCTTTGAGTGGGAACCTATTCATTTTAATTAAAAAAAAATACAAAAATGAAACATATAGACCAAACTACATATTACTCATAGTATATGGAATATACATGAGTCTTGTGATCGGATTTCAAAAAAGAAATAGATTTCGCTGAAATTAATTTTCTCGACGTTTTGGAGGGTGTAAATTCCAAAAATGCAAAAAAAAAATTTTACGCCACGCCAAAAATGTGTGCGCACCCATAACTCATAGTAATTCTTATCCTCTCTCTCTCTCTCCCTGGCTTGCTCCCAGCTTAACGTCTATGAAAACTGCTAGGGTCAGCTCTCCTCGTCCTCAGGCTGTAGACTCTCCGTAATAATTCTTAATAATTCTCTCATAGTAATTCTTATCCGATTTGATTGAAATTTGGTAGAACGGTTCGATGTAGATGAGTCAGTAAAATATTGAGATCTGTACCTTCAGGGGAACCCTCTTAAAGTATCTAAAGAACATTTCACTTGTTCTAGAAAAAGGGCTAAATAAGAAAAAAAAAAATTCTTTAATTTTCATAAAATTTGGTATACGGGTTGGTCTTATGCTCCTACGCAGGTCCGTAACTTCAGTGGGTCCCCCTTAAAGTACCGATTAATATTGAATATGTAGTTCTAAAGCAGATAATAAAAAGCTCCAATAGTCGATATCATTTTAAAGTTTCTATAATAATTCCAAGGATAAATTCATTTAATCGTAAAATTATGAATTGTGTATGCAAAGATATGTTTTACACGAAAAGGCTGTTATAATATACTATGAGTTCTGGGCTACCCTAGGTTAGCAGATTTTTATTTCATGCAATCATTTAATAAAGACGCATATATTTTCAAATTTGAAGCACTACGGCCTCACGATTGTTTTCTACTATTTTAGTATGACCTTGTTTATGTTCATTGACAACGCTCGCTTCCTATGGCTGTCAAATTCGTCGAAATCCCTCGAAAATCATTTCCAAGTTTGGAATACCAGTGGATAAATTTATTTAAAAGAATAGGTTTAGTTGTACCTTATTAAAATGTAATGTGATTCATTCAAAAATTTCTTGTGCAAATAGATATTCTTTTGTTTTTTGTTCGAATAATTGGAAAATTAAATATCTTTCATTTTGTGTTTTGCATAGACAGAATCGATTTCAACATAATAAAAAGAATTTAGGTAAGTACCTACCAAGTTAAGTCGCTGAAACTTTAACTGCTTTATTAAAAAACTGTGATCAGTGGAAAATAAGAGTTCAGCGGTAGAAAATTTGCGATCAAGCCGTCGGCGTCGTCGAGGTAGTTTAACCCATATCGATTGATTGCGAGCTGATCTCTGTAGATTTTAGCCCGCTTGGATTTTATGTCAACTGACAATGGTTTCGAGTGTACAACAACGCTTTCTGTAATCAATATACTGTTTTTAAGTTTTTTTCTCGTCCAATTAGGTGCTCCCTTCAATGAAGGGAGAAACAAAATGTTTTGGTTTATCATTTTGATAATAGAAATTTTAAACAAATAAAGCAAAAATTGCATTCCCGTAATCATCGAGGTCTTACAACCATGATGCACCAACTAAATTTATAACAAATATAATGACGTTTTGAAGCAAATATTCAGAGTACTTTTAAAGTAGGTACAAATATTAAAATTAACATAAATTATTTCATTTTGGCCAAAACATAAAGGTTTCGTGTGATTTTATAAGGACTTAACAATATTTTGATAATATAAAATAAAAAAATAAAAAATAAGGTCTGGCACCTATTCTGCACCTACTCGAAATCATTCAAATCTGACATAGCGCATCTCGGCTGTAAGCAGTCGCGTTGCCGAGCTACTATTGTTTACAAAATTTCGTGTGAAATGTCATCTTCATACATAACAAACGCGGATCAAATATTTTTTTTACGATAAAGTAAAAACTGATCAGTGAATAATTATACCTAGGTATATGTAATCTAACGATTAACATTTTTTTATAAATCAGACGGTTATTGTTACACAAATCAAATAAATCATAAAATTCGTTGCAAACTTTCGTGAAATTCTATTTCGTAAATATAGTCGATGGAATTTCAAATTTATGTGCAATAAGCAAAGTTCAGCTGCAACGGTTATCTCTGGTCGCTTCCATATCATGTGGTTTGTGTTGGAATATTACATTAATTATTAAATACAGACATAATATTATTATTTGCTTTGAACAGCTTTTTCCACTGTTATATAAAACCCATACTCATTTTAAGCTCAAAGTTTGAATAAATCTTTTACCATGTAACAGTTCAAATAAATTTTAACGTTACGATAGAGAGTCTTTCAAATATTATTACAAAAAGATATTTTTTTTTTACTTAAACTTTCGGGTTCCAAAGATTTTCGGGCAGATACGTATACTGTGTCGTGACCATATATGGTATTAAATTGAGTCCTGTGTCCTGCGGGCCTAGATGAATCGTGTTTGGCGTTTAAACTCAACGCCAAAACGCAAGTTTGGTAGATAAATCAACACAATTCGAGTTCGCTAGAAACGATTTTCGTCATTGCTTTTATGACGTCACGAATTCTCTCGACGCCCGCCGACGCCGTACAAAATATGAAATTAATATATGTATTGGTAGATGAATCGGTTTAATTTTGACAGATTGGCGTAAACGTTGACGAAATTCGTCGGATTCTATATCGCCGGCGCCATCTTTTTGACGACAATAAAACCTTGTAGATTACATCTGGATTACGTTGTGTTTTAATAAAAATAAGAGTTTTAAAAAGGTAATATCTTAAATTAATAATATATTTTAATATTTAATCATGTTTTACGACATAATTATGGTAATTCATTATATTTTAGTGACATTTTATTTAAAAAAAAATATTGTCAGATATCCTACAAAATTTTGATAAATAAATTTGTGTTTGCAATAAAAATACATTAGTTTTGGCAATTAAATGTATAAAAACATTAAAATTAAATTAAAATGTGATCTTCAATATAATTTCCACAACATTTTGAAATTTATGTTCTATAGGACTAGAAATGCTACACCTACGATTACTAGCTGCTGCGCAGATTGAAGGGGGCATCAAGAGACGGCAGTCAATTAAGGATAAACCGGATAAACGTATGATCAGTTTGAGGGAAATCCATGAGATGTCGGATGTATAGTTCATTCAACATTTCAGATTGAATAAAACTAAATCGACATGTTATGACTGTAATATGCTACAAACTGAATTAATGTTGAGGGTAACCAAAATATACCCAGTGGAAATCAAAGTAAGTCTTGTTCAAATTGCATGTGCATACTTTTGTTGAATAATCAAATTTTAAAATAATCCAAATGTTTGTTCTCAATTTTAGGTTATAATAATTACCCTCAGCTTTTTAGCGACTGGATCATATCAGCGAATAGTTGGTGTAAATCAACATATTGTTCAACGGATGACCAGTCGCTTCATATCTGAGGTGGTAGAGGCATTGGTTTCTCCGGCTTTTTCCGATAAGTGGATAATGTTCCCAAGCACAGTACAAGATAGGAATGTGCTGAAACAAGAGTAAGTATGTTTGCCCCACCCCTCTGAACAGTGAACACCCACATAACAATTTAAATGCATAAGCCAAACTGCTTCACCACTTTAGATAAATAAAAAAATCTTTATGTTATTATATAGAACTTTTTGTGTTATCCATGTAACATAATAATATGATTGAATATTCCATTAATTCAGACCTCTTATGAATATTCAAAGCTTTTATTTTAGATTTCAGAGAATCTTTAAACTTCCTGGGGTTGTAGGGTGCATAGATTGCACCCATGTTGCCATTGTCCGGCCAACAACCAACGAACATGTATTCTATAATAGGAAAGGATACCATTCATTGAATGTGCAAATGGTAATTATACATTTTTCATGATACAAACAAATTATCTATTCCATTACCCTAACATCCTTGAAGGGTAGGATATAACATCAAACAAGCCGGTCTTAAACTTCTCTCTCTGCCATCATATTCATTAAATTTTTCAAAGATAAAGGTTTACTTACAATGAAAAGACACTTATTAAATACTAAAAAAATATTCAACAAAATATTTGTGTAGTATAAAACGGTGTTTTTCATTTTAATAATTATAAATTATTACTACATGGTAAACACCACGGTGGGGCTTCGCATGATTCTCATATTTGGGCCTCTAGCCAAATGGAGATATTCATGTGAGAGCTTCACCGAAACCAAGAGTATGTTTGGCTATTAGGTAGGTACCTAATATTATTATAATTTGATATTATAAAACCAAAGATTCAAAGAGACCCTTTGTTCCCAAAAGAAATTCTAATGGCAATTTAAAGATAATTAAAACTATTTTGTTACTTCAACAGGGGACTCTGGCTATCCGCTCGTAGCGTGTTGTATAACATCGCTATTGCAGCACGTCTACAAGCACCAGATGACGATAATGAAGAGATTAATGAAGATGTAAATTTCTCCAACGCTGATGATGTAAACCAAAATGAGTTAACTCAGGGTAGGGCCTTCAGAAATAATTTATTAATGAGGTTAGACCTAAATAGGTTCTCATTAAAAAATTGTGTGTAGGTTGATTCATTCCGAAGAAAATAATTCATATGTCTAATAATTCCTGTTGCACCTTAATTTCCCATTTTCTTATCATTATATAACCACCTCCCCTCTAAACTTAAATTAGCTGATACTGAAGTCAAAAGTATCTTGTCGAAAAGTTTCTTTGATTCCATTAATGACATGTTAGCACCTTAACTTCTTACTTTATGTGGTATCTGTTTCATATTAATCCTCTTCTCGATTTTGATTTTGTCGATACTGCACCTATAATTGCAATAAATGAAATGTCTATAGCTCTGTACATTTACAAAATGCCAATGGAATCCTTTACACCCCTTTGGCATTGAATTCCATTTACTCAATTATATATTGTATTCACTATGTTCATTGATGTAGGTACTATTATTTTTGTATTGTGAATTATTGTTTTTAATGAACCCGAGTGCCTCGTGAGGGGTCTATGTCGGATAAAATAAAGATTCCTTATAATTATATTCATGTTTTAATGAATATATCATATGTTTTACCATATCATTTAAATTTTACTAGTCTTGTATTAGCTCACTTTGTGTGTAGGTGTGAGACTATTCAAATTTAATTTCCCAAATTTTGCACTCACTTTCAATTTTGGTGATAGTATTTATGTGAATTTTTCCCATGTCTAGATTTAATTACATTAAATATTTATGAATAATGTAAGGGTTGTGTATTTACGAAGTGAAAGCTCATTTTAACTGATTAAAATAACGTGGTTGTACTTTCACGATAAATTAGATGAGCTCGAGCGCTTTCGTCCATCTCGCATTGACATTTTCAAGAGACAATGTTAACGCGAGATTGACAGCTCATCTAATTTATTGTGAAAGTACAACTACATTGTTTTAATCAGTTAATTATTTATCATTTGTATTGTTTCCAAATGCATACAACTAGACACAAATATGCTGCGAATAGAACACATTGAAATCATTTTCATAAATCTCGCATTGACATAAGATGGCTTCAGTAGCGTAGAATGTAGAAGCAATTTTCTACTTTTTTATTAAATTTCAAGAAATGTATGTTCACCTAGTGAATTTTATCACTTCTTTTAGACCTTGAAATATCCTTAGAAAATGTAATGCTTTCATTAAAATTTTGAATCTTTTGTTTATTTCAGTTAGTAGAAAGGTATATAATATAAAACAGGGAATGTTGGTATATAAATATTTTATTAACAGAATATTTTTTTCTTTTAAACTTATCAAAATAACATGTCGTGCATATAATAAAATATAAAAATTAAATATCATTAAATCAATCAGGTCATAAACATTGCGCAAGATCAAGCGCAATGGAGAGCTCTTGTTGCCTCCCTATGCCCCTGAGTGGGGTGTAAAAGGGAGAATTGATTGATTGATTGATACATATTTAGAATGTAATGATGACAATGAATAATTTAAAATAAAAAAGTGGTATATAAAAAATTCTTTTTATTTTGTATCATTTAACTTAGCCTAGCAGAAGGACACCATAAAGAAACCAAATGAATCTTAAACCGGCCATACACGGTGCGCTATATTATTATTTACTAGGCCTGCTGCCTCCAAGGAGGTCACCGTCACTGCGTCCCAAAATGGAACTATTGTGACTGGCCCTGCATCTAGAGTTCGTCGCTTAGTCCAGCCTCCTGGAAGAATCGGAGGACTTTGTTGGTGTTGAACTCCTCAATTTTATCTGGGAACATCTAGAAAGTGCCCAGATTTTTGTGTCTTATTACGCATCATTGGTAGGCACTCACACAGGAGGTGCATTGGGGTCTCAAGTGATACCCCACACGCCCTGCACATGCCACAGTCCAATATCCCTATGGTGCACATGTGCATGCTTGTTCAGCCTGCAGTGCCCCATTAGGGACCTCGTGATGGTACATAGATTATTCCTGCTAAGGAACATTAGGTTCCTTACGGATTTTTTTGATGTCCATGTTACTAATGGATAGTGTTACTCCCGAGAGAGTCAGTTCCTCACTGGCCGGGTGACCATCCAGTGAGAAAGGATTCACTTTATAAGTGATTGTATTGCCGGGTGACCATCCAGTGAGAAAGGATTCCCTTTATAAGTGATTGTATTGACGTTCACGACCGTCCCAGGTTTAGCAAGGGAAAAGAAGTCACAGCCGACAGAGCCCCGCATGTCGGCTGAAGGGCTGAGGTTAATCTCCGAGGCGCCCAGGTATCGGAGATGCACCGTTTAGACTGGGTAAACCCCCAGCCATTCATCCATCGGCACGGTACGCTTAACACCTTAGATTGGTGTTGTCCTCTTAGCCAGTCCCGGCATAGCCCAATCCCTCACGTAGAAGTAACCACCCCCACATGAGCGACCCAGCACCAGACACTGCCCAGGATGCACCGCGAGGAGGTGGGACAACATTTGCATCCCACGGTGCGTTATAACCATGGTGGTTTACTTCGAGGGGTCTGTTCGCCTCCGAATTTCATCGCACATAGTGGCACACACTTGTGAAAAAAATATGTAAACGCAGGTAGCCCTCAGAAAAGATGATGGGTGTGAAGTAGAAGAGTGATTGTGTGACTTACTTGGTATGCTGGTATTCGGACGTCTTCAGACCGGCCGGTTCTGTAATTTTTCTTCTGCACTCTCTATTAATAGTTTTTCACCGAACAACACAAGTTTGTTCAACACGAAACACACACTGTGCTCTTTTTCCAACATCAATATGACAACCAACCAAATAACAATACATGTATGGCCAGCTTTAATTAGATCTGAACAAAATGTACTTTTCACCCATAGTTATCTATATTTTCAGCTAGAAGCAAAATTGATACAGTTAATATTCATTAAGGGTTGCGCCCTCCCATACCCCTGGATGTTTCAGGAACCTAAGTTCTCATTTCATCCAGACTTAATATACAGTTAATAATTTAAAATAAAGAAACTCCAATGATCATATTTTACAAACAAGAAGATAATCGACTCGGTGTGTATAGGTAAGAACACGTAGAAAGCCGATTCCGCCGACCGGCGCAAAGAATGTTACTATGCATTTGAATGGGAATACCCACAGAAAAAGCAGGAACCCGCTTTCCGGCATGCCCATTGAAACCATAGACAACAATCTATGAGCTGGTCGGCGCAGGTCGGAATCGGCTTTCTACGTGTTCTTATCCTATAGGACCTATCCTACACACATCTAAAATTATAATTAACCAGACAATTTATTAAAAATGGGTCATTTTAAGAGTCATGTCACATGCGACATAAGTCATTCAACAGTGGAAACAGAGTCCAAGAGATAAGCACACAGACCCTCAAACTAAGCTCTCTCATTCTCGCATACGTAATTGCCGCCCATTCCACTTAATCCACCGTTTCGGGCGTTTTAGTAATTTTTCATACAAAGTCAACCAAATTGCACGCATATAATTAAATTCTTGGGTTGATCCCGTCTGAGCTTTGAATACGAATGAAATATGGACGTTTTAGAATTAAATTTTAATATTATTATTTAGTTGGTATATTTTTGTTTCTGGGGGCGCAGTGTACAATGAACGGGCCGCCTCTGGCTAGGACCAGAGGGTCCACAGGACAACGTCTGTCGGGAAAGCTAGTTATATATAAAAAATGGATAGCCCAAAACCAATTGAAAGTGGAAAAATTAAAAAAAGGTTTAAGATATACCACCTTCTATACATACATAATCTTTCACTTCTAAACATTTAGCACATAACCAATATCTTAACATAGAATGTGCAAAAATTTGACAAAGTCTCTGCTTAGCAAAACTGCCTCTAATTTTTCTACTGCGTGTTCGGATCAGCAACACATTTGAACAATGGCATTACTAGGGCTGGTATTATCCGTCACTTAAAGGGGTAAAGTGCACACCTTTCAGGGAACATCCTATATTACAATCGGGAAGTTCGTCCGCAACTCAATTAACACTCCTATGGGAAATATTTTTCATACTTATATTTATTTACCTTTCCACTCATCATTGAGTGATTTAGGCATACTTAGATTATTTGTTTCTGAGTCGATCATTGTTATAACAACTAATAATAATAACTGTTATGCAAGGCATAACAGTTTGTTTGTAATATATTTTAATATAATTTTCTGTATTGTATCTACTTGTAAACATGTGATGTACATATTATGACCATACGATTAATAATAATAATAATAATAACATTATACTATACAGTTCCTACATACAACTAACTGTTGCTACGGGAAGATATGTCAATTGAAATTGGGAGGCTAAAATTGACAATGTTGCTATGTCAATTGAAATTGGGACGCTAAAATTGACAATATTGCTATGAGTGAAGCGTGAGGTTTTAATAAAATGTAAAAAAATAAGAGGTGAAGATTGAACTAACCTTCTTCCAAGATTTTAGGGATTTTTCTCCACCTGTCCCATCAGAATTGAGCAGATTTGTTAATTCTCTCCACTGCAAATCCTGTCGAATCCGCCCAGTACTACCACCTTGTGGTCTCAAAATATCTCCATTTCTGAAACACAAAAAATACTTCAGGATCACTAATTAAAATTTTAATGATGGTAATTCATTGTATTCATAGTCGAGAGTGTTACGAGAATACTTATTTTAATAGAGACTTCCTCTGCACATTTCATAAATAAATCACAAACTCTCTCTCCAGCGCTTATGTGCTTTTCCATGAGATCTCTGTCCTAATGGTGTGTTGTGATACATTTTACTGCTCCGCTCAGAGACATCTTCCACCTTGCATATTTCTCAATTTCTAATATGATCCCTTATGCCAAATTGTAAAACGTTCCTAAAACATTCATTTCAAATATTCAAAGTTAATTAGGCTAAAAAAATAAATCATCTACAAATAATACAAAAATATGGTTTAAGTTTACTATGGCAGTTTTCAAATCAAATGATAAAATTATTATTTATCTTAGGGCACTAGTCCTTGAATGATGCGATGTGCGCCAAGATCGGTGGTAGATCCACGATAGAGCTATCCACCAGGTGAAATAGCTTTACACCCCAATAATATATTAAATTAATGCTTAATCCCCATATCTTCGGATGCTACATGATTAATTTTCAAAGCAAACTAACTAATCTAACATAAAAATCAATTACAAATGTTGTGTTTTATAACAAAACCAAACGAGGTGCTCTAACACTTCAATTTTGTTTCAAACAAGTTAAATATTCTTTCAATTGTGAGTAAATATATTAAAAGCAGCATCATCAAATGCAATAAAATAATATTTACTTACTTTGAAATGATATCTCACGTATAAATCGAATTGAATTAATTTCGTGATCAAATCGACGAGAATGCTGAATGACACATGAATGACAGATAGCGCCCGCCGAGCATAGATCAACGACAAAAAAATGATATGGGTGCCAACTTAACAAAACAAAATCATAGACAAATACGACGTCCTCTGACGTAATTGGCGAACGACGCCTACCGTATTATCGCCAAATAGTCGACGCAAAACGCTTTCTCGAAACGTGTTTATCTACCAAAATAAAGTTGCGTTTGGCGTCAACTCATTGGCGATGATCGTCAACGTTGCGTTTTCGAATGTGATTTATCTAGGGCTACTGATTGGCTTTCCCTCATCTTCCGATACCATCATAGTGCATGCATGTCTGTACGTGTGTATGTGTGCCTCAACGGCAAATCATCACGTGATGGGGTGAGTATAAAAGAAAGAATCCCATAGAGCGCGCTTTCATTATACAGCCATAATTCGTTCATTAAGCATTGAATTTTTAACTTTCTTTCTCGATCAATACAGTTCACCTCACCCAGCCCGTCTGCGGCTGTGGTGAGTGTGTTAGTAAAATAATAATAAAATTAAACTTAGTTCACGAAATAATATTTACTTAATTGATTAAACCTGTAAAGCAGTGAATTTATATAAAAATAATTGAATTTTAATAAGGACTCGAAGTTAATTTGTAGTGTGAATAAACAGGCCAGTTTATCCCTTACTGACCAATATTGTGTAATAACTTTAAGAATAATTTTGTGTGCAACCATAATTGTACCTGCTTTATAAACTGTGAATTTAAACTAGTGAATACAATAAACATTTAAAATATACATATCAGTCTTCCTAATCACTCGAATTCAACGAATCCTTGAGAACTCCAAGAGTAATGCTCATTTCTACTGACTAAACCGGAGCAGTGAGAGATGCAAGAACACCACCACCAAAGGTCAACCGAGCAGCTTCTCATCATGTCTCACCTCAGTACTTCGTACCATAAGAACATCTATTTCTAAGAGGGTCAAATCTCTACTACAAAGGTGCCTCCAGAGGTACCGAAGATCACCCTATTACAATCATAATATATTAAAACTAGTTTTTTAAAGGCGCCCGTGGTGCCTAACTGCCTATGGCCTTTTTTATGCAAACTTTACTTCCTCATAGCTGTGAGACTTCAAAATACTTGGTTGATTTAACTCTTTATGAAAACTCAAAAACAACTTAAACTTTTAATTACAAAATTTGCATTCAAATAGCTTTTAGCATGTGGGTATTTAACTATTTGATTTATTAAAACTTTTTCATGCAAACTTTGCATTCGTATGGCTGAATTCTTATGTGAGACTTTAAAGCACTTGATTAATTGAATTCTTCATGAAAACTCAAAAAACAACGTGAACTTTTATAACAAACTTTGCATATCTATGGCTTTTAAATGCTATGAATTCACATGAAAATCTTTAAAAAGTTACTTTAGTGTGTAAACTTTTTATTTCAAACATTGCATTAGTAAGGCTTTTCTCCATTATGATGTCGCGTCTGTGCGTTAAACTTATGATTTGGTAAACTTTTTCATGCAAACTTTGCTTCCTTATGGCCGAATTCATAATATGTCAGACTTGAAAGCACTTGATAATAGAACTCTATGAAAATTTAAAAAAAAACTTGAACTTTTTATAACAAACTCTGCATAATATTAAAACACGTATGCAATTCTTCTGTTTTCGCAAGTATGACTAAACATTCTTGCAGATCCTTTTTATTTTCGTTATATTCACTATACCACTCGTCTATTTTATCTAACCTTGTAATATATTATATCTCGCGATTTTTTTCATCGTTTTTAAGTCCGAATGTTACATTAAATCGTTTGATAATCCTTTCTCTACACGATGTTAAAGTGGCTACTTTGTTCTCATCCATGTTTGTTTTCGACATAAATGAACAATTTACTTTTATATGTAAGATCGCTTATATTCTGGGCGCGGGCCGTGTCACGCGCGCAACAGCAATATATACAACAAAAAGCTGCTAACCTAGGGTAGCCCAGAACTCATAGTATATTTTAACAGCCAGAAGACAATTATTATCTTCACTAGAAAAACATAATATTCAATTTTAATCGGTACTTTACAGGGGACCCACTGAAGTTACGGACCTCAAATTTTACGTGCTTGTGTAGGAGCATAAGACCTTTTTTTTTTCTTTTTAAGCCCTTTTTCTAGAACAAGTGAAATTTTCTTTGGATACTCTAAAAGAGTTCTCCTGAAGGTACAGATCTCAACATTTTACTGACTCATCTACATCGAGGGGCTAACCGTTCTACCAAATTTCAATCAAATCGGATAAGAATTACTATGAGTTATGGGTGCGCACACATTTTTGGTGTACGCGTACGGGTACGGGTACGCGGAAATTTTCTTCCTCTTCTAAAAAAAATTTTTTTTTTTTCATTTTTGGAATCTACACCCTCGAAAACGTCGAGAAATTAATTTAAGCGAAATCTATTTTATTTTTTTTTGAAATCCGATCACAAGACTCATGTATATTCCATATACTATGAGTAATAAACTACTCAATATTCTTTTCGATCTATTTAAATTTCGTAATTTCCACACTGCAATAATTAATTAACAATAAATAATTATTAATAAACACGAATTTAGCTTTTATCCGGCTTCGATTAGGACCAAATAAAATGTTAGTTTGCTATGAGATTGTTCCTCCACGCCGTTCGGTGAAGGCCAAAGTTTCGGGACGGAATAAAGGAGAGTTGTGCGACTTACCTGTTCCTCTTCCTTCCTTGATCTTGCTTTATGGACTGTAACTGAACACTGACACAATTAAACTTTGTACAATAGTATATTGCTCTCGATTGAGCGACAATTAAATCATAAACGAATTTCGGATCCATTAAAACTGACAATAACCTTCTCGCGTGAAGCATCAGTGTAACACTAACTACATAAGCCGCACCACGGGAACATTCGGGATGGACAGGTGACAATTTTAATAAAAAGATTTTATATAACTTTTTATTTAAATTAATAAAATAAATAAATTAATTAATTAATAGGTATATAGGTAGGAAAAAATATGGAAAATGGAGATTTTAGGATGATTGCCCAAAGCAACAATCAACACTCTCTTTTACACCCCACTCAGGGGCATAGGGAGGCAACAAGAGCTCTCCATTGCGCTCGATCTTGCGCAATGTTTATATATATTGCGCAATAATATCATATTATAACCACCATATAACAATAAGCAGATGGCAAAAAAACTTTTGATGCAGTGATGTCTTAGTTACTCATAAACACCAATAAAAACAAGCTGAGAGCAATAGAATAACATAATATACCTACAGCTACACGCGATAAATTATTATCGATACACAATGTTCTAAGTTTATCTAGATTCTTGTGTCAATTTTTCAGGACTAGATCTTAACGCTGTGGGGTTACCGGCTAAGAATAGGACCTCTGCTCTTTTTGCTGGGTTTTCGAGCATCCTGTAAGAGGCAGGAAATCGAAAAATCAGATCGGGACCGTGAGGTTGACCACCGGTCAGAAAAGGCACAATGAGCCTCGGACGCCTTCGAGCGCAATGGAGGGCTCTTGATGCCTCCCTATGCTCCTGAGTGGGACTTAGGCCTTCCGCATTGCGGGTTGGTTTGGGGAGATTCGCGGCGGGCTTGATTTGTGTGTGGCCGGCTTTTTGGTTTGATTGCTTCGATCGAGCTAGGGGGTCGGTTTCGTGCGGGTCGGGTTTGCTGCGGATTGGTCTCCTCCGACTTGCGGTGTGCGGGGTGCCTTTAAGGGAGAATGAATGAATGAGATCTTAACGATATATCAACAACTGATGACCTACTTATACTGTTCGATTTTAAATGGTATAATAAACAAACCACTACAGGCTTACGACCGTCTTCTACTGTTATTTCGAAGGCTGGCTTACTGTGATCACTTTACGTCAACAACGTTCGCCATTAGGTGGTAATTGTCAAATTCCCGAATATTATGAGAAATTTCAACATGTTCAACATGTGGAAAAATCCCATGCCCGGGCAGGATTCGAACCTGCGTCCCTCGTCGTACCGTGCCGAGACGGTAATGGTACCTAATGGCAATTGGTCATCTTTTTATTTACAGTATTCAGTTCGTTCACTTTTGACTGAGGACCGAGGGCCTGGATTGATCGAAAAATGCAGATTCAAAATCATATCATGTATGTACCTACCTAGATACATATTATTAATTGTTCAGTTTTTTTTATTTTCCACAAATAGTTAGGTACATACCTAAAATTGTACTATTAGTAGTTTTAGTCTAAGCCAGATTATTACATAGCTATACCAGACGCCATATGGGTAGTTCACATAACATTGCGTCAAATGCCGTATGCACGAATATTGCGGTAAATCGTACAAGGTGACCCTTGTCAAATGACCCGCTGTATATTATTATGCAAGATGGCTAACGGCTGTGTCAAATTTAATTAATATAATATTTGATGTATAATGGATGCAATATTAAGTGCATGGGTTCACTCTGCGAAGAGATGTCTTAATCTTAATAATATAGTACCTTCTTATTTCGTACAACTACTCGCATTCTAAGAATTTTCTGCGTAGATTAATAGAAAAAGAAGTGTGAATCTAAAAATCATGTGCCAGCTAGTAACTTAGACAAAAACGGTGACAGAAAATTGGTTTGGAAGAGAATGTTTACAATTATTGGCAATATTTGAAAGGAGTTGCCATCATTCGAACCAAAACGATGTCTTGTTATTCTACCTTTATCAAATTCATCATTCGAATAATTGAAAATTGTTTCGTTCAATCATGTTCAAATCAGTAATTGAATCCAAATTTGTTTTTTTTTCTTGTACCTTATAATATACTAGCGGTCTGTCCCAGCTTCGCACCCGACATAGGTATTTAAAAAAAATAATTCAGTTTTCTTGTGATCTTTATAGAACCCTAATTTTATCAAAATATTCTATAATGTTAATCTGGAATAATGTAGCATTCTAATGGTCCCCTCCCGTCCGGCGCGTACCCCAATGATGACTATAATATCTCTGCCGCATTTCAATTTTTTTTTTTTTTAACTAAATAACACATTGTGGCATAACAACTATAATAGTTAGACATATGCTGTCGCGACACTTTTTGTAAATAATAATTATGTCTTCTACAAAGTCGTAGTAAGTACTTAATTTTATTTCATCATCAATAGTTTTCACAGCGCACGCGATGAATGAGAGAATCAATAACCAATGTGGAAAATTTAAAAATAACGTTACCCTTAACCGTCTTATTAAAAACACAAGATTAAAATTTAAGTAAGGCTTGAGTCAGAAATTTTATCAATAAAAGATGCTTAGCCAGTGATGCATCTTAATCTAGACAAAAAGTTAAGCAATACCTTAAGCGAAGTGTGGATAACGCATGCGCATTGTCCCGGTTTCGCCATTTGACATATCGTGAATTGGTTTTTTGTTTTCAAAAAGCTACGTATGAGTAAGAGTCTTGTACAGTTCTATCACATATAAAAAATCTCTGATAGAACTATACAAGACTCTTTTCATTTTTATTTTAAAATGGATCATTCTACTCTTTTGACATACCTACCCAGATTTCACTATACAAATTTCCGCCATTGTTGCAAATTAAGTTGTTTCTCAGCTAAGTCTTGTCTAATCGGACATTATTGATAAGAGAAAGGTTAGCAAAAGATTAACGAGTTAAGTCACGATTAATTAAGTCAAACTTAAGTATTAATTATGCGTGTGATTAATAATAACACAGTAATTCAATTTATTTTTCACAATTTCCCTCATTACTAAACAAATATTCTCTGTAACTCTTTTCCTTTCTTCCGGGAATCTTCTATCAGAAATTTTTGATATGTCATTGTGACAGTACAGTGTACAAGACTCTTTCATTTTTATAGACAATGTTTACTGCACTACAGATTTAATTAAAATAATCATTTTTTCATTTTAAAATTTTAAATAGGTAAGTATATTGGAAAAATAATTATTTTAAAATCATAATCATAGCTTTTTGAAAACAAATAACCAATCCCGATATGTCAAATCAAAGATAATATAAATATATCTAGTGTAGTATGTCAATTGGCATGATTATGATTTATGATTCTAAATAAAAAAATTGGTGAAAGCAGCACAATGCGCATGAGTTATCCACACTCCCTAGTAGACTTTAAACTACCCCCTGCAGTCGCTCAAGGTATTGCTTAACTTTTTGTCTAGATTAAGATGCATCACTGGCTAAGCATCTTTTATTGATAAAATTTCTGACTTAAGCTTTACTTAAATTTTAATCTTGTGTTATTAATAGGACGGATGACAAGAGAAAGGGTAACAAAAGATTAACGAGTTAAGTCACGATTAATTAAGTTAAACTTAAGTATGAATTAAGCGTTTGATTATTAATAAGACAGTAAGTGTTTCTATCCCGTCATAAGTGAGGGTCATCTGTCAACATGTGACGCAATAATAAGGTATATTTATGTGACGCAATAATGATGGCTGAAGGTATCTAAAGCTCTTTTCCGTACAAAATTGACAACTGACTGTATGGACAGAACTCAAGCACCACTTAGGGTGCTTCTTAAAATTTAAATTTTAAAATGTCAACGGGTCACTCTGTTATTCAGTTCTACTATGTTAGACATGGAACTACGATTTTTTTCAGAATTTTAAAACATAGTTTAGGGGTTGCTACCGGCTGTTGAAAGTTTGTATAGAAAAATCTAAATTGGAAAATTTCCTTACAGTTATTGTTATAATAGCTACATATCTAATATCAATATTTTTTTTATTTTAAAATTTCTGTAGGATTTAAAGTTCTGAAATAAAAAAAAAATATTAATTTTTTATACCGACTAATGATATTTTCTTCTAGAGGTAGCGTCCCCTAAAAGTTGTTTAAAAATTCTAAAAAAAAATCTGTAGCAATAAATTATACCATAGAATAAAATACAGGGATGACCCCTAAAAAATTAGATTTTTTTTTTTCGACCATATAAGAAGCACCCTAACCACTACATACCTACATAGGTGAAAAGGTGTATGAATAAAAAATAGCCCACGGGAAAAAGCATATTGTTAGTCAATCACTCACTCATCACCCCTCCAAAAATTATGACAACGTTGGACCTTAAATATTTTGAAAAAAATATTATGTGACTTTGACGTTTTATGGATTAAATCTGATTCCGTGCAATTCAATCAATACCTTTAATTTCATCCCATTTTCAATTCAACCTTTGTTACCTAGGAAATGTTTATAATACCAATTAATTACCTAGATTGAATAAAACGAAGAGGGCTGTAGGATCACAAATTTAAATCCTCTAGCACAAATAACTGTTGGAGAACAGGTAGAGAAAAGGGTTATTCATTGTTTGATTGTAAATGAATAACCCTTGTAATAATATTCATTGTATTATAAATGAATTATATTGTCATTAAAACAATATCAATTTAACTTTAACACGTTTAAAACTTATTCCCGTAGCAACCGATATAATAATATGTAGTGGTAACACGTAAATTGTTCGAATAACAATTCTTCGAAAATCACAATTCACCTAATGGCAATTGTACGAAATCACAATAATTCACCTAATGGCAATTAAACGAAATTACAATATTTCCTAATGCACAATTTCACTCGATATACCTATTATAAGAATATTTATAGAAAAACTAGCAGCCTCAGTTCCTATTGTCCTTCTAAAAGGACAGTTAAGTTTAAACCTGAATAGCTACGTTGTTTTTTTGATTTTTTTTGAAAAATCTTATTATAATATTTTAATAATGATTCTTGCACATTTCATTACAATAGTAGTCATGTGATTTAGAGTGAAATATATTTTCTTGCATTTGATGTGTTGAAGATGGACACCGTGTTTTTGTCGAAACACTAACACAAGTTCACAACGCTCCAAACCAAACATGGCAAAAAGCAGATGGCAAAAAAACTGACTAATTTGTTGCAGTGATGTCATAGTTACCTACTTATAAACACTAATTAAACTAATCTAAAAACAATAGAACAAAAGATACACAAGATAAATGATTGATAGTCCCGCTGTCCTTTGAAAAGGACGCTAGGCATATCTGGGATAATTTTGAGAAAAAAAGGCATGTAAAATATTTTTTGTGTGGTAAGGGCGTTTCAATAAAAATAGGTAGGTACTGAACTATATACGGACGAACGAAACAAATTGAGTGTTTTATTTTTTTATACTATGTAGGTACGTACTTATTTTATTAAAAATCATTTTCAAAATCAGACTTTTAAATCCCGAAAAAAATAACATTTAAAAGAAAAAAAAAAAAATTTTTTCATAATAAATTAAGTAGGTACCTACCTAATTTTTTCATGAAAGAATGTAAATTAAAATTTCAAATATTAAGAAAAAATAATAGGTAGGTATATCGAAAGTTTTGTTCAAAATATTATGTTCTGTTTATAAATCGATTAAAGTAGGTAGGTACTTACTATATCTATCTATAATATAAAAGAAAGTCGGGTTAGTAAGAACACTAACTTATGTAGGTACAACTCGAGATCAGCTGAACAGATTTTTATCATTTTTTGTTTATTGGATTCTTCTTCGCTCCGGATAACATAATAACTAATAAATAACACGAGAAATGGATATCAATTTACATAAAATATAATATTAAAATAAGTATGGAACGAATTTCGATACAAACTACCAGATGTTTTATAGTTGGTACGATTGAGAGAATTCGGATGGAAAATATGCAGTTTAAAACAGATGCATTGAAATTGATTTATATTAGTCTTGGGCATAGTAGTTCGCGACTGAGATCGAACGGTTTAGTTCTCCGCCCCTAAACGAACTAGTTCGCTCTTCTAGTTCGTCAGCTCCCAGTTCGGATCAGTGAAAGGCAGATCGTTCGCTCGTTTTGATACTGCTCTGACTGCATGTGATAAGACTATGGAATGCTGTACTTTTACTTACAAATTGTGTACTCTAAAAACAGCAAAAACCTTCGAATGAATAGTAGTAGTGATTAAAATACCTTTCTATAATTTTTTTAAGTTTTATTTATTTATGTATAAAAAAATTAAATACAATAAAAATTACATATTACTATGTAAGAATATTAATTTGGACATTTTATTCGATGCCAACAGTGTCTTATTATTTTAAAATTTTGTTTTTGGCCCACTAAAAGTTTTCTTTCATCAGTCACAGTGTGGCCACTCGTAGTCTTGTGCAGTTCGCGAACGAACTAGATCGAAAGAGCCGAAGAACGAGACGCGCGTGTGCAGTGAGCGACCGGCGGTAATAGACTGCATAGTTCGTAACGAACGACACACTCTCGCTCATTCGATCACGTCACGAACTAATGAACTATGGAACGGGGAGTGAGGGAACTAGTTCGTGTAGTTCACCTGTGGGAGCGCTCTTTCGAACTAGTTCGTTCGCGAACTACACAAGACTAATTTATATTCTTCTTTTAAATTCTCATTCAATATTCATAGACCACAAGAAGACGTCTGTCGGGAAAGCTAGTTTTTTATAATAATAACGAGGCATATCGAAGAAATCAATAAGTATCATGTTTTTTTCTTTCTCACCTTCGGCTTTATCAAGAACCTTTTGTTCCTTTTCCTCATAATTCTATCAATTTCTCTACAGGTACATATCTACTTCCTTTTGTAAGAATACTAAGAGGTATATGGAGGCAAGGTGTTCTCTTGATTAGAAGTTGAAAAAAAAATAAGGAAAAATAATAGAATCGATAGAAACACGAGCCTTCTGATGGATGGATGGGTGGACTTTGTCAGATAATATGTAAAATGTATTATTTCAAAGAATTGATAAGAAAATACTTCGGGATTGTTTAAAGAATTATCTTAACTCGAAAATAGAATTAATCAGTTTCAATGACTTTCTCCCATACTGTCTCAAATCATTCAGCCCCGATTCAAAGAAACAGAATACGGTACGGACAGTCTTATTTCTTATCTTCTAGAGTTTATACCATGAAGGGTGGAAGAAAGCGCTCTCCCTGGCACATTGTTATTTGTCATCCTTAAATTTGCCCATCTTTTCTATATTATTATAAAGATAGAATTGTTTAGGTTATATATAAGTCGTGATGCGGTGGTACCATATTATACCCAACTAGCTTTCCCGACAGACTTTGTTCAGTAGTCCTTACTATTAATAATAATTATTGATGTGAATTTCTATTTTATATAAAACTAGAGGTCCGCCCCAGCTTCGCACGGGTAGATAGATACTTAAAAATAATTTAGTTTTCATACAGATCCCTAACTTTTTCAAAATATTTTATAGCACATGTTAATCTGGAATAATTGCGTTGCAATGTACCGTGTCACGTCACTTTACCACCGTGACTACTTTGCGCGGTATTTCTACTAAACTTGACGTCATAACTCCCCTCAGTCCCCTCCCCGGCTCCAGTACGCACTCTACATCGGATAAGTTGAGATGATAAGAGACTATGCTTTTTTTTCCAATACTCACATTTTTAAACTCGTGATAACTTTCGAATGGAATGTCCGAATTGAATAATTCAAAAAGTTATACAAACATATTGAAGCAGTCTTGAATATGAACTAATTTATTTTAATAAGGAGTAATACCAAGATACCAATAAAGAGCCTTTTCTAGAGGTGATATTTTATTGATTTTTTTTTAAATAAAAAAACACTTATTGTGGCATAACTATAATAGTTAGACATATGCTGTCGCGATACTTTTTGTAAATAATGATGTCTTCTACAAAATTGTTGTACATTGTTTTATTCTATCATCATTAGTTTTCACAGCGTTCGCGATAAAAAGAATATTTTAGGTAAATTTTTTACACCTTGGGTTACATTATTGAAGTTTTCGTAGGTTACCCACTTTTTTTTGGAAATTAAATATAGCCTATGTGCACCGCCGATATTGTAGCTTCCCAAAAGTGAAAGAATTTTTCAAATCGGTTCAGTAGTTTTGGAGCCTATTCGATGCAAACAAACAAACAAACAAAAAATCAAATCTTTCCTCTTTATATATTAGTATAGATACGTTTAAAATCTCATTGAATGTTAAAAAATTATTTCTGAAAGCCGATAGAAGTTCTATCAAAAATCTGCAAACCAATGTTTTGAAACTCAATGGATTTTTCACAGATGGCGTTGTTGTCAGTAAATCCGTTCCATAATAACGAATATTATATTTTATATTATTTTCTATACATTTTTCGAACTTTTAATAATTATTCTGTTATCCGTAACGGAGAAGAATCCAATAAACCAAGCATCATAAAAATCTGTTCAGCCGATCTCGAGTTATAAGTGTTCGAACTAACCTGAGTTTCTTTTATATTATAGCTGATATTCTTCTAAGGCACTTTGTTTCAAAGTTGCTTGGGCTTAGGACAGGTGCCAGGACTCACACCCATACAGGAGAATAGGCAACACACACGCATCAAACAGTTTACATTTTCCGTCTGGACACTAAACGCCGACGCTTTCCGTACTTTGATCATGTATTTAAAGGCATGCATCACTGACAATACCTATATAATGTATCTAAAGCTCAGTCCCTAAAATTAATAATGTTTAATAATAAGACTTTTAGGCTAAGTATAAGAAAGTAGATAGGCAGGTACTTGTAAGAACTGCCCCCGTAGACAAATGCAAACTAGCGTTCGACTACAAACGAAGATTTCGCCAATGTATAGTGCGACAAAATTATCTGTCCACTGGAACATGTAAACAAGTATTTAAACCAAGCAATGACACTTATATAAAAAGTGGACAGCTAATTTTCTTCCTACTCTACATTGTCGAAGAATTCGTTTGTAGTCGATCGCCAACTGTATTTTGTCTAGGCCCACAGGTAGTCGATCAGTGCTCGAAAGTCAACCATAACTTTTTTTTTTTTTTTTATAAATGAATCTGTGCTCACTCAAAGTGAACACAAATACACTCCCTGACTCTCTCACAGTAAGCTACTGAAAGCTTGTGTCGTGAAAGAGGAAGATGGTCGGCACCTGGGATCGAACCACGACGTCCGCAGTACGAAAGCCGGCGCTGTAACCGCTGGGTCACCAACCACTTAGATTATAAGTTTGAACAGTATTGGGTACCATATTGTCAAAGACTGAGCGACTATTTCACAATCTTCATTCAAAAACAATGACTTGTTTACGTCAAATTTGAAATGTTGATAAATTTTTTTGTCTATTTTTATTAAAGAAAAACAATATTAGTCTATTCTCAATTCGATCACAGATAAACCAAAGAATATATGCGTCTGTGTCAATATCAAATACATCGAAGTGTACTTGAGTATCAAAAACATAACATTACAATAGTGTTTATAATGTTTTTTTTTATTGAATCAATGTATTTTTTTTACATTATTTAAAAATAAATACTAACATTCGCCACTCCTTCTCTATATAAACTAAACGTGTGCAAAATTTCATACTCCTCCGTCGGCGCGATTTTCGTTAAAATGGTCACAAAGTTTTTGCTTCACGTATTATACTCGTACTTATAAAAATTCACAATATTTCAAGAACTAAAAAGATTAAGAAAAATGGTATAGGTAAAACTAAATCAACAGAAAACAAAATGTTACTTTGATCAAACAACAACTTATCTAATTGCGGCATTAAATTAGAACAAACACACAACTGCTCATGTACAGAACTAAAAAGTTTGTAATTTACAGTAGACATTTCGATAAGGTTCCTATCGCAGCAAAACTTTTACAATACATATCTGCTTGAAAATTGGTATAACAAATTACAGACTAACCCTTGTTAAATTTGCAAAATGTTGGCTAATTCTTATGGTAAGAGACCGAGTTATATGCAACTTTAAATGGATGAAATATGTATGAACTACAAATAAACTCAAAGTATGCAATACCACACAATATGCAAGTACATTTTTCATACAAAATAAAATACTAAAAACACACCGCAACACTTTCAGTTCTAGCGCATACCAACATTTTTACTAGAATTCCGTGGCACACCAACAGCTAAAAAATAGGTAAGTACCTACTAATAGTCCATTAAATTATTTTATTTTTGTAAGAAAAAAAAACATTTTTTTTCTTTGTCTTTGACTTTTAAGACTTCAGTTATAGAATGAATCTTCATCTATAAATATCTTCTGCACGTGTAAATGTAACCAAACTCCTCCCTAATCGGCTGTAAGGACTAATTTATTTAAAACTAGTTTTCCCGACAGACGTTGTCCTGTAGTCCTTACTATGAATATTGATTTCAAATGTGTAATCCATACAAAAATGTGTTTAAAATAGGTATGTTTGAATGTTAAAAATTTATTCTGAAAGCTCGAAAGAAATTCTATCAAAAATGTGGGTACCAATGTTTTGAAACTCAATGGTTGTCTAGTAGGTAAATAAAAATTCTGTAGTTATGGATTTTTCACAGATGGCGTTGTTGTCAGTAAATCCATTCCATACTAACTTTATTATTATATTTTCTATTATTTGCTCCCCTTTTTTCGATTTTTTAATAATTATTCTGTTATCCGGAGCGGAGAAGAATCCAATTAACCAAGCATCATAAAAATCTGTTCAACCGATCTCGAGTTATAAGTGTTCGCACTAGCCCGACTTTCTTTTGTATTATAGATCGCACAGTTCGCCCATTAGACCATCTCTCTGTGTTATCGGTATACCTCTTGCTCCTTGCATGGACTTTCTCAACAGGAAGTCCTGTACTGCACTTTCGGAGGTATCATAAGTGTTAATTTATTTATTTAATATGTAGATTATGTATAAACCTTTTTTGTAGCTGCTACCATTTACTGAAATTTGTGAAAGTCGTTCGTAGTTGGTACATTTTTTCTACTTAATTTCAATAGAAATCGTTTCCAATCAAACATTTTAGCCTTTTAATAGTTTATGATGATAATGATTGAAATAAAAATTGTGATTCTTTATAACACTATTTGTTTCTGATTTTATATTTAAGATACCTATATAGCTTTTGACATAACGATGTCTGTCTGCTTCACTATAGTCAAACATACATTTTACTCAAAATATTATGCAATTTTATCCATTTAATAGTCAAACAATGCGAATGCATATAACTTTAATACGGTCTCTAAATGATAAAACCCTTGGGAACTTTTTTTCTACGTTGATTTATATATAAAACTTTAGGATTCTGTAGTTAAAGAACAATTAATTATCTCATACCAATTAGGTATTATTTGTAAATACTTAGCACATATATTGTTTGTTTATAAAAGAAAGTAATTATTTAGAGGTAAGAATGTACGGAGATGGGATCTCGCCGGAAACTTTAATTATTACGAAGGTAAAGTCAGAAAGTTTCTGAAGATTTATTAGTGGGCCCAATTATAATCATTATTTCCGAGTGCCCTTTGGTCCACATACAACTTATTTCTTACCAGAAATTGTCATGTTAGGGATGTTTTTAACGGTTAATGACTGTAGACTTTTTGACCCAACACGTTCTGTTGGGTCGGGAAGAAATAATGGATATCAAAACTTTTAGATTGATTTTTTTCTCTCTTTGGTGGAAAAACTCTGTCAGAAATAGAAAGGAATGAGAATATTAGAAAGGAATTTGGTATGGAAGTTAGTGTTACAAAGAAAAAGTTAAGATGGTTTGAAATTTTCAAAAAATAATAGGTACCTACATGCAAGAATAAGAAACAGGTGCGAACTTAACCTTGTTGCTTCATATTTGATATCAGAAATATTTTTGTAACCAAGAAGGCGCTTTTATCATAGGATGTATAACTTCAAAAGTTCCAAGAGCAGCGTAGGAACATGTTTGCATGATTCATCGACTACGAGAAGGCTTTTGATAGAGTTCAGCAACACGAGCTCATCAACATGGCGATGGAGTGCAGCATTGACGGAATATAAATGAACTCCATTCTGAATCTTTTCTGGTTCCAAACAGATTAAATTACTCTAGACCATATTATCTGACGCACAAAGAGGAATGTATTGAGAGGGTGAATCGTTTTAAATACCAGGTAGCGTGAAAACACTGTCTCTGGACCCCAATCTGGTGGTTAAATGCAGGATTGATTGAGAAATGCGTTCAACAAGATAAATTAGTAGTCATTCTTTTACAATTTAAATCTGAATTTAAGACAAAGGATTATAAATGTCTGATCAATATTATTATAGATTTCGTGGACACTAAAAGTCAATGCGATGAATAGAATAAAAACCTTCAAAATGTAGCTACACAGACGAATAATACTCGGTACATAGCTAGGGATGAGAATGAATAAATAAAAAAAAATAAAATATCGTGAATAGAAGAAGTTACAAACTCGGAGAGCTGGAGTTGACTATTAAAACCTGCTCGTGTTTGGGTCATGTGCTGAGGGTTTGATAAATACACATTACACTAGCTTATTATGAGGGGATAAAGAAATATGTCCTGGCTGCGTAATGTATGTAATCAAGACTGGACCGCAAAAAGAAGCGCCGAGTTATTCCGGATAGCACAAGACAGAGAAGCTATACGCCGAACTGATCATCAACGTCACGAGAAGAATATGATTCCATGAAAATTCTTCGAAACACAATTCTTCGAAAACTTAATTCTTCTAATCACAATTCTCCAAAAAAAATATATTTTTTTACCCATCACGCCGTTTACCGAAGGGGGTAGATAGAGAGTAGGTACGGATTTCCATTCTTTCCTATCCAAACAAACCACATTCGCTTCTTCCAAACGCATAACATTCCGCATACATGCTCTTCTATTCTATTCCGCATATATGCTCTTCTATTCTTCTTCCAAACGCATAACATTCGAAAAAATCTATTGTTCGATTTATGTACAATTGTTCTAAAGCGATTCGAAGGAATATTTCTACGAATATATTTCTTTTTTAATATTTGTATCACTTTATATTAATTCGGAGGACCCAGCTGGGGAGGTATGGGGGACTCCACCCCCCAACACCCCCCCCCCCTATAATTATAACCTGACCTAACCTAACTCATTCATGTAAATAGTATTGTGATTTCGTATAATTGCCATTAGTTGAATTGTGATTTCGTACAATTGCCATTAGGTGAATTTAGATTTTCGAAGAATTGTAATTCGAACAATTTAGGTACCTGCGTATTACCGATAATATACCTACCTATAAATAAACTCATGAATTTCAAAAGCAATTTTATTTTTTCTTACAACCGAACAAAAATACATTTTGATATTAAGCAAATTGGTGATATTATATTTTGTAGAAATTTCCTGTTATTCAACACGAAAACATTACAAAATAAAATTCACATCCGAAAAAAAACTGTATTTTTTTATAAAAAAAATAATTTTCTCTGTGTTTGAAATGATCTTCCGCTCACAACCAACAACGACCTATTTTGCATACATAAAAAAGAGCCTAAAATGGCTTTGTGACTATGAAATTAGCTTAAAGAAATAACAAAACGTACCTATACATAAAAGCTTTTGAAACGACTCGAAAAATAGAAAGGAAGAAAGAAAAGGAAAGGAAAAGTATACAATATAATAATACGAAAAAAGGAAAAGATCGCACCTTGTAACCGGTTTTATAAATTCACATCTCAATTTTTACAGCATATCCGTCTAAATTCAAAACTCGCTACAGAGTGTCAATCATGATTTTATGAAAGGTTTACCGACGACAGACACCTGTCAAGACCTTACCTGGCAACAAAGCGCTCACCACGTGAAATTTTGTAATCATCATTTTAAATGGTTTGGATAGAAAGCGTTTTATATTTTTACATTCCATGAAGCGATTCCTCACAAAAAATTGTGTAAGGAAACAATTATTCAAATATGTAACAACTAATGGCTCTAATAATTAATTACTGATGTTCGATTTTTAAATGGAACAAACCACTACGGGCTTACGACCGTCTTCTACTATTATTTCGAAGGCTGGCTTAGTGTGATCACTTTAGGTACAACAAGTAGATATTTAATAATTAATGAGATATAGAGATAAAAGTTGGAAATTATTAAGAACAAGAGAGCAACCAAACTTAAAGACTGCGACTGCTGAAACTCAGGAAACTTCTTCGTAAAAGAACAGATCCCCGGATCTATTTCAACAGTAAGTAGAAGAAGAAGAATTCACTATTAACGGCCGGTTTAAAAAAAAAGCGACTAAAGAAATCTTCAGCTAAAGGAACCTTTCAATTTCTTCTTTAGGTAGACGCGTTTCATAAAAAAAATATTTGAAAGTTCGTAGCAGTTGATAGTGTAGCCATGGAAATCTATGGAAAACATAGGTTGTTTACTAATATTTTCGCGGAATTTCTGTCAATTTCGTTTCTGTGGACTTGGCTATACTTGTATGACTTGGTAAATGAAATCAGTAAACAACAATATTCTTCCCGTTTTGCCATGTTTTCCACCCTAATTTGGTCATTTTTGTCCACAATGTCACCGTATACAAATATTCATTACTAGCTTTCCCGACAGACGTTGTCCTGTGTTCCTAACTATGAATATTGAATTCCAATTTGTATGGTGATGAATTAATTATTATTTGACCAATGTGATTCCGAACGATGCGTCTGTTTTAAGCCATGTATATTCCATCCGTGGGGTTGCCGGCTAAGAATAGCACCTCTGATCTTTTTGCTGGTTTTTCGAGCATCCTGTAAGAGGCAGGAAATCGAAAAATCAGATCGGGACCGTGAGATTGACCACCTCACGTCCTTAAACCTCAACTGGTCAGAAAAGGCACAATGAGCCTGGGACGCCCTCGAGCGCAAATGGACAGCTCTTGTTGCCTGCCTAAGCTCCTGAGTGGGGTTTAGGCCTCCCGCATTGTGGGTTGGTCTGGGGGGATCCGCGGCGGACTTGGTTTGTGTGGGGCCGGCTTTTCGGTTTGATTACTTCACAATTACAATCGCACCGATTGACAATTTCTGTCAAAATTTCAAAATTGGAATAAAAATTATAAGGTAAAAAGTACTAATAAGGTTCTCTACGTAGAGTTTTCTTTAATTTTCTAATTTTCCATGAATTTTTCTTAATTTATTTCTTCTAAAAGGACATTCTCCTTATAAAAGCCTACACGACAAAAAAAAGAATTAGCGAAATCGGTCCAGCCGTTTAGGCGTGATGCGATGACATCGGGAAATAGCTCTCCATTTTTATATATAATATTTCATATGCCAAATTTCAAGTTCGTACCATGTCTAGTTTCCGAGATATTCGCATACTTTGAAAAACATTCAACCCTATTTTTTTTTCACCCCCTTAGGGATGGAATTTCCAAAAATCCTTTCTTAGTGGAAGGATTTGTATTAAAACCTACCTGATTGCCAAATTTCACTTCTCACGATTAGCCGTTTGGGCTGTGCGTTGATGAGCGAGTATGTCAGTCAGTCAGGCACTTTCCTTTATATTAAAAGATTGAACCAAATAGCCCCAAAGATTTTGTTCACTTTGTTTTTTGGATTGGCTTCAAAAAATTTAATCTCAACGTTATTGCGCGCGAGTACATAGGTAGTCATTCTTCTTCTCTGGTTTCAATCCTAAGATTGGTTTGCAGCATTTCCCTCAATTCTTCTCCTCCATTCTTCCCTGTCTTGTACGGCTCTTTTAAGTTCTACGTATGACTGGCATCGCACGTCAACCAACAGGTCCTCCAAGTACTCTCGACGTGGGCTTCCCCATAGTCCATAGTTATAGTCATTGTATGTACAATAATTTAAAAATCCACCCAATAAGAAACAATTCCCTTCAACGAAATTTAAAAATAAAATTTAGATACTACTGCATTGTATTGGGGTGGCGATAGTCTAATTTTACGATCTGGATATTTATTATTATTTAATGCTCCTAATTTTATTTTATATGAATCTCATTTTATATGAAATTAGCCAATTAAGCCCTAATTAGGAACATTTTATTGAAGTTAAAAATAGACACTTGTTATGCCTATAGGACTCGGGAGACAAAAATATGAAAATATTATGAAATACCTATAAGCGGAACAGGAAAATTTCAAACTACTTCGGTTAGTATACTAAAACCCGTGGGAGGTATTATGTGCTGCGTTTCCCGCCCTGTCCCCTCTGAGAATGTCGCATTCAGAAGCTCTTCTAGTGAATTAAATTTAATTGTCACACGACTGTGTAACTAACAAAACAAAACAAGTATAATTTAAATCCTCATATAATACGAACTTGGGTATGAACAGATCTCAAACGTCTACTGCAACTAGCCAATTAATCCAATTAGGTATCACTACACAACAACGTAAATACGTTTAAACACTAATATCAAACACATTCAATCACTAGGTATAACTATTCGTCTCTACTAATTTACTTTACGTCACTACGTGATTATAATGGAAGAGGGCTGCATTTTGATTTCAGTCCTGGTATCCTTTAATGTTGTTTCAAACATAGCTTGCCGACTGTTTTGAATCTTAACTGAATGTATCTTGACACTATAATTTTTATATGTTGACATTGTTTTTTTTTTTAAATTTTTGTATTTGACGTCCCTATTGTCTTTCTGCCATTGACTGTCTCAAGGATATTGTTTTGATTCGATATTTCTTCTGTGAATGTGAGTTCTTTGTGAATGTTATGTATATTGTTTTATATCTTGACTGATTTTTCAAACCCTTTATTTTTCCAAAATGTCTATTATACAACTAAAACATTGTTGTCTTCGATATTCTGCTGTGTTTTTTATCTTGACTATTTTTGGAACTACAATTTCATTCAATTCTCTAAGATTTATATTTTTTAACAAAACCGTTATTGGTGTAATATTATGTATTTTTTTTCTAATTTTGTACGACATTGTGTAGTGTATAACATGTAAAAGGCCTAGGCCGTATATATCATAAATAAATAAATAATACACCCGACACCAAATCTACGCTTATTTCGCAACCAAAATTACACTGCCACCAATCACTAATTATCTAACAGTCAAATTACGAATACTGTCGAAAAACACTACGTCAAAACTCTACACAATCAGGCAACAGTTAACGTATTTAGTATCTATCCGTGCAGCTATATTAGCGGGTTATGAGGGCTCGCCTTGCAATACAACTGTTTTTAAGAACACTTCAGAGAGGCGGAGTCAGGACAAGGAAGGTGGGGAAAATGGAGTCAAAGGATGTTCTTATTGGTGGGGAAGCCAGCGGTGGGTGTGTGGGTGAATGAGAAATGGTAATTATTTTTATGACCACTACGAAATTTCTACGCGCGAGCAACATATAATAACACAATATACTTATAACATATCTTTTCCTTATAAATCTCTCATACCTAGTAATCAATAAATATATTATTTATACATGATTTTTCACCTTAACTGATATGTTATTCTTATGGTCTATGTTGTACATAAATCTTACTTTAATACCTTCATAATAATCTTATGCTAGCTTTGTTATATCTTCTGATCATTTTGTGCTTAATTATCTATTAAAATTAATTACAACCTTATGAATATAATTGTACATCGAAATCTTATATACTAGACCTAGTTCCATAATTCTCTTAATATTAATAATTATTAATCTTATTCCTAATATTGGCCATAAATCAATCATATCTTAGGTAATTCTTAACCTACACATACATTGATTCTTAATTAAGACTGTTACGCCTATAGGGCTCGGGAGACAAAAACATGAAAATATTATGAAATACCTATAATCGAAACAAACAGAAAAATTTCAAACTACTTCGGTTAGTATACTAAAACCCGTGGGAGGTATTGTGTGAGGAATGCCCTCCCTTACCCCCCTGAGAATATCCTTTCAGAGACTCTTCTAATGAATTTAATTTAATGGTTACACGACTGTGTAACTTGCAACGCAAAACAAGTAAAATTTAAATCCTCATACAATACGAACTTGGGTTTGAACAAATATTATGGTTAGTAAACTAGATACTCAAACCTCTACTGCAACCAGCCAATTAATCCAATTTGGTATCACTACACAACAACTCTTATTTATTTAAACACTACTAGCAAATAAACTCAATCACTAGATGTAACTATTAATCTCTACTTGTTTATTTTAATACGTCACTACGCGATTATACTACACCCGACACCACTCTACGCTTATTTTGAAATATAAACCAAAATCACTTCCACCGAATAACTAATTATTTTACAATAAATCTACGTATAATACTGTCGAATCAAAACACTACGTCAAAACTCTAAACAACTCAGGCAAGCGTTAGCAGTGTAAGTCTATATGCGTGCAGCTACCTACAAGCGTGTTATGAGCGCTCGCCTTGCAATACAAATCTTTTTAAGAACACTTCCGAGAGGCAGAGTCAGGACAAGAAAGGGGGACAAAATGGAGTCAAAGGGTGTTCTTATTGGTGGGGAAGTCAGCGGTGTGTGTGTGAATGAGACAGGGTAATTATTGTTTTTTGTGACCACTACAAAATGTATACGCGCGAGAAACATATAATAAAATAATATAATTATAACATATCTTTCCGTATGAATCTTCATACCTAGTAATCAATAAATCTTTTCTTTATACATTATTTTTCATCTTAACTGATAGGTTAGTATTATGATCTACGATTTTCATAAACCTTAATTCAATACATTTCTTAATAGTAATCTTATACTAGATTAAGTAAATCTTCTTATCATTTTATGCCTACTTATCTCTTAAAATTAGTTACACCCTTATTAATATAATGGTACATCGAAATCTTATGTACTAGACATGTTCAATAATTCTCTTAATATTAATTCTTATTCTGATTGACCATTAATTAATTATATCTTAGGTAATTTTTAACCTACCTCTTCTCTTAAATCTTCTTACATTTCCTAAACATGAAGTACATACACATTCATTTAATATGTCTTATTGATAGCTTACTTACTTAATCAAAACATTGTAACATCATATAATGACTACCTACATATTTAATCCATAAATTAATCTACATTTATGTATGTACTTATCAATAATTTATAATGGGTTGTGTGTATTTGTGTGTTTTTTGTTTTTAATTTGTGTTTGTTATTATTATTATTTGCTTTATGTGATTGTGCTGAAAGAGATAAATATGGCCTTCTTGATTTATATTGATTATTTTAATTTAATTTTATTTTTTTTTTGTTTGAACTCGTTATGATCCAATTAGGTACTTATCATTTTTTCTGCATTTAATTGATATTTTTTTAATATTTTTGTTTGTCAGGATTATTTTTTATATTTTGTGATTTTTATATACCTATATGTTTTTATTTTTCTTTTCCCTTTTAATATCGTTATATGTTTGTGATGTCAAATTTATATACTTTTCTTTTTAAGTGAATTTTCTCAGGCTATTGTTTTGATTAATCTTGTGTACATGGAATAGGGCTAGGAATGAACCATAATATTTTGTTAAAAAATTATATATATATTTTCGATTTATATTCTTAGGCTGTTTGTGCATATTGGAAACAAATAAATACATCTCTACGATACTTATAGCAACTTCTAAACATAAGCAATAATTATCTAATTTATATAATTAATTACTTGCCTACTATTTGCTAAATACTGCTTATGTCCATTTTGTGTAAATTATCTCCACTCTACAAATAATTCATTTCTCATACATCTACACATAATTAAATAAATCATAATCTATTATGTGTATTCGAAACAACATACCTACTTATGTTCATTTACAGTTACAACTACATACCTAGTTTGATAATAACCATAATACCATCTAAACAATTCTATATATTTGTTTGGGTTCCCTTTTAAAAATTTAAAAAAAAAAACAGAAATAAAATAAAACATTATTTTGACTTGACAGTTGCAGTAAACAAACAAACACACATAAGACCTTGTCTGTCATCTCTATCTAACAAATGGTTTTTACCGCGCGTCTCGCTCTCACGCATGTATAGATTGAAGATTGAACAAGTACAATATTGCCAGTCGCAAAATAAAAAAACAAGATAACTGTCAATTAACTAATGGTCCATTAAATTTCTCATGAAAGACCCGTTTTGAGTTAGTGGATCCTTTAAAGTTATTTGTCAATTAACTAATGGGCTCTTTAATGCTTTGTCGAAAGATCCACCCTTATAATATCTTATATTACTCCTTAAGCATATGTGTTATAATTAATACACCTCTTAACCATAGCTTATTTGTTAAGTATTGTTTCAAAACAATGTTATAATCTCTACACATCATTTATTCAGTCTACAAGATTATAAACTATAGTCTATTATGTACATTCGAACAACATACCTACTTATGTTAATTTACAGTTACAACTACATAGTTTGAAAATAAACATAATACCATCTAAACAATTATATAAATCAAAGATACTTTACTTGTAGAATCACAACTAAACAAGTATATTTTGTTACATTTCAAATTCAAATATCTTATCTATTGCTAACAATTAATGGTATTTTTTGTTACATATTTTTGGAAACGGAGTATGAAGAAGAGTATAAAATAAAACAATCTTCTAATAGCATAAAGAAAGTAATTGAAGAAAAATATAATTATTATTATTTTAATTGCATATATTTATTTATCATGAAGTATAATGTAAAAGCATGATAAAAGGGTTAAAGGATATTAATACGTATTATTTTCAGCACATTTACCATTGTGGTTTTTCAGCAATTTTAAAATTAATTGTATGAAATGTCTGAATAGAACATTCTCTTTTATTTTATCTTTTTTTTAAATATGAAAATTTATTTTACTAAATTTAAAATCGAATTAAAGTTCAGTAAATTATTATTATGTGAGTATGATTATTATTCACAAAAAACAATTTTCATATATTTTAATAAAAATAACTGTACACAAAAACTTAAAAATATGTGTACCATCATAATAATTAAATATTCTGCTATTATTGTGCAAAATTCGAAAACGATATCTTAAAAAATAAAAGAGTTATAGATTTTAGTAAAGCCAGCACCGGTTTTCGCAATAGGATTATCTGCGACACTCTACTGGTACCGAGTTTACTTTTTTGTTGATAACTTCTAAATAAGCAAAAACAAGCAGCCAATTTTTTGATATGTTAAGGATATATACCTAGGCTATAATGTGACATAAATTTTGGCGAATCGGGAGACGTCGGTAAAAGTGAAAACCTTCTGTAAACTAATCGAATTGATGTTTTTTATGATTTTACAATATTATTAAGAAAAAACTTATCTCTAATGTAAATGAAAGTCGGGTTAGTGCGAACACTTATAACTCGAGATCGGCTGAACAGATTCTTTCAATGTTTGATTTATTGGATTCTTCTCCGCTCCGGATAACAGAATAACTAATAAAAAGTTGAAAAAAAAATTGGTAAGAAATGATATATTATTTAAGTTAGTATGGACCGGATCACCTGCGACGCGCCAACACCATCACGGGTAGTTCCCTCTCATTCTCGCATACGTGATTGCCGCTCTTACAGTACCCCATCCCTCTTACTCCACCGCACCGTTTCGAGTGTTTTAGAAAATTTTCATACAAAGTCAATCAAATTATCGGGCACATTCGTATAGGTGAGAATTTCATAAGTGAGGTAGAATGTGTGCGCGCGCATATATTCTCACGTTGTTCCCGCCTGAGCTCTGAATACGAATGAAATATGGATGTTTTAGAAATTTTTTAACATTATTTTTTTATTAGTAACTTAATCGGATTAATTATGTTTTTTTTGTTTCTGGGAGCGCAGTGCACATATGAACGGGGCGCCTCTGGTTAGGACTACAGAACAACGTCTGTCGGGAAAGCTAGTAATAAATAAAATACCAAATTTTTTTGGACAAACATTTATGAATATAAAATAAGGTTTTCAAAAATATATAACATATACCATTAGTTGTTAGCAAAATATAAGATATTTGAATTTGAAATGTAACAAAATATACTTGTTTAGTTCTGATTGTACAAGTAAAGTATCTTTGATTCGTTATATATACATCGTTCGTTATATACATCATTCGTTATAAATCATCATTCGTATCTATATATATACATCATTCGTTATAAATCATCCTCCGAAAACCACGTGACTATCCGACAAATATACTTTACAAAGAAATAAGCGTTCTCCTAATAGAGAAATTATACAAAAAATTTGCTCTCCTGCAAACATTTAAAGATCACAGAACATCATCTGAAGTACCCCTAATGAGAAGAACACAAAGATTGGTGAACTGTTTGCAAATACCACAGTGCCACAAAGATATTGCACAACGGCATTACTCATACTTAGGAATCAAGTTTTTTAACAACCTACCGGTACAAATACGCACAGCAAGCAATATTAAAGCATTTAAAAGAGAAATCATCAAGACAATCATTGCAGAAATAAATACAGTCGAATAAAAAAAAGAATAACACTACAGATAGTGAAAAATAGTAGGATGTCTAAATATAAATAAAAGAGCATGCACACCACATCAGTACTCCCTCTCCAAACACAAGTATTTCTTTATTGGAGAGGTATACGATATTTATATATCTAAGTTACATTAAGTTTATATAAAAGTGTATTTAGATAAGCATCTTATGACATCATATTGTTAAAATATTTCAAATAAAAAAATATATATATAAATGTTAAAAATGTAGAAATTTGATATCATTATAATGGTTTACATTTATTTTATCAAATGCAATTAAAAATAATTGGAAAATGTGTACCTATAAATCATTAAATACTTGCGACTGTTCTACCATATTCCACAGTGCATCGCCATGTCTTAAACCATCATGAAAAAAAAACTATTATGACAAACTTTATCGAATCATAATTTTTCAAAGACGCAACAAAGCGTTAAAGAAAAGCAAAATGTTTAAATCGAAATTCCCAAATCTGGAATAAATATTATTGTAGGCACGTATTTAAGAGAGTTTGGGAATTATCACTCGATAAAATATTCCCGAAAGTCGCGATCTTCCCACTATAATAACAATAATACTAAGAGACCATTACGTTTGATGTTATTTGAAAACCAATGATCCGGAGATAATGCAAAACTTTCTTAGGGGAAGGTTACTAGAATTTTATGTACTTCATAATTCCTCCATTACCCTCGATATGTTGGCATTGTTGGGCCACTTCGTTTCTCTTATCAATCCATAAAGACAAAAAAAGCCTGATTTCTTTTGTAAGGGTTAAGTACCTATATTATTTTTTCAAGTCTTTATTATTGTGTTTGGTTTATCGTTGGTTTTGTATTTCATGTTTATTTTCTTTCTGCTACGGCTGATATATACATAGTTGTCAAGCATGTTAAATCTTCCAGGAGTATAGCCGGGAAAAGCCTCAGACGGGTCAAAAGTACTTACGAGGGTAAGGGAAATATACGCGAGGTAGATGATATTATATTAGGATGGGGAAGGCAACGAAGAATGTTCTGGGATGTAGGTACGTGTGAAGCGAATGGACCCAGATTCTCCCTCACGAGGCATTGCAAGGCCAACCCTGACTACAATTGGTTGACGGTTATAAAATCATTGTGTCTCTAGTGATATGATTAATATTTGTCGCTCACGCGCACTCAGCGCTCAAGATTAAATTAAATACCCACACTGTGCCGAAAATTTACACAAATAATGTAATACAGTCCATCAATTTCAAAAAATTCACAAAAAAAAAAACAAACTATGTTAGATGAGAGTCGCAAAGCGTGCCATGAGATACTGATATCTGAAAGCACAATATACGAGTCATCGGTGTGAGTGAAAAAATTGATGGACTGATCGTGTATTCCGCAGGGACGACGTGCAGAACATAGACTGGCAGAAGAAGTAAAGGTAAACAGCTGAAGAGGTGGAATGGCGAGATGTATTGCAAGGTGAATAAGGATGGCCATTGGCCAGACACAGGGACAACAGGCGTGAGCATGAGATGGCCTTTGTGCTACATTGGACGTAGATAAAAAGGAAGAGCTCGGGAGAAGAAAGAAAGGGGAAGGTTTCTTGCTTCACCCATCGGTGAGAAAGAACACCGTTTGGGTCTTAAACATGCAAGTCTTTTCTTTATAGCTTTGGATGAAACAAGAAGGCTATGCAGTCCAAAATTAATAAACCTCTGACCAAGACACTGACTTTAACTACGATGAAGCTACAGTGTGCAACAGAAGCAAGAAAGAGAGGCTTGGAGGAATTTATGGCGTCCACGTACTCCAATACTGCGAGTGAACGTTAATTAAATTTGTAAGTTTTCATTTTCAAAGCCGTTGAGTGACTTTTGCAGATTATTATTCTTTTGTCGATTTCAAAGAAATCCTTACTATCTAATTGATTTTTGATTCTGACAAAAAGAAGACAATTGATTTCAACCGTCGCGTCGTTTGATGTTTTCAAATGCTTATTATTAGTTTTTAATTGAAGTTTTCATTAGTATGCGTAATAGTTTTTACTCGCTAAAATATCACGTAGGCCCCACTAAAGAGAATCTCACACCTACTCACAATTAATTAAAAAAAAAAAAATTATTGTAAGCTAGCAGCAAAACCTTTCAGACAACAGACATGGGTCATGTAAGTTTGTCGTATAAATCTACATACCTAATAGTTCAGTTATTAATTGAATCGTGATCTGCAAAAACCACACATCTTCCATAGTTCCTTAAAGTATTTAAAATGAAATGATGTTTTCGTGGTCTGCAAAAACAACACATGTACCGAAGATGTGTTGTTTTTACAGACCACGCGCGATTTATTTCATATCTTTATCTTTATCTACAGTTTATTCGTTGACATTTCATTTGTTAAAATTGTTCGTCTTGTTTGGTCTTGTTCTTGGTTAAAATATTACATGATAATTTTGCTTAAAAAATCCAAAAAAGGTGTCATATGTTTTTTTCAGGAGGTACTTTAAAGAAAATTTTAATCTACGTTTTGGTCGTCCACAAATAGATGTGTGTAGTAAGTGTGAAGAGTTAGGGTACAAAATAAAGTCACCTACATAAATGATAATGCCAAAAGGCTGTAGTCGCAGAGCTCATGGTTCATAAAAGAAGGGCTAAAAATTCTATGCAGAAATAAAAGCGTAGAAAGAAAATACGGATGATTCTACACCTGTATTATCTTTCGACTAAATGCAGAATTTACCGCTTCATAATAAAATAATAATAATGTTACACTTTTCTATGCAAAGGTGTCAGTATAGCCGGCGGAACTTATTGCCTGAGGCCATTTTTCCAGACTACCGGTCCCGTCCAATCTGAGACAGACCAACCCCGGGTAGAAATTTTAGGTGAAAAACAACTTAGAAAAACTCTGACCCGACCGGGAATCAAACCCGGGACCTCGGATCTGAAGTCCACGCTAGTACAACTAGGCTCCCAAGGTCGGTAGTTGTACTGGCTACCGACCACCTGTTCAGGAGGTATTTTATATGAGACAACCCTGATATGCCAAAAATTAAAAAAAAAAAAAAAAAAAAAAAAAAACTGGGTTTTTGTTTTTGTATACATAATATAAAAAATAATAAACCTAAATAATTTTATGTGTACCATGAGGGGCATGGTAAGAAATCTCCCGATAAAATTTTCCAGTGGCCAACAACAGAAGCAGATGACTGCGCCACAGATGTTGAAGAGTCAATTATTATACATATATTTTCATTACATTTTATTACATTTTACTGCATTGTATCTCTTTTTGATCAAGTATATATAAAAGATATTTTTACATCTCCGATTTTAGTATCATTTTAAACAAAAGGACAAAAGTTTTCTTATTTTCCTTTGAAATAAGCGATGGTCAGCAAAAACCACACATGTACATTTTGTAAAAAAAATTGTAAAAAAATAATAATAATGTTGGCTTTGTATTTTATATGATTTGTTCCATTTAAAAATCGAACATTAGTAATGAATTGTTAGAGTCATTAGTTGTTATTTTTTCAATAATAATAATGTTTAAAATAAGCTTTTATGCATAGAGTAGCATTGGAGCTTTGGATTCAATAAAAGAATCATATCGATATACATAAAGTTTAGGAATAAAACAGTTTTTTTTTCAATTTTCTCAAAACATTAATTTTGTTAGATGTGTGGTTTTTGCAGATCACGATTCAATTAATATTTGACGTATCGCATGAAAGAACGTTAGATATGCATACTAAAAGTTTCGAGAAAAGAGCGTTTAAAGATACGAAAGTAAATTTTAAAGATTTCTTTGGGGTCCATTCAAAATTCCACGAAATATCTTAAAAAAATATCCAGGTATATAAATAGGCAACCCCGGGAAATTCGTTTTTTTATAAGATATTTCGTGGAATTTTGAACGGACCCCAAAGAACTCTCTAAAATTTTTGTTTCGTAACTTTGAAGACTTATATCACGAAACTTTTAGTATGCATATCTAACGTTCTTTCATGCGAGACGTCAATTATTATTATTGTCATAGAAAATATCGATTTACAGACGAATAATAAAAGTGCCTTAAGTAATATATTAAACTGGAAAATAACAAAGGGGAATGTTTCAATCGTATGAATTTAATATGCCCACCACCCTCTCCTCCCATTTTAACATTAAAATGGAAGTAAGTAGGGGTAGTATGGATGCACAAGGTAGATGCGGCAGCTGCGGTATGTACAAAAGAATCAGAACTGGCCGCTCAATATTTTGATTAGTGCAGTCAGGCAAAGAAAGTGACTTCGACTGTACAGAGATCCTAATTTTTTTTTTCAAAATATATTACAGTAGCTTTACCGACAGACTTTATCCTATGGTCCTAACTATGAATGTTGTATTCGACATTGTTATTTTTACAAAAATACGCTTAAAATATGTTTAAATGTTAAAAAAAAAATCTGAAAATTTCATCAAAAATCTGCGTAACAATGTTTTGAAACTCAATGGTTGTCATCAGGTAAATAAAAATTGTGTTGCTATAGAATTTTTCACAGATGGCGTTATTGTAAGGAAATTCGTTTCATACTAATTTTAATATTATATTTTATAGTATGGCACCTGACCAAAGCCCAGGCACAAAAAGTCTCAGTTTTTGAAATGAAGTGCCTCAGGAGAATTCTGGACGTAAGATGGTATCACCGCATCACGAACGACGCTATACGCCGGCGCACCCAGTGTGAGCCCATCACCTCTACCATTGTGGGGAGGAGATGGACTTGGCTGGTACATGTGTTAAGGATGCCGAATGACAGTTGGCCGAGGAGAGCGCTTTTCTTCTTCCCATCAGGGTTCCGAAGACGAGGAAGACCCTCTCACACTATGTTCCGCTCCTTCGAAGCAGAGCTGAGGGATTTGAACATGGTGTGGAAGGAGGTCATAAACATTGTGCAAGATCGAGCGCAATGGAGAGCTCTTGTTGCCTCCCTATGCCCCTGAGTGGTGTGTAAAAGAGAGTATTGATTGATTGATTTTATAGTATTTGATATCCATTTTTCGATTTTTATTAGATATTCTGGTAAACGGAGCGCATCAGAAATATCCAATTAACCAAGCATCATAAAAATCTGTTCAGCCGATCTCGAGTTATAAGTGTTCGCACTAACCCTTCTTTCTTTAATTTCATAGATATAGGATTGTCATATTCTAGAATGTTTCAACGAAAATATCTAGTTATGGACGAACTTAATAATTAGAATATATTATAATATATAGGAAGAACATACATACATAATATGTTTTCTAATCCTCTTTCGTTTCCTCATGACTGGGGTTGTGAGATCTCATTTCGAAACAAAGCATCTCCTTTGTCACAAGTTCTTCTTGAGAAACAAAGTACACAGAGTTCTGAGAATAAGCTAGTTTCTATAACCGCATCACAAACAGAGCTACAAGGTAAAGCAATAATCACGTCTGCAATAATGAAGAGGAGACGGTAATGGTTGAGACATATGTTAAACTCTTCACAACTGTATTACAACTCGGTCTTGCATAATATGAAATGCACTCGCAATCATAGTGCCTATATAAAAGTATTGTGTTTCTTCAAAGCCTCTGAACGACAATGTTAGAAATGTAAGCATCTGTTTAGGTCTCACATAATATGACGTCGTGTTGTCTATATAAAAAAAAAATCTACAGTCACCTAGTCCTTATCCTCAAAGTCCTTCTCTCCCCACATCCTCCTCACGGAGACTTGCCTCTCTCCACAACATCCACCTAGTCAGGGGTCTATCTGGTCTTCTGAGTCCTACTTCTATGACCATTTTCTTCCATACCATATTATGTTCATTGTTTATCCATAAGTTTCTCTCTGCATAGCTTAAAAATCTCTATTTTTTTAATGAATCTGTGCTCACTCGAAGTGAACACAAATACACTTTTGACATCTTTCACACTAACCAAAGGGGTGTGTCGTGAAAACGGAAATGGTCGGCACGGCCGGGATTCGAACCTACGACCTCCAATACGCTGTGCGCATGAAAGCCGGAGATTGATACCACTGGACTTCCAACCATCTCGAGCATCATAGCAGTATACAAAATGTAGATATGTATCACGGTGTCATATTATAATTTGAAGTAGTTGATAGTCTAGCGTTTACGACGCCAGCTTTCGTACTAGTCGTGAGTTCGATCCCAGGTGCCGACTATCAACCTTTTTCACGATAGATTCTTTAAGTAGCTTACTGTGAAAGAGGAAAAATTGTATTTGTGTTTTACTTTGAGTGAGCACAGGTTCATTTAAAAATAAAAAATCTACTTTATTTTTAGCTTAAGGGTTAAATTATTTTTAAACAATGGTGTATATTTTTAGATAAAAAAATGTATTGACTAATAATAATTATACCTACTAAAAAAATAATTTGTTACTTATGAAGGATTGAATTTAAAAGATTTATTTAAACAAAACCAAAAACTGGGAAGTAAGAGTTCGTACTGAAATGAATTCGTAAACCATTGGTCTTTTACACTTTCGCAAACAAACGGTAAAAAATATAACCCTTTTTTTAAATATATTACAAAATCACGTTTTAAGCTTCAAAAATGATTAATTAAAAGCTTACATTGTTTGTTAAATATTAATTCATTGTTGTGAAATAACTTGTATTTGTTAAAATATCTGATTACGTTCGTAAGTATATTTTTGAGAGTAAAATTACAAAAAAAAATCATAATTTATTCTGTGTGAATTTTTCAAGATTGTGACGACTCATCTAAGGCAAGCCATTTACGATCACTCCATCCGCCCAAAGGAAGAAAAGTACCTCCAAAATATGACAGTGAGTGGAGAAAACTAAATTGATAGATACATATTATTCTCCTCTGTTTTTTGTATAAATTGGTAAATAGTGTAATCGATTACCCTGATTTAATCCGACTCATCCAATATAGGGTTCCCCAACACGATACAAGAACGGATTCGGTTTTCCATGTCATCGGCTCTAGAACTAAATATCATCAACAGTCTCTGATGCCCAGAATCCATCGCTTGGGGAATAATATGGGTCCGTGGTGGATATTTTTTGCGACAGTGTGCACGCATTTAAGCGAAAGTTGTTCTCGTTTTTCGTTGAGCGTCAATAGGTTGTTTGTTTATGCCTAGGTGTTTGTCAATGCATAATGTTTTTATTTTTTCATTCAATACTTAGTGTACATTTTCAATCAATCCCTAATTGTTCATCTAATTTTTACTTTTTTTCATTATAAAGCGATATCTCAGGAAGCCAAATACATTTAAAAAATGTCTTTTGTAAAAAAATACGAAGCATCGAGGCGGCAACTCCAAATTCCTTCGGAACAGAAACTTAATTACTGCCTTTTAATAACCTTAGTAATTGTGTTAACCTTTTTCATGTATCGTTGACATACGGCTCTTTAGCTTCACAAAAATAGCATACGGCTAAATTTCTTCAAAATTTAGAGTAAACTTGAGATACGAAATATATTCTTAGGTGTTTTTTTATATGTTTTATATGAGATATGAATTTTTGGCTTAGCCGAATAGATACAGACTGGTGTCAGCTATCAGAAGCGATAAAAAACAAAAAATCGTTTTTTTTTTTAGATACCGCCATTTGGCTTAGCACGGCAGCGTTCTAGTATGGAAGTTAAAAAAGTGGTTTTAATCTTAGTGTAATAGTGATAATTTGATGCCTCATGATGTATTATAACTATCTACAAAATTTCATGACAAAAAAACTACATCTTCTGTCTCCGAATCGACCTTGAAGTTGGGACGAAAATATCCCATACTAACTGATATTTTTATAATAATCATGTAAAATGATTACTGCCTAGTTTTTTATTATTATTATTTTATTATACTACAGATAATTCAAGTAAATACCTACTTATATTTATTTAATTACACAAAAATAATACATAAAACATTTATATTTTTTATGTAAAGTAAGTAAGTATATGAAATAATGTTGTTTTGCAGTGATTGTTTTTGATAATAATTGGGTTTGATATCTTTTTTACTCGTTGCTTTCTAAGCTTTTACATAATCTTCTCTTGATAAATTTCTGCATAAAGTCGGTGAGGCTTCTTTGACAATTTCACAGATCGTCAAACTCCTTCGATATGACAGGGAAAATTCATGAAACTATTTATTCATCTTCGCCATGGTATGTAATGAATGCCGTAAGATCCTCGTCGGATACTTGTCGATTTCTGTTTCTGTTACAATATTCTGTCTGTCTATAAGGTAGTTCTCGTAAAAGGATGCTTCAAAATTTACTTTCGATAGGTACTGCAAGGATCATAGGTGCGTGTTTTCGGGTGATACGACCTTTCACTATCCGGCGAGTGGCTTATTCTCTTACTAGTGTAGTTTGAGCGAAATAGCTATTTCTTTTAGTAATAACAGTTTATATTATTACAGATTTGTTCATCCAATAAATATATGGATAAGAAATTAAACTTCCATGGGTAAGGGGATCCATCTTAATTGCGAACTAAGTAGGCGCACATTCATCAACAATAAAGATAAGTTAAGGTTATCAGATTTTCTGAAAGAAACGCAGTCGCAGAATCCTATTAGCTTAGGTTAGCAATCTTACATGAACATTTTTCCTGGAGCTCTGATGCCTTAATCGTTAGAAAATATTCCTATTGGTATAACTGGGACAATTTGGAATAACTATAATTATTGATATTTTCGTAGTTCTTGAAATGATAAAATAGTAGTTTCTGTTGTAATCAACTGGAACATATCAATTGTTTTTTTTTTATTTTTCCAGTTGTTTTCCAATTTGGTCAGAATGCGTATGATGACTTGAGAAAGCACTATCAACATATTATACAAAAACCTAAATAATTGTTACTTGTCGTTTTTTTTCTAGATTACCGGCGACTCATTCAATTGGAATTACTTGTGGTTTGCAATAAGCAAAAAAATCATTCTAATGGTTTTATTAGTCTTTTCTCCTGCAAATTAATTATTCAATCATGTTTTCTGGTATTTACCTACACTTTTTTTCATCACATCAGACGACAAGTAAAAGATCAAATGAAATATTGCTTTTTGAAAAGAAATCTGTAATCGATCTCTCTATCGGTTTCGGTGTTCCAAATTTTCCATCAGTTTAGAATCAGTTTCCTTTAACACTCTCTTAATTATTATTCATGTGTATTTTTGACCACTTTTTCTAATCACTAGCCTTTAGGCTAAGTTAATATATAATAAGTTAAAACTTTGGTTTTACGGCTATCAAATTACAATACTGGTATTTTAACCCTTTTCTCATCTCATGAGATTTTCTCTTGTTTTTCGCGGCGCTCTATATAATTTGTTGATGTCTAAAATTGTATTTTTATCCTTTATATCGTACAAAACTGATTAGGTATTCCGTCATTTTTATGACGTACCTACAATCTTAAAAAATATTATGTTAAAGATAATTTTAATTTATTTATATCTACCTGCTTCAAAATATGATAAATTAACAATTTTTTGAAACTTTGAGCTCAATTCGGAGACAGAAGATATCTTTCAAATTGAAAAATATTTTGCATACGTATTTTAAACTGCATTTAGCACTAAAATATAACTATTACGTTAGCAATGTCGGGAGAAAAGGAAATCGGCCCACACTATTCCACACTCACTAAATTGATGTAAGAGGTTAAGTCGAATATCCATCAGTCCAAAAATTCAATCGCGTCAAGCCATTCGTCCACCACTCCAAACGGATGTTTAATGGGAAAACTCGAGTGGACACGGTCCAATAAGTTGTTACGTCACTTGATTGTCAGTGTTAAAAACTTGGTCCGAATTTCTTTCATTTTGTAACAATCTTTGTACCCAAACACGTGTAGGTACATTAAATTTTATAAAAGCAAGTTACGTGTGCCTATATACGAAAAAATATTAATTATAATGATTGAAAAAAAACTCACATCTCTGTCACAATAGATGACATCCATCCGAAGTGATCGTGAATGTGGTGCTTTAGAAAAGACATTAAGCTCTGATATTTTCTTTACGAATACCTATGTGACTTGAGCAGCGTGAAAAATGTAAATTTGACAGCTTGTTATTATTGTAATGTGTTCCTTTAAATTATTTTATATATTATATCTGTGGTGGCATGGTAAAAGGCATTAAGTCAGTGGGATGACATTTCTCAGTATGGCGGATTTACTTGTCAGTATTTTAAGAGGTTTCATTTTTGTCAAATATTATTTAATACAAATAAAATATATCAACTTTGATGCATTTACTTCGTTAAAAAGGGTTCACTATACGATAACTCATATTTATTTCTTCAATATTCCTTTGTTTATATGCTTTATTTATAATGCGTGTCTTTTTACCTTGACAATTTTGGCTCATAGGTTTAAAAATTTTGTACTTAGGTCAAATTTTACAAGGAAATATACCCAGTTACTCTCTATCACATGCTGATTTATTATTTTTCAACACTTACATTTTATTCTTCATAAATATTTGCTATTTTTTAGCTTACCTATTATTATTTTCTAGCATAGCATTCCCAGAACATCAGTAGGTATATTTTTTTTGCTCAGAATGTAATATTGTTAATTAATAAATGAAGAATATTCTTTGAATAATAAAATGAAATTAGTTAATTATAGGTATTATTACCTTTGTTAAGATAACGCTCTCTCACAATGTACCGATCCTTCAAAGCAGAGCTGAGGAATTTATACACGGTTTGGGAAGAGGTCATACAAGCTGCACAAAATCATGCGCAGGGGAGGTTCCAACATCAAACCATTGCAAACCAGATGAATATTCGGAAATTTGAATATTACGACCTAATGGCGAACGTTGTTAACGTAAAGTGATTACACTAATCCAACCTTCGAAATAACGTTAGAAGATGGTCGTAAGCCCGTAGTGGTTTGTTCATACTATTTTAAAAACGAACTGTATAATCAGTCATCAGTTGTTGATATAATAGTTCGCACTAACCCGACTTTCTTTAAATTATATTAATAATAGTATTAAAATAGCAATGAAGAAATATTAAAAAAAAAAAATAATATGCAGATAGTATTACCGATCTGTTGTCTATAGCTTAACAATAAAAACAACGAAAGTTGTTAACAGATTGGTCAATAGATAAGGAAGGTACCTGCCACAAAGTTCACAAAATACATTATTTAAACACATTTTAAAAAGGTTCACTTTTAAAAGAACGGCTTCTCACGGCAGTTCTATCATAGACAACACCGTTTTACTTCGTGGTAGACAAAATTCGACGCGCGTCGTTTTACCTTGCCAAATAAAATTAATATTGAGTTATGCCGGAATGAAAAAATGCTTTTAAATCCTTTATAAGTGGATTTTTTTAAACTTATGTTTTTGAACTTTGTTCTGTTTGTGATAATGTATGATGTAGTGCATATAACTCAAAATGCTGAAAAACGCGACTTAATGCCTTTTACCATGCCACCACAGATATTATTTATGAAAATATCCCTGTTCTGCTTACGGCTTGAAGAATTCCGCTACCAGCCGGGACATTCATGGATGGTTGATACCTTAACAATACCGCTAAAGCTTAGAATCCTCTAAAAAGAATATCAAAAAGTACGATTTAACAGACACTGCCGTTAAATTTATCAGAATTTCTCTAGAAGGAACCGCTGTTCAATCATTTCAACCGCATCTGAGAAGTTACCATTACCATTTTCGATACATACTGCTTTTATCTCAAAAAACAATAATATGTCTCACAATTTGGCTGCCAATAATGTCAAGAATCAGCAGGGTAATTTGCGAAAAAGTTTATGTTTAGAACTAGTCAAATATTTGAGACTTAAGGGTGCGTTGCACGTAAACATCCGTTTTTTACATTTACTTCATGATTCGGCGAGTCTTAACATACGAAACTGAAATTTCCGTTCTTTTTACTATAGAATGAACTTTAATTAAAACCCAGATGGTCCATCTGAGAACAATTTTTTTCGAAAATCCATGAAAATTTCTCGAAAAGTGGTTAGTAGAGGGCTTAGGAGTTTCAATTTGAAAAATCCACTCCTCCCTTAGCCTGCTGTACCAAATACGGTACACCAATATTCAAATGAACAAAAAATCATATAAATAATAAAAAAAATGTTTTAATAAATTCGATTAAAATAATGATTGGAGTTATTTTTATCATAATTATAGAAAGAAAAGATTAACAAAATAAAATTATATAATAATATGTTTTTCCTTTGAGAAGACAGATGTTATTTTTTTTTTAGAAAATTTTTTAAACTTTATCACGGAAGCCCCCTAAGGATACCCCCTCTTCTTTATGTTGAGTATAAATTATACCAATTATATGGAACGCATAGAATTTTTTATATCGCTGTACCATATACGGTACGATAGGTCTATCTGGGTTTTAAACATTTAGGATGCTTTTTGAGTATTTTTTTTTCTGGAATGTCTCTCGAATTTTTTCTCGATCCATAACTCAAAATCTAATATTTATAGAAACGTTAGATGCAAAAGAACTGTGAAGAAGAAGAAGATTAGTCTTATTAATTATTTAAATTCGTTTCATTTGCCTAAAAAAATATTTCTTTTTAGCGTTATAATGACCCTTAAGTAAAATAATGAAGTTTAGTTCGAAGTGTTCGATTTTATTTTTTTCGAGATTTATCAGATAGATAGATAGAAAAACAAATTTCGGGTGATAATATTATATCGTATACTACTTATACCCCAATTCAGATTTATCAGATAGATAGATAGAAAAACAAATTTCGGGTGATATTATTATATCGTATACTACTTATACCCCAATTCAGATTTATCAGATAGATAGATAGAAAAACAAATTTCGGGTGATAATATTATATCGTATACTACTTATACCCCAATTCAGATAGATAGATAGATAGAAAAACAAATTTCGGGTGATAATATTATATCGTATACTACTTATACCCCAATTCAGATAGATAGATAGATAGAAAAACAAATTTCGGGTGATAATATTATATCGTATACTACTTATACCCCAATTCAGATAGATAGATAGATAGAAAAACAAATTTCGGGTGATAATATTATATCGTATACTACTTATACCCCAATTCAGATAGATAGATAGATAGAAAAACAAATTTCGGGTGATAATATTATATCGTATACTACTTAAACCCCAATTCCCTATCAGATCCGCTAAAATTTAGCATCAACTATTTTTTTTTTCATTTCGCGGGCAATTCCATGTGATTTCAACCAATCCAAGCGATATTCCTTAAGAAATCGCTCGAAGTGAATATAGATTTATTTATTTATTTATTTATTTATCATCATTAACGGCGCAAAGGCCTTTTACAAAAGCAAAGCAATTACAAAAAAAAAAACAAATCATAAGTACAAAGTATGAAATAACATTAAAAAAAAAACAGAGAAAAGATAATCTTAAGTGTAAAAATTTATACAATAATATTCCTTAAAACAAAAAACACAGATAAACTGTAATATTAAAAGGTACACATTAAACATGATTGCACACTGGTGCATTCACACGCACACATATACCCTGCCATTCCGGCACCAGGTGCAGGGCCGGTTTCAAACTTCACCAAGCACACACAATAATAAAGAAAAAAGAAAATAATAAAGATAAAAAAATGTGAATGTGAAAAATGCGAAAAAGCTACCACAAATAGGGGAGGGGAGGAGGAATAACAAGCTATCAGTGCAAGTCACGCAACGCACTCTCCATTTGCAATCTGAACTGCGCCATACTTATATTAAAAATGTCAATCGAGCCCAGATGTCGGTTGCCCGAAGCATGCAGACGAGGAATGACCGCATTGCGAGTGTAATTTGACAGATGCGTGTCGACATGGAAGAGATCCACACTACGGGTATCGCGGAGATGCAAGAGATTTCAAACGAATAATTTCCCCATGTCAAAATTATCATCATGGTCGCCAAATTTCCTTTTTCTCAAACAAATTCATCTTGATCAAGAAATATAACACTATAAACGTATCTTTTGCGATGAAAATAAGAGCAAAATGATATATTTACTGAAAATAATAACTTATTTTGTTTTTAAGAGAGGTGACTGAAGAAATGACACGATTCTGACAAGCGGTTCCTCTACAATTTTGGCGGGTCTTTCTAAGGTGCCGTTTAAATTGATCGAATAGCGGGTCATTTTAGAGGAATCTGGTGACAATTTAAGTGGAACAGTCAGTTAAAAGTTATTTTTTTCATGCACTTTTTTGGCGGATTCTTAATTATAGCGGATCTGATAGCGAATAGGGGTAACTTAACTGCTTAATTTTATTTTTCATTTTCTACCAGGTAATCAAACCAAACATTCAACTTCTTTCTCTCACTCAACCGCTCTCTGGAGAGTTGTGTACATGTGTTTATATTTTTGAATAGCGAAATTGTTCTTCCAATTTACGTGCGTCCGTTTTTTATTTTTCATTTCATAATTTTACCATCTGTAATAAGGTTGGTAGGTATCTACCTCGGCACAACTCAATCCATTTTGGCGGCAAACCTCATTAATCTTTAAGGTGTACGATTGAAGAATTCCAGACCCCTCTTCCGGCAGATATCCTAAATATACCTACATTATATTATTTTTCAGTGATTTATTGACATTTTTATTAGTTTGCCGTTCACTCAGGTGTAAGCGTGAAAGTAAAAAACGTACCTAATTTGCAATCTTTATAATACGCGAAGGAAAACCATTTTTGTGACCATTTTTACGAAAATCGCGCGGACGGAGGACTATGAAATTTCGCACACGTATAGTTTATATAGAGGAGTGGCGAATTCTAATATTTTTTTTAAATATGCATAAAAATAGATTAAATAAAAAAAGTAATATCACAAATACTAGTAGTAGGTATGTAATGTTATGTATTTGATACTAACACACACAGACTGCTTATACAGATCATCAACTTCATAGAAACAAATGTAAAATGAAAAGCGCCTCATAATGAGCGCAGAAAGCTTTTTTAAGGCGGTATATTTAAAATGGAAGGTGGAGCGGGAAATGGCGGGTTTTTCAAACTCATAGTAGTGTAGATATGACCCTAATTGATCTAGATTAAAAAAAAACACGAACTACCAACTGTAATGTTATGTATTTGATACTCACACACACTCCGATGTATTTAAATTGACACAGACGCATATAATATTCTGTATTTGCTTGTGGTTAAATTGAGAATAGATTAATATTGCTTCTTCTCTTTAATCAACAACATTTCAAATTTGACGTATCCAATTATTGTCCATGCCATTGTTTTACAAAGAAAATTGATTGTGAAATAGCGCTCGCTTAGTCTTTGACAATGGAATCTCAATAATGTTCAAACCTATAATTTAAATAAGTTATGGTCGAATTTCGAGCACTGGTCGACCTCTAGACAAATAAAGGCTTTCTACCAACATTCTCGTAAAGAAATTAGAAATTGTGTTTCAAGCGCCGTTGTCCTGAGTGAGAAGCCATAAGGTCCACAAGAAGGTTAATGTCTACGTTGAATTTTCTAAGCTTCCACAAATTTGTATATTATGTAATATCTTAATTATTTTTGTAAAGCTATAAAGACCCAACCATCACTGCAGATAGGTTGGACACATCCAAAGAATGGCTGAAGAGAGTATGCCGAAGAATATTTTGAACGGCATGCCGAGCGGAAGACGAAGACCAGGAAGGCCGAAGCTTCGGTGGCTGGATGGTGTAGTGCGGGACGTCCCGACAGATTGGAATCTCCAACTGGCGGAGTGCCGCATGGATCGTCAGTCGTGGAGGCAAGCTCTTGAGGAGGCCAAGACCCGACCTGGGTTGTATAGCCACTGATTAGATTAGATCTTAATTTTTCTATCATAAGAACCTTCTTCATATTATAAAAGCAAAAAACAACAAGAATTAGCGAAATTGGTCAAGGCGTTCACGTGTTACATATGCCGTAAACAATGATAATGGGCCATCATTTTTTTACATGTACCACTACACAGCCATTGCCATCGTTCCAATGAAAGTCTTAAATCGCGGAACAGTATGAGAAAACACGTCAATTTTCTAATGAATATGTAACAACTAATGACTATAACAATTCTTTACTGATATTTATTTTCTAATTGAGATAAGGCGTTTTTACAAGCTATTCCAAGCAAATTAGGTTCAGCGGTCAAATTTTCTTGAAAATTATGATCATAATATACCTAGTACGAACTTATTGAAATGTGTAAAGATTGTAAAGGACCTATAAAAATGCCAACAAGATATAAAACAATAATCGGTAAATATTCTTGAAATAACACTCAATAAAATATTTAAAGTATGAAAAAATCAGTTAAAGGCGGTTAAAAATATAAAAAGAGTAAGCATCTATATTCTCGGAAATGATTTGAGAATAAAATTAAGACCTCTTAACTCAATTATTAAGGATCCAAGAGATTATTGAAAAGAATATTATTGACACGGAGTCTAAGTCGACTTTACATAAGAATAACTAGGTAGGTAGTACCTACCTACATCAAGGTCCGAGGGTAAAATTGTGAAATATTTGGCTCAGCGGAATGGAATAATAGAATCATTATTGGACGGGAATTAGATGCGAAGGCTAAAATAATAATTATATTGTATAAAACGCGCAATAGGATATTAAATCAAGTACCAAATGTCATGGTTTTCTAGAAAATAGTGGACGGAGAATTTTATAACTTTAATATCAGTAGGTAGGCGTCTTTACTACGGTATCCAAAATACGCGCAAGGATACAGTAGATAGTCCTACACTGTCTCTTTCGGGCTTTCATCATTTTACTGCAGTCGTTGAATAACATAGAAAGCTTTGTACTTGTCTAAAAAAAACTGCATTCGTAATATTGAGGTCCCTCTTTTCTAGAAAAAACCTAGCAAAATTCTTTGGTTTGACTGGCACAATATCCTCTGTAAGGTTCTTCATCAGTAGGAACGGGACCAGACTGAGTGCAATTACATATTATAAAGGACTGATCAGGAATATGAAGTAAATCAGCGCTGGAACAATGTGCCATCTGGCAGATGGATGCGACAGCTCATAAGGGATTTCGAGCCATGGAAGGATCAGAAAATCTGGAAAGATCAACAACAATGGGGCACGGAGTTTTCGGAAGCTATCTGTACAGAATACAAAGGGCGCAGAACGGGGAGTGTGAATACTGTAGCGAAAAAACCGACAAATCCGAACATTTTCCAGAAGTAGACGGGACGGGTGCCATCGACATCTGAAAACTTAGTAATGGTGGAAAGCAAAGAAAGATTCAATGCTGCGGCCAAGTGTCTTTAGAGTATAAAGAGAAAAAAGAAGATAGAGAGAACGGAAGAATAATATTAAAGGGATAAAGGGCCACTGAATCAAGGCAAACTTGTGATCCTGGGTAGATAATAAGATAGGAACCTATGTTTAAGAAGTAGGTGAAGTTTTATCCGGTCAATGTCTGGAACAATCTTGATTGACTGATGTGTTTCCATGAAGTACATATTTCCAGTTCAAGTAGAAAAAGTACATAACTAAGTCATGTCAGTAGGCGAAACCTTAACCTTAACCATACGGTCTAGATTAAAAAGCCAAATAAAATCTAAATACAAAACGCCACATGTTTTCATAATAATTTTAAGATATTTTAACAAGATGAAGCTAACGGGTAACAGGTAAGATTAATTTTTAAACCGCATCCCCCATCCCTTGACCGTGATGTTGATAAATTTACCACGCCAGTCTACTTAAACACTCACCCTCAGAATACACCGAGATCTTGTTTTTTTTATTTTATTTTATTTTATTAACAACTAAAAAAAAGACATAATTCAGCATAACAGGTTTGCACCCTTTTCGCTGAATAATGAGAAACAATACAATATATATAGGTATATATAAAAAAAAAATACAGGCAATGAAACATTGGTAAAAATACTATGAAAAAAAAAACAATATTATTAACAAACGACATTATAAAAAGTTACTAAGTATGTAGTTAAAAGTAGATATATTATTATTTCTATGATACAAACAATAATTTTATTGTTATTATTGGTGCGCGATAGATGCACCGGCACAGGTACATAATTATCGACACAGTGCGCAGTGACACTTAATAATAATACTGTTTATTAAACTAGTAATGTGAGCGCGCACATCGATGAAATCCAATCATCGATATTTCGATTTATGGAAGATGCTTGGACAGAAATTTTTCGTGTTACTCTTTACTCGCACGGATAACTCGACAACATATACAAAATAAAATTACATTATATTAAGAACATAATGGTTTAGATTTTTAAGCTAAAAAAATACATAAATAATAATATATACATACACACCAATAACCAAGTGGCACAGATGAAACCTCATGATACAATAAATATAAAGCTTGTACGCAAAAACAAAAAAAAACAAAAAAATTATAAAGTAAACAAAAAAAAAAATAAACCAAAAAAATATTCACTTAATTATAAAATATACGGCCTCTTTAAACTTGTTATATACTACATTGAATATGTCAATTTGTTCGGATATATAATTAAAAAGTCGAACTGCTTTATTTATCGGAGAATAAGTAATCAGATTAGTTCTTCCAGTTGAACAGTAAAACAAATTGTGATGACGAGATCTCCCGTAGCAGTCCCCTGACATACAGTTGTATCTGTTCTAAAATTTCAGGGTTACTTATGGAACCGTGTAATAGTTTGAAAAATGTCGAAATAAATATTCGTCTCTACGTTTTGTTTCACTATCCTTATTATCTTCATAATTTATCACATTTTCCCTTTAAAGTCTACATAATATTTATTTCGTTTAAGCTGTTGATACGATTTAGGGATTTATTTTGGGTTGGGCTGTGGTGAGTAATTCGATATACGATCATAAAAATATTATTATATATACTGGACGAACGGCATGTAAAAAGAAAATTACATTAGCACAAAGTTCCTTGTGGGCATTTCAATTATTTTTGTAGAACAATACTGAATGATAGAGTGGAGCGAAACGACGGAGAAGAAAGGTCGCAGATATTGTCCAGCGTATCGCTTCTCTCAAATGGGGGTGTGGAGGTCATTCGGCAAGAGACCAGGCAGGGAAATGGTCGAAATCTGGAGACCCAGAATGACTACGAGGAGCATTGGGAGACCACCACTGCGGTGGAAAGACGAGCTCGTAAAACACGCCGGTTCAACTAGGTCCAGAGAGGCCAAGATAGAGCGGCGTGGAAGGAGATGGAGGAAGCCTTTGTTCAGAAGTGGACGGGTATAGGCTGAGACGAAGAGAACAAGACGAATTATTTTTTAAAACCTATTCAGATTCGTTCTTTCAACATGTCGAAACCATATCGACTTCCATTCTCACGCCTTCGTATAGTTATATATTTATTCCGTATCAAAAGAGTCTTTCCGCATATTATCTTACTTAGACCATTGTAAAACTTATATTTTTATATTATACAGGTTGGGGCAGAATGCTGATCCCGACACCACTAAAACTCAATAAAATATTTTTTTAAAGAATTACTATAAGATTGTACTACTGCATCACGAACGACGCTATACGCCGGCGCACCGAGCGCACATCCACCATTGCGGAGAGGAGATGGGCATGGCTGGGACATGTGTTGAGGATACCGAATGACAGTTGGCCGACGAGGAAAGCGTTTTTCTTCCTCCCATCAGGGTCCCGAAGATAAGGCAGTCCCTCTCATAACGTGTTCCGAGCAGAGCTAAGGGACATGGTGTGGGGGGAGGTCATTGAAGCCGCGCAAGACCGGGCGCGGGGACGGCTCTTGTTGCCTCCCTATGCCTCTGATTTGGATCAGACATGAGTATTGATTAATGAATTATACATTTATGTAGGTAGGTACATTCATTTAATTTATTTTTCGATAAAACATTAAAAGAATCAGGTGTTTGATAAAAAAATATTTTAATAATATGCCCTTACACAATTCAGGACCAATAATATTCTAGTAGGTTGGTAACTAAATATTTTTATTAAAAAAAAGAAATATCATAAATCATAATTTTAGCGAAGGGCGCGATATTCCCTTTCCAATATCTTGTCTTTTCTTAGTAGGTACAAAACGTATGGTTAGATTCAATATAGTTTTTCTCGCGTGTTGAGCCTATGTACTTATGGTTGAAAAAATATTATTATTATCCATTGAAAAAACTCTATTCTAGATTCGAGTTTTATTTTTAAACACCAACTCACACACACATTTACTTGGTGTGTGCTAAATTAAAAACTAGCTTTTCCGACAGACATTGTCCTCAAGTCCTTACTAGGAATATTGATTTCAAATTTGTAATTTATACTTTTTTTCTCCCATCAGGGTCTCGAAGACGTAGAAGACCCTCTCATACCGTGTTCCGTTCCTTCGAGGCAGAGCTGAGGGAGTTGGACATGCTGTGGGAAGAGGTCATAAGCATTGCGTAAGATCGAGTGCAATGGAGAGCTCTTGTTGCTCCCATACTATGCTCCTGAGTGGAGTTCAAAAGGAGTTTTTATATTTTGCTAATACTAAATCGTGTCTGAAAGGGCTAAGATTTGAATAAGGTTGATGTGAGGGATTTATTCAGATGTGTTATTCAAAATATTGTTAAGTCATTTAATATTTTAATGGCTTAATGGGGCCCATTTCACTTGCTGCAATAGTTGTTCTCTATGTATAGTTGTATATTTCTTTATTTTGTGTGTATCATGTATCATATTGTGTATTAAGTATTACTATATTTTTAAATAAAAAAAAAGAGTTTGAGAATGCGATGGTGGAAAAAGTTGCTTGTTTGTTTATGGCAGATTAGAAAGTTTGGTATTTTTACACATTGAATGGATGTACGGAGAAACCATTAGAAAAAATGTTGTTTAAAGGGATTAGTAGAGAAGGCAAGGTTTCCTTGTATTGAGATTGCATATTTGGCCCTCGATAGGACAAATAATTTTTGAAGAAGTTTAGTCTGCATCCACGCTCCGATGGGAGACGCTCTTAAATTTTGTGTTAAAGTATTTGAGTAATTTTAATCAATATCCTTCGCATATTTCGATTGAACATATTATGTACCTACCTACCGTGGTGTGTCGGAGTGTTTTATTATTAATTCAGGATTTGCGTGCGACAAGAATGGTGTGCATGGAAGTTAAAATATCACATTTAATAACTTTGCGTTTGACAAAACATAGAATCTTCGGTTTTTGGATTAAGCCTTCTGTTTAATTATTATATTATTTAACTGGGCTGACCATTGGTGAGGACACGTGGCGGAACGTTTGATTGGACAGCCCCGTGATAATTTAACTTCCAACTATGAATGTGACGTGCTTTTATTTTTTTTTTATGTTTTGTGCTTTTGTTTTGAAGGTATGCTGAATTTTGGGTGAGTGACCATATTTTTAAGATATCTATTAGAATTTGTATGGATATAGAGAGATGTTTTTTTTGTGTGGTATTTTGTTTATTGCTTGGTTGCCCCGCCAAGCATGCTTATGAGCAAGTTGCTAGATATTGTTTTAGATGAGAGATATATGGCCGATGCGTCACGGCATTGTTTTGAATATTTGTGATCTCTGTGTGCCATTGGGTTTATTGTATTGCAGCATGTATCTCCCTGTATTGTTTTCACACGTCACATGTCAAACACACGTCGCGAATTGCTATATGTCATTCGCGGGTTACCCCATTTTCCGATACCAGTGGTGTGACCTATATTTGATGTTTATTTTTGAATCTGGTTAGGAATTTTATATTTAGAACCTTCTACTAAGCTTAGTATATAATTTTCATTTTCTAAAGGTACATCGGTCCGTTCCCCGAGAGAGAAATTTTGTTATGAATATCCGGTCGGGATATGATATTCTGAGCTTGTTATTGCCCGCGCATAAGGTAGAATATGTATTTTGGTTTTCGCCACCGCGAGTAAATGTAAAGTTATCAAATCGGTACCTATGTGTAGGAGGGCTGTTGGCGCAAGTTGAAGACCGTCCCCACATGACTGTCCAAAAGAATGGGCTGTTGCTGATTTGGACGCTTTTCAGCTCAGTTCATGAGGTTCACTGGCGAAAAGGTCGCGGGCCAATACCGAAGCAGTTGAGCGATTTGGAATTCCAATGAGGAAGGACTTGCGGTTTTATGACAGTCCACGTATAGTACCTACGTAATTCGACTAGAAGTTTAATTAGCTCTCGAGTAAAGTGATTGAACGATTATTTTGATAGAGAGATCGATAATCCGTAAATATATGCGAGATATTCAGTAAAATTGTTAATAGGCAGGATCGTTGTTTGACTGTAACTAGCCGTGGCATATTTTTCGCGTAGTAAAATCCTGTCCTATTTTGAGTCTCTGCCGGTAGTACGTTTAGGTATTTAGAGTCAAGAGTCAGATAGTTAAAAGTAGCTTTCATCCCCTGTAGTCTGTACACCATCAGGAACCTTTTTCATTTATCTATACACACTATATCTGATTTTCGGCCCCCTTTTTGGTACCTGCTCGAGGCGTGAGGTCGCATCGAATCGAGGCCGGTCTCGGCGTTTTATTTTGCCTAAATTTTGGCAAGAAGGTTTGTTTGACATGGAAGGCCCTCTTACAGTGGCTAATTCCTCCCATAGACCTCGAGCATGCCTATCAAGGTCGCAACTAGATCATATCTAGACCGTTTCATAAATATCCCTCAATAGTCACGGATCTATTGTTGACTAGATGAACTAGGATAAGACTGTGATGGCATGGTAAAAGGCATTAAGTCGCGTTTTTCAGCATTTTGAGTTATATGCGCTACATAATACATTATCACAAACAGAACAAAGTTCAAAAACATTAGTTTAAAAAATCCACTTATAAAGGATTAATAAGCATTTTTTCATTCCGGCATAACTCAATATTAATTTTATTTGGCAAGGTAAAACGACTCCCGTCGAATTTTGTCTACCACGAAGTAAAACGGTGTTGTCTATGATAGAGCTGCCGTGAGAAGCCGTTCGTTTAAAAGTGAACGTTTTTAAAATGTGTTTAAATAATGTATTTTGTGAACTTTGTGGCAGGTATCTTCCTTATCTGTCGACCAATCTGTTTACAACTTACGTTGTTTTTATTGTTAAGCTATAGACAATAGATCGGTAATACTATCTGCATATTATTATTTTTTTTTAATATTTTTTCATTGCTATTTTAATACTATTATTAATATAATTTAAAGAAAGTCGTGCTAGTGCGAACTATTATATCAACAACTGAAGACTGGTTATAAAAACCACTACGGGCTTACGACCATCTTCTAATGTTATTTCGAAGGTTGGATTAGTGTGATCACTTTACGTCAACAACGTTCGCCATTAGGTCGTAATGTTCAAATTTCCGAATATTCATCTGGTTTGCAATGGTTTGATGTTGGAACCTCCACTGCGCATGATTTTGTGCAGCTTGTATGACCTCTTCCCAAACCGTGTATAAATTCCTAAGCTCTGTTTTGAAGGATCGGTACATTGTGAGAGAGGGTTATCTTAACAAGGGCAATAATACCTATAATTAACTAATTTTATTTTATTATTCAATGAATATTCTTCATTTATTACTTAACAATATTACATTCTGAGCAAAAAAATATACCTACTGATGTTCCGAGAATGCTATGCTAGAAAATAATAATAGGTAAGCTAAAAATAACTAATATTTATGAAGAATAAAATGTAAGTGTTGAAAAATGATAAATTAGCATGTGTAACTGGGTATATTTCCTTGTAAAATTTGACCTAAGTACAAAATTTTTCAACCTATGAGCCAAAATTGTCAAGGTAAAAAGACACGCATTATAAATAAAGCATATAAACAAAGAAATATTGAAGAAATAAATATGAGTTATCGTATAGTGAACCCTTTTTAACGAAGTAAATGCATCAAAGTTGATCTATTTTATTTGTATTAAATAATATTTGTCAAAAATGAAAACTCTTAAAATACTGACAAGTAAATCCGCCATACTGAGAAATATCATCCCACTGACTTAATGCCTTTTACCATGCCACCACAGAAGATACACCACGTTTTTTACGGAAAACTTATGTTAAGAGCGAAATAAAGTTTTACGTATATGCGTCTATTATCTGTGGACATTTATTTTGTATGAAAAATAAAAATGAAAGAATTTTGTATTATAAAATATACTTAGTTCTATCACAAAATTTATAATTCAAACATGAACCGGTTTTCGGAGATTACCGTTTCCATTACTTATCAAATGTTTGAGAACATTTGTATGGTATTCAATATTAAAATATTCATACAAATGTTTGAGAACATTTTGTATGGATATTCAATATTAATACATTCATAGAAAAATATAATACGGTTATGTCACAAACATAATATTATTGAAAAGAAATCAAATTAAAGGACGTGATGTTGTAAATGAAAATACTAAAAAGCCTTGGGATTTAGTTTGAGTGGATTTTGGAGAGGACACCATACTTATAATACCACGAGGCAGCCATTCAGGATTATGTCCTTGTGGTTTTGGGACAGTTTCCAACATTTATTATTATAGGTAAGTAATTCAGGTTTGTTGTGATTGTAAATAAAATTGCTCAAATGCCCTTCTACAAAATAAATATATTGTCGTAGGTACTGTTTGAAGCGTGTATGTTGCCCGTTCTCCTATATGGGTGTGAGTCCTGGCACCTGACCAAAGCCCACCAGGCATAAAAAGTCTCCACCTTTGAAATGAAATACCTCAGAAGAATTTTTGGAATAAGATCCGCAGTGACCACAGCATCACGAACGACGCTATACGCCGGTACACCCTGCGAAGGCCCATCATCTCTACCATTGTGTGGAGGAGATGCAATTGTAATTGGCCGAGGAGAGCGCTGTTCTACCTCCCATCAGGGTTCCGAAGACGAGGAAGATCCTGTCATACCGTGTTCCATTCTTTCGAAGCAGATCTGATGGATTTGGACGTGGTGTGAGAGGTGTTCATTGAAACCGCACATGCTTGAGCGTGGTGGAGGGCCCTTGTTACCTCCCTATGCCCCTAATTGGGATCGGACAGGGAGTATTGTTGTATTGGTACTGTGTACGTACTAAAAAGAAATATTTTGTAATTCAATAGACGAAACAGGTATGATGACCAGCTGCACGGTTAACTGTTGATGGGCGAGAAGGAAAAGATTGTCATGCCTAAGCAATAATAATTAAAAACCCTTTAAGAAAACCTTTGATTTTCTGTACATTTTCCTACTACGTTAACACTTTTAAAATTAGTTTTATAAGAACATGATTTTCAGCAACGAAATATATTTTTTGCTTTGATGTCTTACTAATATGAAGTTCCTTTATTATTTTTCACATACGAAAATAATACGTCATACATTTTAATACCTATTTTGATTTCATATTTCATACGCATTAACAGCTTTCATAGGAAAAAGCAAATCTGCCAAATACAAGTCATACAAAATGCTGTTCAAAGAAAACTATTCCCAAACTCATTACTTCTAGAGCTGCTTTAATATCCACGATATAGAAATAGGATGAGCATAAACACAGTAGTTAGGTATATCGTTGTTTCAAATACAATTTTAATTAATTTCATTTCGTTTGTCAGCAGCTTAGTGTTAAGGAAATATATAACTTTACAAGTAAGTAGTTTCAATTCAGGACCGGAAATTTATGACCAAATAAACTGTACTAACTATGTAGTATGACCATTTTTATAACTAGTTGCATGTGAACATGAGATCCAACTGTCGATGGCCTGAGTCGGTATGTTACGCCTATAGGGCTCGGGAGACAAAAACATGAAAATATTATGAAATACCTATAAGCGAAACAAACAGAAAAATTTCAAACTACTTCGGTTAGTATACTAAAACCCGTGGGAGGTATTGTGTGAGGAATGCCCTCCCTGACCCCTCTGAGTAATCCTTTCAGAGGCTCTTCTAATGAATTTAATTTAATGGTTACACGACTGTGTAACTTGCAACACAAAACAAGTAAAATTTAAATCCTCATATAATACGAACTTGGGTATGAACAAATGTATGGTTAGTAAACTAAGATACTCAAACCTCTACTGCAACCAGCCAATTAATCCAATTTGGTATCACTACACAACAACTATTATTTATTTAAACAATACTAGCAAATAAACTCAATCACTAGATGTAACTATTAATCTCTACTTGTTTAATTTTAATACGTCACTACGCGATTACAGTATACCCGACACCACTCTACGCTTATTTCCAAATATAAACCGAAATTACACTTTCACCAATCACTAATTATTTTACAATTACGGATACGCTCGAAATAACACTAAATACGTCAAAACTCAACTCAGGCAACAGATTAGTAGCGTAAGTATATATGCGTGCAGCTACGTGTATTAGCGTGTTATGAGAGCTCGTCTTGCAATACAGCTATTTTTAAGAAAGCTTCCGAGAGGCGGAGTCAGGACAAGGAAGGGGGAAAAAAATGGAGTCAAAGGATGATCTTATTGGTGGAGGCGCCTGTGATGTAGTGTGCGAGGGAGACAGGGTAATTGTTTTTGTGACCACTACAAAATGTCTACGCGCGTGAAACATATAATAAAATAATATAATTATAACATATCTTTCCGTATGAATCTTCATACCTAGTAATCAATAAATCTTTTCTTTATACATGATTTTTCATCTTAACTGATAGGTTAGTATTATGATCTACGTTTTTCATAAGCCTTAATTTAATACATTTCTTAATAATAATCTTTTGAAAGCTTAATTCTTAAAATTAATTACAACCTTATGAATATAGGGAAATCTTATATACTAGACATGTTTAATAATTCTCTTAATATTAATTATTATTAATCTTATTACAAATTTTGGCCATTAATCAATTCTATCTTAGGTAATTCTTAACCTACACATAGGTATATTCCTTCTTAACTAAGATGCTTATCAGTAATTAAACTAACGTGCCTTAATCAATAATTAATCTAATAGTCTTATAATATCTTATATTACTCCTTAAGCATATGTGTTATAATTTATCATTTCAAAACAACATTATAATCTCTACACATTATTTATTCAGTATTTAAGTCTTGTTTAAACCATAGTCTATTATAGAACAACAACATACCTACTTATGTTCGTTTACAGTTACAACTACATACCTAGTTTGATAATAACCATAATACCCTCCAAACAATTCTATGTATCATAACAAACATATTTTATTACAAGGGTTTTTTTTTCATTATTCTAATCCGCCAAAACAATACCATGCACTAAAGAGGTTATCTACCCTACTTCGAAGCATCCAAAAAAAACCCGTTTCACTAGAATATTGTGAATCCTATAAAATTAAACAAAAGACTATGTTAGCGACGAACTGTCGCCGTGTTATTGTTTTCTTATCGCTCGGAACCCACAATGGGATCTACACACATCCCCTACTTTCATGATTTCTCAGAACAGATTTTTGAACGCCTCAACCGATCATAACAGGTATGTTTTTTGTATGAAACGATGTCATCAATAAATTAAATTTTTACAAAAATTGTTAAGAAAAGTTTGAGATGTACCTACTGCTATAATGTATATATTTTTTATAGAAAATTAAAATATCTAGTTGATGTGTTTCGGCGTTTTTCCATATTTTTATAAAATTTTAAAATATAGGCATTGAAACTCGTAAATTTATAATGAAAAATATATTTCTTTATAAAACCCTGGAACTTTTTCAATAAATATGATTTGAGATATTGTATTTTTCTATACACACACACATTTTTAGGGTTCTAGCTTTTATAGTTTTCGAGATATATGCAAAAATTAAGTAAAAATTCAAAGGTTGATTACCCCTGACTGAAAGAAGATTTCAAAATTCTGAATACATAAGTTTTGTAGGCTTAAAGTATTCAATTTTCTGAAATTTTAGGATCTGTGCATCAAGCGAATCAAAAGTTATAAGGGGGGGGGATACACACACACACACACAAACACACTAAATGTTCTCCTCCGAATTCTGAGTAAATCCATATATGGAACATATATGCTGCGAAGCCTCTAAGTTGGTGTTTTTTTGTCGTCAAAGTTTGAAAAACCGTTTAAAATCTAGACCTGACCATACAAATCTCACGTATCTTGGCTTGATACTACCGATCTGTCTCGAGAAATAATTTCTCTTCAACAAATCGACAGTTGGATTATTAATATAATATGGTTATTAATTGTTTCTGTAACGATTGTGTAGGTAATATTTGGTTTTTCACAAATTTATTTATTTATTTATTTATTTATTTATTTACATACGGCAAAGCCATTTACATGTTTATTAATAATACAGTTATATAAGATAAAGTATGACAGAACACAATAAAAGTACATAAAACAAACTTTAAATTCACATCCAAAGAATCACAGATAAATATAATAATATCAAATCAAGACAATAAATTATAACAATTAAAATGCATGAAAATTGAACAATAATCAGAACTAAACTACAAGCACAATAGATTTTTTGTTTTTTTTTTAGTCCTTAACAAAATAAAAATCTTACAATTATACAGGAAACATTTCAATCGCATCTCTTTGTCTATATTCGCACACACAAGTCATATTGGCAGCTAATAAGGTGCTTACTTAAAATAAATAAAATGCATGCAAAATGAACAACAATCACAAAAAATAATATACGAGCAAGTCAATAGTAAACTAAAAAATTAAAAATAACAAAACAGAATGCAAATATCACTATGATACAGAGCAGCAATATGATTTAAAAAAAAACAAACTGATGGAGATGCATACCGACAAGACGGGTCACCAACCCCGAAGTCTATGTATCAAGCATTAACCCTCAAGTACTCCAGAATATCTCTCTTGAATTTCTCGAAACTGTCAGCAAAGACATCAGAGTGCTCTCCCACCAGATTCCCCAGTCTATGAAGTCTGTTTAGTGGTGAATAATAAGTATAATTGTTCCGAGAGTTAGATTCATGAAAAGTTATAGTTTGTCTGGTCAATCTGGCAGGGACATTGAGTTGAATTAATTCGACCAATTCCGGGGACTCAATGGCACCGTTCAATACTTTATGTAGAAAACACAGATCAAACAATTTTCTACGGTTCTGCAAACTGGGGAGACCAAGCTCATCCATCAGTGCGGGATAATCAATACTCTCCACTGGGATCCCCATTTTGTAATTCACTAGTCTCAAAAACCTTCTTTGAACCTTTTCCAAGCTGTTGATGTGTATAGCATAATAGGGGGACCATACAGTTGTATTGTATTCAAGAAGGGGTCTAACTAGGGAGATATAAAGTAACCTGTACGACCGAATCAATTGCAAGTCCGATGTTAATCTAAAGACAAATCCGAGACACTTCATTGCCCTGCCGACAGTTTCCTGAATGTGTATATTAAAAGTAAGATCCTCGGAGAAGGTGACTCCCAGATCTTTTATGTTTGAAACACATTGTAGAATCACATTATCAATAGAGTAGTCACATGTTAACAGAGATCTGGCTCTGCGAAAGCGAACAACCTGACACTTCTCAGCATTGAGGTTCAATTTATTTTCCTTGCACCAGTGATTCAAAGAATCAAGATTCTTCTGTACTGTAATGCAATCCTCTAAGCTACGAACATGCTTATATAGCTTCAGGTCGTCCGCAAACAGCAGAACCTCTATATCCCTAAAGACCTCCACTATGTCGTTTATGAACAAGTTAAAAAGAATTGGTCCCAAGTGCGACCCCTGTGGAACCCCACTGTGTGCATTGATAACATCAGATATGCAGTTCCCAACCTTTACTTTTAAAGTTCGCCCCGTGAGGTAACTATCTAGCCAATTATAAAAAATTCCGTCGACCCCATATCCACGTAACTTAGATAACAGCATTTCATGCGACACCTTATCGAATGCTTTCGAAAAATCCGTGTATATGGAGTCGACCTGGCCTCTCTTTGACAAACAATCCACAATATACTTTTGATAAATAAATAAGTTGGTGAGTGTGGATTTCTTAGGTATAAATCCATGCTGCAATGATGTTATTACTCTGTTTATAGAGCTGCTTATTTTCTTAACAATAATGGACTCAAAAAGTTTGGGAATTGCTGACAGTATGCACACAGGTCTATAGCTGGTCACTAACGTATTATCTCCCTTTTTAAATATGGGACTTATGTAACCTTCTTTCCATTTATTAGGGAAGATTCCTGATTTCAGAGACAAAGAGAATAAAATATGCAAATGATTGGACAAGACTTCCATGCAGTTCCTAATAAATATGTTGGGGATACCATCAGGACCAGCCACCTTCGAAGCATCCAGACCAAGAATCGCACTTTTGACCTCGTCAATTGAAATAGAAATGGTGGGCAAGTCGATTGTTTTATCTGAGGAAAAATTGAAGCCAGAAGGTCTGGTCGGTTCATCATAAACATTTTGAAAAAATGAGGCCAATAAGTTAACTGCACTCTGAGGTGAATCAGAACGCTGATTGTTAAAAAAGAGATTTGATGGTATATCGAAACGATCATCCCTCATATTGTTCACAAATTTCCACAGATCCTGAGAACCCCCGGGCAAATTACACTCAATTGCATTTACGTGGTCTCTATAACAATCCTTGGACAATGAAGAACATTGAGAGCGCAAACTAGAGAAGGCATTGTAGTCGGTTATATCCAAAGTTTCTTTGTATTTTTTGTGGGCTATTTTTTTCTTATGAACCAATTGTTTCAATTCGCTACTAAACCACTTTGGATAATTTGACGGTTTTATAGCTGTTTCAGGTATATAAGTATCTATACATGACATTAAGTTACCATAATAGAGTTCAGTCATATCATTCAAGTTACATTCAGAGTACAAAAAATCAAAGTTCATACCGTTCAAAAATGTGTTTATCATGGGGTAGTCAGCTCCACGAAAATCCCGTTTGACAATCGGTTTGATATCTGACACATTTGTATGAGAGAAAACGACAATCTCGAGAGGAGGATGGTAGGCATCTATCGGAAGAAGTGATGACTGAGATTCATCAACAGCCAAACCAGAATCACTTGAGAAGATTAAGTCAAGGGTTCTGCCATGACTATTTGTGATATTGTTTGTACAAATGAAGCTTAGTGAAATTTTCAGGTTACGTAATTTGATAAATTGTGCAAAATGTTGAAAATACTCGTAGCAGGGTTATTTTTATTATTTTTAATTACGTTTTTTTTTAATTTTAAAATTTTATCTTTTTGAGGTTTTACATTTTGTTGTATGAGTGGTATCAAATATAAACCCGTAATTGTTTTTATATCTACTAGATTAATGTACTATTTAGCTATTTCAGAAAATAATATTGTACGTAAGTAGGTATATAATATGTCATTCAAAAATACTAAAAACAGAGTAACGTTATACAGGTAAAATCCCGGTATAACGAACTTCACGGGGTCATAAAAAATATTTCGTTATACTGGATATAGGTATAGGAAATGATACATTTTTAATTTTTTGTGTCGCCATATTATACCTACTGATGTCAAATAAACTATTATTGCTATTATTAAGAGAGAATAAAAACAAATTTCAAGGATTCACGTGAAGGAAATATGTTAGGTAAACACTTGCGAACTCGCCAATGTCAAGGACAAACTGAAGTCGGGGAAATTTTATTCCCTAATTATTGTAACATGATTTTAAATTAAACAATTAATGCTAGGTATCTCATTGAGTGATAGGAAGACTAACACATGGATAAGACAGAAAACAGGAGTCACCGGTGTGGTTCAGAAGATCGCTAAACAAAAGTGGAGTTGGGCTGGTCATGTGGCCAGAGTAACCGACACCAGATGGACCAAGAAGGTTCTTGAGTGGCGTCCGAGAACCGGGAGAAGTGTTGGCAGGCCTCAGGCGAGATGGTCTGACGACATTAGACGAATTGCCGGGAATGGGTGGATGCGGCTGGCGCAAGACAGAGGGCGGTGGAAATCACAGGGGGAGGCCTATGTCCAACAATGGACACGAGAGGGCTGAAGAAAGAAAAAGAAAAAAAAACAGTTAAGTTCACTATAACTACTGAGATCGACTTCGTTACAATGAATTTTGATGCAGTACTTACCTACATTTTATATGGAAGTTTTTCGGGGACAAATAATTGACGTTCATTCTCTCAGAATTAAATGAACGAGAGAATGAACGGGGAGAGAATGAATAAAAGGATATACAAATATGAAAGAATGGGTGCACGCATACGAGGCCAACCTCGAATGACATAGTAGACCGTCCATATCGGTGCCGTCTTAGAGGAGGGCCAAGTCAAGAGCAAAAGGAATAGAAGAGCATGTATGCGGAATGTTATGTTTGGAAGAAGCGAAAGAGGTTTGTTTGGATAGGAATGAATGGAAGTCCGTACTCTATGCCTACTCCTTTCGGGAAATGGCGTGTTGGGAAAAAAAAATAATTGACGATTCGTTATACTGGAAATTTTGTTACTTCGGTATTCGCTATAAAGAGATTTGACCTGTAACTATAAAAAATCGATTAACATTATATTTTGAGGTTTTTGGATAGTCTTAAAGGTGGTCTTTGGAAATTCGCTTAGTCATAGAAACTTACTGGGAAACTTTATTTTTATAGAGAAAACGCTTCAAACTACAGACCGATCTGCATTCTGTCAAGCCTGCTTAAATTATTTGAGTCCCTTGTGCTTAGCAAGATACTACCATATGTAAATAGAATCATTATCCCCCAACAACACGGGTAGATCTACAGTGACAAATCTCGCGGTTTATGAGAACGATTTAATTAAAAGCGTGGCACAGGGTGATCAAGTCGATAGCGTTTATACTGACTTCAGTAAAGTGTTCGACAAAGTATCTCGCTGTATATTGCTGAGATTGCAGCTATGGGGATTGTTGGATCACTCCACGAGTGGTTTCATGAATACCTTAGTGAAAGAACTTTGGTTGTCAAATTACCAACCGCAACATCTAAATCGTTTCCAGCCACAAGCGGATTACCACAGGGAAGTCACTTTGGCCCAATATTGTTCCTGCTGTTCATAAACGATATATCTGAGGAATTAGATGACGTTAACTTCTTTCTATTTTCCGATGATCTCAAAATCTACAAAAGTATCGGTGGTCTAAATGATAGCTTGGTAGTGCAACGAAACCTCGACAAATTGGGTGTGTAGTGAGAAAGAAACAGGCTGTATCTGAACATTGATAAATGCTTCATGATTCAGTTTACTAGAGCCAAAACCAAATTCACTTACGATGATTATTCTATCGGAGACAAAAAACTGCAAACTGCGAGTGTAGTAAGGGACCTGGGCGTAGTATTCGATAGTAATTTATCATTCGTAAACCATATTAACGAAATAACAACAAAGGCCGTTCGAATGCTAGGATTTGTACTCAGAATAACTATGCAGACTTCAACAATATCAAAATTATTATACGCATCACTTGTTAGGAGTATATTGGAATACTGTTCACCTATCTGGTCACCCTCATATGGGAATATAGCGTATACAAAATAAGTTTCTGAGATTCGTTAATTATAAGCTTAGAATACCGGCGGAGCGGATTGATTACGGTGCCCTTCGGAACCGTTTGGGGTTGATGGACTTGTCGAGCAGAAAGGTTATCAATGACCTTTTGTTCCTGTACAAAGTAATAAATTCAGTTTTTGTTTGCGTCGAGTTAACTGGGTGTGTAGAGTATAGAGTCCCGAGAAGAACAAAAAGATGTCGGAATTTATTTTACGAAAATGATACCTTAACGAAGAACTATATAAAAAACTCAATAGTTCCGCGATCTCACCGTTTAGCCAACACCCATTTACAACATATTGACATATTTAACTGCTCTCTCAATGAATTCACCAGACAGCTAAAGTCCCTCTTTGTTCCTGATGCTTAATCCGGAGGAGCCACTTCCTACTTGTTGTATTGTATTCTTGGGTATTTATATCCACATTCTATGCATCATTTGAATAACTCCCTTGACACTTCTTTAGAGTCCGAGGTAATTATTCATTATCTATTGTGTTTGTTATTGTTGTTTTTTTGTTTATTATTTTTTTTTTCTCTCTATTTCATTTGATATGTACTTGTTACATGCTACAGTATACCTGGCATACCTACATACCTACATAAATGATTTTTTTTTGTTTGGCAAGGTATAATCAATACCTACAGTTTTTTGTTATTTTTTTTTTGTGTATCTTGCTCTTTATTATTGCACTTAAAATAAATTACTCCTGAATAAATTTCCAGTTGACATATTATTATTATGTAATGGTTCTGCCTCTAAGCTAAGGTATAACTATTTTTATGATGCATGCATGATTCTTTATCAATATATGTAACGTTTATTTTCACTTTTATGTATCTTTGTTTTTTCAATGTGATTGTAATTTTTATATAATAGGTAGTATAATATAGTGCGCAGTGTCACCGTCGGCCTGTGCTGGCGCTAATGAGGTGCGTTGCTACTCGCGTAGTACGTACATAGTATAGTGATGGTTAATAACAATGTCAATATAGTCAATGTACATTTGAACAGAACAATAATCGCATCTACTTATCAATGTTGGTTTTTGGGTTGAATTTGCTTATTTTTTTATGTATTTTTGTTTTGTTTATTGTAATAGCATAAGTGTTGTTAACAGAATATGTATAAATAAAATTGTATTATGTAAAAGGCTTTATAGCCGTAGAAAACTTGAATAAATAAATAAATAATTATTCCATTCTGTTGTAACATCTTAGGGTGGGTTTCTCGATCGTTGGTAATAGCAAAGTATGTACTTAATAGCAATATTTTAGTCATTAAAAAATGTAATTATATCATAATTTTACTTGATGAAAAAATGTTTTAAGCATTGTGATGTTGGTATGCATGTTATTTATCGATTATTATTTACTTTGATATTCCTTATTGTCGAGTAACATCTGAAAAAAAATTGCAAATTTTAAATTATCACAAAGCTTGTTTAGTTGATTAAAAACAAAAAAAACAACAAGAACAAAAAAATGATAAAACTATACTATAACCTACAAAAAAAAACCAAAAAGACGGCCCTAGTTAACCCACCCCAAATGAGCTAAGCTGGATGGCTGGAGTCAAGGATAGTGGATTATAAATCTCGCTCCACTTGCTTTCTGAAGGGATTTGTTGAATCAATAATAATATAAAATATCCTTATGGAGCACAATCAAATAAAAACAAGTAACATACTTATTCCCAACAACGAAATCCATCAGTATCAAACTAGACAGAGGGAGCATTTGCGATTCGAACAAATAGAGTAAGAAGGGGCTTTTGCTACACCGCATGTAGAGAATATAATTATCTGCCAGCAGAGAGTAGAGCAGTAATGTCAAACACCTTGTTAGACAATTAAAAACATTGATACTCCAAAATCGCAACGTGAGCGTCCAAAGATGACCGGGGTTGTTTCTGCTCTCCACTGAATTCATACCTAATTGATATCTAATTAAGGAACCCTTTTGGCACGTAACTTATTTTGACTACTAATCATGACTTGACTAATCTCTTGCATATATTATGTTTTGTGCTTCAGTTTTTTTTTTCTCGTGCATGTCTCGTGCGTGCTTTGTTTATTTTTAAATAGTAGATGAGAATATTTATAAATTTGATACTATGTTTTCTTTCTTTTTGTAATGTTCTCTTATAAACGTATTTTTGTATAAATTACAAATTCGAAATGAATATTCATAGTAAGGACTACAGGACAACGTCTGTCGGGAAAGCTAGTAAATAAATAGTTACTATGAATTTGTATATTTTGCTTAAAAAATAATTATAAGACTGAATTGAAAATGTTTTGATAATAACAAATAATAAATCTTCAAATTTTTTGTCGCGAGCAACTTTGTAGAACATTTTAAAATAAACAAAAATAAATTAAAATCAACAAAAACTTTGTCAGTTCTACGTGAGTATATTTGGTTAAAACGTTTTCGGACAACCGTCCATCTTCAGTAACCTTAACAATACTGAAGATGGACGGTTGTCCGAAAACGTTTTAACCAAATATACTCACGTAGAACTGACAAAGTTTTTGTTGATTTTAATTTAACAAATAATAATAACAGATAATTTATTGATCTAAAAATATTCTTTGCTTTAGATTGTTTTTGGCTATATTTTCATTCTGAGACTGTTTTGAATGAATTTTAATGTATCTATGTATGTATAAGATTGATCATGGCACAAATCGTCCCTGGTTGGACGCAATGCCAATAATTATAAAAAAAAAAATAACAAATGCAAATATTTTTATTTTGAAACTATTAGACGCGATTGAATTTTGGATTGATGGATATCCGACTAACCCCATCACTCCACACCATCCATTTGGTTTCCCCCACTCACGGTCATATTTTGGAGTGACATCACTCCATTTGAACGGATGAAGTTATCGTGATTGGCGGGCTTTATACAATGTACCAACTTTCCTGCAAGAATATTAAAATTTCTCCATTTGTTAGAATCTAGTCTTTTTTAAACCCTCAAACATTTCGGTTGTTTTAAGTTCTCAAATATTGAAAATTCAACAAGAAACCATTTGCCATTCTCACGTTCTGAAAAGTTGAACATTGTGTGGGTGTAAGTAGATACAGAGCTGCTTACTTTCTCACTTTCCGTACCTGTGACAAGATAAGAAGTGAGAACAAAATACAGGTAACTCAAGATTGATAATAAAGATGAAAGAGGCGGAGTGTAAGAAAAGGAGGGTTCAAAAAAGAGGCAAGATTATTGTTATACAAGCTTTCCCGACAGACGTTGTCCTGTGTTCCTAAATATATGAATATCGATTTCGAATTTGTATGGTGATGAATTAATTATCATTTTTGACCAATATAATTCAGAACGATGCGTCTGTTTACATAGATACAGGTAGGTACTAACTCTAGCTAGATAACTTTACATCGTATGGATATTGGATAACTTTAAGCAGCCTCCCTTAAAAAGCGATCTGGACTATTTTTTTTTTTTTTCAAAAAATATGAAAGCTTAGCAGATAAACAACCCGCGGAAAATCCGAAAAGGGAGAAAACAATCATAAAAATCTTGTCATTTAAATGACATTGGAAACAAAATCATATGGTAATGTTTTATGCCAAAATAATTACTCCTCCTTCCGAATCTTTAGATATTCCCAGAATTCCTTAATCCTATTTGAACCGCTTTTAAAATTGAAACGGTAGTTTGATTCTATGTAGGTAGGTATGTAAAATTAAGAAGTATGAGAACATTACATAATATTTTGAAAGTATGTCAAATATCAATTTTTTATTCTAGAAAATAAAGACTTATTTTTTTTTATCTAAAAAGCGTAAGACTTCTCAATGAGTTTCAAATTACCTACCATATTTTAAATAACAGAGTTTGGTATCGAAACTTTTAAACATCCAACATGGAGCAAGGTCATATAGGAGCTACATGTTAAGATCATGTCATTGTGTGTGTATCTATGAAACATTACACAAAAATAATCTTGTGTAAAGTTATAAAAGAAAAGCTCAGAACACTCATCACTGACGCCGCCTACCTGAAGTGATACCCGTGAGCCACACACAAACACACATCTCGCGCTGTCTATGTAGTGGCGGGAGAATTTTGTTGTTTGAAACGGGCGGATACATGCACACATAATATCTAGATTTTATTTATCGTATGGTCATATGTAAGTACATCACAATTTGTTTACAGATAGAAACAATGCAGATAAATATATTGTATATTAAAATATATCATAAACGTCAGATGTAATCGCTTGTAGTTTCTTGTACCAATATTCAATATCTTCTGTATTCATTGCTTTCTTTGTCTTCTCTTAGTTCGCCTCCTCGTGGTTCACACTGGGTAACGCTAAATGAACTAGCACATCACATCACAGAGAAGACAAAGAAAGCAATATCTAGATTATAATTAAGTTATGTATGTATATATATATTTATTTAGTAAACCTCATAAAGTCTCTCCACGAAGAAAGCAAATGCCGTGTACGAGTAGAGAACGACTACACAAGATGGTTTGGAGTCACAACTGGCGTGAGACAGGGTTGCGTGCTCGCCCCCTATTTATTTATTATTGTTATGGACTTCATTCTCCGTCTGGCCATCCCTCAAGATCGAGGTTTACACATTTTTTTTTTTTTTTTTTTTTTTTTAATTTATTTATTTGTAATATTTACAATACATTTTTATGGTAACAATGAATTATTCTATCTTATTTTCTAATTTATTTTGACCTCGAAAAGAGTATGACTCGTGCTTCGAGGAGAGTTGCATTTTTTCTTAGTTCTTAAAACCTATTTATATTTTATTTTTACAATATTTATTCCACAATTCCTATATATTATATTTTCAGTTAAAATTATTCAACATTATAAATAGTTTATTAAAAAAAAATAATCTACATTAGTTATAATTATTAATAACTAGCTGACCCGTCGAACTTCGTATCGAAATAAATAATATGGGTACTCTAGGTTTTATGCAACAGAGCTCAAATTCGTTTTTTAGTTATTTAACACGAATGACTATTTAGTGGCATTAGCAAAACCTGCATACCACGCAGCATTCATTGGGTCTGAGTTTATTTTTACATCAAAAACTTATAACCTATGTTAATATGATGTGGGAAGAGGTCATCATTGCGCAAGATCGAGTGCAATGGAGAGCTCTTAAGCCTCACTTTGCTCCTGAGTGGAGTTCAAAGGGAGTTTTAATTTTGATTGATTTGATGTTAATATGTAAAAAAAACAATTTAGGTATGTCATTATATTCGATATTTTAATAGTTTTTGTGCTCAGTTAAAATAATATTGATTGATTAATCAAAGTACGATAAGGAACATCTCCGTACCGATTCAAAATACGCATTGAGGTGTCAATACTTTTTTTGCCCATCACGCTGATTCGCGAAGGGGGTAGGCAGAGAGTATGGACTTCCATTCTTTCCAATCCAAACTTATTCGCTTCCTCCAAACGCATAACATTCCGCATACATGCTCTTATATTCCTCTTGCTCCTGACTTGGCCCTCACGTAAGACGGCACCGATATGGTCGGTCTATGTCATTGCAGGTCGGCCTCGTCTGCGTGCACCAATTCTTTCAGATTTATATATCCTTTTAGTCATTCTCACATGCCCAAACCTTCTTTCTTTATTCACTTTCATTCTAGTCACTACACTAACATCCACTCCAAATTCCTTTCTAATATTATCATTCCTCACCTTATCAATAATTCTCTTTCCGCATATCCTACGCCGTGATCTCATTTCCACAGAATTTATTCCAACTTCCAAATTTATCTTCCATGTCCAAGTTTCACTCCCATAAATCACGGATAGTATCAGGATTACATTGTGCATCAACTGTCGATTTCAGAGATATCTTCTTAGAGGTCTTAATGCACCGCCAACCCTTCTCCCAGCCAATTTCCTTCTTTCAATCTCTTTTTCACACCTTGCATCTCTTCTAAATAAATGACCTAAATAGACAAACGTCCAAGTTCTCGACATTCACTTTCACCCAAAATTGCGTTCTTAAATCTTATCTTTCAAAACAGTGGAAATAAATAAAAAGCACATTTAATGCAGTATCTGTGATTTTTGTTCTATCTTCTATTACAACATGGTGGAAGTTGGAAGTGTAGAAATTTTTATTTTCAATAAAGAAACAAATGCTAGGTCATTAGCAAATAATATCCAGCTTTTTTTACATATTAACGATGCAGATTATATTTACGTTATATGTGGGTACATACCCATCCTCTGTAAAAATCAGCCCATAAACGAATGATTTTCAAACAAACAAAAAAAACATTCTACTTGTTCTTCAATATAATCATGTATTCCTTGTGTTAAAACTTATCAAAACTCCTTATAAAATGAACTTCAATTAAGTATAACTCCTTAATAGCAATGTTATATTATACGATTCTGTTTGCTGGCGGTTTTAAAATGTCTGTAAATAAAGAAAGTTTTCAAAACTCCTTACACTTCATTACAATAATGTATTCCTTGTATTTAAACTTACCAAAACTCCTTATAAAAAATAACTGCAATGAATATTATATGACTTATCCAATCAATCTATTTCATACGATATATTTTACATTCGCATTCTATCAGTTGCAACAACAATCAATCCACTGACAGTTCTTTCAAATGTCAATTAATAAAAATTCAAAAGTAGAACAAAATTATATTGTAAAAAGTACTAAAAATATTATCTACTTTCTGTGTTTTCTTAAATTTCCTAATTTTCCATGAATTTTTCTTAATTTTTTTCTTCTAATACAACCTTCTTCTGACTTATCAGAGCGTGTAGGCTCTTAAGCCTACACGCCAAAAAAAGAATTAGCGAAATCGGTCCAGCCATTTAGGCGCGATGCGATAACACCGGGAAATAGCTCTCCATTTTTATAGTGTTCTTAAATTTTCTAATTTTCCATGCATTTTTCTTAATTTTTTTCTACTAAATCAACCTTTTCCAGATAAAAGCCTACACGACAAAAAAGAATTAGCGAAATCGGTCCAGCCGTTTAGGCGTGATGCGATGATATCGGGAAATAAATCTCCATTTTTTTAGTTTTCTTAAATTTTCTAATTTCACATGCATTTTTCTTAATTTTTTTGTTCTAAAAGTACACTCTCCTGATAAAAGCCTACACGACAAAAAAGAATTAGCGAAATCAGTCCAGCCGTTTAGGCGTGATGCGATGATATCGGGAAATAAATCTCCATTTTTATAGCTTTCTTAAATTTTCTTATTTCCTATGCATTTTTCTTAATTTTTTTGTTCTAAAAGGACACTCTCCTGATAAAAGCCTACACGACAAAAAAAGAATTAGCGAAATCGGTCCAGCCGTTTAGGCGCCATCCGATGACAACGCGAAATAGCTCTCCATTTTTATATATAAGATATGATATGACGTATTTACTATACAACCTATGTATATTTTATTTTTACAATATTTATTCCACAATATATATTTTATTTTTCAGTTAAGGTTATTCTTACATTATAAAAATTTTGATAATTAAAAATTTATATACATTTGCCAATATAAAAGTATAAAAGTCATTATTTCACAAATTATTCTACATTATTATTATTCTAAATTATATAAAATTATTCTAAATTGTATAAAAGTATTATTCTAAATTATATAAAAGTCATTATTTCACAAATTATTCTACATTGGTTATAATTATTAATACTATAAGTATTTATTATACATTTGACTGTATTTTTATTATATATTTGTAATTAATCTAAGTTCTTAAAACATATTTATATTTTATTATTACAATATTTATACTACAATATATATTTAATTTTTTAATTTACAATATTTGTTCGACGATATATATTAAATTTTTCAGTTAAAATTATTCGCCATTATAAAAAGTTTATTTAATACATTATTCTACATTAGTTATAATTATTAATGATATGAGTATTTATTATACATATTGCCATATATAAAAGTTTATAATTTATTATTTCACATTCAAATGATGGTTTCATTTAAATTATTGCACATTAGGCATACAAAAAAACAAAAAAAAAACAATTCAATATGTAATTATCTGGCATTAAAACAATTCTAAAATTAGGCATACATAAAAGTTAGATAATTAATAAATTAACTGACACATCAGGTGGGTTGGGTTATTTCAATATTTGTGATTTCGCCATATTAATAAAGATAAATAAATAACATAAACATTAACAATGACTAAGCCTAAAATTAAGAAATTTTATTGTTTACGTACGCAAGGAATTTTTGTTCCTGGTTTGATGATCTGATTGATCTGGGAAGATCATTAAACATATCCGATCCTCTCACTCTGTGCGACCTAGAATTTGCGGACGACGTGGTCATACTTGAAAAGGATAAAGAACTGGTGACAGAAATCTTGAGGCAATTAAAGGACTACTCAGAAAGTATTGGCCTAAAAATAAATACCACCAAGACCAAAAACATGCAAAATGATTTCTGCTTAAGCCGGGGAGCCATAACTTTGGGTAGTGACGATGTCGAAGATGTCGACAGTTTCAAGTACCTGGGAGTCTATTTAACACCAAACGGCGGGGTAGAGAAGGAGCTCTCCATTAGAATTGCAATGGCGAGCTCGTCCTTTAACAACATGAGAAAACTGTGGAAATCCACCAACTTCTCCACCAAGACTAAGTGTCGCCTGTTTAACGCATGCATTATGCCAGTGTTGTTATATGGTTGTGAATCCTGGCATCTGACGAAGGCTCAACAGAGGAAAATTCTCAGTGTTGAGAACAGATTTTTGCGACAGATTTTGGGGATAAGGTGGTACCACTATGTCTCAAATGAGACCGTACGCGCCAGAACAGCACAACAGCCAATCTCCTCAGTAATCCAGAATCGCAGATTGAGTTGGCTTGGCCATGTTCTCCGCATGTCCCCCGAGAGACTTGAATATGCAAGTCTTTTCTACAATCCGGATGGGACAAGAAGGCGAGGCAGGCCGAAATTGACAATCAAGCGGGCATTCACTGCGATTCTACAAGATGCTGGACTAAGCTGGGATGAAGCTGTGCAACTGGCGCAAGATAGAGAGGCTTGGAGGAACTTCGTGGCGTCCACAATATGCTCCACACTGGGAGCGAACGTGGATTAAGTAAGTAAAGTAAGTAATATATATTTCTTTATATTTTCGTATGTTGGCAAATCACGCATAAACCGAAGACTCTATACGCAGAACTCTAGCATAACTGTATGAAAATGTATAAAAAATATTGAACTTTGATTTGAATTACAAAAAAATGTAAGTACAAGTCTTATATTTCTTATTTTTAATAAAGAGTTTCACAAAAAATATAAAATATAAGGTACGCCATGACCGGAGGGTAAAACATGGATCTTTTTTGTCTATGGCTCTCTTGGACAATACCAGAGAGAATGCACCAAATTATAGGCCAACTCCAGCTAAGTAAGTCAAACTACATAACTACAAATAGGTAGATACTTACATATGTATATCTACATTCATATAGCAGGTATTAGATTTTACAGATGGCAAATCCGTGAGTCTCCCGCATGCGACTGTGGAGAGCCAACGCAGACTATCGCACATATTGTGGAGCAGTGTCCTCGAAGAGCTTTTAATGGCTCATTTATGGATATTCACAATGCTACCCCACAGGCTCTGCAATGGCTCAACGAATTGGATATTGTTTTGTGATCTCCTGGAGCTTTAATGTGAACCTTTTTTAACTTTTTTATCCTTTTTTATATCTTGACTCTAATTTATTGTTTTTAACTTTTTTATCCTTTGGTGACGCTGCTGACTGCCAGCTGATTTTCGATGCCATACGATAAATAAATCGCGCACAAACTTGACGTTCAATTTTAATCCTCGGAGATCTTATATATAAAAACTAGCTTATATACCCGTCTTGCTTTACGTTTTTGATTCCGATTGTCAGGCTTGATCGGTAGGTAATTAAACAGGTTCTAGTCTAGCTTCCCATTGCTTTGTAGACCTCTATAACTGACATAAGCACAGAAAAAGAAGAATGACACTTTTAATGTTTATTAAAATTTTGTATGAAGATCCTAAAAAATAGGGTTTTTTAATTAGCTCAAAATATATTAAAGTTAATGCAGCAAATTGTATTAAAGAACCTTCTCCGGCATTTTGCACGGCTCTGTGCAGATTCATATCTGACGTAGCATTTGTATTTTGAGCGTGATGCTATGACATACGGTAAAAAGCAAAATAAAAAAAACATTTCAGAATTATTATGTAGATTTACCACGCAACTTTCTTATTTTTTTCTCTCATAAGAACCTTCTACTGATAACAGCCAAAACGACAAAAAAAGAATTAGTGAAATCGGTTCAGCCGTTTAGGCGTGATGGTCACATATACGGTCAAGCAACGACCAAAGGCAAATAAAAAAACATTTCTAAATTATTATATAGAAGATGATAAGCTAAAACTCGAGATTGGCTGGGCCGATTTAATAATAAAACGTTTGAATGACGAAAGCAAATTTAAACATAGCTACTGATGGTGTTATAAAAAAAACCTTTAGAGCATTTCTTGTAACTCAAAGATACAAGACAAAGATATCTTAAAATACCTACAGGTACCTACTACCAAAACAACTCTCGATAAATAATATTATTCAAAGCTATTGGACCAGAAACTACCTTTTTGCGAGCTAACAATAACTTATTGGATATCTCGAAATATAAAGCAACGGAATTACACGTATCCGCATATTATATACCTAACTTAAAGGCGATACATTTTGTTAAAAAATATTTTAAGATGTTGGTTCTATGAAAATAAAATAAAAATAGAAGGAATTTTATTATCTGATGATTTTTTCCGCCAGTCTCGTTTAATTTGAGAAAGGTTGACAAACGTAATATGTTGAATTAAAAATTGTTATCAACCATGTTTTTTCCCAAAAAACCTTTTCCATGCAAATTTTCCTATTTCTTTGATTTCTTATTTTAGTCTCCAACAAGGGCGTAATCATGTGTACTCTTTTTAATTTCCGTTTAATGTTTGTATTGAATATCAGCTATTAGTCGGATATTGTGGTCACGTGACACCCAGTGGAGAGATGAACTATAAAAGGTGATACCTATAGTCGGGAGAGGACCAGAAATAAGACTCAGAGGAAGACCATCGCCCCAACACTTCATCGTGCCATAAATCTGGCTGCGGACAGGCGAGCCTGGAGAACAATGTTCTTCGAAATAACAGTAGAAGACGGTCTTAAGCCCGTAGTGGTTTGTTCATACCATTTTAAAATCTTTTTTTTTTTTTTTTTAAAATGAATCTGTGCTCACTCAAAGTGAACACAAATACACTCCTTGACTCTTTCACAGTAAGCTACTTAAAGCTTGTGTCGTGAAAGAGGAAGATGGTCGGCACCAAGGATCGAACCACGACGTCCGCAGTACGAAAGCCGACGTTGTAACCGCTGGGTCACCAACCACTTCAATCGAACAATATTAATCAGTCATCAGTGGGGCTAGTACGAGTTTCATCGAAAGCTAAGTGCAAACTAATAAGCGCTTATAAAGTGCAAATAGTGTTCTAAAATCAAACGATCGAATCGTTCGATAATTTTTGTATGGAAATTTTTCGAAAAAACTTTAACTAGGGCTACAGTTGTTGATATATCGTCTTCAAGATTCTGCGAAAATGTCACAATTTCATACAACCAAGTATGGAGTTAGAGTTAGTTTATTTTTAAAGAGTTCCATACGGTTTACTATACTCAATTTCATATTATTATTTGTACCTAGGTACTTAAAAGAATTCTTCGAAATTTTTGTCAAATCGGCTTTATCTTTCTTAAAATTTTAGTTGGTGCATCATTGTTGTAAGTCCTCGAATGATTACGGGAATGCATATTTCCTTTATTTGTTACAATTTTCTATTATTAAAATGATAAACCAAAATAATATTAATAAGGGGATAATCAGCTGTAACGCGCCGTTTTGTGACACAATGGCCACCTCAAAGGCGCAAAGCAAAAATACATACATAAAAATAGGCTTGAGTACATACAAAATTGGACATGGACTATTAACATTCTACAGCAGCTACATTACTGCATACATAATATAGGTATTGCAATAATAAGAAGTATTCTACATACAATTAGGACATTCTACAGCAGCTACATTTTATTTATTTATTTATTTTAACAAAACACATTACAGAGGACAACTATACATTAAAAGTAGAAACAGAATTAATTTATGACCTTAACTAAGTTGACCTCCATCGAGATGTGTCACATGTTACATTATTTATTGATGAGTGAAACAGGTACAACATGTTCCAGAGAGAAAAAAAAAATATCAATAGGAATACTACTAGTGTAAGTGAAATATGAAAATAGCTAGAGGTAAACGCAAACACAAATGGAGAGTGCAAGAAGAAGGGAAGGAAAAAAGGGAGGAAGGGGTGTGGGAAAAGAATAATCAACAAGCTATCGCGAAGTAGTAGAATTGCTTAAAATTGCTCTGGAGATCTGTTTCTTGAAGACATGATGTGGAGTGCCAAGTATATCTAGAGAGCACCGCAGGGAATCATAACCTCCGGCCATTCGATACAGAGGCCTCCTCAAGCCCACGTTTGTCCTTGGTGTGGACAACCGAAAAATATTAGTTGATCTGGTTAAGGTCGGAACACGGAAGCTGAGAATAGATAGTAGTTCTGGAGTATCGAATTCCGACCTGCATATTTTACCCAGAGTACAAATCTCCTGCAGCTCACGTCTGAGCTCAAGAGCGGGTAGAGAACCACACCATGGCGCACCACCAAAACGTTTGCGTGTCCTACGTATAAAGGTGTTCTGGATCTTTTCAAGTTGCGTCTTGTATTTTTCGTAATAAGGATTCCATATGGGCGCACAATATTCCAGTCTTGATCTCACAAGCGACTTATATAGTGTCATTATAGATTTAATGCTTTTAAATTTTTTAGTTGCTCGCGTTATGAAGCCCAAGGTTCGGTAGCACTGCGTCGCTATTTGTTCCACGTGGTTGTTAAAATTTAATTTTGAGTCAAAAATCACCCCCAAATCCTGAGCAGTATCAACTTCTTTGAGAGTTTGGTCAAAAAGTCTATAATCATATCTGACCTTATTCCGATTTTTGGTAAAAGAAATTTTAAAGCATTTATTGACATTCAACTCTATCCTGTTGCATTTACAATAGTCACACAATCTTGAGAGATCCTCCTCCAATTTGATACAGTCAGCTGGAGATTCTATGCGGCGGTAGATTTTGAGATCATCAGCAAACAGTAGGAATTTGGAATTTAAGAAGCATTTGGAGATGTCGTTTATAAAGGTAGTGAAGAGTAAAGGGCCCAAGACAGAACCCTGCGGCACTCCTGATGCAACTCTTTGCACATTGGATTTATGCCCATTGAGTGTCACTGTCATGAGTCTGTTTGTTAAGTAGGACTCCAGCCACCGGAGGAGATCGCCATGAATTCCAAGACATTCGAGTTTCGACAGGAGAATCGAGTGGTCGACTTTATCGAAGGCCTTCTGGAAATCGGTATAGACTGCATCAACCTGGATCCCCTGATCCATGGCTTGGAATAAATATTCGGAATATGTTAGGAGGTTGGTAGTCGTTGAACGGCCTATTGCGAAACCATGTTGTTCGTCCAACAGTCGAGGTTTTAAAAAGAATGTCAATCTGTCTTTAACTATCGACTCGAAAATCTTGGAGAGGGGCGAAAATAGAGAGATTGGTCGGTAGTTAGTTACCTCACATTCAGCACCGGACTTGTGGATTGGGACGACATGACTCATCTTCCATTTTTGTGGAAATTTTCCCTCACGTAAACTCTTGTTGAATATGTCTCTCAGGGGCTTGGCAAGATGGGAAGCACATTTTTTGAGAACCATCGGAGCGACCGAGTCTGGACCTACGCCCTTTGAGGTATCCAAGTTAATACATAATATAGGTATTGCAATAATAAGAAGTATTCTACATACGTTCTACGTATTTACGTTTTGTTTAAGGATTGTCTGGATATGGGATATGATGTTTTAAACAAGTGAATTTTTAAAAGCTTCTTGAAATCTTCCACTGTCCTGGCATTTCTGAGATTTACCGGAAGATTGTTCCAGAACTTTGGACCAAAGATAGTGAACGCTCTATCGAAGTATTTTGGCTTGTTGGAAATGTTAATTTGAATCAGCTTATTGGTAGATTGCATTTGGGATCGGAGTGTATTTTGTCTACTACAGAGTGTAGAGGGGATGCATAATTCTGAAATATATTCAGGAGACATATTGTGTAAGGCTTTGTAGACAATCAGACATGCTATGAAATTCGATTCGTTCTGGAACCTTTAACCAGTGGAGGTCACGAAGTACTTGGGATATATGAGAGAAGCGGTCCACCTGATGTATATAGCGGGCAGCGGTGTTGATAATTAGCTGAACTCTGTGCAATCGACACTGGGGAAGATTTGTGAGAACGGCGTTGCAATAGTCCACACGAGAGACTATTAATGCATTGATTAACGTTTGAGCAGCTTCCATTGTTAGACAATTACGAACAAGCTTGAGCTGTCTAAGATATGGTAGTAACTCGAGCGAATCATAAATGAAAATACCTACAATGGAAAAAATATGAAGAGAGCACATAATTGGATGTGAAAAAAACTTAAATACAATGTATTTATTACAGAAAGCGTTTTTGTTCACTCGAAACAACTGTCAGTTGATGTAAAATCTAACATGGCGGGTCAAAATCTACAGAGATCAGCTAACAATCTAGCGATATGGGCTAGACGGCTTGATTGCATAATTTTTTATCGCTGAGCTATTTTTTCCACTGATCAGAGTTTATAAATAAAGCAGTAAAAGTGTTACTAGGTACTTTATATTTTATAAACTCTGATCGATATAAATTTTTCGTATCGAAATAGGCAGTTTATTGTCCTGTAAACGGTACAAAAATTGAGGCTATTTATTGCTTTTAAATATCTTAAACTGTGTTTTAAGCGGATCTTAAAATGCTGCTATGGAATCGAGGGGGGAAAAATCACTTTTTCATTGCGTGTCTGGCAGGACTTCCCAACGACAGATTCTCTACACATGTTTTAATTAGTTTACAAAGCCATAATATCTGTCTATCAATTTTTCTTCAAGTCTTTGTGTAATTTATTGCTTATTTTCCCTCTAATTAGAACAGTGGGTAATTAATAGAAGAAGAATAAAAATATCAATGCGTACATTTGTATTACGTAGCAATTTTAATATTATATTCCATCTCGTTGTGAACATACAAATATATAAAACTAGCGGTCTGCCCCAGCTTCGCACGGGAAACAGGTAGGTACCTACCTATTTAAAAAAAATAGTTTTTATCAAGATCCCTATTTTTTTTTTCAAAATATTCTACAGCCTTTTAATCTGGAATAATGTAGCATTCTAATGGTCCCATCCCGTACGGCTAGTACCCCAGTGACGCCCTATATCGCTGCCTAGCTAGTGAGCAGAGTGTGCCACGGAGAGCGGCGGCCACTCTTTTTTTTCTAATAGGTAGGTACTTACATTTATAAACTCGTGGTATCTTTCGAATCGAATGACCGAATTGAATAATTCAAAAGTTTTATAAACGTATTGAAGCAGTCTTGAATATGAACTAATTTATTTTGATAAGGAGTAATAATACCAAGATACAAATGAAGAGCCTTTTCTAGAGGCGCCATTTCAATTAAATTTTTAAAATAAATTACACTTATTGTGGCATAACTATAAAAGTTAGAAATAATTATTATGCTGTTGCGACATTTTTTGTAAATATTGATTGATGTCTTCTACAAAGTCGTAGTAGGTAGGTACATTATTTTATTCTATCATCAATGGTTTTCACAGCGCACGCGATGTAAAGAATATTTTAGGTATTTTTTTACACCTTGGGTTACATTATTGGAGTTTTAGTAATGAACCCAAATTTTTTTTTCTTGAAAATTCAATATAGCCTTTGTTCACCAGGGATTGTGAAGCTTCCCAAAAGTGAAAGAATTTTTCAAATCGGTTCAGTAGTTTCGGAGCCTATTCAATACAAACAAACAAACAACAAAATCTTTCCTCTGTATATATACCTACTTATTATTAGTATAGAAAATTAAATGGCAGATCACGTACCTCGAGAAATCTTTCACGTTTCACTGGTCTCATTCATTGCGTAAAAAATACCCTAATACCTAAGCAGTATATTTTGCGGAACATAAATTCCTTTAAATTCTCGACGTATCGCATTAGCATTGTGTGAATTATTTATTTTCGAGAAATACGAGTATTCATAACATTCTCTCTTACGAAATAAATTTTAATAGTTTTCATGACGCTTTGTAGAATACTGCCTTAAATTTATTTACGACATACTTTTACTGTTCCGAATTAACACAAAGTCTCCGAGTATAATCGGTACGTAACTGGACTTTGCGCGTTTTAAGGATATCTAAGAACATTGAAAAATAATGTGAGAATCTAGAAGCGTAGTTTATCTTCATTCGTCGTCAGTTTTTCATCATTCAAATATTTTGTTAGCCTGTCGCAATCAACATTGAACTGATGACTGAATCTGGATCAATAATAATTCTTCCTTTGCGATTCATTCAAAATTATAGGAGGCATCTGCTAACCTTAATAATTGTGGGTTCAAAGAACTGTTTTCATACCACATCTTACACAATCTACTCTGAATGAATGAAACAGAGAAGAATTGAGAGAAAAAAAGAAGACCCTCGTAATTGGGTTAAGGCATATAATATATTATGACTTATTATTTTTTTGATCATCTTTGAAGAGTAATATTCCTCAAATAAAAGCCTAAATGGGATTATTAGGTACCTGCCAACTTCTTTGTGTAAAAACCGAATGGCAAAATGGGTAATATTGAATAACGAAAAGTTGCATGGGTGACAAATTGTTCTGTCAAATTGCCTTTGTCTAGTGACTAAAATTACACGGGAAAAAGAAATTAGTTTTGTTTTTGGAATTATTTCATATTGTATCTTAATAATTTGTATTTTAAAAATATGCGTCTACTCAAAAAAATATAAGTAGGTTGTACCTACCGTAGTTAAATAATATGAATTTCTACATTATTTCGTTCGTTAGAAAAAAAGCATATAATAGCCCATCGAAATTTGTCATTGGATCACAGCGTCAAACTATTATTTAAAGTTTTTTTTTTATTTATTAAAAGTTTGTTTAAACAAAAAAAAACATTTTTGTTTATTAGGTATATATCTAATAGGGCTGGGTTGGCTGGCAGAGATCTTCTAAGATAAGTCCGCCCTTTGAAACGTACAAATATTTCTCCTTACATTGTTATACAGACAGCAATAAAGCTTTTATTTATTTATCCCTTGATCCACGGGTTTTTGCATTTGTTTAGAATAGATCAGTTTTAAGAATATTTATCTAATTCCTATAATTTGTAAATTAAAAAAAAAACAGTTTTCTACCAATGTCCGTATAGACTATGAGTTTTCGTTAGAAAATATAATATCTATATAAAAATTTGATTTTAAGACCACTAAAACCATGAATGAAAAGAATAGAAAATGATTAATTGTCTCAAAGACTAAAAGTAAGTAAAGGGTATCGATTGGTCACAACCTCATCAAATGATGACGTTTCTTGCATATAAAACAAAACGGCTTCTGTAGTTTACGCATAACTTTTTATTGATTTCAGTGTTAACTCAATTCATAAAAAAGGTTGATCAGTTATTAACATATTATTATGTAAAAAAGTTAAATTATTTTCGGTTATCTAGTCCAGTGTTCTGCAAACTTTTTGTGTTCAAGGTACACCTACCAAATCAAGAAATTTTAGAGGTACACCAATGATTTTTCTAGACCCCTCCCCTACGAAATGCACCGTAACATCCCCCCTCCCCCTTCACTAAACACCCATGTGGCTATTGTACATATATACCTACCGCAATTCGCATAAGTAGGTTGTGGCAAATCGTAATAGAATTGCAACAGCGTGATTTGAAGGCAGGGATACTAAGGCTGAGGCTGTTTTTTTTATTATTTTAATGTCCGATTAGTCTCCAAGAGAAATGGCTTTCCGATAACGCATTTTTTACTCATTATAAGTTGCAGGCAGGTCACACTAAGGAAATTAACAGTTTTCTGCTAATTGTTCCAAGGGTTTCATTATCAATAGGTATACCGGCACCTTTTTCTGAATCATTAGGCATGACATTTGGAAACATTTCATAAGGAACCTACTATTGACAGCGTGCCTGATCTACACCAACTTCCCGCGAAAGCTTTCAATTTTGTCTGCAGACGTTAAAGTACCTATTAGAATTCCTGTCTTCTCTTGAGCTGATTTAAATGAGTGAATATATCCGGCAGTTATCTGCCTAATGTTTATAAAAGTATTACAACCTACCCATTCTTTTCTTTTGAATACAGAAGCTAAATCTGAACTATGAGCCTCTAAAAAACACTTGGGTCATATTTTTTCGCGGAACACCAACTGACGACCACGGTACACCAGCGTGTCGGGGCACACGCCCTGCGGAACACTGATCTAGTCGCCCGTGTCAAAATTGTTATAGAAGCACACGCAGTATATATCCCTAGTGTCGTTATAAACTCTGCGACAATTCTAAAAAATAAAATTATGTTATTGCAAAAACAATCTAACATAAATTATGTAGGTTCCTTATTATAAGAACTTCACTTAAATTAAGCAATGATTTTAAAACATGTTTAGAACTTCGTTACTTTCATGTGATAGCAATATGATTACTTATGTTATGTACAGTTAAAATGTTCTATTCAGATTAAGTATGTAGGTAGATACCCCATTTTCAAATTAAAATAAAAGATCGTTAACCTTGGAGTAACACACCATCATTATACTTCCACCCCGTAAATGGTTCTACACCCCTACCCGGCCGTCGTTCTTCTTTTACCCCAAAGATGAACACCCTTTATTCACTCCGTTGATTAGTTAATTTATTTAGTTACGACTCTTAATGTCTGCTAATTCCAGAGTTTTACCTTCGCATTACACAATTTGTGTGGTGTGTGAGTGAGGAATGAAGACAAGTATGTGATGTATGACGCCAAGAACAACTTTACTGACAATATAGGTAATATTCCTTAGCCCCTTGCAGTGACGTTTCATCTGCCTTTTTGACGAAAATAAGTTCATTGCAGAAAATAATAAGGGTGAAGTTTCTCATGTAAGCTGTGTAATAAAACGTAGTATTACAAAATTTAAATTGGTTTTTTCATTTCTAATACACTGTATTACTTGTATTATTTGTCAGAAATTCCTATACTTTCTACTATATTCTATTCTAATAAATCACATTACTGTAAATTATCTATCTTTTTTGCAAAAAAATATGTATTTTTATAATCTATAATACAAAGGAAAGTCGGGTTAGTGCGAACACTTATAACGCGAGATCGGCTGAACAGGTTTTTATGATGCTTGGTTTATTGGATTCTTCTCCGCTCTGGAAAACAGAATAAATAATAAAAAAATCGAAAAAGGAATAGAAAATAATATAAAATATTATAATTAAAGTTAGTATGGAACGGATTTACTGACAAACAACGCCATCTGTGAGAAAACAATTTTTATTTCCTTGACAACCATTGAGTTTCAAAATATTGGTACGCAGATTTTTTACAGAATTTCTTTCAAGCTTTCTGAAATAATTTATTAATATTCAAACATAATTTAAACGTTTTTATGTATAAATTACAAATTCAAAATCAATATTCATAGTAAGGACTACAGGACAACGTCTGTCGGGAAAGCTAGTTACATATAAAAAGATACATTTTACAATAAATTTGGTATTTTAACCCTCAGATGAAGTCAGATTTTTTTTTTTTTTGGTTTTTAATTAGATAGGTACTTAAAAGTATTGAATACTTTTAAAGCCCACTTTTTATTTGAGAAGTTTTATTTATTATTTAATCAAAACACCTACAATACCTAGTTGAAATGTCAAAAAATATCATAATTAATGAATACGTATTTCTAAAACAGATACCTACTTAAAACTTGTTTGAAATCGACTCAAGAATTTATTTTTAGTGTTTCATATTTTATTTAATCAAAAGTTTTAATGTAAAAACTAGTTTTTATGTGTTTTTTTTTGTAGTTTAAATTCTTCAAACGAGCGTTTTTATCCCTGTTTATTATTTTATTATACGTTATTTTTCTTCCCCTATAAAATGACGTTTTTTTTAACATCTGACATTGTTGTTAGAGACAAGCGAATCGTAATGCTGCTCTAAGCTACCTTGATTAACTACAGAAGGACACGCAATCAAGTTTATACGATTTCATCAATAATTATTTACCTGGTGAACTTGTAGAGTAGGTGAATGAGTAGGTACATTTCATGCGTAAAATGTTCATTTTGTGAATACCAAACGGAATCTTATACTAAAGCCAGTACCAGCCACTACCCTGCATCTGGACATTCCTATATTATTATACTAGAAAGGAGCTAGTTCATGGAACTGTCTTTATAATAATAATTCCTTGAAATATGGTTTGCTCGATTTTGAAGTACCTTATTACAGGTACACACCAATTTCGTTAATGCAAAACAATAATATATGACCGAACGATTAACGCAAATCGTCCGGACATTGTATTGGTTGATCGAAATAATTGATCGAATTGCTTACGAAATCAAGGATATGTGGCATACACCAACCACCCACATAATACCTCTAGTGATAACGACGAATGGAGTTATTCCTAAGTCTCTTAAAGAGAATCTAGGGAAACTTGGCATCTTTAGTGGTCTCAGATGTGCCATTCAAAAGGCAGTTTTGTTGTCCTCATGTAGGATGTTGAGAAAGTTCCTTTCCCTGTAGTTCGAAGGTCTCTCATGATTACATTACATAGTGATGTATGGTGAGAGATAATACCGATATTTTTATATATAGTATACAGGGTGACTGGTAATTCGATACATTCCTTGAATGGGGTTATACTCGAGCAAATTTGCAACAATTTTGTTCCCATTAACCAGGGGTCAAATGCCAGTGGTTTTCGAGTTATTCAACTTTTTAGAGTTTTTTTCGATTTTCCTCCTTTTGACCTAAATTGAAAATTGTGAACAAAGTAATCCATTTAGGAAAGTAAGAAAGTAAAAAAGAAGGAAGTATCGATTCTATCAGAAACATCAGTGAGGTTATTCACTTTTGGGGGGAGTTTCAATGGGAGATTCCAACAGAGGGAAGAAGGTGGGATTGCCAATGCCTGGGTTTAATTTTCCCTAGACATCAAAGGATAGCATTGAATCGGATCTGCAGAGGACACGACTGATTTGGTGACATGCTCCACAGATGGCATTTTCAAAATCCTCTGTCTGTGACTGTGTTGAACCTGTACAGAGCATCCAACGTGATAATATTGTTAAAACTTCTTCTCTGAGAGCGTTTTCTGTACTAGGTATATATATATATATATATATATATATATATATATATATTTATGTCAGACGGCATATGTTGGCTCATCTGATTTTAACACACCAAAGTTGATCAACCTTTTACCTGGAATATATAATTACCTGGTTGATACATAAATTTGAAAGTTACACCCCCGCGTTACGATTATGTTTAGCTTCCTATATACTCTATTCTCCACTTATATATTCAATTATTTACTGTCTATTTTTAAAGAACACTAGTTGATCAAGAGTTGTTAGCTCTTACAACGTTGCCAAATCGATCTCACTAACACACTCACGATAGCATAATACATCTCCTATTGTAGACGTAGAATTGGTAGGTAGGTTTCTATATCTGATCGTAATATTCACACATCGCTGTTGGTTTCATATTTTCCGTATTATTGAGGACCTATATGTACCTACCTACCTACTTTATTTTTGTTGTGATTTAGACTCGTATATTTTTTTACTTGGCTAGCGTTTTTGACAATATTTTTTTAAAGTATTTTAGAGTAGGTATTTAGATTTTTTCTAACGAGAAGTTTATGAGAATAGCGTTTATTATAAATTGATGAGAAGAAATAAATCATAAAGGCTTTAACTTGGAATCTATTTGGTCTACAGAGACAAATCTAGTTATCATATTGTAGCAAATTTACTCTTCTTTAAAAACGCGCTAAAATGTTTTTTTTTTTCAAAAAATAGTGCTTTACGGTTATATTCGCCAAATAATAAAAACATAGCGATTTTTTCGCGGTTTTTCGATTTTTGACAAAGGTGCATTCGGCGCTCGAGGTCAAAAACTTGGATTATTCATCAGACCAACATCATCCCGAAGACGACTAAGACCCTCCTACACCGTGTTTCTTTCCTTCGAAGCAGAGCTGAGGGATTTGGACATGACGTGGGTGGAGGTCTTGTCCAAATGCCTCCCTATGCCCCCAAGTGGGGTCACAAATGGAGTATTGATTGATTGATTATAGTTCATCCAACACCAGAGTCGAGATAATTAGAAATTTGATATTACAAGTTTGCAAAAAAACATAACTACCTTATTTGACGCATTCTGTAATGTATAAAGTTACTGTAGGTACTATAATGGGTTTAATTATCAAAGCTGCTTAGTATCTTTTTGGTTGGTTTCGTGCAGGTTGGGTTTGCTGCGGATTTGTCTCCTCCGGGCTGGCCTCAGGTGTGTGGGGGGCCTCAAAGGGAGAATGTGTGTGTGTGTGTGTGTGTGTGTGGTTAGTATGTTATTAAATCTTATTTATCGGACATAATACTCTAAAAGTTACACTTTTCAATTTACAATTTCATTCATGAATAAAATATATATATTTTTTTTTTAATTTTGCGTGATGTTCATCCAACACCAAAGTTGAGATTTTTTTAAATTGATATTGCATTTAAAACAACGCTGTTAGGCGTCCCTAATGTATTTTTTATTATTTTTAGCAAAGAGATAAGCCTTTAATACTATAATTCATAGTAAATAACCGCAATATAGGTACAAACGCGAATTAAATATACCTACCAGCTAATTTGTGTTTCATTGATAATAGGATGAGCTGATTCGGGACCTTGGCGGTTTGTGTCTGATGATCACTTGATCAATCAATCAATACTCCCTTTGTGACCCCACTTGGGGGCATAGGGAGGCAACAAGTGCCCTCCACTGCGCTCTATCTCTAGCAGTTTCAATGACCTCCTCCCACGTCATGTCCAAATCCCTCAGCTCTGCTTCGAAGGAACGAAACACGGTGTGGGAGGGTCTTCCTCGTCTTCGGGACCCTGATGGGAGGAAGAAAGTTCGTGATGCGGTGGTACCATCTAATATTCATGATTCTTCTGAGGCACATTGTCTCAAAGGCAGATACCTTTTGTGCCTGGGCTTTGGTCAGGTGCCATGACACACACCCATATAAAAGAATAGGCAACACACACGCATTAAACAGTTTACATTTCGTCTCAACACTAAACGCCGACGCCTTCCATATCTTGGTCATGTTGTTGAAGGCACCACTTGCCATATCGATAGGTACTTATCGGGAGCTCATCCCCGAGGTCACCAGTGGTGGTAATGGTTGCTCCCAGGTATTTAAATTTATCCACCCGGGAGACCTGGCGACCATAAATGGTTATCGGTAGCTGTTTATCGGGGCAGGCTTTATTTGCCATGAGCTTCGTCTTACTGGCATTGACTCGAAGGCCGAGGCGTGCTGTTTAATTACAGAGTCTCGAAACACTGCGCTGTAGTTCCTCCACTGTCGTATTGAACAACGCTAGGTCGTCCGCGTACTCCAGATCGCACATTTCGCCCACGGGACCATCTGTAGGATTCCTCTGTGTTATTGGTATACCTCTTGCTCCTCGCATGGACTTTCTCAAGAGGAAGTCAAGCTATCAAGCGGTGGCGCCTTGAGACATGAGACACAACTGCATCCAGACTGTCGTAAAAACAGTCCTTAGCTGCAGCATCCGTATCCTCAGTGGGGGCATAATCACTTGATAGTCAATGTTATATCTATATTTGGAAGAATTTCGCGTGTAACAATAATTATTCAGAACCCCGTATCGTAACCATTCAATGGTTAAAAGGGAGTGCGACAGGCATTATATTAGGTATATTCTCACCCGACCTCTTCAACCTTGACATACATACACTTCACGAGAAGAGCCCAGGATGGCTGGCATAGATGGGCCACAATAGAAAATAAAATACCTACAATCTACGATTTGCTGATGACACCTCCTTGGTCGCGTCAAGTGTACGAATGCTGGCAGGGCTGTTCCACCAAGAAAAGATGGAATGTTGAGATTGCTCAGAGAAGGACCGAGCAAAGGACTAAATTTACAATAAAAAATGATTTAGTCTAAAAATAAACTCATATAATCAATTTAAACAATGTCGATTCCTTTGAAAATAAAAGAATAAAATAATACGTAAGTATAAAAATCTTTTTTAATAAACCACGTTATTCATTTGGACTAAAAAATTGAAAATCTTCTTTATGGTCGAGAGTGGATTGCCGCATTGGAAAGAGAAGAAGAGTATTGTAGATGTTAAAATATCAAACTGTCATCCAAAGCAAGCAAGTATACAAAATGTCAGTAAAATAACAACCAAATTTAAAGACTGCGACTGCTGTCATGTATTTGGCGCCAGGATATGACTATATCCATTTTTGTTAATGTCTCATATTTATTGCCTATTGGCTTTGTTGGTGCACAACGTTCTAATTATGTTTAGATTCTTGTGACCTTTTCAGGACTAGATCTTAAAGAAAAAATAACAACTAATGACTCTAACAATTCATTACTAATGTTCGATTTTTAAATGGAACAAACCACTACGGGCTTACGACCGTCTTCTACTGTTATTTCGAAGGCTGGCTTAGTGTGATCACTTTACGTTAACAACGTTCGCCATTAGGTGGTAATGTTTGTCTCCGAAACTCCTAATCATGAGAATTCTCAACATGTTCAACATGTCGAAAAATCTCATGTATGCAACAAGTAGAAATTTAATAATAAAATGAAAAATAGAGATAAAAGTTGGAAATTGTTGAGAACAAGAGAGCAACCAAATTTAAAGACTGCGACTGCTGTCATGTATTTGGCGCCAGGATATGACTATATCCATTTTTGTTAATGTCTCATATTTATTGCTCTCTTGTTCTCAACAATTTCCAACTTTTATCTCTATTTTTCATTTTATTATTAAATTTCTACTTGTTGCATACATGAGATTTTTCGACATGTTGAACATGTTGAGAATTCTCATGATTAGGAGTTTCGGAGACAAACATTACCACCTAATGGCGAACGTTGTTAACGTAAAGTGATCACACTAAGCCAGCCTTCGAAATAACAGTAGAAGACGGTCGTAAGCCCGTAGTGGTTTGTTCCATTTAAAAATCGAACATTAGTAATGAATTGTTAGAGTCATTAGTTGTTATTTTTTCTTTAAGATCTAGTCCTGAAAAGGTCACAAGAACTAAACATAATTAGAACGTTGTGCACCAACAAAGCCAATAGGCAATAAATATGAGACATTATCAGTAAAATAAGATGATAAAAAGTGATTTAAAAATCGATTTCTGTAATCTGTGCATAAATAATTAAATAAATTAAAGGGAGATGTACCTACTCGTATGTGTAGATTTTCTCGCTTTAAGTGAAGAAGCTTGTGCTCAACGCAATTTTTATACCATCTAAGTATAATGTATGGTAATGAGACATGGACGTAGACCAAGAAGGAAGAAAGTAGTATGAATGCGGTAGAAATGAGAATGTTGCGTAGGATGTGCGCTATTAATGCTGAAGATGAGATCGGAAACGGAATGATAGATGAGGAAATAATGAAAGATAAAAAAATAGTGTAGTAACAAGAATGAATGTAAACAAAGTGTGGTGTTTGGACATATAGAGAGGATGAATGAAAATAGAGTCACTTTTTACCTGCCTGATGAAAGGATAGGTGGAAGATCGACATGGGTAGAATATATCGATATGTGATCTTAAAGAAATGCAACGTCTAGAATAAAAGAAATAGGATACATGCATGCGGAATAGTATGATAGTGAAAAAAAGTATGTGGATAGGAAATCAAATATTGGTCACAAAACGATATCACATAATATTGATCAACCTTCTCGTATCCCATTCTAAACAATAATAATCAAGTGCGTAAATACGATTCATTCATAAAATCGTAATATTGAAAAAATAAGTTGTAAGAATGTAAATCATGCGTATTTATTAAAATGTTCAATCATTTGTACGACTCTCATACGTGTTTTTAATTGTTTATATTCGCATTTTGATAAAATTCCCCCAAGCCTAGCGATGTTTAAGTGTAATAGTATTGGTAATGTCTTCGTTACGCAACTGAGCCAAACAAAATATGCGCATTCAACAAAAGGTTCGCGCGTTCGTATAGGCGTTGTTTCTGATCTTAATACAAATGTTATCACATTTTTACAAATGTGGGACTTGCTACATTAATTTATTTACTTTCGTGGATGGCATTGATACAGTAATATGATTTGGCAACGTTGCAATTTTTGATCGATTATTGTTGTTTAATAAATTGTCAAAATGATTTCCTAAGTGAGAATGTATATTTCAGATAAAAAGGTATATCGGAGTGTATATACGGTCACACAAAATGTCAAATATTGGCTCAAAATGAGTTATAGGCAGGAATCGGCTCAGGATCACGTGGTGATACCGAAAATGTAAAAATCTCATTTTGACTCTGATCAAGTATGTGACAAAAGAGCCAACAAGTAGAAATGAGCCAACATCCCCGGTAATTCACAGACGGTTTGAGCCACGAAGTGCTAGTTGACAAACATATATATATATATATATATATATATATATATATATATATATATATATATATATTAAGATGTAAGTTTTACTCCATTTCACTGTGATCAGTTAGGCAGAGACTATGAAGGCATAGTCTCTGTATATAGTTAGGCATAGTCTCTGCCTAACTGATCACAGTGAAATGGAGTAAAACTTACATCTTAATATTCTTCCTGTGAAAAGCTGATGACCTTTTTTGTCTATCGAGGTGCATGTTTTACACATGCAGTTCGTGACAAATCTTAGGTCATCACTTTCAGTCATATATATATATATATTTATGTCAGACGGCATATGTTGGCTCATCTGATTTTAACACACCAAAGTTGATCAACCTTTTACCTGGAATATATAATTACCTGGTTGATACATAAATTTGAAAGTTACACCCCCGCGTTACGATTATGTTTAGCTTCCTATATACTCTATTCTCCACTTATATATTCAATTATTTACTGTCTATTTTTAAAGAACACTAGTTGATCAAGAGTTGTTAGCTCTTACAACGTTGCCAAATCGATCTCACTAACACACTCACGATAGCATAATACATCTCCTATTGTAGACGTAGAATTGGTAGGTAGGTTTCTATATCTGATCGTAATATTCACACATCGCTGTTGGTTTCATATTTTCCGTATTATTGAGGACCTATATGTACCTACCTACCTACTTTATTTTTGTTGTGATTTAGACTCGTATATTTTTTTACTTGGCTAGCGTTTATGACAATATTTTTTTAAAGTATTTTAGAGTAGGTATTTAGATTTTTTCTAACGAGAAGTTTATGAGAATAGCGTTTATTATAAATTGATGAGAAGAAATAAATCATAAAGGCTTTAACTTGGAATCTATTTGGTCTACAGAGACAAATCTAGTTATCATATTGTAGCAAATTTACTCTTCTTTAAAAACGCGCTAAAATGTTTTTTTTTTTTCAAAAAAATAGTGCTTTACGGTTATATTCGCCAAATAATAAAAACATAGCGATTTTTTCGCGGTTTTTCGATTTTTGACAAAGGTGCATTCGGCGCTCGAGGTCAAAAACTTGGATTATTCATCAGACCAACATCATCCCGAAGACGACTAAGACCCTCTGTTTCTTTCCTTCGAAGCAGAGCTGAGGGATTTGGACATGACGTGGGTGGAGGTCTTGTCCAAATGCCTCCCTATGCCCCCAAGTGGGGTCACAAATGGAGTATTGATTGATTGATTATAGTTCATCCAACACCAGAGTCGAGATATTTAGAAATTTGATATTACAAGTTTGCAAAAAAACATAACTACCTTATTTGACGCATTCTGTAATGTATAAAGTTACTGTACTATAATGGGTTTAATTATCAAAGCTGCTTAGTATCTTATTAAATCTTATTTATCGGACATAATACTCTAAAAGTTACACTTTTCAATTTACAATTTCATTCATGAATAAAATATATATATTTTTTTAAATTTTGCGAGATGTTCATCCAACACCAAAGTTGAGATTTTTTTAAATTGATATTGTATTTAAAACAACGCTGTTAGGCGTCCCTAATGTATTTTTTATTATTTTTAGCAAAGAGATAAGCCTTTAATACTATAATTCATAGTAAATAACCGCAATATAGGTACAAACGCGAATTAAATATACCTACCAGCTAATTTGTGTTTCATTGATAATAGGATGAGCTGATTCGGGACCTTGGCGGTTTGTGTCTGATAATCACTTGATGAATCAATCAATACTCCCTTTGTGACCCCACTTGGGGGCATAGGGAGGCAACAAGTGCCCTCCACTGCACTCTATCTCTAGCAGTTTCAATGACCTCCTCCCACGTCATGTCCAAATCCCTCAGCTCTGCTTCGAAGGAACGAAACACGGTGTGGGAGGGTCTTCCTCGTCTTCGGGACCCTGATGGGAGGAAGAAAGTTCGTGATGCGGTGGTACCATCTAATATTCATGATTCTTCTGAGGCACATTGTCTCAAAGGCAGATACCTTTTGTGCCTGGGCTTTGGTCAGGTGCCATGACACACACCCATATAAAAGAATAGGCAACACACACGCATTAAACAGTTTACATTTCGTCTCAACACTAAACGCCGACGTCTTCCATATCTTGGTCATGTTGTTGAAGGCACCACTTGCCATATCGATAGGTACTTATCGGGAGCTCAGCCCCGAGGTCACCAGTGGTGGTAATGGTTGCTCCCAGGTATTTAAATTTATCCACCCGGGAGACCTGGCGACCATAAATGGTTATCGGTAGCTGTTTATCGGGGCAGGCTTTATTTGCCATGAGCTTCGTCTTACTGGCATTGACTCGAAGGCCAAGGCGTGCTGTTTAATTGCAGAGTCTCGTTGAATTGTTTTTTTTTTAAGTAGATAGGGATCTATAGGTATGTGAGTAGATAATATTTTGATATACCTAAATCTTATATACTAGTTTTTTAAAGGCGCCCGTGGCGCCCACCTATGGCCTTTTTTATGCAAACTTTACTTTCTCATAGCATAGCTGTGAGCATTCACATGTGAGACTTCAAAATACTTGGTTGATTCAACTCTTTATGAAAACTCAAATACCTACAACTTAAACTTTTAATTACAAACTGTACATTCAAATAGCTTTTGGCATGTGGGTATTTACCGATTTGATTGAGTTAAAGTACTGATTTGGTAAACTTTTTCATACAAACTATGCTTTCTTTTGGCCGAATTCATATGTCAGACTTTAAACAAATTTTGAACTTTTTCTAACAAAATATGCATTTAAATGGCTTTTATCATTTGATTGATTAAACTTTTTATCGCAATGGTTGCATTCGTATGGCTTTTCTCCGCTGAGTTTCAAAACTTTTTATTGCACACATTGCATTAGTAAAGCGAAGTCCGGCTGTGCGTAAAAGTTTCCTGATTTGTCAATTTTTTGGCCGAATTCGCAAGTGATACTTTACAGCATACGGTTGATTGAACTATTTATGCAAACTTAAATATGAAATTAAACTTTTTATTGCAAACTTACCATTCAAATAGCTTTTAGCATGTCATTGGTTGTTTAAATTATTTGATTGATTGAACTTTTTATTGCATTCGTATGGCTTTTCTCCGATATGAGTTCGCATGTCATTCTTTAAATTACTTGAAACCGCAAACTTTTTATAGCACTCATGGCATTAGCAAGGCTTTTCTTCACTATGAAGTCCCGCTGTGCGTAAAAGTTTCCTAATTTGGTACAATTTACTTTCTTATGGCTGACTTCGCATGTGAGTTTTTTAATAACCCAAAAAATTGTTTTTCTCTACGTCAAGACCTTTAAAAAAAGTGCTCAGCCACCAGGCATAATAATATCATTATGTTACTGTCAGTTGTCACTGCTGTCAGCCATATTGTATTAGAAGAACAATATTATTATTTGTCTTTAGTTGCGAGTGGCGCGCCATCTAGCGGCGTTAATGACATCAGTCAGTCAGGCAGTCAGTCAGTCAGTCAGGCAGTCAGTCAGTCAGTCAGTCAGTGTTCAAGGCAAATATTTCTTATATATAAAAATGGAGAGCTATTTCGCGTTGTCATCGGATGGCGCCTAAACGGCTGGACCGATTTCGCTAATTCTTTTTTTGTCGTGTAGGCTTTTATCAGGAGAGTGTCCTTTTAGAACAAAAAATTTTTAAAAAATGCATGGTAAATTAGAAAATTTAAGAAAACTATAAAAATGGAGATTTATTTCCCGATATCATCGCATCACGCCTAAACGGTTGGACAGATTTCGCTAATTCTTTTTTTGTCGTGTAGGCTTTTATCGGGAGAAGGTTCATTTAGAAGAAGAAAATTAAGAAAAATCCATGGAAAATTAGAAAATTTAAGAACAATATAAAAATGGGGTGCTATTTCCCGATGTCATCGCATCGCGCCTAAACGGCTGGACCGATTTCGCTAATTATTTTTTTGGCGTGTAGGCTCTTATCGGGAGAAGGTTGATTTAGAAGAAAAAATTAAGAAAAATTCATGGAATATCAGGAAATTTAAGAAAACTATAACAATGTTGAGCTATTTCCCGATGCCATCGCATCACGCCTAAACGGCTGGACCGATTTCGCTAATTCATTTTGTCGTGTAGGATTTCAATCAGGACAATGTAGAAGAAAAATATAAGAAAAATGCTCGCGAAATTAGAAAATTAAAGAAAAGACAGAAAGTAGGTAATCTTTTTAGTACCTACTTTTTACAATATAATTTTCTTCTACTTTTGAATTTTTATTAATTGACATTTGAAAGAACTGTCAGTGGATTGATTGTTGTTGCAATTGATAGAATGCGAATTTTAAGAACAAGTAGAATATTTTTTTGTTTGTTTGAAAATCAATTCTTCGTTTATGGGCTGATTTTTACAGAGGATGAGACCTACATATAACGTAAATATAATATGCATCGTTAATATGTAAAAAAAGCTGGATATTATTTGCTAATAACCAAGCATTTGTTTCTTTATTGAAAATAAAAATTGCTACACATCCACCATGTTGTAATAGAAGATAGAAAAAAATCACAGATACCTACTGCATTAAATGTGCTTTTTATTTATTTCCATTGTTTTGAAAGAGAAGATTTAAGAACGCAATGTTGTGTGAAAGTGAATGTCGAGAACTTGGAAGTATGTCTATTTAGGTAATTTATTTAGAAGAGATGCAAGGTGTGAAAAAGAGATTGAAAGAAGGAAATTGGCTGGGAGAAGGGTTGGCGGTGCACTTAGACCTCTAAGAACATATCTCTGAAATCGACAGTTGATGTACAATGCAATCCTGATACTATCCATGATTTATGGGAGTAATGGGAGTGAAACTTGGACATGGACGAACAATTTGGAAGTTGGAATAAATGCTGTGGAAATGAGATCACTGCGTAGGATATGCGGAAAGAGACTTATTGATAAGGTGAGGAATGATAATATTAGAAAGGAATGTGGAGTGAATGTTAGTGTAGTGACTAGAATGAAAGTGAATAAAGAAAGAAGGTTTAGGCATGTTATGAAAAGAAACGAAGAGAGAATGACTAAAAGGATATATAAATCTGAAAGAATAGGTGCACGCAGACGAGGCCGACCTCGAATGACATCGTCCGACCGTCTTACAGGAGGGCTAAGTCAGGAGCAAATGGAATAGAAGAGCATGTATGCGGAATGTTATGCGTTTGGAGGAAGCGAATGAGTTTGGATTGAAGAGAATGGAAGTCCATACTCTCTGCCCACCCTCTTCGGGAATCAGCATGATCGGTAAAATAAGTATTTACACCTCAATGCGTATTTTGAATCGGTACTTTGATTAATCAATCAATATTATTTTAACTGAGCAAAATAATTATTGAAATATCGAATATAATGACATACCTACCTAAATTAATTTTTTTTACATATTAACATCAAATCAATCAAAATTAAAACTCCCTTTGAACTCCACTCAGGAGCAAAGTGAGGCAATAAGAGTTCTCCATTGCACTCGATCTTGCGCAATGATAACCTCTTCCCACATCATATTAACATAGGTTATATATTTTTGATGTAAAAATAAACTCAGACCCGATGAATGCAGCGTGTTATCCAGGTTTTGCTAATGCCAGTATATAGTCATTGGGTAGGAACACGTAGAAAGCGGATTCCGACCCGCGCCGACCGGCTCATAGATTATTGTCTATGGTTTCAATGCATTTAAATGAGCATGCCGGAAAGCGGGTTCCTGCTTTTTCTGTGGGTATCCCCATTCAAATGCATAGTAACATTCTTTGCGCTGGTCGGCGCGGGTCGGAATTGGCTTTCTACGTGTTCTTAGCCATTCATGTTAAATAACTAAAATACGAATTTGAGCTCTGTTGCATAAAACCTAGAGTACCTACCCATATTATTTATTTCGATACGAAGTTCGACGGGTCAGCTAGTTTACAATAAAAAATGATTTAGTCTAAAAATAAACTCATATAATCAATTTAAACAATGTCGATTCCTTTGAAAATAAAAGAATAAAATAATACGTAAGTATAAAAATCTTTTTTAATAAACCACGTTATTCATTTGGACTAAAAAATTGAAAATCTTCTTTATGGTCGAGAGTGGATTGCCGCATTGGAAAGAGAAGAAGAGTATTGTAGATGTTAAAATATCAAACTGTCATCCAAAGCAAGCAAGTACCTATACAAAATGTCAGTAAAATAAGATGATAAAAATATTGGTCACAAAACGATATCACATAATATTGATCAACCTTCTCGTATCCCATTCAAAACAATAATAATCAAGTGCGTAAATACGATTCATTCATAAAATCGTAATATTGAAAAAATAAGTTGTAAGAATGTAAATCATGCGTATTTATTAAAATGTTCAATCATTTGTACGACTCTCATACGTGTTTTTAATTGTTTATATTCGCATTTTGATAACATTCCCCCAAGCCTAGCGATGTTTAAGTGTAATAGTATTGGTAATGTCTTCGTTACGCAACTGAGCCAAACAAAATATGCGCATTCAACAAAAGGTTCGCGCGTTCGTATAGGCGTTGTTTCTGATCTTAATACAAATGTTATCACATTTTTACAAATGTGGGGACTTGCTACATTAATTTATTTACTTTCGTGGATGGCATTGATACAGTAATATGATTTGGCAACGTTGCAATTTTTGATCGATTATTGTTGTTTAATAAATTGTCAAAATGATTTCCTAAGTGAGAATGTATATTTCAGATAAAAAGGTATATCGGAGTGTATATATGGTCACACAAAATGTCAAATATTGGCTCAAAATGAGTTATAGGCAGGAATCGGCTCAGGATCACGTGGTGATACCGAAAATGTAAAAATCTCATTTTGACTCTGATCAAGTATGTGACAAAAGAGCCAACAAGTAGAAATGAGCCAACATCCCCGGTAATTAACAGACGGTTTGAGCCACGAAGTGCTAGTTGACAAACATATATATATATATATATATATATATATTAATACGTGAAGGAAATATTTTGTGACTATTTTTACGGAAAATGCGCGGACGGAGGAGTATGAAATTTCGCAAACTTATAGTTTATATACAGAAGGGGTGGCGAATGCTAAAATTGACTTAAAATTATGCATAAAAATAGATTTAATCAATAAAAAAACATTACAAACACTACTGTAATGTTATGTATTTGATACTCATACACACTTCCACAGACTAATTATAAAGAACATCAACTTTATAGAAAAAATGTAAAATGGAAAGCGCCTCATAATGGGCGCAGAAAGCTTTTTGGGCGGAAAATTCAAATGGAAGGCGGAGCTGGAAATAGCGGGATATTCAAACTCATTGCATCAAATTGATAATAGATAAATATTTTTTTTAATAATAACGGAAAAAACTTTAGACATATCAACATTTCAAATTTGACGTTTAAAGAAAATTTTAAAATAGCATTCGTTCAGTCTTTGACGATGTAACATCAATAATGTTCAAACTTATAATTTATATTATTTATGGTCGAATTTCGAGCACTGGTGACTACGAGTATATAGAGATACACAATGTCACTCCTAATGCCTTGAAATGGCATGATGTCTTTGATGTAGCTTTTACATAAGTGTGTCTCCAAGGGTGTGTCACTCCCCACACAAAAAAGTAAAGTCTGTCTGATTTTAGTTTGATACCTCTCAAAAGTTGTACCTAATGAGTCTCAAATCTTAGAAAAATATAAAAAAAAACAAGCAAAATTTCTTTCATCTTTAACTCGCTCAAATCGCTTGAAGTTGCGTTATTTTCCATTTTTCATCTCACAATATTTATAGGTAGGTATCTCCATTAGGTATTTTTGTGATTTAATTTATTTAATATTCTTTAATCAGATAGTATTTAGGTACATTCAAATAAAATAATTTAACAAGAATAAATAAAAATAATCAACATTTTTTTTCAAATTTAGTTCGCTCAAATCGCTTAAAATTGTACAAATTTTTATAATTTTCTCCATATTAATACATATGAGATGAAGAAATAAGACGCAGAACTTAAGTCATAGACATCATGGACCTTGTTGCTAAACAGAAATGGCAGTGGGCGGGACATGTCGCCAGACAGGGAACGGAGCTATGGGCACCCAGAATCCTGAAATGGAGACCGTGGGATAAAAGAAGAGAAGTGGGCCGACCCCAAAAAAGATGGGCCGATGATATTATCCCAGTCGCGGGCAGGGGGTGGATAAGAAAAGCCCAGGATAGAGGAGAGTGGAAAGGAATGGAAGAGGCCTATATCCAGCAGTGGAGAGATGGCTGAATAAGAAGAAGAAGAATACATATATACATCCAGGAGGTTCATAATGTGATGAAGATAATAAAATATGACAACTTAATTCAAAACGTAAATTTCGACGGCATTCCTCAGTAAGTTTTTCTTTTTCTTCTTATTTAGAGCCCGAAGACCTGTTATTAAGAGGTGGGGTTAACCTTTTGCGATGTCGATTCCCAACTGTTTATTCATCTCTTTGGTGATCTACATTTTCTATTTACCTAGAAAGATATTTATAATAAATAGTTATTTATTATATTGTAGTTACAAAGAGTTTCTTGAGTAGGTATCCGTACCCATATTTCCAAGAGCTTGCTGTATTAATGAACTATCAGCAAGACAAAAATGTTGCTCAGATCTCTAAATTTGGTACATGTGAGGGATTTTTATAGCTACATAATATTATGTACGATCTCAGGATTCTATATCGAATATTATGGGTAGGTACTTGAAAAAAAGTGCAAATAAATAGGAACATAACATATTCCTCTGCAAAAGTTTAGAGTTGATGGATGATGTGCACTTCTTTTAACCCTTGGTCATACGCGTTTAGCAAATACCGTTGTCAAACGCATTGTATGTTAGTCATCGACTTTTTTTATTTTTGTTTGCGTACCGATTTATAGCGTAAAATGTCTACTTTAAAATAAAATTCAACAGTTTAGTGTACCTTTATATTATAATCCACCGTAATTTTAACGACAACACAACTCATCTGTATGAAAAATCACCAGACTTCTGTCATATGTGTACCATCATAGTGTCTTAGAATAATATTATGGTTCTCCCCGCGGGCATAAGGATTTGTCACAAACACTCTCCAAATTTTTCCAACATCTCATTTTTTCTGCTACCAAATCTTGTGGTTAATTATTTTGACTTGAAAGCAATAATTAAATTAAGGTTATTTAAAAAAAAAAGATTTAAAAAACCTACCTCAAGCTGAGTTTTGCCACCCTGCGTGTGACCGAGTGTTAAGTTTTAAGTGGTTGTACAAAAAGAAGTTCCTGTTTTACAGTGGATACTCTCTTATTTGAGTTATATACATATATACTGGATAAGTAGGTATCTCGTTTTCCTACCCTTGTAAAGTGTTAATTTCCGTTTTAGCACGGACATCGAGTTTATATTGTATACGTGGTGGAAATGTTAACCTAAAAATAAGTCATGGCTTAAGTGCGATTTTATGGTGTTAACTTGTTATTGTTTTAACATTTTTCCGCTTTGTATAATATAGTGTATAAAATATTAAACTCGCGATTTGATTTAGATTCTTAATATCAATTAATTTTTCTTCCGCATAAAAGAATGTTTTACAAATGAAAAGGCACTAATGACATATTCTTGCAAAGTTTGCCTCCTTATGGCTGAATTCGTATGTGAGACTTTAAAGCACTTGGTTGATTGAACTCTTTATGAAAACTCAAAACACAACTTAAAAATTTGCATGTGGGTCGTGGGTGTTAAATTATTTGATTGATTAAACATTTTATTGCAATTATTGCATTCGTATGGGTTTTCTTCACTATGAGTTCGCATGTGAATCTTTAAATTACTTCATTGCGTAAACTTTTTATTGCAAACGTTGCATTCGTAAGGCTTTTCTCCCCATGAAGTCGCGATTATGCGTTAAAGTTTTCTGATTTGGTTAACTTTTTCATGCAAACTTTGCTTTCTTATGGCTAAATTAGCATGTGAATATTTAAATAGGTATCTAACCCGCAAAATTGTTTTTCTCAACACCTTTAAAAAGCTACTGTGTTACTGTCAGCCACATTAGTAGAACATAATTTCTCTTTAATTGCGAGTGGCGCCATCTTCCGGGAAACGCAGGAACTAAAAGTGTTAATGACATCAGTCAGTCAATCAGGCAGTGAGTCAGTGACAGAAACGTTTATATTATAAGACTAGCTAGTTACCCGTGGCTTCACTCACGTGCTTTTTGGTTTCTCTTCCTAAACTGGGGGAACGCTGACACCTACATTCACTGTGTATCAGCATTTTCTAATTCGTCAAAGAAGATAACTCTTGTATGTATCGTGAGTAAACTAACGAAGAGGCGGTTCGTTGATATATCTGCATAATGTGCACTGTGCTCCCTGCTCAAAATACATTATTAATTCGTCTTATTTAAACTAATAAATTAAAATCATCATTAAAATATTTCGGAAACAATATGGCGATTATGTAATATCGAATTTTTATCACACAACTAATTTTCTATCTGATGACAACCATCCACCAGAACCATCCAGAACAAAGAGCCATCTAGCGGAGTGCGACGAATACATCTCATATTTTACCAACTATGCAGATTCATCGCCGTCTGTACCAAGTCAACTAGCTTTGGATATTTCACGCCAGAGGGAGAACACACCGCCTATTTTTTAAAGAATATCTTGCGTGAATAATCCTAGTATAAAAGCTTTTTCAAGATACAATTTTATCACTCTTTTCTTCAGAACCCACTACCAGTGCATATTATTGTAATTAGTTTTTAAGTTAAAATACATTTTCCTGTGATACTTTATTTTTATTCACTAATATAGTGTTTGTGTTTTTTATAATATAAATCGAGTTTCATTTCGGTAGTTAGTCAAGTTCCTTGTTAACTGTTTAATCTAGTTCATAAAGAAATAGTGAAACTTGGTGAGTACTCCAGATATTCTTGATCTTGCAAAAACTCATAAGAGAGTTTCTCATCTTCAGATAAAGACCACTTTTCCCAATATCATTTGACCTTGAGAAAATAAATCATCACTCCTTCTTCATCTCAATCTCATCTCATCTTATGGATCAGATCCAGCCAAATCTGAATGCCATAAATTGGTGACCCCGACGTGATTACTTAATCCATCATTTTCCAATAATCTCCAACAATCCATTCACATTCTCAAACAAATTTTTCTCAACAATCATTCTAACAAAATTGTCACATGTACACCTTCATCCACTAATCCATATCAAATATTTAACAATCTATACATTCATTCCAAATTATTTCTTTCACAAAGCCATCTAAATAATATTGTCCCACAATTAAAATTTTCATCTCACATACTACATTCAAATTTAAAGCGCGTCTCTCACATTTACCATTCGACGCCAACTTCACTCTACTGCGAGTACAAATGTCAAAATAAATTACAAGCCGTTTTGTTCGCGTTAAATATTTTCAAATTTTCGACAAAATATATGAATTTATAGTGTAAAATCAATGTGCAACGGGTTCTGAAGGGAAGAGGCATCCGATAACGATTTCAGGCAAGTAGATTCTTGCGCAAATGCCATTGTAAACGGTATTTAGTGCAATTTTTTCATATCAGTAACAAAGAAACTTGTCGGATTATTTTTGAGAGCCTTTCTTAATTTTTTTTACTTTTTAATTGTAATAAGATTTAATTTAAACAACTTAATAATTCCTAAAAAGGAATAGGGATAGACGTTCGAGTAATCGAAATTGATTTAAGAAAAAATAATTGGTAACATTTGCCGACAACATATTGTAGGTTAGAAAATTTTCACTGTGTAATGTCACATATGTTTTCATAAAACTTCTTTACTTTTGGAAACATTACAACCTATTTTCATATTGGTTTGTAATATTACAACAGCAATCAAAGAACAATTTAATTTTTTTTTAATAATTTATGCCCGATTGTAAAACAAGTTGAACTTAATATTTTTTTGAGAAATCTTGAACAAGACTTAACTTTACATTGTCTGATTGCAGATACATTTTAATTTGAATTGTATAACGAGCTCGTGGAAGCACAAGGTAACCATTTAAATATTTATGTAAACCAAGAGCAAAGTGAATACACTGCAGATCCCAATCGATTTTCATAATTGTTTTAACATTTACACTTGAACATCGAATATACCCATATCTCATAAATTTTCATACTTTATCACAATGGCTACATCCAAAGACTCCACAAAGGAAATACCACTCCAAGACATTTCCGAATCATCCCCCTCATACAATACCGATGCTAATAACATAAACGTTACATTTACAGAACGAGTCTCAGTGAAAATACCACCGATTTCAAACACAAAGATCGAATCATGGTTCAGACAGGTCGAAAAACAGTTCAAACTGGCGGGTATAAAAACGGACGAGTCCAAATGCAATTACATAGTGGCAAACATAGACTCAGATACATTTGACAGACTTCCCGACGCCGCAATAGAAGGTAACAACTATGATTTCCTTAAACAAACAATGATAGCCAGATTAGGTATACCACCTGAGGAACGTAGGGCTAGACTATTCAAAGGTATAGAGCTAGGAGATAAGACACCCAGTAGATTGCTACACGAAATTGAAAGATTAGCTGCAGGGTTAGAGCTATCAGATAGCAACATCAAGCACTTGTGGGTCCAACAGCTCCCACCACAAGTGCAAGGACACATAATAAAGAATAATAGCGATTTAGAAACTTTAGCCAACATAGCAGATTGCCTAATAGGGGTGTATCAACGAAACGAGGTAGCCGCAATCGAACAAAATCAGTCAGCTTCCAATACCATAGATGCAACAATTTCGAAAATCCTAGACGAAAAATTACATGTAATTATAAACTCAATAGATAACAAAAAACAACACTCGAGTAAATTCAACAGCAAACCCAAATACTACTCCAATACCAAACGATTCGAACATCGAAATGATTATACGAAACACACTCCCAACACCCACAATCAGCCGAATTCTAGCCATAATCATTTTTCAAACTACAATCGAAACAATTACCGCGAAAATCAAAACCATTTTAAGACAGATAGACACACTAACCCACATAGACTCGAGAACAACCTACAACGATCCGATTACTGTTTTTATCACAATAGTTTCGGCGGCAAAGCACGCAAGTGTATCGCACCATGCTCCTTCAAACCTATCCAATACCAAAAAAACTAGGTTGTCGACTCGTCACAGAGACACACGAGTCGACCAACCACAAACGTCTCTTTGTAACTGACCGAGACCACTGTAAATCATTTCTTATCGATTCAGGGTCGGAGATTAGCATAATCCCCAGGTCATTCCACAAACGCGCAGCCAGTAAGAACAATCTTAAACTGTATGCAGCGAATGAGACCGAGATACGAACTTTCGGTGTAACCAACGTAACCCTAAATTTAGGATTTTCACAAAAATTAAACTTTAACTTCATTATAGCCGAAATTCCGAAAGCCATTATAGGAGCAGATTTCCTTCATAAATTCAATCTATCGATAGATATTAGGAACAAGTTAATAATTAACAACAACACGAAGGAACAGATAAGAGCATTCACATCGTCCACAGATGTAAATACATGTAGATACCAATTGTCACTAATTAATAAAAGCGACAATTTTCACAATCTATTAGCCCAGTACCCAGAGTTAATAGACATTAATAAGACATATGGCGAGCCCAAACACAATACGGTTCACTATATCGAAACGCGCGGCAGACCTGTTTCTTCCAAACCCAGACGCCTAGCCCCTGACTTACAGAGACAGGCGAAATCTGAATTTGAGTCGATGGTCAAACAAGGGATATGTAGATATTCACTTAGCGCTTGGTCAAGTCCTTTGCACTTGGTTCGTAAGGCAGATAACACATACCGCCCATGCGGAGATTATAGACGTTTAAACGCAGTAACTATCCCAGATAGATACAGTATTCCCCACATACACGACATTACTAACGACTTACACGGATGCACCATATTCTCCAAAGTTGATCTTCTAAAAGCATACTTTCAAATTCCAGTTGCACCACAAGACATATGCAAAACAGCAATATGTACACCATTCGGAAACTTCGAATTCTTGAGACTACCGTTTGGACTATCAAACGCTTGCCAGACCTTCATGCGCCACATCAACGAAATAACCGCAGGACTCGAAGGAATCCACGCTTACGTCGACGACATCCTCATAGCATCAAAGGACGAACAAACACACGAACAACACCTGAGAGCTTTGTTCGAAAGACTGCAATCACATGGTATGACAGTAAACCCATCAAAATGTGAATTTGGTAAACAATCTTTAAAATTTTTAGGATACCACATATCAGCAGCAGGCATAGGTCCGTGCCCAGAAAAAGTAGAGTCCATCTCACACATGCCGAAACCCAAGACGATTCAGGATCTGCGCAGATTCATAGCCACATGCAATTTCTACCGCAGATTCTTACCCAACATGGCCAGCAAACTAGTAAGACTGAACGATTACTTGAAGGGCGCAAAGAAGAATGACAAAAGACCAGTAGAGTGGAATGACATTACCGAACAAGACTTCAATGAGGTAAAACAAGCTTTAATTAATTCTACAACCCTAAACTACCCAGATGCTTCACTAGAATTATCCTTATGGACAGACGCTTCAGATAAAGCAATCGGAGCGGTCCTGCAACAAAAAATTGACACAGGCCAGTACCAGCCATTAGGTTTTTTCTCCAGAAAGCTAAACAAGGCCCAAACCTCATACAGCACATACGATAGAGAGATGTTAGCAGTTTACGAAGGAATCAGATACTTCCGACATCATATCGAAGGACGTCATTTCAAAGTCTACACCGACCACAAACCTATTACCTTCGCCTTCACAAAAAAATCCACTAGCAAAGAATCACCCCGACAGCAACGTTGTTTAGACTACATAGGACAGTTCACCACAGACATCCAATACGTGACAGGACAAGCCAATACTGTCGCAGACACCCTTTCTAGGATAGAACAAATAGACATCGAACACAATATCTCTCTTGAGCAAATATCCAGCGAACAAGATAATGATTTAGAATTAAAAAATTTACTAAATAACGAAAACACAACATCTCTGAAACTAATAAGATCTAATTTTCAAGGTTTACAGATAGTATTCGACACATCTACAGGAAATTGGAGACCTTATATCCCAAAGACATTGCAAAAGAAGTTTTTCCAGCAAATACACAACCTTAGTCATCCAGGTAACATAGCAACACTTAAAACACTCAGCCAGAGAGGTGTTTGGAAAAACATGAGAGAAGATTGCAAAAATTGGACAAAAACTTGTATTCCATGCCAGAAAACAAAGGTAAACAAGCATATTAAAACTCCTATCTCAACGTTAACCATGCCCAGACAAAAATTTTGCAACATTCACATGGACCTAGTCGGCCCATTACCACCATCTGAGGGAATGCGTTATTGCTTGACAATAATCGACAGATTTACCAGATGGAGCGAGGTAATTCCATTAGAAAACATAGAAGCAAAAACCATTATTAGAGCATTTTTTGATAATTGGATAGCCCGATATGGAATACCCATTTCGGCGGTCACAGACCAAGGCAGACAATTTACTTCACATGAGTTCAAAACTTTTTGCAATTATATGGGAATTAAGCATAACAAGACAACATCTTTTCACCCCCAAAGTAATGGTCTCATTGAACGATTCCACCGCACACTAAAGAACGGATTCAAATGTCACTATCCAACCCCTTGGACAAAATCATTATCCACCATACTACTAGGTTTACGAAACACCATCAGGGAGGATTTCAAGTACTCAGTAGCAGAAATGTTATATGGACAAACCCTACGATTACCCGCAGAGCTGTTACAAGAAACTCAAGTCGATATGGATCCAACTACTTACACTTTTCAACTCAAATCTTTTTTCAACAGCATAAAACCACGCCCAGTTACCCACCACAACAAACAAGACATTTTCATACATCCCGAAATACACAAATGTACTCACATGTTCCTCAGAAATGATCTACAATACAAACCTTTACAACATAATTATAACGGCCCTTATTTAGTATGTTCTAGGACAGAGAAATGTGCTACCTTACAGATTAACAACGAGAAGAGGACAGTCTCACTGGACCGTTGCAAACCAGCTTTCCTACAAACCGCTCAACCAGAGGACTGCAGAGTTCCACACTCCACCACCAGGTCAGGGAGGAAAATATTTTCTCCACATCAGAATTTATAGCACGCCATAAATTCTTGCGGGAGGCTATATGGCGATTATGTAATATCGAATTTTTATCACACAACTAATTTTCTATCTGATGACAACCATCCACCAGAACCATCCAGAACAAAGAGCCATCTAGCGGAGTGCGACGAATACATCTCATATTTTACCAACTATGCAGATTCATCGCCGTCTGTACCAAGTCAACTAGCTTTGGATATTTCACGCCAGAGGGAGAACACACCGCCTATTTTTTAAAGAATATCTTGCGTGAATAATCCTAGTATAAAAGCTTTTTCAAGATACAATTTTATCACTCTTTTCTTCAGAACCCACTACCAGTGCATATTATTGTAATTAGTTTTTAAGTTAAAATACATTTTCCTGTGATACTTTATTTTTATTCACTAATATAGTGTTTGTGTTTTTTATAATATAAATCGAGTTTCATTTCGGTAGTTAGTCAAGTTCCTTGTTAACTGTTTAATCTAGTTCATAAAGAAATAGTGAAACTTGGTGAGTACTCCAGATATTCTTGATCTTGCAAAAACTCATAAGAGAGTTTCTCATCTTCAGATAAAGACCACTTTTCCCAATATCATTTGACCTTGAGAAAAGAAATCATCACTCCTTCTTCATCTCAATCTCATCTCATCTTATGGATCAGATCCAGCCAAATCTGAATGCCATAACAACATCCATATTTTATTTTATTCGTATCCCGGGTGGGAACAAATAACACGGCTTAAAATAAATCTTTGACAAAACAATGAAACCGGTTGATTTTTATTTTAAAGTAAGAATCTATATATTAATTTACAGCTTTCTCACTTAATTTATCTAAGAGATATGGTTTTTCGAAAAAAACTACCACGTACCCTAATCGGAATAATATAATTTGACTCTATCTGCAGTTGAAATTTCGATAAAACCAGTTTTAAACGTTTCGGCTTTTTTCGATATTTTTATAAAATTCTGAAATAGGTATAGGCACCGAAACTCGTAAATTTGTCATAAAAAATGTTTTACTTTATAAAAAAAGTTACAGGTAAAATGAGATCCAACTGTCGATGGCCTGAGTCGGTATGTTTATTGTATGAAACGATGTCGTCAATAAATTAATTTTTTACAAAAATTGTTAAGAAAAGTTTGAGATGTACTGCTATGATAAATATATTTTTTATAGAAAAATCAATTATCTAGTTGGAGGGTTTCGGCGTTTATCGATATTTTTATAAAATTCTGAAATATAGGCAGTGAAACTCGTAAATTTGTCATAAAAAAAAAAAAAATCTTTATAAAAAAAGTTTGAGAAATCATGGAACTTCTTCATTCAATAATATTTTAGATATTGTATTTTTCTATATACGTACACATTTTTAGGGTTCTAGATTTTATGGTTTTTGAGATCTATGGAAAAGTTAAATAAAAATTCAAAGGTTGATTACCCCTGACTGAAAAAAAAATTCAAAATTCTGAGTATACAAATTTTGTAAGCTTAAAGTATTCAATATTTTCTGAAATTTTTGGATCTGTGCATCAAGCGAATCAAAAGTTATAAAGAGGGGACGGACACACACACATACACGTTGGAAAAGTGCCCCTCACCCCCTCCCCTCTAATTAATGATATCTTTTGAAAACGAAATAGTATAATTTGACTCTTTCTGAAGAAATCATTTTTTTGAAATTTCGATAAAACCAGTTTTAAACTTTTTAGGAGCCACTTAAAAATCATCCCTTTTTATATGTGCCCTTTTTCGTCCCTTTTAGTGAAAATTTGGAAAAACTGACCAAGAAAACTACTACTTGTTTCTATAGGAGAATTCATATGCCAAATCTCAAGTTCGTACCATGTCTAGTTCCCGAGATATTCACATACTTTGAAAAACATTCAACCCTATTTTTCACCCCCTTAGGGGTGGAATTTCCAAAAATCCTTTCTTAATGGAAGGTTTTGTATTGAGACCTACCTGATTTCCAAATTTCACTTCTCTACGATTAGCCGTTTGGGCTGTGCGTTGATGAGTCAGTCAGTCAGTCAGGCACTTTCCTTTATTATTATAGATATTACCTAATAATGCTTGAAATCTACTATATAAATTAAAGTCGGGTTAGTGCGAACACTTATAACTCGAGATTGGCTAAACAGATTCTTCTGATGTTTGATTTATTGGATTCTTATCCGCTCCGGATAACAGAATAACTAATAAAAAGTAAAAAAATGGATAAGAAATGATGTAAAATACAATATTTAAGTTTGTATGGAAAGGTTACCTGGGACGCGCCCACGAAATCGCGGGTAGTTCCCTCTCATTCTCGCATACGCTCTTACAGTAGCCCATCCCACTTACTCCACCGCACCGTTTCGATAGTTTTAGAAAATTTTCATACAAAGTCAACAATATTATCGGATATATTCGTGTTGGTAATAGGCGAGGTAGGGTGTGTGCGCGAGCGCATTTTTCTCAAGTTGTTCCCGCCAGAGCTATGAATACGAATGAAATAGGGATATATGTTTCTGAAATAGTTTAATGTTATTATTTTATTAGCTTATCTATTCGAATTAATTTTGTATTGTTTAACGGGGGATCAGTGCACATCATGTACATATTAACGGGCCACTTCGGGCTAGAACCACAGGACAACGTCTGTCGGGAAAGCTAGTTTTAATGATAAATTGAGAAAATTACGGGCTTGAGACCGTATTCTACTGTTGTTTCGAAGGCCACTTTAGTGTGATCACACAACAAAATTAGTGTTTGTAACATGTCAAACAATTGAAAAATCATATAGGCCCGCTAGAATTCGAGCTTTTAACCCTAGATACGCCGTCCCGATGAGCTTACAAGATGGGTGTTGTACAAAGCTGATTTCTTAGTAGTTGTAGGTATAGAGTTATTATTTCATTAGTGAAATTTAGAGACATCTATTGGACTCTGTGAGAACCTTTTTTAAGCTACCAAATATTTAATACTAGCTTATAACCGTCTTGCTTTACGTTTTTGATTCCGATTGTCAGGCTTGATCGGTAGGTAATTAAACAGGTTCTAGTCTAGCTTCCCATTGCTTTGTAGACCTCTATAACTGACATAAGCACAGAAAAAGAAGAATGACACTTTTAATGTTTATTAAAATTTTGTATGAAGATCCTAAAAAATAGGGTTTTTTAAATAGCTCTAAATATATTAAAGTTAATGCAGCAAATTGTATTAAAGAACCTTCTCCGGCATTTTGCACGGCTCTGTGCAGATTTATATCTGACGTAGCATTTGTATTTTGATGTGCGTCATGCTATGACATACGGTAAAAATCAAATAAAAAACATTTCTGAATTATTATGTAGATAGAGAAGGAGGGGCTAATGCGAGTTTTATTTAATTTACCACGCAACTTTCTTAATTTTTTCTTTCATAAGAACCTTCTACTGATAAAAGCCAACACGACAAAAAAAGAATTAGTGAAATCGGTTCAGCCGTTTAGGCGTGATGCTCTAACATACGATAGAGCAACGATAAAAGGCAAATTAAAAAACATTTCTAAATTATTATAATAGATATCACGTGTGACACTAGATGGCGTGAGTATATTACGATATCCATTTTTTCGCGGCCTAAATTATTAGTTTAATAGATTCTTGTATCATTTTCAGGACTAGTTCTTAACAAATTACAAGTTACCAACCACCGATGCGAATTTATAACAGTTATTGCCATACCAACATAAAATAATTGCGGTTCGATTCAGATTCACATACATATTGTTTACATTCAAAAGTAAAAACAAAAAAATGTGTTAAAGTACCTACCTATCCCTTAATTCGTATTAAAATGTAGTAAGTTCCTAATTACTTCTTCATTCAAAACGGGTTGAATCGAAATGGGCAATTCGCTCATTTTCAATTAATTCCGTCGTTTTCAGTGGGATTCAAAAACACCTGGAGCCGAAAACGCCCACATTATGTTTGCCGGAAATACAAGGGGAAAATAATTAAGATGGGAGAATGTGTAATGTGTACATATGTACCTACGTGTATGAAAGGTTTTTCAATGTGTATAGGTAAGTATGTCGATTATTATTTCATTCAAATTCATGATGTCTCTGCGTAGCCATTGTCTTATTTGGTTTTGTTAATTTCTAAATTGTAATAGGTAGACACTGAAAAATATAAAAATAAAAGGGGTCGCGAAAGAGGAAGATGGTCGGCACCTGGGATCGAACCTCCAGTACGAATCCGAACGACAGCCGACTTCGTAACCGCTTGGCTACCAACCACTTCAATTTTTTAGGTGGTTACTTCATACAACTATTGCTATCGAAAGAAATGTCAAATTGTCTATTGCCCAACGTGCTAAAGTGAAATTGGGATCCCTTTAGTGGACAATTTAGCTGAGTTTTAGGACAATCAAACAAGGAATTACCCTTTTCTATGTTTGTCATACGACAGGTTTTGGTGCTGGTACAAAAATATTCGTCTAATAATAATTCAAATCATAATGAAAGCAAAAATCAAAATGAATATAACATAATAGGTTTATCAAAGTTTATCGAAGAACATAATATTCATAAGAGAAAACTTCGATGGTTGAAAGCACTTAAAGAAATGAAAAATTTAGGAGAAGAGTGCATGCTGTTTTGAATGCGAGCAAGAAAAAGTCACAAAAGATCGTGAAGCTAGAGAAGATTCTAAGAATGCATAATTGATAAACATGGCTGCAGAAAACATTGTTTATTTTAAACCCTCATCTTTCTTAAAACTAATCCAATTTTATTTTAAAGTACCTTCGTGTATAAAATCTTATTTTTACAATTTTTTGGAAAAGCAATATCGTGATCGGACGGTGGCGGTGATCTCGGACGCCGCCAAAGCTTTTGGTCGAGGCTTTGTCAATTCAAAAACCCTGACCGTTCCCAAACTTTAAATTATTTTACAAAAGTTATATTTATCAATTGACATTTAGGCATCCCTCTGCACGTAGTGTATGGTATTCTTAGTAGTAAATACTATCCTATACATTTCTATAATCAAACAATATAAATCACTAATTAACACATTAAAAGTGTTTGGAGTGTTCTATACTTGGTATCTTGATACTTTTTAATACAAAAATTAATAACAACTAGCTTTCCCGACAGACGTTGTCCTGTGGTTCTAGCCCGTTAATATGTACATAATGTGCATTTCGCCCCCATAAAACAATACAAAATTAATTCTATTGAGTTCAGCTAATAAAATAATAACATTAAAATATTTCTGAAACAACCATATTTCATTCGTATTCAAAGCTCTGGGGGGAACAACGTAAAAATAATGCGCTTGCGCACACACCCTACCTCGCCTACGAAGTAAGTACCAATACAAAATGTGCCCGATAATATTGTTGACTTATTGTGAAAATTTTCTAAAACGCTCGAAGCGGTGCGGTGGAGTAAGTGGGATGGTCTACTGTACTACAATCACGTATGCGAGAATGAGAGGGAGCTACCCGCGATGGCGTGGGCGCGTCACAGGTAACCGTTCCATACTAACTTAAATATTGTATTTTACATCATTTATTTTCTTATCCATTTTTTTTTTCAAATTTTTATTAGTTATTCTGTTATCCGGAGCGGATAAGAATCCAATAAATCAAACATCAGAAGAATCTGTTGTGCCAATCTCGGGTTATAAGTGTTCGCACTAACCTGACTTTAATTTATATTAGAGATTACATCTGGACTATTTATTCAAGTTGATTATTCCTGTGTGATTTGACATCAAAGACTTCTCATGTGTCGAGCAGATCGGCGCCGGCGCGGCGGTCTCCAGAACGAAATATACTCAGATGTGTCCTATGCTTATAGACCTTTGTAGGTTTTCACGTTTTCCTAGATATAAAATCTTGAATATCTCCTGTTACATTATATGTATCACTTGTAGTTTTCACCAACTTATGTAAGACTTAATAACCCACAAACTAGTATCAAAAAAATAATCCCCATACGAATATATTTATGTACCTAACTAAAAATGATTAGCAACGGTAATAAATCCCTCAAGCGCTAGCCAAAATTTGGTATGACAGTGTTTTTGTGTATGTGTGCGTGCATATATATTTATTTAAAATGTATGTGTGCCTTGTCCTCCTACAATAGGAGCCTTGTCCTCGCACTGTGTTCAGCTTCCTTCGAAGCAGAACTGAGGGATTTGGACATGGTGTGGGAGGTCATAAACATTGCGAAAGATCGAGCGCAATGGAGAGCCCTTGTTGCCTCCCTATGCTCCTGAGTGGGGTGTAAAAGGGAGAATTATTGATTGATTGATTGGGTATAAAAAATTCATATTAATTTGAATTTTGTTTATTAAAAATATTATGTACTGCTACACGCGTAGAAAAGATTAACAAGCACAATTATACTCAAGTTTGTAATTAAAAAAGATTAGGTACTATTTTATAAAGAGAACAGGGAAAAAAAAACAAAAAGGAGAAATAATGAAAAAAATTAAAGTGTTTACAATTTGATTACCATTCACACTTATTTGTTTTTAAACAGATTACAGACGTTTTGAAAATTAATAAAGATAGAAAGTTGTTACTTATTTATGAAGTAAAATCTTTAGAAATTATACCTAATACCCACCTACATAATTTCCGATATCAACAAAAAGTGTGTTCAATTTATTTTCTTATTTATGAGAAACTAATTGAGTACCTTCTAATTAAAATCGATTTATTACGGATTAATTTCTCAATAAACAATAAAAAAATGAGACGGCCGTACAAATATTTTAATCACAATCCTTCCTTTTAAAACTTTGTTAATTATTATTTGATAAAATTTACAAGTTGTTGAACATGCATTTTTCTTGGTGGAAGTAATTTAAATAATCAAATTTAAATAAAAAACTTTTTAACTATTCCACAAATTTATTGTACCTGACATGTTTCGAAGGGGCACGCCCTTCATGGTCACAGGTTATTTGAAATTATTATTTGGCTTGGTATATTCAATGTTGACAAAACGGTACAAATCGTCTCTTGAAGAATGTAAAATGCCAATAATGTATTTAAAAAAAAATATATAAAAGATGAGATCTTTTTAAAAAAAACTGTTTTAAAAATTCCTTTAGGCTTATGAAGTCGACGTTTTGATTAATTTATCTTGAAATTTTGTGGAGTTAAATTAAATATAGGTATAATATAAAAGAAAGTCGAGTTAGTGCGAACACTTTTTCACACAAAACACACAGATTTTTGTGATGCTTGGTTTATTGGATTCTTCTCCGATCCGGATAACATAATAAAATAAAAAATAACACATCGAAAAAGGGATACAAAATTATCATACCATAATAATTCAGTAAAATGGGCTCTATTGTTTCAACAATGTATACAATAAGCAGGTTTCACATGTGATTAATTAATTATCTACTATACCGCCATCTCTTGGATTTTTTTAAAAGTAAACCAATTATGGAGTTATTGTTTGATTTCAAACTTATGACCCATCGAACTTCATCCCGCATCCGAATCAACGATAACTATTACAATATAATACAATAAATTATTAGCAAAATTTCATTAAGTTTTAATGTCGTAGGTAAATCACATTTTATTTATGTAAGAATCAAAATTACTTTTTTATTCGGGATAAGGTCGAAGGTCGACGGGCGGGTCAGCTAGTATAAAATATAGTACTTACCTATTAAAGTTATTATGGAACGAATTTACTAACAACAATGCCATCTGTGAAAAATCCCATATCAAAACAATTTTTATTTACCTGACAACCATTGAGTTTGAAAGCATTGGTACGCAGATTATTGATAGGATTTCTTTCAAGCTTTCAGAAATATTTTTTTATCATACAAACATAACATTTTAAACGTTTGTATAAATTACAAATTTGAAATCAATACCTATTCATAGTAACTACAGGACAATGTCTGTCGGGAAAGCTAGTATATTAAATCTCCTCGAGACAGGGAAAAATTAAGAACTAGCAGTCTTCTTGTCGATCATGAATACATAAGATACTGGTATGGATGGAGTAAAAAATTGCAGAAGGTATTCTTCAGAAAAACCAGAAACTTTTATATCCAGCAGAGAGAAGACACCTTCAAAAAAAGTAAAGGAAATATAGAAGAATAAACAAGATTAACAAATAGGTAAATTAAACACATGACTAACTGTATTATTTTCTTGGCAAAGGTTGAAGTCATAGATCAACAGCATAAAGTCATGAAATAATATCTACGATCATAAAACCCGTAAAAAAGATCGTATAAATTCAAATGACACCCTTATCTGCCTAACACCAATAAAGCACGGCTCGTATTTTTGCCTCGCCAATCAATCATATTTAAGTGGAACAAATTTTCTTTAAAATTGCTTGGGTTCAAACAGATTTTTTAAATTCATTATAAATAAAAACATATCTACTAACTAAAAGGTGCAATTTTAGTTCTTTTTTCTAACAAAATAAATAGTTGAAGTTATATTTTCGTTCATCAATATTCTTTTTTCTAAATGGAAAGATAGAGAAAATGGATTTCTACTCATTTCTATCTATATAATATTATTATATAATATTATTACCCATTCGACTCGTGGGTCTTCTGACCATGAGGCCTAGACAAAATGCATTTGGCGATCGACTACAAACGAATTCTTCGACAATGTACAGTAGGAAGAAAATTAACTGTCCATTTTTTTATATTTTATATGTGTCTTTGTTTGGTTTAAATAATTGTTTATATGTTCCAGTGGACAGCTAAATTTTTCGTACTATACATTGGCGAAATCTTCGTTTGTAGTCGAACGCCAATTTGAATTTGTCTACGGGGGCATGTCTAGGCTGAGAGTGGAATCAATCTGACAGAATCATTTGGAATCAATCAATTCGAACCGTAGCTGACAACTCTTCTTATCGAAAATTTGTTATGAAGAAAAAATAATTATTTATAAATCAATCGCAACTTTATAAAAAATGTGATGTATGGAAAAAAATAAGAAGCTATAATGTTATCAAAATATCGTTCGGCCAAGTTCGTGCGTACGCTAAATATTTTTCGTTCAAAAATGAAAATAAACAATACAACTAAGTACCTACGTGAAAATATAGTTGTAATTTTTGTCAGTTAATCGGCGGTTGCTGTGGAGTGGATGTTAGCGTAGTGACCAGAATGAAAGTGAATTAATTAAGGTGGTTTGGGCATGTAGAGAGAATGAACGAGGAGAGAATGACTAAAAGGATATATAAATCTGAAAGAATGGGTGGGACCTCGAATGACATGGTCCGACCATATCGGTTCAGTCTTAGAGGAGGGCCAAGTCAGGAGCAAAAGGAATAGAAGAGCATGTATGCAGAATTTTATGCGTTTGGAAGAAGCGAAAGAGGTGTGTTTGGATAGGACAGAATGGAAATCCGTACTCTCTGCCTACCCCCTCCGGGAAACGGCGTGATGGGTAAAAAATAATCGGTGGTTGCTATGCCACCTATTATTAATTTTATATCCTGATGTTTGATCAGAGATCCTACATGCAACATGGGAAGTACCTACCTAATGTCAATTATTTGTCCTCTGTTTTCAACGTAGTAAAATAAAAAAAATGAGACCCATTGGGGGCGATAATACGAATGATTTATATGACATTTAAATAATAAATTACCCTCTTCCATACCTGTCATCTTACAGGTTATGCTGCAAATAATATAAAAAATGAAAAATTACAAAAGAAATAATGACTTGATGGTTTAAATATTCGTTTATTTATTGTAATAGAGCCTTATAAAAACAGTTTTACCTTGACATTACCACCTAATGGCGAACGTTGTTAACGTAAAGTGATCACACTAAGCCAGCCTTCGAAATAACAGTAGAAGACGGTCGTAAGCCCGTAGTGGTTTGTTCTATTTAATAATCGAACATCAGTAATGAATTGTTAGAGTCATTAGTTGTTACATATTCGTTAATTATGTACCTACCTACAATAATTCGGAAAAAATATATTTTTTTGTAAATAAGTCATTACTATTTTTATTAGCAGTCAAATTTGAGTGGTTGGTAGACTAGCGGTTCAGTCGACAGCTTTCGTGCGACAGAGTCGTGGGTTCGAATCCGACCATTGACACCTTCACACCAGCCTGTATTTGGTTTGCAAAATATCACAAGTGTATTCTTGTACCTATTCATTTTGATTGAGCCCGGATTCATATAATATAATATATCGACATAATATTATGTCGAGTTAAAACTTTAATAGGTAGATACATCATACAATAAACAATTTCAGTGTAACAGCATACTTTGCAAATGTATGAAAGAACACAATATTAACTTAATGAAGATTAATAAAACATTATAAAAGGTAATTTGATTTTACTTATTATTAAGTTAGTAATTGAAACATTTTACTTCTTAAAGTTTGAAAGAGCATAAAACATGACAAAAAAAAACTTAAAAAATATTCTTACCTCCATGTTTTCTTCTAAGAATTTTTCTGTTGAAAACTCCAATTATTAATTAAAATCACAAAGTTCAACTGTTTTTCTTTTAATCACCAACAAAAACACATTTTTAAATACTTAATTAATTGAATTTATTATTTTTTTCTTTTTACATAATAAATTCATCATTTTGGATTTGAAAAAAAAAAATTGAAATATTCGCGAATATTTTTGACTTATTCCCCACTTCATCAAATTTTAATCACAAATTAATAAGTAATATATTAGGTAGGTATATCATAATGAGTTCATAAAATATTTCATTATTTTTATATGAAAAAAAATCATAGTCTTTTGAATTTTCATATTCACTTTTTAATTCAATTCATATCGAGAAAACTTTACTAATATTTTTGTTTTTTTTTAATACCACAATTATTGACAATTAGAAAAATTCTGAACTTTCACAATTATTATTTCTGTATACATTTTAAGAGTATTTGAAACAGATAATAATCGTTACCAATCAAAATGTCAACACTTCGTTATTTTAATCGAAAACTTTTCGTAAGATACATTCATAATAGTTTAAGATTTCTTAGAACCTAACAAGCTTGACGAGGCTCTCGCGAAGCGACCTTCCACAGTCAAATCGAAACGAACACTAACCTATGACGAACTTTCCCGTGTGAAATTCAAGTTCAAAATGAGACAACGGGGAATGCGCTGAATGCTAGGAAATGAAATACAGGAAATTTTTATTTCCGAAATAAATATTGACTTTACCTATGTCAGGAAATAATTAATTTTTCTTCCTTTTCTCTCCGTGTCAAGTTTAATGTTTGTTTTCAGGAATCTAAGGGTACGTTTATACCAAACGAAACTACAGTCAGAGCTACGAGTATAATTATCTTGGTTGTTGATATGGACACCAAAAAAACCACAACTTTTAATTTACTAGCTGACCCGCCCGTCGAACTTCGACCTAAACCAGAATAAAAAAAAAAAGTGTTGACTTATTACACGAATTAAATACAGTTTATCTATATTATATAGAAGGGGTGGCGAATGTTAATATTTTTTAAAATAAAAATTGATTAAATTAATTAAAAAAAACATCACAAACACTACTTTAATGTTATGTATTTCACACTCACACACATCGATGTATTTGTCATTTTTTGATACCGATCTTTTGTTTAGCTGTGGTCAAATTGAGAATAGATTTTTTTTTGTATTGAATAACCATAGAAAAAACTTTGAACGTGTCAACATTTCAAATCGGACGTATTCATGTCATTATATCGTATCAACAGACCGCTGTCTTTTTAAACTAACATTATTTACCTATGTAGTAAAAGACGGAAGCGAGAAAATGATATTAGGTACAGTGTGGCTTTAGCTCAGTCACGCAGAGGAACAGTCGCGTTGGTTCTTACTATAGAATCTTCATTTCGGGGGGAGAGGTCAAACGCCCTTGGTACCCTCCCTCTCTGGTTGCGGCCTTGAAGAAGTAATGAAGAAATTACGCAAGTTTTACTGACAATGATTATCCCTAAGTACATTCATACTTACTGAGATAGAAAGCAGTGTAGAAGGGGGAAGATAATCCTAAAAATAAATTCACCAGAAATATTATTTCTTAGTCGCTGAATTCCCACTAAAACATAATACATAGGATTAAAAAGGTTGTCTAGAGCTCATTTTCTTTACAGAACCTTTACATTATTATTATAACCTTTTAAGAAATGTTTTTGATACTTCTGAAAGCATGTTTATTTGAAACAGTAGTTGACTACGGGAAACTAAACTTGTTATCTAAAGCAGTGTCTCATACAGATGGCTGGCAATGCAATATTTTCCGGAATCTTATCATCTTTGAAAATGTCACAAGGATATTATTTCCGACTTAACATCATCGTATATTTCTTTCGTTAAATATTATTCTTACTTACACACAATATCAATAAAGAGCTGATCTTAAACACCGGTAGTGGATAACCCGAAGAAGGGAAATAGAAGACTTATAGATTTAACCCATGTTCAACAATATTATTTTTAACCCATAACGCCGTGTCCCGTAAGGGGAAGGTAGAGAAAACGGACGTCCACTCTTTTCTATCCAAGCACACTTCTTCCATCGACATAACATTATTTCTCAAAAAACCTCTCCTATTTCTGACTTGGCCTTCCTTGAGAACGTAATCGATGTGTTCGATCATTCTCGATGGGATACGCTTTCTTACACCTTTTCTTTCAGCCTTATAAACTCTCTATGTCATTCTGTTTGCATCCATTCTTTCCACATGCCCAAACCATCTCAAACTATTTGATTTTCATCTTTGTCACAACACTAACTTCCATACCACATTCCTTCATAATATTCTCTTTCCTTTCCATATCCCACAGAGTCTTTCACATATTCATTATACAACATTCTTTTTTTTCGTCCATGTACACGTTTCCCATCCATGAATCATTGATAGTAACAGAATTCCTATATGAACTAGTTTTTTTTGCTTGTAGTGAGACGTTGTGATCGAATCAGCTGGCGTCATTCAATCCGAAGACCGTAGGTTCAATCTCGGCGTCAACCATCTTTTTCTTTCACAACACAAGCTTTTCTTAGTGTGAGAGATGTCAAAACTACCTAATATACTTGTGTCCACTGTGTGTGAGCACAGTAGGGTTATTCTCGTAGCGGTCTTAATACGCTCCTATCTTGATTGAAAATATTAAAATGGCGGATTGGTATTCACAAAACAAGATATCTAGCAGATATCTTAAAAATTCGTTATGTTTGAAATATTAGTATGAAATTCTATGTAATCGGCATTCCCGTAACTATCTTACAAACGTCAAATTCAAGGGCGACCTGATTGCGATCATGTCTTAATCTTATCGTTAAGTGATTTTTAAATGCGATTGATTACTGGAATAAGGCTCCAGATTCATTTAAAAAATATATATTTTTTGCGCAAATTACTCTCATAGTAGGGTTAGCCGCTGTCTGTATGTAGGCATTAAAAAAATAGTTTAATCTGAAAACGAGCGAATATCTATACTAATATATGAAGAGGAAAGATTTGATTGTTTGTTTGTTTGCATTGAATAGGCTCCGAAACTACTGAACCGATTTGAAAAATTCTTTCACTTTTGGGAAGCCACATTATCCCCGGTGAACATAGGCTATTTTGAATTTTCAAAAAAATGTAAGGTGTAAAAAAATTACCTAAAATATTCTTTATGCGTGCGCTGCAAAAACTATTGATGATTGAATAAAATAATGTACTACGACTTTGTAGAAAACATCAATATTTACAAAAAATGTCGCGACAGCATAATAACTATTATAGTTATGCCGCAATAAGACTTATTATTAAGAACACTTAGTGTTCTTTTATTTAAAAAAAAATGTAATTAAAATGCGGCAGAGATATAGGCGTCACTGGGGTACGAGCCGGACGGGAGGGGACCATTAGAATGCTACATTATTCCAGATTAATATAGCCCATAGAATATTTTGATAAAGTTAGGGATCTATAAAGATCATAAGAAAACTGATTTTTTTTTAAATACCTCTCTACCCGTGCGGAGCTGGGACAGACCGCTAGTCTTCAACATACATATAATACATTTATTTTGCTTCGTGTTGCTAATACATTTATTTTGCTTCATGTTGCTATCGGCTATCACCCCTTATCATAGAAGGTATCAAATCACGTTCAACTCCTTATAATATATACTTATTATAGAGAGAGAGGAACGTGTCATTTTAAAATTATTGTTTACTTTCCAAAAAGCGTTCCCATAAGAACCATCCTTACCTATCTCAAGATAAAACACAACCGCCAGTAAATTCATAGAGGGCTTCAGGAAATCTGAACCCACTTCATCCAGATTTACAACCTTTTCAACCATGTGAACATAGTATTACGAATTATCGTTTCGACAAAGGGACATTTACATAGTGTTTTGTTGAGGGTTGGAATTTTTCCAAAACTTCAAACATACCCAAAATCATTCGAAGAAATTTTAACGTGGAATATTTTATAAACTTATTAGATGCAAGCGTGTACATTGTAAACTTCGTCCTTACTTATATAATTTACAGTCAATTGCAACCAAAAAAAACAACGATCCAGTTGACACATCTTAAAGGTGCATTTAAACCAAATGAACTTTGGGCCATACTTGGAAAATAGAGTATATTTTCTTGATCGTATTATGGTCACCAACGATCAAGAACAGTCATCGCCCACTAATCTACATAATAATTCAGTTATGTATTTTTATATGTCGTAGCATCAGGACTAAAATATAAACCTAACGTTGAATTTTTTTCATTCCAGAGCCATGCAAAATCTCTCTATTTTTTCTCCGTTCCGGATGACTGAATAATTATTAAAAATTCTGAAAATGATTAGCAAATAATATAAAATATAATATTATAGTTTGTATGAAACGGATTTACTGACAACAACGCCACCTGTGAAAAATTCCATAACAACGTAATTTTTATTTACAACCATTGAGTTTCAAAACATTGGTACATAGATTTTTCATAGAATTTCTTTCAAGCTTTCAGAAATAATTTTAAACGTATGTTGTATAAATTACAAATTCGAAATCAATATTCATAGACGACACGACAACGTCTGTCGGGAAAGCTAGTCTTATCTTATATATAAAAATGGAGAGCTATTTCCCGATGTCATCGCATCTGTTTTTTTTTTTTTTTTTTTTAATAAAATGAATATAATATAGTGTTTCATTTTTTATCAGATTTTCATCTAAATCCTAACCATTTCTTCAAAAGGCCGAAGGATATTTTTTTTTAGTTTCTTATCTATCCTTTTCATCTTTAAAAAAACGTGTTACTTATCGATCTTGCAGTAAATTATCAATCGTAAATTTCGCCTTGGGGATGTTTTGGAGAGAGTTTGCTACCGTTTTTTTTAATCTTATACTAATAATAATAATTAAACACTTTATTGGTAAAAAATATACAGAATAATCAACCAAAATTGGCGGGCTTATTGCCTAGGGCAATTTCTTTCAACCAACCTATGTTTGTATGTGTATATATACACACATAAGTGCCTCCGAAGAATGCTGGGTGTCCGGTGGTACGATTTCATTCCAAACACAGCCATCAGAGACCTGACGGGTCAGCCACTCGTCACATCTACCATAAGATCCCGCCGACTGACCTGGCTGGGCCACGTCTTAAGGAAGCCTACGGATGGCATCACGCGCCTGAGCCTCGACTACCATCCGGAAGGCAACAGATTGCGCGGTAGTCCCCTCCAAACGATCAGGAGACAGTACGAGGCTGATCTCCGAAATTGATGCGCCCGCATTCTCGCGTTGTTCCCGCGTGAACTGTGAATAGGAATGAAAGTAATATTTTAAAATAATTATTTTATTAGTTTATCTTAATCGAATTATGTATTTTTGTTTCTGGAGGCGCAGTGCACATTATGCACAAATGAGCGAATCGCCTCTGGTTAGGACCACAGGACAACGTCTATCGGGAAAGCTAGTAGGTATAATCTACATAATAATTCAGAAATGTTTGTCTGCTTTCTATCGTATATGGGAGCATCACGCTCAAAATAAAAATGCTACGTCAGATATGAATCTGCGCAGAGCCGTGCAAACTGCTTGAGAAGGTTATTAAATACAATTTGCTACATTAACTTTAATATATTTAGAGCTATTTAAAAAACTCTATTTTTTAGGATCTTCATACAAATTTCTCAAAAAGACAGTAAGTCATCTTTTGGAAACAAAATTACTCATGTAAACGTTGAATGGAATCTTGGTATTACGAGTTAAATCGAAAGCTTATTGCACGCTTATAAGCGGTTATTAGCGTGCAAATAGTGTTCGAAAATCAAACGATCGAATCATTCGATCATTTTTGTATGGAATTTTTCCGAAACTCTTTCAATGATCGTTTCGATATTCGATGATCGAAAACTTATACTAGTGGTACTGGTACTTTTGGGTACAACGGCATAAAGAAAGGAAATAAAGCCATCTTATTAAATTTATCAGGAAACTAGATATTTGTTGTGAAAAGCCAAAACAACAATTTTACAGAAACGAAGTTTAACCTGTGTTGAAAAAAAGGATATCGAAAAACTCGTTAATTTCAATTAAAAATACAATACTATGCCTCCTTTGGTAAATTATGGTTAAAATATCTTACAAAATAATGAGAAAAGTGAAAGTATGCAAATTGTTTATGGAGTTCCGACAAACATATTCCTCTTTGAATATTAACAACAGCTCTATTGACAACACGAAATACCGAAAATTGTTTGGCGTAAGAAAATTGTTTGGCGTAAGAAAATTGTTTGGCGTAAGAAAATTGTTTGACGTAAGAAAATTGTTTGACGTAAGAAAATTGTTTGACGTAAGATAAAGAACAATACTTGGAAGGGGAAACGCGTGATGGTGTCTCTTTATTGACAACTCTATGGAACGTCAAAACGCTGAAAAATATCTTGCGAAACAAAATGAGTAGGTACATACGCGGAACCCAAATTTTGGTATCTTCACTACTAGCATTATTTACTCCAAGTATAGGTAAACTAAGAATTCTTTTATATTTTTACTTTCTCTTTCTTTTGGGTTTCAATCCAAAGATTGGTCTGTCCCAAGCATTTTAATTCCCTCTCTCCACTCATCTCTGTCACACGCCATCCTCTTCATATCCTGATAGCCGCTACATCGCATGTCGCCGATCACCTGTTCTACGTAGCTCTCTGTGATTGGCCCTCGACGATGGTAATGAGCAGGCCCGTTTATTTTTAGAATTCCCATCAATTTTTCCTTTCTATTCACCCATAAATTGCTATGGTGATCTGTACTTATCACAGAAAGCTTTTTGTACACTCCAAATAACTACAGTAAGTTGGCGATAAATCCAACATTTTTTTGCACCCATTCTTTCAGATTTATATATCCTTTTAGTCATTATCTCCTCGTTCATTCTCTCTGCACGCCCAAACCACCTTAATTTATTCACTTTAATTCTACTCACTACGCTAACATCCACTCTACATTCCTTTCTAATAGTATCATTCCTCACGTTATCAATCAGTCTCTTTCCGCATATCCTACGCAGTGATCTCATTTCCACAGCATTTATTCCAACATCCAGATTTTTCGTCCATGTCCATGTTTCACCCCCATACATCATGGATGGTATCAGGATTTCATTGTGCATCAGCTGTTTGGATTTAAGAGATACATTCTTATTTCTCATTAGAGGTCTTAATGCACCGCCAACCCTTCTACCAGCCAGTTACCTTCTTTCAATCTCCTTTTCACACCTTCCATCTCTGCTAAATATAATAATAATAATTTTTATACAATGATGTATGCTTTATAATATGATATATTGTGATTTTATGAATAAATGATATGAAATAATAATAGACCACCTAAATAAACATACCTACTCTTCCACTTGTTCCAAGTTCTCATCATGGCAGGTCAAAATTAACAGAGATCAGCTCGCGATCAAGCGATATGAGTTAAACTACTTTGACGACGGTTGATACAATGATCGAATATTGCTAAGCTGTATTTCCACTGATCGTATTATAAATAACAGAAAAAAATATGTACAAACTTCCATAACAATATAGAAAAAAATATTATGGTGGGTATAGGTAAAGGTAACTCGGAGAAGTCAAGTGGTAGCTATGCGTGAAAACTTGACAAACTTTAGTGAGTAAAGATGAAAGGAGGGTCCCTATTTTGTTTTATCTATTATTTTTGAGTTAACTTTGTGACGGTAGGTAATCCTTGATGATACCTTCATAAATATAAAATATTTTATCTGCAAAGAAGACTTCTTCTAAACGGATTCCCGCTAGAATTTTTGGGAATCAGCGTGGATGATTTTACTAACTCAGTGTTCCACAAAGTGTGTGCCGCGGCACACTGGTGTACCGTGGATATCAATTGGTGTGCCGCGAAATAAAGAGACCCAACTGTTTTTAGAGGCTCATGGTTTAGATTTGGCTTCTGTATTTAAAAGTAAAGAATAGATAGTAAAATTTGCTTATCCGCCTGATATATTCGCCCATTTAAATGAGCTCAACAGAAAAACTCAAGGCAGACAAAAATGTTAGTGATGAATCCAATATTGTTTTATATTTATTAATAACATACATAACATACTATAAATAGGTATACCTACATTTAAGTAGGTAATTTTTTTAAGCCCTGCACTCGTTTTCGAGGGATTCGTAAATTTTAAGATGCTTTGAGGTAGCTAATCAAATTCTTTTAATATTCAATTGGAGAGATTTTTAAACTGTGGAGACCATTTACTAAAAATGTGTTATCAAAAAGTGGACAATTAAACAGAACATGATCAAGTGTTTCCTCCTCCATTGTACATGAGCACAACGGAGAATCCAACACTCCAATCCGGTGTAAATGAGAATTTAAACAGGTGTGACCTATTCTGATGCGGCATATGGTTGAGATCACAAATCTGGAGACTCTTTCATTGTTCAAAAACTAAGGGACACTTGGCAACGATGGCTGTACATATTTGTAGTGTGAGGCTTTTGGATTAATGGTCCACAATTGCTCCCACTTACTCCTGTAACGAGTTCTTAGCGCACGATCAACATCTACCACGGGAGTGGCTTCAAGAATCATAGGTAAGCCCGAGCTACAGGCTGACTTAGCCAACTCGTCCACGTGCTCATTTCCTCTAATCCGAAGAGATCCAAGCTGTCACAATTTCAATATTTTTTGAAAATGCTGTGTACAATAAGTTCATGATGGAACATAATATTGTATATTTTTGGACCAAGATCTATTATTAGATTTCAAATTTGTTACTAAACTCAATGAATCCGTCAATATAAGAGCTTTGAAATGTTTTCTTGTAATATCAGGGACTAACTCTCTTTGTATAAAAAATTTACTGTGCCTTAATGGCTCTCATAGAATATGCGGTGTATACTGTAGGTACATAATATATTATTTCGAATACATTATTTAAGAAATTTCAGAAAAAAATGGAGTTAACACAATATGTTGGCTCTTTTATACAGGTTTGTTTTTGTTGAAAAATGCTTAATAATTATTATAAAAAAAATATTTAAAAAGGTAGTGTTGTTGTGTTGTATCAATGAATTCAATTTTTTTTTCAACCCCTAAAATGGTACATTCGCTGTTACTCAAGAAAGAAAACAGTTAAGTGTAGTTGTTCGTGTTTATGGAATATAAATCGAATGTATTTTTATATATTCATACATCGATTGGGCTAGCCACCCATCATGCTGTGTCGGAGCGGGAAGGCTGAAAGAGGAGTGCGGATGAATGCAAGATAGGTTTATGGAATGTGAGAGGATGTATGGATGGAAAAATGAATGAAATCATTGATGTGTTGAATGGGAAATGTATAGATATTATGTGTACTGAAACAATGAAGAAATGTAGTGGGATAATAGAGAAGAATGGTGTGAATGTAATTTGGTCTGGGGTGTCGAACGAAGAGCATGCGAAACAAGGAGTGGCTGCTATCTTGTCTGGATGCGATGTGGATGCGATTTAAGATAGGGATCACGAGAGTATTCCTTATTGTAGGATATGCTCCATGTGATGGTGTAAGTGATGCAGAGAAAGATGATTTTTGGGAGAGTGTAAGGGATGCGGCAGAGTAAAGAGGGGTGAATGAGAAATTGATAATAGCTGGTGATTTGAATGGCTGGGTAGAAACAAGAAGAATTGGTTATGAAAGAGCTTTGGGACCGTATGGTGATGAGAGTGTGAATGATAATGGGAACAGGTTGCTAGAGGTTTGCACTGAGATGGATCTGTTTGTTGCAAATGCCTTCTTTGCACACAAAAAGATCCATTTGTATACTTGGAGAAGAAGGAATGAACAATCAATTATTGATTTGGTATGTATGGATTCTAGTCTGAGGAACCTCACCACAGACACTCGGGTCTTTCGGGGTGCCGAACTTGGGACCGATCATTTTCTTGTTATTACAAAAATTGACCTGTTCCGTGGGTGGCGGTCGAGGAAAAGAGTTGTGGTATCTTCCAAAAGGATTAGAGTTGAACGACTGAATGAAGATGCGAGGAAGAATCAGTTTGTTAGAGATTTGGAGACTAATGAATCAAATGTAGAAGAGCGCTGGAAAGTCTTGAGAGATGTATTAGTTAATAATGCAGTGGAAGTATGTGGAGAAAGTAAGACTGGTAAAGTAAAAGGTGATGCATGGTGGGATGACGAAGTGAAAGAAGAAGTAAATAAAAAGAAAAAACATGGAGAGATTTAATGAATGCAAAGAGTGAGTATGAAAGAGAATGCAAGGAGTATGTATGTATACAAGGAACAAAAGAAGGTTGTTAAAGAGGTAGTACGGATGAAGAAAAACTCGCTTGAAGAGAATGAATGTAAGAAACTATGTAAGTGAGAATGCGAACAGTAATCTAAAACTGTTCTGGAAGGAAGTCAGAAGAATGCGATCTGGTGGTGATGATGCGGTATGCTGCATAAAAAGTAAGGATGGGTGTATGTTGATGAATGGTGAAGACATAGCTGAAAGATGGAGAGAGTATTTTGAAGAGTTGTTTGAAACAGGGATTGGATGTAGTAGCGAGGTGCAAATAGAGAGCGAGGAAAGTGAAGACAGCCAGGGAATAAGTATGACTGAATTGAAGAATGCACTAAAAAAGGCAAAAAATGGGAAAGTGACTGGATGTGATAGAGTGGCTACAGAGTTCATTAGGTTGGGCGGTTAAGTGACACTGCAGTGGTGCTTAGATCTTTTTAACCAATGTTGGAGGACTGGACGAACTCCAGAAGACTGGAGGAAGGCCGTTATACGTCCTCTATATAAGGGGAAGGGGTCAAAGCTGGATTGCGGACCAAATTTTCTCTCTGCGAATGGTAACGGAGAAGTTATTGAACAAACATCAAAAGCTTTTCTGTGCTTTCGTAGACTTGGAGAAAGCGTATGATAGAGTCGACCGAAAGAAATTGTGGGAGGTTTTGTCATTTTATGGAGTGGATATACAACTGATACGCTGTTGCTTCCCTTTACTCTGATAGTTCTGCTTGTGTCAAGGTGAATACTCATCTGTCACGGGAGTTCCGTCTTACGAGAGGTGTGAAGCAAGGATGCGTGATGTTACCTTGGCTGTTCAATCTATTTTTTGATTTTTGCGTGCGTGATATAAAAAATAGTACAGTGGGTGTAGATCTGAATGGGATGAATGTATGCGTTCTGATGTTTGCAGACGACCTAGTATTGATGGCTGAAAGCGAACGTGATTTGCAAGAACTTGTGACGCTTGTGTATCGAAATTGTGAAATGAATGGTCTTAAGATGAATGTCAATAAAACAAAGGTGCTTGTTTTTGAAAGAGAAGATTAAAGAACGCAATGTTGTGTGAATGTGAATGATGAGAACTTGGAACAAGTGGATGAGTATGTTTATTTAGGTAGTCTATTTAGCAGAGATGGAAGATGTGAAAAGGAGATTGAAAGAAGGAAACTGGCTGGTAGAAGGGTTGGCGGTGCACTAAGACCTCTAATGAGAAATAAGAACGTATCTCTTAAATCCAAACAGCTGATGCACAATGCAATCCTTATACCATCCATGATGTATGGGAGTGAAACATGGACATGGACGAAAAATATGGAAGTTGGAATGAATGCTGTGGAAATGAGATCACTCCGTAGGATATGCGGGAAGAGACTGATTGATAAGGTGAGGAATGAGAATATTAGAAAGGAATGTGGAGTGGATGTTAGTGTAGTGACTAGAATGAAAGTTAATAACCTAAGGTGGTTTGGGCATGTAGAGAGAATGAACGAGGAAAGAATGACAAAAAGGATATATAAATCTGAAAGAATGGGTGCACCCAGACGAGGTCGACCTCGAATGACATCATATCGGTTCAGTCAAGTTCAAGGAGGGCCAAGTCAGGAGCAAAATAAATAGGAGAGCATGTATGCGGAATGTTATGCGTTTGGAAGAAGCGAAAGAGGTTTGTTTGGATAGGAAAGAATGGAAATCCGTACTCTCTACCTACCCCCTTTGGGACACGGCGTGAAAGGTAAAAAAAATATATATATATATATACTTAGGTATATATATTTCTCTCAAATAAAAATAATAATTCCTGGTAAGATATCAGCCAAATGCCATATCACAAAAGGCGCTTAAAACGCTTTGGCAGGTAACAGAAAGACGCCATTACAATAAAACTAAAAAAATATGAACGTTTTGTTGGGAAAACTGACGATTCTCAAAATAAATCTTATATTTGAGCTTGTAACGTACGTTTATAAAAGATTGCGATCGCATTGAAAAGCATCACTCTTTATACAGTAACTGGTCAGATTAATTGGGTATACCTACTATACATTTATTTATTTAAAAATTAACGGAAAATTGCCTTTTAAAGAAAATAAAAATTACAAAGAGAGCAACAAAAAACACAAAAAAGAACAAAAAAATACAATACACACAATTTCTTTCCATAAGCACTACAGTGGTAAAAAGTACATGTCTGACATTTGTTTAGTAGGTATAATAGGAGAATACAGCAATATGAGAATAGGTACATTTAAAAGGCTATTGGGTGACTGACGATAGTTGCCAAAGAGATGGTTAGAAACCTCAGTTTAAAATGACACAAAAAAAGAGAGGTATTTGGAGTACTATAAGTGATTAAACAGGACTATAAGGGCATGATACATCCACAGAAGTATCTCAGGTCGCTGAGTTACTATACGTTGAAGAACGTCGAAGTAGAGCAAGGTAGGCAGAACGATTCTATAGATCAACCATGATGGGTTATTTATTTGTAAAGTATGCCAGTGAAAAAGAATGAGTAAACAGTCCTAACAAAATCCATCCAAATTGCTAGTCATCTGTTGTCTCGACAAAATAGTAAAAACAACAGTTGACTTAGATGGTGCGACGAACAAAACTACAGAAAATCGTCCATGATAATGATTGAGCTGAAAACACAGATTACAAGAGTTAATATAGGAAGAGACAGAGGAAGAATTGGAATGTCATTTGATTCATATGCTGCCTTGGCGAGTGGGACGAGATATTTTATAGATAAAAAAAATCAGATGTCGAAGAATCAAAGAAAATCAGACGAAAAAATAAGTTCATTGGAACATTTAAGAGAAAGTTGTCCTGATGTGACTCTTGAAGATGTCGATGCTGGAGCTAAAAATGTCGATATCGTTCGCGTATTCGTTTCCCAGTCGGTGAAGTCGTGGGAATACCGTACTCTTCAAGTAGTTAGTAGTAAGAGAATTGTCGCAGCTAAAAAGGCATCTACTTCTAGTGCTGCGGGATGGTATGTGGAATTTTATGAGACCGATCAGTGCGGGCTCGTCGAAAAGGTTGCTCAGAATTTCAAGAGCACGATGAGGTCAGATAAAGTGCGTCTTTCAGATAGCTTGTGCATGTTTAATAGCTCTCGCAACCGCTCGTAGTTCAGCTCCTCGCTGGGTATACCCAATTTGTAGTTGATGTGTATACATAAGTAGTTCCCATTGAATTCCAGGGTAGTTCATTTTTTTTGGGAATTGACATGGTTTTGGAGAAGGTCATCGCAACGGAACAGATTGAGCGTAGTTGAGAACTCTTGCTACCTCTCTTTGCCTATCCTCAAGTGGGGTATTAAAGGAAGTAGTGTACTCGTATTATTGACGGAGGTATATACCTGACTGATCTGGCCGTAAGTTGCATTGATAGTATTTTTAAATACTAAAATTAAAATTTAAAAGAATGACAAAAAGGATATATAAATCTGAAAGAATGGGTGCACGCAGACGAGGCCGACCTCGAATGATATGGTCCGATCACATCGGTTCAGTCTTAGAGGAGGGCCAATTCAGGAGCAAAAGGATTAGAAGAGCGTGTACGCGGAATGTTATGCGTTTGGAAGAAGCGAAAGAGGTTTGTTTGAATAGGAAATAATGAAATAAATAAAATAATTTCCCCTTCGGGAATAGGCGTGATGGGTAAAAAAAATCAAATTCGCGTTTTTTAAAGAATGGATAACTATCTAAAAAGCAGTTTCTTTAAAAAATCTTTATTTTGAATTGGCAATACACAATGACATAATATGAAAGCAGGTACTTCTCAAAAATTTTTAGTTGGATTCCAACATTAACCCTATCTACGGAATATTTCGTAGTCAGTTTTCAAGGTAGCCGGTAAATTCATCGCGAACAATGCAGTTCTATAACGTTTTACCTAAGAACATAAAATATATAAAGGAGCTATATCAGTTCAAGACTGCATTGCGCATCTTTTACAGGGACTCAGATGGGTCTTCTTCAGTCATATCGTACCAAGCATAGGGATCATCTTATTTTGTGATTTCATTTTGTATTTTGGTGTTTTGTTTATATTCTAATTTTGAGTTGGTTGGCTCTATCCCACTTTGTCTTATTTATTATTAATGACTTATCGTTTTATTTCTTTTCTTTTTTTTTCTCTTCTGTTTTTTTTATTGTTTGCTTGGTTTTCGTTTCTATTTTTTTTTTCATTTTTATCTTCATGTTATATTATAGTTTAACCGTTAAGTGTCGATAGGCATAAAGTCAGGTATCTGTCTATACAACGCTCGGCCGGCGTCCATACAATTAGTATGGAACTTTCGATATTGCGTGTAAATTTTGGAAAAGAACAATGGATATTTTGTCTAGGGAAATGATATACACATAAAAATTTATACTATTTAATTCGAAAATTATCGCACATTAATTTGGAATGGTTGTTACTCTTATTTTTGGTGAACATTGAACATGTATGAAATTTAATCACATTGCTGAATAGGTCCGTTCATAGTAAAAGTTTCGTTGTAATGTGTGAATATATCTTTTTTTTTTCTTTATTTTTTTCAAAATCCACCGGTTCATCATAGTGCGTTGTAGACAACTTTTTTGGTACATTTTATACCGATGTTATAATTTTGGTTAATCCAAAAACTGAAGATTTCTTTATAATCTTAGGAACGTTTTACTTGGAAATTCACATGAATATTTTCTTTTAGGTTCCTGTCAAATTTAGACTAGAATATTTTAGTTTCAAAAAATGATTAATAATTTTATTTCATTTTGCCGGCACACACAGCGGTGTCCCATCACTTCTACCATTATGAAGAGGAGACGGATTTGGCTGGGAAATGCGTTAGGATGCAAATAATTAGAATTGGCTAAGAAAAGCGGAAAGACGTGGAAGACCCTTTCTCACCGTGTCCCATACGTTCGAAGCAGAGCTGAGTGATTTGGGCATGGTGTGGGAAGAGGTAATTGAAGTCGCGCTCTTGTTACCTCTCTATGCCCCGAATTGGGGTCCAAAGGGAGTATTGATTGATTGATTTTAGTTTCAAAATTAGGGTGAGTATGTCTCCCAAGTTGATGTCACTCCCAGTTTCTAAAAATATGTCAGTAGGTTTCACCAGAAGTTTTTCTAGTCAACCGATTCCGACCAATCTGAGACAAGCCAGCCCTGGTGAAAAAATAGTTAGAAAACTCTTACTCGACCGGTAATTGAGCCTGGGACCTCTTTTTCGCAAGTTAGCACTACATCACTAGGCTCAGTAAAGTTTATAAATATAAAAATTATTAGTTGTATCTTGATAACAAATAAAATACAAACAACATAATTTGTATTGATACCAACTTTTTGCAGGTGTTCTAGTTATGTAGGTATAAAACACTACACACTTCCAAAATATTATTTTTACTATAAAAACCGTAAATTACAATACAATATAACTTATTGCAATGTGTTTATAGAATGAAAGTAAAAGCAGGTATACAGTCCAAATTCCACGAAATACAGATAATACCTGGCCATTTACATACAATTAGTATGGGAGCCCGGCCGGCACCCAATAGACAGATAACGAACTATTTTACAAAATGGGTATTATTTATGAAAAGACGGCATATTGTATAAAAATAAAAAAAGAACAGCACAATAGACACCCCATTACAGGAATACCTGGAGTCTCAATAAAAAATTCCAAGTTTTACCTATTGAAACAATGGAGGGAATTTCCGAAATGCTCCAGCGGCGTCGATTATACACTTAACTGTTAAATAGTTTATAAGTACCTATAATAATAATAATAATAAATAGGATGATTTATATAGCGCCGTTTTGTGACATTAAAGCCACCTCAAGGGCGCTAGCTAAAAATAGAAAGGAACAAATAATATTAAAGTTTACAATAAAAGGTACTAAGGCTAAATAAAAACTAAAAACATATTGATAAAATTAGAAGATACATAAGAAATCAAGGATAGCCTGGAAAAGAACGCGTAAAAAGATGAGTTTTTAAAAGTTTCTTGAACTCATTAATGTTCTCAGCATTCCTGATATGAGAAGGTAGCTCATTCCAAGCCTTGGGCCCAGAGACGCTATATGCCCTATCGACATACTTGGGACGAAATCTAGTGTCGATTTCCTGAAGTTTTGTATGTGAGTCTGTGTGGGATCTTAATGAGCTTTGTCTGTCATTGGGTAATTGAGATATACAAAGGTCTGATATATATGAAGGAGACATATTGTGAATGGCTTTAAAAGTAGTTAGACATAGCTTGAATTGTATGCGCTCTGGATATTTTAGCCAGTGGAGATTATGCAGTGTTGGTGTAATGTGTGAGAAACGGTCGATGCGGAAAATGAGTCGCGCTGCTGCATTCATTATCGATTGCACTCTATTGATTTGATACTTCGGTAGATTACTGAGAAGAGCATTGCAGTAGTCAACTCGTGATATTATCAGTGCGTTAACTAGGGTCTTAGCTGCATCCACTGAGAGACATCTTCGAATTGGTCTAAGTTGTCTCAGAAAATAGAAGCACTGACTTACTATTGAAGAGATATGTCTATCCATGGACAGGACATTATCCAGGTAGATTCCAAGAAATTTCACATTTTCGGAGGGAGTTATTTGAACATCTTGGATAAGTATGGGTTCCTTCGATATGAGATTTTGTCTACGCGGTGATGCTACCCAGAGAAATTCGGTTTTAGCGGGGTTAATTTTTAGCTTATTTCTGCTCATCCATAGTGATATTTTCGCTATACATGAGGAAATTTTTGTCTCAAAGTCATTCTTATGTTCTGGTTGACATGATTGGTAGACAATGCGATCATCCGCATAGGCATGAGTGTTAAATCCGAGGTTGTGAATCAAATTTTCTAACTGATTAGTATAAAGATTGAAGAGTAGTGGTCCCAGCACAGATCCCTGTGGAACTCCATACTGACAAACATTTTCAGTAGTTGTTTTACCATTAAATGTTACTTTATACTTACGACCAGTCAGATAAGAAGTGACCCAGTTAGCGCATTTATCCAGTACCCCGAATTCTGATTGAAGCTTGTTTATAAGTATAAAGTGGTCGACAGTATCAAATGCAGCGCTCATGTCAAGAAAAGAAATTAAAGTGAGCTTACCATTGTCAACCCCAGTGATAAGATCAGACAGGATTCTTGTTGTGGAAGTTTCGGTCGAATGAAATTTTCTATAGGCAGATTGGTTTCTTGCAAGAGTACAGTTTGAGTCCAAGAAATCCGTTAATTGGATGCTTATAAGTTTTTCTAGAATTTTAGCTACGGATGGTAAATTTGAGATGGGGCGGTAATTTTCAATATTATTGGGGTCCAGGTTATCCTTTTTGAGAATGGGGGTTATAAGAGATGTTTTTAAAATATCGGGAACCACACTTAAACTTATGGACTTATTGATAATAGTCTTGATAATATCTAAGAGTTCATCTACACAGGATTTCAGCAACCAAGTGGGAATAGGATCTAGCGTACACTGTTTATTTGGAAGGGTGGCTATTATTTTTTTGAGTAGTTGATTTTCTACTATGGAGAATTCACTAAGTTTTGGGTTATTTCTGGTGTATCTACTGTCCGTTGTAATGTCAATTGGGCTGTCTTGTTGAATATTTAAATTTTCTGTAGCTTCTGCCTCAGTTCTAATCCTTGTTATTTTAATTTTAAAATGCTCATTCAAGTCTTCAGCGTTAAGAACTGACTCACATTTACGTTTATTGTGACCACAGACTCTACGGATGTCTTCCCATATCATTCTTTGGTTTTTCTTATTTGATTCTACCTATGTACTAAGCTTAAGTCTTTTTTTTTAAGTTTTATCATGTACCATACCATGTAAAATTTATTATGTGCAGCGAACCTTTGTTTCTTGGAGGTAGCAATAATAAATAAATAGAAAAAAAAACAAATCATCGCAGGTACAATTAATTCATCGTGGGTACAATTCATCGCGAGTACTTTTAGAATGCATTTCGATTCCTGGTTCTGGGTTTTTGTATGTTGTAGGAAACTCTGTAATTATTTTTGTTAAAACTTCAGTTTAGTCACTCCTGATGATTTCGAGGTTATTATTTTATATAGGTACGATTTGAATAGCTTAGGTTATGGTTGGAACGTTGTAGTTAAAAAGGGGAGTTTACTTTACGGACACCTCTCCGAGTGATAACACGGTGAAAACGCAGTAATATTTATTTTTTTGGCATTGCATCCAAAAAAGGATGATACATTCAGACTCTTGTCAAATTAAGTCAAAACAAAAGCAAATAATAAATTATAAAAAGAAAAAAAATTACAACAAAAGCATGTTTTAATTTATGAAAATAAACAAAATTTTATGGACATCTGGGGAATTAAGAGAAAGCAAGTAAATGATACATAAAGGGAAACTGACGTTTTTGAAGAGAAAATAAATATCCAAGGAGTCCCTCAGTGGACATCCAATAAACACGTGATCTAGAAAACGCGGTACTATTCCAGCGTATGTCAAAATCGCTGCCATCTTTAATTTATAGGAGTGACTAAACAGAACCTTAAACTTATTCAAAGGCTATGTCTTGTGGGATTTTTCGAAGTATTTAGTTGTTAAGTTAATTTTAAGAGTGCATTTTATTATTCGATAAATAAACCATTTTCTTTTTTTCTTTTTCTTCTTCAGCCATCTCTCCACTGCTGGATATAGGCCTCTTCCATTCTTTCCACTCTCCTCCATCCTGGGCTTTTCTTATCCACCCCCTGCCCGCGACTGGGATAATATCAACGGCCCATCTTTTTTGGGGTCGGCCCACTCCTCTTCTTTTATCCCACGGTCTCCATTTCAGGATCCTGGGTGCCCATCGCTCCGTTCCCTGTCTGGCGACATGTCCCGCCCACTGCCATTTCTGTTTAGCAACAAGGTCCATGATGTCTATGACTTTAGTTCTGCGTCTTATTTCTTCATTTCTTATTTTGTCTTTTAGACTCACGCCTAACATCTGTCTTTCCATGGACCTTTGTGTGCATTTTATTCATGGTAACACTGACTTAGAGAAGGCGCGAAATTTTTTGTACGGTGAAAATAAATCGATTAATGTGGTGTTTCATGGTGAGAAATTTGCGACGGATATAAAATTTGCTGACCGGTTAAACTCTGATGGCAACAGGCTATTTTCTTTTGATGGAAACCAGCGGATCGTGCTAAAAAGAACAGTTTAATTCACCTGATGACAGCAGTTTGGTGAAGGAGAAATTGTGTCTCGCTCACACACTTGCGTTACCTGTGGGAAAGAGCGAGAAGGGGTGACATTGCCGCAAATTTTTTTTAAGTGCAATTGATTCGCTTGCAAGTGATTAAAGAAGAGGAAGGCTAATATCTGGTAAGAGTAATCAAAGGAATATCATTTAAGTTACCTGATACTGGCGCAATTCTGATTGTTGTCGGCTGGTTGTGCTCTGTGTTCATTTTCACGCACACATACACACCCTCTCACACATCCATACAATACACTAACCTAACTATTTTTGAGCTGTCACCTCAATCAACTGATGTTGTTATGAAAAACAGACTCTGCACTGACGGAAACACACAGCTAGTCACAGGTCAACAGGAGTCGTCTATATTGAGAAGAAATCTACATTACATTATACTGCTGAAACTTATCACTGATGACATTTTATTGCACTGAAAGAGAAATCACTGGGGCTCATTTCACCTTCATACATATCTGTTTCATAATTCACTTATCACAAGGTACGGGGCTGCCGACATAACACTTATTATTACAATATTTCGGAGCCGTTGACTGCTCTTTCATCGCTCTGTACGGAAGGCTTGGATGCGCGCGCGCGTTGTTTTGTTTACTGCAGCTGTCAGAAGCGCTTGCAAATCTTAATTGAGTGGTGCGCAGTCTCGGAGCGACAACACGCTGCTATTGGCTGTGGACAACCATAGAGAACATTAATGATTAGAACCTTCTGAAATTATTACTTTTATCGACTGGTGTGAAATCACATCATATTTATTCCCTTATCTTGGCCGTGACGTCATCTTCAACTGTGGAGCAGTGGCAGCGTTGGCTTGTGCAGACCCGCGGAACGTGGTTCAAGTCCCCGGCATTGCTCTGTTAACTTTTTATTTTTTATTATTTTTTTGTTTTTTATTTTCTATTTTCTTTTTTCAATTTTCTTTTTTTCTTCCTCTTCTTCAATTATTATTATTAAGAGGAAAATAAAGTGATTCTTTTTGGTGACATATATTAATTTTACACTATACTAACTTAAAAATTTATTTATGTACCTGGTCATTGTTTTACTTTTACTTTTTCAGCAATCTTTTATTTAACTTAATTTATTAATACGCAACAAACGTCTTATTTTTTTTATTTTTTGAAATCCTATGTTTATTGTAATTTTCGTTGATGTTCAGTCAATGTCAATCTATTATTTTATCAATTTAATGTCAAGTATTAATGTGTTATCTGTTATAAGTATTTCAAGCGGTTATTAATTTGATATCTTTTTATTATATTTTTACTTTCATTAATTCAATATCTCAAACTATTAATATCTCAAACTACTAATATCTGTTATACTTCAATTAATCAATGCACTAACTTCATAGCTATTCTTCTGTTAATTCAATTTCTAGTATTATTTTATTATCTATTTTAACTTAATCAATAGTTTATCCAGCTGACACCACGGGAATCCGGCTCCGGTCTTTGCTATCCGTCTTGCGCGGGTGTTCACGGAGATTCGTTGTTTTATGCGATCAACTAATAATTTGCAACATACATATAATTTCTACTATCTCTATTTTTTAAATTCTATTGATTTAATTGTTTTTTTTTTTATTTCTATTATTTATTTATTTATATTATTTATATTTTTTTATCATTTCTATTATTAGTTTAAATCAATTATTTATTCAATTTAACATTCATATTCTCACATATTCATATTTGACAGTTGTTCTTAGAATTTTAGTATTCGCATTTGTCTCCATCTTTCGTTGCTACCTATTGGTCTAATATAATCATGAAAAATAAGAGGTTGAGTAACGTTCTCGCTAGTGTCTCAAAATCGGCTCCCGCCTCAAGGGAGGCTTCCCCTGTTTCTTCTAACAGATCGGCAGCTATTGGCTGTGACCAAAATAGATCTACAGCGACATGTAATATGGAGACAATAATCACATTGTGTGACAGTGTGATTAAGCGCTCTAAGTCTGTAGAAAACCTCAATGCTCTTAAAGAAATTAGAAGGTTGGCGGAGGCTGAACTGAGGCGCCTGGAGGACGCTGATCGGGAATCGGGAGGGACAGAACTTGATTGTGTCAAGAAGCTCATTGCTGAAAACCATGAGGAGCAGAGTAAGATAATGCGGGACATTAAAAATGCCCTGGATAACAAATATACTTATAATTCAGAGAATAAACTTAGCTACGCCAGGGTTGCCACTCTTGGCAATGGGATTAGAACTCACTCCATTATGGTGTGTTCTAAGGAGCCTCAGAGAACGGGTGAGGAGATAGAGAGCATTATAAAGAAGAACGTGAATGTTAGATCTTTGGGGGCTGGTATCACTGGCTTAAGAAAGACAATGAACAACAGGATAATAATAAAGTCAAATACCAAAGAGGATATAGATTTAATAAAGGGCGAACTGTCTAAGATAAGTGAACTGCACACCGACGTTGTTGCGAAGAAGAACCCGTTGGTTGTTTTCATGGGACTTGTGAAGGGTGTTACTGAGGACGATATTAACGCGTCATTGAGACAACAAAACAAATCTTTAAAGATTCAAGAGAAACTAACAATTAAATTTAGGAAACGACACAGAAATTCACTCTTGTCAAATATAGTCTGCCAGGTATCGCCTGAAACTTGGAAAAGGCTTATTGATGCTGAGAGAGTTTATATAGGGTATCAGTGCGTTACAGTTCTAGATGAAAGCCCACTAGTTCAGTGTTACAAGTGTTTATTGTATGGTCACACTTCAAGGGTCTGTAAAAATATTGAGAGGTGCGCATTCTGTACCTCCAATCACAGCAGCAAAGATTGCAAGTCCAAATTGGAAATATCCACATGTATTGTGTGCCAAGAGAAAGGCAAGCCTGGAGAGGGCCACTCTGCTTTCAATAGACAATGTCCACTTAGAACGGTCTATGAAAGACTTGCTAGAGAGGCAACTGCCTATTTTTGCTAAAGTTGTTACAGGTGTAAATGAGTTTCAGCATGATTTGGATGGCTATGAGCCAGTAAGTACCCTGGTATGTAACGATCCGGAGCATTGTCGTACTATTGTCGGTAAAGATGGATTTAAATTACTTAATATCAACATAAGGAGCATTAACCAGAATTTCGATCAATTGACTGTTTTGATGCAAAGATTTGACATCGATTTTGACATTATTGTATTGACGGAGTGCTGGTTGACCGAATCGTATGTCCCGAAAACTATGGACGGTTATCATTGTTTCAACTCTTACAAACACTTAAACCAAAACGATGGTATTGTAGTCTACGCTAGGGACTGTCTATCTGTAAATTGCTGCGAGACTTCTGAGATTGTGGATGCTAACTGTCTGGCACTGACAGTTAATAATGAATATAAAATTTTAGCGATATACCGACCACCCTCTTTCCGAGATGCTTCTCCTTTTGTTGAGTCACTTGGCGCGCACTTGCAAGTGCTTAAGAATGATAAGAATATAATATTGGTCGGTGACATGAATATAGATTTACATGGCGAGAATGGGATTGTAGGTGATTACTTGAATCTATTGGCATATCACGGATTTGTCTCGGCCATCAATGAAGGTACGAGAAATAATTCTTGTATTGATCATATCATGATAAAATCGAGAAATGACGCAAGGGGTATTGTGTGCCGCACTGCTATCACTGATCACTTTCCTGTTCTGGTTGGAATACGAAGCAAAGATTTAGATGGAGAGAAAAGTGATAAAAGAGTCGTCAGAAGAATTAATTATAATCGACTTAAAGAGGATATGAGGGACCAGGACTGGAATGCTGTATACGGGCTCACATGTGTGAATGATTCATATGACGAATTGTGTAATATCATTACAAAGTTAATTAAAAAGAATGAACACATAAGGACAATGCGCTCTAGGAATTTAAAAATAAAGGAATGGATAACTGAGGGCATTATTAACTCTATTAAAAAACGGGATAAGCTTCATTTGCAATGCATTAGAAACCCTGAAGATGCAGTACTCAATGCGCACTATAAAAGGTATCGAAATACCTGCTCAAAGCTACTAAAAAAGGCAAAAGTAATGTATTACGAAAAACGAATCGATGATAGCAAGAACGATCCTAAAAAGTGTTGGAAAATTATAAGAGAATGTACCAATAATGGAACTCGTAAGCAACCTGGTATATATAAACTAATGGAGGGGTGTCAGGATAAAGAATCAATAAGAAAAAGACTAAATAAATCTAACGAATATTTTGCTTCAATTGGTAAAAATCTAGCCCAAAAAAAGTTTAATGACATTTCTCCGAATATCGAGACGTTGAATCACGACGCAAATATACCATCACCGGCCGGATCAATATTTTTGTCTCCGACTGATGAGAATGAGGTTTTGAGGGTTATTTCTACAATAAAAAAAGACAGCTCACCAGGTATTGATGGTATCGAACCTAGATTACTGCATGTGTGTAAGAATTATCTGGCTGGGCCATTAACCTATATCTTTAACCTGAGTTTGGAGAAGGGTGAATTTCCAAGTGCGGCCAAGACATCTGTTCTGTGTCCAATCTTGAAAAAGGGTGACCCACTTGATTTAGCAAACTATCGCCCAATTTCAGTGTTGCCAAGTCTATCTAAGGTACTAGAAAAATTGATGAAAACACGACTTGTAAGCTTCATGGACAAAAACGGAATATTATCGGAGAATCAGTTCGGATTTAGGAGTGGACATAGCACTGAAGATGCGATGACTTGTGTTACAGACTTCATAAGTAACAATTTGAACCTGGGCACAAAATGTATTGGCGTCTTTATGGATCTTGCTAAGGCCTTTGACACGGTCTCACACCGTATATTGATTAAAAAACTGCACCACATTGGGATAAGAGGTATAGCAAGGGACTGGTTTGAAAGCTACCTGAAAGAGCGTACTCAGATTATTAAGTACGGTGATGTCTGCAGTGACCCAATCGAGGTTTCATATGGGGTACCGCAGGGCAGCATTTTGGGTCCTATATTGTTTCTCATCTATATGAATGATTTGTGCTGCATGAGGTTAACGAAGTCAAGGATTGTCTCATATGCGGATGACACTGTTTTATTATTTAGTGGCTCCACTTGGAACGAGGCTGCACATGTCAGCCAAGTGGGTTTTAATGTGGTTTCAGATTGGCTAGATGGAAATTTACTAACATTGAACTCTGAAAAGACTAATTATCTTTGCTTTTCAATCAACAAAAGATGTGGTGCAAGAGATGCAGTGTCTTTGGTCTATCATAGTTTGAGGTGTCGGGCTGGTCTGGAGTCCTGCAGATGTGAGTGCATCGGAGTGGAATCGTCGGTTACATATCTCGGTGTCTGTGTTGATGAAAATCTTAACTGGCGATGTCACATTAGTCAACTATCAAAAAAACTAAGAAAAATGACCCATATATTTGTTCAACTACGAGATGTCCTCAAGTATCAGCAGATGAAAGCTATGTACTTCGCTCTAGTACAGTCTGTGATGTCCTATGGGATACTTGCCTGGGGGGGCGCAGCTGTGACGATACTAGATCCACTGTTTAAAACTCAGAAAATGCTCATAAAAGTAATGTTTAGACTCGGTTATTTGTACCCTTCTCTAGATCTTTTTAGGAATACTGAGATTCTCTCTGTGCGCCAGGTTTACTTGCTTAGACTACTCTCCTTCATGTCGAGCAGGCTCAAAATCGATCCATCTGTATCACAGGCGAGGAACACTCGTAACATGAACAATATACCTGTGCCCTTACCCTGCTTTACGTTCTTCAAGCGTTCTCATTTGTTTAGAGGTCCTAGATTGTGGAACGAGTTGTTTGGCGCGGGGAAAACATTTGGGGGTACTAATTTTGACAGGAGAGTATTGTCGACGTACATGGTCCGCATCGGAATATACGACTGTGAGAAAATTATTGATTTCTGAATATTTGTGCTGGGGTGGGTGGCGGAGTATTGGGGCTGGATTTGTGTGGTGAATTAAATGTAGTGGTTGGTATTTTACCTTATAACTGGTACATATCACATAATAATTTGTTGAAGCATCTCATCACAGGCGAAAGCCCAGCGAGATGCTGAACTATGTTTTGTTCTAATTTGTTTTTTTATAACTGTACAATCATTGTAAATGCACTTATTAATTTTGAATAAAATTTATTATTATTATTTCAAATCATTTATTCATTAAATCACAATATATCATATGAAGTATACATCATTGTAAAAAAAAATTAATAAAAATAAATTAAAATTAAATACAATGCTATATACTAAATATAAAAATATCGGTATTATCTCTCATGATACATCACGATGTAATGTAATCATGAGAGATCTTCGAACTACAGAGAAAGGAACCTTCTTAACATCCTACATGAGGACAACAGAACTGCCTTTTGGATGGCATATCTGAGACCACAACAGATGCCAAGTTTCCCTAGATTGTCTTTAAGAGACTTAGGAATAACTCCATTCGTCGATATCACTATAGGTATTATGTGCGTGGTTGGTGTATGCCACATATCCTTGATTTCGTGAGCAAGATCAAGATATTTAATTATCTTATCTTGCTCGGCTTTTTTCAAATTTTCGTCATACGGAATAGTGATATCCACGAGATACGTTATCCCGTTCCTACGATCAATCAATACAATGTCCGGACGATTTGCGTTAATCGTTCGGTCAGTTTGTATTGGTATATCCCAATACAACTTTGTATTACTGTTTTGCATTACCGAAATTGGGGTGTACCTATAATAAGGTACTTCAAGATCGAGCAAACCATATTTCAAGGCAAGTTTTTGATGAACTATTTTAGCCACATCGTTATGTCTGTGCAGATACTCAGAACCACACAGGAGAGAACACCCAGACAAAATATGTCTGAGTGTTTCTCCTGTTTGGCCACATGCACGACATTTATCAATTATATCAGGTGCTTTAATAATATATTTTTTATAATTATTAGTGACGATGACCTGGTCTTGTATTGCACAGACAAAACCTTCTGTTTCGCTAAATAGTTCACCAAACCTCAACCATCCAGTCGAATCTTCAAGACTTACATGTGATGAGTTTAAAGTTTCGAAGAATCGACCGTGGAGAGACTTGCCTTTCCATATATCAACCCGATCTTGTACCCCAATTATCGGTGGTGAAACAGGATTTGATAAATTTAAGGGCGTGTACTTCAAATCACACGCAATGAGGTCTTCATAACCCAATTTATTCCTTGATGAGATAAAGTAAGATTGGAGGAGGTTTATCTCTTTGTTATTCATGTTTTTGATGTTTAACATGCCTCTACCACCAATCTTCCTTGGTAAATATAATCTCATCAAGGAACATCTCGGATGATGCATCCTATATTGTGTGAGCAAACTACGTACCCTTAAATCCATCTTGTCTAGTTCCGTTTGGTTCCACTTAATGATTCCAAAAGAATATAAAATTTTCGGTACAACCCATGAATTAATGGCCATAATTTTATTTCTCCCGGAGAGAAAACTTTTCAAAACTTTTTTTAATCGTTTAATAAATTCATTTTTAATGTTATTTTTAATAATTTTGTGGTCAAAAACTAGATTTTGTTGAAAGCCAAGATATTTGTAATTTTGATTATCTAAAAGAGGAATGTTTGTAACAGATGAAGAACTATTTTGATGATTGTTTCGGATTATTCCTTTTTGAACATTAATTTTTGCACATTTTTCTAAGCCAAATTCCATTTTTATATCATCACTAAATTTTTTTGTAATTTTGATTAATTTTTCTAATTCAACTAAATTTTTACCAAATAATTTTAAATCGTCCATATAAAGTAAATGACTAAATTTAATACCAGACCTTTTTAATTCATAGCCACAATTTGAGGATTCCAATAATTTACTCAGTGGATTTAGAGCTAAGCAGAACCAAAGCGGACTTAGACTATCTCCTTGAAAAATACCTCTATTGATATGGATTGAATCGGTAATATATTTTCCAGAAGGTTGAGAAACAGATATTTTTGTTCTCCATTTTGACATCAAAAATTTTAGAAATTCTACGAGTTCGTTGTTAATTTTATATATTTCCAAAACTTTTATTAGCCAAGAGTGTGGGACTGAATCATATGCTTTTTTGTAATCAATCCATGCCATAGAGATATTTTTCTTTTTGTGTTTCACCTGCTCACAAATAATACTGTCTATTAAGAGCAATTCCTTTGTCCCACGAGATCCCATTTTACATCCATTTTGTCTGACAGATAAAATATCATTTTCAATTAAGTATGAATGAATTTTGTTTGAAATTATAGATGTCAAAAGTTTATAAATTGTTGGTAGGCATGTAATTGGTCTAAAGTTATTTGGAGTTGAAGCATTATTGATTTTTGGGATCACGTGGGTTAATCCTTCTGTTAAGAATTCTGGAAAGTTCAAATTTTCAATTGCAGATTGAAACTGTCTTGCCAATATTATATGTGAATTTGTAAATTTTTTAATCCAAAAGTTTTGTAGCCCATCTTTTCCCGGAGATTTCCAATTTTGTATTTTTTTTAAAGCAGTTTTAACGTCAATCAAATTTATACTAAAATTTTGCATTTCTGGATGTTCAGAATTAATTTCTTCTAACCAATCACTATTAGTGTTATGGGATATAGAATTCGACCAAAGATTTTTCCAAAAAGTTTCCATATCATCTTTATTAGGTAAATTATCTGTTTTGAAATTTGAATCTTCCAGATTGGTAAAACATTTTTTTTGATTAAAGGAGAAGAGATGGTTCTGTTTTTTCCTTTGAACCCTTTCTTTAAATCTTCTTATCCGTTTAGCTAACGCCAAGACTCGTTGTTTAAAAAAGTCAATTTTTTCTATTATTTTTAAATTAAAGTTATCAATTGAATATATATTTTCGATATCAAAAATTTTCTCAACAAACAATTTTAATCTTGGTCTATGGTTTCCAGAATTAAATGATGTAAGTTTTCCAATTATTGAGCGAAATTTAGTTATTCTATTTTCTATTCTTTTTTGCCAACGGGGGGTACTTGAATGGTCAATTATGTTTTGATTTCGACTTCGATTAAATTTAATATTAGCCATATTTATGCAAGTAGCCGCTGCACAATAAAGAATAGAATGAACGTCTTGTAAATTTTGACAGGAGTTTAAATCATCTAAAATAATATTATTAACACGACAAATAATTTTTTCAATAATTGGAAAGCTTTTGAATTTTGGCAATAAAGGTCGAAGAAAGGGTTCTTGATTACGAAACAACAAAAGCATCTCTTCATATTTGCTCTTAATAGAGTCATAATCAGGGATATTGAAATATTCAAAGTTCTCGTTTGAAGCATCATTAGAATTTATAATATTTATATTATGAATGTCATCAGAGCTTGTGTTGTGATGATTAAGTTGTGAATTTATGTCCAAAATTGTGTTATGATGATTCATCGGAGAACTTAAATATTCCGATCTAAGAACGTCTAGTTCAGATTCCGATAATAATTTGTTTCTAATTATTACCCGAACCTGATCGGACAATCTTTGGGTACTAACATTTATCGTGGGCTCCAGAAGAAGCCATTCCTGGGACAGCCTTTGTCTGTAGCCAGTCAAGAAACTGCCCCCCTCTGTAGCTCGGTTGTACGCCCGGATGACATTTTTATTCATTTCTCTCGTCCATCTCATCCTGCGGCGTACTTGACCACCTGCAGCGGGGCCTGCTGAACTACGAGGGTTCACTCGGCCCAAGCATGCAGGTGTCGATGGTGGTGTCCGATCTTCTTCCATCACAAACAATAATTAACAGTTAGTTTGGCATTATACATTTTCTTCTTTTTTTATTTTTTTTATAATAGTTCTTGTTTTCCATTTTATTTGACTGATCCAAAAAAAATCCAAAAATAAATAAACCATTAATAATATAATAATAAATTATTATTATTATTATATTATTATTATTTTAATTTATGTACAGTATTGGCAGTGAGCGTAATGGTTTCCAGGCCATAGGTGATTACGGGGAGGATACATTGTTCATATACCCTTCTTTTCAGATTCATTGGTATATCTTTATTTTTTAGTATATCCTTCATTTTTCCGAAGGCTGCCCATCCTAGTCCTATTCTCCTGGGGATTTCTGATATTTGGTTTTCTTTCCCTAATTTGATTTTATGTCCGAGATAAATATATTCCTCAATTATTAGGTATTATTATTATCAACCATTATTAGGTATTATTATTATCAACCATTATTAGGTATTATTATTATCAACCATTATTAGGTATTATTATTATTTTTAGGTCATAAACAATTTTTTGATAGTTTATAATATAGATTGATGAATTGTTCGCGATGAATTGTACTGACGATGAATTGTTAGCGATTTATTTTCCTAGACCCATTTTCAATAGGTTAATAAATAATACAGGAAAATTAGTGCCTATTCAATTTAAGCTAAAAAAATTGGTGCATCTCGGGCTAAAATCAAGCTAAAGGCTGTAAACTGCACATTGTTGTCTATTACAAAGAACAAGGTCCTAACACTGCATATACATCGCGATCGCGATATAATTCCAATCTAAATAACGATACCTACTGATTTTACTTTTTTGTATGGCGTCGGTTTGTAATTATTATCTTCTTAGCAAGATTTCTACGTCTTATTGTCTTTTCAAATTCGATTCTTGGCTCCCGTACAGAAAACCACTTCATCGACTTCTGGATATCCGTCCAGTTTCCCTCGTACCTTATTCTTGGACTCTCCCACACCAGGCGTTGGATTTTTTGAAAACAAATAACGATGTCAATTTGGCATTTAGATTTGGGCGGCCAATCATAAATAATTATTAACCCTTAGGTCTTATTTGAATCAGGTAGGTATACATAATAACTTATTTATACAATTTATCTGTTGGTTGAATTTCAAGAGTAACCACATAGGACTCCTTGGAGGAACAATGTTTACGAAGAACTCTGTAGAAGTTACAGGCCCGTAGGGAGGTATAACGCATGGACAGGCTTTGTTATTGGCCAAATGGCCGTGTGCGATCTTAATAAAAAAAATAATAATTAAATTAATAATGATTTAAGAACATAAGACTTTTTTATATAGACATGTTCATCGGTCACTTTTGTTGTAAGTTGCAGATTAAAGTTGTTTTTATAATATGTACCTAAAGTTGTGAATAACTTTATTAAATGAATGGTTGATTGTGAATAAAATAAAATGAAGGCGTGATTGGTAAAATAATAAAGGTTTTCATAATACGACCTTAAACTGTTGTAGTAGCAACATCACCTTTCAGGATCGTTT